>OV050031.1:226594193-227844193 GCA_920105625.2 Clusia tigrina
GGGAGGTCGGTGTAGCACAACAGCAGGCGAAGCAATGCAGTTTAGTTAGCTGTGGAAAACTTAGCTTGCATATTGCTGAGCAAATATTCGCATCAAAATTAATTTGTCGAGTTTATCGCACCCGCGTCATTTCCATGAATGAAATGGGAAGTGGGCGCTATTACGGAATGCGCACTGTGTCCTGTCCAATAGGCAGTTAAGCCCTGGCTTCGGATTTAATGCCTGTGTTTCTCAGTTAAGGCATTCGCAAACGGAACTGGCACTGTGCGCTGAATATTCATACAGTTTAATGGGCTCATTAGCATGTCCTTAATGGCTGCCTGGCAAGCGCTTCGGTGCGTCGACAACCAAGTTTCAGCGCTGTGTTCACGTTAATTTGTATTTACACAAATTGATATGGAAGCACAGTGAAAGTGTTCCCACGTATCTGGCAAATGTACGCCCATCAACTACTCAGAATTATCAGGAACCAAGTCAATAAGTCCGCTCACATCGAACTCGCCCTGGCACACCATTTGCTGCAGTGTCCACAACAAGTGAACTGCCTGCGTGTGGTTGGGCACGTCAGTTAAAGCGTCCGGCAAAGGGCCTCTTTAAAACCTTTTACTGTGTACTGCACAACTGCTGCCGACGGCAGAATCTGCGTCGACAGAAACTTTCGGAAATGTGCAATTTCCATTTGCGAATTTTCCGGCTGCACTTGCTCGCTGAGCAGTATTTTTCAATTTTAATTTTGACTTTTGGCAAGAATTCGCTTTTTGCCGTCATATCGTTCAGCATGTGAAGCTGAACGCACGCTCTCCCTCACACATGCAGACCATGTTGCCAGTCATCCAAGCCGCACAGCAGCAGGAGCAGGAAAAGCAGCGGTGACTGCACAAGACTTGTGTTCGGCTACAATTGTTTCAGCACTTCAAGGAGTCGCAGCAGCAGACGCTACTTTCTGAGAAGACAAAGCTGAGGGCTGGGGTGGGTGGTCATGGCAATGAACAACGGACGCGTATGCTAAATGGTGGCGCAGGGTGAGAACGTGACTCGTATCCATTTCAGAGCAACTAAGACACTGGCTGCCGCTCCGAACGAGTACACAGCAGTCAGAGGAAAACAAATGACAACGGGAAATGCGACTGCAAATACTCCTGTTCAATGCTGAAGAAAGTTATTAAAAAGGCTTGGTGCACACACAGTCACACAAACACAAACACAGTCATAAATACACACACACACACAAACACTCACAACATATACGCGTACATGCTATCCTTTGATTTTCTATTAGACTGAATGCGAGACAAGCGTTAAAGGACATTGATGGATACCATGGAAGTGAGTTACTGAACAGAACATTGGTCATAATAACGACACCAATGACGTTGAAAGGGTGAAGTGGAAGTGTGAGTGCATGAGTGTGACTTCGCAACTGCTTGCATTATTGCACTTTATTTAATTTACCGATTAGGATTCAAGGAGCACTGCCAACAACGCGCCATGCTGCTTTAAAACTTTTATTTAATTTGTTTTAATTTCATTTCACTTCGCTTTCCAAATACGCTCCGCAGCAAGAAGCAGTTGCGTTGCTTTTATAGCTGTAACTGCCGCAGAAGCATAACGGAGAGTGTCATTGATGCGGTAATTGGCATTGAGGGTGCCATGCAAGTCAAGAATCATTCTGTTTGTTCGCCTGTTGCTGTGCAATAACGCGTTATTCCGTGCTGGTGATAAGTTAAATTGTCAAGGATGAGGTGTGCGTACGTGCTGTTCCATTGTTTAAACTAATTGCATCTGCGTTCCTTGTGGCAGTAGTAATCAAGGCAGCAAATAGAGAACCCCTTTTAAGGTTGTATATCAGTGATGGTACTACTTTAAAGCACCGGAAAATATGCTCCATTTTGTATGACAAGTGCACATTCCATAATGCGCCCTCAATTTTCCAATTTTGATATGCAGACTGAAGGATATTTTCAGGTGCGGTAAAAGAGATTAGAAATATTCGTGGAATATCTGGGATGCCTGACAGAGCAAACATCGTAGCCATCGAATTACGAGCCTTGCTTATAGTGAGTGCATTCGCAGCCACATGTGACAGTTCAATATGAGGGCATAGTAAGTTGCGATTGGTCGCTCAGGTATCGATATTCGTTGCAAATCTCCGTTAGATACACGGATATCAGCGCAGTGAAGCTCGTCTGAGTTTGAAGTGCTCCCAGTCGCAGGGCAGATCTATGAGTCCTGCTGGAAGTCAGCACGTAATTAGCGTCAACTAAATGCTGACATCGTCTGACTGTGTGTTTAAACGCCTTGGACAAAGATAATTAGTAAACTCTCGTTGCCTTGGACTCGGGTTGAAGCCAATCAGTGTATCAACAAAGAAGTGGGTATTCAGCTTATAACAGACCCTTCATTGTTAACTAATTTAGTTGAATCCCTGGTTATGAAAAATGATTCAACTCAGTGCACTCTCATTCTATGTACCAGCGACTCAGTGTACTCAAATGCTCCGTGATACTTCGTGAACGATTGTTCAAAGCTGTCCCAATTAAGTTTTTATTTAAATAGCTCGTAAATGTGGGATTTATTGTTTCAGGTAGTCAGCAGAAAATTAAACAAAAACATGTGTCAATAAAAGAACAAAGATAAAAACAGAAGCAAAGAAAAAAATAATTAATTATACACAAACAAAATTAACACACAAATAAAAGCAGTTTTGTTTTCTTAAATAGAAACGCGGTGCAAAATTCCAACAATAAATGAATACAAGTCAAACTCACTAAAGATGGCATATAAATCTGAGTTACAGTCATTTTATTCAGTAGTGTATTCGAGAACTTTATGTGAACTACATAAATGGTTTTCAGGAAGTGCACGAAGACTTAAGGGAATTCGGTAGCTGGAGCGATGCCCTTTGTGGTTATAGTACCATTTTAAAATAGCTGCCTCCAGATATAGTAACCTCGAGCATCGATTCCTTCGTTCGCAAACTGGATTTTGGGAGCTGTGTAAACAGACTTCTACCAAGTAGGAATGACAGGAGGAAGGGAGAAGTGCACGCGAAAGGGGGGTACGCCAACAGCGGGAATATTTTCCGAATCTCAAAATTTTCTACTCCTTCAAATTACCATCTACATCAAGTGTCTTTCAAGCAAGGGTCTTTGCAATTTGGCAGGTGTGTAGGGCGCTGAAGGGGCGCAAACTGACCAAAAACATATCCAGTTACTCCGACAGCCTTATAGATGAGACTATCCTCATCTTTCAAATAAATAGAAGCATCACAATAGATCTTTCAGATCGCAGTGTGTAACACCCTTAAATATATCTATCTATCTATCTATCTACTCCGACAGTCAAACACAAATAAAAGAGCTAGCGTCACCTTTTATCAGCTCTAAGCTGGTCAAGGAGGAATTTAACTCATTATCGGAAAACAGAATAGTATCCCCCGTCTGGATTCTTGGGCATAGAAACATTGAAGGCAGCGAGAGGGCCGAAGAGATAACACAAAGAGGTTCATCGGAAACCGACCAAGGGGGCGTCGCCCTAACTGTGGTTAAGGGAAATCACTTCCTCCAGAAAACTCGTGAGAGGTGGAAGAACACAGCGACTTGTGCCATTTCGAGGATGATGTTGCCTAATTACAGTGCAAGAACAACGAATCATATTCTTAATAAACCAAAACTCATCATTAGCAACCTTAAAGCTGTCTGCATGGGTCATTGGACGATCGGCACACACGCTGAAAAAATGGGCATTCCGTTCAACGGTCATTGTAAGATCTGCAAACAGAGAATACAGAGAAAAGAAAGTCTTTTTCGCTGCCAGCCACACCACGATTTTGAGTGGATTCACCACGATTTTGAGTGGATTCACCACGATTTTGAGTGGATTCACCACGATTTTGAGTGGATTCATGTACAACGTCCGTCTGCTTTATTTTGCTGCTTTGCCGTTTGACGTTTAAGTTTCATTTCTCTCTATTCTCTGCCTGCAAATATCCACTAGAGAATGAAACAGTGGTCCACTTTCGTTGTGATTGCCCAGCCCCCGCTCTCTTGAGACTCAATTGTTTCGCAAGTCCTTTTCTAGAGAGTCTGGGGCAGTGCTCTAGTTTAGACTTTCAGACATATCCAAATTTATATCCGAGTGGTTGTAATTTTACCAAAGTATATCACCGTCGTTTGGCTCGCGAGGACATGGCATCAAAACGGCTGTGGTGCTAATTGAGGGTCGCCAGCCATTTTACCTACCTACCTGCATAATTGGTCAAAGATGTTGCAGATATCTTCATGAAACTTGGTGTACACCAAGCGTGAACTAAGTCTGGTTTAAGCAGCTTTCAAGAGCATCGACACTCGGCTAGAAGACACACTTAGGCCATGCACAGGCCTATTGTGATGAGTCTGAGACACATGAAAAAATTTAGCATTCCTTGCATTGACTGCACGGTATTCCAGAATGATCTGCCGAATCACGTGGGATCCACTTACCAGCGGATAGGGTCCAAAACTACCTCAGCTATCGAGCTGGCAGACAGTTCATCGTCCTTCCCCCGTAATAACTAGGACCTTATATAAGTTTACCTTTGGTGAAGGGAGAACAAACTCTTGCTCAATCCCAAGAAGAGCCAAGGCTATACTTAAGTATTCTAGAAATCTCTGCCGTACTTCACAAAGAAGTAAACAGATACCAGGTTGGTTACTGAAATCTTCCACATAAACCTAGCCTTGATTTGCAATCAAACGCTTTCCTGAGTCGAGAATATGCCATGGCAGGCAGAACGTACTTCGTTACATGTTCCTAATATATCAGGTAAATACTGCCCGAAAGAACTCACGCTTACCTTGGAAAAATCACTTCCAATACCAAGCGTTCTACATCACCATCAGATTTTTTGTAACCAGATGCTATTTGCTTACGCCCACGAGGTATTTTGGAGAGTACAAACTACCTTGAGGCTCGTTTGTGGCTTACGTCCTTTATGGCCAGCTCTCGCATCTGAAGAATTATATTTTCAACATGGATCTTAGGGACATGCTTAACGTGGAGGTCTCGGTAACAATCGATATTACCACTCATTAGGCTACGAGTTCATTCTCTTCGGACATAGGGCACCACATAGTCGGTATAACCCCACTTCACTCTACGCTAGTCACTTTATTTTTGTTCTTATGACCATTAAAATTTCAAAATCGCTCAGCGCTGTTAATTGCACTCCTCGGACTCGTTTTGTTAGCCATTAAAATCGGGGCAGTTTGTTTATTTGGCAACAGTAAATTCAGACGCGTGACAGGACCTTCCCATGCGTGAGGGCATTTAACGCATGTTTACACAAGTGCGCCGAGGTATGCCTGCGGGCGAATTGGGCAAGTGTCAAACTGTGACTCCTCACCCGAGCTGCAAGCCGCGCTAGCGTCGCCGTTATTTCCAGAGAGTGTCACAGTTGTCAACAATTTGTTGCCGTTGGTTGCATTTTCCAATGCATGGCTTTTCACTTGGCATTAGTTGTGCGAGGCAGATACTGTGTCGGCACGGCTTCAGCTGCAAGTGTGTGTGTTTTATGTGAGTGTGTGAGTGGTGTTAGAGTGTTTGTCAGGAACCAGGCAGCAGACTGAGCTTGTGATGCCATGTAATAATTTATGCGCATATGTACGAGTACCAGTTCGTCCTTTGATGTGTGGCGAGGGGCAACGAATTTTCCAGCAAACTGTTCATAAACTCAAATTTAACTGAAACGCGCTTTAAAAGGAAAGCAGCTAAAGTTGCGTAGAGATTTGGGATGTATCGATTGTCACAATGTTTGTGTATCGTGCTACTTTGAATTTAATGACTGTGTGCATGTTCAACACATCCTGGCATTAGTGGCTCCGTACCCTCAAACTTAAGCTGTGTTCTTAGGTTAGATTGTGATAATGAACGATGTTGCTCTTTATGGATAGTATGAGTAAAGTTGTGGAATTGGACGACGTATTTGTAGTGCAAAGCACTCTAAAATAGGATTCATTAACCAGAATGAATTTTGCTATAAAAACTAAAAGTAAATGAGACAGAGTCCTTTGTGATCTTTCACCATCAAAGAGAGTAATTGTGCTTAATCATAAAATGTTGAAAAACAAACGCCGTTTAGGAATACAAGAATGCAGTATGCTGGAAGGGTCTGTAATGAAGTCTGAATATGAATTGGACTAAGATGTGCATTTTAAGCTTAGATGGATGGGTCGGATTATGTTCATAGAACTATTAGTTTAGTGGGAGTACGATTTGAGCCCTAACGATATTAGTGAAATATAACTTAATACTGAATACTTGTATTCCATTTTGTGGGACCTTCCTGGTTGTCTTAGAGATTTCTTTATGAAAGTGGATACGGGCACCGCAGCCCGTAAGGACCTATTGTGCTAACCCCTATGATTCATTCTAACCTTGGGCTTTTTATACATTGGAGCACTTTGGAAGGTTGAACCCTCCAAATTGTGGGGAGGTTTGTGAAGAATTCCCCCAAGAAATTTTATTCTCTTACTTTTGATAGTTGGACACTCAAATAGAATGTGTTCTGATGTTTTAGAGTTGTGTCCACAGAAACTGCAGTCTTAAATGTCTGACAAGCCTATCTTGTTAAGGTGGTACCTTAGGCAGCAGTGTCCTGTCAGATACCTCACTAGAGTCCTAAGACTTTCGCGGTTCAGGGTTGGTATCTTTTTGGAGATACTTCTGTTTGGGGTAAGACATCTCTTTACCTGTCTGTGGCCAGAAGCGTGCTGCCATTGAGTAGCTATCTGAGTTTCTTCTTTTTTTAAGCAGGTCTGCGGTGTGCAACATGCCACTCTGAAGACTAATGAGTGGACGGAGAGTAGGTATAACTTAACAGCCTAAAATCTTCTAACTAAACAGATTAGAATCTTCCACATTCTGCTCTCTGGGTGGAGCGCACCTGGAAATATCCTTACTTACTGATTACAAACAAATATTGCATTTAACTAAAATAAATAAAGCATATTTTCAGGAGCCTCAATATACCAAACAGAACCTTCAATGTATTGCAAACATGTCGCTGCTTGAAGTGACACATTCGCAATGCTTCCCCCTTGACATGACATCGCTCTACAAGGCTTCCGAGGCTCACAATTCCGGTAGAAGGCGGTGTTTGCTCATCGGGACGAACTTTGTCAACTTGTGTGGGTCTTCAACAATATTTCTTGAATTTATGACTGCAGTTTCTTATTTATGTGGGCAGGAGTACGAGTAACTTCGTGCCCTCTCATAAATTGTCCGACTGCAACAGCTGCCGCCGCAGCCACATGCAACAGGTAACAAATCATGAAGGCACACAATGGCAAACACAAAAGCAGCTTAGTTTACGACTTATGCAACTCCCGCACAACTCGAGTCCTTTGAGCTCCTGCTTAGAACAAGTACTTAGTTGTTAGTGTCTACGCTGCAGCTCCGTCGCTTTGTTGTCGTTATTGACTTAGTCAAGTGTTGCAATGCTGCACAATGAAAGCCCCTCTTCGCATGTGGAGCGCATTGTGCTGATGGTAGGAGTATTTTATTGCTGCCCCGCTGTTCGAACACAAATCATTGGCACCGAGACAGGGACACAGGCATCTGTAGCGGTGCCACGGCTCAATAAACAGCGGCGATAATAGGCGAAAAATCATCGCCACTTGAACTCAAGCGTTCTTATTTGCGCAATTGTCAATGGTGCAAATGAGTGTTGACGCTGCCGCCGCACCCACAACCGCAGCAACGGCATGGAGCTCAGTTGATTAGTGACGTCTTTTTCCCAATAGCGCAGCTGCTTATGTTCGCACGGACTTGATTTATGACGGATAGTCAGTTTGTTTGCTGATGCGGCGGAGTATTGGGCGCACCTGCGGAGCATGCAATTTCGCCAGAACTCTGCACGCAGAGCAACAGCACTTGACTGGAGCATGGCAGCTGAGAGCGGCGCAATTTGGTGCCGCTGAGCAACTCAAAGACCACTTCAAGAATGAACCTATCGGCTTTTCTGTTTATTGGCATCATTAATTGAGGTGGTCCTAATGTGAGTCTATCAGGAACGTCATTAGACAAAGCAACAATTCCTGCCAGCGCATTCATTGATAATAAACTTAGGAAGACTTAGCAGAAAGGATGTGCCAGAGGTGGCGGACAGTAAATCCCACTAAAACTAAAAGTTATTTGCCTTGTTTTCACCGCACCGTAGCCAACGGACAGCAGCACAAACACCAAGAGAAACAAATAGCAACAACAGCTACGCCACTATTTGCCTCGTCCTGATCCTCATCCGTGCCCTCGCCTTTGCCATAACCATCGCCCACTCCGTTGGTTTAATGTAGTTTGCTCGGAAGGAAAATGAAGCGTATTGCAGGAAGCCCGTAAATGAGACTTTAACAACGATATTATCTGTTTATGAATTTACGGGGCAACAGAGCACCAGGAAAGCTGTCAGTTGCCAGCTGCCAGCAACCGGAGCCGCCGCAAGTGTCACGCGCACAGAAAGGGTCACGGCTGCTGTTGGTCGGTTGGGTGCCATTTGTAGACATCCGCCGAAGTGTGATTGCAATATTTCTTCGCAGATTTCTCATATCCGCCGCGGCGATGGCTTTTTGATGCCCCTGGGCTACCTGTTGATACGCTGATACGGACGGATTCTCTCACAACGGAAGTTGTGCGCTACGCTTACCAGCGATATTAATGCCCGTAAAGTGTGCGAACAGCAAACGCGTGAGGCTAAAAGAATGCTGTAAACAGTCACTAACTCCGGAATGGCCACCCCCAGAGTAGAGCAGAAATTAAGGCGAATAAAAGGATGCTGTTTTATGATTGTTTTCACAGTGCTCGGCGCTTTGCTTTTATGTTCGCGCTGCTGATTCGTGCGCTGAGTGCAGGAAAGTGCGGAAAATTGCAGTAGGAGTGCTTTCTCCTTTGCGCTGGTAATTGAATTTCAAGGGCGCGTGTCCTTTCCAGCTCCCTCGAGCCAACATTATTTAATTAGCATAGAAATGTGGCCACATAATTGGCAAGAATAGGCGCGAAAGGTGCCATTATTCTGGCCGCTCGTTAATGACCCCGCGGCAAGTGAGTTATATGCGGACAGGGCAAGTGTCTGAAATTCCAAACGCGGCCAGCGCATAACTCTTGCTCGCGTGGCAGACAGATGGATTTCAGCAGCTTCAGTAGAAGGCGCGAATTTGAGGCCGCTAGGTCAAAGTTTGTCCATATACATGGCTTTAAGGGAATCATATACAAAAACTGAAAGTCAACAGCGACTCTGGGATAGATTGGACTACGACCATTGGGGCAACAGGAATACACCGAGAGGAGTTGCGACTAGTTCCTGCGCGTAGTCACGAGATTCACTCAATTATGCATAATTTTGTTCAGTCGATTTCACTTACGGCATACACACTGCCGTCTTTGGTTCCTCCCAGTATCTGTTCGGGGCATAATAGTCCTTCATTACCAGGACAGTAGGCACTGCCACAATATTTGGGTTGGGCGTTCAGCTGCCACAATTCACTTGACTTCTCGTCTTAATTGACTGCCCGGGGGCTGCTGTAAGCGTTTTATGCTGGCCTTCACATCCTTGTTAGAGTTCCTCTGACCGAGCTAAATGTGTACATTTTTTAATTCTACTCGCATCCTATTCTATCTTTTATTCTGTGGGCGCAACTTTGCAGCTGGAGGCGCCTCATGTATTTCTAATTTGCTTTTAAGCTCAATTTCAAAGAAGAATATGAAAATGCAGCGCAGCAACAAATTTCGCCTGACGAAGACGATTTAGGCAAAAGGATGTGTGCCGACTGCTCATCCAGCCAACCTTCTGGCACAATTTCGCAAATTTGTCTGCTATTTGCAATTTTTGAAGTCAATTTGGCGCATGTGTTCCTTTTTGTGTTTTTCCGTTTAAACATAACCCAGAGGCTCCATTTCCGTATGCCTGCTCCCCCCTTTCTGCCCACTCTTCCACCCCAGCCTCCTGAACCGTTTATTATTATGGCTGTTTTCTTTTCATTATTGGGCGAAAATACGAGCATGCTCGCCCATTTGACGCATTGCACTTAATTGTTCTGTTTGAAAAATGAACCCTTGAAACCCCTTCCAATTCCTTTCGGAGCAGCGCCTGTCGAGTAGTTCGCGTTGTGTGCTTTAGGAGTGCAGCGCTCGTCCCAGTTTCTCCACTCAAGAGGAATTTTAGCTCGTTCCGTGGTAGTTTTGGAAACCCGATACAGACCGCAGGGTCTACCAAAATAAAGTCATTGTTTCACGTTGAGTGGCAATGGAAATCAATCACAACAATTCAGTCGATAATTTCATTTTCTATCTCGTTGTTGTTGTTAATGTTGTTCATGTTGTTATTGTTGTTGCTACGATTGTTTCAAGTGCAACAATGTTGTGAATTATTTGTGTTTTATTCGAAGAATAAAACATTTGGGGCCTTGTGTGCCCCAAAATTATGCGTAGGGCAGAACTATTTCTATTTAAAGAACATTTTTGCTCACCATTCGCTGCCCAAAGCGATATAAATTATAATTATTAAAGTAAAATGATAGCGAAGATGAAACTGTTCGAGGAACACTCTTCAGGAAACATTAAATACGACAATAATGAATATTATTACTCAAGGCCGGGCCATAGGGGTATTGAGGGCAATTGCAGGGCTGATGAGCTGGCTAGGGAGGGGACAACATTAACGATCCTTCCGGATAAAGTTCCATTACCAATTCCTTTAGCAACATGCAAATTGCTGATAGATAGATACACTGTCGAAGTGGCAAATGTTAGATAGAGGCAGTTATCATCCTGCCTAACAAGTCTACAAACTTGGCCGGAATGGAATCGCGGCCGTTCAAAACTGCTGTTGACATTTAATAGGCAGGATATTAAATTTACAATAGGGTCACTGTTTGGTTGGTAGACATGCAAGTAGACTGGGGGTACCCCACTATGACTTTTGTAGGAGCTGTCGAGGAAGAGGAAACAGTGGAACACCTCCTGTATGGGCGCATTGCTCTAGACACTAGACTCCACTCTTGAATTTGCATTTCTTGATAGCATTGAGGAGATTTCCCGGATGAAGCTAACAAAATTGGCTACTTTTATCAAAACCACTGGATGGTTTAAGGAGCATCCGGAGGTATGGGGAAAAAAGCTCTAGTGGCCACAATGGGCCTTGAACAGGCCTAAGTGAGTCTTAGGACAGCCATATAAACTACCTATCTACCTACCTACTCAAATCCTGTATATTAAATTTTATCATGAACTACGTTTAAAGTGGCACCGAGCCGCTGGTACTGAAAGTTCCACAATATGGACGGAAGCTGCCGCCATCAGTGGTGGAGATGTACTCATATGCATGCTAGTGGTGGAGATGCACTCGTATGCATGCTCTCATGTGGGCATGGATTCCAATAGAACCGATTCAAATACTTCTAGGACACTTTCTCATTTATTTTATATGTATTTGTTTGCGTTCGAATTGAAGGACTTTCCATTAATCCTTGCTTACATAAATCTATATAAAAATAATAATGCTCGGTGAGGAAATGGCCTCCATATATTTCCTTCTAAGTGTCGTTACATTTTTGGTTAGGTCACTTTCTTATTAATTATATATTTCATTAATCCTTGCTAGCATAAGTAATGATAATATACATATATGATATATGATATATAATTAAGTAAGCTATGCTTATAAGTAATGTAATATGACACCACTTAAATGTAATAGAGAGTGAGAGCAATTTAACGAAACAAAAAGAGGGGTAACAGTGAGCTACAGTAGTTTAGAGTGCGGTGGACTGAGACAGTACATGAACAGAATTTGTTCGGCCAGTTCACCACCTGCAGTTACCGCAGTTGTCTGGATGGACAGAGCACAATAGCTGAAGGTCCCGGTTCGATTTCTGGGAGGGTTCATAGTTGGTGTGGTGTTGATTTTTGAAACATAATAACTACTTGGGGAATAATTGCCTTCATTGAAAGATCTCTGATGAGGACATTGGCATGTGCGAAACAGCTATAAGTTCTGCAAAAAATGTTTTCAATAATTCTCCTTCTCACAATTATTGCCGTGGCATAATCACATTTGCACCTACTGTGTGCACTTCTTCTCTACAAATTCATTGAGAAATTATTCCAATATAATATATATAATATAACGGTCCAGCATCACATCTGTGCATGCCCAGCTTTTGCTAGAAATAGGGAACGTTTCCTAGGGTCCCACTTCTAGACAAGTTTAGATAATCTATACCAGTCAGGTGTAAACAACCTTCTTCGTTTTATAAAAGGCTCAAGTTGGTTCAATCTGGAGGGGGAAGCGTAGCCATGCCTCGCATCCGAGGCTCACAACGGACTCAACTGGTGGTGTAAGTGGCATCACTGGTTTATTGGTGATGCGGCTGCCCAACCTACCTACCTATATAATAACACTCGACGAGATAATGGTCTTCATATATTTCTCTCTATATATCCTGATATTTTTTTCTGGGTCACTTACTCATTGTTTCTATATTTGTTTGTCGAGTCAAAGGGCTTAGGTGCTCCTACTCTTTCCCATTAATCTCTCCTTCCTGGCAGATTTCAATATAATTATAATAATATACGTCAAGGAAATGACTTCCAAATGTTTCCTGCTAGTTTTCCAAATATTTATTTGTAGGTCACTTACTCAAACATTCTATATTTGTTGGTCTTCGAGTCGAGGAGTGAATACTTCTGCTTATTTCCCTAAATCCCTACTTAATCCCATAATTAATCATATAAATAATAATGAGGAACGAGGGATCAAAGAACTGATTTAGAGCACAGTTCTCTTTTACGTAGGAGCAGCCTCAGTCATATTCTCTTTTTCTGGCTAAATATTGTTCTTCAGAAGGACTTCCACCCAAAATGTTTATTATAAAATAGTTGCCAAATCCACGCTCATGATTAATTTTTCATTTATGAATGAATAATTGGTATTTCTTTAGAGTTTAAGGTCCTTAAATATACTAATTATCATATGTAGAAATACCAATTTAATATTCAACCTGAGGTCAAGAGGAGACTTTCAATATTTATGAATAATTCCATAAACAACTATTTTATGTACCATCAAATTGTGTCACATTCAACCCAAATGTTCCTTTCCAGTGGTGACGCATTTGAATAATTTAGTATACAAATTGAACCATTACAATATTAACAAATTTTTTGTCCTTTCTTTAGTCCACAACTCGCAATTGTTAAAAAAGAAATACCTTTAAATTACGAATACCACGTGTTGAGATCAGTTGAAATGAAAATATACCTTCAATGACTTCCAGAAGCAAAAATATGTATATAAACAAATACAAACAGCAACCGACCAAGTGGATTCGCTAATCTTCGCCAGCATCTTCTTGAGAAAGTTCAAAAAAATTTACTCTAAAATCTCAATTCGACTGATATTGAAAAAGAGAAGTTTATAAAAGAAGCCTTCTTTTTTGTGAGAAAAGTCTGCAACACATCCTTTTGCCGAAGCCACTCGGAATTAAAGAAATATTTTGCAATACGTACAAAATGTGTAATTGAAACTTTAAAAACATTGACATTTTTTGATAGAAAAAACGATATGTCTGATTAAAAACCATGTTTCCAAGGACATACCAGTACCAACGAGCCTCTGTCTAAAAATGCGAGTAATGCTTTTTTCTAAATTACTCAAAAAATGATGCAAAAACTAGGAAAAATAAAATCATAGTTCATGCTACGGACTGTTTTACTACAAGAAGAGTGGGCTTAGTGACGGTGTTAAAAGTTTATAAGCAGATATAGCACTAGTTATCAGAAGTGTACTCAGACCACAATCTATCCGGGTTCGACACTGATTTATATGAGCAACTGGGTTTACAAAAGATGTCAGACCAGGTCACAAAGGATTTCAAACCACGTCACAAAGAATTTCGGTCAGGTCACAAAAGATTTTAGACCATATCACAAAAGATTTTAGACCATGTCACAAAGGATTTTAAACCACGTCACAAAGGATTTCAGTCCAGGTCACAAAAGATTTTAGACCATATCACAAATGATTTTAGACCATGTCACAAAGGATTTCAAACCAGGTCACAAAGAATTTTAGACCAGGTCACAAAAGATTTCAGACCGTGTCACAAAAGGATTTCAGACCAATGATGTCATGAACGCTTTCAGATGGCGTCGTGATTGTATAGAAACTTTCACACAGTCCGAAACCAGTCTTAATTCATGGAATCTGCATTGTTCGAAAGACACAATACCTCCGTAGTTTAGTGGTAAGCATGATAGTCTTGAATTGAAAGCCTGCCCAGAGTTTGGTGCGGAAAGGATTTCTACTATTTAAAATCTTAGTTGCTCTTGCCCAGTCCCCAAAATATTGCATAAACAATTACTTAAGGTGTTTAATAATAGTAATTATAATTCCATAATGTTCTATAAAATTTTCGGTGTAATCACCATTTTCAAAGGCGAACAAAATCTTGAAAAATCCTGTTCAATTGCAACCAATTTGAAGCCTTTGCTAAATTTCAGGACCTTCTTTTCTGTTAAATTGCAACCAGACTGAAGTCTATTCTAAATTTCAGGATCTTATATCCTCTTAAATTGCAACCAGTTTGAAGTCTTTGCTAAATATCAGGACCTTCTATAAAATAATGAAAAAATTTTGGAAATTTTGATAGAAAGGAGTGTGGAGCCACTGAAAATGGAGGGAATTTGTTTCTGTAACTGCTTCCAAAAAACTTTGCTAATGTTTTCAGAACTTTGCCGAAATAATTGCCATCAATCTCAAAAACGTTTGCAGAGATATTCGAGCAGTTTTGCTAAACTGGGGTTTTTTTAAAATACGGAATTATTTATTAAAAGCAAAGCTAACAAAAATTGATTGATATATTCAACATTATTAGTGCACAAAACAAAGCTTTCCAGCAATGACTTTAACAGGATTTTTGGTGTGGTTCAGAATTCCTTTTATAAAGCCAGAAAGCGTGGAGAATCATTTCGTCGTCGTTGCTCCAAAGGATATCGGTCGAACACAATTGTTCTCTTCACACACTAAATAAAGTTTCAATTCTGAGGAATTTGTCTGACTTTAAGGTAAGAAAAATGAGGATTACACTGCATATTCGCACTTCCTGGGGAAAATGTTTAAAGTCACATTTTGCTCCCAGGCAATTACAGCTCAGCAGACTCCAAATATTATTCCATGAAGCATTTTTCTATTATCTATTGACACGCGGTATTCAGCCAACGCGCCCACTGATCAGCATTTCGGTTTAGTCGTCTTAAAAAGCAGGCGTTCACCACCTTTTTATGCACTTAATTACTAATCCGCTTATGGAATACTCACTGTGGGAAGTTGTCTGTCGGAAGTGATGTTGTCCTCAATTCACACTTTGCTTTAAATTTTAAACGGCTTTTTTACTCAGGAAAAAGACAATTTTAGTCTTCAGTTCATTTAAAAACGCGAACTTGATATTTTCAACTACTCCAATATTGTCACACAGGCTGTGGAGATATAGTGCAAGTACCTTCACTTGCTTGTCTAAAACCTTGTTCTGCCGCTGCTGCAGAGTTGACTTCGATGTTCACGGGTCTATCGTTGGGAAACTTTTGAAGATATACGTTGCAGGCAGTGCTCTTATATTGCTGGCGCGGTGGTACTTACAGGCGAGCAGGAAACTCACCAAAACGCTCTACCCACCAGCAACAGCAACACGACCTCCGCCTTCGCCAGCACAAGCGCCAAATAGCTCGTCGCCGAGGATGTTGTTATCACTCGGCCAAAATGCGTAACAAGTGGAAAATCGAAATTATCCGTGGGGCAAATAGAAGAACGCACAGCTTGACAAAATTTCCACGACACACGAAGGCGACTCCAGCAGAGCGCCACCCGTCACCCACTTTTAGCAATGAAGCGTATTTTCCCGGCGTACACAACTACCAACGCAGTGAACATAATTTATGCGCATAAAAACTTAAGATTCGTAAATGTGACGAATGGTCTGCCACTACACAGAAGTCCACGGAAAACGCAGAGGACGCAGAAAACCTTCACCAACACTCCGCTGCATTGCCACTCTTTACGGTACTCTCGCAGAACTCACCACGTCCGCGTGCGTTGTAAGTTTACCAGCGCTTCTGATTGGCCAGACGGACGAACGAGTGAGTGTACCATACGTATCCATGCGTGCATTCGGGCCCGTTAAAGGGAACTGCTGTGCGTATACACATCCTTGTGGGTACATTTGGTTAGTTAGCGCTTCTGGCAGCAAAAGCTGAAAATCATTGCAGCCAAAAAACAGAAAATTGCATTTTGACTTCGCACTTATTAGCGTGGTATCTGTGCTCTGTCAAAGGTGTCCATTGATTTCAGTTAACAACATCACTTGAAGCAAGATGCAATGAAAGTGGCAAAAAACTGCAAAAGGAGAGATCACAAATGAAAAAGATGGAAATGATTAATGGATTCTTTGAGGCCATTCAGAGCTACTTCTTAACACAACATCAGCCTCATATTTTTTGTTATATTATGTTAGGAAAGTCCTTAGACTACTTAGAAACAAGGAGCTCAGAACTCATCATTAGTTTGTATCAAATGGGCACTTAAAAGATGTTTGCTAAAGGAATCTACCTGCTTCTAGTGGCAGTTATGTGTTGCGATGGTGTTTGATGACTAGAGTCACTCTCAAAAGTACAAGGAATTCAATAGATATTTGGGGAGGTAGGTAGGTAGGTAGGAGTGGCCGACCAGTTTGCCAAAATCACACTTGAGCACACATAATGGCCCATTGTGATACAACGGTGTGGCGCCGTTCAAGCACTGACTAAAAAGTGCCCTTACTTGGCAAGAACAGCGCTGATATTTGGGTACTCAGCGCCAAAGTTTAGGTATTCGTCTGAGAGATCGCATACCAGGTGAACATCACATCCGTTGAGCTCAATGAAGCTTGTGGCTTGTTTCAGACCTTCATGAGTCATCCAGTGAGTTGCTAAAACTTGCCTTCTTATTACAACGTAAACACGTCTTACCCGAAACCCAGAAAGAGCTACTGAGCCACCAGTACATCCTTTTTTGGGTAGTTTGCCTTTCAAACTCTCCTATCCTGGGATTTAAACTACTGCAACTTTTATGATTTGGTCAGTACTTCAGAGATTCCAGATTAACTTACATCCAATGGAATACGAGCTAAGGTGCTTGTCTGGCTGGAGGAGAGTTCGCAAATGTGACGCTTTCTTTGCCAACAGAAACGTTCTCCGACAAACACTTCTAGGACGAAAAGTTCCGCTTCATATGTGGACAACCATGTGGCTAGTAACTTGACCTTTTGAAATAAAGGATAGTCATAATTACAGCTGCCGACCCGCGGTTCCAGTGTTCGGACTCAGCAGTGTGAACCAAGTTCGTTACCTTCCCAGGTAATGAACTTCTAATTCCATGCTGCCATCTTTCTTGTGACTTTTGTGGAACCTCTGAACCCGACCCGAGCTCTAAAAATATCAAAACAATAGAATAAAGTGGCTTAAAGCCAGTGCTTCACTGTTTAAGAGAGCATTGACGCATGTGAAAGACGCAAATCTCATTGGGTGGACCAATAATGCAGAGCTGAATTCCTCATTACAGTTCGATGGGTGCTCCAGAATGCAATAAAGCGCTGTGCATTTTCCTAAGAGATCATCCTCCACGATGACACACGCCAGCACCAGTCGCATGCAGTGCATTTTATGGACCAATGGCGACACTTTCAAACCAAATTGCACAACCTTCCTTCGTCCTTATCCTCCTTTCGTAAGCTGGATCGGAAGGGGTTTAGAATAGTTTAAATTGCTTTTCCCGTGGCTGCATTATTAGTTGCGAAATCTGTGCGTGGGTTGAGGCCAGTAAAATAAATAAATGGTTGGAAAGGAAATATCATTGTGAAATTGTTTCTGCCACAGCCGCAGAGGCCACATTGCTACATATTGAAAAAGTTGCAAATGAGCGCCGAGAGCTGCCATAAAACCGTTTTCCTGCTGAAGTGTGAGTTGCCCACCCCCACTTGCTCAGCCAGTGTCCCTGGAAGTCGCATGCAGTCACAAAGACCTTGTAACGGGTTGTGCGTCATGGTCCACCACCTTCCCACACTCAGACGCAAATGACATGGCAATGCGAGTGTCGCTTGTTGCTGGTAACATTTCAAAGTGAAAAAGAATACGCGGGAATTTATTTGCTCCCGCACTTGCCTTGTCAGTTCCAACGTAAGTGTTGCACATTCCTCAATTTGTCTTAAGCCCCAGCAAGGCTGCCTCTAACGGCCGAAGGAACCTTATACGCATATTGCATAATATAACCGGAGACCTACCACAAGCACAAACGGGCTCACGCACACCCACATACGCACACGCATGCAAATGTCCGTTTGTGCACGGCTATCCACGGAGCCTTCTGCAGTGGGCAGCCAAGAGCGGAAATTTTTCTTTGCAATACTCTGCGCATAATTGCTGTCAACTTAACAAACAGAGAACAATGCGGCTGCAATTGTTATCCTTTTATCCGTTTAATATGAGATTGTGTTGGTGGAAATTGAGCCAAAGCCCGGACTGAGCTCTTCTGAGGCAGTGGGCACGAAGTTGAAAAGTTTAAACCATTAATCACGGGTAAAAGAAATATGATTGTGGGTTTTATAGGGTTCGCTCTTCATGTGTGTTTCAAGGATAGCGAAGGTAGGTGGATGCTTAATGAAGCGGGTTGTGATGCGCAGCAAACTATGTTTCAATTTCCCAATCTAGAAACAAAGTGGGAGTTGCCCATAACATACGAGTATATCAAATGCCACGAACACCCCAGAACTCGTAGCTTAAAAGAGTCTTGGGGTCGAATTACCGATTTCCAAATCTAAAGTTTGCTCAAAGACAAAAAACCAAGACTGCTTTTTCCTCACTCTAATTCACGGAACTTGAATGTCTTCAATCATAATTCGGATGTTGAATGATTTATCTCGAAACGTGATTCTTTTATAGGAGATCAATGCGCAGGAGGTGTGCTTCCTTTTGTCCAAGGCATATTATTGCTTAGTAATAAGGAAGATGTTGTTAGTTAGAAGTATCGGTGGTGATTATCCTCGGTTATCGGTGATTATCCGCTGAATCCATGGAAAACATTCTTAGTAGTGTGGTCAAGGAGCGATTTCTCCCGCTTGAAGTCTGCTCTTACTCGTCCACAAATTAAACGTGATCTTTGGAATATGAATTTTCTTTGAAAATAATGGGAAAAAACTTACTCAATGATTCCAACTGGATTCACTGGAGTTGGGTGCTCGGTTGTCCCCTTAAGAACTTAATCGCACGCCTTTGATTATCGCCAAGGAACCCCAGACTAGTTTGTGCCTAAATGGGTACATTATTTTCTTCTTTTGGAGGAGCATAAGTGGCATAGCCAAAGCAGTTAAAGCTGGAAGTAAATCAACCAAATATACGCATAAAAATTAGTGCAAATAGGAGGCAGGGTTCCTTATGAGATCTCCGGTGTACACCAACCATTCCAACTTCAGATTTCTGGAAGAATTATCTAGGCAGGCAAAATAGAAACGGAATATATTCATTAAGATTCCGAGACACTGGTTTAAGGGCAGAAGAAAGTGTACGTGACGGGTTACGATGTGTAGCTCGACGAGGAAGTCTTCAATTTCTTCCCTCTTAGAGACTTTGGGATTCAACCGCATCTAATCGCCGACAAAATCCTGACGAACCAGTACCTTCAATTGATTAAGATCTGCCAAATAGAGCATCAGGAGCATTAAGTGTTCTATGCCATGTCCACCAATCGAATTATGAGACCACCTTATCTCCGACTATAAGGAAGCACACAGCGTTGGGTGGTTGCAGTATACAAATCAACGAGATTGTTCGACTCTGCTCGTGGATTGTTTGCAGTTCTTAATTAGAGTACAGCCTTTGGTCTGCTAGCAGACAGGATTTCATACAATGAACGAAGGCTTCTGATGAACACCACAAAGATTAAAGTTTATAAAAAAAAAACTTTATCACCGCAGACTTCTTTTTCATGTCGTACTATGACTAAACCCCTGATTTTGGCAATTTCGCGAGGAAGTGTTTCTACATCTTCGTTCTGCTCGCACTTTTGATGCACCAAAAAGGTCGGAGAGTGTGCTGAAAAGGGAGGAGAGTGACAATGGAATAGATTGAATCAGTTGCATTTTCGAAGAGTGCCACGGAGCGAGTGTCAACAGACTATTTCCTATAATATGAACTCTTATTAGGGTACAAAATTTACTCTTAGTGCGATGCCCATTGACGTAAGACCTTTGATTCCATTCTTCCTATTTACAAGCATTATTTAACAAATTTTCAGCCTCCTTCATAAATAATTGAAGTTGATTTGGCTTGACAAGCAGGACCAACTAATTTCCTTCAATTTGAGTTAAGCATCTCAATCAAACATCACATCGTTCACTGGGGGAGAATTGAAAGGATTTACGTATGGCACATGATTGTGAGTGAGTGTCTGTGTTAAGGATATTTGATATCTATGCCAAGGGCATTCGGCCATACCTTACTTAACGTAGCATTCTCTTGCACAATCTTTAAGCTGCTTTCATTCCGATGTGATCGATTTCTATGAGCTTAGGAGGACTTTTGAGTCAGGTGGAGGCACAAATTGAGAAGTATGCGCACTTCAAGTAACTGGGGAGCACTTTTTAAATAAGTCTTCCTGCTGTGCCTGCCCGAACTATTTCAATTAACGGCAAACAAATTACTGCGCTGCGCAATTCCGGCGAGACGACCACTTCCATTTTGCAGCCATTGGAAACTATCACCAAATGTGTGTGGCAGTGCACTAATAAAATGGCCAATACTCGTAAAGGAAGTAAATATAGAAACAAAAAGGAAAAGTCACAAATCGCTGCGTGAGACAAACATTTATGAATATTGACTACTCGAAGCCAATTATTGACGCTGCGATTAGGCCAAATGGAGCACACTTTGAGCGCTTAATGACATCGTTAAATTAATTGAAGTGATTGTGGTTAATAGCTCGCATGGAAAGTGACGTCATGGCATCAGCATCAAGCGGTGCATTGAAGTGATTTCCTGAGCAACCAACTAATTATTCAGTTTCTTTGCAAAAGTTTTCTCTGGCAAACCAAGAAAAAATTAACAGGAATTTTAATGAGTGATTGTGGACGGGCGATGATGTGGCCGGGCGCTGATGTGGCCGGGCGCTGATGTGGCCGGGCGCTGATGTGTCCGGGCGCTGATGTGGCCGGGCACTGATGTGGCTTCTGGCCGCTTTCGAATCATTCGAAGGTGGGTGTCAGGTGCGCACTGCACTTGCTGTCGAATGACGTCATTAGTAAAACTCTCGCACGTATCTATTCTGAATGATATGAACGTCACATTTCCAATTGCAGCCACTCGATCATAAATCTCATCAGCACAGGACATATTTACAATGCAGCACTCCCACTTGACACACTCACACACACACTCACACTCGTACACAAATGAGCAACGCACAGACTTGAAACGAATTACAACAATAACCGCCTCGCCTCGCACCACACTGCCAGCACCTTCAGCCGCCCCACCGCAGTTGATTAGCAGGCCGTGCCGGTAACAGACCGTCGCGTTGTCAGGGATATGAAAGTACGAGTATGAATGCGGCGGATTAGTCTGCTAGGGCCGAAATTATAGTTTGGTTGCGCGTGGCCGCCTGAAAACATTGTTATTAAAATATATGCCGGTGATGGTGATAATGTCCCGTATCGCGACTGTATCATAAATTTTCCCTTTGCCACGGCAAATGCAAATATTGCTCGACACACCGGAACAGGTTCATAAATTTCCCAAGCGGTGAATTCGCAAAGTGAATTAAGTTTGTACTGAGCATTGCACCAATGCGTGGGCGGAGGCGGAGGTGGCCTCAGAGGGTAAGAATTCAATTCGGCTAAAATGTGGCACAAACCTGGAACAAGCGTTTGCCCTGTCGATCTTCAACGGGCGAAAGAGCAGGAGCGAGAAATTAAATGATAAACAGACTTGGAACAATGCAATCAGTTGTTTGCGTGACGATGCGAAGTTCTATTCAGAAGGGGAGCGGGCACAGAGAACTCCTCCTTCTTTTATTTCGTTTCAGGAAGAGTACTAAGAGAAAAAACAACAGAGCCTCAAAGATGTGGCAAAGCCAGGAATCAATCTGTGCATAGGGAACTGCTGCAGTACCGGTAGAATTTGGGAATTTGTGAATGAAGGGTATTGAATCTAGAGTATCATGATTCAACAGGAGTCCTTCAAAAACGTTCGCCTAGAATAACTATTTGGTAGAGATCTTGTGTATGAGCTGCCAAATTGGCCGAATGTATTCAATATCGTATGATTACTGTAGACCTTTTGGAAAGCAAGGCTTAAAACTCCAAGAATATAAGAATTACAGACTATCGATGAAAGAAACCTCCACTAACCCAAAGAGAGTATGGGTATTAAGTGTTTAATCCCATATACTCGTACATATATAAGTTCTGATTTGAAAGAGACTTGATGTTCGTCTCTGTCAACTAAGAACGTATTCATATTCAACGCAAGCAACTAGGGAGATACAGCACCATATACGGTCCCTCAGGTATATCCCCATGGAGTTTATTTTGCAAGTTCATTAGGTTCTTTTCTAAACAAGTCCTCGATCTGTGTAGGCAGTGGGATAAATGAAATTAAAATTCGTAGTTCAATTAAAAGATATATATTTGTGTATCTATCAGTTTAACATTTAAATTAATAATATCTGATGAATACCTACTCGAAAATCTTAAAAATCATTATATTATCTGGGTCTGGATTCCTATATAATCTGGATCATTATATGATTTGCATCATTACATGATTTGCATCATTATATTATCTGGATCAATAGATGATGAAGATCATTTAGCATTTGTCATCCCTATAGATGATGGGGATCATTTAGCATTTGTGATCCCTAGGAAACAGGTTAAAAGATGCTACAACATGTCTTTGCTACTCCTTCTTTTTCCTACCGGGTTACGAAATGGATCTTGAGTGTAAGCTTCAAATGAAAACAAAAGCCAAATAACAGTAAAACGAATTAATGCAGAGAATGGAGCGCACATCAATATATAAAGTAAAAAGAAAACAATTACTTTGGATACATACAAACACACCTCCATTAATACACAACCCGCTACAGTAGAAAATGAAAGAAGTCAAGAGGAGAAGGAAGAAAACAACTCAAACGCTAAAAAGAACTCACAAGACAAATTGCCATTTATGTACATATGTGGATAAAAATTTCGATGGATGCCAGACAAATTGCAGCCGATCCAGCTGAGAACTCTTTTTATTATTTAAAATTCAAGAACCGACCATTGACATACTTTATCCAAAAGTAGGTCTGCATCTCTATATACACAATCACACACACACACAGTCACACAGAGCGCCGTATGAATTGTCCCACAAAAAGTCAATCTACTAACTAGTTGGAACTTCTTTTTCGCTTTCTTTACATTCAGAAGTTTACTCTTCTGTTTATTACTTACTCTCTCTCTCTCTTTCTCTCTCTCTCTCTCTCTCTCTCTGCAGTCGTTCTGTGTGCTTCTTGGAGAGAGACCAAAAATAATATAGTATTTGTATCTACACAATTTGAAAATGCTGTTCGACTTGCGTACTGGACTGTTGGCGGGGGGCAGCGGAACGATTTGGCCAACCATTTCTATTCGCTTTTGTTATACCTACAAACTTTGTTCACGATTGCATTCAAACAACCGACATAGCCGAATGCTTGAGCTTGAGCCGCTCACAAAATATGGGTCAACTCAAATAGAGAGAGGAAAGTGATCTTGCTGCTTTATTGAAAGCGAATGAGCTTCAATAAATGTGCGAGAGTCTGTGCATGAGAATGCGTGTGTTCGTGTGTGTGCGAAGCGAGTAAAACGATCAGTCAGTCGGAAAACTTGTGCTTCGCCGTTTTGTGTGTTTGTTCCACTGACGTGTCTGGCTGGGGAGAATAAAGAAAAATCTGTAATCTTCACATGAGACATGTCTACATACATATGTATATATGCCTAAACATATATATATATATATATATGCATATATGTAAGAAGCGACATGCATACGTACTGATTTACACAACTTGTATAATTTGGCATTTAATGCCTTGGCAGTAGTGATGCGTACTTGTCCAGTACACCAAGCTATCCGATACGTTTCTTTACCGATTACTCGATATGACAATCCAGATTTTTCTATGCAAGATGGTTTGGCGTTCAGTGGGATCGCGAACAAAAATCATACACGGTTTGACCACACCATGCGTATGAGTAATACTGCGTAAATATTGCTCATACGCTTATGACGTTTCGGAAATGTTTGAAAATAAGTTTCTCCAAATTTTTAAACGAAGTAAACAATTTTTTACTGTATTGAGTGGGGGGCGGCACAAAAGTCCGTGGAGTGTTTCTATGGAGAAGTGTGAAGGGATATTAGGATACAGCGAAAATCTGTTAAGAACGTTTGGTGGTTGCTTTGGAACCGTGGAATACTTGCATGCAATTCTTTATTTTGGCTTCTTCAACAGATATCAAACATAGATTTGCTAATAACTCTCATAGAACTGTGGAGTTCTTAGGTAGAAGTGGCAGCCTGCTACGCAAAAGCACACTTAAGCACATATAATGGCTCATTGTGAGTGGCGTTCTTAACAATGCTTCAGTATTTGGAGGACTTCTTATGTATAAATATTTGTATTTATTCTTTGCAAAATATTTAAATATATTATACAAAAATAAACAAAATTTACATCCACAAAAGTAGGTCTCTGCTCACATGGATGTGAGTAAGCAATTCCACTTTTGGTTTTTTCTTTTGACTAATTTCTTTCATGAATTGGGTGTAATTACATTTTGTTCTGAGAGTGTATTGTTCTCTCTTACTGGGAGTAGGTAAAATTGATTCATTAGAACAGTTTTGAGGAGGCTCTCGTTTGGTTTTTTATTTATTTTTTTTATTTCACTGTGTTTCTTATCACCATGTAAGAAATAAAATATGAGCTTTTAGACGACAATCACACAAAGAAGAAAACAAATTGAAATCCATGTTGGCATACCACAATGTTCGGAATCAATAAAAATTGTATAATTATGACCGACTGCTCGCTCCCTCGCTGGCTCTCTCGCTCCTCTTCTGCCGCGGCGTATTTGTGTTTGAGATTTGAAAAAATTACTGAGAGTATGCCCCGAGCATGGAGCAAGTGCTCCTACGTTTTCGCTTGGAATATTTATGAGCGAACGTTATGAAACCATACTAACTGCAGCCTGCATTCTGCCTGCCGCTCTGCCTCGTTCGTGTGGTCATGTGTGCATATGTGTGTGTGTTTGTGTGTGACTAGGTCTGAGTGTGCGATGTGCTAAATAGGTTAGTTTAAGAGCAATAAAAACACTTGTAATAAACTTTTGTAATACTATAAAAACAACGAGGCAGCCTTCTAAAGCGATTCCGAATGCTTCAACAGTAGAATCATTCCACTACCTCCACGTCTATTTCCCTGCCTGGCCCCCCGACTGGCCCCCTGCCATAACACCAGTTCCAAGCAGCGCATCAAAATAAATAAAATTCGTTTTAAGCGATGTGTACGAATACGAGTATGCAAATTAAGTGCGATAGCTCGCTTTGTGTTTTGCAACGCTTTGAGGAAAGGTGAATGAAACCACCAAACCAGGCGACGAATGGCGGCGGCGCGCTCGCCGAAACTGAGGCCGAACTTACTTAGGCCAGAAGACGGGACGGACATCGCACTCGCCGTTCTCTGGCACCAGTAGCAGAAGCAGTAGTAGTGAGAGAAATTCATAGCCAGCGGTGTGGGACCAGGCCCGGTGTGTGCCAGACAAGTTTCTTGGGTTTATTTTTGTGCATTTTCGTAAGCGGATTAATTGAATTTTAACATTCAGCGTGATCCCCTTACAACAGATATGATAGCTCCGGCCTGATCGCGCCTGATCGATCGATCGTTGGAATTCGCTGCAAACCAAAACAAAGCATTAATATTAGCCATCGCGAGTGATTACACAAGAGTTGGCTGCACGAACCCGACGTCCCACATTCCACGTCCCCCGTCCCACCGACACTTTGCGACGCAGTTGCAGATAAGGACAGCGCTAGTTTGGCTGGCTGTAAGCGAGAAAAGTGCATTGCAGCTAACTGCGCATGAACAAACCTGTCGAAAAGTTTGACAACAACAAAAACAACGAAAATTAATAAAAACAAAAGCAGTTAGCGAGAAAGAAGCTGCACGGAGGCAAAAAGTAAAGAGAAATTTTTCATTTCACTCCACACGTTTACACCAGCGAGAGCTGCAGCGGCCGTCGGTAGGTTGCACTCACTGTGGGTCTGTCAGTCTGTGGGTCTGTTTGTTTGTTTGTTTGCTTGTCGGTGGGTCGACGGTGGTCGTACAAGACATCAAACAAACCATTCAGCCTGTTCGGTCCGTCGGTCCGTCTGTCCGTGGGCTGCGCTGAGCTGAGCTCTCAGCTTTGAGCTGCACTTAGCTGAGCTGGGGAAGAAATGTCAAGTGTGCATCTACTCACTAGTGTGTACTTGTAGACATTGCAGGCAAGTACGGGTACTCGCGGCGACCATACAAAGTGAAACCCAGCAACCGTCTGTCTGGCGCTTCCACAAGCTGAGCAAGCTAACATCATTCTACCATCCGTCGATCGCCAACGCGCTTCTCCAAACACTCACTCATCTCGCTTGGCGGCGGCGACTGTGACTGTGGTTGCGGCTGAGGCTGACGCTGAGGCGGAGGCTTTAGTTTAGCTTTGGCTTCTCGTTCGTCGTTCGCTCATTCGTTGCTCACACGCTTGCTCACTCGCTTACCAGTTTCGCACCAACGCCAGCAACAGCAACAGCAACAGCACCAGCGCCAGCACCACTGAATAACAGCACCACCAACAAAAACAACGAAATTTTCAAAATTAGTTCTAGTGAGTCTGTGAAAGAAAGTGTACCGATCCGATCCGATCCGATCCACGCGCCAAACACACGAGACACGACACCACCAGCCAACGAAAGTTTTCAGCAATTTCGGTTATGCCTTTTGTTGTTGTTGTCGGTGTTGTTTTTGCTGTTTCTCCTCGGTTTCTCTTTTCGCCGCTTGGTCGTGAGCAGGCTGGCAACTCGACTAATGAATATTAAAAATACGCGTCGATCGATCAGTTTTATGTAAAAATTTGAGGGAATAAGTTTTGTTTTGTGCTGGATTAGTACCGGAAATCACCTTAAGAGACCACAACGTTCGAACCGTTTATCCAAAGAAGTGTTGCTGGTGCGCATACAAAAACAACAAAAAACAAAAAAAACCCAAAGGGCCAACGGATCGAACGAAAAATTTCGTTAATTAATTCCAGACAAACGGGCTCACAGAATCAGCAAAATAAAGCAGATAAAATGTCGCACCAGTGCAGCTGTGGACGCGACCTCAACAACAATTACGTTTCTTATACGAATGCTTACGCAAATGCTAATTCGCTAGATCGTGACGCGAATGCAACCCTGTCGGGGGGCGGTGGCGGCGGCAAGTCATCGGCTACGTCATCGATTTCGATGGCCACTCGCTCCATGGGTACGTCCGGTGGTCACACACAGCTAACGGCGAAGGTGATGTTCGGCAGCTGTTCGGCCATCAAGGAGCTGCGCGAGAAGGAGGAGAAGTCACGGCAAACGGCGGCGCGCGCTGGCCAACGCAGAAACTGATGCTAATACGTCTGCTCGCGCGTGCTCGAGGACGCACGAGGACGTCGAGGAGAATTACTCAGTGTAGCGAAAAGAAAAAATTTTGGTACTTTTAGGACAATTGGATAGGAAAGGGAAATTTGCCAGCAGAAGTGAACTTAAAGCAATTCCTAAAAGAATCGAGTGATTTCCCCATAAGTGTTTCTGAGAAAATTTCACACAAGGACGTGTTCGAACCCAGTGTCAGTGCAATAAAACCAATAAGTTATGAAATAAACGGCGAATACAAGCGTTGAAAGCCAGGCGGGCATCTTGAAAGACCGCAATGACTGTTGGCAGTCAGGCCGAAGCCTAGTGAACAAATCAAAAAGGACATACACTCCGAAAAACCAATTGGAATACATACTCGTATATACACATATACACGGCAATACTTCAACACTACTTTCGCAACTGGGACTTGGTCATCATCAGCAGAAAATTCATCCACGGAGACTTTGCAGCTGGCATTGCTTTCCATATCCACATTGTAACTAGGAGTACTAGGAAGAAATTTGAATCCATTGGATTTCATAAACGATTTTAAGCTGTAATTGTATACATTTAGATAAATTTTAGGTAATATTCGGGACGAGAAGTGCTCGCCTGAGCGGGAGGGAGTAAGCGCCGCCAAAATAAGAGGGATTTTGGTCTAGTAGGGTATAAAAACGATACTTTTACACACGTTTACTTGCACACTAGTTGTGAATGGAGCTGGTTGCATGTGCAACTGCATGCATACGTGGGCATGTGTGCATGTGTGCGTTTGTGTGCGTTTGTGTGCGAGTTGCAGTGCAATTTCTCTGTTTCGCTGTTGCACCGTTGATTGATTAATTAATTTATTTTTATGCAACGTACTCGTAAATTGTAAAATTTTTCCCCTGTAATTTTTGTTAGAAGAAATTTTAAACTAAGTGCAATAAAATGTAAATTGTTAGCATTTTAAATATATTATTATTACTATGCTTATCTATACTATAATTAATATTATTATTATTACATCTTACAATATACATGCATATATGCTTATTTCTCATTATTTAGCCGCTTATTTACTTTTATTGAATTTTGTTTTCTTCATTCTTTTTTCGTATCGAATTGTTGCTGCATTTATTCAAAGCTGTTTTTCTTTTGGTAAAACCAATTTTCAACACACAATTCCTTCTTTACTTTTATGTCATTTCTCTACCTCCATCTCTCTCTTGCTCAGCAACTATCTCTTTCTCTTTATCTCTATTAACTCTGAACACTCACAAATTCAAATCCATTATTTACAACAATACTTTTGTAATTTACATTCTAATTTATAATATTATGTTATTTTAACTCTAAGCTTAAGGATAACACAAATAAAAAGGATACACACACGCACATAACTCGCCAGATTCTCATTTAATTCTCTCGTTTTGTTTTTATTGTGCCCCTGAACACCGTGGCCAAACTTAAATCCTCCAATACGAATTCGAAGCCATTCTTTTGCAAAGTTTTCCATATTTAAACATTATTACCCTCAGCCCCTCTGCGGCCTGCCCCCGGACTACACAGCGGGTCATGCGTCAAACGGGAATTCGAATCCAATAAAGTCGAACCTCGAACACAAATGCTTAGCATAATTTGGGCGAGAAAGTTCAGCACAACTTTTATCCTGGCCACTCCTTCACTTCGGTTGCTGGTAGCTTAGCAGCTGATGACGTTAGCGTTGCACGATTTTTCTGCGGATTTCCAATTGATTCTGAATGAAGTGTGCTGGTCCCCCTGCTCTCAGTGCGTCCGGTGTGCATTTGACAGGGCCTTCTGCGTATCATTTGTTTGCGTTGGAGTGAGGCTTTTTTTTGAAACTCATACAAAATGACTGTGAAAAAAGAATGTCCGTGGGCAAACTTTGCTGAATGTGTTCTGTGCACAAAGCGCAGGCGAATTTTTATTGCTCTGTGAAAGCCATGAAAGCAAACAAAAGAAAGAGTTAAGAAGATAAGCAGAGAGATTGAGGTGTTTTGTTGGTACTTTCACAACTCGCTCCAGCGCCTGCCTGTCAGTAGCAAAAAGGTGAAGTCATTCTCAACAGCGCAACCAACGCACACCCTACGTCCACCAGTACCCGGCCATCACGAATATACTCGCACAGGAACGAGTCTCTGTACTTCTGAGTGTAGAAGGGCGTAGCATGTGGTGCGATGCAGGTGATATATACGAATATGAGATGATATATAAGAGTGTCAGTAGTCTAGTCCCAATATTAGTGCCAGCCATTTACAGAATTGTAAAGTTGTGGTGGGGCGGCGGAGAACGAAGCGCACCTAAATCGTTAAACTGTGACACTAAGAGAAGCAACGTTTGTGGCTACAAGTGCCAGTGAACAGGACACCAGAGACCAGAGACGGGACACTTAAACGTCAAATTTTCTGACGTTTAAAAAAAACTGTCTTTGTTTATCATTAGTTGCCTATATGGATAGGTTTGTTTATCATTGGTTAATCAGAATTCTGAAGAAAATCAGCCACACTACTACTGTTTAGCACATGTGCTAGTGTGCGCAGAACAAGAGTCATTTCTCTGTATTCTCTGCAGGACACACAAGCCCAGTAGTTGCCCACGGGGGCACTGTGTTACCCTCCATTAACGATGCCAAAATCTCAGACTAACAGAATTATTGAAAGAGAGGCTGTTATCTCGGCTGCGTGCCACGGGGGCACTGTGTTACCCTCCATTAACGATGCCAAAATCTCAGACTAACATAATAAAAGAAAGAGAGGCTGTTATCTCTTCTGCGTGCCCTGTCCCAGCGTGTATACAATCTCCGGCGTGAGTCACTGTTCCAGTAGAACAACAGAAAGCGGCCGCAGAAGCTCACACTGTTGCTCATATTCGGTTGTCCACTTATCCCATAGCCCATGTGTAGGGTGCACAAGGTTCGATAAGATCGAAAGTTAAGCTTTTACTTGTCGCTGTTTCTTTTTACTTTTCAGCAAAGAATTCAAGAGGAAAGAATTAATTAAGTTCAATCCGCGGGCTAGTTTTGGAGAGCGGGCATGGCAACATAATGACCCAGTCTTGTTTCCATTTCATTTGCATACTCTTTTACATAGCTTGGATTTGTGCTTTGTGGGTGTTCACGTGCCTGCCCGTCCAGCGAGCGAATGGGCGATCGAGTGCTCTTTGCGCTACATGGGTAATCTTTTCATGCATAGCGCCGGGCACTCAGCCTGGCAGTGAGGCAGAGCGGCAACGGAACGTGGGATAACGTGCGATTCGAAGGGAAGAGCCACACAAACCAATTTAGAACATGCCAAACAATTGAATTTCGTTTTCTAGCAATTATACACAATTGCTCGAAACGTCGACTTTGATATGACGTGGGCAGCTGGGTTGCTTCCACTCAACTCGGTCCAGTCCAGCCCAACCCAGTCCAGTGCGGCGCAGTCCAAGCTAAGCAGTTGGCTGTGTTTTGTTTACACAAGCAAAATAAACCAGAAACGCAATTAAACCAGATGACCACGACTGCATAAAATAGAAACACTCGAAGCATGCAACATGCCACATACTCGTGCATCAAGCTGGCAGCAGCAGCTGGAGCAGTGATTTAGGCGTTTATCGCCAAGTGTGCTGTGCGCAGCGCTAAAAAATGCAGCATGCGTCAAGGCAGGTACGAGTATTCTGCTGGAGTACATGTTTGCCACACAGTCCCGGTCCCAGGTGCCGTTTTCATGCAAAGCTCCGTGAGTAATTGGTTCGGATTTCATCTGGTGGGGCATTTGTCTTGACTCTGCAGCACACTCACTCACATCGCATCTATTGCGAAGATACCAGTATGTGTCCCCGCATGTTGGCAGAACTTTCTCTTCTAATTGGAAACAGATGATGATCGGTTGTTTGCTCTGCGAATGGACATTTTTCAAAGGGGAAACAAACCAAAACACAACATCTTAATGGGAACTTTGTGCAGCTCGAGGCGTTTGGGTTCCACGGCATTTCAGCAAAGCTTAAGAAAGATACAATAAAAAGAATAAATAAAAGCCAACCAAAGTGAAACCGAATGAAAGAAAATTTCAATCAGCCATGTCAAAGAAAGCAAGAACTGGCTCTGCGGCCGGCTCCGTTGACGGCATCCCGTTCGCATCGATCTCTTCTCGATGGTGATAGATTATATTCTTCGGTGTTTGCTGCTCAGCGGGCTACCGGACCGCCGGGCTGGCGGGCTGGCGAGCTGGCTTCTTTCTAATGAAGATTTAGAGCCGAGAATCAATTCAGTTCAGTTTGCGGCGATCTAAGAAACAAACGCGAATCTCGATTGGAAGGAAAAAGTTGTGGCGGGCTCGGAAATTAGAAACTTTTAACGAATTTCTCCAAATAGTGATAATTTTTGTGATAATTGCCAATGGGCAGACGCGATTTGTGACACTCACAGCGAATTCATGTAAATTAATACGGTCGGAGTAGCACAGCTGGAGAGGATTAAGCGCAACGCTGCGAGGGACTGCCTTACTACCCCACATTCCACACACATACACGCACACACACAGCCGCAGGCAGGTGATTTCGCACAATTTCTTCTTATTAGCTTCGCAGGCAATTTAAATCAGTCTCAATTTACAATAAGAAAATTGCAATTGATCACTTCAAAAATTCAATCAGGCCCCCTCAGGAGGTGTGATTAGGAAATTAGATCACTTCATACAAACAAATGGGATAATTGGGTGCAAGTATTGCGATGGACTGTAAGTTTAGTTACAATCAGGGCTCAGTGGCACCCAGCATGGAACCTTCCGCAAACAATGTCCTGACATTGTTTGCAGAAGGTTTCATGCTGTCTGCCACTGAGCCCTGATTGTAACTAAACTTGCGTCCCCTGGCAACACTTGCACCCAATTACATGAGAGTAAAGAAGAGGCGCCTGCGTTATGGAGTGTCTATAACGAGGCTGCACCTTCTCAGTGTACTCAATAGCAGAAATATCGAGAAGAATTATTATGATGTCGTCATTTGCGGAAGACTCTTGTATTGTGGCGAGTACCTTTGGCACGAACCCACCAATCAGAAGACTACAGCCAAATATGGAGACTGTATTAGAGTAGACTAAACCACACTCACTTTCGACATTTTCGGAAGGATGCGCAATAGCAAATACATTTTTAATAGAAAAGTCCACTGAGTCTCCTAATAATCACATAATTTTAGTATAGTAAAAAGATATGGACACTTACTCGTATCTCTTTAACATATGCTTATAATGCGACAGAAATATTCCCTGCTATGTATTACTAGGATAACGATGATTACGGGAAACAAAAGCCAGCATATAATAATTAGAGTACTCCCTCCTAAGTTTATAAGGACACAAAAAATAGGGCTTACTGAGATTAGGCTGAGATTTATACTAGATTAATCCAATACTGTTTGTGGGTATTCTTTTATTATCCCCAAATTCTGCTTCCTACAGGAAACAACTGACCACAACCTTTGCAAACAACTCTCTGAGAATAAATATAGCCTACGAGAATGGGTGGTTGGGAACAATTTCTTTAATTACTCCATTGATTGCTACGCTTATGGCTCTAAGCAAGACGGAAGAATAGAAGGGGATTTATTGCGAGATACTCGGAGTCCGATTTTAAGTCGGTTGCCAAACCACTGCGGATAGTCTTCCTTAATAACGCTGATATTACTCTAAAGAGTTGGTAATATCTAGCCTTGGAGTCCTTCACATAAGCTTTCCTTACCTATAAGGCAGCCTTTGACTGAATATTATCTGTTTGTAGAACAAGGTATCAGAACAATTGAATGATTCTTAGCTATGGTAAGCATTGGTTAACAAAGCCGTGGACGAGTTAACTAGAAATGTGAGAAATGGTAGCACCAACTTAATAAGGAGGGCTTTAGCCACTGGGTTGTCAGTTTAAAAACCAATACCGGTGCAACTAGAGATACTTATTCTATACAGCTTCCGAGTCAAGACTTATATGACTAGGTAGGTACAGGAAAAAGATGACTAAGACAGTGAGAACCGAACTTTGAATACTCGTAAGACCCTTTCTCAGACTGGGAATTTAATTTCAAGGGTTTGTCAGAAACTGCCAGGATGGGTAAGAAGATAAACGTTTCTTTCACTTTCCTTTTCTAGTCTTGCAACCAACTCGTATCTATTCAGCTGCTCACTGTGCTTAAAAACATAAAAGACACGAGATCCAAAACGTCTTAAAACTCATCAAAAGTTTGTCCTGGGTTGGTAATGCAGCACGGTATTAAAGGGTATGCAGTATTATAATAAGTATATTTGAAATGAAGTATGTTGATTAAAACTATCAGCCACTTCTTTCCTAACCTACCCTAACCCCTTCAAAATATGATACTTAAACGGCTGTCAGATGAAAGAGGCTCTGCTATGAATAAATATAATTTCTTGTAATTCTATCAACACACAATCCTCCATTCCCACTCAAGTCCACGTACGAGTATTTAGGCACCATAGCAGACTTACCTTCGATGGGTGGTGCAACCTGGTCTGACTAAATTTGCTTCTCAGCTCACTCCCCTGTCCAACTGAAGAACTCATTTGTTGGTCTGACTAAATTTCCTTTCAGCTCACTCTCCTGTGCAACTGAAGAACTCATTTGTTGGTCTGACTAAATTTCCTTTCAGCTCACTCTCTTCTCCAACTCAAGAACTCATTTGTTCACAGCCCTTACGATTTGTTGACTGCAAAGTGATTTGTTGTTCTCTGTATTTGCACCCTCACCTTCTAGAGTGATTCCTCTATGTTTCGACACTACCAACACGCCATATTGCCCAAAGTCCAATCCAGTCTAATCCAATCCGAAGGAATGCCAAGCCATTACTCTGGTTAATGACCTATGCAATTTGCATTATTTTACCTGACTCCAAAACAGCTTTCCTCACACCGCTGAGATATTCTACGACTCGTTATCCGCTCGCATCTGCGCCCGCGGTGGTTGCATAAGATCCATGAAACTCACGAAATCGCTGCGGCCGCGGCAGCACTTGGTATTCAAGCGTGTGAAGCGGTGCAACGAAATCGCTGGCTAAAAGCGGGCTAAAGTAATAATCGCACGTGATGCATTCAATTAAAAAAGCACAACTAATTAAAATAATTACGGATGGCAGAGAGGAAAATCAAACGAAATTGGCATAACGCGGTAGTGCATTTCAGTGTTGCCGTAATAATGCAAGCCGCAAGAGTGCGTCATGTAACCGCCACCGACCACGGAACTCGCTATTGGGGTAGGGTGGGGTTGTGTACGGCAGTGCAACGCAAATTGGCTGCTGCTCGGCCCGCAACGAGTGATGCTGCAAGTTCCGCAACGACCTTTCTTATGGCAGACGAGTGCAATTAAGAAACACAAAGCAACTGCCAATTTGAAATTTATGACGTGCTCAAACTCACATGCCAGCGAATTCCTCAAGCATACGCGTTCAAGGAAGCTCTCAGCTGGAAGCAAATCACTGGTGAGAATTCCATTCATTGGTACGATTTTGAAGTTAACACGAGTAATTTCCACATTGAAAACAAGATTTCATCATCTTTACGAGTGCCCACATGAGCAGTTGCGGACTCGTTAAATTTTTATGTTATTACCAGTATAACTAACTTTTCTCTGTGAGTGTTTACACTTACCTCAAAATTGAGTCAAATCTGCACGCCACCCACAAAGAATGCCATTATACTTCATGACTGGTAAATCTGTCATCAGAGTCGCCTTTCATATCTATTGCTTCCAATTTCTCTCTCCGTATTCTACCACATGCCTTCTGAGTTGGTTATAACCTTGATGGAGGACGACATGGTCATAACTATAACGAGGGACTAGAAGAAGAGGAAACGTATGTGATAGACAGAACAAGTCAATTACAAACCTGTTTTCCCTTGTTGATGTAAGGCCCACTTGAACTAAGTTCTGTCGTGATGTAGTGGTCGGGATGGTAGCGAATCCCATCTGACTGCTTAGGTGGCTTCTACCACTGGGCAAACAATTCTTATAGAGAGCTCAAATCGCGAAAAAGGTGGTTTAATAAAACCACTGTTAATTGCTGTTTTATGGGAGTTACTCTTACGGAACACGCTGTGCATTGAGATCTAAACAGGAAATTTTTATTAAACCACTTTTTTTCGCGATTTGAGTTCTCTAATGTATTGTTGGCCCAGTGCTTCTACCAATAACCGCAATAAATTTTCCATTCCTGTCCATTCTCCGTGCAAGTAAGTTTGCATATTTTTCGTTTAATAGGCATCTTAGAGCTGAAACTGATTCCCTCTTTCTTCCATACATCCCATACGAGTATATCTATATACCCACTGGACACATCTCTCTCACCCCTCTCACCACCTCTATCTCTCCCTACTCTACTCTCTACTTGACTGTGCAGCAATGTTGTGAGCTAAATTATTGATCTTGATCTTTGATCTTAATCGATTAATCATAAAATCTGCAGCTCGATGAATTAATTTTTCTGCAGACAAAGAGAATATGGAAAGAGTTCCTCCTCTTCTCCTCCTCCATCCCGCCAGTTTCTACAATAATTTAGAAGTTGAAAACCCAGTCTTGCAATTGGATTTCTGTCTTGCGTTGATGACATTGAAGGTATCCGAGATGAACAAAAGAGGCATCCGAGATGAACAAAAGAGGCATCCGAGATGAACAAAAGAGGCATTCGAGATGAACAAAAGAGGCATCCGAGATGAACAAAAGAGGCATCCGAGATGAACAAAAGAGGCATCCGAGATGAGCAAAAGAGGCATCCGAGATGAACAAAAGAGGCATCCGAGATGAACAAAAGAGGCATCCGAGATGAACAAAAGAGGCATCCGAGATGAACAAGAGCTTAAAGGTATCAATTAGAATGCTTATGCCCGCCTTATCAGGAGGAGTCTTCAACCCAGAGAATTTTCTCAAAAAGTTGTCCTACTACTAATGCAGTTACCCAGCATATATATATATATATATATATATATATATATATATATATATATATATATATATATATATATATATATATATATATATATATATATATATATATATATATATATATATATATATGCCCTGGCCTGTTCCTATATACTCGAATTAGGCAACTATGCAACCGTTCTGATTTACCGAGCAAAAAGGTTCTATGGCGAAGACTATCTTAGAGATAGGGAAGACCTATTACAATGTTATGGCTGCTGGGCTGTCTGCATAAATTCCTGCGGATATATGCATAAAACTATTCTGATTATCATTACCTTTATCTGGAATACAACGCAGTGGTTCGGCAATCCGAACCATTATTCCGACATTAGTATACTTCATAATAAATGTCCCCTTAATCTTCCATCTAACTCAGAACCGTCGATAAATAAGTTAATGAAGTAATTCTAGAATTTCTTCCTAATCCTCCATTAGAGTCAATTTTAGTCTCATCTCAAACAAATATTCACCCATTATATGTGACGTTAATGTAAAGTAGCTCTGCAGTTTCCTACTTATGTGCCCGACCTACCCATAGGCCCCATGAATTTGCCACACTTACTTCCGAATACTTTGGACCAGTGGCTCATTGCCCTCTTCGTCCTGGGCCATGGTAGTGCATTTGCGGGGCTCTCACAAAATGGAAAACCTGTTGCTAGCGAATTACCCAAACCCTTATTGGAGTACTCAGACCTGCCAGCAGTGAACAGTCAACGGAATGAACGCTCGCGGCGGGTCACGCTAATGGACATGGCTCTGCAGGCTTCCGCACAGGAGGGTTTGGCTGCCATGACCGAACTATATGGCAAAATAGAACCGGACATTATTAAGAATGGTTTGTCGCAGCTTCTAAGCAAGTCGTCGTCTAAGTCTGAAATATTAATTTTGATTTTATAGGCCAAATACTGCAGGAGGACCACCCAGCAGCGCTGCTGTCCAAGTTCAGCACATCGATTGACGGCGGCGGACGCAGGGACACGGAAATGGCTGCATTTGCCACCATCTCTGCCACGAAAGCCTTCAGGAAGAAGTAAGTGGAACAATGTCAACGCTTGAATTTGTGTTCTAAGGTGGCACAGCAGGGCAGTGCAGCTGGCTCAGAATTAAGCACGGTGGCTAATTTCGCTTCGCTCTGCTGCGCACCAGTGTTCTTTGGCAGTTGACACACAAATGAAGCAGCAGCGCAACCAGCACAAAACTTGTTGAACATTTCTTCGAGTGTCCAACTTTCTCGCTTGATTAACGAGTTCTTGTGGAGTGCGTCGCTGTTTGTTTTTGGTGTGGAGGCAGCCAATAAAACGAAACTCCAAACTCAGTTAATTGGTATGGCTACGGCGAGGGTCGCCGAAGTGTACGCATACGAAATGTGCTTGGTGCGGACGACCGTCCCGGGCTGACAGACGGACAGACTCAGTCGCTTTCCTGACTGCCTGACTGCCTGGCAAGAGTCAACTTTCACTTTGACATTGAAATTTTTGCCATTATACTCGCGCTGGCAGTGGCGCTCACTTCAGTGCCTGACACAAATGAGCGCTCGCGCTGCAGAGTTAAACGACCCAGCTCAGGCCAACACGCAGTGCGGTGGGAGGGTCGTGGAGTGCACACTTTGTTGCACCAGTTGGGTTGCTGTGGGAAAAGCAACCGACTGGGTTCTTCTGCGCGCTGGAGGCATTGCCGATCGAACGGAAGTGTGGGGGGAGGGGCGCAGGAAATTCAATTAATTCATGAAAGTAAAACAATTAAATGTGTATTTTGAGCAGCTCGGTTTCCAAGCGGACAGAATGGCAAAGATTGAAGTTGTGGAAATGTGGAAATGCGAGTTGTCGCTTAAGGTTTTCACCTGAAAACGCAAAACCGCATTACCAGCAACTTTCTTCATGGACTGAGTGCTCAGTGCGAGTGCTGGAGCCCCTTCATTGGGTGAGAGGCAGAGCACAACTGCAGCGCGTATCCAAATTAATGGTAAATGCTTCACTCACAGCGTCGTTGTTTACCTTTTTTTTGTTTTGTGGTGGCAGTCGACAGTGGAGAACTTTCTCCATCAGCCATTCAAGAGTTCAACGATTTAATGGCGTTCATGTTTTTGTTTTTTTTTATGCGTTTTGTTTATTGTTTTCTTTCTGGTTTTGTTGCTGAAACCTGTTTACTCTGTTTCGAAAAGTCACTCGAATTGCGTAAAATAATGAGCATCTGCGTTGCAAGTACAAGAATTCGAGGTGGACGATGACTAAATTGGCCGGCCAAGTGGTGCTCCAGAAATAGCTGACGTTGGCGTTGACGTTGGCGTTGACTTTGGCGCTGACGCTGACGCTAACACTGCAGCTGAAGCAGCGAAGAAACCACTCACGTCCTCACACAACAAACGATGAGAAAATAGTGCCGAAAAGAAAGTGATAGTAATTATGGTATGCGAGCATGTATTAAGAAAACAGATCTAAAACTGACCGTCACGAATTCGTTTGATCATTCATAATTGGTTACATCAACCTGGCTGAATGTCGGAGTGGCGCAGATGCGTACTTTCGATTTCGTTTGCTGCGTGCCTGGCTTGTGGTAAAAAGTTCGTTGACATCTCTTTCTCCGATTGTTGATCACTGCAAATGCGAATCCGCATGCGAATCCGAAAGGTTGTCCAAGGGGAGTTGCTTACGCAAGCCGCTGTAGTACAACGCAGACGCGAAGCCAGTCAGGGAGCGTTTGACGTGTCACTCTGTCGCCATCACAGAAACTTTTATGTGTGTATTTCCAATCAAAAGACTACGTGATCAGACGCCACAACACAGCTGCAGATGCGCATTTAGGATTTTCAACGGAGTTCATTAATTTCCACATTTTGTTTCTCATTTAGTTGCACTGAAAATTTTAGTTTAGGACATGGTCAAAGTTTGTAGTGTGGTTAATCCACAGAGTACTTCTTTTTGGGTTATTCTCGCTTACTCGAACCGAACCATAACGCACTTTTTCTCTGGCTATATTGAGTTTCACCACATGCCCCGATCAGAGGAGTTTTCGTTACAAATGAAACCAACCTCGTGGCGAATTGAGTCACAAACACTCCTCTCTCAATTGAAATGTTTGCTTTTTTACAGTGTAAGTCTCCCAAAAGAGTTGCAGCTGTAAGCGAAGCGTTTATTGCAAAGGCACAACTTAGTTAGGAGGGGGTGTATATGCACACCCACTTTGCAATCGCTTTGTTCGTACCTCCTTCTCGGTTGTATAGCATGGAAGTGACTCTAGTTTACTTTCATCCAGCAATCAGTTTGTTCTGATCAGAATTAGTCTGCTTATAATTTTGATGAATTTTCTACATGTGTCAGCAGCACACTTTCGTAAATGTAGAAAACTGTGTGTAGAAAATGTGATACTCCCACATATTCCCATTGTCGTGTTGTGAAAAGACTGCTACAAAGAGCACAACAGGCATACAAAAGTTTCTACTTTGATGTGGGCGATTTCAACGATAACAGGACGCTTATGGCCCTGTTTCCGAAATAACCAAAACTGAGTTTCGTCGACTTTGACTAGTGTCTCTATGAGAGTAGTTTTCCTTATAGTATTTTCGCTTTTCGTATTACAAAGTTGCTCATATCTTAGTATATGCCGATGGGAAGCGCCTGTGCATTTCATTTGGGTTGGGTTTTCCCAGAGATTGGTTGGATGAAGGTAGATGGTAGGTAGGTAAGGTTGCCGCCCGAAAGGCACACTTAGGCCAACATTGACCCTTTGGGATACCACATGAGACATCAGGCCCCTCCCTTTGAAAGGTCCAGCCATTTGGAGCTTTTAATGAAGCAGTTGATGGAGTTAATCTTTGATGAAGGAGCATATATTTTCATAGGAAGGGATTGTGAAACCTACGATATTAGCATACAAGCAAGTCTTTTTTCCATCTACAAACAGTTTGCACGTCCTGTGGCGACATAGACCACGTCCAGCGTGTTTGCCGCAACAGCGTTTCCTTCGCAACCCCGTTTCCATCGCAACACCGTTTCCACTCTTGTTAAACCCACATCATTTGGATCACAATCCAGCAACTCAATGAATTGGAAACATTATTCCCGAGAGCGAATGTCGTACTCACACTCGATCAACCGAAGCACATCTCTGTTCAACCTCAAGAAATCATCAGAGGTAGGTAGGTAGGAGGGGCCGCCTAGTTTGCCAAAAGCACACTTGAGCACACATAATGGCCCATTGTGATACCACGGTGTGGCGCCGTTCAAGCACTGACTAAAAAAATTCCCTTACTTGGGATGGTGATAGTCAGCGCAAGGACAGCGTCCATCAGAGGTCGCACTAAATAATATCAGATAGAAAATGAGGTTCCATAAATAGCATCATTAAAAGCTCCAAATGGGGTCACAAAACGCCAAATCAGACTTAAGAGTGCTTTTAAGCAACCGCTCAACCTATCTACCTACTCTAAATGGATTGTTTCGAAATCAATTTAGGGTCCTAGCAACACGATCATATCCTCATATACATAATTGGACGACCATGTTATCATAGGTGATCCCAGAATCATGGATCACATAACACACTGATTGAGTAATGTATTATTATTATTATATTATTATATCTTCCACCATAAGTTATGAGTGCAAGGTGCTGAGGGAATGAGTACTAGCTACAGAAGACCTTCGACTCGAAGAGAAATGGATTTTAAAGAAAGAAGCATTTTGGAGACCAATCCCGTGGCAAGATTTGAACGTGCGACCCCCGGGGTGTGAGTAAGTGTGAAAAGTACCCACAACTGAAACTATCGACAATAATAATGACTAAATCTCGATTTGATGGTAAACTCGGGAATTTCACATAACCATTCAGTAAGTTTTATCACCAATTCTACAAACGAACAAAAAATGGTCCCTCTTTATGATATAGAGTAGATAAATATAGTATTATAGTACATCACTTATTAATTGTGTTCAAATCAAACTAAAACAGAGAAAACAAACTCCAAGAATAATTGGATGAACAGCATAGTAGGGTGAATTAATGCCAATCTCCTCTACTACCTACCTACCCAACTCTCTTCTCACCCATTTGCCTATTATGTTAAAATTCTAATCCTTGCTTGAGAACAAAAGTAATATAAATTAAGGTGCATTGATGAACAAATAAAATGGGAAGTAGGGTTGAAATTGTGAGTACCAAGCAGTATGAGAGAAAGGTGTTACGGAACTGGCGAAGTGCCCCCTTCACAGATACAAAATATATAGGGCTAAGAAATTCGAAGCATCGGCTGTTCCGTGATATCATTTAAAATATCAGTAGGATCAGAGTAAAGTAATTTTTTGCATATAAATCGTGAATATAAACGTGTATATTCAAAATTCTACTTGTCCATACCACATTTTCTACACATTTTCTACATGAATGTATAATACTCAGCAATTCACAATTTTGTGCCACATACGTACATAATATTCACTTAAGGTGCACTACTATGTCAGCAACAATATTGCAGTAACTTCTCTTGAAATCCTGGAAACACCTCTCTGCCGCTTTACTCAATACCACCAACGCTTTCTTCGAGACCTTCTCTTCTTACCTCATCATTCATACCTCATCCAGTACCCAGTTCATGGTAAACAAAATCCGTGATTATAATCCACTCCACAGTTGCCCAAACTTTCCTTTGACCAGGTCAATTCTCACGTCCTTTATTCAGTGTCTGGAGTCACTCGTATCTTTTGCCAAAACTGCGCCGAAACGAAGATGAGTCTCGCTTGGAATTTTGAATGTTGCGCAAAACTTTCAAACGCGTGCTTCGCATTTTGCCGGGGCATGCAATCGCCACCAAATCACCTAAAACAGCCAAAGCCAATCGGAAGATTTCCATTGCAAATGGCCAGGCTTTTCCACTTTCTCCGTATTTTTCCCAAAAATCAAAACACAGTTTCGGTCCGCTCCGCTCCGCCCTGCCCCGACCCCATCCAATGCAATCCCATCCTATTCGGCGTGTATGACTGCAATTGCGGCGTGTGCATAAATCTCGTTTTGCATTTCTTGATAGCGCGCTCGCTTGGAGCGGGACGAACTTGTTTGCTTTTCGGCTTCTTCGCAGTGACGAATTGTTTTCCACATAAATACAGGCATTTGCAATATTTTCAATTCATTTGAGTCCAAGTTTGGCCTGCGAAATGTTGTCGCCATTTCGTCAACATCGAGCGCTGTCTGCCATCCTCGCTGCTGGGACGGCGCCGGAGGTGGCTGGTCGGGCTGTCGTCTGCTTTTAGACCAGGCGATTTGAGTACTCTTACACTCTTGATTTTTATTTTAGCTACAAGCACATCAATGAATTGGCACGTCAGGCGCACTCGCAGAAGATATCCTTGCGTCGTACTGCCCTTGAGGGGCTCTGCCCACAACGCGAGCTACCGGCATGCATGCCTGCCTCCGAAAGATATCGCACACACGACGGGACCTGCAATAACAAACGACGTTTGCGTTGGGGTGCAGCCCAAATGCCCTTCAGTCGATTCCTGCCTCCGGACTATGGTGATGGCGTCGACTCCGTGCGCAACTCGGTCGAAGGGGGCCCACTGTCCTCTGCACGATTTGTCAGTCTATTGGTGCATGGAGCGAAGGACGGCGATGCAGCGCTGACATTGATCACAGCTCATTTTGGACAGTTTTTGGATCACGATATGACATCGACGGCCCAACCCAGGTATAGTTCATACTTTTTCTAGTGCTTACTTTATTACAATTTCTCCATTTACTGCCAGATCAATCAATGGGTCGGTGCCCAGTTGTTGTGGTGGCAAGGACTTTCATCCTTCTTGCTTCCCAATAAAAGTTCCTCTGGATGATCCGTGGTTGGCTCCTTTAAAGGTTAGGTGTTTGGAATTCCTACGCTCTGCTCCTGCACAGAGGCGCGACTGTGTGCTCTCGTGGCGGGAGCAAACGAACCAAGCCACATCCTTCATTGACGCTTCACCCATATACTCGAATAGTCCCAAGTTATCCGACAACGCTCGCGTCTTCAGAAATGGTCTGTTAGTGTTTGGACGTGGGAATCCTGCCGAGGATGTTTGCCAACGTGGAGCTCTTGCAACACAGTGCATACGAGCTGGTGACGGACGAAGTGGCGAGCAGCCTGGCCTACTGGCTCTGCATCATGTTTGGGTGGGCGAACACAATCGCATCGCAATCGAGCTCAGTGAAAGGAACCCGCACTGGAGCGATGAGAAAATTTTCCAAGAGACCAGGCGTATAATTGGCGCTATGATTCAACACATCGCATACAGGGAGTTTTTGCCTATCGTGCTGGGACGTGAGGTGTGCAGACTATTTGACTTGGAGTTGCTCAACAGCGGATATTATGGACGATACGATCCCAAGGCGAATCCGACCGTGGCCAATTCATTTGCCGCAGCCGCATTTCGGTTCGGACATTCTCTGGTGCAAAATTCCTACATGCGCTGCGATCGCCATCACAACATAATCAGCAACAGTGAGTTCAAAGCGAGCTGATTGGACGCCTTTGCTCAGACACTTTTTCTTTCTACAGATGTTAGCTTGCACGAAGAGTTCCAGCGAGGAGACATTGGCTCCGCTGGTTCTTTGAATCGACTGCTGCGAGGCATGGCCACACAGAGAGCTCTGAAACGTGACGAGTTCATTACACCCGAATTGACTAACCATCTCTTTCAGACACCTGGTAACTCCATTGTCATTATCATGATTTGACAATATCACAGATTTAATTACATACAGGTTTTCCATTCGGACTGGATTTGGCGGCCATTAACATACAGAGAGGTCGAGACCACGGAATTCCATCCTACACATCCTGGCGCGTGCCTTGTGGTCTCTCTTCCATCGACAGTTGGGAGGATTTCGCAAATGTGGTTGGCCCTGAGTCGGCGAAGCGTATTAGGCACGCCTATCGCAGTGTGCACGACATTGACCTTTTTGTGGGCGGCATAGCTGAACGACCTGTTGTGGGCGGATTGGTTGGACCCGTTTTTGCTTGCATTATTGCACAACAGTTCAGCAACTCTCGCAAGGGCGATCGCTTTTGGTATGAAAACGGTGGGTTTGAAAGTTCATTTACCCCCGCTCAGTTGCACTCAATACGGCGGGTGTCACTGGCCCAAGTATTTTGCCGCGCCGTCGGTGGGGGAACTTTCCAACCGCACATTTTCATACCAGCGAATTTCCCCGGAAACGAAAGATTGCCGTGTGGCGTTGCTCAATTGGCGCCGATCGATCTAAGGCCATGGTTGGAACAAGACCCATTTGCAGCACCTCCTCAAGTACCGACATTTGACTCGCAAATACCGGACAAAGTATTCGACATTATATCAAAGGACCTGAACAAAAATACACTTTCTTCCGCACAAAATACTAAAGAAGACAAAGTAGGTTTCTCCAATAGGATAACCGCTTCCAGTCTCCCGTTATCACAAGCTTCCCACACAAATTTCATACCCACTGCATCGGCAGGGTTCCAAAGACCACAGAACGTTACGAAAATTAATGACAAACTGGACATGAAACGGAAGCCTACAAATCCCAAAAGACCTGCTCAGAATCCAATTACTGGAGTTCACAACAAACTGGACAAAGACGGTCGCATCACTTCCAACATTAAAGTAGTGAATCGGCGCCGGCAACAACTGACGACAAGGAAGACTATTATAATTAACAATGTACCAGTTGAGTTGCGTAGTGCAACCGTAGCAGACCCCAAAAAGACTAAAACTACTGCCGGTAAGAAGACAGAAATCAAAAGGAAAAATACCATTACCGAAATAGACGGCCCGCAAGCCAGGACACATGACGATGCACCTCACTTGGAAACAATAAACTTTGTACTGAATACTACGACAGAGACGATATCCAACACTAATGAGGCAGACAGCCACTCAGATACTGCGAATACTGCTACTGAAGATGCCTTCAACGTGAGATCACTACTGACAGAGCCACCAGTCGAGACGACAGAAACTACTTCAATTGCACCAGTAATAACAGTTACGACAGAACCAAATGACCCGATTTCTCTTAGAGATTGTTATGTGGACAAGGACAAAGGGAAGACACTTAGGACAGAAGGACTCAAATACGCTAATGATACAAATGCAGTCAGACAAAAATTAAACAGAGATAGCAATGAAGACATTGACCCACTCACACATTCAGTATCAGCAGACCACAAACGCATACAACGCACAATGGACTGGACCAATGAAAAGAATATTAACGGACAATACGAAATCACTGAAACCTTTAACACAGACAAAGCTCTGACAACAAACACGCCCACCAGCAATACTCCCACTGACAATGCCGCTTTTCGGTCACTACGAAATCAGACAACAGTAACAAAACTTCCTAGGACCGCAAACACGACTTCAAGAAATGTAGAACTGAGACAGTATCCGACTCATCAAATATTCACAAAACCACAAAAAGTTATTCTGGACGCACCGAACACAGACGAATACGAAATTGAAATAAACATCAGACAAACCAACAAAAGTCCGGCGTCGCGACCAGTGAGCAATTACCCGGACTACACGACTGCATACAAACCATACGGCACCGACAGATACTCCCCGAACTTTGCGGAATACTACACCACCACCACACCAGCGTACGGATATTATCAATCACCTCAATCGCCGCCATCCACGGCATCACAATCACTTCAAAAAACGAAACCACCAACCGTTATTTACTTGAACGAACATGACGAACGCACCACGACGAGACAACCCGGATTACTGCAGAATTTCCTTTCGTTTGCCACAAATGGTTTTTCTGGTAACAGAAAACCGCTCCAGCCGAATTCTGCACAGAAGGAAAAGCCTATTTACGATCCTAACATCCATGAAAACAGTCCGCACAGTTCGAACTTGGCTTCATCCTCCCACTTTAATGCACGCCCCCAATCGCAAGCTCAGCTACCCATATCATCACTGAGCTACACTCAGGTGGGCAGCTACCCAGGGGCTGGGGCAGTTCATGCGTCTAGTAGTGCGGTTAGTGCTGGTGTTTTCGGTTCCATTACCGGAGTAGCTAATTCCAATGGTGGCGACAGTACTTTCAGTTTCAACATTCGACCCAAACCTCACAATACTCAGACTTTCGTCTCAGCTCCTAACTCCGAGGCAGGTAACTATGGGATGCTGCCTACTCATAAACCGTCCTACGGCAAACCCGAATATGGAAACCTCGCAGTGGCTACTCCAAATGGTGAAATATATTATAATGTCCCCCAAGGCGAAAACGTAAATAGCCCATTCTCTTCAGCGCACAAAAGACCTCCCCAGTCACCAAATTACTCGTACTATAGTCGTATTCAAAATTCTGCCCTGCAGAAAGAAGCGGCAAACAACGGACCCTCGCCCAATATACTTGACTCGGACCATTACATACATGATTATGACTACTCGAGCAGGACGCTGGAGTCACAAACAAATGACACAGACGATGAGAACAATAAAGAGGACGACGAATACGACGACTATGAAGAGAACGTGGGTGCGGACAAAAAATTTAACCGAGACGGATACTTGAGACCTGAACACATGATAGGAAATTTGTTTAAAATAAACGACACTTTGAACCAGAACAAGACTTACACGAACTCTACTATTTTGGACGATAATTATGTTCTGCCCGTTCTTATTAGTACGCAGACAGTTCCGACGGAGATTCCTACACCATTGGCTATTTACTCGAACTCAACTGACGACGCTACAGATTTTCCCGATGCCCTTGCCAAACAGTCCAATAATGACATACTAGCGGAAGATTACAACGAAGACTTTACAGAACCTTTCATATTATCTAAAACAGCTGCACTTACGACTGTGACAAGAACGAACGTGAAATTTGCAGGGACAACATTATCAAACGCTGCATTCGCACCCATTAACATCCTGACTAAACCGGAAAGGTTTGTATTACCATTTTACGAGTATCAACAACTTATGAATTTATCATGATATCCTTTCTTCAATTTATTTTGCAGACCTGATAATTGGGTAATTTTCGATACTTTCGAGGAGAAACCCTTACTACCGGAACTACCAGAACCATCAGAAATAAATGCCGACTCACTTCACACTGCCGAGATACCCATGCCCATTCAAGGATTATCCAATATTTGGATAACCAAAAACAAAACCAGGGATATTATTGCAAAACTGACACTGAAAAACAACAACAAACAACACAAACGAACAACTCTCAACACTCAAAAGGGACCGACGGCAAATATAACAATTGTGGACGAAACACTACCAGAAATCCGGACTACGACATTTGAACTTTCACGAAATGAAACAGAACATTCAACTGCCGCACAGGAAACACGAGTACAAAATACAGTGACAAAAACTACGACTGAAGCAGACGTACTGACCCCCACTGACGAGACAACTGACCAAGACAACACCTTTGAAATAATGAATGACACCAACACTTCTCCTGATGGAGCGGCGGGTGTGTGAACAACAAAACGCAATTTTATTTCAAATAAGTTAACTGGAAGCATTGACAAATATGGTCGTCCTAAATATAAAGTATTTATTTTATTATTCTATATTTTAATATATAATAAAAATCCAAATTTTTCGGTTGTGTTATTTATAAAATAAAGTTCGTACATTTGTCAAAACTAAATTGAACACGTCTTTAATTGCCGGTGTTGCTATTCTATACAGTTATTTCCTCAGCCTTATTCTGATCCCAAATTCTCAACCAGTCTCTCGAGTATATTTTCCACTATCCCTAAGTCACGATTTAATTGTCACTTCTGATAATATTATTGTGGACCCCAGCTAAACGCTTGCAACGTGTTGACCATGGCTAGCTAAGGTACTTGTGAGCAGGTCCTCAATTTACAACACTGCATCGAGGGAGTAACGTTAGTATCCGGCAACGTTGCCGGAAATATTTTTATAGTTATTCTATATTCCGTTTTTTTTCTTCCCTCTCCCGTTGCCAATCTCCTCCACCCTGATCACACTCCTGTATATTTTCGCACAATTACCGCCTACTCTGGCATTGTGATTTCTTATGTTCCAATTACTAACAAAAAAGGAACAATTATACTAGATCTCGCAATTTACTTATAATATTTCATTCGACAACAAGTTTGGGCCTGAGGTTCTTAATAACTCAAACCTGGGCAGCCCTCCTGCAGCTAATATGCTGTGTTCAACAAAAATGCATATGATTGAAAGAGTTCTCCGGGCATCAAAAGACCAAAATGCTTGGGGAAATATATGTTAATACCCCCGAGGGTCTTAGGTTCAAATCCTGACTTGGGCTCCAAAATGCTTCTTTCTATAAAATCTTTTGCTCTTCGAGTCGAAAGCCTCTGTAGCTAGTACTCATTACCCCAACACCTTGCACTCATAATTAATTATGGTGTAAGGAATAATATAATAATAATAATATCTTAATATATAACGGTGTATTAGGCGCATTCGATTAGCCACTCTATCGACGATAGGACAGACATTTGTATGGAAAAGATATCGAATAAATTATACTCGGATTAAACGAGCGAATTTTTCCGTCCTCGATAGCAAAGTACTACCAAATGGAAAATTGCTTGAAAACCAGCGAGATTAAAAATTACCCATAAAAATTCCCTGGGATTTTTATATTTTAGCTGTTTAAATTTAAAGAAAACAAAAATTCATCTATGGATTTTGTTTTTTGATATTATTATTCTGTTGGTTTACAATTATATTCAGATGATTAGTTTGCATAAAAAATATAAAGAAAGTTTAAAAAAACAGTTGAAACAGTGCTGCCAAGTCTACCACTTAATCGAGTCCTCGACACAAGTGACGAATTGAATGCGCCTATTACAATAGCCGTATTCCAATGGTACTGGATCGGATCCAATCTCATTGGAATGGTTTCGATCTAAATTATGGTTCCACGTTAAACTTGGCTGCACTTTTGTTAATTGTCAAAAAAAAAAACAGATGAAAAATATAAAAATATATGTGTTTAGAGTTTTCAGACATTGTTGAATTAATGAAATTATATTAAAATAAACAATATATTAAAATAAAAATTTAAAACAACAAAAAACAACAATAATCGGCATTAGCTGATTGATTGTAAACTTTTGCCAATAGTGCCAAGTGCAAGCACTGCTTTCCGTACTGTTGCTTTCCGAACACTTCCGGATCCAATAATTGGATCTGAAAATGAGGCTGGATCTAAATTTGTTGTTTCTTTGCATTAAATTGGATCCGATCCAGTGCCATTGGAATACAGCTAATCTTAACATTGTTGGTTTCGTAGATTTATCTGATTTGAGCTGTGCATATTAAAGTTGGCATCGCAGATCAGGACCAATATTCATTTACTATATAATGAAGAATTGGACGAACTCGCCATGTCATGAGTACACAAGAAAAACGTTACATTCAAATTGCGTGTTGAACATTCGATTCATTGCTATTGCTACCCCGCTCTCCCAAATGATATTTCTAATTAGTAATAAGTCGTTAGTCATGTTGTCTTCTCTTATAATATTATGAAGTATTAAAGAAAAGCCAAGAAGACGTATAAAAAACTAACAATCTCGTTACGCAGCTATTTTCTTGAAAAAAAATTTTGTTAAACAAGCTTTACATTTTCTCTCAAAATACGGACACCAGCTTATAATAATTAAATATAATTTTTTCTTTCAAAATAAAACATTTTTAAATTATAAGATGGCAGTATTAACTAATGTCATGAAATTAATTAAGCTTCTCTTATGAGACTGCTTTCTTGTAGATATCAAAATGGATTGCTCAACGATCGTATAAAGATAAATTTATTATATGTGGAAAAATTTTCATTAATACGATTATTTTACAGAAATCATAATAACTTCTAAAACCACTGTATTTATCACATTAAATAAGGATTTATTTTATTTTCATCTCTGACGATACTAAAGATTAATATGACGATACATTTGTAGCTTCCATTTCGTTTTGAAGAATGGTGCCATAATTTCAATCGCATCCTCATTGTGAATTGACAATATTTTCAAATTGGTGCTAAACTGACTTGGCAGCACTTTCGACATTCGCTTGGTAATTTGACATCTGTAAAATCAAAACAAAAAATCTGCTTGAATGATCCGCTGTGATTGACTGACCAACTGGCTGGCTGCTAGTTAAAATAAACTATTTAGTAGTTACTTTATAAAAGATATAAGAAGATGAAATAAGCGCAATGCAAGAACAATAAAGTTGAGAATGGAGACTGAATTTAGTGGTAATGTGCTCGAATTCTCCTCTGATGAGGATTTTTCGACGGCCAGTTCTGGTTCGGATACAGACGGTGAAACCGGAGAGGTCGGCTGCCGCAACCGTACGCCACGAGGTGTAGTTTCGGCTAGGACCTCTATTGAAACGTACGATGGACCTACGAACTTATGTCAGAAGCTACTAAACAGAGAAGTACTTTGATTGCTATTTAAATAATATAAAATGCTCAATTTTTCGTTTATATAAAAACATCTGCTAGCGTACGGGATGTTTTTCAGGATACCTGCGCAGTTGTTATCGTAATCACCGCGCATTTAACAAAGTGCCAAATAGGTTAGGTTTTTGTCTTAAGGATATTGTACCGCCATGCTTCCTCCAGGGGTGAGTTGCTTGTTTGAACAATTTGAGAACTATTGACGACCTAACAAATTCATTTCTCACACAGGCACATATTTATGGGTCTTAGCGCTTGTGGGCAGTTCCTGCTCAGCTACAAATTGTGCTGCAATGATAATGTGGCAGCGAATCATTACTCATTCAACTTAGGCTACAAATACACGTTAGAGTCCACCTCTTTGCATGCTTTATACTCAACTTAAGTGTACCTAAACCCCCATTGCAGGTTGTATTTTTGGATCTACCACCCACATAAACCATTACGCAGCTTTTACCGATGTTGCCTGTTTGACGATCATGGCGTTGATAATGTCAAGGAAGTCACAATGACGCAATGGAAATACGCTGATCCCCGAGTGCTTATTGTGCACGGTGCCGCTGAAGACGAGAATGAAGATTCCTACATAACATATGTCAAAGTTCCTAAACTCGGCTGTCAAGACTGCAAGAAATTACGGGACTCGGACGACAATGGATGTGAGTATAGCTAAGAGGCAACACTATTTAAACTAATCTTTGTGTGACTTAGATTTCCGTTGGTGTGCAATGTGTCTGAAATGCAACCTCACCATTCACACAAAATACTCCTCATCGGAGTCTGATCGGAAATTTAATGCGTTCACGAACCTTATATGTCCTGGGCGCATTCTCATCATGGCGAATGGTATTGTCCATATGTTGCATATCAGCTTGGAACTGGCGCCCCAATCACCAAACCAATTAGCACCGACTGAGATAGCTGCGAATTCCATTTCAACTCCAACACACGAGTCTATAAACATGGATCTGGAGCGCCGCCCAATCAATGCCAGCGCATCGGAGGAGCTTAGCTGTGACAATCAAAACAACATCGTGGCGCGCATAATTGCTGACTTTAGCGACATTGAGACGGATTCGACTCATTCGAATGGCAGTCGCCACAATGAAATGCAGCAGCGATCTGCAGCGCTTAACGAAAACAGTCCCACCGCCTCTGCTGGGGTTTCGCGCAAAACATACGATGAACTCATCTTCACCTGCAATGGAAGCGCTGCCAGTGGTTCAAACGCGCTTACTCTTAGTAGTGTAGGAGCATCGCCCGGCAGTAGCGGCAGTGGTGTAGCAAAACCAGGCGGCGCAACGCAAGTCAGTTTGGTCAGTCATAAGGGCAAACGACACCATCGCATTGTCACAAAGTCGTACCGCAACGGAATAACTACTGTCGATATGCAAGTAAGTGTTTCCTCTAGAACGAAAGAGATGCAGTCTCTTACTACTAAGTCTGCTTTTACAGGGCTCTCTCCCGTCCTCATCCACTGCTGCTGACAAATCCAATGCGTATGAGTTCTCGGAAGACAATGAAAAATGCGAAAAGATCTCCACGCTGCGCAAACGACGCTTGGCAGACAAGAAGTATGAGTTTTCCGAGGACAACACGGAGAACATAGTGCCCTTCACTAAGATTCGCTCGGCAAGTAAATCAATTGTGTCGTCTTACTTCAGTGCATCCCCAGGAGTCGGCTTTTCAGCACGCAGTATGCATCGTTCTCCAGTTGCAGCTCATCATTTCTACAATTCACCATGTGCGTCACCATCATCATCGCCCCACCCATCTCACGCATCTTCTTCCGGCTGCGAATCGCGCCATTGCACGCCGCCGCCCATGCTTCGCGCCTCTCCGATACAGGGCTTCCGTTCTCCACCATGCAGTTCCCCAGTTGGCACTGGCATACCGCGCTCTCCCAGTCGAGTGGGAGTGGCAGCAGGCCACATCTATGGTCAAAAATCCACCCAACCGCCACTTTCACAGGCGACTCAGCACATGCTGAGCTTCAAGCCACTTGGAACTTTATCCCCTTTGCAAGTTTCTATGGCGAAGCGCGGACACTTGGATATGAGCGGCTCCATGTCTCCGAATTCGAATGTGCCATTCTTGTCACCGCGCCGTGAAGAGCTCCGCGTCGTGGAGATACCGCTTCAAGGCGGTATGCCAGAGAAGCCTGTCTGCACAAAAAAGTTCAAGAGGCGGTACGTAGAGGAGGACGACGCTGCTTCGGTGATTACCAGCGAGGAGGGTAAGTCTAAGGCGGTATCAAATTGTTTCATTTTACCATTGAATTGTTTTACAGATGACTGCATTTCGCCGGGTTACCACACCTCGCTGCCAGTGGAGGTTCATGGGTCCAGTTACTCGGACATGCAAATGATCTCTCAAGCATCCTTCCACCAACTGCGGTGTGCCAGTGTAGTTATCACTCAGCACTCGTTCGACTTGGAGACCTTCACTTATTACGTTATCAGCACACTTTGCCAAAAGAATCACAAAACGTATGACGTGTTCTATGACTGGGCGTACGAGCTCATCAGTGTGAGTTGCATGGGTCTATTGTATTTATGCCAGGATGGTGGAATTAACTCCATATGTTGTCGTTTCCTATTGCAGGTCTGCCCTCTGAGCTACACCATAATTTGTCTACTGATGGCACAGTTTTCAGCGCGTGACGAACTTTTGACCACCTGCCTCAACTGCTCAAGAAAATTCGACTGTGCTTTCCACAGACGACATTACGAGTGTCGTATACTATTCACATGGAATATGGAAAGCGGTGACTGGGATGTACTGGATTTTGGAGAACTGGTGGAATGCAAGTCGTCCGACCTAGTCAGTCCAATAAAACGAAGTGGTGGATTGGCGGCCGTGAATCTGGCACAAACAGCTAAAAAATTGGCACACGAATTAGCCGCCAGTATTAACAAGATACAGGATTTTACGGGGAACCTGCGCGTACTCGACTCGAATGTGAGTAAGTCGAAGGCGTGCATCACAGACAACGACAACATGATTGAATTCTTTCTGAAGCGCCCGCGTAACAATGAATAGGGAGAGAGAAGGAACGGAACCGATCGATTGATATTAACTTGAAAGACGTCATTGGACCTCACTGGTCCACCCCCTCGCTCAAGTCATTTAACTTTGAAAGACTATTGCTAATTTTACTTTTACTTTAAGATAATTAACTAACAGTTCAGCAATTGTGATGTAATTTTGCCAGCGTTTGTGCGCTTCCAATAGGCCACATGCGCGTTACATTCGTAAGTTGCTCGGAATTAGATACTGGCGTCGAGTCACGACACTCTTAATCGAGTAGCTGTTGAAGCGGCCAGAAATGACGAGTATCGTGATTCGAACCCAGTTCGTCCATTTAAATTACGTATTTTAAATTTTGTAGCCTAGACGCTTTGTTTTTGTGAACGCAACGCCGCATACTCTGGCGTTGCTACCCACATAGATAGCGATTTAACTCATTCAGATGTAAACCAGGAGTGAGATATTCAATTAAGACCACGATCGAAGTTAGAATAAAAAATTAAATATTGGTCAAGTTGCAGTTTTGCGGGTTTTCTTCGTTTTTTCATTACACGGGGCTTCTAAAGCACCTGGATTCAGGGACATAAGCTGCCAAGGTTGACCAATTTGAGGCTTCGGTCAACATAAATTGTCAATATATTTTAATTGAGACAATTTTCAGCATTTCCAGGTAAAATGGTGGCCACCAATTTTCTCCCACTCAAACTTCGAATAAGGTTTGTAACGGATGAAAAATTCCATTGACTGTTTGGAAGTTGACTGCCTTCAAGGCAAGTGCACCACAGTGGAGGCTCATGTTTAGAAATTGAAACTACAATTTGAGTATTTTCCATTTACCAGATGGTTTTTCTTTATTTCAATTTGTTTTACATTTTTAACTGAATTACATTTAAATTGTTTTTCTTGTTTGTTCCTTTCGATTTATGTTTTTCGTTCAACTACGCTAAAGCACTCACAAAAAGTTGTAAAAAGTTCGAGTATAAAAGATCAACTAAAATGCACAGCAGACGCTCACGTTAGAACAAAAAGTAATTCCCTTGGGACTATGTGCCGTTCAATCCGCCCCGGCATTTCTCGCCAAGTGTGCATGGCAGCATTTGAAACAAGTTGTTTTAGCTTAGTTTTTGTTTTACAGTTTTGCTTGGTAAATTTTTACAAATCAACGGCGCGGCAGGGACATCAATGCTTGTTCCCTGGCGCCCAATTTCATTTCATTTTTTCTAATCTTTTGCTTAGGATGCTTTCATAGAGAAATAGGAATTTGCTTCGCAATATTGCAGTTTTTCTATTTTTTTTTATAAATCTTTAAAAAATGTATTAATATTTATGTTTTTTAAATAGGTTTAACTAAAATAGAGTAAGTAATTTCCGACAACACTTTGTGAGGTCATTTACAGTCATTTTCTGTTTGTACATTTTGCCGAATTTGGTGGTGCATTCCGTCGCCCAGGAGTTCAACATATGCGGCTGCTGGAGTTAAGTTATATCGGGACACATTTAGGGTAACTAATCTGCTGCTTATACGAGAAACATTTGCTAGAATGCTCTGATGTGAAAGTGATAGCCAATGAAATGCTTCCCACGTAAATGGCAACTTAACAAAATCGGATAATAATACAGAGTAAAAAGGTGGGCTGCGTGCTCGAGTATACAAGTTCGTTGGTTGTACGGGAAACAGCTCACTTAGCATATGCCTGAAGTTTCTACTTTACGATCCTGAGCCTAACAACTTAGCGGACTACAGCGTTTAATATAAAACCTTCAAGAACAGTTCATCACGACTATAGCAACGTTAATGAGTTGACCACCAAGTGATCCGTTGTAGAAGGAGTAAGTCACTTTTGCTTGAAAATAAACTAAGAGAGAGATTGCCGATCCATTGTGTATATTTTATATAATTTTCCGCGTATAGTCACAAACGTTGTACATTAAAATGAGGTAAAAGCGACTCCCGAAATGCGTCTTCACCTGTGAAATGCTGCAAATCACTAAATTCTTCACGGCCGCCGATAGGAGCTTTGTCCAGGGCCCAACTCTATTCTAAGCCCATCCACTCTGAACAAACCCAATTGAATATGTTTGTAGGAAATATTATTATTATATCTTACACCATAATTAATTATAACTGCAAGGGGTTGGGGACTGAGTACTGGCTACCGAACCCTTCGACTCAAAGAGAAACGATTTTTTAGAAAGAAGTATTTTTGAGACGAAGCCCGGGGCAGAATTTGAACCTGCGACCCTCTGAGGGTGAATCTAGCATGCTTGCCTACCACAGAGGGCGGCTTGTAGGAAATAATTGTGCTAATATATAAAAAAATTATAAACTCAACTATGCAATTAAATTTGTCTCTTTGTTAACTTCGTTCACAGTCGCTCCCTCAATATTTTACATAAAAGCCGAAAGCAAAGCTGAAACCTCCGGGAGGCTTCTACCTTATTAAAAGTAATTATGGAGACTTCGTTCGCGAAGGCCAGTGTTAAATGCAGAGCAGCGAGTGTCAAATGAAATTGATTGCTCGGAGTATAACACAACTTTGCGCTGCCAATGGTACTTGTGATTATTTGCATTTGTAGTGCACCGTATTTTGCTCCTTGACTACCAAAATTTAGTGAACGGACTTATCTTAGCGCAATGGCAATAGCAGATTCTGTGCAATTTTTCAGTTCATTTGCTACGATACAAAGGAAATTTATTTGCAATAGAAATTTTGAACTATATTGATAAAACATTTCGTGAAGTCATTTGTTGTTTGCATGTCAAAGACGGGGAATGTTCGAAGTTTCATTTCAGCCAACACGGGGAAGGGAATGTGGAGTGGAAGTGTTGCAGTTTTCCATTATCTCAACTGTAGATTCTCAAGCGCGCTTTTAAAGCTGAATGCCTCCTTAATTTCTTGTACGCTAGAGTAGATGAGTAGAATCTCATAGCAAAATCATCATCAGGCGAAAACCTAAGGGAGAATTGTGAGTATCAAAGGGCAATAATGCGAAGAGTCAAAGCTAATAGTATACATATATAGAGCTCGCATGACGAACGAAGTTGTTGTTGCAAAAATTTTGTTCGAGGAGTTTGCTAAAATATGCATCTCGCTTCCCCTACCCTCTCTCCGATTTTTGTGAAATCGCCTTCACTGCCATTACACAACATTTTGAGTGATTAAATCTCTATGTTCTTTGGTGAAAGATTTCCAATCAGATTGAGTTGTTACTTTTTCCATTATTTTATTCACCTGATGGCCTTGAGCTAGTGCTATTATTTTTTGTGTGTTTAATATACTTTAAATAAATATTCTCTCTCCAAATCAGTTTAGTTAGTTCACTCAATGCATTTCACTCATTGTATTTCTCTCTCTCTCTCTCTCTCTAAATCATTTTAGTTTGTTCACTCATTGCATTGCTGTCTCTCTCTGTCTAAATCATTTTAGTTTGTTCACTCATTGCATTCCTGTCTCTCTCTGTCTCTTAAATCATTTTATTTAGTTCACTCAATGCATTTCTCTCTCTCTCTAAATCATTTTAGTTAGTTCACTCATTGCATTGCTGTCTCTCTCTGTCTCTAAATCATTTTATTTAGTTCACTCAATGCATTTCTCTCCCTCTCTAAATCATTTTAGTTATTTCACTCATTGCATTTCTAGTCATTTCGAAACTAGAACACATGAAATGGTTCACTCCTACCTCGTAATAGTTTTGCTATGATTCTGCCGTGTTGCTCACTGAGGCGCTCGCTTTGAAAGCCATAAGACGAACAGGGCTGTAACGTGAGAGCTTGTTCTCTCTCTATTAAATATGTTCTTGTGTGTGTATAAAAATGTTTGTGGCGCTAATTATGAAGGTGGACTAAGCTTCAGCCTCGTTTCAATAGCACAACAGCATGTATCCAGGTGTGGTGCTTGCAACAGTTCAATATTCCGAAGCTGACGACTTATTCCATGTTCATAACAAGGGACTCCTTTGTGGAGTTGGAAATTGTTTATTGTGTGTCTTTTGGCAGCTGCTCTTGTGCTTCAATGCGCATTTAAATATGCACTCTTCTTTTGGCTAATTGAAAAGATTTGATTGTGACATTTATTTATATATTTTGCTGTTGTTGTGGATTTTTGTTTGTTTTTATATTTATTGAAATAAATGAAAACGTCTCCACTCCTTTTCGCCCATATTATTACACAATTTTTAACACATACACAAGAGATTTATTAAAATATTTATATAAGATTGCTTTGCTTTTGATTATTTTTTCCAAAATGTGACTCTCGTCGCATACAAAATGTGTACACTTATGACTTACTCGTACGCCTAAACGCTAATCAATTAATTAATTAATTATTTGTATTTTTATGTTTAATTATTTATATGTACTGCTGATTCCTTATAACTTACAACACATGATTTAAATTTTAGACAGTAGGTTTAGCTTTAGTATTAATTTTAGTTTACGTAGTAGTAGTAAATATTATTTAATTGCATAATTTATTTTAAATAAATTAATGAAATATGCTTTCGCACCTCTCCGGTTTGCTTGTGTGCTCTCGCCTTCCCTTATTCCTTCAATTAAGTAATTTACAACACCGTAATTGATCAATTAATTAATTAATTAATATTTACTCCCTTACATTAAATAATTACATACATATTAACATTAGAATTGTTTGTTTGATTTCTTTTCACATTTTTTGTTCAATTATTTTAAAATAATTTAATGAATTTTTCTCGGTTGTCCGTTCGTATGCTTTTTGAATGGTTTTGCGTTTTGTTTTTGTTGCTTGCGTGGCTATTTGAGCGTGAATGAATGTTTATGTAAGGTTTTTTTTTTTGTTTAACAATAGCTTTGAATTTGTTGTGATTTTTTTGTTTGTTTTTAAATTCAATTTTTAATTTCAATTCTTGAATATTTTTGTTTGCTACCCTTAACTTAAATTACATTTTTTCCTATACAATTACCAATATAACATAGTCACATATATACGTATATATACTTAGTGATATCTTCACAATTTTATAACTTTTAAGTTTTTATTAGTTTTTACATCTTTATCTAATAAGCTTTTGTACAACTTAAAGAACAAAAAAAGATACGAAATACGAAAAAGTCCTTGACTCCATAACAAAACAAAATATGACAACAGCGCGAGCTCGGCCAACCCGCAGTCGCGTTCCCACATATATACGAAATTGTGTGTGTGTGTGTGTGTGTGTGTATAGACAGTGTACATATATGTGTATAAGCATATACTATGCTGATTCCTTTTGTATAAAGTGCAAAATTATTAATTACTTAGTACTTTGTAAATTGTTTGTATATTTCCTACGCTGCCCCCCATCCAAGCAATTTTATTTGTGTATCTTTCGTTGTGTGAGCTCCGGAGGCAGCTCCCCGCGGACCTTGCCCGTGTGCCCGTTCGCCAGCGCTGAGCCGTTCTCATTTTTGTGTACGGCGCCGTTCATGGTGGCGGTGACGGCGTTGCTCTTGCTGTTGCTGCCGGGGCTACTGCTGGGGCTGCTGCTGGGACTGGCGCTCCCGTTTGCCAGTGTCGTCCGCTGCTTCAGCCCGTTAACCTTGCCATTGGCGTAGGCGTAGCCATTGGCAGCGGTTTTTGAAGTTGGCGTTGGCGTATGTTCCTCGATACTTGGATGGCAGATGCCATTTAAGAAACTGCCATGCCCAATGCTGCCATTCGCCTTGATATCCTCGTCGTAGTCCTTCTCGCGACGCTGCAAAATGTACATGAGTAAATTCTTATGCGGCTGTTAGAGTGCGGATTTCGTATGAGCAGCAAGCGCAGCACGCAACAACAAGTGCAGGTGTGATATGATGCAGGAAGCATAATTCACCACAAATTCATCGCAAAAGCACGCAAATGAATGTTGATGGCAGAGTTCATTGGTTGGATGGATTGGTCGATTGGTTGACAGATTAGTTCGGTCACCAGTTACAAATGGCACGGTTGCGAATTGATGTCAGTTGAGCGAGCGCACAAATTTAATGTACATGAAATAAGAAAATACATTAGTTAATTCATTTTTAATAGTAATTATTATATTTCGATGTGTGAAATTTTTTCATTTATCAAGAGTGTGTGCAATAACTAATCAGGACCATTCTCAATGGAAATATCTAGGGGAAGGGATTATGAAGATTCACAGCAAAAGGTTGTATACAAATATCCGGGAAGGAGCTGTATAAAAATTTACAGCAAAAGGAGGTACTACAATTCCCGGGAAAGGGATGTATAAACATTCACAGGAAAGGGATGTGTACATATAAACATTTCCTAGGAAAGGGATGGATAATAAATCCCCGGAAGTTTTTATTTATGTATAAAAATTTACAAGAAAGGGATGTATATATAGAAATACCTAGGAAAGGGATGTATAAAAATTTTCGGGAAAGGGATGGATAACAAATTACCCAAGATTTTATTTATAATATGTTTGAATTGCTCTAAAGTGGATCCCAAGACTATTTCTCATCGAGTAGCATTATTTGCCTGATATAATGGATGCTTCAAAACATTATCAGCTTATATATGGCAACGCCCTGAACCCTTCTGTGGACTATCATCCAATACCATTGGAGGTCTGCTGAAGAAGTGTACAGATGCAAGAAGTGTACAGGTGCAAAAAGAAGTCAAGCCTGGAAAACTCTACCGGGAATAAGACAGATTTGTAGATGAGACTATCCTCAAGTGGACTAGCGGCAGCATGCTCTAAGGATTCCAGCACATTGGCACTGGTAGTGTTATGTACTACGATAGAACGAGGATACAAATGGACTAAGTCAACCTTGGAATAAAATTATATTTTACAAGGTGGATTCCAAAGTAAACAAGATTCTTTAAAAATAGGTACTTCTATTGGCATTCATATGCGTCAGAAAGGTAGCCCCATCACTTATGTGAGGGATTTACCTTTACCTTTTTGTAAATTTGCCTTAGTAATTCTGAACTTTGGTATTTCGGCTTTCAGAGTGAAAGACGTTTGTGGCAAGCTCCTTCTAACAAGCCTATTTTTAGTTTTAATGACACAGTTAAATTGGTAAGAGCACCCATAAAAATTAAACGTATTCTTACAACAGATTCGCTGGCAAGTTAATCGGCGGAAAGTAGCGCGAGCACCAAGCCACACACACACACACACATACACATCCATATATGCCGATTACAAAACTCGCTTATAATTAGGTTAATTTATTATTTCAATACAAGCGTGCGTAAACGAAATAACCGTCCAAAAACAAAAAAGCAAATCGTTGTGTGCTTCCGACACCAAGAAAAACGTTCAGTGAGCGCCGAAGAGCGAGTGGGAGCACGATTGAACACCGCTCAAGAGTTGCATACTTGCCACAACTGCAATTGCGAATGAGCATTCATAGAGCACCAAGCTTGGCGGGCCTAACATACCAGAGCAGCAGCAGCAGCAGAGCCACTGCCTGTTGCCTGGCCGAAGCTGGGTCTTACTACAAAGACTCGTGCAGCGTATTGCACTGAGAAAAAGAAGTGATTACAAATAATTATGCAACAGTAGTCGAAACTTTCACTTGCCACCGCGTTCAGTGTTTAACGGCGTTGATATCACACTTGTCTAGCTTCGCCATGCTGACCACAGAAGAAGACAGGGCCTAAGAGGTGGCCGCTTATCTAATTATCTAAGTGCCACATATTAGGAGAAGATTGCGTTCATGAAATTGGTCCACTATTGTATACTATACGTATCTATACATATACATATACATATACATGGTAGTGTGAATGTGCACCACAGCAGGCAGATTGGAACAGATGCTTCAAGATGAGTTGGCATCTCTTATACTCTTATAAGTGTGGATGTATGTAATTGCCAATGCGGTAAGCGCTTGGGCCACATTTGGAGTCTGCCGTTTCCGTTTTCATTAACACGGACGGACTGACATTTTTTCTTTCTCTACTTTGTTGGGTGTTTCTTTCGGCTTTAATTGTTGTCTGTTTGCTGGCTGGTCTACTTGTATTTGCCGCCGCTTTGTTTGCGCTACCAAACGTGGGAATATCGATGATCACCTTTTTGCTTCAAAATGAATGTGAATTACTTATTATTTTGACGAAATTCGTCGGAAGAGTTGCTTTGATGATGCAATTTATTTGAAAATTTTCTTTGTTTACTTTTGGCGTTTAAAGTGAACTATCGTGAAGGAGAAGAAGAAAGTAAATTTGATTTCAAATGAACTATCATTTAAGCTAGCACTGAAGAAGAAGAAAGTCAATTTGATTTAAATGTACACACACACACATATATATATATGCAGTATGTGTCATATATGTACATAGACAAGGTGAATTTACTTACATGGTGGGCGCAAGAACAAATTTTTTTGAACCAACTTTCCCTCAGTAGTTGTCAAATTTGAAATTATAGAAAAATGCGAGCAAAACAAATATGCAAACAATTGCAAATAGAGTTTTGATTCGATTGAAAGGGGTTTTTTAATTGTTATTTTTGTAGAGTTTGGACATTATGAAGAAATTAGGAGACTATTTAACCATTAAATATATATTATATGAATTGTTTGCCACTTTAAGCAGCTCTTATGTATTCCTCCATTCCACTCAATTTCGTTTATTTTGATTGCACATTGCTTATGTTTGACAATTCCGGAGGTACGAAATTCACCTTGCAGCCACCATGTAGGTAAATTCACCTTGGTACATAGATGAAATTCTGTTAGCAGTAGAAATATATGTAAATATTACAAAAATGTTGTTTTCTATTATTGGCGAATTCATGTCCAAGAGATTGTAAGGCGATGAGCTCATCTTTGACGATTTAATAATTTAATTAAAAATAAGGAGGAGGAAGACTGCGAACTCTCTCCTACATACCGTAATAAGTTTCTAATGTTTTCACAATAAAAAGAGTTGTGTAGAAAACCGACCCTGCCAACACATTCGTCAATTGTCGCTCGAAGTTGCATTGCAATAGAATCGTAGGACAAACTCTAAATTCTGTATGTCAGTCACAAGTGCGTTGCACAAGCATTGCATCAGTGGCCGGCGACCTACTTGTGAAACAACTACTGCGATGGATTGCCATTGAAACCGACAGTAAAAAAAGTGAACTCAAGAATAGGAGAAAAGAACCGGCAGCTCAACTTGAGTGAAATTGAAAGATATCTTCCGACATAATACCCAACAAAAGATTTTTGGTATTAAGTGGCTATCAGTTAAAAACATATAAGCAGGAGGAAGGGCAAATGAGCAATTAAGCACAGGAATTATAACCATTCAGAGGATCTTAACCAACATGGATGGATTAGAAGCAAATGTAGCACACAGGTTCGTTTTAAAAAAAGACACGAAATTAAAACACTTCACACTTAAATATATCGATTTTTACATTATTGTGAACTTACCGTGCGTCTGCCTTTGTACGCTGCCTTGTAGAACTCGTTAAACAAGAAGAAGAACATGACAGCGTGCATTCCGATCCACCATACGAAAGCCTTAGGATAATTGCAGTCGATGAAGAGCAATTGGAAGGCATGCACCATAATCAAAATGAATTGTACCTGCAAAATACAAATTAGAATAATAGGAAAATATTAAAATAGTCAGCAACTTACCATCTGCAGAGTTGTCAAATACTTCTTCCACCACAGGTACCTCTGGAACTGCGGGCCCATGGCCGAGAACATGTAATACGTGTACATGATGATGTGCACGAATGTGTTGAGCAGACCAAAGAATGTACTGTGACCACCTGGAACGGAGGGCAAGTGGAAACATTTACACCAGTCACAGCTATGAATGCTGACAGTATCACTTACCTGGAGTGAATTTGACTCCAAACCAAACTGACATCGGCATGCAACCGTGATGTATGACGTGTAATGTGGAAACTTGGCTAGTTTTCTTTCTTAAAACGAAGAATATCTAAGACAATTTATAATTATTATTTAATACTAATGTACTATTGTATAAATCTTTTACTTAAGACTAGGGACTATGGCCATTACTGTTATTTAAAGTCCTTCGACTAATAATTGGCAGTAATTAGGCATGGGATCACCCTAACAGTAAGCTCAGATCTTAAACCCTAATAGGTCCCACACTGGTTAGAAGAAATTAGAGGTAAATTATAGAATAAATTAGATTTGTTCTTTTAGAGAAATTAAAGGAAAATTATTCAAAGAATTTGATTGGTTCTTTCTTGATAGATTGTCTTCAATGTCCATTCAGATTATCCCAGAATTGCTGAAGCCACAGCAGAAACTACAGACAACCGACGCGATGTCTTCTCGGATGTTGCATCTCGGTACATAGTACCTCTGTAAGACAACACAACGGTCGAGACTCGAAATCATTGGTGTAGGTTTAATTTCAGTTGGGTGAAGACATCTAATTCAGGTTGAATTTCTGAGTTATTGGAATTTCTGGGTTCTTCAAGATCTCGGGACTTGAAGAGTTTTTGAATTCCTGAGTTGTTGAAGCCATGAGTTTTTTAACTCCTGAGTTCTTGAACCACTAACTTCTAGGACTCTTGACTTCTTGAACCCCTCACTTCTTGAACCCTTGACTTCTTGAACCCCTGACTTCTTGAACCCCTGACATCTTGAACCCCTGACTTCTTGACCCCTGACTTCTTGAACCCCTGACATCTTGAACTCCTCTGTCTTCTCGGATGTTGTCTCTCGTTACTTAGTACCTCTGTAAGATAACACACTGTCGAGAATCGAAATCGTTGGTGGAGGTCTAATTTCAGTTGGGTAAAGACATCCATACAGGTGGAAGTTTCTGAGTTCTTGGAATTTCTGGGTTCATAGAGTTCTGAATTCTTGAACTCCTGAGTTTTTGAACCCCTGACTTCTTGAACCCTTGACATCTTGAAACCCTGACTTCTTGAACTCCTCTATTGGCATGGCAGTATATGACAGTTATATCTGCAGAGTCAGCGGCCTTGTATCTTTCTCTGCCTCTAATTATTTTAATTATAATTTGAAATTCCAATGTAAATTATTATTAAAACATTACAATCATAACTTATACTTTGAGATTTATGGAGTATATCTTTAAATTGAAAGTCGTGACAAGATCAACAACAAATATATGCATATTTTCTTTATAACCTTATACTAAATTACCCAAATAAATACTCCTTCAAATAAACTAGCAATTGAAAATTTTATAATGATTTAATTTCGTACTCACCGTGTCCATGAATTCAGTGAACTTTGAAAAGTAGTACCACCAACACGCATGTACCATCTTCAGCCATGATATAAAAAAAGAAATCTTTATTAATATTTCGCAAGTAAAATTTGTGTTGGACAAAAACAAGAAACATCTCAGACAAGGCAACAAAATTATACGTTAACTCAAAACTCAAAATGCAAATTAACTTATTCCGTTAAAAATATATTTACTCCATTTAGGTAATTTTTCTATGCAATATTAATTGTAACTGTGAAATTCTGATTCGCTACGAGACTTGGAACATTCAAGTTAATTGTGGTAATTATTATTAGAGTCTTACAAAGGAAACTCAGCTGCAGCTCTCTCGAAATATTCAAATAAATAAAACTAAAATACAAGTAATTAATCTATAAAAAGAGTGATTAATAAAAATGTCACAAGAACCCCGATGATGAATTATATACAATAAAAGTTAATTTAAACCTATGATGCCACCTTAGTTTAAAAAGGCATGAACTCCCTCCGTATTCCAACGAGTAGAGCAAAAGTTCCGTGTAGCAAAAACAATCAGAAATATAAGTTCGCCCACTTCACGGCGAATTAACGTCTTATTCGTTCTTATTGTGAATACCACGGCTCTTTCGCTTTGCACGTTAGTGTTTCCGCTGTGGTCTCATACTAAACGAACAGAACAACAACACAAATGTTCGATTGCACATTGGTTGTTGGAGTCGTTTGTTACGTCACACCAGCGTTAACAGGGGTAAATAATGAGTTTACATGGTTATATATGAAAAAAATCCGTGTTAATTAGGAAAGTTGAATGAAAATAAATACGAGTTAAAACTTAAGAGTAAATTAAAAAAAACCCCACCATTTTAAAATAATACACTGTGACATCTGCGTTCAGTTAATCGGGGGCCTAATGCCCACTTTGTTGCAAATTGCCAGTGACTCCTGCATGCATGACACCAATTTGCAATGAGAACACGTGTTCAGGTCCAAGGATCAAGTTAGACTGAGGAGATCAATGGCGGAGGCGAATGCAGCACCGCATTTGACAGTGGAGCTCGGGCATTAAGGGGTTCCCTTGATGTTAGTTACAATTAATATATCAAGTAAAGAAAGGATACAAACAAACACTCAAACATATAAAAACAAACAGTCAATAAGGAAAAACAAATAAACAAACAAACACACAAACAAATTAAAGTGTGGTAAATAGATAGAAAGGAATAGAAAATAATTGAAAGGGCAAATTTATTGAGACGAAATTTGCACACACATGCAACACTTTCTTTGTGGTTGTTATTGTCATCACCTACCCTTAATGTTCTAGGGTTATTACTATAGTCAACTGGCTGACATCGGAAGTTATAATGTCCCGTTAGCCAACCGGAAAATGCTATCTGCAAATGTAAATAAAGAAAAAATGGATCTCTTTGTAGCACACGTTTGGGTTTTGATGGTTTGGGATGGTTGATTTTTGCAAATAAATTTCTCTCTCCAACGCTTCTACGGGATGGATTGGGGGGTGTTGGTTGTAGCAGGTACGGGGGACCACTGAAAAATAAACTTGAAGGAGGTGGGGGTGCCGGAATTGTGTGCTGTACGAGTGTCTGTAACTGGGGAAAGTGAGTAGTGGACAAGCGGACGGGGACTGAGCACAGGAGCTGGGACTCACAACAGCACGCCGTGGCATAGCATTCCCCTGCTCTTAATACGAGACTACACCAATATGCATGTATTCAACGTTATTATATTTGGGCAATATTAATGCTATAAAATCACGTATCATACTTATTTACTCTAGAATACCCCTTCAGCCCAAAAAACTGTACAACAAATCGCTTTAAAGGCGTTTAAAGCATTTAAACGGGGGGCTAACTGTATCTGTATTGGATACTTCCTGCCCCCCACACTACTAATAGGGGCGTTCGCCGTGTGGAGCAAGTGGTATTGTGTCGTTGCAAAAGCGAATCATTTATATTTCTATCTGTGAAGAATGTAGCACAATAACAATTTGCATTCGCAACGCTGCACCACAATGCGAACAGCCCTTAATGCACTACATAACGAACAATTTTGCAATAAACTATGAATGTGTTGGGTGAGTGGCGTGGTTGTAGGTGCGTTTGAATGAGTGAGTGAGAGAGTGAGTGTGTGTGGGATGAATGAGTATATTTTTACACTACTATGAAATCTGATAACAGTGTTTAGCTGGAATGTTGTGATGTGCGTTATGATTGAGTCGTGATAACTTGGCGATAGTATTCTCTTTTTGTTTTTGTGACATTGGCAGTTGTTGTTGTTGTAACTGTCACATTTGCTAAGCGCTGGTTATATTAGATTGGCGATTAACTACTAAATTAGGCATACAGGCAAAAAGAGATTGAATTTTCGTATTCAACTTGCAATTCGAGTGATGGGGCGAGCGATCATTGCATGTGGTATGTATGTGGTGGGTGGTAGGTATGTGGAAGCAGTGATGTCCTGGGCAGGATGATTTCAAATATGTGTACACTACGATGAGGCTTTTCAGCACGATACGAGTCATAAGTTCGCTTCATTTCGTTTCGCTTGGTTGCGAGAGTGCTTTTTCGAGGCGTACGTTTCGAGAGTGCGCAGATTTTATAAACTGTTCGCGGGGCTCTGAAAATGCTTTTTGGCCATTATTATTAAAATTTCTTTTTATGCAAGTTTTGTTTTTCTTTTAGAAATATGCCCTAGATAGGCAGGTATGCATTGGAATGTAATTGAAATCTGCAGAAGCGTAACTATTGCTCTGTGTCTGTTCGCACTTACTCTCCTAGAAGTCGGACTATCGCTATAATCCACGGGTTGACATGTAAAGCTGTAATGACCCCACCAGCCGCCCATTAAGCACTAAAAATTGGCAAATTAGCAAAGAAATTATAAATTAATTTATAAATGAAAACAAAAAAAAATTAAAATTAAAATAATTGCAGCAAAACTGGAAGAGAAATCTTTTTGGTTTTTTCTTTGATATCTTTTTCTTTCTGTTTTTGGTTTTTAGTTTTTTGAGGGCGTAGATGAGAATGAAAGTAATGTGCGGGTGTAGGAGAAGAGTGTAGTTGGAGCTCAAGTTGATGCGGAGTTGAGCACTGTGGCAGAAACCGTGTACAGTGATAGCTGGAACTAAATGCTGGTTTGCGTAGAAGTCAAAGAGAAAGATTTATTTTCAAAAGTCCAAGAGCAACGGCGTTCATAGGCTCAGTTTCTTGGACGTGGACGTGAACGTAGGCGTTGTCGTAGCCGTCGCCATTATTGTCGGAGTCGTCGTCATCGACTTTGCCGCGCGTAAGGACGATGTATTTAATATGCCGCGTCCACTTTAGCGTGGCTGAATGTAGCACCTACCTCGTAAAACAGCCATGCACTAAATATCACTTGTGATGCATTATAAACTATCAGTGTGTTCTGTAAACGGAATGGTTTTCGATTCTCCATTAATCGTGGCCCCAGCACCTGCAAGTAGAAAACATGAAAGCATAAGAATTCATATTGTCATAAGAAAGAAATTCGAACGAGGATACTTGTACATGTCCAGTAGAGTGCACTGACACACCCAACAGGCCCTGGTAGGGTTTCGTCAATTATGTTAAAAACTATGAGAATATATCCAAGTAAGAGAGCAGGGAATATAAGGCTCCATCCTCAGTCAAGTCAGCAACGCGGTGCTGTCAAAATCAGGTCTTAATTGGAAACAATACAAACACAGACGAAGTTGGTAAAATGAACTTTGAAACTGGGCGAAGGGAATTCTTCTGGCCATGGATAGTACCCTCGTGAGTCTGTCCTGACCTTCCCAGTGCTCCCTGGTATCTGGGGACAAAGCTGTGTGTTCTCAGCAGTTTTCTGCGAAAATTCGTTTATAGTCGTCAAAACTCAGCAAGAGTGAAGAAGGTGTCCTTGGTCACAGTTCAACAATTGTAAATATTATAAATAACTTTGGAAAGGTCTCAATGAAACCTACAGGTGCGATCAGTCCACGATCACCTGGTATACCGACGGGTCTCTCACAGAAAAGGGGTCCGGCGCAGGGGTATTTGGACCTAAATACAAATACTATGAATCCCTAGGCAAATATACTAGCATCTTCCAGGCAGAAATCCACGCTATTGAGAGATGTGCACATTTCCACATTGAAAAAGGTTACAAGCACAAGAAAATTGCCATCTTATCGGATAGCCATTAGGGCACTTACCTGGCATGGAAGTGCTTCAAAAAACTTAGCAAAGTTACCATTCTATGGGTTCCAGGACATACTGGCATAGAAGGGAACGATATTGCCGACGAACTTGCAAGGAAGGGGCTGCAACACCCTTTATTGGCCCAGAACCCTTCTGTGGTGTAGGCAAGGGCAAGCTGTTCAACCAGCTTAGGACCGATGAGCGACACCATAGGCACAAACACTGGGTTAACACGCCATGCCTAAGGGTATCAAAGAGTCTGCTAGGGACAGACCATCTAAAAAGATTCGAATCACTCATTAATGTCTCTAAGAATAATCTTTGGATGATGACAGGACTACTCACAGAACACTGTACTGAACTCACATATGGTGAGGATGGGGGGTCACCTCGGAGAAGAAGAGAAGACGTCTTTGCATGTGCTAACACAATGTCCGGCTCTCATGCACACCCGCAGGAAACACTTGGGATGCTTCCAAGGCTTTGCCAGTGATATGAAACCTCTGGAGCCAAATCTTGTCATCCCGTTTATCCAGAGGATAGGACTCAAAGATGTACTTTGAACCTCTGATGTGGGCACAAGGGATCGAAAGGTCACGGTGCTTTTAATCCCCTACACATAATAATTAACTTAATAACAAGGCACCAATAGCCAAGATCTTGAGGATATATATGTAGAATTCCTTATTAAACTCGTATATATATAGAAAAGTAAATAATACGAGAAAATAATGATAATCAGGTTTCCTCATAAGCCAAGGCTTCTTTTGGAAGGATTTCGGCATTAAAGAAAAATAGTTCCATTATATCGTCACTTCATCGAGAAGACCAGTCAATGAGCATACAAGCTCGCATATTGAATTGTCTCATGTGTCGGAAGAAACTGTGACTTATTGGCAATAAAGTTTCATTCTAATATGTTGGTTAGGATCTCTTATTAGTCAAAAGGTTTAGACATTAATCACTTAATCACCCAAAAGGTAATCAAAATGTTTTAATGGAATATGAACTTTAGATAGGACAGAGTCCCAATGAGAGCCCAGTGGAATATGTGTGGTCAACACGAAAAGCCACAAAGCGAGCTATTCGGATTACCAAAAGAATTTGGGAGATTCTTGACAAAAATTTGGTGATTATGGCACTAGAAGATCCCAAGCAATTATGTTTAATAATGGTGAGTAAATGGTCGTGTTGTGGCCTTTTGCTCCCCCCGCGGAACCATACGAATTAATTATTATTATTGGTAGTGTTATTAAATTTGATTCAGCAAACTTAGGAAGGTAGGTAAAATAGCTCGAGACCTCGTGACGGCCAATAGAGCCGTTTTGTTGCCATGTCCCCGCGAGCCTAAAGAAAATGGTAATATGCTTTTGTACATTTACAACCAACCGGAGTTGCTGACAAATTTGGATAGGTCTGAAAGTTCTAAGTTAGAGCAATGCCCTAGACTCTCCCAGATATTTGAGTCTCAAGCGAGCGAGGGCTGGGTAATCACAAAGAAAGTGTACGACTGTTTATTTCTCTTGTGGTTCTTTACAGCTCCTGTAATGAGCATTGAACGGAATGCCCATTTTTTCAGCGTGTGTGCCAATAGTCCAATGACCTGTGCAGACCGCTAGAAGGTTACTAATTTTATGTCTTGGTTTATGGAGAAGGTGGTTAGTTCTTTTTGCACTGTAATCAGGCCACATAACTAACCAGTACCAGCTATAACGTTGCTAATGATGAGTTTTGGTTTATTAAGAATATGTTTCGTTATTCTTGTACTGTAATTTGGCCACATCATTCTAGAAATGGCACATGTCGCAGTGTTTTTCCACCTCTCGCGAGCCTTACGGAGGAAGTTGTTGTAAATATTTCCCTTAACAACGGTTAAGGCGACGCCCACATTCATATAGGAACACACTTGGTCGGCTTCCGATGAGCCTCTTCGTGATAGCTCTTCAGCCCTCTCGTTGCCCGCAATGTTTCTGTGTCTCGGAACCCTTATAATAATTTAAATTCGTCCTTGCAGAGGTCGACCAACTAAGAGCTGATAAAAGGTGACGCTGGCTTTTTTCTTTGCGCTTGGTTGTCGGAGTAACTGGATATGTTTTTGGTCAGCTTGTGCCCTTCTGCAATGCCGTGCACGCCTGCCAAATTGCAAAGACCTCTGCTGGAAAGACACTTGATGCCGATGGCAATTGGAAGGAGAGCAGAAAACTGAGAGGTTCTGAAAATATTCCCGCACCCACCCCAGATTCCATCTTGGAACCATCGGTCAAAATAGGCGTACCCCCCTTTCGTGAGCACCTTTCCCTTCTTCCAGTCATTTCTACTGGGTAGAACTGTGTCAGCACAGCCCGCAAAACCCAGATTGCGAACGAAGAAGTCGGTTCTCGAGGATACTATGTCTGGTGGCAGTTGTCACAAAATGCTACCAAGACCATACAGGGTGTCCCTCCAGTTACCGGATTCCCTGAGTCTTAGTGCACTTTGTGCGGAAATACAATAAGTATGAAGATCTATAGGGAGGAGTTAGAATCGCGTTTAAGACAAGTCCAGCACGCTCCAGGAATTCCTATGCACGCGGTGCGCTGAATTCTTTGTAGTTTCGTGAGATTGTAGCGCTTCCTGAGAGCTTCTCACCATACCAAGGAGCCGTATGTCAAGATTGGCGGCACCACCATATTTTACATCCAGAGCACAATTCTTGGTCTAAGACGCCAGTTTTTGCCAAACATCGACTTGCTAGCATAGAAAGCCCAACACAGGCCTTCCGTACTCGTTCATCGATGCACGCTTTCCAACTAAGTTTGGGGTCCAATACGACACCGAGATGCTTTACCCTGGATGATAGTGAGAGCCGCTGACCGTTAAGCCTCGGCAGTTGGAAGGAAGGCGGCTTATATTAGAATACTTATTTACATATATTTTAAAATCAGTCAATTTTGCAACCCGTTTTTCCTTGGAATCATGTTTTCTTCTTCATGTAGGTAGGTAGGAGTGGCCGCCTAGTTTGCCAAAAGCACACTTGAGCACACCTAATCGCCCATTGTGATACCACGGTGCGGCGCCGTTCAAGCACTGACTAAAGAATTCTCTTACTTGGGATGGTGATAGTCAGAGCAAGGACAGCGCTGGGAAAAGCACGACTCCCCCATTATGTTGCAGGAAACCATCCTGATAGTTTGATGAACCTTGCTATGTCCCTAATATTAAATGAAGACAGCTATGTTAGGCTTGTAAGAAATGGGCTACGAAAGGTGCGATTTCTTTTTCTGCTCAAGAATGGGCAGTGACATAAGATATGGAAAACCGTCTTTTCCTCCTCCTCTGAACCAAAGCCTCGGCAAAAATCGTTTGACGGTAGGCCCATTCTTTCTGCGTACTTTCCCAGTATGCAGTGGCCGGTCAAAACCGACGCAGTTGTCGACAGTGATACGCGATCAAGTCGAGGAAGTTGATTGGTTCTGTTTTTGTCCATTCTTGCTCAAGTTAGTCTAGCCGTGTGTCAGGATGGTGATAGTCAGCGCAAGCACAGCGCCATTCTTCATCAGGAGACGAGATACAAACTATTCTGAATAAAGAGTCGTGGAAAACTCTTTTTCGCTTTAATAACCGCAAATAAAATTTGGTAACTTTGCTTTCAGTCTTCATTACAATCGACACGTAACTTTCCCGGTCTCTGACAAGTATTTTATTCATTTCAAAAATTCCTTAATGTCCTCATTAAACTTTAATTTGAACTCCAGTTGTGGCAGAAAAATAAATGACAAGAATTCAGAAAAGAAATAAACAAAGCAAAGTAAATTGCGGCACCACTCACCTTGACGAGGTACACATATGTGAGGCAAACTGCTAGTGTTGGAAACGGCGATGACATCATAGGCCAATCCTTCGTCCTTGAGTCTGTTCAGCAGTAAATAAACAAAAAACAGAAGCAAACACACAAATTAATGGAGACAGATTACGAGCGAAGCACATCGCAGATTTTTATGCAGTACTAAATCGCTTTTATTATTAACAAGAAAACACAAAAATAATTAAATAACTTAAAGTAAAAATAAAAACAAAAAAGTAGCTATGTGAAGGGAGTACAAAAAGGTTATTTTGTGGGCTTATTCGGCCTATCGACATAGCAATGACAAGTTTCCCCCATCATGCGCACATCGTTAGATTTGACCATGGGACGGGACGGGCTGGGGCAAAAACCCCCCAGTCATAGGCACGTAGAGCAGTGCACACGTGTGTGGCACACATTCGGGCAAAAAGTGCACAGACTTACGTAAACGCCGAGGCTGTCAACCAGACAGTCCCGAGCGCTGCTGTCCTGTCCGGCTCTGCTCGCTCTGGGAGAGCGTTTGTTTGGCGTCGTTCCGCCATTTGCGAGTAAATCACAAAAAACAGAAACATAAATCATAAATGGCAATCGCAGCACCAGCGACGCCTTTCTTCATTACGAATTCAAATCAAACCTTGCGCCATTATCCGTACTCGCACACATTTTGAAAGTGCCCGTACGTGGAGCGCTGGTTATGCAACGCGTTCCATGCAGTTAGACGCGCGGCGGCATTGCCGAATTTTCGTACGAAGCGATTAAAAATGTTAATGATATTGGTGCGAATCACTAAATCACATTCCGTGTGTCGTACGTGCAGCGAAATACTGTCAAATTCTATAAATAATTATACCGATTTGAGCAAAGAGTACGCAGTCGCAGCTCAGCTCTGCTTAGACCCCGGCGGGCGGTGAGCGGCGATTTGAAAGAAAACCCCGCAAAACCCGGCGCCTGGTTGAGCTAAGAAGAGGACAGCACAGTCGAACCAGACAGAACAGTAGCACAAGTTGTGTGTGGTTTATGGGGACCAATGCGGCTTTAGGCAGTGGAAGACGATATGCTCAACTCTGGACCCAGAGTTGTAAACAATTTTTAGGGGATTTACTTTTACCACAAACTGCGATGCGTCTGCTTTTCATAAGTTTTCTACCTTCTCTTTATTATTTCCAGACCCCTGTCTGTAATACCCAACCGCAAAAACCCTACTAATTATGATTGCAATTAGTGCCCCCGCTCCCCCCTCACCCACAAAAAAAGCCTTACAATATGGTAAATTTCTCCGCGCAACACGTAAACGCTCCGCTTCAAGGTGCGCAAATTAACACCACTTCAGGGCTCATCAGACCACAAGAGCGGTTAGGAATGTGGCTGGATCTACATAACTGCGGCCGCATAAAACTCGTGTTTACTTCTATTGAAAATTTATTCAGTTGCCCACTTTGCTCTCTCCAGCTCTACTCCATCTCCATCTCTATCCCTAGACCCCCTGTCCCATTCCCGCTCAAGCCGCTCGCACTTACCGCCATGTGAGTCCATGTATCTGTTTATGCTGTCGATGTATTTCATAATTAAGGCCATTGTGCTTCGTGGTCGCTGTTGCTTCTATTGTGGTTGGTGTTAACGTTGTTGTTAGTGGTGTTGTTGTTGTTGTTGCTGGTGGTAATATTGGTTGGTGGCGTTATCTGCAAAGCAAAAAAATTAACAAATAAATATCAAAAGTTTCTTAATAAAAAATTTCATACATTTAAAAATGATAATAATACTAGGAGTACTTTAAATGAACGATTATGGGCGGGGGCATAATCAACGATAAGCGATAACTTTCCAGGCGTTAACCAGGCCCTACTGGCACAATGCTGGGCAGTTGTTAGCCTCAGCTCAGCCTCTGAAAGTGTTAATGAGCAGAAAATATTTAAACGCAAATATTTTGGCAACTGTTGCCGCTGCCGCTGCAGCTGAAAATGTACCGCAGTCTCAGTCTCAGTGGCAGTCAGTTCCCTAGTAACCGAGTAACCAAAAGCTGCGGCTACGTAAGCGCGCTGGCCTCAGCATGACGAATGCGAAACTTGTGAAACGGTGAGTCGACAGATTCACAAAAGGAGAACTGAGCGAGCGTCATTCGGGGCGGATTCGCTTGTCACAACACACATGAAAAGCACGTTGAGTGTGTTGGTCCAGAGTTATGATGATGATTACCTAGTCTAAGGTTTGAATGCCTGTCCCCGTCCCTGTTTCTTTCTAGTACATTGTTGCAATATCTCTGTTGCGAAATTATGAAGCTAATGTCAGGTAAAGAAACTGTGCTCTTGTGGAGATTCTGGTTTATAATGTTCAAACTTCATAAATAATGCTCTATAAGCGCCCTTCTAGAGTTAGGATCAAATGGTTTCTTATTCATATTTTTATAGGAAACATTTTTAAAGACCAAAAGACGAAAATTATATTATATATATTTGTTTATTAATATTAAAACTGTATTACAGCTTTGCTTATACAGCTCTAATATAGTTTTAACCCTTGTGGTTTTGATTAATAGAACCTACAAGCTACCAAGGCCTTACAGGGGCCCCTTTACAATGCTAGTTTTGCTTTTGTTTATAAATTAATGAAGATTATGAATCGATGTTACAATTCTCATGTACGTTAATTGCAAAAATCAAGTTTTATTGAGAACAGCTGCGATGGTCTCATGTAAACTGCACAATGAAAGGCGTCAAGGCATTCAATCCATGGTAGATTCGGAGTTTACCTACATCGATACCAACAAAAAGACTGAGGAAGTCTTGGGAGGCAACCAAAATTCACTTGAAAATCAAAAATTTGTGATAGCAAGAAAACCAAGAAGAGCAAATATAAAAAAGCAGTTAAAAAAAAATGGAAGACATTTTTGCTCATATTTTATAAGAACTTACTACAAGCCCACAATTGAATAAGGGATTTTAAAGTAGTATATATATTTATATACGCATGAAAGCATGTATCAAGTTTCATAAGAATATTTGCGTTTTTTAAAGAAACCAACAAAAAAAAATGTTATGGAGTTTTTTTAGTAATTCGAAAATATTCTTCTATACTTGTAAATATTTCAACCAAAAATACACCTACACTAATTAGAAGCAATGAAGTAGTCACTTAATACCCCCATACATACAAATTTGACTGCATTGCTTTCTAATATTTAATTGCTCTTTCCACACAAACTTCAACAGGCACTTGTCACAATTCAATGCACAGAGTTTTATGACGTTCACAATAATTTTGCGATATGTTTAATATAAACAAACCATGATGAGGTTTGATATGAAGAAAGCATGGTGAATTTATAAAAGGTGAAGTTGATTTGTAATGATACTATGGTTAAAGCATAGAGTAAAGAAATAAGAGTCACAATCTGAAATGTCACTCATTTTTCGACATAGAAGAGATCGGTCGAGGGGAGTAACCAGAGTGGCACTGCGATATGAAAATGAGAGCTATAAGCCATATAAAAAGTTTGTCGTTCGAGATTGTGACTCTTCTTTACTCTATGGTTAAAGTAAGTTCCTAAGTGTAGTGTTGAACCCTTGTGACACTCATTCAGGACGCTGTTTCAATGAACAATTCAGTACGATCAAAGAGTATACATATATGGAGCTCGCATGACGAACGAATTTATTGTTGGAAAAATTTGGTTCGAGGGGATTTCTACTAATTACATCTCGCTTCCCTTTGCCGCTCACCGATTTTTGTGAAATCGCCTTCCTTTCCATTACACAAAATTTTGAGTGGTTCAATCTCTATTTTTCTATACTCTTTGGTAAGATTCAATTAAATACTCAAACCTGTTAACATCACTTCGAGTACTAAAAGTAGCTTCTCCCCGCACCGAAATGTAACTAAAAAATAAGTATTCTACATCATTGCTTTGCCATACTCCAACGAGAGTGAGATGGTAAACTAGCTGTTCCACAGATTAATATTCAAACAATAAGGTTGAAGCAAAGAGTATACGTAAATAGAGATTGAATCGCTCAAAATTTTGTGAAATGGAAGCGAAAGCGATATCGAAAAATCGTAGAGCGGCAAGGGGAAGCGAGATGCAATGCGTGTATTTTTGCAACAATAATTTCGTTCGTCATGCAAACTCCATTTATGTATACTCTTCGGTTGAAGCCTTAACTCACGTTCACAGGAAATTTCACCTTCTGCAATTTCACCACATTTTTAGAGTTAAATTTGTATGAGAGCAGTTCGTATGTATTTCTAGTTAACGTAGTCTTTCTTGGAATTTCTGTGTTTGATGAGAATTCCTCTTTTCAAGTATTTCTTACATTGATTACACCACATTTGTAGAGTTAAATTTGTATGAGAGCAGTTCGTCATATACTCGTATGTATTTCTAGTTAACGTAGTCTTTCTTGGAATTTCTGTGTTTGATGAGAATTCCTCTTTTCTAGTATACGAGCTCTTCAGAGGTCGGAATGGCTGCGCAGCTATTATTTGCTTAAAGCGAGTGTTTCCCTGCTTGCAACAGCAGGTTCTCTGTTACTAGGCATTGAGAACTGTTTGATCAGCATTTACTATGGTATTTGTGGTATACAATTCGTTCCAAGCAATTCGTGTGTTTTTGATTGGAGCTCCCTTTTATATGACTGTCCAAGATTGGTAAAACGATTACAACAACCTTCAAACATGCTTCGTTCCAATTTTTGTCTATACTTTTGTAAACTCCTAAAGGAGAAATGATGCGCCCTTGTTGGTTGGCACGCAATGTGTCCAGCTCAAAGCTGACACAATTGTGTGCAGGCAATTTAATCATTCCACTTTCTCAAACGCCGCCAAAGCAATAAGACAGAGAAGGGCAATTTGGAGTGCCAAAATCGATATACGGCCATAAAAGCTACGAGTTACGTAAACTATATGTACGAGCATGTTGCCCCTCCCCCTGGCATGTGCCGTAAAACTCTGTGGTTGCAACGAGGCGATAAGGAATTATTTATGAGCTTTTCTATATCGGCAGCGATTAAGTATCTATTATCGCCATTATCGATGATGGCGTAAAGTAATAATTTCAGGCAAAATTGAATTTCGGAATACGAGCAGTGAAAAAGAGAGTATAAATGAATATAATTTATTAATTTGACATGTGACACGTGTGCATGATTGGGCTGCTCGTAACCTATTTAGACATGACAGCACAAAACAAGATCACAGAAGGAGAGAGAAACTGCTGTAATTAGCGGCGAAACATATACGAATATGTCTGAGTGTGTGTGAGTTTGTGTGCGAAGGGCTCAGGAGACTTGTGTGACCATATTCAACTAAGCACTAATGTCAGACCAATTTGATACTGTACAAAGGTCAAGGACGCTCACAGTCTCGCTGTGCAGTGCAGGTGTGCAAACATGCACAAATGTCATACACACATGTTGCAAATTTTTCGAAATTTCTGCAACTGTTGCAACCTTTGCCAGCAGCACGTTAAATGGGCACAGCAGCTGCAGTCGGTTAAATGCCATGGTGCCAGCTGAGCCCAATGCAACAACTGCTCAAAACCACTTACGAGCGCAGTCAGCGTTTCATGTGCCAATTTCTCAGAGCAGCAGCCAAAGGTGATATGCAGTAATGCAGCAGCAGCACTTCTCAATGCTGGTTAAAGGTCAAAAATTTTGCAACACGTACCAAAAAAATTATAATAATATTTAAAAAAACAATAAAAGCTTTTTTAGCGCTGATGTGTGAGGAATATTTCGGTACGCCACTTAAAAAAGAAATTAAAAATGCCGAAAATACTCGCATCTAAAATTAAAAACAACAATAACGCATCATTTAAAAATACGATTTCGTAATTTCTTTGACGTAATTAATACACACACACACACACACACAAACACACGTGAAAGCAGTGTGCAACTGACCACCCACCATCTCCCGCGAGTTGTACGCTGTTGCCGGCACTTACGCGTTCGCTGCTACGAACCAACACTAGCACAACACTCCAACATCAAGCATCCAACCTCACAGCCAGTCCCAGACACACAGTCACAGTGATGGGCAAAAATTTGTACAAATAAGCGAATTGTTTGTTGCGTATACGCCACGAAGGCCGCACTGCAGACTGTCATAAATGCGCGCCGACAGCCAGCCCCAGGCCAGCGGAGACGCGGACAGACACAAACACAGACACAAATACAAACACTGATACAACACAGTCAAACACAGACAACTGACTGCAAGGAAATCACGCATTTGTTCATTCCAAAATGTGGTGCCGTATATTTCGTGCATAGTTCTGTGGGAGTAGCTGCGCTGACGACACTGGTCGCCCCGCGTCCGCCGTCCTTAGTCGTCGTTATAGCAAATGGCAACAAACGCGGCGCTTCCGACTGTGAGAGATTCATGACGCGCTGATCTGAATATGCAAAGCCAACACATCACGTGCCGAACTGCGATTTGTAGCGTCGTCGTCACAGTTGTCAACAGCGCAGAGCATAGCACAGCGGCAGGAGCGGCGCTGACAGTATGGGGTCTGCAGCCATACACTCGCATATACATAGGCGGACATGACAACTTAAGCTGCCTGTTACAGCTGTAAGAGCGTTGGATTTCTGCGCGCAATTGTTATGCACCAGTGTAGTTCATTCCCTTGTTCGAATGACACCATTTGATTTAATGATGGTGCCGTTCCCCACAATACACACACAATATAGTCGTAAATATTCAAAGAATGTTTGCAATCTTTTTCTTAATTGCTTTTCAAATAAGTCAAATCATTAAAATTAATAAGTGGCACTCGTAATAGCGCGGCAAAGGTGCCTGCCTCCTCGCTCGTACTTGTGCACTTAGCCATCATAATTAGAGTCACATATACGCAAACACAGCTCGTTCGACCACACGCAGCGCAGTGGGCGCAGGACGCAGAACGCACACAGAACAGTAAAAGTCACTTACATGCCCTTTGGAAGCTTGACCAGCACAAAAAAAAGTAAAAATAAAACAATAAACAAACAAACAAGGTGGCAGGCAAATAGGCGAGCAAATAAATAAGCAATGACAACAGAAATCATTAAATGGTGTACAGAGGGTGTGCTGTGTTTGGATTGGGCAGTTCCACACAGCATACGCACACACACACACACACACAAACACGCAGGTATGCGCACAGGTCGCAAAAGCAAACTTTAATCAAAGGTGGCATGATTTCATACATAAATGGAAATATCTATTAGAATGGATGGGCAGTGGCAAAAGGGGGCACACGTGTCTAAACAGAGTGGCGTGGTTTTATTTGTGATTCTATCTAAGCATATATGTATGCATATACCTCACTTATAATTGCGTTAATCAACGAAAATAAGGAAGGTTGTAAGGTTAATAACACTCGTACAAGTGTTCAAAAGCCATCACATCATACGAACTGGTGGACAACTGATTTGGTGACACAACGGACACTCTGCAAAACTTCCAAAAGTAAGATTTAGAAAAACGAAAATTTAATTAAAAAACAAATATGTGAAAATGAAAATAAATGCCACGATTTGTGTCACACTCAATGTCGTCCCTCTGTCTTTCTATCTGTCTGTCCGTCTGGCAGCCTTCTGGTTCTTCAGTGCACGGTTCGGCACGGTTAAGAGTGCCCTTAAGAAAACGCGATTAATGCTAAACGCTGCTGCCACTGTTGCTACAGCATTTCATTGACCTCATTTCTATGCTGCCAACAACAACAAGAGTATTGCAAATTGCAGATACACATTACAACAAAGCCAAAACCAACAAACGCGGAGCACCACATTAATAACAACGGCAGAGCAGAGCACAGCACAACAGAGTACAGCAAAAACGACCAGCAGCGCACAGACAACAAAACAACAACATCAACAACAGCACAGCGTAAGCATTTAGAATTTCAGCAATATTCTATACACTGCAGCTGGTTAATATGAGCACTCTTCGCATACACGGCCTGCCTAGCTTAGACACGCCACAGCACGACACACCGCAGCACACCTTCCACCCACTTTAACCATTTGGGCCTTGGTAAAAAAAGACGCACACTCACTGCCGCCGCTAGCACAACAGCAAACAAGTTATCACGTGACTCTTGCAGCACGTCGCGACGCGCTTCTAGCCACTGAAAAAACCGAAAAAGTGAAATGAAGAGAGAAATCGCTGCGCTGCGCTGCGCCCTCTTTCTCTTATTTCCAGGTCGTGGGCATTAATTTTCTTCAATGAATTCGAACGGTGTTTGCTTGTGCAGGCGCACAAGAGAGTGGCGCTTTAGTGGCACTGAGTGAGTCACGGCGATACAAACTAATTTAGTTGGCCAAATGGCCAGCCATAACGGCTTTTAACGCGCATCAAACACGCCATGAATGACGCCGCCAAGACGCTTCCAACGTTTTTTATTCCTTTTTCCCCTCCACTTATTTCCACGTACTTTTTTCATTATTGTGATTATTGTGTCAGTGCGAGGTGGTACGAATTGTGCACTCACTGCTCGCTTCCACGGATCCACTGTGCCTACATACACATATTTTCATGGTGTATCGCGTTTCAGCTGGACGCCCCTCCCACATCGCTAACGCAGAATGCCTCTGTTGCGGTTACACGTGACACGGCTTGTTCAGAGTGGCAGCTACGAGTACGACACACACACACACAAGTCTGGAAGGGAGCGGGTGGTTTGTTTGCTTGCTGTCGAAGTCACTACCGAGTGAAACATAAATTTGGTAATCCGCGCCGACAACCTGAGCATACACATATGTATGAATGTATATCCACACATAAACACACACTCATACATAATATATTGATTTTTGGTTTTGCCCCCACCCCAGCGCACACTCACTCCAATTGCAATTTAAGCAATTTCGCTTAGAGTAATTATTTATGTACGCACACTGACATACATGTGTGTACAGTACCAAAGTTGAGCGGAAGACATGCGACGCCTTGCGCTCACTGTATGAATGACATTTGTAGTGGCAAATGCTTCGGCACGACGGATGCATTCGAAGCTATGCTTGTGAATTGAGTTGGTAATAAAGCTCAAACATGTGTAACTTCCTTCAAACTCAGGTTATGAGCATTGTCGTAGAACTAGATTGGCATGCAGTATGTTACATTCAATATTTGTTCGCTTGACATGAGTACCGAACATACTCAATAGAGAGTAAATAAGTACATACACATTACAGCTTTAATACCCATGCTTACAAAATCGGTAAGATATGAGATAAATAATACCATTGAAATAATAACCGAAATGAAGAAATCGAACAAACACAAAATTCCGTAAAGCACACATATTCGTATACGTGTGAACTTGTGTATGTGTTTTTGAAGCGAAATAATGCAAATTCGCAAAATTTGGCAATTTTCAAAATATTAATTCAATTCATATTACAAAATTCAAACTTCAAATATTCAATTTTCAAGACATTATAATAAATTGAGAAGCCGAATAGCGAATGTGGGCCAACCAGTTTCTTTTCTTATTGTTTTTATAAATTAAAGGATGTATGGCCTCTTTGATATATTGCTCGTCTTGGGATCATTGGGTCCCTATTGCGATTCAACGAAATTTTTTTTTCTGAATTAGTTATCGAAAATACCAAGTTAGCAAAACAAACACTCATTATATAGTTTCATGAATATGCACGCCTATATAAACCATTCATATGCATAGTCAAGACAATTTAAAAGTAGGTTAAATTTTAAAAAGCAGCGAATAATTCCATTCAAGAGCGGTTGGAATTACTACATGTTAAATACTTTATAATGAAAATTCGTATTAAATTTAATATCATTCAATGAATATATTAAATTTAATATTACCATCACTACTATGAACTTTTATTGTCAATTATCATAAATGAATAGATATAAATATTTGTGTGGTTTTTGTTATTATTATGATTATAAATTCTCACATTGTGCGAAATAAGCATATTTTCGTATAATTCCTTTGAATAAATTTATGAATAAATTGAAATAAATTGTGATCTACGATTTCCATTTTCATTCTTTCTCACATAATTTTGATACTTAAAAAAACATACATAATATTTTTTAGCAAATTTAACCTAAGGCTCAAGAATAGTTGAAAAAAGATTCTTGCAAGTCCATTAAAAAGTTATCTGAATACACAAAGGAATATGAATGAAAATGAGTTGGCACCCAACTGACACTCTCTATACGTCCTCTCCTGATGTTTGCACAAAATACTCATTTATTTGTTGCTGATTTATGAGTGACTTGTTATGGGAATACAAAGCTCCCCTTAGGTACAATCGCAACCACTACTGTAGCGGCAAAAACATTTAGTGGTAATAATGGAATTGATGGTTGCAATCGTCCAATTTCACCCCAGCTAAACTGGTTCAATTTAGAATAGAGGACCTGAAATCTTCTCAGCACGCATGAATCTTGTTTAATTTGAATTTACGAGCTGCGATTCGCAAAAAGCGTATCAAATTATCAATCAGTTTCCCCACTCTGGGCGCACCATAAACAGATTAAATTATTTTGCTGCAGACAAGCCCCCAAAATACAAACTGGCTCGACTGCCTGACTGGAAATTGACTGACCTGCACATACACTGACACACACACATGTACACAGAGAAAGAGAGAGAGACGGACACAATCGCACTTCCGTTGAGAACACGAATGATTTAAATTTAATGCTTTTTTGTACTCATCCAAAACGTGCTTCCTTCACTCGTTGCACTGCTTTGCTCTGCTCTGCGCTGTCATATTACGTAAGTTTTGTAAGAGTATTTCACGTACGGCATATCGAAAGCGGGCATGCCAAGGCAGCGAAGAAAGGAATGGAAGCGGCAGCTGCAGCAAGAATGTAAAACTTGCAGTCTAAATTAAGAAAATAAAATTCGCCATTAATTACTGCCCATCTAGCGACAGCGAACAGTGCAATTGATGGCATCATCGGGCATTGAGCTTTGGTCCGTCTTCTTCTCTGTAGTGCTGCAACCCATTCCAAGCTGTACTCAATTGAATTATTAATTGAATTAGGAGAGAAACTCCGAATTACTAGGCTGGCATATTGCGTCCTTTGATTTGCTTGGCTTTCGAGTCCTTGCTGCTCAGTTTCGAGTATTTCGTTGGCACAGCGACAAGCGTTCACATTACCACTACTCGCACTTGGCAATGAGACCCAGTCTGAGTCCGTCGAGTGCTGTGTCATCTTTTATGCTTGCCTTACGAGCGCAGACACTTTGGCGACACTCGAAAACTTGTGGCATACATTTCAGCACAGGATGAGGAGCAGGAATTTGGGGTGAACACTAAAAGAACATCAACTTTAAGCAAATTTTATTGCTTTTCCGTTTATTGAACATGTTTTCTACGCAAAATGAAAAACATGGCAGTGATGTTTGCTAATTTTACAATTTAATCGAAAGGATTTGCTTTGAGTTTTGGTGTTCGCACTTTATAGGGGATGATAGGGTGAAGCTTCACTTATATTCTACGAGTAGCTATCATTATTCAAATGTCGACACCGATTTGGGAGTGAAATAAACACACTCCAACACTTTAAAGGAAATTTGGATATACGAGTACTCGTACATTTTTAATATAATTCTTACGAAGCATGACGTGAAAAGACAAAAAGGATCCGTGGCAAAGATTTGCTACCCGAATAAAAACCACGGGAAACCATGGGATTGCAAACATCAGCGACACTAATCAAAGATCTATCATTTGTCTTGAATGATTAACGCGTAATGTTTGTTTGCTATTGCTGCTACATTTGTTTTCTATTTTTTTTATTTTTTATTTCCAAATCACATAATTAACATTTTTTCAAGTTCAATAACATCGCGTCGGAGCAGATTTAAATTTAAGCGCTTTCTTATGCAAATCGTACTCCAAACGCATGTGTAATTCGAAGAGTTGACTGTGTTCTCGTTCTTGTTGCTTTCCGTGTTATGGAGCAACACACGCGTAGGCAGCATGTAACCAGTGGCTAATAAGCTGTAAGCCGAATGAGGTTGAACATTTGCCATTCTGGGTGAAAGAATGGACACGTGTGCTGAATAGCAATCTAAAACCGATTCCGAGCTACTTAACTGTAACTACTTTCGACTTAAGGACCTCTTAAGTGCCAGCAATCAAAGGATATACACAATTGATATCTATGCAAATGGGGCACGAGGACTACAGAAGAGATTTGTGGTGGAAGCACTGATCCTAATGGCGATTAGCATGTTGAATGTGTGAGATTCCAAAGTTTGTTCAGCTGTCAAACTCGATGAAATTGAATGAAACGGGATGGAAGTGAATGTGTGCGAAGTTAAGCGATAAACAAAACACTCGGGCAAGGAGACAAAATGTCCCACCAAAAGAGAGTCAACAAATACGTGAACATAAGAAGGTTCGATTGATGACCCAAGGTCTTCATTGGCTTACGAGTATTTGTGGCGCAAGGTGTATGTAAAAAGACGCAAGGATTCGTGGGAATGAAAAGTTTTCGGTAGCTTTCACTTAAGTTGTACGAGCAAGGGGCCGCATATATATGGGCCGCATATATAGTGCAACCTAACATAATCACTGGTCAGGAATCGAAACCCATATAAGAAGTTTGAAGATAAGGACTTTTTAGTGTCTGAATCCGTCTTTATAGTTTTATTACACCTCTATTTGTTTCATTTTCATTGCCTACGTTGAGTTGGAGTTTCATTTTTCCATATCCATTCCTGGCATTCTGCGAGGATGAATGAATAAAACACACACATACCCTATTGTCAGTCCACTAAGTTCCTGGAAGTGCCGCGGAGAAGCAATGTGACGCGATCGAACAATCATTTCGCTTTCTGAATATTTATGAAAGTTCAATTATTGATGTGAAAATTACCTTTATAAGTGTCTTATTTTCTTTTTGTTCTCCTTGTTGTTGTTGCTCTTGTTGTGTTTGTTATTGTAGCAAGTGGTTTTGTTGTTAGCGTCATAAGCGACCGCCGCTTGCGTGGTTGATGGGTTGGTTGGTTTCTTTGTTTATTTATTTTATTGTGTCCTGGCGTTGATTGAGTTTTGTGTATATAATTTAAAGCTTGCCTGGTTTTGCTGTTGTTGTTTTTATGTTGATTATGATGTTGTTTTTGGTTTGTTATGGAGTGTAATTTTATATATATATATATATATATTTTTTTATGATACTCGTATATATGGAAATAAATATAACTAGCTAAGCACACTTTGTACGTAGATATCTGATTTGGGAATAGTTTTTTTGGTTTACTTTCGCGTTTTCTACTCCTTTTTTTGTTTTTTTTTTTTTGTTTTTGTTTATCTTAAATTTTGCTATTGAAATTTTTATCACTATTGAAAATCGGTGTATTTGATGTAATCATATTTATTGCGTATTTGTATAGGGTTCGAGTCGCTTTCCAGTGTTGTTGTCCCTGGCAGACGGAAACAGCAGCAGTTACGGTCACGGCAATGATAGCACTAAAACATAAACATTCAATTGGGAATTTATTTATTTATTAATTGTGGTTTTTTTCTTCCACAAATTTCGGTATCAATTCAAATCGAATCGAATTGGCAATGCTCTGGCATTGTAATTGATTTGATGTAAATTTTTAACAAAATTTCAATTTGAATTGAACGCGAACGAAAAAGAGCACGAAAGCACGATTTACAGCGTCGGTATCTGAGAGGAGATGTGACCGACTTTAGCGCCCGCAAACAAACGCGGTACAACGGACGTTGAACTGCCGCAACTTTTGACGGTCGGTTTATTCGCGAATTGAACTAAAACGGCGACGAGACTAACTCAACTGGAGGCACTGGAGGCAGCCATTAACTAATTCACAAGCGCGAACACGGTCCAACTCGCAGCAGCACTCCTAGTTCTGGAGATGTCTCGTTCTGGGTTGGCTTCCGTCACATACGTCTAATGAAGAATAATGAATCTTATGCCATGCCGACCGACGTCTATTCTCTAAGCGCGTCCATTATGCTCGTGATCGTAGCTGACACAGACACGAAGCGCTGTGGGCAGAGCATTCCGATTAGCGTTAGTGAGGCAGGCGACTGAGGATGCTTCCGCACAGGGGACAGGGCTCAGGAAGTGTGCAATAATTGAAAGAGACAAACGCTCATTGAAGCCTCCGACTAAAACTGCAAAGCTACAAACCAACAAAACAGCACGTAGCACTCAGCTCTCCAAGCGCTAATTCAATAAATCAGTAAATCAGCAAATCAGCGTCAGTGTGTAGCTGGCCACAACGCTTACGAGTAGGTAAGCCACGCTGGTAATCCAAACACTCTTCGGGACGCCGTCTTGTCTTGCTTGTGCACTGCACACGGTTCGAGCACCTACTGAGGTCGTCCGCGAGACCAAAGCTGGCGGCTGGTCTCCACGCAGACAACTTCAAAAGTTCGTAATTCTTTTAAGCACTGTTGTTTTTCCTATTGTTGTTGTAGCCGCAGCAGCTGCTACTGTTGATGATGCTGCTGCTGCTGCTGGTGTTGTTGTTGTTTTTCTTCACTTTAATCTGACGTAGCGGAACATGAAATAAGCCATCAAAATCGCACAAAAGCGACGGATTGGGAATAGTGCGTTATGCGAAGTTGGAATCGAACGGCGGATCGCGCCACTTGCTGGGCTTTTGGGCTGAGTGTTCAGTGGTCGGTACGCAGTCGGTACGCAGGTAAGAGAAGTAGTTGACGGGCGCCGAGGGCTCGCGGCTTCACGAGTTTTTCAGCACGTATTCATATTTTGCATATTAAATCTATTTAATTAAAATCTTTTCATGTTTCTCATTAAATCTGAATCAAGTTAGAAATTTTGGCCGCTCATGGCCAAACTTTTACGTGTGTCAACATTTGTCGCCGCCCGGTTGCTAGCGAGCATCAAATGAACGCTGCACGATACACTCGTGGCTCAGCCGCAGAACCTGGGGTCGTTTAGGATCATCAATGCCGATTATTGCTTATTGGGACAGAGGCACGCTGTAAATTTGCATTGTAAATTTTGGAGCGACTGCGATCTGGTCGAAATTAGTAACAATTTCGATAATTAATGGCCATTAAAAGCTGTAAATTTCAACATACAAACAGCCGAAGTGTGTAGCAGTTGGCCGTTGCGTGATCCTATTGAGCTACGGACGCGACGGGGACTTATTTACAACTAAACCCATTTCAATAAACACCTGTATAAAAGGTAGAAATCAGTGGAAAGGCCACGGTGGAAGCATTTCCTCCAAAGATCGTGTTTGACACATCAAAATTGCATTGATTAAGAAAGCCAACAATTTCCAGAAGAAGTGATCTGAACTCAGAGATGCTCTTTGTTGTTGTTGTAGTCGCCAAGGCACAATTCAATAAACATAACGAGCTAAGGTCGCTTTGGTCAAACCGGAATCTATGGTGGAGTTACACAGAAACGGCTTTATTTAAGGATATAATAAGAAAGCAATCCGAAAACTAGTCAAATTTCTCCCCATACTTAACTAGACACCACAAAACACTGAAATTAAATTTACTGTTTAAAGATCCACATGAAAACCAGATTAAATTAATTCACAAATTGTTTAAAAAAAAGTTATTTACATAACAAGAGCAGCTATCGTTGTAAGTTTCAGCTGGGTTAAAAAACCCATGTGCCATGTAACCTGTCTAAAAGATTACAACCAACTACGATATTAGCGGGCGATAAGACAATTACACATATGAGTGCAGAAATTGTAATAAAAAACTGAATAAAGTACCCGAGAGGAAGGGCTGAACTCAGTGCTTTGTGTGTAGGGAAATATTGTTCTAAGCTCCTGTCGACACTTGGGACACCCCTTCTATATTGCCAGCATTATGATTTATGTATACCACCCACCATTGATACGAGTAGTTAATTAGTTTCGTATGCGATTAGTTGATTATAGTTGCCAATGAAACGTGTACAAGACCTGTGGACATTTTACAATTGGCACAAAGAGTGAGTAACCCAAGAAAACAAGTGCCATTGATTGCTTTTACGCCCTCTATAACCACACACACACACGCACACAGGCACACTCAAACTCGCGCACATGACTCTCATTACAACAACTATGTACATATTTGTTTTCTTTCCCAACTGACTGGCTTGCTGGCTGATTGACCGTATTCCCACACAGAAGGCGGCCGAGTGACATTCATGTGCGTGTGTATGTATGTATGAATGTGCGTTAACTTCGTTTGGCACTGCATCCATTCACATTTGGCGTTTTCTTTACTTCGCCAAGGAATCTGCTGATTAAATTAACTCACTCGACAGGCACAACACAAACAACTTGTGGCGGCCGTAGTAGCAATCATTTTTTGAACTACCTTACACCAAAAAACACTAATTGTGCAATTCTTTTTATGTGATTATATTCACAATTTACAAATCATGCTTGGCCCGCTGCTCACACATTTCTTGTATCTTGTAGCTGCCACTGATGTGCGCAATGCACTGCACTGCACTCGCTCTCCCTCTCTCTTGGGCGCGCTCGCACACTCCTTTCACAGGCACACCACGCTCTCTTTTTATCACACGCTCTTGTCAGCAATTATGTCACATTTTCAATGCTTAAGCAAACACCCAATTCCCGTGCGTTCATGAATTTTTCAGTTTATCACTAATTAAAGGTGATTTAACGAAAAACATGCAAAGCGGCAGAGCAGCAGAGACACAGCCGGCCGGGGATGGTGCGGGAGGTCAGTGCTTAGTTAGTTGCTGTATGGATGCGTATTTCTTGTTGCTCATATCAGTACACACACACACACACTCGTACACCTTGCGATACATCTTCAAAAAGAAGCCAATAAGTATCTGATTGCAAATTGTATGTAGTTTATACATAAATTGGTCCAATAGGAGGACATTTGATGCACTGTTCTGAGAAGTAGAGCAAGAAGTGGGTGGCATAAATGCCGCAATCACCAGAGCATATCTGTAGTATCCGTATTTAAAAAAAATTCCAACCTTGTTTTTGCAATGCACTCTTGTCCAGAAGCGACCATTTCGGATGCACTGAGAGCTGGGTGTTAAATTGCAATAAAATGAGCAATTACTGGCGGAAACCGATACTGGGGAATGCGATAATCAACGCGTTTTGTACTGAGTCGCGATTCTGTCAGATAGCTGCAATGCACACACGACTAATTTGTATTCTAATCTGTACGCCAAGAAGCACACGACCAAAGAACAGTTGGATTATTAAGCGGTAGACACGGCGCGGCTCTTTAACTTTTTCGTTTTTCTTATTTTTTACAACTTTTCAGCTACTCTTCATACACAAAATGGAGAAATGTGCGAAATAGTTTTAGTATTATGCCATTTACTTGTGTTTAATCTGCGAATGCGAACTTTTTCACAGATCTATTGTATATTGTGTACAATAAATTTCTTCACTAAAAGGAATTTCTTGGCCAGGCACAGACCAGACCATCTATGTAATACAAGCAAAAAAACAAATCACACTGAAAGCAACATTTCGGCAAACAGAACACAAACTTCGCAAACTTCACCAACCTCACAAACCTCACAAACCAGAAAAACGATTGTTGGCCTAAAATTTTAACAAGCGTGAGTGAGCACGAGTCAGCACCTCTATGAACAAAACCTCACTCACAAGCCACTTTTTCTGTCCATTTTACTCATACTCACTCGGCCACACTTGAATTACATGTATACCGTATACCGCATATCGTATACCATACACCGTATACCGTATACACCAGAGCGAGCGTGCTCCTTATACAGCTGCATATTCAGACGTTTACTGTGCCCAACCGAAGAGAGCACAATTCTTCAATCAGCCAGCAAGCAGCTATCGTTTAGCTACGCTCTTTCTGCTGCGGCTGCTGCTGCTAAGGGTTGCAGTGTAATGAATTTGTTAACAAGGTACTCCTATAATTCGCACAATTCCACATACGCTCAGACTGCTCATTTTAGTGCGAGTATTACGTCAGAAAGTCACCCGGCTTTCAAGTTATTCTGTTACTCAGTGTGTGAGGCACCCTGTTACATTTTGCATACGTACTCTGACCAAAGGGTGGTTCTGTGCGGATATGTGTACATGTGCGTAGCAATGCCGCTAACAGGAACCCTCTGCTAGGACATGCTTCATGTGAGAGCGGAAATAGCCAGGAAATCGCCTTCAATGCTTCACAAATAATGAACGATAAAAAATAAATACGAAGAAAACACGTACATTAGTTAGTTGCAGTGAGCTGGGAACAAATTTTGCCACAAACTTCGTTTTGTATATTTTTCCCCCATTTTTGCTACAAATAGTGCAATACAATGTGTTGCCAAGAGGCAATGAATGCATTGGCCCTATGGATTATTAACCATGCCGCACAAGGGATTCAGTGAAGTCCAAGACAAGAGATGTTTACTATATTCAGATTAGCTGAATAAAGCTTAACAAGAACTGCACTTCATCCATCAGCATAGTGAACCAATTTTAAGGAGAAAGTCAAACAATTGAAGGACTTCTGTGGGTTATGTACGAGTACTTGCGTGTTCCCAATTGGGAGCACGAATTTACACTTGAACCGACACAACATACAAAATACCCATTAAGACTTCAATATTTCTTATAACCTTTGATAATTGGCAATTAGAAATCATGTTGCATGCGCTCCAAATATTTCAAATGTGCGTCCTCAAAAGCAGCTCCAAGTCTTATGCAAGAGCATCTTTATGTGGACATTCTTTGGCGTTACAATGTCAAAAGAAACGTGTTTGTTGAATTTTAAATGCCGCGCACCACAGCAACCCAACAACAACAACAGGTGAGTCGGCTAGCCTGCTAGCTAGCTGGCTGGCTGGCTGGCTGGCTGGCTGGCTGGCTGGCTGGCTGGCTGGCTGGCTGGCTGGCTGGCTGGCTGGCTGGCTGGCTGGCTGGCTGGCTGGCTGGCTGGCTGGCTGGCTGGCTGGCTGGCTGGCTGGCTGAGTGGCTGACGCGGACGCGGACCACATGCATATAGACCACTTGCGATTGCTCAAAATCACGTAAACAGCGTTTCGGCAATGCGTATTCAAAATCAATACTGCCACTATTGGCCCATTCGTCCCCCACCATGTGCGAGTGTATACAAATGTAAATTTACATACACCTTGAATAAAATTTATACATACAGACAGACAGACAGACAGACAGACGGACAGACAGACAGAGGAACACACACAGCCGGCCACACTTGCACAGTTTGGCTCAACTTGCACCAAAATATTTGGTCAAAAGCGCATGCCAATGATTAATAAATTTCGAAAATCCATTCCGAGCCAGCGCAAGCGAAGTGGTTGGAAGTGTCACAATCGACAAACAAATTAGGGGCGACGACAGCGGCATGCAAATTGCTGTTGGCACAGTTAGGCGATTGGCGGCGCTCATTGGCTGGCTAGATGGCTAGATGGCTATCAAGCTGGCGGTCTAGCTGACATTTGCAGCTGGCTACTGGGGACCTTGGAATGCAATTCACAGTGACCGAGGCTTGCATTGGCGCCTGCTTTGCTATCAGTTGCTTACTCGGCGTGCATCCATCGAAATACAGAATACGGCAAATTTACTCACCACTCTGACTCCTGCGGACTGGAATTTCACTCACACTGCAATCTTCGGGCGTGTTCTTCGCACAATGTCTCAGCGTGGCGATTTTATTTACTGACAAATAACAGGAATGACAGCTCGCCCTATTTTATAGCTATCCCGAAAGTTTTCAAATTCGTATTCAATTAATTGGATTTGATCTTCAAAGTTGACTCGAGCCACAAATTTCCAGTTGCTTTGGGTGAGAAAACATTTCAGTTGCGTTGGGTGAGAAAGTTTTCTAAATCGGAGAGATTATGTTTAAACAAATTGAGAGACTCTGAAAGTTGAATAAAAGCTACTCAGAAACTCTAAACGGCAGAAATCTCGGAGATTGCTTCAATTTAGCGATAACACTCAGTCGCAAGTCAAATTACTTGCAATATTAATGCGCCTATATAAACATTGGTGACGCCAACACATAACTTGCATTGCCATCCATTTGAACACGAGCAGATTTTTTATGCCATAAAACCAATGGCCACACACTCAAAAACGAGTACTACGTGGCGCACCTTTTTTGTGCCTCAAGTTGAATTTATTTCTGTAAACACGAATTTGTGTTCACAAATACTCACTACCAGCAAAGAATGCAAATCCAATTTATATCCAATGGTGGATTTTGCAGTGAGTTTGTTTTGGTATTTTATGCTGAAGTGTATTTTTGATTGGTGCTTTGGGAGACAACTGATTGGCCATAGTTTTGCAGTAATGCTGGTGGCGGAAGTGGGAGTTTGTCATGGTTTAAGATATACATACATATATCAATGTTTACCAAATAATTTGATTGAAAACAAGGAATGAAAGTTGCATTCTGGTAGGTTCTTTTGTCAATAAAACCAGGATAAGTCCAGAAAATGCTATAAACATCTTTTCTAGAGTTCTAGGATGAATTAGAGAAATTAATGGATCTTTAACCACCTGCCACATACTTTGAATAATGACGTTTTGGAGGTTTTCTATAATGAAAAGGATCCATGGGACCAGAACTCCACCATAACATGACTTTTAAATCAACACAACACCAGAGTTTTCTCAGAAAATTAAACGTTGAAAGAACATTAAAACGAGAGCAAAGTGAGCAAATTTAATATTTATTGAATATAGGACACAAATAGGTGCAAATATATTTATTAGATCTTATGAGCTAGATAAAATAAATATCCCCATATATTGTGGAGTATTATACAAAATGCAGACAGTTTTGTGCGAATGAAAACCATCCCTTCGACTTTGTATAGGTGTAAGTTTCGTTTTGCAATTTTTGCTCCCTTTCCCGTTCACAAGGTGCAGTGATGCATGTTGCCTTCAGTATTATGTATATCACACCAAAAGCAGACTCGTACGCAGGCGCCACATTGCAGGGAGAAAGAAGCTGAGCTGAGCCGAGCTCATCTGATCTGATGGATGCATCTTCGTTTGGCTAACAATGAGAGGGAGAGTACTGCGCCAGTTTGTGTTGCGGTTTCATTTTCGAGCCGCTTTGTCTGCTTGCCAAAGCAATGAAATTGAGTCAAGGGCGTCGTGTAAACCGCTGCAGTGAAAACTACAACAACAAAGCGTCAAACAACAAACACATGCAGCATTGCTGTGCGAGTACCAACAATGGGCCAGTAACACCGCCGCCTACCACGCAAAAGTCACAGTCGAAGCCGAAGCCACGTTCGCATTCGTTTCTGTTTTGGCGCGGATTTTCGCCAGTTGTGAGAAGTTGCCGAAGGAAACGGCGCAAGAATTACTCGTTCGTACTTTGTGTAATTCGGTCTGTAATTATTATATTAATGCAATACAAATTACACGCCTTATTACGCGATTCCATCGCCAGCGACTCGCGGCAGTGGCGGCGGCGGAGATGGCTTGCTTAGAAATTTGCGCTTTTTGGTGTTTATGTGTACGTACCACTCACATCCACAACATTTAAGCTAAGTCAATCAGTTAGTCAGTCAGTCAGTCGTACGTTACAATCGTATTGTTTATGGTTTGATTGCCGTAATTATCTGCTTTTTAATACGTTTAGTAACAATGTACATTTACCAACAACACTACAATAACAATAACAGTAACAACACCAGCAGCAACAACTACAACAGCACCTGAACTTCTATGAACGCAATTCGCAGTTATAGAAACTAATCCAACAGTTGGAAATTGATTTGGAGTAGCCAAGCAAGTACACATGTCGGCTGCGAGAGGCATTGCAAAACTAGACCAACAAATCGATGCATTCGTGCAATTGACGAAGAGTTAAGTAGCTTCCAATGAGGCCATGTGCACATTGCTGACGACACTTCACAACTAGCATTGTCTCACGAGTTTGCTCTTTTGAGTGGTGTCTCACATAAATGTGCAATGATATATGTCGTGCCCAGCAAAGTGCATATCGCCCAAACCAGTGTTAGTGCACGGATTTAATACAATTATGTACTTACATATACACATACATATGTGGAAGTGGATTAAGGGGTTTAGGTAGTTAGGAAGAAATTGAGTATACGCCACTTGTCAGAGGTGATGAACAATTGAGGTAACATTCTTCACCGATAAAGAACGGTTGCGGTCGTTTTTTTGTTGTATAAAAATTGGCACTAATTGTGAGGGGGACTTTCACAATAATTACATACGTTTGGGAGCTGAACAACAACACGCACCCTACTTGTATCAAGAGTAGGGTATTTTTAATGTTTACAATCACGAGTTATAGTGGGAAATTCCACTGGGAATCAACTTACTGAATCCAAATAGATTCATCGCATCACGATTCATCGGAAATCATTGTATATACAAGGCACTAAACCGCACGAATAATAGAGAATGTTTCTATCAAAGACAATTTACAGTATAGTATAGTATATTGCCTTTGGTTTCTATCATTCTTGATATCACTCAAAATATTAAAAAAGTGATTGATGGAAAGTGCTCACAAACGGTCTCATCCTCTCATACCCTTCATTAAAATGCCTAACAGTGTGACTTTATGAGTTAATTTGTCGATTTGGCATCGCCATATGAGATAATTCCTTGCGACTGGAGTTTTTTAGTCCGAACGAACCGTGTACTCACAAACTAATTCTTCCAATCCAGTCTCCCAATGCACCGAAAATTTTCCGTCGCCTAACGAGAACGCAACGGCACGTTCGGTTTGTGTTTCCACTGAAATAACTCCCAAAGAAAATGGAATAACTCCCAGAGGGGAGAAAGTGAATCAAAACATATGTATGTAACTCCTAAATTATTCAGGGTTTTTCCATAAAAAAATAATTTAATTAAAAATATAAAAAAAATAAGAAGATAACGCTAAAAAATAAAACCCGATATTATACGTTTGTAAATTTCTGTAAAACTTGCATAATGAAAAATAATTCCCAAATTTATATGAACATTTTTTTGGTAATAATTTAAATTTTTTCTTTCTGTTTTGGGGTACTTCATTGGGAGGTATTTCGTTATGCCACTTTTGCTCTTTCTCGTCGTCTGCGGTCTTTCCAGTTTAACGCTGTGGCTTTGTAGTGCAACTCAAAACTAGTTTGAGTCCAAAAGCGTTGTGTGCCTGTTTAAATCTCGGAGTAAATCGAGGTTCATTGCGGGTATTGTATTCGGTCAACAAATTCTCAAATACACCTCGAAAATTGACTGAATGCGATTTCCGAGAAAGAAACCAATCCCAGATTTGTACTCCACACTAAACATTCGACGAGTTCCCACAGATGAACTTGAGCGCTGCGCTTCTTTGATGTCTCTCACAGGTATTAGACAATAAATTTCGAACTGTGTAATCATATAACATGAAGACTTCATGATGAAGCTGAGTTTGCGTTTGGGTTTGATTAAAATTAGAGGCGCCTCCGAAATTTCTTTGCATAAGCATCAATCGCAAATATTGGAAGAAATCCATTCAAGCGTTTCGATTTTGAATACTCGTACACTGCTACGCGTCTGTACGAGGCTGTCCACAGGTGTAAATAAAGCTGAAAACAATTTTTGAGCTCCGCTTTGAACAGGGAGAGTGAGAGAGAAAATGTTTTCTTAATGGAGCCCCAACCTGTGAAGTTTTTATTGCACGCACTGTGCGATGCCTCTGGCGCACCAGTGCGAATGCGCGCACGGGTATGCAAACATACATACATACATATGTATGCATATGGGCAGGTTTGCTATGCTCGTAGAGTTGACCTTCAATTGCCCAAGAGGTTTTTTTTTGTATAGCAAATATTGGAAATTGAATTTAGCATTAGTATCGTAATAAAATAATTGTGAGTTTATTAGAAAGTATGCGGAATGAGTGAATGAAACTGAAATAACGACCTTCGCTCAGTATGACGATGTTTTATTTCAATTTTTGTGTGTGTGTGTTTTTATGGGTTCGGTTTGCAAACTTAACAAACTCCATAAACAGATCAAACAGTCCACAGTGAATTGACCAAAAATGTGAACTGCCAACGTGGGAATGTGCGTGAGTACGGAGGAGAGGAGAAGAGGAGCTTCACTTAATAACTATACTCGGATGTGTATGAAATGCTGACTGCCTCAAACCCAATCTGATGGATTTTTAATACAAATTTAATAGAGCATAGTTTATAATCAATCTTCCAAGCGCAATCGCCATTAAGCGTAATAAATGCACTTTCAGTTCTGTATAAATGTTTTTAATTATACAATAAATTATAACTTCATTTTAGTTCTTTATCAAAGTTTGGTAACGTTATTGCAATACTGTGAAAATTTGTTTAAATAGTTTTGCTATATTTATTAAAAATTACTAACATTATACATAAATTTGACAGGTAATAATTAATGGCATTGTAATTGATAACAAATTATTAACAATTTAATTTTAACAAGAATTAATGACGCTGTAATTTATAAGAAAATGGGTTTGATATAAACCATCGTGCTATTTTAATTATTATAATTATAATTTAATTCAAATTAACATTGTAATTGGTTAACAATGAACATATTGCAAATTTGGTAAATATTATTAAAGTCGTCTTGTTAAACATGTATAATAAAACTACTTTAATAAAAATTAATAATATAGCACCTTGATAAAAAAGCCAACAAAATAAATACGTTTGAATTTTATGTGAAATTAATAATAATGCTATTTTAATGAAATTAATAACATTGTTAATTATAAAATATTCATAATTTTGCAAATTATTTTAATTATTATTACAAATCAACAACATAAAATCAGTGTTACAGCAAGAAGCTGAGAGATCTTTGTGAATTCCAAATAATCTCAGGAATAGCTTACTTTAGGCAATGGCCTTCAGATCAATCTCTGAGTAACAGACGCTCCAATATAATATATTTGCAGACCCTTTATACCCATAAACCCGTATGTTGGTTTCTTCCAAAGATAATAATCAAGTCAAGAGCATAATTAAACTAAAGAAATATATCAGTGCAGTTGCTTAAAGCATAGAGTAAAAAAATAAGAGCATAGAAGCAAAGAGTATACATAAATAGAGATTGAATCACTCGAAATTTTGTAAAATGGAAGTGACGGCGATTTCACAAAAATCTGTGAGCGGTAACGGGTAACGGGAAGCGAGATGCAATGCGTGTATTTATGTTCGAGGGGTTTACTAGAAAACCCCTCGAACAAAATTTTGGCAACAATTATTTCGTTCGTCATGCGAGCTCTATTTATGTGTGCTCTTTGATAGAAGAGATCGTTCGGGGGTGGTAACCTACGATATGAAAATGAGAGCTGCGACATGAAAATGAGAGCTATTGAGTAATTGGCGCTATTAGCAGCGCCACCATCCAAAAAGTTTATTGTTCGAGAATGTGACTCTTATTTTTCTTCACTCTATGCTTAAAGTCGACTATAAAATTGCTGAACAGCGATTCATTGGAATCCTCTCAGCCAGTGGCGAACGCAGGAAAAAATTTTGGGGGGGGTTTTAGTTAAAAAAAGATTGCTTTGAAAACAACAAACTACAATTTTCAAATGACTATGCAGTATTCAATTTTTTTGTTAAAAAAATGCATTTAATTTTGGGGAGTATGCATTTAATTTTCGGGGGGGGGGGGGTTTAACACCCAAAACCTCCCCCTGTGTTCGCCTCTGCTCTCAGCAAATCCTATTATTAAAGGATTTGCTGAAACGAATCCATGGAATCGCTGAACTTCAGTAACCCAGTTACAAGTTCAGTTTCTGAAACAATTCAAGTGCTGAAAAGTAGTAACTGAGTTGCTGACTGTGAAAAACTTTCCCGGCAAACCGATTCGCTTTCTAAAACTCAGTCTGGGAACATGATTCTGCAAGTCTCCGTAAAACTCAAAGCGGACGGGACGGACCTCAATATTGTTTGTCCAAATGTCTCCAAAATTTTACAAAAAAAAAAATTAGCACTTGATAGCAAATTTTCTTCGTAAGGTGCAGAGTGACATAAAGCAGAAACGGCAACAGAAACAGAATCCAGTACATTTGCAGCAGAATCTATAAAGTTTTGCGTTTGGCAACACTAATCTATCTATAAAGTTTTGCGTTCTGACACAACAGAAGCAAGTCATCGTGAGTTTCTGCTTTAAGTCACTCTGCATCTTTAGTGAGATCTACTTAGGGCACTCTGGAACAGAATATTATTAGAGTTATTCCGGAAATAAACACTTAAAATCACGAAAAAACTTGTCCAATTAGCAACTGGATTTGAAGTGAAGGGTAGTCTCTTAATAAGGGAGCGACTACATAACTCTTTCTTATCTCAATGGAAATTCAAGATTGTTAGGTGTCTTTTAAGGCTGTAAGATCAGCGACGATTAAAATGTGTGATTGAAATGGAATTATGTATTACCGGTAATATAATAATATGAAATGGAATAATGTATTACCGGTAATATAATAATATGAAAAAAATAATATACTACCGGTAATAATATGAAATGGAATAGTGTATTACCGGTAATATAATAAAATAAAATTGAATAATATACTACCGGTAATAATATGAAATGAAATAATGTATTACCGGTCATATAATAATATGAAATGGAATAATGTATTACCGGTAATAATTGTTTGAAACTCAAAATCAAACAAGTTCGCATTTAAGCTTTTCATTAAGTTTCTTGAGATTAAAAGTCACAATTTCCACTCTCATTACTAAAATTGCTGGGAATGTAATGATAGGCTCTTCCCTCAACAGCGCGGGCGTACAGTCCGACATATATATTGCTTCATTCTGTTAAATTATAGGGAAGTTATTGCTGAACTCACCACAACAATTAAATTAATAAATAATAGAACGGGTGTTTTGTAGTTTCTAAACCGCACTAATTGCATGCCTGGCGGTAAGGTCAGCGCAATTTCGAAATTACTCGTACAGGAGCTGTGATTGTGAAACCTGTAAAATACCCCATACCATCTTACACAATTTCCGTCGTAAGTAGTGTCTTTAATTTTTTACTTCATTTAATTCAATGTTAGACTCTAATTATACGAGAAATTTCACGGAACACGGACCTACCCGCAATAGTTACTTTTCTCCGGCAGGTAATCTCTCTGACCACTGGTCATGATTGGAATTAAACTTACAATTAATGCTTGTTGGGTAATTGGGTGCACATACAATCATTAGTGAGGAACTGCACTAACATGTTTTCTAAACTATTTCCAACAACAACAACAACACCACCGAAACAACAAAGCTTAAAGCGAATTAATTGAGTTGAATGGAGAGGAAAAGTGAGCAAACAAACGGCCGCTAGAAGCAGGTAAACACTTGTAAATTTTATTCAAGTAGCATTGGCATTTGCACTAATTTGAGAGGTTGTTTCGCGAGGAGCGAGCAGAGTCCAAAAAGTGCATCGGGCGCTGCCGTCCGCTGTACGAGCAGAGCAGGGGCTGCGCACCCTACGCTTAAATGAATGTATGCGTTGGACTCATTCGCACGCGAGTACACTCGAGTATTGGAGCTGGGCAAAGAGCCGCGTAAGCAAATCTTCGAACGACACCAAAATGTGTCACGACAAACAACGAAGGCGAACACGACTGCGACTGCGAATGCGACTGCGAACGCGTAAAACGAGTGAAGAGTGAGAAGCGTATATAGTAAATAAATAAGTCCAATGTCAACCTTAAAAAAATTCGCAGTTTAGGTTTAGGTTAATTGCACTCAGACGCTTACTGCAAAAAAAACGGCGCAGCGGAGCAGAGCTTTTTTTTATTTACCCACAACTAACTCCAACCGATGGCCAATAAACAACAAAAAGCAAACAACAACAACAACAACAGAAACGAAAATGGGTGTTAATAGTACCAAAGGTGCGGATAATGCGCCTAAGTGATGGTGTTGGCGGTGGCGTTGGACTCAGTATTAGCTTCGCGTAAACCATCATTTTCAAGGTCTGCACATGTGTGGCTTGACTCTGATGAGCCAGAGAACAGGAAGTAGAAATCATGACCATTTGTGTCTTCTATTTGAGACACAGTCGTAAATTAGCTCAGGGTGGCGATGGGAAATGGGCGTTTTGAAAAAACACAAAATTAATTAAAATTAATATTCGATGAGTAAGTAAACAGACCGTCGTCACCTGTCCTGGTATCCATCACTGAATTATTGCATTAATTTACACCCTAAGTATATTTGAAAGTCGTTCCGAACGCCAAACAGACAATAAATATTTATAGTCTGACCCAGATAAATTATTTCTAAGGAAAATTCCAATAGGAATTATATCGTTGAATAATCAAAACATCCGTTTTAATAATGAAGTGGTTCATGAAATACGCACTTCATTGATAGAATAAAGTCGGTCACCCAAAACACTGACCGACCTGTCCAGCCGATTGCTTGATTTATGCATCGGGTGAGGTATTGTAGCTTTGGGCCCGGAATTCTGGGAGCCACTCTGAAGCACCTTCAGTTTAGTAGTTGTTTTGACTTTAAGTTGGATTGGTTTGCTGTGGAGGAGGATTCGGACGTGTTGGGGGAAAAGGCTCAAGTGGCCACAATGGGCCTTGAACAGGGCTGGCTAAGTGAGTCTTAGGACAGCCATATAACCTAACCTAACCTAACCTGGGTTGCTGTGCTTAAGCGGAGGAGAGACGTCATATGCTAGAGAAGAGCAAGACAACAAAAAACACTCCTTATCTGTTCTTTAGAAATAAAAGGAGCCACAGGGAAGACGAAGTTCCTTAAGTAGGGAAACAGAAATTGTCGATTCATATACCAAAATCTTAAAATTTTGAAGAAGGACTGTCAATGAGAAGGACTGAAACTGAGCGATGATGTGAATGCCAGATAGGAACTCAAGCAACACATCACAATTCCAGTAAGAAGGAGAATAATAGGCCCCAACCATCAGATTCACGTTATCTAGCCACACATCTTACAATTAAATTCCAGAGCCCACCTGAATACTAATCCGGCACTAGTTCCACTATATTCTGATCACTTAAAGTAGTCAGTTCAAGACGTCTTCTAACGCTCTGGTCAGCGAAGTTGTCCTCATTATTCCTTGCATTTTGTTTATGTGTCTTCCTGGTGGTTTGATTACTTTTGGCCTGGCTCTGGTCAGCGAAGTTGTCCTCATTATTCCTTGCATTTTGTTTATGTGCCTTCCTGGTGGTTTAATCACTTTTGGCCTGCGTTGTTGTAGTTTGTTTAACGATACCTTTGACCGTGTTACCATCTGTTTACGCTGCAAATGATTTTATTTGCAGATTTGCTTTCGGGTTTCCTCACTAAACCATTTCACATATCAGCTGTGCCTCCATCTGCCGTACGCTTAGTGCCAGCATCACAGCACCGCATCGAATAAACAGGCCGCTCAATTATTTCTCCATAAATTCAACAGTTTCGCTACGCATTTACCAGCTGAGCCTAAGCTGGTTGTCAGCGAACGTGGTAAGAGACTGTCGAAAACTTCCAATAGGCATACGCGGCTGTGCTTGCTGCTGTGGCTGGCCGGCGGCGGCAGGAGTTCTCCTGCTTTGCGGTATTTGGCACAGCAATTCTTTGCAATGCAGCACTGCACATGTGTGCACCGGTGCGTCCGTCCGCCGAAGCTGGCGCATGTGCACTATTGAATGCGGCCGTCATTCAGTGACCGACCAACCGTCGGTCACAGCGACTTGACTGGCATGGACGGCGCATTTGCTGCGCTGCATTGCGCAACTGCAATGCACACTGGTTTTTTACTTTTCAGGCAGCCAGCCAGACAGCCAGCTAGAAGCCAGAAGCCAACGAGCAGCCACTCAGCAGGCATTTTAGTGTACGATTTTTGATTTTCGGTTTTTGGTCAAGTGGGTTTCTTGGCTGTTTTGTATTTGGCAGGCGGCGCACAAATGCGTGTGGGTTATTGGCCAATTCCGTTCGATTGCAAATATTGATTCGTGTGTATGCGTGTGCGTAGAAGCATGTTTTCTGTGCGTATAAGTGCTTCTTGTTGTGGCTGCTGAAGTGCCTGCTCGCCTGCCCAACATGGCCAGTGACAAGTGTCAACAATTGTCAGCGGAGCGTGAGCAAACTCATCCTCCGCGGAGATTTCCGACCTAGCCAGCCACCGACTCTGTGTTAATTTGTGTGCGTGCCAATGACTGCAGATGATCAAAGTTTCGCAATAGTTGTTTTTCTCATGTTCCTCAGTCTTTGTTTCGTGGCACCGTGTATTTCTGTGCTTACGGGAGACTGTGTGTGCGTTTATCTGCCGGTAATTGCAGTAATTAGCAACAAAATTTTGCTCGACTCATTACTTGAAGACTTCGAGATGTTTCAATTTTCGATTTTAATTTCCTGACTACGCGAATCTAATGGACTGCACTCCACTCCACATGACTCCACACCACTGTGCACACTATCGCAGTGTTCTCCACACTCTCCGCCTCCCCGGCCGTGTCTTGCATCTTTTGTCAATTGTAGTTGTCATTTAAAACACGTTTACACTTGTTAATTGCTTTTGGCATCTTCGCCGCGTCGACATTACAAACAATTTCAGCTCAAATCGAGATGTTATTCACCTGCAACGCAATAAATACTAGCTTCAGTATGCCCTCCCCTCCCCCCGTCAGCCATCACGCTCGCCCCCGGCACCGATTATGATGAATAACGCCCAAGCGGCTGCTTTAGCCAGCTTTGAACAGAGCCATTTAACCCGCATTTGCATGAACGCGGTAGCTTTGTTTTGGTACGACCTCAAGGATAAACTTGGCTGGTGTTCAAACAAATCCAAATGGCAACAGAGAGAGCGAGCTTTTCGATTGCTCTGTTGGCTCAGTGCAGGATTAGCTCTACATCAAATCATTGATCTGGGTCCAGAGGGATGAAAGTCGACAATTTGTCAACACACCCCAGAGTGATCCAAATGATGTACAGAAGCGAGTACCCAATGTCATAGGAAATGCTCAGGAGACAAATATTATCTTGAAATCGAAAGGATCGTTCTTGGTAGTAAAGTGAACAAATTGCAGAAAACGCTAATGGATTTATGACAAACTGCAGACCCAAATACTAGGGGCTTCTTCAGAGTATATGGAGTGATTTGAGCCTGAGTTCCTGACTGCCTTGAGCCAGAGTTCCTGGCTGCCTTGAGCCTGAGTTCCTCCAAGTAACACAATACGAATCACATTGCTGATAGAGTATCTCCGACAGTGATATTAGTTCCCTGAACTGTTCGGACTGAAGAGACATTTGCTCAAAATCGTGTCTTAAATTGTTGCTTCTATGATTTTTCTGGGAGATTGAACTCTTATATGGGGTAGGGTAGTCAGTGAGAGTGGAGGTGTGCGTGATTCCACAATTTGGGCCTTTGTCCCAAGCATTTTTACGGATGAATGACAGTTTTTCTTTTCTCATTCTTTCCTTTTCTACTTCACTTTACGCTTCCTTTGATGGAAAATGTTTTATAGAATTAAACAAAATTATGAATATCAGAGATAATATTCATAATTTTAGGAATATCAGAGATAATATTCATAATTTTGCTAATAACAATTTAAGTCCCTTCACATATAAATCTAATATTGGCTTGTCTTGAATGGGAGCAAGGTCACGTGAACATGATATGAATGGGCCTGTAAAGTCCTCGTCTTCCATTCGTCTATTTCACTTACTCTGCACTAAAGACGCCGTTTCAAATCTTTACCGTTAACTTCTGTAATTCATTATGAAGTGTTTATAGATTACCATGAGGTAGAATCATTAGCTAGGTGAGAGTATTAGTCACATTTTCTTCCAAAATGGCGCATCAAATGAGGAACTCAATCTGTAAAGTCAACACCTTCATATACTATAGCCACTCCTTCAATTTCCGTGTGTCCTTCCCAAGCTCAGTGACCGAAAATTTCGCATTCTTCTTGATCATGGGTACTACAAACCATTATCTATAATTGACAAAAGTATCCAATACCCTTGACTATCTTGGACTTCTCACTGCCTTTAACCAACCAAAGTTGTTAATGATGTCGATGGTACAGCATAAAGATCGATATGTATCTACGAAAACCGAAACGAGCGACATGTGCCCATGTGACGTCACTAACACCACAAATACGGATACAATGGACCAATTACTCATTTAAAGCGCCCAAAAAAGAAAAAAAAAAAAACAGACTCAATGAAAGAAAACATGCGAAAAACAGCGTTGTTAACAAGACCGAGACAATTGTTCGATTGTTTACGCAAATTTCGATCGTACACAACACGCAATGGCAAAGATTCCAAGAGTCGAAAAGTTAGAAGCAGAAGCGACACAATGAAAACCACGCAATGAGACTGGAGCTGCTCGTGAAACGCCCCAATCGCCTCATGTGCCGCACAAAGCACGTTCCACGCGGCAATAAAATCATAAATTTAATATACTCGTACGCGTAGTTATAAACTTGGGAAGGGAATTTTTATGGAACGAGGAATAATTTGCAAAATAGAGTCATTGGTCGTTGGTTGGCCAGTGCGACGCTTGAGATGCTCCAACATCGATCAGACCGCAAGTAACGCTGCGCTCGGGGCTCTGGAAGGAACGGCGAACGCTATGGTGAGTGCGAGTCTCTTAACTGTAAGTGTCAAACGCCAATACATCTACGGCTCGCAGACACTCACACTCTCGCAGGTGTACCGCACAGGTAGGTACATTAGGCTGCGTCCATGCATGTTTGCGGCGCGTGTTTTGCTTGCCAATTAGCGAAAACAGATTTGCCGATGTAGTCATCAGAACTTTAAAATTAGTCTCAGCGACCGCGGACGCGGACGCGCATGCCTGTGTTTGTGTGTGTGTGTGTGTGTGCGCCTATGTGGGTCTAGCGATCGCCGCAGATCCTGTTCGGTCGTTAATTTTTTGCATCTCCCAACAATTCCGTCTGCTTCGCGTTTGTTGCCCAGCATTTCGGAATACACGCAAACAAATACCACAGCGACTCTTTTCTGTGTTCTGTTTGTCTGGTGCGTGAGATCGCTTCCGATATGAAACTTTTCTTGGGGGTTTTTGCGGGAATTAACATTCCGGAGACGCTCTTGTTTGGGAATTTGTGCGTTCGGTTCAGCCTCATCAGCCCCCGATCGATGCTCATTTGCATTACCCTCAAGTACGTCCACCGGCGAGTGGAAAGAAGTACTGACACGGACAAACAAGTCAAAGTACGGGCAGATGCGAATGTTTGCCACTTCATGGAAGGCCCCAAACCCGTTGTTGTTGGTGTTGATGTTCGTGTTGGTGTTGGTGTCAGTGTCGTTGTTGTTGTTGTTGGTTTCACGATCGTGACAGGCAGTCAGGTACGACTCGCCAGACTCACTCACTCGAATTGATTTGGAAGTGTTTTCGGCACTCTCGTGTACGAGTGAGTAGAGTGCTGGGTTGGAGCAGTGCAACGACCGTTCTGCTGGCATTTAAATGCGATAATTAACTTATTTACAACAACAGTTTTAACAGCTTTCGGCACTTGGTGAGGACCAAGCCATGGACTGGCCGACTGACTGGCTGCTGTAGTCATTCTGGGCATTTCCAAAAATACCCAACATACTTTGTTTTTATAGAATGATGTTCGTTGAATCACGTTCGTGTGAATTATAATTCAATTAATCCTCAGCTGCGTCTGGGAACACAGACAGAGAGTGATTCTGGGGGAAAAGTGGCAGTGTCAAAGCCCAACGGATTCGACAATAACTGCGCCTTTAATGTTTCTGTGACGATCTTGTGAAATCATGCTTTTTGGATTTTGTCGCTTGTTTTCTCTTCTGTTTCAATTCTATTTAAACACTTTCCATGGTCCACAGTGTCACTGGCCCCATGACCGAGCTGTGCGCTGCCAAACTAGTTTATGTGTTGCCACCAATTTAAGCGTTATGTCAGGTCAAGTCAGAGGTGCGACAGTCGCTTAGGCATATTTATACCGCATGAGCAAGGGCGAGGAGGAGTTTCTTTACACAAAACAAGGGAACTGCTGAAAACGAGAAAACTCACAATTTTTCACCGATAATCCGCAATTTGAGTAGGTAAAAATTACTTCGGACTGAAGTTACAGTAGATTAAATGGTCTTAAAGTGGTATCCTCGATAGTTGGCACAGCATTTAATTTCACATATCGCCCTATTCAATGTATGGAACAAGGCGAGGGTGTTGCTAATGAAGTAGTCTCTTCTGCACCAAAATTCTCTGATATTTCTGCTGCATTTTGTTCGCAAGTTTTTATCAGACAATACTCGATGAACATCCCAATCAATGCTATTAATGGAGGACTTCACTTTCAGTAACTGAACTATTCAGAGTGGGTAATTAAATTGTTGCAACAAAGGAATTCAACTACTGGCACAGCTTCCAGTTTTGTTGGGGTGCCTGCCCCACTTCATTTCTACGAGATCCCCCAAAATTTTGCTTATATAGTAAATGGCAATTGTAATCCAGACATGGTAAATGCCAAAATGCCCGAAAAGAGTACAGTCAGGATTAAGAAAACAAATGTAATCTACCACCAAGACGTGTGCACCTATTAAGGTCTTTCCAAGTAGAACTTCTGGAAGCTCCTCAACAATATTCCTAGACCTATTTTGGGATTAAAAAACTTACCGCAAGAGATCAATAAATTGGTGACAATATTCAAAGAATTCCTCTTTTGGAACCCCAAAATCTCCAAATCTGAAACTTCTTAACCAAACTAGTTTCAAAAGCTTTCCAATGAAGAGAAGTCCCAAAATCTCGAAACCCAAAATTTCGCACCGAAGCTCCTTGCAACATCTCCCAAATGAAGACAAATTCCTAAATCTCCAAACTGGAAACTTCGTACCAAAACTTATCCAAAATAAAGAAAAATTCCTAAATCTCCAAACTGGAAATTTCGTACCAAAACTTATCCAAAATGAAGACAAATTCTTAAATCTCCAAACCCAAAATTTTGTCTTCAAAATAATTATGAATCCCCAAAATGAGGACATATTGTTAAAATGAAGACAAGTCCTCACTTCTCCAAATCCGAAATTTCGTACCAAAACTCTTTGAAAAATCTCCAAAATGAAGACAAATTCCTAAATCTCCAAACTGGAATTTTCTTACCAAAACTTATCCAAAATGAAGACAGAGTCCTTAATCACCAATCCCAAAATTTCGTACCGAAGCTCGTTGCAAACATCTCCCAAATGAAGACAAATTTCTAAATCTCCAAACTGGAATTTTCTTACCAAAACTTATCCAAAATGAAGACAGAGTCCTTAATCACCAATCCCAAAATTTCGTACCGAAGCTCGTTGCAAACATCTCCCAAATGAAGACAAATTTCTAAATCTCCAAACTGGAATTTTCTTACCAAAACTTATCCAAAATGAAGACAAAGTCCTTAATCTCCAAACCCCAAATTTCGTACCAAAACTCTTTGAAAAATCTCCAAAATGAAGACAAATTCATAAATCTCCAAATTCCACATATTGTCTGCAAAATAACTATAAATCTCCAAAATGAGGACAACTACCAAAGCGGACAACTCTGGCTCCTTGGAAGGCCAGATTGGATGTAAGTATTCCCAGTCGCTGAGATACTATCGACTGAGTGGTTCATGGCTATAGACAGACGTGTTTACTTGTGCCAGCGATAGACTCTTCTCAGATTTGAAACTATTTTCGCTTCTCGGTATTCACTACGAGGGCCTTTGGCGATAATATCACGGTATCATGTATTTATCACCTTCACTGCACTTGCAACGTGTTCGATAAATCCACAAAAGTTATGTAAAATGTGTGCATAATAAAGCAATAAAGTCGATAGATTTACAGTTGTTGCAATTATGCATAAATAATCCAAGTTACGGAAGGTTGTTTTTCTGGTAATTCAACATTCCACAACATTATAAATTCCCACCAATCTTGGTAGGCAAACCAACCGGAAATGCATGAAAGTCGTGCTTTGTTGACCTCGCACAATGTCATGAACGAGCAAAACCGGTTTTTACTATCGTCATGGGCACCAACAACTCGGGGGTGACTGCCGGTCCACCTATTCATTAAAAGCGAGGAACATCCGAACTTCAATTAGTTGCAAATCGTAGTTACTACGTGGTACTCCCTCGGACCTTCGCAATGAACTATTGGCAATGACCTTGATGGCGCCTATCTAGGAGAACTCTGTTCTTGAAGTTCGCGTTTCAGAACGCTTTCTTGCGTGTACATCAGTCTGACAACTGGCGATGATATACTACTGCGTTCTTGATAGTTGTTTAGCAGACTGTTTTGGAATACTGCATTAATGCGACTCATGCGACGAGTGGAAACCCGTTTGGACAAGTACGAAGTAACAACTTTATAAATAAAATTAGCAATTTAATTATTTAATTAATAACGCATGGAATGGGGAATTTTATTAGTTAATAGTGCCTTTAAATCCCAAGAATCAAATCGCAGTAATCATTTCCAGTTTGAGAACTCTTCCGCCTTAACGACGACCTTCACTGAAATGGTTTACAATGACCCTCTCACTTGGTGGCTTCTGGCGTACATTCTTTAAATTACTAGAACACAGACACACACTCAGGCAGCCTCAGAACAAGTCTGCCGGCCATCCGAGAAGCCGCTGAGAACTCGACTGACCACAACGATACGAGTAAAAGGCACTTTAATGAAATTGGAAAGGATCTGATTCTGATTCTGATTCTGATTTGAAGGACAAAATTGCTATTTGCAATGTTGTACTGCAGGAAATTGCTTCCAATTATTTGGTGTAGCAAGTGCGGAGCCGAAGGGATGATAGGCAGACACCTCAGTAATGGAAACTGCAGCAGTGGCGTTGTGAGCATTGTGATCAACGCTCATATGAGATTGTGTGCTTTATAAGAAGATGAAATTTCAGTTGAGGATAGAATTACAAATATAATGAATAAAAGGCGTTTCTACTCTGGAGTAGAGTTAGTTCCTCAGCGACCAAATTACTAATACGCCCAGAGCCAGCTCAAAGTTGTAACAATTCCAATTAGTTGGGTTCTCTAGGTCAGTTAAGATGTGGTGCCTATAGTAATATGCGAAAGTAGTCGTTTAAAGGCAGTTTCAGTTGGTGGGTCTGGTGGAAGATATTTACTTCTTATTATATTTATTCCTTTTGTTATAGGTATGGCACTAATAAGGACTTATTCCTGCACTGATCTTATCATTGAGCAAATTTTTCTTTCTTTTATTAATATTTTATTAACATTCATCAACAAAAGGGTTTCAAGCGTAATTTGCATTTGTGGGTAATGGTGCAAACAGCTTCAGAGCACACTCCGATTAAGTTACCATTGCACTACTTTACCCCTGGAGGTGTTCCCGGCGGGCACCGAAGGTATCTCTCTCGCGTTTTCTGGAAGGCAGTCATGTATTAGAAACCCCAATTTTCTTGCTATTGACACTTTTAATGGTATACGCAAAATTCACATAAGGCTGATTCAAAAGATTACTACAGAGATTGGATTGGATTTGGATTGGAAATTTCGCTCCCATGTGAACGGCCAAACATTAAATTATTATTATAATATTAATAATTATAATTACTATTATTATTTTTATTATATTACTCCATAATTAATTAGTTCTAAAAGAGGTTGAAGGAATGAGTACTTGAATATCGAAGACAAAAGATTTAGAAAGAAACATATTTGAGACCATGCCCGAGTCTCAGAAATTGGATATTTTATCTGTTTTTTGAAAATTCACATTTTCCAGTTAAGACAGTCTTCCATAAATAACTTGTTTTGTATATCATTGATATATATTTTTAATAAGGTTTCTCAGGGTCATCTTCTTCAGAGAATAGTTATAAATGTAATTAAGTATATCCATAATATACTCGTACTATTGTTGAAGTCTCCCTCAATATCCTCATCTTATATCTGGGTTAATACCCTCATATTGCGTCTATATTAATATTCTCAGACATGTGTCTCTAATAACATCCTCAGACATGTGTCTAGATTAATATTCTCAGACATGTGTCCCTATTAATATCCTCAGACATGTGTCTAGAATAATATCCTCAGACATGTGTCCCTATTAATATCCTCAGACATGTGTCCCTATTAATATCTTCAGACATGTGTCTCTAATAACATCCTCAGACATGTGTCTAGATTAATATCCTCAGACATGTGTCCCTATTAATATCTTCAGACATGTGTCTCTAATAACTTCCTCAGACATGTGTCTAGATTAATATTCTCAGACATGTGTCCCTATTAATATCCTCAGACATGTGTCTAGAATAATATCCTGAGACATGTGTCCCTATTAATATCCTCAGACATGTGTCCCTATTAATATCCTCAGACATGTGTCTCTATTAACATCCTCAGACATGTGTCCCTATTAATATCCTCAGACATGTGTCTCTATTAATATCTTCAGACATGTGTCCCTATTAATATCTTCAGACATGTGTCTCTATTAACATCCTCAGACATGTGTCTAGATTAATATCCTCAGACATGTGTCCTCAGACATGTGTCTAGATTAATATCTTCAGGTATATGTCAGAGAGAGACTAATCAACTGTCTAGGAGTATCGTGTAATATTTAAGACGGAAGTTCCATCGTCTAATCTGTAATATCTTTGGCCTGAACTTCACATTCGAACTAAATATGAGGCTTCGAACAAGTAACCCACTCCACGCATCAAATATCCTACTCAGAAAGTATTATTTTCTTCTGTTATAAGGGACGTTATGTACACGAAGATGTCAAAAATTGTCTCAAATCAAGAACCAAATGAGATGGTGTCTAATTAAAGCCCGGTGGACATGATTGTTGATAACAAATAACCAGAGAAGAGACCATATTTCTTGCATGTTTATACGCTACTTCAGGTTGAGTTACTCCTCAATATAAAATTGAAGCTGAACATGTCAGAAATCTAGTTGACATTTGAATATGATGTCTTAATTTCATTCAGGAGTTCCAATTCAATTAAGGAGCCCCAATCTAATTCAGGAACTCCAATTCAATTTAGGAGTCCAAATTTAATTCAGGAGTTCCAATTCAATTTTGAGGAGTCTCAATTTACTTCAGGAGTCTCCATTTAATTCAGAACATTTGTAGCTCTCACATTTACTTGGAGTGGTTTGAATTCAATAACTTCATATTTTGAGCCATCTGTATAATAGCTCTATAACTGGGTTCCATTGAGTAGCTTATTTCAATCGTAACATGGAATACGTGAGATTTTTCAGCATCTCATTAAAAGTCATGAAAAATCTGAACAAAAACCCTAAACCAACTGAGATCCATCTGAATTAGGGAAAGTATCAATTGTCCACCAAGTGTTTGACTGCATTCATCCACAAGTCGGTTGAGGTCTGGTTCCCCAACGATGCTCGTATCTTATCAAATTGAAACAGAAACGTATTTTCCTGCTCAATGACACTCCTTAAAGAAGAAGTTCAATGCTCTCACAGACAGTCGGTCCAGCCGAGAACAGAGCGATCCACCGAGAGTAGAGCACTTTCCTAGTGCGTCGCACTTAACTCTTATTTTTACTACACGGGTTGGGTGTTTATTTTAAAACTTTGATAGGTGCGAAAAAGTTATATAATAATATATAATATTTTTTGAAATTCCCTTACAAAATCACTGAATTGAATGGAAAATAAACAACAAACAAACTTCACGCGCTCACCTCTTTTTCTGTTCTCCTCCTCCTGTTGTTCGAGATGCGTTTGCTGGGGGGATCTGGCGTTCTGGCTCGGCTGTCGTGCTCGATCGATTTGCCGTGGCGAACTGTTCTGTTTGATGAACTGCTTTCTGCTTTTGCTACTTTAATTAAGTATTTAAGTAGATATTGAAGCAGAATTGCAGGCGAACAAAGTTTTCACAGAATTTTACAATTCTTAATTAATTAATTTCCTCCTTAAGCAGAAGACATAAACTTCGGAAACGTTTTCACACTTGGCTACAATTCACACATCGGTCGACTGCCCGTACTCGCGGCAGCCTGAGTATTGTTTTCGTTTTGTGTTCTGCCGTTTCGAGCCGTGGCTGAACAACGGCGGGGCTGCTGTGCTGAACTGCTTTGCTGCTGTTCTGAGCTGCTGGACTCCGAGCAGGCTGATGATTTTTTATTAGCCGATCACTAAACTATTCTTGCTCAAGTGTAGAATCACTTTCATTTAAGCTCGATTCGACGTTGTCGCTTCCTTTTAACCCTTTATAAACACGGTCACTGGATTTTTTATGCACAAGCAGAGATTGAAATAAATTACGAAAATCGCACTCGATCGGATCGCAAGCGAAAAGCTGCGACTATTACTCGCTTGGCTTCTGAATGGGACTGAATGTGAGGCGATCCAGCTGGAGAGTAAGCCGAGTCGCTCGCTAGGCCTCGAACGAGCGACGGCCGAGCGAGCGAGCCACTTACATGTGTGCGCGCTCAGTTGTTGGCAGCCAGTTTTGGCTTACTTTGGCAGCCGTTGTTGCAGGCGGCGTGGCGCACGGGGGTATCAACCGCTATGCGAAATCGAATAAGCTGTTGGCCATTAACAAACTTGTTATATGTTTGTTACACCAACAGGCACATAAGCTCATTTTCACAATAAATTAACTGCTAATATATATTTTTGTTCATATTTTAACAATGATTTTACTATGGTGTTCAAATTGATTTGAACCTTATAAAACCATAAAAACGATTCACCTTGATTTCGCCTTTTACTCAGAACTGTGAGCAGCCGCCGCAATTAAATATTAATAAACTAGTGTAAAGGTTAGGTAAATACGCCCCCTTCAGAAAGCTATGGTGGTGTATTCTGATCGTGCTCTAGAGAAGCAAACAATCATTACCTCATGAGTCGATTGGATTTTAGTTAATTTTAGTTATAATTTAAGAAATCGTATACAAAAATCAGGGAAATCCCTCGCCACATCTCTTAATCCAGCGTGAAAATCACAGTTTTCAGTGAAAGAGGACCTTTTTAAATATTTATTCCGAATCCACATAAATATCAGCGAGCTGAAAGCCACGGCAGCTAGTGCTCCTAAATATCGTATGTAGGATAACAATTGATTCTTATCTTTCGCTTGTAAATAAATAAATAAATAAAATACCCTAAAAGTATGCAGCGATTCGCTTACATTTTTCCTCGAAAAGTGCATTTACGCCCATATCGCAATGAACCAAGTGGAAGTGACCGTAGGACCGTAGTAGAAACTGTAGAAGTGGCATCAACATCAGCTGTTCCGGGCTATAGTTATGTAGATCTCCGAAGTAGCTTCCCTGTGTTTAATTGCATCATGCTAGTGACATATAAAATGCATTCATAATGGAATTGTTTGCCAAGAGTCTTGCATATTTTCTGCTTCAGTCCTGTCACTCAGCTGTCAAAAAGTGGATGAGATGTTCTTAAATCTAATACACTTTCTGACAGCTGATTTATATCATACGTTATGATTTTAAACAAATGACGAACAATTATTCATTCCTGATGGTGTCTAGTTACCGCTCTCTGATTTTACTTGATGCTTTTTAATGATATTCTAGATGCACGACTAGACTGGCCGCCACTTCCTGCACATAGAGTGCATAAGTATCAGGCGTTCACTTTTTTAAGCAGCCGCTGGGACCAATATTATGCATCGAACCAGGAAGCCACACCGATTAAAGGACGAAGCTTTTATTGCGACCGTTGTGGTTGCCGCTTTTGAAAGTTGTTCAATTAGTCCGCAGTGCAATATTTTTTCTTGAATTCAATCAGATTGTTCTTGCGGTTAATTGTGGATGCCAATCAAGTCCGTCTGGGCATTTACCTATGTGTGAACGTCTGTTCTGCAGCTTTGAAGGGGAACTAGTTTTGTCTCTTAAGCGACAGCAAACAAAGGTACCTCTCATATGCACGTGAATCTGTGCTTTGTAGACTGCTGCAAACTGCTTTCAACTGTGACTCATCATGTGGACAACTGCCAACATACGAGCACCAACCTGCCAACCGAACGACCTGCCCTGTCCGTCTGCCAGCCAAGCGACTTGTTTTTTAGTCAGTGTTCTGTAAAATTTACAAACTTCTTGGAAGAAATTATCAGCGAACGGAATTGATAAAGAATAAATTCAAGGTCCAGCTCACTCATATGCGGAAGACTGCAGGCGGCCGCGGGCAGAGCCGCGTGGGCCCTTCAGAGACTTTTTGGGCAGTTAATTTATACGAATTGTGTCAATTAAACTCGTCATTTTCGTCGTTCTGTTTGGCGAAATCTTTGAAAATCTTTAAAATTTGTCCTTGTGTGAAAATTTGAATACGGTTTTGGCATGGGAATGTTTTGTAATTTGTTTGTAAGCAATCAACGCGTGCGTAGCCAGTCGCGCAAGCTGCCCAAAATGCCACCAGCGCTTCGCGTTCACTACGAGCGTGCGGTAGTGCTGATTGGCGTTGTCGTTGTCGTTGTTGGTTTTATTGCCGTGCCTGCCATTTACAAAAGTTGGCCTTCATTGGAATTACAATGGAATGGATACAATCGCATGAATTTGACCATATTCGTGGGGCATCATTAAAATGCGCATATAAACCCATGCTAAGGATTTCTAAGGTTCACCAGTGGGAGTGCTGCTTTAGCAATTGCGAATAGGTGCTGTTTTTCGGAAAATCACCGAGTGGAGAACTGTGTTTCGCAGTTAAGTCCACATTTGCACTTTGTCGGAAATGTCAATTGGAAGTAGGAATTAGCAAAAGTATTGACTTTCAATTAATTACACGACTGTGCAGCGCTATGTATGCAAATAAACCCGCAATTGTGTTAATTACATTCTACACACAAGAATTAATTACCATGTTTTAAAAGAACTCGTAAGCTAACAGCGCAGTAGAGCGCCCCGCGAACCCCTGCCCGGTGAAACAGCATCATTATCAGCGTCAATATCTCGTGATGCAGTCCAGCCAGTTCCACAACTTTCCGCAGCTCCGTTTGAGGCTATTTCCAACTATTTTTCTCCATAATGCTAACGACATTTGCATAAGCGCATCGCACATCCGTGAGGTCGGTTTCCAATCCGTCAGCTACTGAGCGATAAGCGGTTATACCTGCCAATATTCACCGCTGCCGGTGGACACTCAAACTGCAGCTCACGCCAAAAATAAGCTGTTGAAAATGTCCCCCTTCAATGTTATTAAAATAGCAAAGAATGCGCAGCTAGCATTCTTCGGAGTTTTATCGCAGCTCGCGGTGCGGTGCTAAGGTCCACGGGCGTAGCGCGAACCTACCTAACCTAAGACTGCCCATTATGCAACTACGAGTGATGCAAATGCCTCTCAATATGAGAACGCATCGAAAATGCTGGAAGTCATTAGAACTCAACAACAGCGCGAATTTACATGGAGTCAATATTTGCGAAGCTCTTTGCGAAAGTACGCAAATTGCAGTAAGTAAACTACTCCTTCAATAATTAGCGTAATATCACAAATGTGTGACTTTGTAAGTTCCCCATTTAACTATTTCATCATTCCTTGAGCGGAAGGTCATCATCAGTCAGCTCTGTTGCTAAACGGACAAACTTTAATTCCACGACTTGGAAGCGCTCATTATCCGTGATTAATTACCACGCTCCTAAAAGCATGCAATAGAAAAATTCCTTAAGTGGGATTTGGCTGGGAGCGAAGTGTGAGTGCGTGTTTTTGGGAAAGTTGGAGTTTTTAAGTTGCACTTTGGTACTTAGCCGGACACTGAACAAAATCTCAAGAGGAGGGACAAATAGAAGATTAATTGGGTGTTTATTCACCCGTTGCACCATGCCTCAATTATATCAGAGGGCTGCGATTAAAGTATCACAGAACACATTTTGGTAGACAACAATTCAATGTTGTTTAAAGATTATTGAAAATTTAGTTGTATTTTGAGACTTACGGAATACAGATTTGGGGTAGTGCAACACCTTCCAACGTGGAGAAACTACAGAAAAGGCAATCTAGAATACTTCGAAAAATGACAGGAGCAACTTGGTATATGAAAAATTTTCCAAATACTAAATGTACAAGAGGAAATAGTCAGACTAAATGAAGTTTGCCTTCTGAAACTGGAAAACCACCCCAATAAACTAGCTCGAAATTTGATAATTTATTCAGGATACAAGCGGCTAAGTAAGAAAGATATAATAGATCCTAGCTACCACACATATTTGAATTATATTTAAATTAGTGAATTAATTAATTAATGAAATAACATCTCTTTTAAATTTTATGCTCTAAATGCTTGTAAAAAGATGCTTGGATGCACTTGGAGCCTCTCTCCTTCTCTGATGCATTGGTGCTATACAGCCATAGCAGGACCTATTTTACTCGACGGTATTTTGGTATGGTGGAATGCTGTTAGGAAGAAAACTTATTGCATACCTATGGTAAGAGTCCAAAGACTTGCGGCACTGTGTGTGACGGGGGCCTTAAGGACAACACCAACGACTGCTTTTAACACCATTCTCAATTTATCCCCAATCGACCTACTTCCGGAAAGCCTTGCGGCAAAATCTGGGTGAAGGTTGATGTCCACTAAACAATTCTCTCTCCGGCCCTTCGGTCATACCTCTGTAGGTCGAAGTCTCATGGTCAACACTGACAATGTGACTCCTATTCTTAGCCTGCGGAAACAAATAAAGACAACTATTGAAAAGGAGGGATGGCATAGGGGCATGAATGCTAAATGCAAAACCTTCAACCTATTCACGGACGGCTCGAAGATGGAGAACGAGGTTGGAGCAAGTGTCTACTGCCCCGAACACAGAGCTCGCCTGCATAGCAAAAACTACGAACTCCACAATAAACCTCTACGTAGATAGCCAGGCTGCGATCAAAGATATAACTTCATGCTATGCATCTTCCAGAAATATTCTGCAATGCAAGGCAGCAATGGATAGACTGGCCTCCAACCGGAAGCTATATATCTACTGGGTACCAGGGCATAAGAACATAGAAGGAAATGAAAGTGCGGATGCCATTGCAAAAAGCGGAATCTTACTACCAGACGAGCAGGTAAGTAACGTACTAATGCCTCTAAGAATGATCAACAGCCCTATTGAAGATGACATGATGCGAAAGGTGAAAGAACGGTGGAATATTGCCTCATGTAAGATCGCAAAGCTCATGTGCAAACCGTACGGCACTCAGAACAAATCGATTCTGGCACTTCCGAGGAAGGTTTGCAGAACGGTAGTAGGAGTACTCACAGGTCACTGGGTAACGGCGGTACACGCTAGAAGGATGGGACTCACAAACAATAATGAATGCAGGAAATGTGGGGGGCAAGGCACAAGAGAAACCCTGGATCATATAATATGCCTATGCCCCGCAATATCTAAAGCGCGCTTATTACATCTGGGAGCCCCCTGGTTTGAAGGACTAGAAGAGGTCGCACAACTAGGGATACTTTTTCTCTTAAGATTTGCTAAGAGCGTCTCCCTGTTCAACGATTCATACTATAGCTCTTAAATGGATATCCCTCTGGCACCGCAAGGTCCTTGTAGGTCTATGTGTGGCCTTCACTACCGGCCAGTCTAACCACACCTAACCTTGTAAGATTTCAAAACTTATTGTTAGTTTCTTTCGAAAGATCCAATAAATAATAACGAAAAAAATAAACTATAAATTTTCCCACAAAAATCAACTATTTTTGTGGCATTTCTTAAAAGGATTATTTCGATTCTTGAAAATTTAGTTTTATTTGTTGTCCAACAAACATTTTTTCGCTCCTCAGCTACTTTTATAGAGTTCGTGGCATTATTTTAAAGGATTATCTCGACAACTTTCTTACGACAAACTTCAACGTAATCATTTTCAGGGCACACCCATAACGGAATGGGTCCACACACTCCAATTGGCGAAACTTCTTCGGCAGAGAAAAACAAAGGGCAAGCTTTGGTTTCTCAAGTGTGAATAATCAATCATTAAAGCAATCCTTTTTCAGAAAATCCTAATTTCCATTTAGTGCGCTTAAGCATAAAAACTTTCCTCTTCTTGCAGATAGAAAAAGGCTACTCTGAGGAACCCTCTAACAACCTTCGGTTCAATATTTGGATTCGTTGTAGATAAAGCACGAGATAAGCGATTGAATGGAACACTCGGTTAGGGATTTCGTCATGCTGAATAGCATATTCGACAAAATGCCAATTTCGATTACAATCCATTATTCACACTCTAAGGAACTGTGGAGCAACATTACGGTGAAAACTGTAGGTCAGCGGAATATTAACATGAAATTATGTTAGTGCAGATTTGAAAGGATCGAAGGCATGAACACTAATTATTCAGTGAAACAAAAATGTTCGGACGAAGTTATAAAATCATTGTTGTGAAATTGTCCCTAAGATAATAGGGATCACGAAAATTGTCCTTATAGTAAGATCATCTTTAATATTATCAAATTGACGTGTGAATATGCGTTTTGAAATACATGAAATGTTGTTTCAGATTGCTATTTCTTTATTTCTCTTTATTCTTACATCCCCAACAATATGGTAGACAAATTATTCCAATCCTAAGTAAACTGACTTCCAAAGTTATTTCATATCCTGAAAGGAATTAATTTTAGATTACCTGTTATAAAGCTATTAAATAATATTGTTAATCGATTCTCGACCTCCGGTTGAAATTTAATTAAGTTGTTTTTCTAGCGAGATCAAGGACCTTGAACACGCTACAAAAACAAATTAACTATTAAATAATAATAAAAATGTATTTGAAGATATATGTATTTCAATCCATTTTTAAGGAAAATCCTTAGCTAACGACATGCCGTACAGGATTGCATATATGCACCTTGCAGAACATACAGCGATCTATATCTGGAGCCATTGGAATACCGAGGAAGATGGCTTCTAACAGCACCCGTACCAGTAACACGGTAGGAGTCGATTTATAGATTGAGTTTCACAAATGAGAATTGCAAATATTTTATTTCAGGGGCTATTTTTATTATAAAGGGTGTTTTTTTAGACATGTGGTTTCAAGCAGAAAAACTTTCAAGTCTAAAAACACCCTTTATTTATTATTATGAGCAATATAAACCCCAAAGAGAAGCAGAGTTTCATTGATTAGGAGTGCTGGGTCAAAATACATTTACCAGGTATTATTAATTGAGAGAGTGAGAGGAAAACAGTCATAATATGTGTCAAATCTGCTCTCTTAACGAATGTTGTATACGAAAACAAACTAAAAAAGGGAAATAAATAAATTATTGTGCTTGGAATATTATTCGAAGACTTAACCTTAATGAGCATGAATTTGAAGGCAGCACTTGGACATTGGTGGACCAAGTCTCAAAAGGAGGTCTTAGAAAGCCTTCAGAAATATTTTTGTGTCTCATCAAATCATTAGAAATCATTTTTATAGAGTTCAACGGAAATAATATTGTGCACTGCAAGAATTTCCGTGAAAAGTTAATGGAATTAAGCACTAAAGTTAATTTACCAAATGCGGTAAAACAATTTTTTTTTAAATGTCGAATGTATTTTAGAATTAAATTTTTAAATAAAAAATTAGCTACTCAAAAAAAAAACAGAGAATAATAGGTAATAGTAAATTATTAAAAATATTATTTTAAGTTCTATTAGTTGTTATATGTGTGTATGTATAATTTTGTTTTTAAATATTAATAAATGAAAAAAACCTAAAAAAATAAAGGGCATTTGAGTTTTTACTTATTACGAAAAAAACTGCAAAGCCCAAAAATAGCGGCCAAAATTTACAAAAGAAGCAACATTGTTTATTCATTTTGACACTTATTATGACTGAGAGAAAATGACATTTGGAGAGCGGTCTTCTATTAATAATACCTGGTAAATGTATTTTGGTGCTGGGTGACTCTCTCTCTCTCTCTCTGCTTTATGTGGAACAGACAATATCAAACCACCCACGCCTCCTCTACGATGACAGAGTATTCAACAACCAGTTCCACGATTAAGGCCGATTTTCACACACATTCAGATGTTGAAATACTAAAAGACTTTATTTAAGTAAATACTCCCAGTTAAACTTTTCATTTTAACCATCCCTTTTTTCTCAACATCCACTTTTTATTACAGTAACAATACTGAATCCCACCGGACAGATGAGCACCCATATTATGCATAGGAGCCATGCATTCGAATAGAGTTAAAACAGTAATGACTTTTTACTGCATCCATTTACACATCCTTGAAAATATTCACGATAATCCCGGAGGTGTTCCATCCAACCACTGCGAAATGAATGCAAAACGACTTTATTTCCAGTTTCAATGAAATTTGTTCTTTATTTGCTATTTGTATAAATTTAAAAATTTTAATTTTAAAAATATTTAATTCTTTTGCTTCTAAGTTCACAAATGAAATAGACAACTTATTATCCAATCAAGAATACAACAACAAAGGCATTAAAAATGTCAATCATCACAACTATGGGAGCACAGTTGCACTGCGACAAAACATTCAAAAAGCATATAAACATAAAGGAGTAAATTTACTAACAAATGCGAAAGCAGACTCCAGCTCGTCGCACCCCACGAGCACAGCATAGAGAACGAGGAGGCCTATGGACGCAAACGTCCGCTTGATCCTTAAATGCAATGAACAGCAGCAGGCAGACTGCCGCAACAGCTGCACTGGGTAGGGTGGGCAACAAACTGCGCATCGGCTACTTTAGTTTGCGTCTCTCTCTCAATTAGCCACAATAAAAATGTATATAAAATATATGTGTGTATATTTGTTTTTAGTACAATTCACATTAACTAAGAGTAAAAGTACATATTTTCTTTAATTTTCTTCTAAAAAATTGCTTTTAACCATTTAACTAGGATTAATCTGTAGATAAACTTTACAAATAGAAAAGCGCTCTTCCACAGCAATTACAGTTAACATTGTCAGTGAAGCATTCAAGTTTACAGTGGGTTACAATTCTGGGCCAACTCGTTACAGCGCCGTCAATTGTACTCAAATTTGTCCGACTTTAATATACATGTGTATATAGTACAGTAATAAGATCTATGTAAATATATTATATGTAAATGAGTGTATGTGTAAAGAGCACATTTCATATAAAAACGATTTACACTGTACGCATAAAAATAGCAATTTAGTTTAGCTACGAAGTACAAAAACATCACGCACACGCTAATGGTGATGGTTGGTACTGGTAGGTGGTGTGCATGTGTGGTAGTAGTAGAAGTAATCCCTCCCATTTTGATCCTAAGCTAACATTTTATATAAATTTAATTTTTTTTTATGCAATATCAAAAGGCAAAACTTGACACCCTACAAAATAGTAAGCTTTACAGTGCAGTTGCAGCTCCTGTTATACAATGTGTATGTGTCCATGTTTGTGTGAGTGTGTGTGGGAGTGTATAATGTGTATGTGTGTGTGTGTGGTAGTAAACTAGTAACAATATTATGACAGTGGACTTGCAAGTGTCCTTAACAAAATCTTAAGGGATGAGACCTGACTCATTGATTGATTGATGCTTTGATCCATTGTTTGCTTGTTTGATTGAATTTTGCAGTATAATGAACTATTACACTTCATGCTTACATTTTAAATACATAATTAATCATATAAATTATATAAAAAAAAACACTTTATTCTTAAACGCTACGCTATATTGTAATTATTTGACTTTTCTCTGGTGCAGACTAGAGCTACTGCTGTCAGGATTCAGGATGGCGTCGTTTGTGGAGAGAACACCCTCCTGAAAGGTGTGGCCATTGGCATAGCCATTCTTATAGGCACTTCCGTTGGGCACGTGGCCATTTGATTTAATGCCTTCACACTCCTCGTCCAGCACGGGCTGCAATAATAAACAAAATATTTATTAGCTCAATGATAAACCACGAAAATAAGAGGAAGTGCCTTCGATTCAAACAGGTGGGGTTGGAGGCCTTTTCAACTCAACTTTGATATTCATAAACTTATGCGTATATCTAAGAATTTCTACTTAATTTCTATTTGGTACTTGTTTGTTCAATATTTTTATGGAATATTTCTACTCTACTTGTATTTGTCCAATATTTTTATGAAATATTTCTACTTTATTTCTATTTGGTATTTATTTGTTCAATATTTTTATGAAATATTACTACTTTATTTCTATTTGGTATTTGTTTGTCCAAAATTTTTATGAAATATTTCTACTTTATTTCTATTTGGTATTTGTTTGACCAATATTTTTATGAAATTTTATTCGCAAATCGCTCGCTGAGCTGTAGAAGCCAATTAGCTTCGTTAAAGTAGCTTCGCCGCTGAGGCTCGTAAACGAAGCATATCAATCAGCTCAGAATTGTGTAACAAAAGACATCACAAGTTTTGCATAAATACGAAATTTCATACAAATTACACAATGGTCTCCCCGCTGGGAGGGTTCAAAGTCAAAACATTTGCCAATAAAACTCTAAAAGTTGCCTTTCCTTCAATTTACCCTAACACTTTGCACATCAAACAAACCTTCGCGTTTGTAAGTGTGTGTGCGTATGTGCGTGTTTGTGTGTGAGTGTGTTCTATACCAACACTCGTCCATCTTAGCTCGCCACGATGGCATCATCCGGTTTCGCACGTGGCTGCTAATTAACGCGGGGGATGGGCACTCGTATCGTACTCAAATGCAAATAAGTCCAAGACCGTTCGATTCTAGTGACGACTCCAGCCGCCCGCCTCGCCTTTGCTCTGACTTCGGGGCTTGAGTGCAAAAGTTGAAGTTTTGCAAGTTTGTAAATAGTTTTTCACAATATTTTGTTTGCATTCGCATGAGTAGTTTTCATTTTAACGAGAATTATGTTTGCTTAGATTCAAGCAATGTTTTCAGGGGTTTGCTTAAAAGTTTAAGCCTGAGCCTCTCATATCAAGGAGCTCATGCAAAATGCTCTTTCCCTACAACGCTTCTAATTTATTTGCTAATTTGGAGTAAACAAACAAAGTTAGAAAATGTTTACACCCAAGATGAAGGGTCCACACACGTACACCATAGGCACAAATTGCCTGTCGACTCGAGAGGGTGCAATTCAATTCTATTCGATTACAAAACAAGCACTAGACGCATTATTCTCGTGACGTACCATGCAAATACCCTTGTTGCCGCCATTAGCAGCGATTTCGCCGTTCGTCAGGTGATGGGCGGCACCGCCATTCGCACATGACCCGTTCGCAGTTAACAGCTTGGTGTAACCGTTCGCCCTAATGACCTGTTTCACTTTGGCTCCCGCATTTGTGTACTTAGTTTTGTAGAAGTCCGAAAACAAGAATAGGAACATAACACCATGCAGCCCGATCCAGACCATGAAGCCCTTCGGGTAGTCGCACTCCCTGAACAGCAATTGGAATTGGTGGGTAAAGATGGCGACAAACTGCAGCTGTACGTTGGATGGGAAGATATACACAAATTAGATCAGGTCATCACCAGTGCAGATTTGCTTGCTTACCATTTGGAAAGAGGTCAGATACTTTTTCCACCAAATGTACTTCTGGTATTTTGGACCCATAGCGGCGATCATGTAGTAAAAGTACATGATCACGTGGACGAACGAGTTCAGGAGTGCGAAGAAGGTACTGTGTCCACCTGCAAAACGGAAATACGCCTTCAGTGACCATTCACAAAAACCAAAAGTTTGAAACTAGGTTCATAAAGTCTAAAAATGCAGCGCGGGAAATGGGCGTACCCAATATTAATTCATGTTAGTTTACCTGGAGCAAACTTCATACCCAGCCATACCGAGAAGGGCATGCAGCCGTGATGGATGACATGTAGCGTGGACACGTGGTCCATTTTCTTCCGCAATATGAAAAATAGCGTATCAAAAAATTCGGTGAATTTAGCAATGTAATACCACCAACAGGTACGAGCCATCTACAATGGGGGAGAGAATGGAGTTGAGTTTAAAGCAGCGAATAGCAATGAATGAAGTGGCAATGCATGTATGCAACAACCTACCCGCAACGCCAAAGGACTACCGCTGTAGTCGACCGGCTGGCACTTGAGACTGTAATGACCCCACCAACCGCTCATTAAGTACTGTAAAGGAGAATTGCAGACATCAAATTAGTTACTGGCAGTCCACAGCATGCCGAGCACACCAACGCAGAGCTCCAGCTTACCTCATAGACTATCCACGCGCTGAATATCGTTTGGAAGAGATTGTAGTACACGAGCACTTTTCTCAGATCCAACGGTTTTCTGTTTGCCATTAACTTCGGTGCCAGGGACTTGCTGAAGTACGCATAAAACACGCAAAGCGCCAAAGTGGGAAATGGTGAGGACATCATGGGCCAGTCTTTCACTCTGGGATCTGTAAGAGGAACAAGGATTAGTGGCGTTAGTTAAAGCGTTTGAATTGCAAACCAAAATATGACAAATGCGCAGCACAAGATGGAACGCAATGTGGCCAGGCTATTAGACTACCATTTAGGGGTGTTTATAAGTGAGCGTGTGACTTAGTATCGAAGTGATATCAATAAAGCCCAAAATGGTAGATAGTCCAAGCCAAAATTCAATTTAAAATAGATTTCGCAATTAATTAACCAATTTTACAAATGAGATGAAGGTTCACTGGTTTTGTTAACGCCACTCCGTACTTGGGGACGAGCGTGTATGCCTTTCAAGCTTGGGATATTGCCCAATTTTGCCCAGCGTTTACATGGCATTCATGCTACACATACGCCGTTCCAGCACTTACCGCTACGACTGTCCATGAGGTCTCTGTACCAGTCATAAATTTCATCTAGTATGACAGCCATTTTGTGTAATTATAACTGAAAAATAGAAGGGAAAACAAAGTTTGTTAAAGTTCGTATTTCATTAGCTTAATTGGCAAGCAGAAGCCTAGCAATGGAAATGGAAATGAAGGTGGCCCTCCACATGTTGAAAGAAGGCGAATGCCCGTAGTACAGCAGTTAAGAACTACTGAACACTTGCTGAACAAATAAGTGGATGATCATCATCCAGACATATGCAATTTTTGAAGATCGGCGATATATGAAGAGAAAAGCGGAACAACTCTGGTTCATATGGTGCAGCGAACGGCTCCTTCAGGGCTCTTCACCATCTTCCAGTAGGACCGCAACTTAGACGACAACAGTTTGTTCCATCGCTTTGTTGCTGTTGCTGCGGAGGAATTGAAAAAGCTAAACCAGCATAAATGTTGATGAGGAGTAAATGTTGCAGATCACAGGGACACCAACAAAATGAATCATCAGCAAGTACGTTGAAGAAAGAGCTTCGTTATAGGTGACTTTTTACTTGGCGTGATTTCACAATGCAATAAATGACGGCCTCGTTTACTAATTCATTTTTCTTGTTGGTTTTTAACTTATTCATATCAAATTGCTAACATTATTGGCAAGGTTCTCCCTCCCTACCTTGCCTGTGACCAGTTAGATGACTATCATACCTTTGTAGTGTTCAGGACAGGCAGCCCCACCTCCAAATAATTTGTTTTTTACAATTGGTTTTAGTACGTTGCACCATGACAATTGTCAATACGGATTGTGGCTAACAGGAAAAAGAATTTACTTTTAATTGCAGTATGAATGGAATGGTTTCTAAATTACTGCTCCATAAATTACAGCAATTACAACTAATTGCTAACTTTGCCTTAATTCACAATTAGCATTAAACCCTCAATAAACATTGTGAGTTGTTGACGGAATGATTTTCCTCTTAACACAGACAGCAGCGGAAAGTTACCACTGAAACAAGAACAACAACAGTAACAACAGACAGAACGTTCAACAACACAGAAACAGAGAAAGGATCGCTAGTGTCATAAATTAATTGTAATAAAAAGCAAACTAACTATTCACAGGAAAAGGAATTCACAGCACATCGCGCGTCGCAGCAGCAGTAAGTGACATTGAACCTGAGCCAGCCAACTGGAGGTGAGTGGAGAGTGGAGCAGAACAGTTGCATTTGCGAAGGGAATGGCTTGGGGCTGGACAGAACAGAACAACCCTGTTTCGCGCGCACTTAACGAACTGGCTATTAAGAGCAGTTAAAGTCACATGCGAGCCATATTCAATGAGATGAAAAAAAGAACAACGCTTTAGTTGGAAATTAAAGCAGTCGCCTGGCGCGCTGGGAAGACGTGGCAGCGAACGGTGCGACGTACACCTGCACGAATTGATATTCAAAGCCAGTATGTTTACGCGTTGCGAAGTCGCTGACATTTGCTAAGCGGTTATGGAAATATTTCCAACTGGCGACACTTAATTGCTTGCACTATGCACCTCATTGCGTCAAGGAAAGGACATCAAATTTGTAATGAAAGCGTAGACTGCTGAATTCACAGTAGTACAGCCATGCCCCACAAGGTTCATCATTTTTCCGCGTATTGTCTGGTCGAGTAATTTTAGAATAATTCCATATCGTATTTGAATAATTCTACAGAACAGATAACTCGTACTTGCTGCAGCCTTATCTCTAATTTGTACCCAGCGCCACTATTTACGTAAAGCAATAATTAAGCTGTGCGCCAAGAGGGAAAGACGCGGCGGCAGTGAGCATCAGTTAAATTTAAATTGTTGTAATTCAGGAATAACTGCATCGAATTAAATGCAAACGAAACTGCTTCACTGCGATGGCGGTAGGTGAGTTGCTCGTGGCGACCAGTGAAAGCTTACATAAGCAGTAGGCAACTACTATCAACCTACTCGACCTTGTAGAGCAGCGATCAGGGCTGTAGCAGGAAAACCCAAACCGGAAACAAGCTCGGGACGGTGTTTGAACTGAGGGAGTCAGCAATTACGGCGTATAAAATGTGCTTATTACAAGTGTGCAGCTATAGATATGACGTGCTTTCTATCCCACAACTTCACGAACATGCCACAGTATGCTTTAAGTTCTTCACCGCCAGTTTATCAAGAAGACTACTGCGGATTTCCTTTGTCCATCTCAATGATGTGTAAAGGCGATCAATCTCATACCAGTTTGACTCCCTTTCATTGTCCTTCTATATCAATAAACAGTATCAAACAGCTATCAAGAAGACTCCTGCATATTTCCTTTGTGCATCTCATGGATGTACAAAGGCGATCAATCTCATACCAGTTTGACTCCCTTTCATTGTCCTTCTATATCAATAAACAGTATCAAACAGCTATCAAGAAGACTTTCGTAGATTTCCTTTGTTCATCTCATTGGTATGTAGTAAAGCCGTTAATTCTTATACCAGTTTTACTGCTTTTCACTGTCCTTCTGCAAGTATCTATTAAGCCATGCTATTAAGAAGACTCCCGTAGATTTCCTTTGTCCAACTCATTGATGTTCAAAGCCCACAATTATCATACCAGTTTAACTGCCTTTCTCTGACCTTCTGCAAGTAAATCATTAAACAGTACGTTAACCTAGCCAGATTATCAAGAAGACTCCTACAGATTTCCTTTGGTGTGTAAAACCGACCAATCTCATACTACTTTAGACTCCCTTTCTCTCTCCTTCTATATCATTAAACAGTACAATAACCTATCCAGCTCTGACCTTGTGCCTGTCTGCCATCAACAGCTATTTCTGTGCTGGCGCATATTTCCGAGCTCGCAGTGACCGCTGCTTTGCACCTTCCCAATTGAACACTTCATTCTAAACTAGTTCGGAGCAAAGTTGTTGTTGCTGTTAACGCTCCATTGTCACGTCTTGGCTTCCCTAAAAAGTTCGTGCCGATTAGTTTGTCTGAAATTTCAAGCTGCAATCACCTGGCTCAGTGGTATATCAACAACAAAACATCAAACAACCTTCCATATTATTGCATTGCAACAGAATTTCAAACAAAAACAAAAATAATAACAAAAGCCAAAGCGAGCAACGAAACTGCATGCCGCGCTGCAAAATTTCCTAAGCTTCGGCTTCGGCTTCGGCTTCAGCTTCAGCTGCTGCGCTGTTGCTCGACTCAAGAAAAGCTACAACCGCACAAGGCCGCGCCATTGCTGCAGGTCTTGAGTTTTGAATGTCATGATCAAAACGGTTGTGTAAGCAGTTGCTGTTGTTGTTGTCGCTGTCACTAATTCTATTGTTGTTGTTGTGGTGGTGGTTGCGGGTCAGTAGCACTCGCAAACTTTTTCTCCACTTTTGTGCGCGTCCAAAGGCAGTTTAATTGTAACTCTGCTCTGCTATCAGCCAACTTCAAATCATTACCGAACGACCGTTCACCAGACCGTCCCACGGCCCCCCATCCCCCAGACCACCCACCCGCCCGTCCCACGGTCCCCCTATCCGCCACACCACCCAACCGCCTGCCCGACTGCCCGCCTACCTACCACTGGTCACACTCTTCAGTCAAGAGGATTTTACTCCGCGTTGCGTATAGAAAAGTGTAACGAAAAATCATAATTGAATTCAGTTGCTTGCAGCAGCGTGAAGTTGTTGTTTACCAAAACTGTCAAGGCGAACACGAAGTCTTGCACCGCCAGCGCAGCGCTTAGCTCCGCACTCCTCTTGAGCGGCGGCTGGCGTCGCAGCCACGAGTGTCTAAACGCGCTTGTTACATAAAACCGAAAGATAAACAAACGCACTCAGGGCAGCGCAAGCGCATAGACTCCACTCGACTCATCATCAACACTCCACAGTAAAGCAGGTGGCACATACGAGACGCCAAGTGGTGGCCGAATTGTTTACATTTGGTGTAGTCGCAACAGCAGTCAGTCAGCTAGCCACCACCTGGCTGACGAGCAGACTGGCTTACTGAGCGAGTGCATCTACACACAATAAGCCACCGAGGCAGTGCGCTAGTGTGGCAGCGAGCGTGCATGCCACCGGCACTTCCGTGTGTGTGTGTGTTGTGTGTGTGATGTACCTTCGCACACCGAAAATTTCAACAAAAACAATAACAAAAGCAGAAAACTATGGAACGCTGATTGGCAATCGCAGCAACCTCGCTGGCAAACACGCAAACATTATGTTTACATTTGCAGCAATTGCATTGTTCCAAGCAATTAAAGCAAATGATACAAGAGCTCGATACAGCAAGTGCAGCGTTGTCGATTGCATAATGCCAAATAGCGCAAAACGCGCACTTGTTAGTGATGTCGGTGGAGCCGCAATCTGTGATGGTGGATGTTTAAGCCAGGTCTTAAGAGTCATTGAAGAATTGTTAGCACACTTTTCTAACGAGTAGTAGGACTCTGTTAGGAATGCAGCCAGCAAAATGTGACCAGCTCGATCAAAGATACACAGAAAGTGCCTCAATAACAATCCATGTTTAGTTGCCCAACTCAGAGTCCTTCACAAATACACGAATGACTTGCAGAATAGTGGAAGGTGATCAATCGGACCTATTCAGGAACCAAGTGTGCTTGGCTCCTACTTAAGTTTAGAACACAACATTTTAATTTCGAGATTAGTAATCTTAGATTTTAACCGAGTCTCAGAGAAGAACAATGCAGCTCTATCATATTTGGCAACCTAAGTTACGGAGATCCAGATAATAATTAATTCCTAATTGCACAGATGTGACCTATCCATCATATATCTCTACAAGCAACCATAGATCCTTTCGGGTCACAACACGACCTGTGTTCCCGCTGCCTCTACTTCAGTGTCTCTTAAGTGGCAGTCCGGGCATCTGCTGTGTTGAAATCTGAGCAGAACAGCGCAGCTGACATTTGTGTTTCACGCTTCTCCAATTTCCTGTTCGCATCGCTAATGAGCACTAATTGAACTGAAACTGAACTGAACGGTTCTTGTTTATGCGACAGAAACCACCTTCTACTTGCGCATCTTACATAACTGAAATTTGTCGAACAGGTCCTCTAAAATTAGATAAGCGGTGATTATATAAGTGGACCTTTAACATTTAGTCATATTTATGGCAAGAACTTAATCGTAAAAAGAAATGAAACCAACTCCATGAGGTAGCAACAAATCAGAACAATGCTCAAGCGAAAAGCAACCGAGAAGTTTTGAGTAAGTGGGATTATATAAATATATATAAACATATTCTTGTTTTAGATACAAATAAAGTTGATATTGATTATGTTTGTACATTTTTGGTAGAAGGAGACACAACGCAAGGAGTCGTTTTATTGTTAGGAACCCAAACTCGCCAGTATGGTAATGCAGAACTCCTATTTTCACCTCCTATTTCTTCAGTTGTTGAACTTTGTAAATATTTTATTCGATCTTTTCTTCACATGCTATTTTAGTTCTATTCAAATTCGCAATACACAACAATGCTTAAAAATATTCCAAATATGTTGTAACTGTGAGAATTCTAAGAGGAATATTAATGGGTCAACTGATGAAATGTCCAAAGATTTAGTTACTCATACGCAGTGGTTACTTAAATTAAGAAGCAGCAAGAAAAGTTTGAATTTAATTTAGTTTCCAGCACTCTTCTCAGTTTAAAATCCCGGGTGAAGTTTTGTTCCACACCATGAACTCATTGAAACGAAAATAAATGCCCCTGGAGAACAAGAAGAACATGGTTGTTCCTTAATTCAAGACCACTTTCTATTCAGTTTAGAATATGATTACTCCATGCACCTCCCCAATACTCCAACAAGATTTCCCAGCGATTTCAACAGCACTTTCAATACTAAAATCTCTGCTGCCGCGCCACTTAACGACCCGTTAACATTTCCACCTAGTCTGGAGATATTTTATTAAACAGCAACTTCACCGTTGTAACCCAACTTGAAGAGTGGGTCACATTCCAAACTGCATTTTCATTTACATGTTTTATAGGAGACTTTAATTGCACTTTTTCAAACGATGCATTTTCGAATTTCCTCCATTTTCGCTGTTGCACAAGACTCAACTCGAGTCGGCGCGACTCGCCTAACCTCATCTGGCCTGCCAGGGGTAAATGGCAGACAGATGGCGGCATATGCGGACGGCTACAGCGTGGCTAAATGGATTTGCACACATACCCTGTCGCAGTGAACTCCGTGTTGTTTGCAACTTGCAACTTGCGCACAGCTGCGCCGGCAGCTGAAGAGCCTTCTTCAAGTGGGACGTAATTGCAACACCGTTCGTTATCTAATCTCCGCGGATGAAAACGCGTTTATGAGCCGCTCGCCGAACAAGTTTCGCACAACTGGCGCCGATTATTTGTGTGCTTTTTCGCTTGCGTTATCGTAGAATTGCTGAGTACGCCCCATAAAATAATTTACAATTGATAAATCGCGTGAGGTGATACCGATTAAGAGCTGAGTGGCCGGATGAGTCACCGCCTGGAATCCGGAAACTCAAATCTGGTCAAAGTGAAGTAACAATATTGTCAATTAATGTTGGAGAAGTTAAAAGTCCTTTGCGAGTGAGATTTTGAAATTGAGAGAAACCCGATTTAGAAAATGCCGGAGCGCTCTTTGTACACGACCGACAAATAGCAACACGGTAACTCTAGCGCGCCAGAAGAAAGCCACACCGCACAAAATGAAACGAGATATGAACACACCAAGTACTGCTCAGTGTACGCGCTACAGCCGCGCTGCTCCTCACGAGATATCTGTATCCAAGCGAATCAAGTCTGCAACTGAACTGTAAACAAAATGTGGCTGGCGTTTTGAGGCCGTTGTCACTGCACAGCGAAGAATTTTGTACACAGCACCTCGCACTCCTCTCACTTACTGGCTGGTTGGCTGGCTCACTGATGTAACTCCGCGCTCAAGCCAGTCCAGTAGTGATCCATTCAACCAACTGGCCCCGTAGCAGCATTAGCTCAGACCACACATGCGGGCAGCATGCAGCCAAGCATCTCGCTATCCATCAGTGGCCATACCACTTTCGCTTTCATTGTGCTCATTTCAGCTCAGACTCAGACTCAGCTGGCTGGCTGGCTCGGTGTGGCAGGCACTGCCAGCATTGGTGGCAGCAGCCGCTATACAGGCGGTAAAGATGGGATCTGACTTTCTGGCTAAGCAGCTGGCCAACTTGTGAAGCTGCGAGCGTTGCATGAGAGCTGCGGATGCTAACCACGATCGAAGTGGCATGGGAGATACCGTTAGAGCAGAAGCACAAACAGCGAATGCAGCAACTGCTCACAACAGAAAAGCGGCGGCAGTGAAAAGTAGTGGCAAAGGAAAATCCAGCACAAACTGGAGACATTGTAAGACTTCAGCTAGTTACGATTTTATCCACCGTAGGGTGGCGGTCTCTGGAGTAGTCGCGTAACTATGTCAATCGAAGTGGCCACAATCGGCAGCAGAGCAGTTCAATGTGGTTGGACTTCAGACTCGGCTGTCTCAAAATTGGCTGGAATTGGCCATAGTTAGCAAACACAAAAGCGGTCGCACTTAGCTTAATTACCTTGTCTGTTGTTGGTGTTGGTGTTGTTGTTGTTGTTATTGCTGCCATTGCTGTTGGGTTTTTTACAGTGCGTGCTGTTGCGCCGTTGGATTATTTTCTGCAATTCGATATGATTACATGGCATTTGCAAAGCCATTCAATCCATTCGCTCCTTTGGCGGGGTTTCAGCTCAACAAGCAAACAAACAAACCCACAACAACAACAAATTATTTCAGAGCCAAGCCAGCAACAAGATATGTACGCGCATGCGCATGCGTCTGCCTCAGTTCGCCTTACACGCCTCGAAGTAGGTTACTCCGATTTTGCTTTAATTTTTCTCTTTTAATGCTTTTGATTTGGTTTTTTCACCTTTTTAGACGCCATTGGAGACCACAACAAAACGGCAACAACGCCAACAACAATAAAAGCAGTTCTGATAAGTCAACAAAACAGATGAATGGACTCTAGATCCCAGCTTATTTAGTCAGTTGCTCCTAAGTGGACCATTGGGTCGCTTTGGAGCATTCACAAAGGTTCTGTTTCCCTCTATGACCATCTGTTTTTGCTTTAGTTCCTTTTCGACGGTGCCTTTCCGAGCTCTTTTTGGCCCATACAGTTTTCTAGTGTCAAGCGGATTCCATTCTGAGAGCTTGAGTGCGGAATTCGATGATCGGCTTTACAATATTTCGGTGCCATTACCTCAGTTTAAGTTCCTTATTTATATTATTCGGTCACAATATTTCCTCTATCGATAATTGTGAATTATTCTCTCGCGAGATCATTGGAGTTTCATTGAATCCAGATATCTGACACTCACGGTGGCTTGAAACTAGCATTTCCTAACAAGCCTCTTCACGGACAGTATATTTTCTCTCCTCATAACAGTCGTCCTTGCATTTGGTGCGCTTTTACTACACTATTTCCAACTGATTGTGAATAACCCCCGTAATCCCACAATATGATATCCCAATTTGCAGTCCATCGAGAAAAAAACTTACTGAATTAACCCCGCCAGAGAATAAAACATCACACATCCCACATAAACCCCAAGTTAATAATTGGCCACCATGCGCCCAACCGGTTCACTGCCGTTTTTCGGAAGTCTTTGCGTCACTCGCTCGTATTTAAAAGTGCCCGCTCTGTGGGGCGTGAGGTGGCACGCGTTCGCAGCTTGTGTAAAATTTCAATTTGCTTGCTTTTTATTGAAAAGGGGTCAAAGTCGCGGTAATTTTACAAACAATTTCACATGCGCAAAAATATTTACTTTCTTACAAAATACATACATTAATTCGTCTTTATACAAATTTCATGGTCAAAATTTACTACGTATGTAAAATGAACAGAAGAGCAAAAGCGTAAAATTCGAATTTATTAAATTACTTGGTCCGTTTTCATAGGGAGCGGACGGACAGTCCGACTGACTGAAAGACCACAAGACCCAACCCAATCGAACTTAAGACCAATTCAAACACAAATTGTAGCTCAAGTTGAAACTAAGCCCAGCCCAGCACCACCACTGCTAACTACGGGTGGGTTCCGATCCACTAGTACCGCACAAGCCAATGAACAATGGATAGACATGCAAAATCCTGTATACACTGGCAATTAACGTCGTCCGGCGATTTCTAATGCAAACATGCACAAATTATGCTAGACGCTAATGAAATCGGGGCGGCTTAACACCAAGCGTAGCGGCGGCGCTTGCTCGATGAAGCATAACACCCAACGATGAGGGTAAGACCGAGTTCAGGGTTACGCCAGAGCGCGAAGACGAGAACTTATCGAATCACCCACGCCGTAAATAATCTAATAACTATCCAATAATTAGTTGAATAGCATTAATATCAGCGATAGAGAACTCCTACGGAATTACCACCCGAAACAGACAATAGAGGGGGAATGAGAGACCAGCAGCCAGTCAAAGATTCGGCATCTGTTAACGTGCTTCACAACTTCCGCTTTAGTCTCCAGATTTGCTACAGTAATGAGTGGCTTAATTGTTTAGTAGTTTTAAGCTAATGCTAACATTAGCCAGCAAGTGTGTCTAACAATTCTGTTCTAACAATTCCGGGCAAATAGATTGTGGCACAACACAGAAGCCCAAAGTTAATGCCTGAAAAAACAACACAAAGTAAACTAAATCGCTCTAATCGATTGACACAAAACCAGCAACAACCAGTTCACAACAGCGAAGTGTGGCTGTGTGTGTGTTTGCGCGTGGAGTTCGTGTGTGACAGGTGCACATACGTGTGTGCGTGTGCACGAGTACAAAAATTATTGGAATTCCACAGATTTCGGCTTACATGCTGCTTCACATATATCTGACACTGCCGCTGTCGCTAATTCGGTTGCTGCTGCTGTTGCTGCTGCTCTTCATTGTTAACGTTTGATCGTGAAATTTTGTAGGGTACGCTTTAATGGAATTGTGCGCAGTGAAGCAGGTTTTTTGACTATATTTTGGTTTTTTTACATTCTTCCAACGCAGACTTTGTTGAAGCTTCCCAACTACGTTAACACACTCACGTACATAGTTGGCCCTCCACGCGCACGTTCATTACCATTTACACGGGCCAATAATGTAAGCATGGCCAGCTCGAGCGCAGGCGTAGGGTCTGGGGTCTGTGGTCTGGAGCTTGGGTGCGCTTGGCCATGTAGCGGCATATGAATTAGTCGCGCAGTGGAATTTCTCTTTTATTGCTTTTATGGAATACGCTTTTCTTCTGCTGGTTGCTTTTTCCTTTCATTCATTTTGGAAGCAAGAGTGGTCAAAAAGATGTCTACACTTATTTAATTTTATTTCTAACCGAACAACTTTACACCCGATCAGTACGTAATTAAAAGTATGAATAACGGAAGGATGGAACAATTTCACAAAATGTTTATCCCCCTAAATCAATGATGTCCAGCTAATAACGCAATGAGCTTCTACCGTTGAAATTGGAACAAGCAGCACAAAAAGCTCTCACTCTCTGTTTGCGTTGTAGTTTTTTGTGTTATCGAACTCTGCTGCAATTCCAATACCAAGCAAACCCGTTCTCAACGCTCTTTACAACAAACACAGAAGATGTCACCAAACAGAAGATATTGCAGTGTGACATATAATAGAAACAGGAAATAACATTATTATTTCTGGAGTTAATTCTGTTTCTGTTTGCGTTGCTCGTGCAGCCACATCATACACACTGAGGTAGAAACAGAATTCGCAAGAACACTACGTAATTTGGTATTTCGTTTGCAGCGCTGACGACAGAGAATTGTATCATTACATATATCATTTATTGAAAATCACGGATATAGAAAAATATTTGGAGATGCATGCTGAAGAGGAATTGTATGCAGCAAATTATGGAATTGTTAGTCAAATTCGGAATTTGTTTTCACTCAGAAGTCATATTTTTAAGTATATGGAAACAATTACTTTAATTATTAAAATTCATTATTAAAATAATAAAAATAAATTTAAAATCAGTAAAATGCAAATTTCATATCATTAAAACCGCAAATTTAAAAAGTTCAAACTTAAAATCATTAAAATGTCGTTAATACCAACAATTTTAATATTTCTGTCGCTTTCTGCTACGGAAACCACTCAAGTTTCTGTTCTGTCGCTAAACCTCGTTAAATTCTGTAGCTACTCTGTTAAGCGGCCCTTAGGCGGTCAATCAATTGAGTGGAAAATTCATGTATGGATTAGTGAAATATGTGTGTATGCGTCACATGGACACATATTGATGGAAAATCAAAACTTTTTGACTTTGATTGACGCGAATGAGAGAGGAAAAGACAGATACAGAAAAAGTCCCGCTATTGCTCATTTAAAATCGAACGCCGTACAGTAAACATGGTAGCGGACACGGATGAATTTCTCATGCTTTCGACGAAATGAAAACATAAAAATTGATATTCGATAATTTATCTCTTTTTTAAAGCACATTTTTGAACAAAATACGTTTATCCCTATTTTTTTATTTTTTTGAACTGCTAATGCCAAAGCAATATGTGCAACACAATCGCTCATGAAGTGTGTGTTGACCGCAACAACGTGAAGCACACTAAAATTTGACTAAAGAGTGTAAGGGCAAACGTGAAATACATATATACGAAATTTCCCTTCAATCGATTGATCGTCTAAGGGCCGCTTTAAGCAGGGAACACGATGTGACGCTGAAAAGCTTGCGGCTGAGGCTGACTATGAAGCGCAATAAAAAATGAAGCGCTGCAAACGAAAAATACGAACAGAATGATGAAGCCCACGCAGCTGCAGCTACCATTGTTACCACATATTGGAAATATCTATCGTGAAGGAATTTTAACTAAATATGCTTAAATTCCTGTATAATATCACTCAATATTATGAATTTAACTTATATAAGATGAATAAAAAGTTGTATTTAATGATAATGTAACATTTTCCTTCTTTCCAATAAGTATTACTTTCTTACAAAGCAAGTCTGACAACGACGGTTTTGTCATCCATTTCTTAAATTTGATAATCAGCTGTTTTCTCTTTTGCATCGACTCAAAGTAGAAAATTTTCTAACCTGCACTTCAGTCTCAACTTCAGCGTCAGCTTCAGCTTCTCATTGTGTGCCCTTCCATTTAAAAAGCCGTGTTGTATTTTTGACAGCGCCCCAGGCTTCAGCGTCAGCCTCACATTGTGTTTCAGCACTTATGTTAATGATTCTATTTCTGTTATTGATTCAGTTTCGGTTATTGATTCAGTTTCTGTTATTGATTCTGTTTCTGTAGCAAATATACTGGATTCTGTGTTTGTGACAGTTTCTGTTCTATGTAACTCTGTATCCTGAGAGTAATTTAGCGTAATATCAATCAAAATACTAGTATTGTAGCACCGACTACGTCAATAGAAGGAAGTTGAGCAGAATACACAGTAGCACGAAGCATTTCGTCATTAGCCCCAGAGACCCCATCTCTACGTTTCGAAGACTTTTGAATTTTAACTAACTAAATAAGCATATTGAGACAGCTGTCCCGGTGCCTGGGCCTTTCCAGCCGTAGGCCTGTTTTACTTTTTATGCACAAATTGGAACTGAAGTACATTATACGACTTCAAAAACAAAAGATAAAATATTATAAATAATATTGCCTCAGTTGCATAGCACAATAAAAAGATAACAAATTATTTATCCACAAAAATGTTAATGACGCATAATTAAGAGGCGACAAAAACGGTTAAACACCGCTTTCAAGTACCCCGCCACATTTTTCACAGACGAGTACGCGTTATTATAATTTAATAAAAGCTGTATATATAGTAATAAATCGATGTACAGCTGCATTCGTCACTATTTTTAATACAGTTGTTTCAAACACTATTAAAATAAATACCCATACCGGGGGAAAAACGATCTGGAAATAGTTCCAGACGAGCAGAACAGACTTTTCAATATTATCTCCAAATTTTTTCGTATTTCCTCCTTGAACAAGATTCAATCACTCAGTCAGACAGACAGTTAGACAGTCAACGTTTTTTATTCCCTTTTGACATTGCAATTTGCTGAAATATTTAACACAATTGATGATGGCACCAACGGCTCTGAACTCAAACTCAAAATTAGACGGCACAGTCTTGACCCGTGTTCAATGGGACTACGAAGAAAGAAACGTTTGTTTAGATAAGAATAGAAGACCTCGGTGAGCAATTTTGCAAATTACTTTTAAAACAATTGCACTGGTGCTGCTTCCGAGAGATATTCCATAAATGTCATTGACCTCGAGGTAATAAGATACATGAGCCAGAGTATATTAGATTAGACATGACTAAGAAAAACATCGGAAAAACAATTAAATCAGTTATAAAAAGCGTGGTGTGCTCATTAAACTGGTCACTGGCTGATTTAGATTATAATCAAGAGAAAATTAAAGTCTCAAATTCAAAAAAGTGTGTTGAAACTATGGAAAAGTAGAGCAACACCCACCCATCAATTGTGATGCCAACTTTAGGTGGGCAGTTCGTGAAGAGACCTTTTTCATGGATTATCAATGCAACCCGTAAAAGTGATATTGTGCATTTTTGATCAGATCAGATCCAATTCAATAGATACATTTAATCTGAATAGTACCTCAATGTGCTGAGAGGAGACACACTCTGAGCACATAAACAAATGGAATACGAATATCAATGGAAGCACACAAAAACATAAACGAATGTATCTTGACTTGTGTGTTGACCACGTGTGATAAAGCGTCAAGTTTTTTATGGTTAAACTTTTAAAAGTATTTGTAAATCTTTACTTAAATGTGCAAATCATACATTTATTTTATTTTTCATGAAATATGACGTGAACTGTTAAAATACATATTATGTCTGAAAACAAGTTTGCGAGATAAACGCATTTCAAGAGAAGTAGGCTTTCAACAAAATATTTGCATTACTAATAAATAACTTTCATTGTAAAGTTAGCAAGTATTCTAGAAAGACTGCGGCGGGCCTACTTGAAAAGAGCATGGTAGGCAGTTTTCAGAAAAGAGCGGGAAGCGAAACAAATGTTTACAATAACTCGAAGAAATTCGCTGAAAGTAGCTGAAGGTGGCATATAATAACGGTGACAGTTTAAATTTAAGCACATTTTCCTTTAATTATTCTTAGAAACTGACTTCCGTGATAGACTTCTCATATGAAACGACGAGTTCGGTGGCAGCATTCGAATTCTAGACGAAGGTAGGTAGGTAGGTAGGAGTGGCCGCCTAGTTTGCCAAAAGCACACTTGAGCACACCTAATGGTCCATTGTGATACCACGGTGTGGCGCCGTTCACTAAACTTAACTAAAAAGTTCTCTTACTTGGAATGGTGATAGTCAGCGCAAGGACAGCGCCGGGGAAGGCACGACTCCCTATTATGTTCCAGGAAACCATCCTGATAGTTTGATGTACCTTGCTATGTCCCTCATATTAAACGATGAAAGCTCTATCAGGCTTGTAAGAAATGGTTCCAATTTCTTCTTCTGCTCAAGGATGTGCAGTGACATAAGAGGTGCAAAACCGTCTCGTTCTCCTCCTCGGAACCACAGCCTTGGCAAAAATCGTTTGAGGGTAGGCCTAGACTTTCTGCGTGCTTTCCCAGTATACAGTGGCCGGTCAAAACCGACACAGTTGTCGACAGTGATACGGGATCAAGTGGAAGAAGTTGATTGGTTCTGTTTTTGTCCATTCTTGACCAAATTAGTCTAGCCGTGTGGCAGGATTCCTCGTCAACCCAGGATTTGTAGGCGCCAGCCAGGTATTTCCGTTTGATATCGAGTTTGGATGTTGCCAGTGGGATGCTGATATTTACGGAGGGCTGAATCGGAGTATACAGAGTAAAGAAACTTAAACGTCAAACGGCAAAGCAGCGAAATAAAGCAGATGGACGTTGTACATGAATCCACTGAAAATCGTGTTGAATCTACTCAAAATCGTGGTTTGTCCGCTACGGACGCTGGCATTGAAAAGAGTATCTTTTCTCTGTGTTCTCTGGCTGAATTTCGTGCAGTAGTGTGCCTGCCTTGGCAAACGCGTCCACCTCGCAGTTGCCTGGGATGTCGCTTATGTCGGAGAACCCAGACTAGGTGCACCCGAGAGTATCTTGAGAGCTCATTTAGACGAAAATTGGACTGAATTTCTGCTTAACAAGACACTAAGTCCCAAGCGATTAGTCACTAGAGAAGAGTATCCACATCTACTGTGTAAGGATCCTTGCCGGTTCTCCCTGGTACACAAAAATGAAAATATTCCGAGATTCTAAAGTACAATGATTGCAAAATATTACTCAAACCACGAATTGTTATGCTCGCTCGGTCAACGGTAAAAGGAAAGGCAGAAAGAGCCAAAGTAATCAATCAATCTCATTGATATTCTGTGGTGATAACGGCAGAGCAATGATTGTGATAATGATAGAAACACCAAAGAATTTTAATTCCTCAAATGGACGAAGCAAATTAACCTTATTAGAATCCAAATTTATTAAAATAATCATAATTATATATATATATATATATATATATATATATATATATATATATATATATATATATGTATATATATATACTTATATATATTTTTCACACAGATATTCTCTAGCGACATTATATGGGTAAAACTTTTACCATACATTCCAAGAGCTACGAGAAGAACATTGGAGTACTATCCAGATATTTCTCAATGGGTAGAATTTTGCTTGGTAGAACTAACAAATTATTTGTTTATTTACAACAATGTTTATATGTATAATTATACTAAGAATTAACAAAGGTGGACCCGCAAATTAACTGTACCTGTCAAGATTACAATCCAATCGTAGAAAACCCAGTTTTAAACGTATTCCATATGAAAGGCTCTTTTAAAGTGCTTGTGACATGTACAACTGAATGGATTGGACAACTTGAGGGTGAACTCACAGGCAAACAAACAACTGGCTCCTGACCATTAGATAAGCAGAACTGGTGAACGCAGACACGAAAGGGGTCTGAAATCTGTAATATTTACAGTGGCGTTAGTTTACATGGAGATGATTTGACATCCGTATCTGTCCAAGATTCCTCCTCCATGTGCAGAGCCCAGAGTGCAAACTGATTGAGAAAATAGACTAGCGAAAAAGACCAATCAGCGACTTTTTTGTTTTTGTTTTTTACTATCATAAACAGGAAAATTCGGCTGGCTATTAACCTCAAAGCCGGTTTGTGTATGTAAAAATGTGCGCTGAATTCATTCATTACCATTATTTATCGTCACTGAACCAGTTCATAAATAAATGAAGCGTCAAATGGTGTTAATTTGTATGTACTTAAATTAAAATTTGAAATGCTCACGCGAATGTAAATGGGTGTGCATAAAATTCAGTTCATACGGGCGATTGCGAAACCGTTTAGGCGGCGACATTGAAAATGCGTTCATTAGCTCAGACGATATGGTAATTGGTTGCCCATTATGTGCCCCGCTAACCCCATCCCTCTCTCCCTCCGCCCCACCCACCAATATAACAATGATCTGTGTGCAAATTAACGAATGCTGCAACAGCTTTTAAATCTTTTACATAATAATTAACAATAGCAAAGAAAACAACAACAAAGCAATGAGCAAAACACGAAAAAAGCGAAAGAGAAGAGAAAACGCGCTGATGCTGATGACGGTGCGAAATTTTTAGTAGTTCATCATGACAAATCTAGAGGCGGCGGCAGCATCAAACACACGCGCCCAATCAGCAGACTGGAAACGAGCGCGTTGTTGGAGTTTGGTTACTGGCCTCCCCCGTTGCGCGCCCCGTCCATGACGACACACGCATATGGATTAGTTATAGCCTAGGCACAGACACAGCCACCAACAACCAGAATCTAATACGGTACAATGACCCCAGCAGCCACACCAACAACCAAAGCGCATCCACGGGCGAGCCTAAAGCTCGGCTTCGCCTTGGTAACGGAACTAAATTTAAAATAGCTTCGAATTAAACTATAAATAAGTAAATAAAAATTTTACGACAAAACGCCAGAACCACTTAAGCAGCGCTGCCTCTGCGTGATTGAGGCAGTTCATTCATTATGCATCAACTGAGGCTGCACACGAGGAAACAAGTTTGCCAGCTCGAATTCCGACACCGAGCGAGTTCTCTTCTCCGGTGATCCAGCGAAATTTGCCTAGGCATGCGCTTTCTACGCTCGACTTGGATTCTTTGCATTGCTTGCGCTGCTTTTGCCTTCATTTGCAGCGCTCTCGAAAGAATTTGGTATTTGTGCGGCACAGCAGCGCAATCCAGCCACAAAAGAGACGCACGCGGTTGCTACTCTGCGAAAAATGCTCGAACGGACTTTGTACGCTTCCATGCGAATGGCAGCTGTGTTCGCAGCACACCACACACGCGCAAATCTGAAGCAGCCTCAGCCGAGCGAGTGATAGATAAGTAATCAAATGCTCGGAAACAAAATGTTGAGTGCTCTGAAATCTGCTTCGCTATGAGACGACACAGTTCAGTTGAGTGTTGCTAGGGTGGGCGTGGTTGAGATGAGATTATTAGAGTGAGACAACACTTGAAGCTGTGAGTCGTCTGCGTCACCCCGTCCCTAGCACAGCACCCCGTGCTATGTGCGGAAACTCACTTGAATCCATGTTTGCGAAATGTACTTAATCGCAATTAAAGTGTAAACAAGGCAATATTGTAACAGTTTTCAGCGGAGGGAAAGCGGGTGTGGCATGGCTCAAAATGCCGCAGACTTTGCACTCCTGCATTTTCCTCCACTTGAACGAGTGGCCTGTTCTAATGATCGCTTGCATAAGCAAAGCAATTGCTTGATATGTACGTGCGCAACGACCTCAACCGGAGGGGAGCCATTGGAATTATCCAGAACCCTATCATTCATAAAAAGCGTACTTTACCCCAATCCGACAACTAGCTCTCGATTAATGATGCGATCGTCGGTAATGCACTGATGATCGTCCACACAAAATTCACATAAATTGCTGTGGCAAGCGGAAAAGAAGACTTACACGTATGCCCTCACATAACCCACACAACAACACAAAAACACCAACAAATATATTTTACTTTGGACATTAACGCCTACTTAGCAGAATTAAATACACATCAAGAATTAACGTCAATATGAAAAAAGCGTTGTCTGAGCGGGGAGAAGGCGGGCACAGACCACACACTCAGCACACACGAACAAGACAACGTAAACAAAACCCACAAATTAACAGCTCAGGTGGAGTTACGCAGCTCACGTTTAACTGAGACTGAAACGAGTTGAAAGATTTCACGAGATTAGTTGACAATCTTCTCAATCTAAAACCAAGGAACGATCTTATTTTAAAACTCAAATCTCTCGATAAAATCTCATAAATGAACGGTGTGTATTTTGAAACGATTATATAGCATCATTATGAATAGTAAATAAGAAAATATATATAAAGCTTTAAAATACACCGGAGAATCAATCCCACTTTTTAATAGAACTGATTTCAAGATTTTCATATTCAAGAAGTAAACAAAGTAAACAAGGATAAGCAGAACAAAACATTCAAAATAGAAATCTTCATTCGACCGCGGTATATTCAAGATTTACCATGGATAGTGTTCCGGATCAGGAGGGGGCAACTAACTAGAATCTCATTCTGTTATTTTACAAAACAAAAAACCGATCAGAATTCTCCGAATTTTTTGCAATCAGCTGACTGAGCGGACGCAATTTCTTTGAGCGGAAATTTTCTTCGCTACCGTACTCAACACTTAGCACAGCTGTTTGTAGAACAGATGTTTACGTATAAAGTGACAAATTTTTGTAGCAGCCCATTCACAAACCAAGTGCGCTGTTTCACTCACCCGATAGGCAACTGATAGGTTGCCAGAATGCACCCAATGGGATTTTGGATAAAAACTGAACAAAAATTTTTAAAGAAAATGGGAAAACTCTGAGAATGTTTATTCGAAAGCCGGCCCTGGAATTTTCTATAAATATATTTTTAGTTATTTTTTGGGCGAAATTATTTAATGGCTGCCCTCTATACCCTCATTGTTCATCCCTCTAGACCCTGTATTTCGTTGATGTCCATCACTATATGTGTTGTTGCCTCCTCTAGATGTCCATAATATATATATTTTTTTAGTCCTAATGATAAAATGTTATATCTCATTTCTTCAGTGTATTGTTTTATTTCAGATGTTTTATTTGCATGTCTAATCTACACTCCTCCATCAGAATATGTGTCTTCATTTAACGTTTTCTTACTCTGAATCGGCTCCTGTTAATTATACATTTTTGTTGCTGTAAATCTCTTAATATAAACACCGGTTCCATATCCATTTTTGAAAATTAAATGTGTTTTTCAAACTAACACTAAGGTAAGGTCTAAATAATGTATTCCGTAATGTTCACGTTTTTCGTAGTCAAATTTTCTGTTGGGTAACAAATAAAGTGCAAATGATTTTGCTTTCATATTGGAGACGCATTCACACACACACAAACACACATGTTCATACACAAATTTGACTGCAGATAGCCCACATGGCTGAGCTCACCTGGCACGCACTGCCTTTTACAAGCGTCAGATAGTCAGTTAGCCAGTCAGTCACTCAACAGGTGAAATTTTTGATCGACACTTGCGAACGTTAAAATATGTGGTGGGCCATCAGAAAACATGTCGCTCGTTCGCTGGCCTCTAAGCATTTCCAAAAACTCTTGGTGGCGCGCGAGCAATGCACGGCTACTACAGGCATCGGCGAGCCGCAAGAAAAGCGTCCGAATGCGGTAATGCAGCAAACAGTGGACTGCTCGAAAGGGCTGCGCCTCCGCTACCTCGGACCCAAAGCAACGAAGCCAGCTTCGCCTTTTTTTTACAGTTGCTGGTGTGGAAGTTCGTTGCGGTATTGGAGTTGCTTCCGTTACTTTAAGGTCGACAAAAACACCCAAACAAAGACGACGTCACCCGCCTACGACTTCCAATCACCAAATCCGTGCCCACGCGTATTGCTTGATTTGTGGAAGAAACTGAAAGCGGTTTCATTTTTGGAGTCCAACTTTTCGCTGCAGCCATTGGAATTATCCAGATAAGATGCGAGCTCTCTGGTTCTCGTGGGTGTGTTAACGCTTCACAGACACTGCAGCAACTGGCATGTTATTGATAGATACAATTACTCCGTTATATTCTTCGGAAATCTCAGAAACGGTTATTTTAGAATGTAACTGCTAACAAATGTTCGAGTTTTAATCGAGTATTGACACAGATGTCATTCACACTCCGTAAGGCGAATTCAATTACAGTTATTGTAGAATTGCGCCAATAACCCACACCAACACAACCACAAAAACTTCTATCTCAATTGCCTGAGGAATCAGCGGATAGGGAATGCAAAATGGCAGTGGTCAAAAGAAAACAATGCTGTAGAAAAACTGGAGCAACAGAGTAGCAGAGTGCAATATGATCCACAGTCAACCCGCTCTAAAGTCACTTAACAGTGCAAATTGTCTTTGTAATATAATATTGGGAATGCACTGCATCTGTATCAATTGACAGAAGCACACCGAAGTCACTTGTGGTCCGGTCATATTGTGAATAGATATATGTATAAATGTATGTATATGTACATATGTAAAATTTATGACGCTGCATTTAGTTCTACGGAATGTTTAACAATTAAATGCTGTATTATATTTGTAAACAAACAATGCTATTGAAATTCGCTTCAGAAGCCTGTGAATACCCCTTCATAATAAATTAAAAGCCAAACATAACAGAGTTCTCGCGTCATCGTTAGTCATATTCATATCAATACGTAATCTAATAATTTATGATTTGCGAGTTTATTTATGGCAAGAATAGTCTAAAATAAAATAAGAATATCAAATGAACCCCAAAACGGTACTTTTTTGGTATTAAACTACCTCTTTCACATATTGAGTTCAATATTATTGACTATTGTAATTACACATAAATGACCATTGGCGGACTTTTCATGTCTGTATGAATATTTAATATCAGGGAGTTAGTTCTAGCACCGCGGCTCGGAAGGACCTATTGTGCTAATTTCATATAAATTGAACAATTTGTTTATAAACAAATGCAGCATAGTGCACTCAAATAAATTTGACCTTTAAAAGAGACAACCAAAAAGTGAATAAAGTTAATTTCTATGTTATTGACACATTTTTGTAACAAAACAATATTTGTTTCGACATACCACCACGAATATATATTGAGCAATATTATTGAAAGTGCAAAGAGTTCCCAAAGAACGTCAGAAACTAGGACGTGAGATATATGGAGCCAGCGAATTTTAGCGGCTATTTTGACCCGAGGTAACTCTGTGCCTGTATTATATTTCATTAAATTGTGACTTGTACTTTAATTTTTTAATTGGAATCTAATTTCTTTAAAACTGCAAGTAGCGACTCAGGTGTCTGTGGTTACAAAATGTTTCCGTTATATTAGCGGATGATTGATCAGCATATCTAACCAAATAGAAAGAATTGTTGTCCCATTCAAGTTTTCTCACAATAAAGATTTAGTTTGAATTATTAACATCGAGGAAAACAACATTTCCAACATATTATTCAAATTCCGGCAAGCAGGTAGGGGCTGATGGGTTAATTAAAAAATGATTGATCGTTATATTTTTTAGACCGAAAGAACTCCGGAACGTACATATTAGTAGAGATATTAATTTCGACCTAAAAAAAGTGTAACATGTTGTGAGAAAAATAGCGTGCGCAATCCCTAAATGAGGCAATGCTGCTCACAAACTGACTCGCTCGCGAGCGCACTCATATCGTGTGAGCGGTTATTCGATTTGTTTCCTACTCTCGCCTCTCCGCATTCGCATTCATTTAAACAAATTTCTTGCGAAAAATTTGAAAACACTAAAAATGGGGTGTAATTTCACATTTCCACCGTGAATGGAACTTCTGCGTTGGGTTATGGGTGCGGCGATGGAGCACGGGAGCCTTCAATTAAAATCAAGGCAGTAGTGCGATGGATGACTAATGCCTTGTCTTAAGCACCAAGTTGAAAACTTACCAGTTGATCCACAAGTTAAATATCCAATGTCCTAGTCCCCTTGCTGGCAGCCAATCAGCTTGCAAAATTGTCGCGAACGAAGAATTTAATTTCAATTTCAAATGAACTGAAGAAGTCAGAAATAGAAGTAGAAGAACGGAAAAATACCTCCAATTTAGCACTGAACAGTTAACAAAATTGCTGCTTGTTTTATTTGTTGTATGTCCTATTGAGCGCACTAACAATTAAAAATTCCGAAGGCGGGCGGGAATGGTATCGGAAAGTAACAGCAATAGCAGCAGCAAAATTTAAAAAAAATGCTAAAAACGCGAAATATGCCAGCCAGCCAGCGGTCGTCGGGGTTGCACGTTAGTTGTATGTACAGGATGTATTCGCAACTGTGGCTAAAACAAAACTCAAAAAATTAGCCGCTAGTCGCTGGTTTTAAATTAAATGAAGAAAAGAATCAAGTGAATGCTCTCTGCTTCTTTTGACCATTTTCACTTTACACTATCTTTCGCTGAGAAAGGTATCAATAGAAGAGTACAAATTCTCAGGTATGCTGATAAACAAATACCAGAGAAGAGAGAATCAATTTATATTTTAAATGACAGAGTTGCATTTCGTTGTTGCATTCTTTAAAACAATTTCAATTCTTTGTTTTATTTATTTATTTACAATTCGATGTTTTGAGGGATATAATCTTACGTATACGATTTTTGTATTAGATAAATTGAATAAAATAGTTTCGTATTGAAAATAATTTACTTATTAGATATAATCATAATACAAGAAATTGCAAAGTTGTACCGTGGCGCTGAATAAAAATTTCTAATTCAGCTAAATTTCTACAGGGCTGCATTTTTAAAGTTAAAAATATTGGTATTATTCAGAATATACTTTCGTTCGATTTAACTTTAGAAAATATATAGTAATATATATATATATATATATCAGTTTTAATTCATTTTATTTTAACGCAATAATTTAGATTGAAAAATCGTAACGAAACAGTAAAATGCCTATTTTGCCTGATTTCTTTGGTAGAATCACGCAAACGAGGGTATGATAAAATGTTGTCATAATATTATATGATGTTACTAGATATATATTAAAAGATATAAGATCCAGACCCAAGAACAAACGGATTGTGAATAAGGCAATCTTCTTGTTTCAATGAAGGCAGACAGAAAATAAGTAAATTTGTCAAAAACTCAAAGTAAATTTTTTAATCTTTTTACACCCTACTAAATTCGTTAGTAAAACTGTATCCTTGGAAAGCTGTGAACGCATAAATATTGTTTTGGTTTAGTAATCCGATAGCCTTGGTGCCAGTGCTTAAATATTGATTGTAATTTGTACTAAATAAATGAATAATAATAAGTTTATTTTGCTATAATTTTATTATTCAATTCATATATATTACATCATAATGGGTCTATGTTTGGCCAAAATGTGTATTCTGCCAGAGTGTTCGTGCCCTGCGCAGCCACTTAAACCTAAGAAATAATAAACATTAAAATGCCGGTTTAGTGGTGAAGAGGTATGTGTGAAAGGCTTTGTGTCGGGGGTTCAAATTCTGTCCAGGACACGGTATTGAAATATTTATTTCAAAATCTCTTTCTCTATAATAATAAGAATAATAATACAACTAAGGGTACAAATTGTCATCCGAAGAGTATGCTACAATTAAAAATAGAATTTAGTGCGAATCTGTTGTCCCCCTGTGCTCGTTGAATATTCCACGTAATTGTGTCTGTGCTCTTCATATTAGGAATATCTACAATTTAAACGGAGATTCATTAGATTACAATGAAATTGTGTTTCTAGCAAAGAGAATTAATGAGTTCATTAATTCTCTTTGTTTCCAGTTACTATATTTTGAATCCAATACTCTCTATTATAATATAGATTATTTGACAAAAATTACCACAATTTTTTTTCAGTACCTTATTGTGTACCCTAAAAGTATACACAATTAATTAATCCAAAAATGGTCTTCACATTGCATACTTATGCCGAATATTCCGGAGAACTCATTTAGAAGTGTAATATAAATAGTAGAAAAGGAAATCTCGTCACATTCATCTTCTTTATAGAATTTGTGCAATGTTTGTGATGCGTTTTTTGCGTTAACCCATTCCAAATGTACGAGTATGAGAAACAGTTTCTATTAATTTAACTGTTTAATAGAATTCAATAATAGAACCTATTCCTAATATATTTAATTTTTTTGTCTGTACTTCTTGTTGGTTTATTACTAAACTTTGTATGGTTGCTTATTGTCAAATTTCTGTAGTACATTTGTTGGTTATTTCTATATATTCTATATATTATATATTCTTCTTTGTGTTATTCCTGTTGCTAATTAGAGCAATATCACATTTGTACAGGTTCTCTCTATATCCTCTCTAGATATGTTCTCTCCTGAATCTTGTTTTTATTGCACAGTACCCAGTTCGAAAATATGGAGGACCCATTTCGCATGACTGCTCTCAGATTTTTCATAGTATTTTCTTTAATCGTCATTTAAATGTCGTCTATTTAGACAGTCAGACTTCCTGTTAACCATAAAATATTTGGGCCATTCAATCTATACTAGTCCTTGAGACCATATGAGTGTTTCACGAATTATTGACAATTGGGTTCTGCTAAAAGGGACTATGACGATATTGAAATTGAACACCAATCGGTCAATAAAGGCAGCCAATGGCCCTTAATTATCACTGAACCCATCTGCACAGTTAGTAAATCACTCTTCAGATAGTTTGCATTTAACGAAATCGTATCCCAAGTGAACCGTAGTTGGTCTAACTTAATAGGATTAGGATATATTCTCATTTTTGTTCCTAGGACTTCAATAATGCCTGCTGAAGCATACCCAAATTAGCCATACGTCGTCCTATATACTATAACATTTATCCAAAAGTTCTACCCACTTCCAATTGAGGTGGGGAAGTGCAAGCTAAATCAACAGTCGAGAATGGTAACCCAGCCATTGTCTTAGAATATGTTTTATAGGAAGTCGTCTCCTTGCCTGTAAGTTAGAACTCTGTCCAGACCCCATCTGCAGATCCTGTGATGACCATAGTTAGTTTGGTAGCAAACTGCCATGCACTGAGACGTCATAAAATCTTTAGCGTAGGAACTATACCCAAACGATATTTGCAATATTCGAATTAAAAAAGGTAAAAAATCACCGGCGGAACATTTTCTCGTGTTGATTCCATTATTTCATTAAATCACTCTCCTTGACAGCGTTTGTTATAATCAGTGTCCAAATAGAAAAATCCGAAGAAGCAGATGTAATTTATTACAAGTGAAGAAACTTTTTCGTGAATAGTTAAAATGTCCAGAAAGGGGTGCCTGTAGCGGAAAGAATGGATCCACGCACGCTGAGAAAGAAACAACCTGGCCATAGGTACTCTTTTCCTTGACACAGAAATCACGATAAAAACCAGAATCCTCCTTAATTTACTCTTGGTTTCTTGGCATTGTTGGCGCGAGTAGGACGAAATTCCCATGAAGGTTGGGTCAATGCAAATAAATGCGTGATTCTTGCACATCCTTCTCGGCAAGCATGTCAACCTAGTTACAGAAATAGCTCGGACCATCTCTGCCATGCGTCCACATTTTGTACTATTCTACATTTACCATTTACACAGTGTAGAATAAGTGGCTCACATTTTTGGCCCTCTTTCACATTGGAGGAATCAATCCATTTAGGATTCTCACAACTACAGAACTGCAAGACTAATTTAGTTTGTATAAATAGAACATATTTATTATGCTTATTTGTGAATGTACATAAATATAAAAATTATCAATTATTAATAAAGAAAAAACACCAAAATACTTCACTGAAATATCGTTTACCTTCGAATAAATTCCTTTCGGAATGTTTATTTTCCAAAATTATTACATAAGGATGACAATCAGGGAGGAAGGGTGGTTGATGGGAGTGAGCGGGAATGAGGGGGATAAGGTTAGGATGGCAATATAGATTCGAGAAAGTCAATCAAAGAATAACAAATCCAAACACATACACAGGCGTTTTGGCAAAACTGATTCATAGGGGAGTATAATAATATAATATACTGTAAAGGGTCAATCACTAACTACGAGTAACCGGTCCGCTTGGTTAAACCTCCTACACACTTAACGTAACTACGAGTTAAAATTAAAAATAATAGAAGCTATACAGGCCGCACACTCGCCGCTCGTCGAGGCGCACTCGCGGCATAGCCCGCAACTGCCTGCGAGTGGCGGCAATTGGCGGGATGCGATCCGTGCGAGCGAGCGGGCGCTGTGCAGCGTTTTTGTTCCATGAAACAAACGTTGTCCTCATCCATACATCCCACCGCTACATGTTTGGGTACAATGAACTACTAAAGGTAACTCTTAGCCTAAAAACTCTTTAAGATTAATAAGTTAATTGCTGGCTGCGGCGAATACCCGCTGTCTCGTCGTCGTGGCAGCGGTCGCGTGGTCGCCGCTCTGCGCCATGGAATCCTGGAATTTCGTGTTGCCGTTGATTTCGTGTGCATCCTTTTTGCTGTTGCTGTTGAGCAGCGCACCGTTGCTGTAGCCATTGGTTCTGGCCAGGTCGGCAAGCTTTTCCTTCTGCGAATGAGAAATAGAAACATTTTGAATGGCAAGGAATCGTCACGGATTCCGTGTACTCACCCTCTGTTCGCGCTTTAGGTACGCTTGCTTGTAGAAGTCGGAGAAGAGGAAGTAGAACATGACGGCGTGGGCACCAATGAAGTAGGCAAAACCAATGGGATAGTTGCAGTCGTTCCTGAAGAACAGTTGGAAGGAGTGCAACATGACCAGCACGAACTGCACCATCTGCAGCACAGTGAGGTACTTCTTCCACCACAGATACTTCTGGACCTTGGGCCCCATGGCGGCCAGCATGTAGTAGCTGTACATGAAGATGTGCACGAAGGTGTTCAGGAAGCCGAAGAACGTGGAATGGCCGCCGGGTGTGAACTTCACGCCCCACCACACGGACACCGGCATGATGCCGTGATGAATGACGTGCAGCGTCGAGACCTGATCGTAGCGTTTTCGCATCACAAAGAAGAACGTGTCGAAGAATTCGGTGAACTTGGAGAAAAAGTACCACCAACAGCCGCGCGCCGTCTACGAAGTGGGAGTGGGGCAAAGGAAAAGAAAATAAATTGCAATTAATGGGCAAGTTTTAAGCGATTGAGTTAATATTTGCTACTGCAAAAAATGCAACAAAAACAAAAGCAAAACGGGAGGGTCTAGCAAGGGAGGGTGTTGTTTGGCCAGACGGACGGACGGACTGATCGTTATTTGCTTGTGAATTACGCACGCGGTTCGTGTGAACTGCATTTGACGCGAGTGTTAAATCGACGCGTTGCTGCACTCCTGTAAAGCCACGTTAACTTGCGTCAATGGGCAGGCGAACGGGACTTTGAGACGTTATCCAAGAAATGAAACTGCCCGCTAATCGCCACTAATTAAATTGGAAAACACCTTTGGTTTCAACTGAAAATGCGGCAGCATTGCTCTCAAGCTAATTATAGCGATTAAGTCAGAGCTGTGGGGATTTCACTCACATCGAGCATACTACAACAAATGCAGAGAACGACTGAGAGGAGTGCAGTTGAAATTCCTAAGGTGGCAGCCTCACAGTCAAGTCACCCTAAGAGAGGTAACAGAGCGAGTAAACCATATTAAATATATTCAGAAAAGTCAATGCAAGATATTTGAATCTGTGTGTTTGGTCACTTATTGCGAAATATCGAGCTAGCTGTGAACTTGATTCTCTACAATCATTGTAATTCAATTCAATTCCTTTGAATTGAAGTGGTTTGATTCAATCCATATTCAATTCAGAACGAGAATTAGAAAGTGAAGGAATGAGATGTGCAATTAAAGAATTAAAGTCCGCTTCAAGTAATTCCGAAGTAATTTAGTTTTAATTCTTTGACTGATATGGATCGAATTTATGAGCCATTATAATTACACATCTCACTCCTTGGAATGCTGCTCGAAAAAACACTTTAATTCTCATTTGCATTTAATATGAATTGAATTAACATATTTCAATTCTAAACAATTTGAATTTTGCGGAAGTGCATTCCGAGAGTATTGATTACTTGGCAGCTCTGCCGAAAAGGCGATCCTCAGTTGACTGGATTCAGTTACTAACTGCTATTCTACTGTCTATTATTACTTAACAATTGTGAACGTTAATTACGGTATTTGGTACACATAAAGTTCACAATTGTCGATCAGAGCTTGGAATTAGAAGCCCAACAATTTGTTTACTTTGGGGACTGAGTTTCATAAAAGTGTAGGGGGCTTTTCTTCGAGCAGGACGGCACTTTAACATTTAAACAAAACTATAATTAGAAATAAAAAAATTCTATAACAAACCCTCAAGCACATTTTTATAACACCATTTTTCACTATTTTCCTGCAGGACCTTTGGTACAATTTGGAGGAAATTTTCATACTAAAACTGCAGATTTATGGCGATACGGTAAAAGGGATTCAGGTTCGTTTTATTAGGGAAATGAAAGGATTTGAGGAAGCAACATGTGTAATGCTGTATCACAATGCGTACATTGGACATATCATATTCATCTCCAGGATTAAACTATAAATCATAACTAAGAAGAAAATTAGACGCCGATGTTGATGAGCTGGGAATTGCCATAGCGAAAGTAGCATTACAATACGCTGAACTGATTGGGTTATCTTCTTCCTTCTTTATTTTATTATCCCGCATTTATTGCTCTTATGCAGCTGTTGAATTTTGTATTCAACTGTCTTCTAAGACCACTACTGTGATACTCTTAATTCTGCCCAGTTTTCTAGTACGAACTGATACTGACGCAATACAGGAATATAAGGAAAGCATAACACTGTCTTTTCTGCGATAAGAAAATCGCAGGAAAACTGTTGTTTTCAGTGGTATTTGCCGCTAAGCAGGATGAAGAGCTATGAATATCTAATGAGAATACGCTCATGGCACTCAAGAGTAGTGGGAAAACTTTGTTCAAGGGATATGTTCATTCATTCCTATATAGGAATCATTATAATATTTCTGGATTATTCAGTCCTATATTGGACTTATTATACTATTTCTGGATTATTCAGTCCTGTAAAGGAATCATTACAGCATTTCTGGATTCTTATTCATTCCTATATAGGAATCATTATACTATTTCTTTTCTGGATTATTCATTCCTATATAGGAATCATTAAAGAATTTCTGGATTCTTACTCATACCTATATAAGAATGATTATAGCATTCCTTAATTCTGTTATCTGGAAGTTGTTAAATGGTTCCTTATTTATAAAGACTGCTTAAATTGATAGATGTTCGATCAGGAAGCTCCCTAAAATCGTGTATATTCTACATATATCTTTCTTAATTAAGTTCCAGCCTCCCTCATCTGCCAACAAAAAAACAACACTGAAAATCAGTTCAAATATTTAGCGCCGTTCGACTGGCAGGTGGCTTCACTCGCAGACAGCGCGACGCTGCTGTTCTCAGCGCTTCTTTTGTGTACCACTTGACATGATTTGAGGTTATGGGAATTTGCACATGTGGTGATGTGTGCCTCAGAACAATCGGGCACGCCGAATACAAACCAGTGAGGAGAAGTTTCAATTAAAAGCGTCAAAATCTGGTTTGCTTTTGCCTTTATGGTATTCTGTCTGAGGCGAGCCACTTATGACATAGATTATAAATGTTTGATTAGTGTCTTTGGAAGAAGCTGTTTCTCAGCAACTATGGCTGTAGCTAGGCAGGGCCCAGCTTTCTATTGGCATCAAGCTGAGAGCTTATCACGTTTACTTACTCTTAAAGCGGCGGGGGAATTCGTGTAGTTCACAGGTTCGCACCGCAAATCGTAGCCATTCAGCCAACCTCCAATGCAGGACTGTAAATGGAAGCAAAAATAAAATTAGAATGAAATTGAGATTAAGAAAAGTCGATCTGGTCACTTGCCTCATAGAACAACCATGCGCTGAATATCACTTGCAGAAAGTTATAAACTATCAGGACTTTTCGCAATTCGAAGGGCTTTCTGTTCTCCATCAGTTTGGGCCCCAGCACCTGTACAAAAGAAAAGGGCAAACATTTAAGAGGAGTCACGACATACGAGTATATAAAATAATGGTACAAAATTTTAATGAATCATTTGAAAGAAGCGCCGAAGTGACACCGAGACACATAAAATGAAATGTGCAAATTTGTGTTGACAGCAAATGCCGTGAATTTAGGGCGCGATGTGAATGGTAAAATTACAACAACAACAGCAGCAGCACGGACAGCATCTAAGACAACCATGAACGAGTGCAAACATTTCTGAAATATTTTAATGAAATCAAAAGTTGGGAGACTCTCCGAGACCCCTCAATTAACAAAATCCACTTTGGTAATTTATTTCAATGAATACGAATTAAGAGCCATTGTGTTGTTGACTTATTTCTGGTTGTTGCTGCTGCCGCCGCCGCTGCTGCTGCTTTCAAATTAAGCACATTATGCGCATATTAGAGGAGGAAATGAAAACGTTTACAACAACACCGATACCAACACCAGCAGCGCGGTAGCGACAGCGGCAGAGAGTGATGCTGCAATATTTTCAACTAGCACAAAAACCTCTTTTCTTTTTTTTCGTTGGGTTCAATGGTGTGCCTTGCCTGAGTGCGTGAGAGTGTGTGTGAGTGTGTTCGTGTTCGAACGTGTTTGTCTGCTGATGCGACATAAATTTATTGTAAAGGTGAGTTAAGCTCCACAGACATTAAAATGAGCGTGTGCGCTGCCTTCGCGGCGAGGAGGTGCAAATATTGCCACTGGCGTTTATTTTGTAATGCACATTTGTGCTCATTTCTTCCTTTGATGTGGACGGGCTCAATTAACGCACGCATGCAAAATGGCGCTCGATTTGAGAGGCCTGCTTGAAACGAGTTCGTTGCCTAAGTCTTCCGTCTACAGATGCGATTTAATTGCTTGCGAGAATGCTGCGATCAAAGTCACGTCAATTATTGAACTAGTCAAGGCTAGCGTTGCCATCATATCTCTTTAAAAGAGGACATGTTCTCTTTTTTTCTCGAGATCTTTTTTTCTCTTTTTTGAAAATTGAAAGTCCTCTTTTTTTTGTTGGATCTCATTTATTTAAACCTTTATTTTGTTTAACTTTTTGAAATAATTAGTAGATGTATGATGTTTTTTATTTACTTTATGAGGAAAACTTAATATATTCATTATAAAATTTATTATATTTATTATTAACTAATTTGTATTTTATGTTATTACTTTTTCAACAAATGTTTTAAAACAAAAAAATGGAATATGCAATATTTTAAAAATTTTTATTTTATGTTTTTACTTTACAATAAATGTTATTGAATTAAAAAAGTCCTCTTTTTGTTCTCTTTTTTTTGTCAAGAGTTCTCTTATTTTTTCCTAGACTTCTGGTAACCCTAGTCAAGGCAGTAAAAACTGAAATTTATGCACCGTTAAAACGCTGCTCTGCTCCCCAAGCCACCTTCCTACAGTGCTCAGTGTTTTACTGTGTAAGTGTGCAATCATTTCATGGGACCTGCGTTCGCTGTAATGGCTGCTGCGACCCTGAACTTAAGGTTTGCTCTCCAACCAAACATCGACCAGTGTGTCGCACGGCAAAAATTCCACTCACAGCCTCCTGGCGCACGTAGCAATGTTGCTTTTAAAGCAAGGCACTGGCACTGAGTAAGGAGGCAGACACGCAAACTAGTTTTCAACTATGAACGCCATTTACAAAGGTATCCTGCGGGCAGGGGCGGTTGTTAATGTTGTTATTCGCGCTCGCTGTGTGTGTGTGCCGTCATTGGTTGGCTGCAGTTAACGTAGTCATTTTAAGTAGCTTGATACCAACGACAATAATAGCCATTCCCTACAAGATTGCTGCTTTTGATGCTACTACTGTGCATTTTACTCTCTGTGCGGTTGCAATTGCAGCTTTGTGAGCAGATTTCTGGTTTTTAGCTACAAACTACTTTTGAGCTTCATAAAACAAGGCTTGCGTACATATCGGCTCTTGGTGGGGATTCCCAGCCAGTGAAACTGGAAAACTGTGTGCGATGGATGATTCAAGTGCTTTTATGGAAAAGTGTAAATGAAAGGCGTATAAAAGCGGCAACTGACCTTCACAATGAATGCGTAAGTTAAACTGATTAATATCGTGGGGAGAGGTGAACTCATCAATGGCCAGTTCCGCGTCCTGGGATCTGATTTGTTGTCCATGATGTCCCTCCATCCTTCGTAGAATGATGTGGCGAAGTTCTGTAAAGGACAAAACGGAAATAAATTTAAATAGCTGCTTATTAAATAATAAAAGACATAAATTACAAGTGTATATCAGTTTCAATGGCGGTGCATGTGTGCGTGCTGCACTCGTTCGCTCTTGTGGCGGGCCCTTGATGGGCGTGCATCCACATTAAATTCAACTTCATTATTTTGTTTCAACATTTTTTTGCTTTTGTTTTCTCATGAACCAGTTTCGTTGGTTTTTTCTGATTTCTGCTTTGTCTGATTTTAGTTTTTATATATATTTTATTGAAGTGTAAGCAATGCCCTTGAAATTCAGTTTAAAAATGTTTCACGCAGCTGCAGTAAATTTTACTTTTAATGCACAATCGAAGAATTCTGCAAAAGCGCTCTTCTGGCCAAAATAATTTGCAGACTCTTCTGGCTTTCAAAATTTTGTCAACTCAAGTTCGGAAATTTTCACTCCACTCGAATCGAGTGGATTGTCACTCAGAGTTTAAGCAAAGAGTATACATACAAAGAGCACGCATGACAAACTAAGTTATTGTTGGAAAAATTTGGTTTGAGGGGTTTTCTAGTAAACCCCTCGAACATAAATACACGCATTGCATCTCGCTTGCCTTTGCCGCTAATTTTTGTGAAATCGCCTTCACTTTGAGTGATTCAATCTCTATTTTGAGTGATTCAATCTCTATGTATGGATACTCTTTGGTTTAAGGGTTCGCTTTCATATTCCTGCAATTACAAATTCGGAGGAATTGCTTCTTTGTGAGGTGGGAAAGGATTAACTTCGAGTCAGCACTAGTGGCAAATTATTATTATTATTATTATAATATCTTACACCATAATAATTTATGAGTGCAAGGTGTTGGGGGAATGAGTACTAACTACAGAGGCCTTCGACTCGAAGAGAAAAGGATTTTATAGAAAGAAGCATTTTGGAGACCAAGCCCGCGGCAGGATTTAAACTTGCGACCCTCGGGGTGTGAGTCTAGCATGCTTACCACTAGACCACAGAGGGCGGCTAGTGGCAAATTATAAATTTACAGGTAGTCTACGGAGCTACAAGATTTATAAAGCAACACTGTTGAAGATTTATTAGCTTTATGAGGTTCAGTTGTATAATGTTTCAAGTGCAGTAAGTATTTACAAAGGTATTCGCATTTTTTAGCTTTATAAGGTTTGTAATTTAGTATAGACCTTATAAGGTCTTAAAGGGCTTGTATAAAATATGAATTATTTGCCAATATTTGTGACTTTGATCCCAAGTTTAGCAACATTTTGTTCTATGATTTGGAAAAATACAAAAGTGGTATAAGAAGTTGATTAGCCAAAGTGGGTAACATGGGTTGAAGGTGTTAAAGGAATGATAGAGTGTCGCTTAGAATAGAATTGCCGCTGAGCAATTCCCGTTCGCAACGAGTATGAAGTGAACTAAAATTCAACTTCATGAATTCCCAAAGAGTGCTGGGCTGAGGACGAAAAAAGACCAGCAATGAAAATGTGCTGAGATAAAAATCAGTAAAAATGTGGCTACAATTCTTTCATGGAAAGCATAACATTTCCACAATATAACGACACTGAAGCGTCGTGAATCGCTCACACCATACTTGAAATTTTTACAAAATCGTAATTGGCACCAAACAAACTCCATGAAAGCTTTATAAAGACTTCATTATAATGAAATTCTTTGAATTGCAATAAGGCCATTCAGAAAGTCACCACAAATTGGAGCGACAATTACAGGTGTTAATTTCTTTTAATTGTTTTGGAATTGTAATTGCAATATTCTGTGTGCAAGCAACTTCCCCTTAGAGACAAATGAACATTTCCTTTGTGACCTTGAAGCGCTTAACTAATGGCTCCCAACAGTTACATAAGTGGCACTGCAATAATTCATCAGTGTCGACCTATCACTAACGGCAGAGCAAACAGGAAGCAGCGGGCAGCCAATTAGTTCGCTGCAGTCCAAAGTGCACACACCGCATCTTGCAGCTGAGCAGTTTGGAGGCCACGTTTTCGCTTTGAGGCAAATCAATTTCTTTCGGTGGAAATGTTTCTTAGCCGAATATTGTGTTAGTGAGTATTGTTTGACTGCTCCACAGATGGAGACGTGGTTATGTGGCGCTTGAAGTTCGACCGTGCTCCCTGCTCGGATAAATGCGCCAAAGGTTAAAATATACACAAATTTGTTTCGATTTGTTTTCGGACTTTTGACTCGCACAATTTCCGCACAAGATGGCAAACAACTTTCCAGCTAACACGTGCACAGATTCTAACAAGCAGCGCAAACAGCGCGCGATGCATCCTGAGCTGCAGCTGATACTTAATTGAAGTGCGACTGCGCAAATACACTCTTCACTGAGCCAATATTTGCATAGCCACCACCAGTGCCGTCAGTGGGAGATGCTGTAAGCGAGGGATGCAGTGGTGGACCGTGTGGGTAGTGGTGGACCATATGAGTAGTGGTGGTGTGAGTAGTGGTGGACCGTGTGATCAGCGCTGTACGACCAGTTCAAGTGTCAACTCCCTCCCCTTCTACTCGAACAGGGCAAACAAACAAATTAGTATTGATATGAAACGTGTTTTTAATTGATGCTTTCGCGCATACAATTAGAGAATTAGATACATTCTAGAAATCCTCCTGTGATGGTGCGCTACACACACTTCTGGTGTGTGACGAATTTGAAGTAGTGGCAGAGACTGCCGCTTCCACCATTGAGCCCACATGTAACTATATTTGCTATTTCTGTATGATCAAGGATATGCGTCTGAGCTCCTTGCTTATTATATATAACTCTTATCTCTGTCAGTGCCCAATGGAGTTGTTGCCACATGCTTGAGAACTCTGAGAAGAGGGTTGGCTATGGATCAAAGCACAGTAATGGATTTGTATTTGTCTGCACCTCCCAGTATATTCATTATTTTCTAGTTACTGTTGTTGTTGTTGCGAAAAATGTGATTTATTACAGTCTCTTCGTATTTTTCCGCTCAAATACGTCAATTTATATTCTTATAAATTATTCTACTTGCTGGTTATGTATTAACAATTTTTCCACTACTCCGGTATTCCACAATCTTATAATTTATTGTTCATAATTGTTTACATTTTTGCTCAGCTATCAGCGAATTGAGTGGCGGTTACCGCTCTCCTTAGCTATGAGTGATCGTGTGCAGTGTGGCCACAGTGTCAGGTATGGTGTTAGAAAAAAGGTGTTCGCATGGTACGGAAGATGCCAATGTGCAAAGCTTTTCTTGCGCTACTATCGAAACATTTGGATACTTTGTTTTATTGTTCCGCCACCATACTAAATGACCATCTACAAAATATCTATCAACTTCTCTATTATCTATGCGCAAATGTTAAAATATAAAGCGATACGTATGGATATTCAAACTTTGCATACATTGTCACTCTCTCCAGCAATGGGATAATTTAACAGCAACAACTACATACAAAAATTTACTTAACTAACAGGATAAAAACAGTGATTGACATATTCATTCGTTACCAAAGTAGTGAAATAACCATTCGCTGTTATTTTACGCTTTTATAAAAAGTAGCGATTTTCAATCACTGTAGATTACAGCGGTCCGTTAAAAATCGCGCTTTTCGCTGTTACTTTGCATATTTGATAACAGTTTGGTTGACTGCATACATATATATGTATATGTATGAACGCAATGGGAAGAGCGATCGCAGTCACTGTTTAAAATCACGGTGATTGAAAAATAGCAATCACTGGTAACGGCGATACTCAAAAATCACTGGATCGCTCATCACTAGTTAGAAGTGATCGCAACTGAGTGGCCTGATGAACTAGAAACTTAGAGTGACAGATTGTATTATTGTATACAGGATTATGGGAGGAATTTATGGCTCCTTAAGAGCTGTATAACTGTGAATGATTCTAGGAATAATCAAGCCGGATGCCGGATCCAATGAATTTAGTAGTCACTTCATAAGTCCATTTCGTAAAACTATCTTATCACACCATAGTTGTTTCCACTGGCACCACATCTTCTAGGTAGATTTTAAGCAAATTCGGGAACCATTGCTGCATTGATCATCGTTCTGGTGTGATTTTGTGAAGATAGAAACCAAAATACTTTCAGAGAATTAGAAGGATAATGGCCAGGCTACTGAGAGCTACGTCGAATACACATACGAGTATAAACTTAGATCTGTTGCGACACTTTGAGTAATAGCAGGAAAATTGCTTATTTTCCAAGACAAATGGAGAGAAGCCAAAGATGGAGATTCATCAATAGATCAGTTCATGGATTTTATGTAAATTAGTACGAATATATACCTCACTGCACCTGATCACGGACTGCGGACCATGGGCACACAAAACACTCAAGTGTTTTGGAGAATATATCTTAGATATGAGCAAGATCCCTCAACTTGATTCCTCCAAAATATATGAATTCCTGTCGGAAATTAACGTGACAGAAGATTTGTAGATGAGACTATCCTCACCTTTCAAATAAGTAGGGGCATCACAATAGATCTTTCAAGTCGCGCTGTATAACACCCTTAAATAAATCTAATCTAAATCTATATCAATGTTCATATTATATCATATTGATGATGTGGTAAACGATTATAGCATGATAATTTTGATGTTGTTGTGATTGATTTTATGTCTTTATTATAATTATTGCCCATAGTGCCCTTCGACCAATTTATGTTTTGGGCGTAGCCGTGATGTCACCTTCCATACTGATGTTCTTGATACACTTAAGCACGAAAGTATATGGAACATGGACCCCATTAGTTTCAGATGCTATGTTAGCAGCCCCCATCGGAAGGAATCGCTTGCTTCAGACTGTGAGGCACTAGCAAAGAATTTTATGTAGTTTTATGTAACTCTGAACCTTTAAGGGGGAGAGATGAACCGACCACATTTAAATGGTGGTTTCATGATGAAACCATGGCATATAAACCTTATTTACCTATCTGAAGAATAGTTCCTTCAAACGATCTGGCCACACTGGTTGTCTGAGTTCATGTTCTGCCCCCAGCTACCTGCTGATCGCGCCTGCCTTAACACCCCTCCATTAACATAACATGTTTGTAGAGTTGTGCAGAAGTGCTTCGAATTAAGTATTCTATTTTTTTTAATCAAGTTTCTCCTATTTTAGGCAATAACTATTTCAAAACAATTTCCAAAATATAATAAATAAACCAAAACTCCAACCAGTTTGAGCAGGCAGACCGGCGGACAGCCAGCGGAGTTCAGCGCCAAGAACTGAAAGCGTGCTACGTGAAACGTTTTGTTCGCTTAGTTGTGTGTTTACAACTCATTCACTGCTGCCCGCTCAGGTCCATAGCCAATTGGTCCGGTCTGCGGCCAAGCAAGTGGAACCGTTGTGCTGGTGTTCTCCGCCAATATGAGGCAATTCAATGCAAGGCAATTGCACAGTCACTCAGTCACTTAAGCATTCAGTCACTCCGTCGGCCAACTCCGTCTTAAGACTGACTTGGATGCTGGATATTCTTGCAGCGATCTGTTGCAGCTACGCAGCACAGCGTTCGTGTTTTGGTGCAAGTTTGGTGCAAATTTGGTGCAAATTGAGGCCATTAATAAATTGCAAAAATCTTGCTCACTGACTCGAAAGCTTCAAAGCACAGTTTAATCTACTTTGGCAGCTGGTGGAGCTGTTGCACGCAAATGCTTAAAATCTTTACTGAATTAGAAGCAACGTACGAGCATTTTGTTCCATGTGCACGGCAGTAGGCATTTCGATCTTGGACGGGGTGCAGGTAGGGAGGTAGCAGATTGCCCAATCGGCCAGAACTCTTGCAGCTGCAACACTTTAATTTATTTGATTAGTTTTCGCGATTTGTGTGAGTGCAGGCACATAAAATGAATTCTACGGTTAGCACTGAGTTGATTTGCATATCATATTGCACAGGCGCGGATTGATGTGGACATTCGCCAGGCAGTACCAGTCTTTGACTAATGAAGAAGGTTGACAGAATGTCCGGCTCTCATGCACACCTGCAGGAAATACTTGGGATTCTTCCAGGGCTCTGCCAGTGATGTGAAACCTCTGGAGCCAAAACTTGTCTTCACGTTTATCCAGAGGATAGGACTCAAAGATGTACTTTGAACCCCTGATGGGGGGCACTATAGATCGAAAGGTTGCGGTGCTTAGATCCCCTACACACAATAATAATAATAAAGAAGGAAAATTTCATACGCAATCCTAGACTGGCACTGAGAATTAGTGGTACATATACAATCGTAATTAGGGGGCATCTGATCCAGAAGTTGATCATGCCTCAGATTGTTTCACCATTTATAATATTTACTCATTGCGATATTATAGAAGGCGAAGCTAGTCAAATTAGCCTTTCATTTTCTTGGGAAAAAACCTGGTGGATCTACAATCTCCCCTATGTTGCTTCTATTTGCACTGTGCTTGTATTATGCCAACTGAGTGGGACACAAATTTGTGATGTTTTCACCTTTTTTTTTGGGTGTTTATGTTTATATCATTGTATTATTATTGAAGTATGTACGTGCTTCTGCTCCCTGAGGTGACATCACTCTCATGGCTTCAATATGGGTTCTCTGAATATTATAGTAATGTCTTTTGTGGTCGTTATCCACAGTGTTTTTGTACCTTACTAAACTTTATTGTCTAAAGTCCTTTTTGTCAAACTCAGCAATTCATGACAAAGAAAGCACATATCATGGCAACACTCTTGTTAAGTGTGGAAGGTATGTTGACAGGACGGAGAACGAATTAGACACTCTTTAAAGTGACATTACCACAAATAGTATCTTCACTAGTATCGACCTCAATCAAAATGTTAGAGAAAACTCTTTGCAATTCTGATTTTCGTCCGTGATTTTTCGTAACTTTTTTCTCCAAAAAAGAGAACACCAATCTGGCTGGGTGTCTGGAGGGTGTTACTAGTATCTTCTAGTTTCTAGCTTCCCAGTCTTCTCTAGTTCTATTAGGTTACACTACGTTGCTGATTGAACAGTTGAGGTGAAGGAAAATGGAGATCGACTTACAGGACGTTATTGGAATTTCCCTTTTAGCAAGAAACAAAACTAGTTGCAGTAGTATAAAATGAATTTAGAAAAACGAGAGTAATCAGAGTTAATAAGACAACCACAGTAAATAGAACACTCTGAGAAACTGAAAATGTAATCGGATCTCTGGTGAGAAAGAAAGACTTGAAGAATATATGAAGTCAACGTCCAATTGCTGTATCCCAATTGGACATGAGCCTAAGTTAGAAACAGCGGCTTCCTATCAATGCTAACCGCTGCTTCTCTACTCTTATAGCACCACCAAAATCGACAACAAAGCATTGATCGTCTGGTTGAAAACTCTCCAGAATAAACTAACGCATAGGTGAAGGCCTTCGTAGGAAAGATCATCGACTAAAACTCGACTCACTCACACTGCTCAGTTTATTTGCATCATTATTGCAGAAACGCCCTGGTGCATTGTAAACTATCGATGAAAACAACAACAAATATTATTATTTTAATTATTCTGCAGCAATTAGCGTAATTCCGTGGCAACAGTGCGTGTAAACTGGCTTGTAAAAGGCGATCTTGACTCTGGCTAAGCCCTTGCATTGAGCGCGTATGTTGTGTGCTGCGGCGCATTGAGCAACACGCTAAACTTGTTTACTGTCACTAATTACATCGGCGTCTAATAAGCAGCCAGCGCAGGTACAAACAACAACAACACGCATAATCACAGTGATTATGCCAGTCTCAACATTCGCTCCACTGCGTCTTGGTCAGCAGCTGAGTATGCACTTGCCTGGCAATTGTGAGCGAAACAACGATTTTGGGAACAAGCATTCGAGTATGAAAGATTATGACGATTCTGTCACCAATGATTTTGTGTGTGCAGAAGTAATTCTTACATATTAGTGGGGGCGGGCCTCCTCACATACTCGTAAATGCGTTTAAAAGAGGCGCTTTAAGCACAGTTTCTTCTCACGTGCTAAATTTGGGCCTAAAATGCTGCTAAGGTGCGTTGAGTGGTTCTCTCTGTGTATAATTGGGGGAGTGTGTATGTGTGTGTGTGTGGGTGGTTTCTTGTAAGGGCAGCGAAGTGTTCAACTACGGCACTGTGCGAGTTCGTGTCTACTCTTAACTTTTACTTGCGTACAATGAGCGCGTGTGTCTGTCTGTCTGTTCACACTTCCTGCCATCGCATGACGCAAGGTTCACAACAGATTATAAAGTGTGCTCGTACGGAGTTGGGCCACAGTGGCCAGCCTCCAAAGATGTCTTCGTAACATTGCAGCGCACATTATTGCACTAATTTAGATTTCCTTTTGATAGCAAGCACACCCAATTTGTGGTTTTCTCTTTGGCACAGGTACCCAACAACAACAACAAAGATTGAAATTATTTTAAGTGGACCACAACTGCCTTTGCACGAGTTCCACAGTGCGTGTGGCGCTTCTGCTGGTGTGCCACAATTTTTTTGACATTTTGCGGGTCTGAGTGTACATAATTAATGGTCCACGCAACGCATGTGGCAAATTAAAGTATTGCAGATGAAAGTGTGTACTTACATCGAAATTAGGTGACCAAGTTAAGCTCGCGAGTGGTGGCACCAGTGACTAAGCTGAGGCTGACCGAAACTAGCCCAGTGGCAGATGTAATGTGCGCAACTATACCACAAATATACTGCGAACAATCTGTGAAGCAGTGAAAGTAAAAGGCTGCTGGAAGCATAGAGCTCTCTTTTTCCTTCTGTGAAGCAAACAAAATTTAGTTTCAAATGATTTTATGTGGAGTCACGTTCGCCCTCAAGAAGATGATTGAGTGGATCTAACAAAGTATGGTAATGGTTCGGAAAGAACAATTTACTAGGTTCCAGAAGCACTAGGCTAGGTTTAGTACGTACCGGTTAGGCTAAAGTGACTCACTTAGTGACCCTAGTCCAGGTGGAGATGTGATAAAACCCAAACCACAAAATGTACCTCCACTAATCAGCTTGTAAATTGCTCATTGACTATTACACCCATGCTTAATGCAGCTGCCTGGAGAAAGCTCCAAGGAGATGTGCAAACTACAGCTTAATTATGGGGCTGCTTGTCCCTCGTTTAGTAACGGAATTGTGAATGATAAGTGACAAAGTAAGCGTCAAATTTTGACCTGTCCCCTACTTCCGCGTGTCAGTTTGCAGCCGCCTCAATTGTTATAGTCAATGGCTGGATCCGCGCACGCATTAATTATAGCATTTAAGTGTATTTTGCAATAATTATAAATCAATTATTTATAGCTACTCGCTGATAGACGATTACTATTCACACACTTGTTTGCATAACTTGACTTTAGTTTAGCACTCTATTCGCAGATTTCTGCCACTTCGACAATTTCAAAACGAACTCTGTTCTTTGGCATCATAGCCACGGACTGCATTGCAATTGTGGTTTAACCTGTTTGTTATGCAGTCGGAAATAGACGGAAGAACGGCATAGATCCGCGGCACTAATAACATGGGGAGCCAATAAAAAGTTGTATTCATTTGACTAGTTTAACTTGAAACATTGGAATTTGAATAATAGGCTAGGAGCTTGTTGGGCAGTAATGCAATATTGCAATATTGCAATAATTCGCGAATAAAAATTCAATTACTTCGATTAAAGTGCAACGCGGAATACGCTTAATAACAGTTCTCATTGCGGGCGACTGCAATTGACTGGCCTAGTACAGAAATTGCGTATGTTCCAGGAAAATTAGCAAACAAGGCCATGAGCGACTTTAATAGCAACATCATAATATACAATTTTTATTTCGTTTGTGCTTTCAATGAGTTCTTTTTTTATAAATACATTATTAATTAACTTTTTAAGTAAATTTTAATTTGATTATTGCCAGAAGTACTTCTACGACGCGCCTAGTCCAACTCGGTCTAACTTGAATTTAATGCTCCTCAAGCATGCAACCAAGCCAATTTTCATAAGTACCCCTCTGTATGTATTTATGTACGTTTATATATGTATGTAAGTGTTCAATGTCAGCATTTCAGTTTGACCACTCCGTTCAAATAAATTATAGGGTGCCAAGGTGCTTCGCCAATTCTTTCGAATGCTCGAGCGGAAGTTGTTAAAATTAAATATAATAAAATGTATACTATTGTGAATGAGCATTAAACATCACAACGAATAGAAAAAGTTGTATGTCATTTGAAAAGTAGTTTCATTGTTCTGCAGCGTCTATTATACAACGAGAAGCCACGACTTGAGACTCAAACTTGTTCGAAGAGAGTCGTTGATGGAGGACTGTGGTCGCTCTGTTGCTATGTTGAGGGAGAGGATGTGCAGCGGCGCTCCTCTGAGTCAAGTAAATTTTCAGTGGCTATTTGCATCAAATACTCTCTAATTTCGAGTATTTGATTTGCATATCAGTGGACATTGAAAGTTTTGACATTGCTGAATATAACTGAATATAAATCTGTGATCTTGAAAACGCATTATAAGAAAGAAGAATAAATTGAATGGAGCAGTGTGTGAAAACCTTCTTGTGAAGGTGAAGAATAGTCGCTGCCCCACAACGATAAAATTCGGCCTGCTTCAGACTAATCGAAAGACAGCCACAAAAAGAAAGTAATCGTTAAGAACTATTATTCAAATCTGGTTGCAAACTGAAAGAGGAAAGTATAAAAAAGAATTACCAAGACTTATTTTTAATATTATTATTTTTATTATTAAATCTTACACCATAATTAATTATGACTGCAAGGGCTTAGGAGAATAAGTACTAGCTACTGAGGCTTTCATTTCGAAGAGAAAAATATTTATTAGAAAGAAGCATTTTTGAGACCAAGCCCGGGGCCGGATTTGAACCTGCGACCCTCTGAGTGTGAGTCTAGCATGCTTAGCACTAGACTAAAGAGGAGGTTATAAGAATAGAAAAACATTTAGCTCAGATCGTTTCTGAATTAGCGACAGATAATTAGAATTAAGAATCGGTGCTACACCCACTGTCTGAGAAATCCCCTGTCTGAGAAATCCCCTGATTGAGAAATCCTCTGTTATCCTAGATCACAAAACAGTGAATGTATAAACTGTGCTAGGCCATTGCAAGATCATCACTCGCAGCTCATAACATTCAGGTGGGAACATACAAAATTGTTGGGGCTGGTTAGGTTATTCATTAGGGTTCGGGGGTTGCAATGTGCTGCAATAATTGGCAACTAATGGGTAAATTAGACACATGCCAGTATTCATAATTCGTTTAATTGAATAATAATGAACTACGTGGAATTCGCAAAGCATTTTTATAGCAAAAATTTGCTTTTATTATAGAATATGTAAATATGTACATATATAAGTGAATCGTTCTGTTTTAATAGTTAGACTTCATGCAAGAATGTCAACAATGCTATTGGTTAAAAAGTACCACACTCTATCTTTATGTTCGGACATCCATTGGTAATTTGGTGTTCTCTCTTTGGAACAACCACGCCTTGATAATAAACGCAAATTAGGTATTTTAAAAATCTAACATTCTTTTCTGCTTCATGAACAGACATCAAAGACAAGGTGCCGGAAAAGTGTAAGCGGCGAAACTAACAACAACTCAGTACTAAATAGATATCGATCAAAGTCGTTCACTTAAAAATAACCACTTGCATGATATTGCGAAATTAGCGTATGGGTTCTTTTTATTATTTCAATTCTGCGGAAACTTCCCCAGTCCATTGCACGATTTAATCGCACGCACAGTTTAGTAAACAAATTAAATAAACAAAAATAAGAAGAATAACAACAACAGAGCCCATGTACCCAAGTCCATCTTACAACAGGTCCGGTCATGAATGACTCACCCATTACATCCAGAGGAACGTTGGAATTTTGATTAGAAATTCAATAATTTTGCATAACCGCAAAAACAAAAATTCGAACAGCGTCACACTCCCCCACACACACACGCCGCTCTTACAAAGGTACCTACTCTCACTTGAGATCGAGCAGAAAGGCAGAGCATAACAAAATGGACGCGATTACTGGTGGCAGGTGAGTTTGTTGAACTTTCGTTCGGCCGTCATGAAGGTACATCTGGACACCAAGGCTGCGGACCATGTAGTTGGGAAGCGTATTTGTACTGTTTGGCTCAATTTATGTTTTTATTGCATTTTGAATTTCTTTGTTGGAACTGAATTTGAATATCGGACCCAATAGGCAAACCGGTATCTGAGATGTTGAGATGAGTGTTTGCTCACTAAAATATGTTTAAATTAATTTTTAGTCAGCCAAGCGATAATTCATAAACTCATGCCTTCGGCTCACAGCTCAGCTCATCTGATCCGATCCGATCAGATACGATTCGATGCGATCACCTCAGCTGGTGTTGTGCGTATGAAGAATGGCTCAGTGTGTGTGGTGTGTTTGAGTATGCGGAGTGAGTATGTGGAGTGAGAATGTGGAGTATGATCGACTTGCCTAACCACATTTCCTACTTTTACTCTTCAGACTTCAATGAATTTAAGGTCTGTTTATCTTTCGAGAATCAATCCGCGTCGAGATCACATTGTGGGCACGCTGAAGTGAGGTATGCTGTCAGAACTAGTATTTAAGAAAGTCATTAGCATTTCGCAAAGTAATGATGAGATTGTCTGCTACAAATCCAGCTACGAGTTACTCAGCTTTGGAAGAAATTGCATAATATTTAAGAAACTTATTTAAATCAGCAAAAAATCCCAGTTCAAAGAATTGCAACTTGGAATTTGCGCTTGAAAGATTCACAGATTAACGATCCAAACTTAACCTTTGTACCCAATTCCATGTCGTTCACTGACGATAAAGAGGGGGAAGTCGGTTTGTGTGTGGATATTTTATTTGTAAACAATTTGATCGGCGCAGTCGTGACCAGATTCGAGACTCTTGTAAACATGAGAACCAGAAGTTGGGCTCAGTTCTGAATTGCTGACTGTTATTCGTACCAAAGTGTGCAAGTGTATGTGGAAGAGCGTGTTGTATAATGTCGTTGAGGCCTCTATGAAAAGAGGTGGGTCAGTCTGTTTAAAGTTGTGGCACGCGTAATTGCCGCTTGTCTTGACTTTGGTCGCCACCAACAATCAAATTTTAGTACACCATTTCTTTTGAACAGACAAAAGACCAAACTGAGAAAAAAACAATCAGCAAAAATGCGGCTAAGCGTCCAAGAGGCTGCTGCTAATGGTTGCATCGGCGCGGACAATTACACATAATGGCGCGGCCAAATTAATTCGAAATACATAAATTACTGTAAATGTGTAAACGTGTGAACCGAGATTGCCTTCTCCAGCGCACTCAGTGCCAGACATGCATATGTGTACGTATGTACAGCAACACAGCCAAGTACAGCAGCAATAAGAGCGGCAAGAGTTACCGAATTGTACGCAATTCACTTTACATAATAGCAATTGCCAGCATGAGTTGCTCATTTGAAAGGAGGAAAAACAACCACCACATCAGGCCATAGCGAAATGGCAGCAGAAATATACAAAATAGACACCGTTAATGGCAATCAGTAAATGCAGATAAATTAAAAAAAATGGAAATTAAGTGACTCAAAGCAGCTGTAAAAAATGTGCCATGGTTATGTTTATAAAAGGCGGTTTAAATCTCCTGGTAGAAGAGGGAGTGTCAACAGATGCAAGAACAAAAAAAATTATTTTGATATTGCTAAGACTATTCAGGCAAAGAACACAAAAGACAAACACTGATTTGACTCTTTGCCTTAAACATTTGTCGCTGTGCTTATTAAGTTATTATAACGGAAGGAGCTCATATAACGAAGAGTGCAAAGTGGAACTGCATGGGAACCCTGCCATATACAGTATTCCCATTCTTTCAATATCCACCTGCAACTACGTGAAAACACACTCATATATACTTAAAACAAGAGATTTGTTGGGAAGAAAATTCAAATAGTAACAATTAAATTTATTTTCCGATTTTTCTCTTCAGTGCATGTGAGAAAAGGTCATACTTGCGCTCACACCAACAAGTGAGCAGAGTCCGCCCCGATGTAGCACAGCCACAATTAGACTAGTTTGAAAAGCACTGTTACACTTGCATGTGTAAGACTGATGAATTTTTAACAGCGAACTTAACACTTCACAACAAGTGGGCAATTAATGTTAACACAAACATCAACAACAACAACAACAACAACAACAACAACAACAGCAAAACAAAGCAAGAGCAACTGTTAACCCACAAAGCGTGTCTTATCAGACAAAACAATCGTCGTCCAAGTTTGACAGACAACTCTGATACGGCTGCTGCTGCGTGAGGCTGTTTGACTGCCGGTGTCGCTCTTGAACGAATGCGTGTGTTTGTGTGCGAGTGTCAGTGTGATTGTTATGATGAAAAAATTGGGAAGGCCATTACAACCAGGCTGGCTGTGCCACTTTGTCTTCTGCGTTGCTTTACGTGTTCATGGCAACAAATTAAACCGAAGAGTTTGGTTGGATTTGCACGGAATTTGATTTCTTTTGTTGTTTGGGTTAAAATTTCATAGAAGTACCTACATAAAATCTTTTTGGTACTGTCTAAAGCCATTTCTGACTGTGGCCCAGCATGTGTGTGGGTTTATGTAAGTGTCATCGCTGTGCTGACTGATGCTGATGATACCTCGCCAACCCGAAAACAGACATTAAAATAAGACACTTCACAGCCAGAATGGGTGCTTGCAATAACACTGAGGCGTATACGTAATTTAAATTGTTTTCAAGCCACATTTAACGGGAGTTGTGTGTGATTTTTTTTTACTAATTTTATTTGTTTTTTGTTTTTTAGCGTGTAAATTTGAAACGACTTTCAATAGCTCGATTAACTCACATACCAATAGTTGGGGTACGGTTTACGTTTATTTATTTTACTTTTACTTTCGGTTGAAGAGATCAACAATGGCAGCCCAACTCTGCGGGGCTGCGCTAATGAAGGGGCCATGATAAATCGAAGCACTCGGCTGAAATCTGTTTTCTTAAACCAGCTTTTCTATGCTGTGTAATAATGATTAAATAATTTTCTTTTTTCTGACTTTATTGAATGAAATGTAGATACGCCGCCGTGAAGCACAACAATCGAACCATAAAATACGGGTATGCGCACAACCACACTGACGCACAAGCCAAGATGAACTCGTACACCGGCAATGAAGAGTCGCCGCGAACGTGCACCCGAAAGGCTGACAGACTGAGCTGAGCCAGGCACACTGGCTGCCAGGCTGTTTGGCTGTAAATATGGCAATTCGTGTGGCTATTTATGGGTCAAGTTGAATTGTATGGAATTGAATTTGAAATGGCGGTGGATGGGACGAGACGAAGTTGGTGCTGGGGCTAGTGCTGGTGATGACGCTGATCTTTACGCTTTTACAAATCTGCGAATAATGGTGTTGATGTTGTGTACATGTGTGCGTGTGTGTGTGGTTCAGGCATTGTGGATGTTGTTGATTGACTACCTTTTTTCTGTTCCAACTACCAGCGGGATTCCACTGTTTGAGTTCGCTCACTCGCTTGCTCTTATGCAATCATCCTCGCATAATTTTTATCTCATTTAAATTTCGGTGTGCATTGCAGCACATAATAAAGGAAAAACAAGAGAAATCCGGACCCGTACGAAAACGCAAATGCTAACAAGAAACGCCCAGTTTGAAAACAGCAAATAAGTGTTTCTTGTAAATCTTTCCAAAAATCTTCTCAGCTAGATACGCGCGGTCCGTTCGGTTCATTCGGTCCACACGAATGTTACTTGTGCAACAGCGGTTAATAAATTCATATACCGTGCTTCTGGGTCAAGTTGATACCCAACATGTTTGCAAATGCCTTGCGTACGGCTCATGCAGCCATAGTAATTGTTGTAATTGCTGGTCGTGTCTCTGGCAGGGTACTTTAGCACCACCAGTCCAGCATGTTTGCTGGCACTTTTCACAGCTGTGTGTTGTAGCTGCTGTTGTTACTAGTGTCGTTGTTCATGTTCACTTATGATTATTTTCAATTTGGACAAATTTGAGACAGATCTTAAAATGGTGGCAATTTCCTATAATCCAGCAGTGTGCCAGTGACTGCGCTAGTATAGCACCTGTTTGGGTAGCCTAAAATTGTCACTTGCCAACGAACCTGCCCGCAGTCTCCAACTCCAACTACAACTCCAAATCTGTCTGAGTCTTCGTTTTCAACGTGTTGCAAATGCTTTTGCAATCGGCAAAAGAACCTTTTATAGTGCAGAAATCATGCGAATTTGGCAATAACTAGCATTATTTGCAGAGGGGCCTCCCTCAACTGCCAAGTAATTGGTGCAGCACGCACAAAATCTGTTGTGCATGCGTTGCTGTGCGTGGCTCAAGTGCACTTCAATCAATCCGTAGCTGCATGCACAATATGTGTACCCAAGTCCAAGTGTCAGTCGCAACGACATTGATTGCAGAGTACTCATATTTCACTAGTTTGGAGCAGATTTATTTCTTTTTTAATTAATAAAAATCATGGAACGACAGAGTTATGCAAAACATTTGAAATTATTATGTTAATAGTGGCTTATAACGGAGGCAACTAATGCGACACAATTAAAATATCGCTCTATAAAAGTATGCATTAATGAGGTTTTTAGTACGAGTAATTATAAACACATTTTAATTAAAGTAACTTTGAGCGATACAGATCATAGACACGATTCAAGATGCTGATGGGGGCGATCTAGTTTCATTAATAATTACTCTATGCTTTAGTACAAGGATTTTTGTACAAGATAGAATATCCGAAGGTTCTGAATGACAACCAGTCATCGGATCTGGTTCAATTGTCTTACGGGTGATTGTGACTGCCAACTTAGTTTCGAACTCAATATCTGCAACTTCCATTGAGTGAGTGCAGCTTCTATTCCGTTTCACATTTTTCTTATAGAGTTAATTTTCGCTTTTAAGAACTTTTCTTATGGTCAATGAACGGTTTTATTATTTTGAAGCACTTTTTCCGTTTAGTAAATGCATATTTCCATACACAAAATTTGGAAGTTCAATTATATCCATTTCAATGACAATCTGAACCAACTGTTTTTATTATTTTTGTTGTTGTTTTTGAGAAAAATTGTATTATTTTATTTATGTATAGACGCCTTGGTTTACAAAGTCACTTTCTTATACTCAAATTTTACTATACGATCCCTTTAGTCCTATATCGATTTATTTGAGTGGTGTCCTCACGATAGACGTGCGTATGTGACTTAGTTGCATGGGGTCCTTAGTAATTTTATTATATTCTATTAACGGCATTTATAATCTTGTATGACGCACACCTTCAGTTTGAGGGTTGGGTTTGAAGCAACCTGTCGCAACTTCATTCAGTTGTCTCGGCTGGCTCCCTTTTGTTCTTCAATTATTCATGAAATTGATTTTTATGTGAAATGTGACTATTTTGTGCATTTAGTTTGCGCATAATTAATGGCATTCTCCTTGAGTATTACTACTCACATTTATTATCTCATGATGAGTATGTGAATTCACCGTTTCGTGTTTTTGTGATTTCTCATTCTGTTTGATATTATTACAGACGAATGAAACATGCAGCTACTCGTATAATAATAATGTAAAGTAATAATATAGTATAAAAATAGTAACTCTAGTAAAAATAGAAATTAACATATCGCAGCAGAAAATTATTCCACAGAACAACTCCCATCATACAAAAAATTATAAAAAATCATAACAACAACACTCATTATGTAAAAGCGAACATGTATGAAGTAAAAATTACTGTATGAGTCGTATACAGCAATTTTTACTTCAATGTGGTTTTTGTTGAACTTTTGTTGGTACCCGTAAAAATTCATTATCGAAAAAATCTTCACCTATCTTCACATATAAACGTTGAAAAATTGTGTTAGTCCATGATAATATTTGATATGAATGTTTAGCTAGGAACATATTCAATATTTGAACCTGCTTCCTTATTTGGAGAGCTTACAATTACTACCTTCCGAATCGTCGGTAGTCCTCCATTCAGGTGACTGGTTCCTGTAGCTCACCATAGCTCACCATGATATTGCGGCAATTTATGAGCCGTATTCACGAACGTAGTGTGTCTTTGCTAGCAGCATGACCCAGCAGACTTTTCTAGCTGATTGTGTGCTTTGCTTTGATTTCACACCTGCGAATACTTAAAACTGCATGAGACAATCATTTCGACGCTTTTTGCGTTACAGCAAAAAAAAAAGAAAAATACTAAAAAAGTCCCATTTGAGGCAAAAATGTGCTGATTCACAAGATTCAATGCTTTCTTTTGTATTTACTTTAATCGAGTTGCGAGCGCAAGAAACTGAAATTTGCCACAAGCGGCGTTGATCTGAGCAAATGAGCGCTCTAATCATATTTCATAGGTTTAGAACCCCAAAACCTTCGTTTTTATTACTGCAACACTTATTACTATATATAATGCGGCATCGTTTGCCATGAACACGGCAAATGACCTGAGCTGCTTATCGGCAAAGTCCGTAGGAGTTTCAGAAATGATTGATTGAATGATCCTAAGCAGATTCTATTGTGCAAAAAGTGCTTTAAGTGTCTGGCATTAATGGGTAAAGTTTTGTTTTTAGATCTGAGGTCCACGATAAAAAATTATGTCATCAAAATTTACTCGGCTATTAAGCAGTGAATTCAGAGGAGGAGAGTGATATTTAATTGTAATTTTATTGATTAACTGAACGGCAGCTCTGTAGATAACATCAGAGAGCATAACAACACACAAACTGCTGGAGTCTGGGTTGCATGCTTCCTTCCACTTCTGGAATCATCAACCCACTGTAAATTAGAACTACGCACAGAAGAAGAAATTGTGCCTTCTTTCAGGCTACAATTTTTACTTAATCCCATAAAAATCCGACTCATTTATTCATACCTATCCAGACTGAACTTGCTGAATAGTTTCCAGCTGAATGATCATAAGCTTTATATGTAAATGAACCCATAATAGTCTCATTACTTTCCTAGCTCCAGATTGAGTACGACCAAAAATGCATCTGAAGAGCAGGAAAAATTATAAATGCACTCGGGCAGATCTCTGAACCAAACCGGTACCAAACTCGTATTTTGCTGCATTTCTCTCAAATCATTTGTGTCCAAAACAAAGGTCACTAAAACAACTACAACAACAATTTGTCATTTTTGTCACAATCCAGCAGATAAATTCAATCCAATCATACAAATGACGTACATATGTTTGATGCAACAGGTTTGATTAGCAAAATGAAGCTGCATTGGGACGAGAACGATTTGAAACTCTATTTATATACTTACTCTATGCTAATTAGGTAGTACTCATACCCCAATCCCTTGCAGTCATAATTATTTATGGAGTAATAATAATAATAATAATGATACTCTATGCCGAAACGATTAGAGAAATTTTTCCTCAATTAGCTCGCTTCATTTCGTTATGGTTTGTTATGATAGCGACGATAAGAATATGGAATAGTGAGGCATGTATATCATTACAAATGTTATACAACCTCTCACTAAGTACCTTTCAAATTAACATTTACACAGGAACGTAAAAAAACAAGATACCCCAAAGAGATAGATCCCCCACACCGACAAGAACATTTTAGCATATTTTCAGAATTATTTCGTGTTTACGAAACAACGTACAAAGAGAAAAGAGCAACAACGCTTTACATTTTTATCTTACTCATACTCACTTTCATTCTTATCTAAATCCCTCCTCGGCCTCAATGTATCCACACAAGTTTAGGCAATTTGAGCACTGTGGAACTTTAACCTTTATTCACAAATCACAATGCCAAATTTTTGCAGCACTTCAACACGACTTTCAGTCAATGAAAGGGAACAATAACTGTAAGACCAATAGAACTGACTAACAGCAGCATTACAAGACTTGCAACGGAACAACGCCAACTGTGAGCAAAGTGAAGCGGGCATGCGCTGCTGAGAACTCGCTCTCTCAGCACAACCCACGTCACCCACTCTAACGTGGTTTCAACTCCCACCCAACGCCAAATTATCACTATTTGATTTGTTTTGCTGCTCTGGCACCCCAAACCCCGCCCACCCCAGCGACTACCTTCATAGTACGTTCTATTACTCCAAGCATATCAGACCGCAACTACATCTGTTATTGGGCATATGCGAGTGAGCGGGTGAGGCACTTATCTAAGCTAGCACTGACGGGTGCTGCAATCAAATGGACTTATTAAAATTTTGCCAGGCAGTGTCAGTGCTGCCAGCCAAGCCAGCACTTCGTCGGGCACCCTGGCGGAGCGGAACTCTGGCCCACTTGCTGCAGCCCAGCGGCACATTTGCCCAAAAGCGGCTAACGAATAGACGGATCGAATTGAACTTGAATTAATTCACAGCAGCGCCATCGCATAATTAAAAGTAATTAAACCCTCGTACGCGCACTCGTAATTGCAAATGAAGTTTAGCTGGTGAAGCCGCGCTGCCGCGTACAATTCAATTAAATACTCGTAATTTTACACAACTAATTCAACAGGGACTGCCGGGCTGAAGTTCTGAAGGTGCTTTGTGTGCTTGTAAATCAAACTGTCTGCATTGGAAACACAGCATTTGGCTGATTGGGCAATCGAAACAGAGGTCAAACTTAGTAAGTTCCAGTTCAGTCAGATTAGTATTCATGAAATTACCGAAGGCACAATTCCACATGCAGCCAAGTTCGGTGAACAATAAAATATATTACAATATATTTATCGAGTACAGTGGGGGCTCATACGCTTTGTTCCTATTCCAGCATAGCGGAAGCCTGAGGAGGAGTATACGAGGAGAGGGGTTTTTCGCTTAAAACTATTAGAGTAGCAAAGAAATCGTGTCGTATTCTCTTTATTGTGGAAATACCAAATTAACAAGTCTTACTATGCTCTTCCCACATGGAAAATTGTTATAAAAAATGATTTACGGTTCTGACCTATCACCAGAAAAATTGGTGCCACAAATCTGATGAAATCAGAACCTTCCTGATATGTATGGTTCAGAACAGTCAAGAGCGGTGCTATGTAGTTTTAATACGTCCAAGATGTACCATGGGCTTAAGTAACTGCCTAAGGCACAGATAACCAATCGGCCAGCGATTGTGAAGATATCCGAAAAATACTTTAGACGAGAAGTCAATCCCTTCCCTCACTGTAGGCTTTTCGCTTGATAGGTTTGGGACTGTTTCAAAGTTTGCATGTGAATAATAAGGACACAATATGAAAGTTAACAAAAATCACAGTGAGTCGTGAATTTCCTGAGCATGCCTGATCCCAGCTTTAGCCAGGGCTTCACTTGTACTACCTAAGTTAGGATATCGGGGCCTTACAAATCGGGGTGGAAACAAAAATGGCAAAGGGGAAATTAATGAATTTGCAGACTGAACTAAACCAACAAATTGCTCGTCTCTTAAAAGCATCAATTGAGTGCGAGTGATTTGAGAGCGCTTGAGTGAATATTGAGTAAGGCGGCATGATGATTGCTTTTGCCAAAACTGCTTGTCAGCATTACCATTGCTAGCGACGAAGCACTTGATTGGCGTTACAAGTGGGGATGGCAGCGACAATGCTGGTAGACAATAATGAGCTCACGCTAGTAAGTAAATTCAAAGAAGTTGCAATTAAGCGTGTCGTTAAGCAACTCGCTTCGGTGGCATTCTTCTTCTGTTTTGCATGGTGTCAGCGTCAGCTACTGAAGTTACATATAGCAGCAGCAGGGCGAAGCATTCCGCCAATTTTCAGGTGGATAACTCCGCTTTATGCATCTTGCTGCATGCACACATTCATGTATGAGTGTGAGCTTTCGTACCAATGCGTGTGTTTGTGTGAGTAAGTGTGTGTGACTAACTTATTAACACTTGATGGCTCAGAGAAGAAAAATGAGATGAAATACAATTGGAAGCGTCTGGTCACCCGTTGGAGTAGTGCAATCCTCCAATGCTGCAACGCAACACCAAAAAACATTGGCAAACCGAACGCTGCTGATGTGCTGCTGAAGTTTTGGTTTTGTTTTCATTTTCATTTTCGTTTTCGTGTTCGGTTTGCTTGTTGTTGCTCGATTGAGTATTTATAAAATGAATATGAAGATTAATTTGTATCTCTGAATTTTTTATTTATGTTTTTTACCCGTTCTGGTCGCTAAGCAGCAAGAGACGACGGCCGCCGCTCAGCAGCCACCAAAGGCGCAGCAGCATTTTCGTATCTTTTGCCGCTTCTTTGGCGGCTGGTGCTGCATTAGTTTGGCTTGATTTCGTCAGTTTTGCAACACTTGCTGCAGCGGCAGCGGCATCTGCAGCAGCAACAACAATAACTGTGACCACTCCAGCCAAAACAAGAAAAACTCGAAAAGGACCACAAAAATCAGCAGTTTTTTTAATCGACCATGAATGTTTTTTTTTTATTTTCTTTTAATTTTTTTTTTTTAATTATAGTTAATTCAATTTTGTTTTGTTTTTGTTGCACCTGCAAAAGTGCCGCCTGCCGCTTGGTTTACTTCCGTGCACGACTGGCAGTGACTGCACACTCAAATATGACACTGAAAGTCACGCTGCGTAATCGCTGACAGGAGTAACCCACTTCCGCAGAGCAGAGCTACTCCAGGTGCTCCAATTTTAAATTAATGCCCAATTTGCAATTTCGCAAAAATTTAAAAATTTAAGAGCACAAAATGAAGACACACGAAATGGAAAGCTGAAGAATTGCCACATTCGGGCAGCAAAAAGTGGTGAACCAGCATTTAGAGCCATGCCCCGAGCTGGCAGCAGGGGCCGGCCAGCAATCACAACAACACCAGCACCAAGAGCGCTGCTGGCAAGCGTTTTCAAGGTACTTGATGAGAATGCAATATCACTGTAAATTTTTTGTTTTATTGCTTTTTGCACGAATTATGACAACAACAACAACAACAACAACAACAACAAAAACAAAAGTAAATAAAAATGGAAAAAAATTGAAAGTAAACAAATGCACACTTGTGGGGAAAAAATGAATGCATTTAATTGACGCGGCACGCGCAAAAAACATTTGATTAGCCCGCAATAGAAACGCAACGGAAACCTCTGCGCCGAGCAGCCAGAGGCGCACTCGTGGTTTGTTTGCACTTCAGTAGCCCTTTGGCACCACAAAAACGGTCAGGAATTGCCGCCAGCTCAGTACTCACCATTTTGATCCTGGAAACTCCTTTGCAAGTCTGCCTTCCGTACGTGATCCGATGGACGGACGCGGCGAGTCTGTCGCTCTAGCGGTGCCTAACTGCGCTGGCAGAGGAAAACGTTGAGCTAACTCCTGGGTAGGCGGGTGCGTGCTCCTGTGGGTCACTTATACTACGGCTCTGGCGGCACAATTGCTGCTTGTATTACAACCAGCACGAATTTCCCGCCACGCACTTCCTTCGATCACACGACGCACAAATTACGGCGAACTGTTTTCTAGGCACTTGCAATATTTCTGATGTTTTAAGGTCAAAATGTCCTTTTTGAATTTTTTTCTAATTATTGCTGAATTTTAAATTTTTATTAATTTTGTTATCTTTATTTATTAAATTTTTATTATTTTATTTTTCTGGGAATTTTGTAACTTTTTTCCTTTTTATGATTTTTCTGATTTTTTCGAGTATTTAAAATTCCATATTTTTTCTCTTGCAATTTTCTATTTCTAAGCAATTAATCGGATTTTTGTCGTTAATTTAAGAGGTGTAGGAAAATCGTGACAATTGCGCACCGGTCGCTGCAATTCTAGAATTCGCGTTTCCTTTGTCACTTGCTGGATTTTCAAGTTCCGCTGCGGTTGGCTGCGGCAACAGACTTGCTTGCTTGCTTATCTGACGGACAAGAGCTGCGTGCTTAAAGTTAACTCCAAACGTGGACAACGTTTTCGGTCAAATCAAAACCACTGAAATGAGTTCCCTTGCGCGCCGTTGCTTTGCATTTATATGAGCGTGCGATCGACTCGTTTTCTTTGAAATTCTGAGTGAAGTTTTCAAGTCGAGTTTCAGCTGAGCGCTTTGGCAGGTTTGCGCTCGTACACGCTCGCTCTCTGGCTTTCAGGTGTGAAGCGCTGAGCTGCTACCTGTCGTTGAGTCAATCGAGATGGTGACAGAGGGGCAGCAGAGTCTGCGCTAGCAGCACATGTGGTATAACAGTTACAAGTGACCGCAGCCTGGCTTAGCGAGAGAGTACTTCAATTGAGTGGATGAGTTTTAGCCGGTGTGCTCCCCAGCAAAGGATGAAAAAGTGGGTTCAGAAAGCTTTCGGTAATTTAGGAGATAGTTTATGGGAAAACGCAAGCAAAATTTAAAATGACGAAAAACTACTTTCAAGTAAATTCTCACACTTGCTCAGAGACAATACCATGAGTAAACATTTCCGGAAGCGTAGAAATCTAGTTTAGGAAGTTAATTCAGGCAGTAAAAGCATCTGACCAAAGAGTATACATATATAGAGCTCGCATGACGAACGAAGTTATTGATGCAAACATTTTGTTCGAGGGGTTTTCTAGTAAGCCCTTATTATTATTATTATTATTATTATTAATTTACGTTCACCTTGGGACATTAAGGCAGAACCTTGTAAAATTGTCCCAATAACATAAAATGATACATTTAGTACAATAATCCGGACATAATTTAACTTATACTATAAAATACAATAGCCCATAGCCCTTCGAACATAAATACACACATTGCATCTCGCTTCCCCTTGCCGCTCACCGCTTTTTCTGAAATCGCCGTCACTTGTATCTCTATGTATGGATACTCTTTGTATGGATACTCTATGACATGACTATCCTTTTTCTTCCGTTCTCAATCATTTTAATATTTCTGCTGTTGATGGCATTAATCAGTCATTTTTTTATTATAAGAAATTGCGAAATTATAATTTTTATTATTAGTATATTTTATACCACAATTAATTATGATTGCAAGGGGTTAGGGAATGAGTGTTAGCTACTGAGGCCTTCGAGTCGAAGAGAAAAAGATTTTTTAGAAAGAGGAATTTTTGAGACCAGCCCAAGAACCTGCCACTAAAGAGCATACATATAGCTCGCATGACGAACTATGTTATTGTTACAAAAATTTTGTTCGAGGGGTTTTCTAGTAAACCCCTCGAACAAAAAAACATGCATTGCATCTCGCTTCCCCTTGCCGCTCACCGATTTTTGTGAAATCGCCATCACTTCCATTTCACAAAATTTTGAGTGATTGAATCTCTATGTTTCTATACTCTTTGCTGCGACCCTCTGAGTGTGAGTCTAGCATGCTTAATACAAGACCACAGAGGACGTGTATTGCAATTCTTAGAATTCCCTAAAATTCAAGTAACGCATTTTACTTAACGAATAATACTCGAAATTAATTTGTTTTAAAAGTAAATAAATTATTAATTATATTACCAGCACATAAGAATTCTTAACAAAATTATTAACAAGAATAATCTGCATGTGCACGAGTAATTGAATATTTTATCTTCAATTCAGGGCTAATTCAATAAATTTAAAATATACTTCACGTGTTTTTCTAAGCGAGAAAAAGCCAATCTGCTCTGAAATAGTCGTATTGTATTTGCAGTAATTGAGTGGCGGACGAAAATCTCGTTTACGACATATTTCTCCAAAGCTTTTTCTACCGCCCCTTTATCGTCGGATCGAAGACTATAATCAAGAGAGTTTATCGACACCTGTGTAATTAAATCCACAGAAAAATAATAATAAAAACTAATAACCTACGTTCGAGACCCTCAACTCGGTAAATATCTCTTACTTTGTGTGGGATTACAACAATTCCTAGCTAAGTCGCATATCAACGAGTTCCGATTAGTGCGCTTGTGTGACCAGTGGCTTGGAAGTTGCTAAGGAAGGTGCTAAGTCCGACTTTTAATAGATTGTAATAAAAGATTTTACATATCAAAATATCAATTGATTGAGCGGACTTTAACCATGTGATAGTTCGAATTCTTAAATTCCTGAATTTAAATGTTTCATGAGGAGTAAAGCAGCAGTTACAAGTCAGTTATAAACTGAATACGAAAGAAAAGAGTGTAGATGCGTGTGCAAACGGCTGCTATGAGCTGCTGACCTTGATGATTAAGGACTAGTTGCATATTGGCAACGCGTCGTTTCAGGGCACAAGGACTTTTTCACACTTGGCTTATTCCGCATTCTAATCAGCGAACATTGTGCATATTGGCAGATTTTCGTTAGGAATTGCGTTGGATGTACCAAGTTTAGGTCAGGTTGTAATTAGCAAGGCAAAAACTTGGCCAAAACTTATTTACAAGGACTTTAATTATTTTGTTTATAAGGAAATTGTATTTTAATTCAATATACGAAATATATCATACAAAGATTTTTTGATCATTGCTGCCAAAGTGTTTCAAACAGACCCGTGGTCGATCGCGTTGCTCTGATTTTTTTCAACTGGCTTGAAACGCAGTCGTTGAGTAATAATAGACCAAGTTATTATTTACTAATTAATTAATTTAAATTGCTCATGCATATTTAGATTTAAATTCTTATTATTCTGCCTATGTTTGCCACCTCACTTTGAGAGTGCGCAAACATCACAAATGGACGTGTCTGCGAACTTTGGCATTTGACAAAGAGCATGGGCACTATGTCGGTACTCTTTGGAGCGAGTGTGTGTGGTATCAATGACAAATGTCAAGCCTTTTGCAAGAAGCCGTTTACATATTTAAATTCTGAAGCTTTTTCGCTCTCAGAATCAAGTTATCGCCGCACCGGAATCCAGTTAATGCTCTCAGTCAGACGAGACGCAAGAGCGATTCAGCTTCCTCCACAAACAATTTCTTGCATTCTGTTTGATCATCTGTGCGTGTGGTTGGGTGCGTGTGTATGTGTGTGTGTAGTTGTATGCGTGTATATGAGTGCATGCGATTGTTGCTGCTGTATTTGTAGATGCTCTATTGGCCGTTGCAATTAAGGAAAAGTTTGCGTGCAGATGACAGTCACAAAACAAGAGAAGTGGGATCGACGAACACGACATTAGTTGGATATGGGTGCAAAAACCGGTGCTGAAGTGCTTCAAAATTAATGACCACTACTGTGAGGCCGCCAATCACCCAAAACTGAATTCAAGAGCTTAGCATATAAATTCGTGTAACCAAACACTCGACAAAACAAATTAGTAAACCGCTCCAAGTTTGGCAGTTAGCCGCCAACCACAACTCAATCATTCTTAGCATTATTTGCATAGTTTTACTGAGTCCAACTATGATTCTATATTTTATATTCTGGCTTTGTGTACTTTTTATAATTATAATTTTTCTGGTTCGTGCACTTAATTAATATTTTCGAGTGTATGGCGGAATTATCATTAAAAGACTCTGCGAACACTATCAGAGGTGAGGCTAAGGGTGGCGCGATTAAAATGCTTTAAATTTTGATAGATAAACTTTGGCCTTCACTAGACTTTCATTCCTTTTTGACATGGCTTTGGACAGTTATGTTTGGGCAGTTCGTTTACATCCAGTATCGAGGATCTGACCCTATTAGGATCCCATATCAGTTTAATAACTACTTTCATTGGATATATGGCATATGTGTAGACGAGTACTTCATTTAGTTCACATTTTAACACCAATTACAGTTTTACATGAATATATGAGCCAGTTGTCTTAATTCAGTACTCTTAATTTGACTTTCTTGAAGTTAGTTTTCAAAATGGAAATTGAATTGAAAATGAAATTAGTTTATATATATGAAATTAGTTAAATATATATACATTTTTGCATTGCAATAAATTAATTTAATAATAAATTAGAACTGGGTTAAACCATAGAGTAAAGATATTAGAGCGCCACTCTGCTTACTACCCCCGACCGATATCTTCTATGTCGAAAAATGAGTGACATTTCAGATTGTGATTCTTATTTCTTTACTCTATGGTTAAACCAAAGAGTATATATAAATAGAGCTCGCATGTCGAACGAAATTATTGTTGCAAAAATATTGTTCCACGGGTTTTCAAGTAAACTCCTCGAACATAAATACACGCATTGCATCTCGCTTCCCCTTGCCTCTCACCAATTTTTGTGAAATCGCATTCACTTCCATTACACAAAATTTTGAGTGATTCAATCTCTATTTATGTATACTCTTTGGTTAAACTAACAAAACATACTTGCATCCTCACCCCACTATTGAGAATACCACCCCTTCACCAATACTAACATAGTAGAATTGTACCCAATCCATGAATCTTTAGGGTATCCATGTATTTCCAGATAACCCGGTGATCAAATCTAGTATTGTACTCGTGCTTCTATCAAATCTCTGTTTCAAATGTCAAATGTTATTTCGCCTTTTTGTTATTAAAGGTCGTAGTAACCATCATGGAAGGGGGAAAAACATCGTGATACTATCTGATAGTCAAGCAGTACTCAAGAATCTGAGCTCACCCTTGGTGAGGTCAAAACTTGTATGGGACTGTATTGGGAAGCTAAACTCCCTAGGCAGTATGAACAAGTTATCTCTAATGTGGGTACCAGGCCACATAGGAGTAGAGTGAAATGAGAAGGCTGATAGCTTAGCTAGAAAGGCTGCGGCCTCTCCTTTCAACGGCCCTGAACCCTTCTGTGGGCTATCATCCAATACCATTGGAGGTCTGCTGAAGAAGTGTGCAGATGCAAAAAAAAGCCAAACCAGGAAAGCTCCTCCGAGATTAAGACTGTCCAAAGCTCTTCTGGGAGATTTTAGTCCTAAAAGAGTTAAGGAGTTAATAAATATGCCTCGGAGTAAATTAACATAGTGTCTCGACTAGCTATAATTCATGGCAATGTTCATGTCTTAACAGCAAAATGTTGAGTGGAGACTCCATATGTTAATGTCATACAAAAAAAATTAAACATTATGTCAAGACAGCAGTTCTGCCAGAAACTCTGACATTTGTCTTTTTAAAAATGGCACAAATTAAATTTAAAAGAACCGAAATAATTAATTAAATAATTATTTATCGAGAATTTGAGTGTTTGTGCAAATAAAAACTGTTCAATTTCTGATTGCAGTTTTTTTAACTCTCTTAAAGCATTCAATGCCAGAACGCATCTCTGTTGTTCACTGTTCAAAGCCATTGCAAAAATGAAATGTTTTAACATAATTTGCCCACTTCATATTCTGACAGCCATCAGCTACTCTGACATGAACATGAACATTGCCATGAATTATAGCTAATCGAGACACTATGTAAGAATCATCACAGGCATTTTAAGCGGACACTGTAGACTCAACTACCATATGAATAAGTTGGGTACATTTTCACCTGGTACACAAAAGACTCGGGTGTTTTAGAGAATATATCTTAGATATGAGCAAGATCCCTCAATTTGATTCCTCCAAAATACTCGTATATGAATTCCTGTCGAAAATTAACTTGACGGAAGATTTATAGATGAAACTATCCTCATCTTTCAAATAAATAGGGGCATCACAAAAGATCTTTCAGGTCGCGGTGTTTAACACCCTTAAATAAATCTAATCTAATCTAATCATCATGGAAAGGTTATAAACAACGATATGCAACTACAGTGTTGGCAATCATATAAAATGTGGATGATTCATAACTGAATCCACCAGATGGCGTTAGCAAACTGGTCCTAGGCAAATTTACAATAAATATTTGTTTTCGTCTCAACGATATGGGTATATAACAGGGTCATATATGTGGGTATATAACAGGGTCATGTATATGGGTATATAATAGAGTCATATATATGGGTATATAACAGGGACATATACATGGGTACATAGCAGAGACATAGAATTAGTCAGCGGATCTTCGTCTTGTCTTCTTATTTGTACCATTAAATTCGGGTAATTTGCACACGGAAGAAGTAGAGATACATCGTTTGTCTTCCACTTCCTTCAGCCGGACTGCTCCTCATCCAGTACCATCTGTTGCTCTAGCAACTCTACAGATTTCTTCATGGGGTTGTTCAAAGAGGTATGAAATTAATCATATTTTTTATTTTGCACTAACACGTATTTAAAAACAATTATGCTGATATTGCGATTTTGAAATAATTTGCGAAATGTGTTTTTGGGTATTTGAGTGTGTACAAAGTAAACTTCAAGTATTTCACACACACACACAGACACATCATCGCCAAAAAAACCAGTTAAGTGTTTTGACCAAAACTTCAACTTTGATTTTGCATTATGTCCGTAAGAGAGACATTGCAGCCGCGTGTCAGCAAAGTTGCTGTTGACCCCGATTCGGGTGCCACATGCAGATAAAACGCAGTGTGTACGACATGCACACAGAACCCAGTCTGGTTTGACCAGATTTACTGTTTAATCGAACATTTAAAAGTAATTTAAAATATATGATCAGGAGTAGGTCAGAGATTGTCGGCTGGTATTGCTAGGTGCAGCGAACGACCTTACTTACCACATATCGAACAAGTCCAGCAGACTCGCACTATTACCTCTGTGGCATGGAGTTCTGAAATGTAGTCAAAGGCAAACAAAACACAATCTTCCAGCAAAAGGCTGCAGATGTCCAAAGACACAACTGAATGACGAGCAGAATCCAACAACACAAACAAGCAAAGAATTCGCGCACCGCCAAAGATGGAAGTAGCCTTAAACTTGCTGAAATGGCACTAAATTAGATGAATCGGTCAACAATGCCACCATGGAGCGAAAACAAACAATGGCCACGAAAGTGGACAATTTGTACCACTCGCAATTTCAATCGCTCCCTATTGACTCAATTGGATCCATTCCCTTATTAGCGAGGCATAAAAATCTCCGCTTTTGGGAATTAAGTCTTTTATTATTCGTTTGTCTTTTTGTCAAGCAAACCTCAACACGACCTTAAGGCAGGTCGCTCAGTAATCATCGGCGTATAGACGACTTCATGCCCGTAAAGAGTGAAGACCATTTTTCGGGTGGGTGTTATTAGGCCAAGCTTAAACGAAGTGCCAGCGAATTGAATGGAATTACAATAAAATGTTTATGGCATTTCGAGTATTTGGGATTTTGGCTTTGTGGCCAAAGGAGAAGATTTGCGTGTGCAGATCAGCAGATTCGAGGTAAAGTTCAAGATAAACGATGCGGTCAAATTGGGTCGTTGCGACGTAAATTCGCATGACCCGTTTCCAGGGCCGCATTAGCTAATAAGAAACCTCAAACTTAAGTGGTGAGGGGCCTCGAATTCGTTTTTGGCATCTACAATTTCGAGAAATGTGCTCCGCAAACAAATATAAAAGTGGGCGTGTTGCTAGCTCTCTTAGTTCTTAAGATGTGTTCTTGTCCAGAACATAACCTCGTTTGGAATGGAGGTGGTTTCATTTTGAACAAATACTTCAGATATTTTTATGGCACGATTAATTTGTTGAAGCGCAGCACAAGAGCCCGAACCGTCCACCATTATTAGGCCACATATCATATCCCCACTCAACTGTGGATCATATGTGCATGACTTTTCTTCAAGCATGAAATTCTTTAAGGTTGTGTATTAAAAAAAGACCGAAGCATCACAACTAATGACGCCGTAAGCGTTTACCTTCGCATCGATTGCACAACGCGCTCAACTGAACTGAAAAAATTGATTGATAGCAAGGTAATTTTCTAAGAGCAACAGTCTCCAGCACAATGGACAAATTGCTGAAGCCCAGCGGTGGCGAGCTGCTGGAAACTGATGCAATGCCAATTTAATGACTGCCCAACAATCGCCTTTTTCAGATGGATACGAGCAGCACCGCTGCCCACTCCAGTTCTTTCTCGCATACCAAGGCAACAATAAAAACCCCAGAAATAATTCATTTAGTTTCAAAAAAAGGTGAATGGCTGGTTGGTTATTAACTGTGTTAAATGTGATAATTATCAAGTGTTACCTTTTAACGTTAACTTAATGCTTAGGAGCAGGAACAAGAATACCTGCTTATATTATAATCAAATATAAAGAATACGAAAAATTTTGTTATACGAGCAGTATGTGTACCGCTATTTTGCCCACCATTGCGTCACAAACTTACTTTAATCGTTTACGGATTTCTGCACAGACCCGTTTGTATGTTGCAAATTGTGCTAAACAGTGCAAATGACACAAATAACAGGGTTTTCCCCTCCAAGCCAAACAACAAGCAAAACTCACCGGCCCTATTCCAATCCCAATCATTCCGTTGGCGTTGGCTCATCAAGTAACTCTGAAGGGCAACGGCTCAGACTGTGAGTCTTATTGGCTCGACTGGGCGCACAAAGCTGCCACAACCGTTTGCAGTGAAGGCTCCCAAGGCCGGATTGACACAATTGAGCCAATGGGTAAATGTGCAGTGCAATAATTGGAAATTGTGTGCCATTAATAGTTAATATTTAATTAAGAAGTTGTAATATTGCAGCAAGTTCACTCAAGCTGCACGCTAATTGGTGCGACGTCATCGCTTCGTACACTGAAAGAAGAGCTCCGGCAATGATTTGAATTTTCATTAAATAAATCTAAGAGTGAGCGTATGAACAGATAATATAGAGAAATGACTCTGGTTTGCGCACACATGTGCAAAACTGTAGTAGTGTGGCTGATTTTCTTCAGAATTCTGGTTAACAAACCTATCCATATAGGCAACTAATGATAAATAGACAGTTTTTTTTTAAACGTCAGAAAATTTCACGTTTAAGTGTCCCGTCTCTATGGTCTCTGGTATGAGTACTCCTCAGATTCATAGGTGTACTTGTGATTTATGGCTGACGTTTTCAATCTTATACAATGATGGTCTGTGTGCGTTATTGTATTCTACCCTCTTCTAAGGACTTATAGAGACCTTTTAAACAGTAACTATAAAGCTTCTTACTTGAAATTGAGTTATAAGAGAAAAAACGATAAATGAGCATTGAATAATTTTCAGGCAACCAACCAAGGTAGATACTGTTTGAAATGCATATTTCGTAAGTTTAAAATTTGTGAATAGTTGGTTTCATAACAGAAAAATTATTGTGTTTACTTACACCGAGACAGAAACTTGGAGGGCTATAGAGAGATTCGTCTGCTTATAAGACTTAAACCTATTGATTGGTAGACAAATTTGATGTAAAAGCACAAAAATTGTTAAATATTTTTAGTAGTGTACCAACGAAGTTAGAAGCAAGGAGATGAAATATATTTGTGAATGGCCACTGTGAGCGTCACGAAAAAATGAAAAATGGCTGTCAAACAAGCAAAATGACAACTCATTGCAACACAGCACGTTAAGAATTTATAGCATGAAATATTTCAAGACATAAATTGCCAACTTGAAGCAATTTGCAGTCTCCATTGGCAATTTGCTTGAAATTGCCAATGGCATGCCATCAAAAATTATCCGTTTAGAGGTAGGGTTATTTCGCCACTTTGCCGTTTGACGTTTAGGTTTCTTTTCTCTGTATTCTCTGGTTGTGCTGTACTTATTGTAAGTAAATTCACCTTTGGTTCGGCAGAATGGAAATTACCGAGATAGAGTAGAAGCAGAAGTGGCATCTTATTATATACTATTCTGTTACCTGAAATCAGCAAATTGCTTCATACAATAAATTTAAAGCGGTTACTTAGCTATTTGTACAGACGTGATAAGAAGTCGATCTAGTTTTGTAAACATACTAGCCCGAGCAAGAAAGTTGCAGATTTCCTTCCGATATTACGAAGGAAATATCATATGGCGACCATAGGCATCATCGAGAGTCCGAACTGCATCTCCTATCTGGAGGAAGAACATGACAGCACAGAGCATTTTCTCTGTGTTTGTGATGCCCTTGCGAAAATGAGGCACATATTAGAGTCAGATGTATTGGGCAGAGAACACAGAGAAAATAAACTTAAACGTCAAACATCAAAGCAGCGAAATAAAGCAGATGGACGTTGTACACGGAACCACTCCAAATCGTGGTGAATCCACTCAGAATCGTGGTGAATCCACTGAAAATCGTGGTGTGTACCGCTGACAGCGAAAAATACGTTCCCTTCTCTGTGCTCTTTGGTATTGGAAATGGATAATGTACATTCGTTATCTCTAGACCGACTTCTGAGATTCACAAATGAGTCATAGAAATTTTAAAGGGTGTAACTTCCCTTTCATAATCCTCGAAACGAAACTTAAACACTGATATATTTAACTTCATTAGTTGACTGTGGAGAATACTTTCATTATTACTTTAGTAGTTAGTACGTAACTCTTAATTGTTAAATATAATACCACATTCTTAGAAGTATTACTTAGTTCTGAGAAATTGCTCCACTCCAAGTCCCCGGAATACTTGGATATCACTAATGTGTTGGAAATGCAGCGGGAAGAGTAACATTCAACTAGGACGCAGTCTAGTCGCAGCTCCCGAAAATCAAATTGGTTGTTTAGCGATAAATAAAATGCTTGCAATTAGTTATTATCTCTTTTGTAGCAATTCAATTTAAATTGATTGCAACCGGCGTTTTCTTCTAGCAGCCCGCTCAGCAGTGCCATTCCCATTTCGTTCCAAAGCAACCACTCCGTTTGACAGCTCTGACATTTGTATTGTTGAGGCTTTGCTATGCGGATTTGTTTATTTTATGCAGTTATTATTTTACGTATTTTAGCATGGAAGGCAAAGGAAAGCAGCATGTACTGGTGGATCTGAAGACGTTCATTCACGCTATGACCACGTACCGTGGCAACCAAAAGAAACTCACCACCTTGCCACTGGTGCGCACCAGTCTACATCTACTAGATGATCTGCCGGCTGCACGTGAAATCGTGTTCGAGTATTTCGCAGTGATCGCGGAGGCGGCAGTGCAATATTATGTGGCCAATGCTAATGTTGACATCCAAACTGGTATATCGGCGCAGCCGGCCAATGCGACCACTTCGCTTGAGGACACCTGCTTTGCGCCCATACAAGAGTCTCTAGAAAAGCTAGTCACCAAAGGTCCGCCAGCATGGGGAACAGTGATAGCATCGTGGAGCTTGGATTTAGTGGGACGTCTTTCAGATAAGTACTCGAAACGGAAGATGCCCATAGGAGCTGCCTGCAATTTCTGGTTGAATTGTTACGCCATGCGTGGATTGCTCGCGCTGATAAGCTTTAGTTTCCGGAAATTGACGATCGCGGAAGCAGAGACTTGTGTGGAAACTTTAATAGGTAGTTGACATAAATATTCCATTGATACTCTAAACTAATCTTCAAGGAAATCTCTAGCCTCCTTTAAGCGGTACTCCTTGTCATTTGATTGGGTTGTGGCACGACTTGGCGGGTGCTTCCCGCTTAAAATAGTTTCCCAGATTCTACAGTGTAGTCTGAAGCGATTTGCAGACGACTTGTCTTGCCGTTTTGACTCGGAAATCGAGATCTTGGAATATTTGTCGTATGCCCATCAACGCGAGTTGAGAACTGCCCTGCGAGATTTGTTGGTAGAAGCCTTCCAACCAAAGAAGAATATAGATGCCTCTATAATACCTTTTGTAATGGTTGTAACCAATTATTCGGATGCTCTGCTGCAGAATTTGGTGGTCGTTTTCATGGAATTATGTACGCTTCTTGTAGTCTTTTACTCGGACCTAGTTTTAATATTTGTAATTACTTATCTGCAGATAATGAGGAATTACGTGAGATTATTATACAGAAGGCGCCCTTATGGATGGCTAACAAACTGTTTGCGGAGATGCAGCCTTCTATGAATAATGTGGCGCTACGTCTGAAATCCCATGGTGCGAAGTTGCTGATTTCAGTGGCGAAAATGGCTGAGCAACACAGCTGGTGTCAAGAATTTGTCGAATTCTCACTGCAGGAGTTGGAGCAGGTAATCATGAATGCCCACTTGTGCCCACTGATAGATGACTTGTCCACCGAGGAGTCAAAGTATATGCTGTGGAAAAGCTGCCTCAGTTCAAATTTACATGAACAACAAACTGCAGTGCGCCTGCTCTTAATTGTCGGTGAGTTAACTAATCCCACAACTCTGCGTGTAATTAGTAAGCTTTGACACTCCTCAATCCAGCTACACAGCGTTCTCATATTTATCACCAAACCATCTCCGAGCTACTGTGCAAATGTTATGACCTGAACCAGAATGGCATGGGTGCAGTTATTCGCATGATGGGTAGTCAGTGTGGGGTCGTCGAGTTTCCAGACATCAAGCCTGGCCTTCAGATGGTGCTGGAGGAGGTGCTCTTGCAGGAGCAATTCTATCGTCCTCGTATAGCCATGACTAGAGGGACTTCGGAAGCATTAAACACTTTCAAAAACCTAAATACCTTAACAAAGTATTCACACCCCACAATTTGGAGCAAAGAAGATCCCAACTCACTTTTGTTTTTGTACTTTGTAGAATGCAGAAGAGGAACTACTTTCCCCTAATGAAGCAGCAGCTCTTGGTGAACGCCTTAAATGACTGTCTGCCGAAAATTTTGCAAATCTTGGAAGTCACGCTCACAAAACTTTTGCTGCGCATGGATGAGGAGGCCGCCGCTCGTAGCGAATCAAAGTTCCAGTATTTGCACCACAATAAGAACAACCATATGGACAACGGCTTCGCCAGGAAAAAGTCAAGAACCACTGATACCAGTGAAGAGGAGAGAGCAAAAGTAACATGCGCACCTTCAACATCTGCTTCTTTCCCTGCCAAAGCCGAGAAGGAAGTGAGGGAAGAGCAACGCCTTATTTTGACCCACACCATTATTGAATTGTTGAATACCATTGAAGCCGGTTCCCGATCCAGCGTGATACGAACCACAGAAGTATGGAATTGAGACCGCTATCAAACAAATAACACCACTGAAATTATGTTTATAGGTCCTGAAACTGGCTGTGTTGACGGTTAAGTACTTTTTCATTGGTCTAACAGAGAAAAGTTAGTTACTTCCCGATTGCCTTCATATATGAGACCCATTTTAATGACCTCCATTTTGCATGTTAGCTTCCACACTGCGCAACGCCGCCGTCAATCGAGCTTACTCATTAATGCTGCGACAGTGCCGGGCCCGTAAAGCTGCCCGGACCGCCTGCCTGCGTGAGCTGGTCGAAGGGGCTCTGTTTTACTACGGCTACCTGTTTGGACAGAACGAAGAGCCCAATTTGGATGAGCTCGATATTCCAGAACACGAAATGGTGTTGGTGCAAAATCAGCGGCATAGTTTGGGACCAAACACCAATCGCACTATACTGCATGCCGGTGTTATTGGGCGAGGATTACGTCCTGAGAGCATCGGTGCTGATGTTGGATGCAGTCCGGAATCGCAAATGCTGTTTCTGAAGGCGCTGGATGCTTGTTGTTCTGATATGGTGGGTGGTTTTGCATCATTGAGTGCTTTGGTAGAAATGTAGGGTGTGATCACTAATGTAGTCGATTCGTGTAGCACAGATTTTCCCAAAAGGCGGCAAATCCAACTGCCTAACCATGATTTGTATCGCATTCAGTGGAAGGTATGGTACAAGTGGAAGGTATGCTGCTGTTCTCTCTCTCTCTCTCTCTCTCTAAGGCCACTTGTCATCTGGTCTAAAATTTAGGGTAGATGCATTACGTGCAGGTGTGGATCGACAGCGGGGTCTGAAGAAATTAACGGAAACTAATACCACAGCACATAGTCAGCTGGTGTGCTGTGCCATTACTTGGTTTGTGTTCAGAAGCCAACTGCAGCATCACGACCAGGTGTATGAGTAGGATCAGTTGAGATTAGAGTTATTAATGGGAGCTCATTGAGTATCACTTTCACTGACTTCTGGAAACTGGGTCTGTTTTAATACTGTACCTACCATAATTGTAATCCTCCTCCTGGTGCTTGCAGCGATACGTGTGAAGATTTCAGGATATTGTTTCTCCTTTGCATTAGTGATTGCCTCTAAAACACTTTTTCGGCATACGATCGAGTTTCTTCTTAAATGGCTTCGAGACTTACAAATTGAGTGTTAAACATGACCTGTTAACTGAAATTTCCTCTTACTTACTTATTTACAGGATAGACAAAACACTATTGAAGGACACACTATGATTTCGCTGTTGCTAGTTGAGATGGTGTCCACAGATGTTATGTACAACGGTCTGCCTTTTCCCGACGAGGAATTCACAAAGGTGACCATGGAGCGAGACTTGCTAATACGCCGTGCCTTCCTCACCTCGCCCATCCTGTGGGCCCTGTTGGGCTTTATAGCCACACATCGACCAGCTGTGTGCTTCTCGTCCGTGCTGCTGAGAGCCTTGTGTGCGACCTGTTTGCATCAGTGGCGGGCGAAAAATGGTACAGTCCTGCTATTTTCGTGTCTCTATGGATTTATATTATATATGTACATCCTTTTCTCTTTAGTCAACAAGTTTCAAGCGTTCAACAGGGATGACGAACTGATACAGTGCACCAAAAAGCTGTTACAGATCTTGGCGATGGGTCAATTGCTACCATCGCCGCTCTCCAGTCTACATGTGATAATAGAATACTTCGAGGCATCTGAGGTAGGTCCTTTTTCTCACACCCATATTCTGAATAAAAGCAACAAAGGTCCAATTATGAAAAGTGGAGCGCATCTTGTGTGCTGATGTATTTGAATGCGCTTTTTTATCTTCGCTTGATTTTCTTGGCAGGAAGTTCCAATGAGACATTAAAACACCCAATTGGCATACGAAATGGCTCCCTTTGACACAAGCTCATACAAACAGAAACGCTTCACTTATCATAATCGGGCCTCTGAGGCATTTTCTCACCCTTGCATCTACAATCAGATATTATCTGCATTGACCTCTTCCACAGATTGCTCTGGTGCTGAAAGAATGCGTCTGGAATTACTTGAAAGATCACATACCATCCCCGGCGCTCTTCCAGGTTGACAACAGCGGTTTGCACTGGCGTCATGCCAGTTTATCGAAAGTGCCACCCCAGTATGTGGACACACTGCGCAATTTGATGCAGAAGAAACTGACAAAGCTGGGGCAACATTACCATCAAATGTTTATCATGAGCGAAATAAACGAGCAGATTCCAAGGAACGCTGTGGAGATTGAGGCTGCTCCTCCCGTTGAGGTCGAGGCTATGGAGAGTTAGAGTTAAGTTTACACTGAATAAGTCAAGAAGCATCCGCATCAGATTTCCAACGCATGCTCACCGCCGAGCAACTCGGACCAACTGAATAAAAATAGCGGATTTTTGTTATTAAACCATTTAAAACGATTTATTTGCCATTTGCTTAAGTTTCTTTGGGATGTCGATTCTCAACTCCTGTGCAGCAGTGTTCGAACAATATCCGCGAATATGCTGTAACAAGCGCTACGCGAGCTCTAGCAAAGAATCTCACACATTGTCATTTTTAAAACAAATCAAAATTTATATTTTCATGCATTACAAATATGGAAAAATCCTAGAGAAGGGGTTGTAAGGTTTGTTTAATAATACGTAACAAAGTAGCTCGTGATCGGTCTTAGAGGACTGGTACTGGTATTGTCGTCGGTAAGGAATTTCAGTGTCTTGGTTTGGTTGGGTTTGGCTTTGCTTATTTCTATACAAATTCTATGCAAAGAATTTGTGGATTTTTTGTATATTTTTCTTCGTGTTTTTCAAAAACGGGCATTCAACTAAAAATTATGCAACAATAAAAATTTAATGCGATATGATTACATTTACAGCTAAATCACTATATATAATAAATACTAGGGAAAAAACAACGCAAGGGAAAGGGGGAAACAATGTCAATGTACTCCAGCATCATGTAAGTATGTAGCTTGGTTAGAATCAAATTGCGACTTGCGGCCATCATTCGCAAAGGGCACATGAGCCGCGTCCAGTTTAGGATGGTCTGCAATTCGTTAGCTTTCGGATGGACAAACACGACGTCAGTTTCTTGGCGCGCCTCTTCAGGGTGGACGTTTTTTTCTCTTTGAAACTGTTCGATGTCGACGCCGTGTGTTCGTCGCTAAGCGTGACTGTGGCCGCTGAGGCGGCGTGTTGTTGATGTGCCTTTATTTCCTTCGCGGCTGCAGCAGCTTGCCGGGCCAGCTCCTCTAGAAGTGCAAAAGGAATTACATTATTACCCTATCCTTAATATTGGCGTCCAAACACATACTATTTAGATCATGTTCCGTGAAATATACCTCCTCCAAATCGCGCTCCGTCTCATAGTGGTAAGCGTCTAAGTAAGGCAGTACAGTTGAACGGCGATAAACGTCGTTCTTCAGTGGTGGAATGGGTATCGGTGGTCCTTTCTCCTCCGGCGCCGATATAAACCATCTGGAAAGAGTGCGAAAATAGTGTTAAAGCGTTTCCGTTTAATATCTCCGCAACTTACGGGTCAAAACGGATTTGCTGTATGGTATAGCGCTTGGTTGGGTCCGATTGTAGCATCCCCAAAAGCAGAGCTGCTAAACTTTTATCCAATAGGTCCAACCAATCGGGCACTGCCCACTGCCCGCGTCCAATATTCTCCAGCAATCGATATATGTTGTCGCCCTCGAACGGATAAAGTCCCGTGCAAATATTGTACCTGTATTAAGGAGAAAAAGGCAAAAGTTACAAAATTTACTTGTTCTGAATTGAAGCCATAAGGGCAACTTTTCTGGGTTCTTGGAAGTTTCTATTCAGATTAGGGAGAACTTACAGTGTAACGCCACTACTCCAAATGTCGACTTTGGAGCCGGAGAACGTTTCGTGGCCGTTGGCTATTTCTGGTGGTTGAAAAGCTGGAGAGCCTTGTCCAGTGCTGCATATGTCGTCCTCCGCGAACAGTTCCAGCTGTTCGGCAACACCGAAATCGGATATCTTCAGCGTCTGGTCGAGTGTCAGCAGCAAATTGCCGGGCTTGATGTCTTTGTGTATGACGCGACGTCCGTGCAGATACTCCAGGCCATTAATTAGTTGGCGAAAATAGCGATGTGCTTGGAAAAGCGGTAGCTTCTTCTCTGGTGCACTGTCCAACATTTCCTGAAAAATGTAAATTCAATTATATACACATTAACACCATATGCTAAAATACACGCACTTGCAATCCTCCCACACAGTACTCCATTATCAGATACATTTTCTGCTTCTCCTCATTGTACAGTACGTCCAGCAGCGCGACCACATTCTTGTGGTGCAGGCGTTTCAGAAGCTGGATTTCGCGTTTCACATTCTGCTCTCCATTGGGAATACGACGCAGTTTTCGTTTGGTGAGAATTTTTACAGCTCGCCGGCACAGATTCTCGGAATCGAGCACCTCTTTAACTTTGCCATACGAGCCCTCGCCTAGCACGTCGCCCATGACGTACTTTCCCACCATTTTAATGTTCTTCTTTTTGTGTTGGTATATGATTTCGGCGCTGTCAACCCGATTGAAGAACATGTTCCCGATGTCGAGCGTGGCCAGGTCTAGTGTGTCAATCTCGTCGCCGTCCAACCAAGTGACCTGGTTTTGTGGCAGATCTCCCAGCAGCAGGGGATTAGCCTCTTCAGCGGTTACGTAGCTGGCACCGCAATCGTCGAACACTCCTACTTCGGAGCCGTTGTCGAGATGAAAGTTCTCATTTGTAAGCAGAACGGTCATTTCGTTATCGGCCTCTGCGGTCTCGGCTTTTTCTTTGGTGTATGTTTTGATGGGCAATGGCGACATGCTACTGGCATTAGTGGAATGAGTGGGGTTGGCTATTTGGTTGTTGTTGCTGCCGTGGTGGTTGCCAGGCTGATGCGCTTTTAATTGTACTTCCATGGCATGAGCGCTTGTCACAGTCATTTGGAAGTGCTCTCATACAGGTTCACTTACGAAATATCGAATATATTTTGAAGCGGAAATGGGCTCCAGAGCAACTCTTTCGACAATTTCTGTTTGTACGCAGGATTAGGTGCAAGGTTACGATTAAGTTGGTTGGTACTCAGCAGAGGAGCACTTGACTTGACTATTCTGTAACCAAATGGAGGCAACTCCTCTGATTTCACATTGTATGATTCCGTTGTATTAAAGCCTTTTTTTCAATAAGTGTCCTGACTTTCCCCAAATTACTGCTGCAATAGTTTCCACTCCTTCGGACGTCGTGCAATGAGCAAATTGACCACTTCAACGGTTTAGCTAAACTCCTCGCTTTTCTATTGAGGGAAAAGGCAGCACACTTCAAATTTTTAGCCTTATTTTTTAATTTTATTATGCAAAAAATATCACAAAATCTTTTGACATCCACTCAACACTCTCCCACTTATAGCGGCTCTCTCTCGGTTGCTCCAAGTGCCGCGGTCGCTCTACGGCTCTGCAGATGATATGCAAACTTGGTAAACTTTCCGTTTTTTCCCCCAGATTTTGACAAACTATATTTTCACTTAAAAATTAATAACAAAATATATTTTATTTTTATATTTTCACTCTGGAATTTATCAGCCTCTACACGATAGCGCAATGCGTGTGTGTGTGTTAAATGTGTGCCCGCTCGAATATTAACCTGACAGTTGAAGAGACTCGCGTATGTGTGCGAGAATAAGAGAGGTCAAAATGTCAAAACTCGATAATGCCGCGAAGTTGGTTGTAGTTGACAGAATCAATTTTAATTTCAAAAGTAGCCGCCAAATTAACTGAGAAAACAAATTAAAAATATATTTGAGATCAAGGTGAATTTATTTATTATTATTTAAATAAATTCACCTTGTTTGAGATGTATACGAGGTAAGAATGATAAAATACATACCATTATTGTATACGAGGTAGTTGTTAAATGAAAAATTTTGTGTGAAAGAATCCAATTTTCGTAGAAACACAAATTGAATCGAAGACTAATGAGTGATTTTCTACTCAAACAAAATATTTAATAGGTATAATATTGAAACTATGGTCCGGTGAAAATGTCAAAAAATTAAATAAAATATATTTTTTAATATAATAATATAAAGTGATATTAATATAATAAGAGAATGATATATGTTTATTTCTAATTATAAAGCAATTGTAATAGATTAAAATTTATTTATTATTTCAGTCATCATATCTTGCGTTTAATGAACAATAAGGAACACACCAGGGTACACTTAGTGCTCCCAGGAACACTCATGTTGCTAATACAATTTGCTGAAAGTATAGTGAAATGCACTTGTATGCTTTGTTTGAGTGTGCACCTAGAGCCAAGCTGAGTTATTCTAAAGGTGAACGCAAGAACCAGATAATATAGAGAAATGACTCTTGTTTTGCGCACACTTGTGCAAATGATGGCTGATTTCTTCAGAATTCTGGTTAACCAATGATAAACAAATCTATCCATATTGGCAACTAATGATAAACAAATACACCATTTTTTTAAACGACCGAAAATTTGAGGTCTCTGGCAAGAACAACATATTTTGACCATATTTTCCCTGGTGAACTGACAAAATTGAATTTGGAGAAATATGTGATCCAAACAATTTTCCATTCAAATGACAATTTGGGTTGTGTGTTTAATGGAAATTTTCTTTTGCAATTTTTTTTTAAATGAATTTCTCCATTCGTCGTATTTTGTGCAATTTTATTAACCCTACGTCTCCACGGGCAATTTTTGATGGCATAACATCTGTCAAATTTGATTGCAATGGTTGGCAATATTTTAATGGTGGGCATTGCGATGTTATGCCATTGTCATTTTGAAAATGCCGTCAAGCAATCTAGTTCGCTGTACCCACGATTGAAAAAAATTTTTATTTATACGATGAAGAGGAAAAAAGAAGGAAACCGAAATTCTGGGTGAATTCTTTATTACAAAGAATGCAAATGCACAGTCTCCATTCATTTTAGCGTTTTTATTAATTTAATAGATGCGGTAAAACGAAAATGTCCGACGATGCTTCCACTGTGAGCGTCACGAAACAATGAAAAAAGGCTGTCAAACAAACAAAATGACAACTGATTGCAACACAGCACGTTGGCTATTTATGGCATAACATATTTCATAACATAAATGGCCAACTTGAAGCAATTTGGAGTCTCCATTGGCAATTTGCTTGAAATTGCCAATGGCATGCCATCAAAAATTGCCCGTGGAGACGTGGGGTAACTGCCTTATTGCACTTTGCTTATGCTTGACAAATAGCAAGGGGAGAAATTCCCCTTTCGTTGTGGTGGAAGCACAACAATTGAGCATGAATCGTATTTCTTTCGCTCTTTGAATTTTTGACGTTTTGCTCGACTTCGATTATAATTCCGCTGTGAAATTGTTATTTAACTACACATTTTGTTCAGTGCTAATTTGTAACTACTTACTTTCTTAATTAAACCGCTCTACTTTTTTTCTTAACTGTGGATCTTTTGACTTAAATTCGGCATTGTCTACATTTATAGAGATAGGGTTGCTAGGAACAGCTTTGTAGTTTTTGTAAATTGTATCTGTGCTTCTTGAAATGCCAAATTTACTTCTTTTGCTATTTCTCATTTAACTGTGTGAGTTTACTGTGCAGCTGACATAGTCACCTGTTAATTGTAAACAGCATATCAGGGCGCAATTAAGAGGTGGTCGCAAGGAAAAATCATTCTTCTTCTTGATCATTTTTGAAGTACGTTATTTTTTGTTGGGTTTATTTTGCGATCAGCTGTTTTCACCTAATTAGCAATGAAACTGACAATCTAATTGAATGAATGTTGTAGCTTTATTGTAGCCTTAGTGCTCCCAGCAACATATAAACTTATCCTAACAAAAGTTGGTGGTGGGTGGAAAACGTAATTCGTATTCCAATTTACATATAAAATTATAAGAATTATTTGTCACTTTAAGATCACTCAACTTAACTTACCATGGACAAGTGTTGATTTTTCCTATGTTTTATTTCAAGTTCCAACAACAATTTATTCTACTTGTCTTTGTTGGTTCGTTTTCAGGGAAAAAGTGATTATTATTTATTATAGCGAGCTGAAAGCCCTGGCAGCTAGTGCTCCTAAATTTCGTATGATAAGAATTGATTCTTATCATTCTTTTGTAAATAAATAAATAAATAAATATTTATTATATTAATATCACTTTGTATTATTGTATTAATACAGTTTAGTTAATTTTTGGTATTTTCAGAGATATGTTTGAGACTCAATTGTCAAATTCAGAAGGTAAGTTTGTGAAGTCTGTCAAATCGAGTCCATCACAATTTTACCTAATTGGCAATTCAACTGACAATCTAATTTAATGAAATTGTTGTTATAGTCTTGCGGATACCTTATTAGTGTTCCCTGATGGAACCGTATCACAGAGCTCACATATGAGGACACTTGTGGAAAAGTGTATCTGGGTAAGGTAAGAAAAATGGTCTGTGAGGAAGTTGAAATACTGTATATAACATATATATGATAGATAGATCTTGAACAACAAGAATAGAAATGAGTAAACAAGTCTGAAGTCGGGTTAGACTGACTTCGTAATATCCTATACCTTTCCCTTTGCGTTGCGAGTTAAACAAAGGAGATGTTTTATACATAAATCATCATTAGGAGCATATCTACTGCAATTTTGGGTATTCTGAGTTGAATATAATGGAGGTAGGCGTGGCCTTTGTCTGATCGTCCCCATATATAACTGTATATAACATATACATATATAATGTATAGACTTTGAACAACAAGAAAAGTAAATAGCTGTGTTTGTGTCAATTTTCTTCAGACTCGCACTACGCTTCTCAGGTATCAAAATGGGGCACTCAAGGATAAGTCCGCCATGGCTTTGTCACCAGCTATTTAATTGACTTTTTCACATGAAAAGTGTTTCTTGTTCCTTGGACTTAAACTACAGTGAGTCAACAACAGTCCCAGAAAGTGAAACACGTTCATTTATTCCCCTTCATCAAGTTCCACAGTCATTGTTGACACACCAGTTCCTGATCGAACAGGGCGGTACTGGGCACTAACATTACCCTTTAGCGCTCGTCGAATACTCTCCCTGTGTACCTGACATGTCCAATAGAAGCTACTTGCCCCTAATTAGCATTGACCCAAATCCAGAGAAACGAGTTGCATGAGTTAAAGTTTAGGTGTATTTATTTATTTGCGTTTAAGACTAGTTTTAGCATATAAACTAAGTATTTAACATTTCCATTGACAACTAAGTACAATATTTACATACAATAGAATAGATTCTTAAATAGCGCATCGAGGTTCTACATTCGAGTAACTTACACTAGGCAGATCGTAAAAATTGACCCATTTAAAACTTAATAAATTTCAGTGAACTGCGTGGCGAAACTTCTGCTCCATCGGCAGCAAGCGCCAGGCCGCCTTGTCTGCTACTGCTTGGCGTGGAATGGGCGGGGCGGCGTTGAGACGCGGGCAGGCCACAAGGTGGGGCCTTCGCTTTTTGCATCGGGGCAGATAATCCCGCACGAGGCATTCGACTAAAATCGGGCTTAGGACTACTTTATGCTAAGGTTCTTCATCGTTCAGCGTCATTCGCTGATGTGACGTCAGCGGAAATTACTTGTACATGTGTGGGTGTGTGTCGTTCGTAGTATGAGTGTGTAAATCTATGGCGTTTCGACCTAAAGCTACATAATTTCGTAATTGCATAATTTTTAGTTTAAACCCGCGTGGACCAATTATAATTTTTTTTGTTGTTTTTGTAATTTTTTAGTTTTTCTTTTTAAAGCTAATAGTATAGAAATCGAAAGGATTCAGGTAGACATGGCGAGAGGAATGTCTAATAAAGGAGTATAAATTTTCAGTAAACATTTTTCGAGGGCATGTGCAGGGGACGATTGGTGAATACGAGTATAACTGCACAGGATCCTTCCACATTATGTGTTGAGGCCAATCAAGTTGGAGGAGCATTTGGCAAACCGTGCAAATGCACTAATGTGAAATTAATTGGAAAATTTTGCGTAGCTGGGTGTGTGTGTGGGTGTGTTGTGTGTGTGCGTGTTTTCAGTTCCAGGGGAAGGATTTCTTACATATGCTTCGTACAAGTCAAGTAGCAAGTCTTTGAAACACAGTTAAATCGTTTCTTATATCTTTGTCTGTGGTGCAGTTTAGTTAACTTTCTGCTTCTGCGCTAAGGCCGCAGTCGCGTCGCTGGTGTTGTTGTTGTTGCTGTCCAGAGCCTTCTTCTGGTGCGCTAGCGCGCAGTTCTCTTGTGCTGAGGCGGCCAGCGCCCGCTGTCCCCTGGCCTTCTTGTAGCTCTGCATGTAGAAGTTCATGAAGAGGCAGAAGAATATCGAAGCGTTCAGCAGCAGCAGCGAGGAAATGAACTTCGAGAACTGGCACTGGGTGCTGAACAGGGCACGGATTGTGTGAACGATGCAGAGAACGAATTGCGCCTGCAAAGAAAACAAATAAACAAAACATGGTGTGAGTAAATGGAAATCTTAATCTTTGAGATATGAGAGCGACGATATGCTTCAGTTGAAGCGTATCAGTTCTAGACGAGATGCTGCCAATTACGTGTTTAAAAAGCAATTTCTGCTAAAAGCGACAACAAAATGAAAACACAACAATTTTGCGTGGAGCACGTTGGGAAGTTTGAAAAGTTGTCAGTCACTTTAGTTTGTTATTTAATACTGGAACGTAAACATTCCATTTGTGGGAACCACCTCAGACTGGACGCTAATGACTTGCATGCCGCGGCATGTCCGTCCGCTGTGTCTGTCTCTAGTGTGCGTGTTGGTCGGTTAATTGTGAGAACAACTTAAAAGCCAGCTCCGCTTAATCGCTGTTCAGACACTTAAGTAACACATCATTTAATTCATAAGACACATTTTAATGAAATATTTCTGTTCTTGTTATTTTACACAGATAGTTCTCCTCAAATGCTGGGGCGGCTCATTTTATTTTAGATGCCCAGACTGTCGAATCTATGCCAGAGCAAGTTCGACACTTCTAGGCCGTAGCCAACCTACTCAAAACACCGTAGTTGCCTGAGATGACATTTCCAGACCATAACATAACACAATAGTAGCCTCAGACGACGTAACACAGTAGTATCCTCAGCTGACGTAACACAGTAGTATCCTCAGATGACAGGTGCCTATGAGGCTCGACCCTTCTGTTTCATTATTTCCGCATCCCAGTTGTCTTTTGCTCTAAAGCAGTTTCAGGCATTTGGTTCCAACTGTCATCTATGGCGACATAGTCCAGACCTCTATTGTGGAACATTGGTTTTTGTTTGTAAACGGTTTGTGTGCAAAGTTGTTGTTGGAAAGTGATCGTGCTTCATAATCGAAGAAGTCATGAAACGAGTTCAGCACAAGCTCCCTAAGTGTTAAATCCAACGCTACTCCTTCATAGAGCAGCTTGGTTTGCGAATGATCCAGTCTTCATGAACCAATCAATAAAGTCAGTCAAATGATTGGTTCAGTGTAAAATTAAACTTAGAAGAGAAAATTAAACTTTTTTAAAACTATTTAACCAGATAAAAATCTGTAGAGCTGCCACAAAGAGTGAAGAAAATGGCCCACAGATTAGTCTAATCAACTGTATACTTCGACTTGAAGAAATCGTATACACTTTTAGTTTCCGGTGCTCTCCTATTAACGTAAAGACCTGCAGCTCCCCCAATGATAACTGAAATCGATTTTATAAAGTTACTTGGTAGTCTACTCGTATTTTCTTCAATACACTCAAAAGCAACGCGCACCCCTTTTTCAATATCTTTTCAATTTATATCAAACTGATGTTAGAACACAATTATAGAAGGTTGATTCTGCCACACAATACGAGCGTGACATATGAAGGTACACGCATTATAATTAGCCCCCATATTTAAGTCTATTTATTATGTTCCGTGAAACATTTACTTAACAACCACCAGAGAATTAGAGAAATGCTGCTCGTATAATACTGGTTTACTGCTGACATAAAACTCAAAGCGAGGGACAATTAAATATAATCGAGGCTTTACTCAGCTAATTTTAAGCAAATTTTATTGAGCGGTTATATTGAAGTTCCGCAATTCCACTGCTACATTAACTAAAAGAATGATTAGTCGCTTGAAAGAATAACTTAAGCTCGGCAGAAAGGGAGACTATCCAAGGGAGACACCTGCTACTTTTTTTCCTATTTCCTCTACTTCCTATTTCCTTTACTTCCTATTTCCTTTACTTCCTATTTCCTATACTTCCTATTTCCTCTACTTCATATTTCCTATTTGCGGTCACTGCCCAAACCCGTTCCACCCATTGCAAACCTACCGCAACAAGTAGTTCCGTTCTGTTCTTAACCCATTCTTAAAATTCTCACTGACCCTTATGCTAATTCTTTCTACTTCCAAATGGTATCTTTTGATTGATAGCCTTGATTGGAAATGAAATGCGGTGGAGATGCGAAAAGCGGACTGGTTTCACTTGAGGCAGACGTGAGGAACGCATCGAAACCCAGTTCGACGGCTAAATTGCCGACGCAAACAAAATAAATTACATGTAAGATCATTCGTAAGCTCATAACTATGCTTAAGCGAGCGCCAGCCTCACAACCAGCCACACAGCCATCGACCAGCCAGCCAGCTAGACGAAGGTTACGCTGTAGGGCTACACTTCCACTTTCAGTGACAATATCAACAAACGACTGAAACCAACGACTGAAAGCCACAACACGAGCAGCAGACGCAAATTAGCAACATTCTTACGAAGGACGCAGGTTGCGGTTACACGGTTGCGCTGCCAGCAAAAACCAGCTCAGCCGACTGGCAAATAACTCAAACTCTGTGAGTCACACACAGCCAGCGCAGAGGTCTGCGTTCACGTTGTTTTTGTTGTAGCAACATGTCTGAGTAAGTGCAACCGAACTGTTGTTGCCAAGATCGGTTGTGCGAAGCGTTATAAAAATATGTGAGCATAAAAAAGAAATAAAGAAACAAATTGTTTGGAGCTCGCAGTGAAATAATTGACACTCGCCTGCCGGGCCGCTGACTTGGTGAGCGCTCAAAGAGACTCAAAACGGCAACACTGGCATAATGGGCGGAAGGGGGTCACTTCAGCCGGCACTCTCAAGCACATGCGAATATGTGTGCCTATATTTATTTTTAAATAGTAATGAAGTTGTCATAATTTTATGACAGCCATTCAACTGAAATTGATTTGCACAGTTCGTTCGCAGCAAGTGAAATATGGGAGGGAGGTGCTTAACAACAGCAACAAAAACAACAGAAAAAAATATATTAATAAAATTAGGGCCGTGACACATTAAAAATGCTCATGAGTGATGGCCAGTGATAAAATGCTTCTGTTTCAGGTATTCCAATACAGAAAATATGCGCTCTGCTTGCATTTATGTGAGCAAGATATGCGTTCTACACAGTTGACATTGAATTGCCTCATGGGTTTTACCATAGTGGTCTTCTCAATTTACGAACTTGGCTAAAACTGTCTCTAAATCACTCACACTTATATTGGTTTATAGGATATTGTTTCCAATAGGATATCTACTTGGTCTCATCTTGTGAAAGACAAAAAAGTATCTGAGTGATACATAGCAAGCAACTGAGCCTGTCTTCTATCTATTGCCTGATAAAGTGTGGTCTTCCTATTATAGAAGGGGAAGAGACCAATGCCGCCCACACTAAATCCGCACCAAATGACTCTTTTTCCGGGTGCATAACGCTCTTAGATTTGTTGTGGGTTTTTTTCAATCCAATTTCATTTGTTCAATTTCGCTGCCGCTGTTGTTGTGTGCTTTCTGTAGTTCGTGTCTTAAGTCCTTTGTAGCCTGTTCGTATCAAACAAGTTGGGTTTGGTTCACACTTAATTGAGTCGCACTGAAGAAGTGTTGCTGCACGCGTCTATGGGAGTGGCTTAAATTGAAAGTGTTTCGCAACAATTCGAAAAGATTATTGTTTTTTGGAATTGCAAATTTTCTGAACTTGAGAAATTATCATTATTAATTAATGTTTTTAATAAAATCTTAATTAATAGTAATGAAATTATATGCGCACGTCGCTTACGCAACAGGTAGTCTTTTAGAAACTACCCCCTTCTCTCCTTGAAAAAGTTCTCTCAATCGTAACGCAGACCAAGATGCGTGCACCTTCAATTGAAAGCCAGTATAGCGAGGAATATGTGAACGAAGAGTTTCAATTGCTTCTGTTGATATGCGAGTGAGTGAATGAGTGACCTACAAAGCGATTCGTTGGCTAACCAAGCGCTGCAAGTTGCCATTAACACTGCGGCGCAAATCGAGGCGCGCATGCACTGCTCACCGTCTATTCATCCAGTCATCTATCGTCCGTTTGGGCGGCCGTCATAGCGCTGGCACTCAATCGCGTTTGAATGTTGCAAATTAATAGAAAATCATTAAAAATCGTGTTTTTCACATGCTTTATTATTGCAGATGTGTGCGTCTATGCGTGTGTGGATCAAAATACGCGCTGGTCTTAGAAATGGCTGCAGTAGCGGTGAAAAGATTGCACAATTGCCTGACAGAGCCGGCACGAGCGAGTCGCATACCGAGGCGATTGAGTTATGTGCTTATTGGCGCTCACACAAGAACAGCACAAATAATTGTAACAACGGCCACAGCGACAACAAAAGCAACAAACAAACACAAAACGAGGGGAACGTTGCACTTGCAACATGACTGAAAAAAAGCCACAGCAAAAGTAACAAAAAATGAAGTTTGTTTACATTCATAAGGCATGTGGCAAGCACACACTACGCCCGGCATAATTAAAATTTAGACTTACACACAAATAGACAATTAAAAAATTCTGTATGACTTTTGTAATTTGTTGCAGGTTCGGAGAGATTTGTGCAATGATTTCGGGAAGCTATTATTTTGGAGGTATGTACTCTCAAGCGAGCACGCCTTCGAATAGACTGACAACCGTTTGGAACAATTGTGTGAGCAAATAACGAAAAATAATCGCCAACATCGCTGGACAACAGCAACAATTTCAAGAATCCCACTCCAAACCAGTGCTCAATTATTATGCGTATTGTTGACATATGCCAGGCATGTGGCAAGAATCGCACTACTGCCGGCACAATTAAAAATTAAGCATACATATGAGTAATTAAAAATTTCTGCATTCTCAATTAAGTACAACAAATTCAGGAAGCAACAATTTCTCAGGCAGTTTCTCCCATGCGACCAAAGCGCGCACAGAACCAACAAGATCGATCGAGCGTTTATTGCGAAAAGTAATCGTTGTAGTCGATTGCCGATTATCGCTTAACAGCAGCAGCAATTACAAGAACAACAAAATAACGCGAAACACCACAGACCGACAGCCGGACATACTAACAAAGAACGAAAAGTGTAAAGCGAGCAGAGTTGGTGGTCAACTGTTAACACCATCCACCAATACAACTACAACTACAACTACAACCATCCGTCATGTTGGCACAAGACTGTTTGGAAACGTGTTTGTTGTGTGCATTAGTTGCATGTGTAGCCAGCCAGCCAAGCCTTTTTTGAGCAGCAAACTATGCGCAGCAGACACTTGACTTGGCATAGTGCAGTGTCTGTGGTCAATCTTGGCCTAAGTTTGGCCGCAGTCGTAATCAGTGAGGCAACTGAGCGTTATGATTGCAATTATCTGCCAATCGACAACTAACTTCAACTTGCAACTTGCAACAAAAACATGTGAAGCGTGTCTGCGCGCTGTTGTAACAAGGCAGTCTTTTTATAGGTTTATTGTCTGTTCTGCTTGCGCTGCTGTTGTTATTATGGGAAAGCGGCAAACTGGGCGGACCGCTGCAGTTGCTGGTGCAGCTGCTACGGCGGATGTGGCTGTAGTTGTGACTGCGGTGGTTGACAACGGTCAGCAGCAATTGGCTTCCGGTTGTAGGTCAGTGGGCTAGCGAAGCAGCACAAAGATGGTGCTCAAAACAAACCACCACAAAAATCGTCTGTCGGTGATCGCTTTTTCGTTCTGAGCAATTGCAGAAATTGTCATTGCCGCAAATTGTTTTGCATTGCGCTTCTTGAATGCGCTGCCACAAGCTACGATAGGCAGGCAAGTAGTTAGGAGCATGCGAAGTCATAGCAGCGTGTCCAATATCATAACAGAACGCCCCCCCCCCCCTAGTCTGTCATCCAAAGAGTGTGGCAAAGACAAATATATACAGTCAGGTTGGCTGCTGCAGCACCTGTGCCATTTCTGCGACTTTTAAGAACACTGCGCCTCCAAATTGTACTCAGAAGCGAAAGCGGCTTTGGGCAATACAAGCGCATATTACTGCCAAAATGTGACAAAATTACAACAAGCTCAGATGTAAAAGCAGTAGTAACGTCAACAGTAACAACAATAACAATAACAACAACAGCAGCAGTAGAAATAACATTGACAGCAACCAGTTGTGCATTTGAGGAGCTGTTATGCACGCTGTTGCCGGCAACATTAGTGCTGTTGGCAGTCGTCTGTATTCTTCACCTAAAACCGGTTACTATATCAGACACAAAGTGACGACTAGTCAATCGTACATTTTTAACGATGGTGAGGCATATATTGAGAAAACACCGTGAGGAGAGTGAGTAAGTAGTATGTTTTCCACAAGACTGGAGGCCGATTATATTAATAGAAGTAGAAGTGGGGTAGGCCGGAGAACCGCCGAAGAATTAAGTAAGGCCGTTTATATACTATATTATTAATATTGACTCTCAGCTGGTGTTCACCATAAAGCTTAAGCGAAATGCTCGGGTGCTGATATTGTAACTACACTGCTATTTTAAATCTCTAGGTAACACGCACAATTGCAGCATTTGTATTGGAATCCGTGCAAGACTAGTTAAAATGAAGTGGAGTTGTATGCAAGTCGTGTAGTCGTCATAAATGTGCATATAGACCCATTGAGAATTTCGCAACAATAGAAACAAACGGAGAATAGACAAATGCATTGAAACGTTAAATGTTCCCTTCTGGTGCAGACTGAACATCTGTCTGTATTGCGCGTGTCGGTGCGTGTGTGTGTGTTTGTGTATGTTGCATCCGCACAAAATTCAGTGTAGTTCTTTCCCGCTTCTGTTAGAAGCAAGCGCGAGCAGTTGCGTTGCGGCAAACCAGCGCTCGCGAGCGAATAAACGGAAAAGCCACCAACACTTGACCATAACTAACGCATGCGCAAGCGCAGCGGCAGTGGCAGTCGTCAGCCAGCGCATTCGCATTTTAGAAATGTGGAAATCCGAAAGGAAAATTCAAAAATATGCAGCGGCGACTCGCCACGAATCTGAGGCGATGGCAGAAACTTGATTTCGGTTGTATTGTTGAATTTGAATTGTGATTGCGGCAAGTGTGCGCTCGTTTTGGTGCGTTAATTTGCGGCCGGCGCGATCGCTGAAACCGAAAACTGGGTTAAATTTGCTGAAATTTATTGATCAATTTTTTTGCTTCATTATTTTTGCCACAAACACACAGAGAGGCTCGTGTATTGATTTTCCAAGCAAACAATGCTCGCTCAAATCTGGGTGCTGTGGGTAAAAATAGTAAAAGCCGTTCTCGGAAGTTGCCCTGTGTGCATATTTATGAAATTATGGAGGCCGGGCGGCTACTCACAGGCGCTTTAACACCAGCGACCACTTAAAGCGAGCCAGGAGCATATTTTCCCAGCAAATTATACGATTTATGTCAGCATTGTGGCAGGTTATGAATTATTACCCGGCTCCTTTTTTGTATATTTATGAGGGCTTTCCCAATTGTAACCGACACTTAAGGAACTAGCTCTGCAACCCCGCTGCCCCTACACACATTTTCCAAAGCGATTACAATGAGCCGCTCACTCTGCGTTTATGGTCAATTTGGCAGGAATTTTTTCTATTAGCGCTGGGGTCCAGCTGTTGAAATCTGCCAAAAACGGTGGCATATGGAAAAGTGTGCTGCAAACCCAGAAGTCAGTAAGTGGTGTGATTCAGCTTGCAACTGCCGCTAAAAATTTGGCAGCAGTTTCGGATTTGCAGCCACTTATGCTTACGCTGCGGGGTTAAACGAGCAGTTCAAAGCGCGGCAAAGCGCTGTGCAGGTGGAAAGGTTTCTTTTACTTGGTCTGTCCGAATGTTTCACTGCTGCAAGTGCCATTTCATTGCATTACATGCTTTTATTTGCAACGTGCAGCAAGATTGGCCAATGTTGTAAATGCAGCTTATAGCCAGGCAGGCATACGTGAATGCTAACGTTACAGAGTCGCTCGTTCGTCCGTCCGTCCGTCCATCCGCCAAACTAGTTTCAAAAGTTATTTGAATCTTTGCCAAAAGCGTGTTTATAGGAAAATTCTGAAACACGTTTTCGGCATAAACAAATTTCTGCGCAGCTAATTTACCCGCTGTAAATTTACACTGCATGTGGCTATTTATTATTATTGTCGCCGCTTTGTACTTACGATTTGAAGCTCGGTCATGTATTTCTTCCACCAGAGGAACTTGGCGTATTCCGGACCCATCGCCGACATCATGTAGTAGAAGTACATGCACACGTGCACGAAGTTGTTCAACAGATTGGGGAAGGTAGCATTACCGCCTGCAATGAGAATGTGATGGAAATGTGTCAGAAGTTAGACTTACACATTTGAGCAATTGTTTGTCAAAAGCACACTTTATGAGGCCTGCTGCGTTTATTGCTTACCTGCCAAGAATTTGACCAACACCCACGTCTCCAGAGGCGTCACCGAGTGATGGTAGACATGCAGCCAAGTGATTTGAGAAGATTTCTTGCGTAGCACAAAGAAAATTGTGTCAGCGAATTCCGTCAGCTTCGATAGATAGTAGATATAGCACAAGTTCAGCATCTAAACGAAAGAAACAAGATAGAGACAAAGAAAGAGAGCATGAGAAGAGAGCTATACAGAGAGGGGAATAGTGTAAAAATGTGTAACAGAAAACCGTGCCAATGCCCTTTAAGACTTGAACTTTTGTGTTGATCGCTGTGATCGCCGCTTTGCATACATCGTCTTCAAATATGCTTCAATCAATTTGTTTAGACAATGCCAATACTCTGTGTGGATGTGTGTCAGCTACAAATATTACACAATATGTATTTTGCATCTGGTACCGAGTGACCATGTTCCTCGGCCATTAAACTCTGTTCAACCTGTTGCTGCGATTCAAGAAAAATCAACGCCACAACAGATGAATTAACGTAAACAGCTAAAACCAACAATGGCAACAACAACAACAACACGGACAACAATAATAACAGCATTCGATATTTATCCATCAATTGAATGTGTGTCAAATTTTGAGACTGTGTAAAGCGTAAATCGAAACCAACCGACAAACAGACCGTCAGCCAGACGGACCAACATGAAAGAACGAACATGAATGATGGCAAACACTCGAACCATTTGAAGACACGAGTATGCGTGTGTGTGCTCACACTGCACTCTGTACGGGCAGTCCGACCGAACGAGAGCGACCGCTGGTTGGATGGATGGCTGGCATAGCAATTAGAGGCGAACATGCCCGCCATGTGCAGTGCTTGGCATGACCGGTTGAAGCACACCATCTGCAACTTGATGCTTTGCACGAAGAGGCAATAAACGCGGCAAACCAATGAAAGAAATAAGGAAAGCCTTGCATAACGATAAGATAACAGCCCAAGTATAGAAAGGAACAGAGCGGGAGGCCGAGGCGGGATGCAGCTAATTAAGTTCGTTGTGTTTATGGCCGTGTCAATATTTGGTTTGAGCATTGTTCGCCATTTACGGTGCAAACGAGCATTGCACTTCCTCAATTCTTAAAGCGTGGCAGACGTCTGCATAAGCAACCAAACCGGTGGCTCGTGCAGCACGTTGTAGCACGAGCCGCCGAGAACGTGTGGTTACCCAAATTCTGCACACTTGCTTCTGCTACAAAGCATTATACAGTCATGTGCAGACGTGGCGCTTGCCGAGTAAAGCGAGCGCACCCGCCTGTTCTGCGCTGTTGTGTTGTTCTTGCAACGCGTATTATTTTGATTAATATTGGTGCAACTTTTATTTATCTATTTGGCAATTTTGTTGTCGGTTTGGTTTTAACACAGCGCGAAAATTTACTCTAAATTAATTGCTCCTTTACAAAATATATTGTACTTCTTTGTTTTTGTAGCTGTTGTGTATTGGCACGAGTGCCTCCATACTGGATACTCACATGAAAACCCAATGTAAAAGTTTCAGTTGAACATTTTTTAATTTCAATCAAATTCATATACATACTCGTAAATTTTCCGTTTTCAGCACAAAAAGAGCACCAAAAAAAATATTGTAAATTGTGATGTTGCAAAAATTTTTGGGTTTTTGTTATTGCTATTGCTATTGTACTATGAATCTATTCTCAGTTGCACGCAACGTCAATTATGCACTCAGTCAGTCAGTCAGTCACTCAGTCAGTCAGTCAGTTAGTCAGCCCATCATACGAGCCAGCCACAATGTTGCTAACATACAAAGCATTTTTGTTAATAAAAATTGTAAACAATAGTAAAGCAGCGACCTTGAAATGTGGCAGCCAGTATACCAGGCAGCCAAGCAGCCAGCCAGCCAGCAGGCCTAGGAAATCCGAACGCATCAATAGCATAAAGGAAAATTTAAACACACACATGTATACGTACAATACATGTATGTGCATGTACTCGTATGTTGGAGCCTAATATCGTAATGGAGCCTAATATCGTTACTTTTTCCAGTTACTCGTTGCATTCAGTTATATGCAGTCTGTCCACACGAAAGTAACAGCTGATGCAACCAATGTTATCCACGATTGTTGGATATGATTGAAGAATACAAGACTTTGACATGTCTGTTGACAGTCTTGTGTTCTATAATTCTGGGCATATATGCGAATGTGCTTTAAAGACAGTTTATAAAATTATTACTATATGCCATCCATAAATATGTGTACTCGTATATTACATGTCGGTACTATCTTTATTAAAATGAAAGCAGCGTTGTTGATTCTCGTTCTTTGCATTTGTGGAAAAATAATAGCAAATCATCATTCTTGTTTACATCGATGTTTTTCTTGTTTTCCTCACGCCCAGGCATATATTAAAGACTCTTCGTTCGTGTTTGCTTTGGAACTGGTTGCTGAATACCATAGTGAACAATGTTAATGGTTTACATATATTATCGTGGAGTTGTTTATATAATTTACCAGTACAATATTTATTGACTAGGGACAAGGCGCAATTCATAGGTACTTTGTGCAATGAGCAACTGAACTAAACATACACTAACTTACAACTAACAAGTTATTCAAACAAAGTGTACGATGAAAGTATTTAATCCACGGAAAGTGTACGATGAAAGTATTTAATCCACGGAAACATTTTTAAGTGACACTTCTAAACAAACATGTTTAGGCTGAATCGTTGAGTTGCCTGGCTATATGGTTCAGGACGTGACATTACGTGACGTTTTCTCATGCCTGAAAAGAAGATATGTGGTCCTTTAACCACGCCTCTAGATGACTTAACACAGTCACAGTATCTGCAGTTGAAGCCTTTCGCTCAGCTGTACTCGTTACTTTCATTTCTCGTTACTTCTCTTCACAACTCTACTAGGCGGGCATGCGTGAGCGTTTGTGCGTGGGCGTGAGCGTGCGCATGCGCCAAACGCAATTCAAGCAGGGTCCAAATTGAATTAGCGGGGCTTGTTGGTGGTTCGCTCGTTCGCTCTGGCTGAAAGCTAACAAGTTCGTCGTGCTCCCACATTTATTGGTAGCAATCTCAGCTCTCAACTTTCATGCTTGAGTACAATCTGGCCCAGCGAAGCGTTGTAGCCAGGCTGAAGTAGGAGAATATTCTTGAAATGCATTTCGTTTCAATGCTGTTGTGTATTTGGGTTTTCGTTTTCATTCGAATTGATTGCGCTGCGTATGGGGTAAGTACTGAATTAGCGTTGTGTGGTTTCAACAGTTGACAAAGCAAACAAACAAAATTACACATGACGTTAGTCACAAAATTTTACATAGTCGCAGTTGTGTGATGCTGGTCAGATTGCAGGCGTATCCATGCTCGTATAATTTGTTGTTTCTTTTGTTTGAAAGTAGCCCCATTTCTGTTGAGAATTTTCAATAATTCAATTTCGTGCTTATTCGACCGGTTTAAAAATTAGTGGGGAAACAGTTTGTTTTTTGTTTTTCTTTATTTTTTGTTCGGTTTTGTTTCGGTTTTTGTTCACATAAGATTTGCAGTATGAATTTTGCAGCAAATTATTAGTCTGCTCTAATTGTAAGATTGATTCTTTCATAATCTCTCTAAATAAATGTTGAGTTTTGCAGTGGTTCCATTCACTTCTAAAGAAACATGAATTCAGTTTAGGCCGGTCTGCTGTTCCCAGCATTTCCGAGGCCGCTCGCTGGCTCATTGTGGTGTTAATTTAATTTGCGACTTATAAATCGAACGGCACTGGAAAGAATTGACACGTTTTGTCGATATTTGTATATGCTACTTAATTGGAGTAACTTGAGGTCTATCACTGCGTAAATTGTGTCCAATGACAACTGCTCTTTGGCTTCATCAATTCAAGCCGATGCAAAGCTCAAAGCGAACTTCAGGGAACACTTTTGATAGAAAAAGTCCAGGTCTTCATTTCAGAATAACTCTACACACATAATTCATGGGTGTTTTCATATAGTTTTGTTAGGGAAGGCAGAAAACTTCTCTTCCAACTGCGTTTGTATTTGAAACCGGTTCCAAAGTTTCGCCTTGACATTCGGTGGAATGATGAAGTTATTTTGTATTAGTTAACTGGCGATTTTGTTCTTTTGTAACTGGTTGGAACTCATTCTGTTGCAGCCGTTTGTGGAAATTTCCAACGCCGAGCCCTGCACATCGCTGCACTTATGGCATGTAAGTATATGATTATATGCAGCTCATCACGACTAGTTATGTTTATTAGCTGCAGCTTGTTTTTAATTCATTGCAATATATTTATCCGCATTTTGAAGTAACAAACAATCATGATATGTAAGTAGCCTATCGCTTTTTTCTAATGCGCACAACGGGCTGTGGCGGACGCACAAAGTGTTGTCGTATAGTCGCATTTCAACATGGTTCGATGTAATCGTTGACCTATAATATGAGTTCATTATGTATACATTTTTATGAATATTTCATTTGTGGCACAAACACGCCTCCTCGACACCTAAAGAAATAATCTCAAGAGCAACAAGCAAGTTACTTCCTTGTTCTAAACAGTGACAATATCTCTCGCTGTACTCGCTGCGACTGTAACAAGACTGCTGCAGCTGTACTGGAACGTCACACCACGGGCACTGCAACCATTGCGTCATACCAATATGTTAATTTATGTTGGTTTTAATGCAACTGTCAATTCAATTTGAATAGTGGCAGGTTGCGGAGTTTGGTTGTGTGTGCGAGTTCGATTAGTAGAGGGACTTACTAGAACATGTTTCATAACAACTAAAAACATTCCTTTGGAAAATTACTTGATATGGAGTCCAAGAACCTGTAATAGAGGTAAACTGCACCCGGTAGAAGGAAATAAACAGAAAAATGGGTGGATTCTTTAGGTTGTTCGTGTGCCCAGAGAGTTATCTAACAGCTGCTTCAGCGAGAAAACTTCAGTCAGACTAAAACTAAATGAGGCAAAATCCACACCAATCAAACTAATATGATTGGCTTTATGTTTGCCAGTGAAAGCACTGGAATCATTGGGTACTTAATTTGATTACGTGTTTTGGTTCTATGGCAACGGTGTAAGACAACTTGAGGAATCATTTGGAAATTTCGCTGATGCTGGGATCGATTGTCTGTTTGTCCTCGATGCACGTCAGTGAAGTGTTCATGATGCTGGTGGATGGTATTTCCATAATGACTACCATAGATCGATTAAGAAAGATGTATTTAAGTAATAATTAATGCTGGAAGATGGTGTGCTACTTGACTAAACCATTTAGAAGGGGACTCAAACTGTTCTGTCAAATAATTCTATTTCTGATCAAATTTATGTATGATTTTTTTCCAGTGAACGTTGCCAACGTACTCATTTGAGGTAAAAGTTTCTTGATCTCCTATTTGATTTATTGGATCCTGAGATTTGTAATAAGTTTTAAATTGAAAGGTTGGTATTTGATGGGATAATTATTTAGGGGTGGTTCTGGCCCCTAGTCTAATAGAGGAGTTTGTTGAAGACACCAGAATTGAGTAGATTGAGTCATTTTTCAATTACAGAAGCAATTTTTGAGTATTCTTCGAAAAGTTTTTCTTCAGTTTTTGGAAGAGACGAAAGCAAAGACCTTGACAACGACACAGCCGGGTCCCCTAGTTCGCGTTCCTCATTTTTCTCATAATTTAGGGGTTGTTCTGGCCACTAGTTTGATAGAGGTGTGTATTGAAGACACCAGAACTGAGTAGATTAAGTCATTTTTTAATTACAGAGGCGATTTTAGAGTTTTCTTCGAAAAGTTTTTCTTCAGTGTTGGGAAGAGATGAAAACAAAGACCATCGACAACTACACACATTTTTCTCATCATTGCTCTGCTTTGCCCAAAATAGTGGAATATATTTAAAAGGGTTCCCTCGAATTTGAAAAGCATTGCAATAACTTTTTAGTGGGAATCTTTCATATTCCTGTTCGGCATCTCCTAAAACTGGGAGTGGCCCCAATTACCGCTACCTGCGCCTACCAGTAAAGATGACCAAAGAAGTTGCTGTGTTGCCGCAACTTACTGAAGGAATATTCCCGATAGAACAGTTTAACCTCGAACTTGGCTCTGCTTTTCGCAGTTCCAGCCGAACAAACCGCTTTACCCTGTATTTAAGAGGTATGGCCTGATTATACAATGATAATTTATGTGAAGTTCTTTGCTAATTTGCCCGCTTTTTATACAATGTCAGCAGATCTGCTGCGTTTGACATTATCGCCAAACACGAATATCGAACATTTCGACGAACCCGTCGCCTGCCCGGCAAATAAACGAAACTAGTCCCCATCGCAGTCCGGTACAGGCGGACGCGGTGGCAGAGGCGGCGACTAATTTCATGCAAATTGAATGCTTGCAAAATTATATATTCCAAATCGCGAAATATGTGCGTACGGGTGTTCGCATAGGATCAGCACACGCCACATAAAGGCCATAAAGTGCAAAAAAGCAGCTCAAAGCAAACGCGAATGCCCGTAAATATGTGGATATAAAATATGATTTTGATTTCTTTGAATACTTTTTGTGAATTTGTTTGTGTTTTCTTTGAAAGAAATGACCAAAATCACACGTTTGCCTTGAACACTTTGTCCGAGAGCATCCGCAAGTGCGAGTCGAGTCGAGTCGAGTCGCGTCGAGCTGAGGCGCGTCGAGTTGGGACGAGTCGAGTCGAGTATAGACCCGCTCGACGGGTGGAACTGACTACACGGGGTGGTTGATAGCTGGTATCTGGACGAGACAAACCACTTCTTCTGCTTCAGAATTATCTCAAAATTAATGGCGAGTGAATGTTGTGCAACTGTGTTATGCAATTCGCCAATTCAGCTGCTTTCGTTTTGTTATGCAAATAAAGCGATCACAGCCACAGCCACAGCCTAATTCAGTCTTTTTGACATTTAATGATCTTACTTTTAATTATGTATTTTAGAACGGCAGAACTTACCCGCTTCGACATCGGACTATCCGAATAGTCAACGGGTTGGCACTTGAGATTGTAGTAGTTCAGCCAGCCTGCCATCAGATGCTGCAATAGACGGTGTGGAAATAGTGTGAGCGGTGTACGAAGTTGCTTGAGCTGAGACCGCGTCTCACAGACACACTTACCTCATAGAACATGTACCCGCTTAGAGCCACTTGGAAGGCGTTGTAGATTACGAGGGTGCGTCGCAGCTGGAAGGGCTTTCTGTCGCGCATGAACATTGGGCCTATTAGCAGCACCCACGACAAGTACACAGCAACCAAACCGAAGCTGAACAGCGGGTGTTCCATCAGCGGGAAGCGTTTTGCTCGAGGATCTTGAAAGAGAAAAGTCAAATGTGGGTAAGTTGAATGCAGTTGTCAGGCAGATTTGTACACTTTTAGTTTTACTTCATTTTATGGCTATTATATAAGTTGCTTAATTATATGTTGGGTAATTCTAGAGAAAAAACATAATGATGATTTTATGGACATTTATGAGCGTACATTCAGCGTTGCTTCCGGCTTCGTGTATCCAAGGCAATCCATACGACAAACTGTTCTATAGTTAGACTTTTATATAACCACTTGGCACAGTTGATTAGCTAATACGGAGTGGCACCTAGTGACCAACTATGGAGTGGAGCAGTTTGGTTGCTTTCATTTTGGATGCAAAATCTGTTCAAGTGGCGCACACTTCCGAAATGTTGTCACCGCTCGCTTATTGGGAGTGCTCGCTTGGACGGGTTGCTTTGTCAGTGAATCACAACCAGAGAGGTGCAATGACCGGTCATTTTTTTCGGTCGCATGACCGCCAAAATGACCGTCGTTTGACCAGCAACTTGAATGGGAAATATTATGCAAATTGTTATTCATAAACTGTTTCATCGCTATTTACTGCGTGTTGGATTCATATAAATTTTTTATCTTCAGTTTCTGTTCTAATGCGTTAGCATGGATGAGGTCCAAACATAAAAAAGCAAGCTCAAGCCAATTTGTATGGACAATTCTGAGACGTTCTCGGCTAGTGGAATAAGTTATTTATTCTTCGTTCTTATGCGTTCTTGTGCCGCAGAAAATGTGTATCCATGCACGCAAAATTTCAGGTCAAAATGAAATTGATTATGCAAAATATATTCAAAAGCATGCGAGAACAGATTAGGAATAATTATCAATCTCCAGGACAAATAATTTTATACTGAGAAAACCTGATAGTAGTACTCTGTAGCGTTGCGATGGTTAGGAGGAACATATATCCTGGCATTTACGAACGAAGGCGTTTGGTGTCGTGTCTTTGTGTTTCACTTGATCGTGGCTCATCTGTAGTTAAGGCAAATAATCAGCACTGCGTAGATTCCCTCATAAGCCAGCGACGGAGGGCTTCTTGCACAACTCTGGTGATAACATAATTTGTGGGCCTTGTAAGAAAATAGCAGCAAAAGCATCGGGTGGGCCAATGGTGTAGGAGTAACGCCGTAAACAGTGAGAGTACATTCGCTTCTCCATTAGCAGCGGCAGATGAGTTTCGATAACCCAAGGCAAGTTGTTTACTGCTGTGTTTAATTGGCATTTGATAGGTAGTTTTTTTTTTAATACCTTAAACTGAAATTAAAACTATAGAGAATGAAATTTCGCAACCAAGGTTTTGCGAGGGATACAAACTCTCAACTCTGCATTGCAGCAGACCAGCACGATTACCATTTGACCGCGGGGGCCGACTAAATTTGGTTTACGAGCAGTTTATTGCAACAATTAATTAGTTCGGAGGCAAGTGTACCTAATCTGTCGAAAGAGCAAGAGGCACGGACACAAGCTCAGGACAGAGGCGCGTGGGACCCGCTCCATTGGCCGCCGCATTAAGGTTTTAAGTAATTGCATTGCGCCACACTTGCAAAGTGGTATTCTCTGTATTAAAATTGTTTCTTACGCATTTTAATATGCAGTTGCAGTCAAGTAGAAGCCCAGGGGGGAGGTGTGAATTCGTTCGTAATCAATTTGGCCACAACTACAACGCTTTTACTGCTTTGACACACTTGCCGGGGAATTGCTTGAGTTTAGCTGGAAAAGGCTGCGTTGCGCGTGTATCCAATGAGAAGAAAATTTATGAGTCTTTGTAAAAATTGAAGCGTTAAAATGTTTTATTATTCAGGCTGCTCAGAAATATTTCATTGAAGCCTGCAGTAAAAGTTCGTTGCTTGAGTCTTTTGAGCACAGCTGTGAAAAGTTCGTTGCTTGAGTCTTTCAATTCGGCTGTGAACGGTTCGTTGCTTGAGTCTTTTAAGTCAGCCAGTAAAAGTTCGCTCTTTGGGTCTGTTGAAGACACATGTTGAAGTTCGTTTCTCGAGTCTATTTGGAGCGAGATGCAAAAATTCGATCCAGCAGACTTTTAAACCAGATAGAAAAAGGTCGTCACTGGAATGCCTTCAAGTAAATTGTTTAAATTTGCTGCTGTGGAAGATAGTTGTAAAATGTTTTTTTCTGGATTCATTGAAACAAACAATAAAAGCTCATTATTGGGGTAGGCAGTTAGCTAAGAAGAAGAGATGTAGATAGAAATGGCAGCTTAGTTCACCAAAGGCTCACTTGAGCACACCTAATGGCCCGTTTCTGATGCCACGGTGTGTCGCTGTTCAAGTACTGACTAAAATTTTCTTCTTTACATTATTGGGTTAGGTAGGTAGATAGGAGTGGCCGCCTAGTTTGCCAAAAGCACTCTTGAGCACACATAATGGCCCATTGTGATACCACGGTGTGGCGCCGTTCAAGCTTTGACTAAAAAGTAATCTTACTTGGGATGGTGATAGTCTGCGCAAGGACTTTGAAAACATTTTTCAGTATTTGAACCGAGTTCCAAACAGGTCCACTCAAATTATGTATATGAAGTGCCTTCCCCGAATTTTCTCTGTACCGCTTTTTAGGTTTCTAATGTCCCACGATTTAGAATACTTTATTATTTTACATTAAATGTTGCTACCGCACATCAGCAATTAATAAATACGTAAGTGACTAATCTAAACGAAACAAAACAAATTATTATCGCTTAATCATCTCGCTACCATTGACCTTTGCGCCGCAGTACTACCGAAAAAACATCCAAACAAACACAAACTATACAACTCGAGCGGGGATGGATGCATACACTCGAACTAACATAGCCCTCCCCCTTCCAGTGCAGACACCGCACAACGCACGGTACAGAGGGTAATAAAAGCACCAACAACAACAGAAGCACAACTACGAAAAACATCTTAGCTATGTAAAAACGTTTAATTACGTTAATAATTGTCAAAAATACGCGTACAATTGGCATTGCCAAGGCCGCGACTACGTTTGAGCCCAGGCATGCGCGTTTTATTGTAATTGAAGTCAGAAGTTTAACACACACAGTGCGCTTACGAATACGCGTACAACAGCTGTTCAAGTTTAAAGTTAATGAGCGGTAATATTTTTTGGTATTTTTGTTGCTGTTTTGGTGTTTTTATTGCTTAGTAAAGGCCTTTGGAGAGTTCAAACTTAGCGCTTGCTTGGAGTGTGGAAGAACATGGCAATATAAACTACAACGGAGGTGCATCTAAGCTGCAGCAAAGAGCGAGAGATCCGGTCGAATTTTCTTGCAGGATTTAACGCTGTTATTCTCTTCAGCTGCAACATCAGAATTCATTTTAAACAGAAGGCTCAGGGAACTGTCAGGTGTGCCTTGAACTCAAAGAGAATAGAAAGATGGCAGATGCAACCAGATACCATATTCCCAGAGAGATTCGAACACGAGTCTTGCATCCTCTTTACTACACCTCAGAGGCTGTAGTGAAGCAGCTACAAACTATCGGTAGCACCAACTCTCTACGAACAATAGAACGCTATTTAGGGGGGCTTTTTATTTGTTACGACTGCGGCCGACCCCACACTTGGCTCTACAAAAGCAGAGGAAATGCTGTGCTGTTTGAACTTTCCACCTTCCGTTCCACTGTCGCTACTATCACGCTTCTATTTGCTGAATTCTGAGAAATTTGCCATATTGCAATTAACGGGCTCGTAATTTGTTTTAATGCCGCTCTACTAAAACGACGGCTCACACAAGCACACACGCCAACGGAGAGTGCCACAGTTCCGTTGCCCAATTGAAACGCGTCTACTGAGTAGCTGCGTTCCGGTTGCACACGGTTGGGCCACCGTTATTGCCATTCATAATTGCTCAGCTTGAGCGCCTCTGTGCTACTCAATAAGTGCACCTCAATCAGATTTTTACTGCACTCAAGTGCGGAAAATCACGTTGATTGTAGCCCCATAAATTGTGGCTCAGCTGCGTTTTGTGTGTCTAAAATACTTCTTAGCAATGTAAAGTGAAATCAAATCGTTCAATTCTTAAAATCGGGCAGAATTGAACGATTTGATTGGCACTGCATCTCAGTATTGTCTTCTGGGAGAGCACTTTGTGGGGAATGAGTGCTAACGGAGATGTGACTCTGAAGCGTTGTGAGGATACAGGTTGAAAAGCATAAAGTTGGGTGGGGTGGTTGTTTTGCGGATATTTTAAGAGCAGACTCGATGATTCGAGCTGCAGCCAGATGACAGGCTAAAATTACTAAAATAAACAAGCTTCATGATCCTTAAGCAAGGAGGGGAATATTCACATTCCAAGGAAGAATGTTGAGCTGAATACAGATTTGTGTGTGTGAAGGAGATTTAAAGTGAATTGAGGTAACAACGGAATCCTGAATATTTCTCTTAATTGAATCTATTCTCATTTATAGTCACGTTCTTGAGAAAAGAAAGGGTGTAATAAATGCTTAGTTAATAATGAAATGTGGGTTAAACTGATCACGAAGTCGAAATGTACAATTTCAATTGGATTTAAATGAATTGAAGTGACTTTAACTCAAAGAGATTTCAACTGACTTTAACTATATTGAACTGAAAGAAAGACTTTCCAGGTCCACTTTATTTCTATTTGTGCTGTGAATTCTCAGACAATCTTGGTTTACAAGATATATTGATTCAAGTTTTCGAAATTTTGGTACATCGCCTTCTAAATCTAGAATAGGCAATGAAAGAAGATTCCCTTTTCCCTCGCAGATTCCTTACGGCTTCTGAGTAGGTTCTTCTTAAGAGATTTTTCTAACTGAATGATAACTGCTTCAAGTCGTGCTGATTTGATGACACAATGACACAATCAATCTCAATCTGTATAATTGTTCCCATATAAATTAATATGAAAAATAGGAAAAATCACCCGCGAGATTCTAATCAGAATCTTTTTGAACAAATTTGCATTTGTTTTTGAAGTGGTTTCTAAGAAATTTGTCACAATTGTCACAATTTATCATTTAATTTCTAATAGGAAAAATTTCTAATTTAATTTGTGGTTTCTCTTTTTTGGGCACATAAATTTGTCTCCTCCCATAAAAAAGGGAACCAAACATTGAAAGGACACCAAAAAGGCGTAGTGAAAACTCAGTCACACTCAATTCCAATTGGAGTTCAGTACAATTTCTTTACCAATTTCATATGGGACTACTTTAATCGACCAAGCCTCCAAGACTAGTTCCAGAGAATTCCCCTTTCTCCTACAATTTCTTTCTTATTTCCCGTCAATTTCCAAATGGCACAAAGAAATCTTCTTCTAACCGATAAAAAGTGATTGAAAATGCTCCTAATTGTGAGTTGATAGTTATGAGAGTGCTGAGTATGTACCTCCATATTCCTCTTCCACGAGATGGTAGTATCTCTGTATTAATCCCGTGTAATTCCTTGTGGTGTGATGCGATTTGAATTCGTCGATCGCGATGCTTGCGATCTCCGCTGCCAAATCGAAACGGGACGTTATGTTGTTACTCATTGTAATTTAATTGCGGAACGGAATTGGTATCCTGAATTCACTGGCTGCACTTGAGACACTGTGTTGCACACTTTCGAGGCGTTGGACGACCAGCGCACACCTTCGAGGGCGGGCAGGAATTTGGTTTGGGCGACTTTAGCGTGTTCGCCGATATCAAATTTACGAAAAATATTTCCACTTTACACGAACTGTTCAGCACAACTGGTTGTGCATTATGCTGTTCCTGGGGGGGACGCACTTTCGAACACTTTAGAGCACAAGGTAAATAAAATTGCAAACGACGAAACACACGAAACTGCACGCAAACGACTCAAACGATTTTTTTTATATTTTTTATTTATCTTTCTTTTCTGTTTTGATTTTTGGTCGTGGTTTTGAAATCGCTTTGAATATGTTTAAGCTCGGCGTAAATGTTGCATCCTCGGGTTGAATTGTGGCGTCTGCATGGGTTCGTAGTTGCGATTTTATTTTCTGTTATCTTCGCTTTTGTTTTATTATTTTTGATTCGAAAATATTGTGATTTGCCAAACCGCACCGCTTGATAGTTTATGCTCAACTGACTGTAAAACTTCTCGGCATTCACAAGATAAAATAATTTTTGCCTCGCTCAAGACACAATCAAACAGCAACGGCGGCAGCAACAACTATTCGCAAAAGACTAAACTACAACAACAACAACCCTAGCGAGGTGACGTCCGTCCGTCTCTTGAGGTGAGCAGAGCCGCGTTGCGCTGGTGTGCGAGTCGAAGGAAACTTTGTAGCAAAGCATTCATAATGGCGGTGCTCACAGGCACTCCACACATACGCATACTCGCACACAGAGCCGCTACAACGAACCCCTGAGAGTATGAGTAACAATTCTAGCGCAACTCGTTTCCGATGATCGCAGAAGCTCAGCTCGCAGCCGAAGGTGGTTGGTTTTCTGCTGGTGTTGGTGTGCGCTTTTCTTGCCGCAACTGCTGACTGCGTTCGGATTTGCGTTAGTGTTGTTGTTATTGTTGATCAAGCAGCCCGTTAGTTTGCCTCTAGTCAGCGAAGCTTCGGTGCTGGTGCTCTTCTTCTTGTTGTTGTAGAATCGGACAAAACGGAAATTCCGCTTTAGCAGCAGTTATGCACGAGGGGCGATTATTGTTGTTGTTTGAGCAGAGCTTTTGCGCGCAGCGGCTGCGCTGGCGGGGCTGAAAGTTACCTTCATTTACAGTATTTAAATTTATATTCGAATTTTATGTACTTTTAATTTTATCAATTCTTAATTATATATATTTATATTTTTAATTTCGGTTTAATTTATTGTTAATTAATTTGCGGTTGTTCCCATTCGTAATTAGAAGCCGGGCAATTACTTGATTTTGACATATCGATCTGTTAAGCGGAAACTTTTCGTTGGAGCAATTAATGTAATCACTCAATTTTTAAATATCGCCCCAGTTACATTCTGACTGCTGTTTTGATGCGCAGTTTACTCACTTATTATCAGAGTGTTAATTGGGTGGCGAATTATTTGATGAAAGATGCGGGATTACAGAGACTTTCCATGAGAATCCATTTAGCAGTGACCTAGAGGACGCACGTTTCGGTTAAGCGACCATCTTACATGTTGGAGTTGCTGTTTCCTTGAAAAACAGCCAATCGAAAGTAGGCAGTAAACATACCTAAGAATACATCCAAGAATAAAAGTGTCTAAACTTCCAGTTGCCTAGCGAAGAAACCAAGTCTGCCGCTGTGTAAAGTAGAGTAGTTTATTCGCCATGGAAGTGGGTGTCCGCAAAGGCATTGGGTTTGGGTTGGAGTTCGAGTATGTTTGATGCAACTCAGAGGATGTTGTAATGTTGTCATTTGGAATGCTTACCTATATTTTCTGTATTACAGCAGGAGTCGGAGTGCGAGTGCGAGTTGGAAACGAAGTTAAAGTCGAACTTCTATTTTGAAAATCCAGTTGATAGAAAGGCCTGACAGGAGCACCCCAAGTATTGGAATGGAACGAACCATTTCGAGCTGTGAAATCACTGCGAGCCAGACAAATATAAATCATGGTAACAATTACCCCAAGGAAGCTAGAATTGTTAAAGATCATTGAGCTCAGATGTAATTTTGGTTGATGTTGTAAAATACTAGCTCTGGTTAGATAGGTTTACATGGAGAGAGAGAGAGATAGAGAGAGATAAGGGAAGGGATAACATTTAATAGCTACTTGTTTAGGAAGCAAATATAAACATATGGAGATGGTTACTACTTGGGGACAGATTGTTTACTACATCTCCAATCATAAAGGGGGTTTGGTTAAGATGTTCAGCAAAGAACTTCGCTAAAAATCAAGTGGTTTTTGGGTCCAATTATTAAACCAAGAAGGATGCTAGTGTTAAAGGGCTGTGAATGCATGGATGGGACGGTACGCACTGATAATACAATACTTCCTCACTCTTCTTAACAAATGATTATAAATATTATTATAGTTTTTCTGGTTACATGCAAATAAATAATTATCGAATGAAAAGAAAATTTTGGGTAATTTGTTCCAAGGTTTGAAGGAAAATCTAAATCATGGTTAATGGCTCAGTAGCTTGGATTATGCAAATCATTGTTGAGACATTAGCTATGACCATAGAAATGATGGTTTAAGGTTATGAGGCAGTTACTAAGATATTGGAAATCATTTACCATTATTGGGCAATAGCTAGGATAATAGAAATCATGGTCTAAGATTATGAGGCAGTAGCTAGGATAGTGCAAATCATGGTTTGAAGTTATGGGACTAGGAGAATGGAAATTATGGTTTAAAGTTAAAGGGCAGTTGCTAGAATATTGGATATCATGGTTTTAAAGCTATAGGGCAGTATCTAGGATCATTGAAATTATAGTTAAGATTATGGGGCAGTAGCTTAGAGAATGGATATCATAATTTGAAGTTATAGGACAGTAGCTAGGATATGGAAATAATACTTTAAGATTATGGGACAGTCGCTTGGGTAATGCAAATCATGGTTTAAGGTGTGAGGCAGTAACTAGGATAATATAAATCATAGTTTCAGGTAATAGGGCTGTAGCTATGGTGATGGAAATCATGGTTTAAAGGTTATAGGGTTATATCTAGCGTAATGGAAATCATGGTTTAAGTTTATGGGGCAGTAGCTAGAATCTTGTAAATCATTATTTAATCAAGGTTGATAGGGATAATGCTAGGATAAATGAAGTCATACTTTAAGGTTATGGGACAGTAGCTTGGGTAATGCAAATCATAGTTTAAGGTATGAGGGAGTAACTAGAAGAATAGAAATCATAGTTTAAGGTTGTGGGGTAGTATTTAGGATGATCCAAATCATGGGTTAAGGTTATGGGGCATTAGCTATGATAAGAGAAATCACGATTTACGGCTATCGGGTAGTATATAGAGTAATGCAAATCACGGTTTAAGGTTATGGGGCAGTAGTTAGGATAATGGAAATCATGGTTTTAGATTATAGTAACTAGGATAGTAGGTAGACTAAAGGAAATCAGGGGTTAAAGCTATAAGACAGTGACTAAGATAATACACATCATGGTTTAAGATTATGGGGCATTAGCTATGATAAGAGAAATCATGGTTTAACTTTATGGTGCAGCAGGAATTCCAAACTAGAAACCATGCTCGAAGCTCTCAACGAAATAGGGACACATCGCTGTCCAACCGCATATGCAAAAAGTGCCCGAGTGTGGCGCAACTCAGATTGAATGCAGTTCAAATGTCAACTCAGTGTATCGTTAATGTCTCAATGCCACCGCCGCATCGCTTGCGGCTCCGGGCAAGTGCGTGCTCTGCACAGTTGCCAATTGTTGATATTTAAGCACGCATTAACTAGATGACATCGTCGCTGGGCAGACCTCGTCTCTCGGTGGCTGTGCTGGCATGTCTATAATTAATCTCTTAATGCATGATTTAATTAAACACAAAGACAGCAACTTTACTGGAGCTCTGCAGCCCATTGCCCAATCGGTCCATCTGTCTGTCTGCCTGTCAGAGCGTCCGTCTGTGCGTTTACTTGATTGCCACTTGGCGTGCAGAACGTTTGTTGTCGATTTAAGATCGCTTTTTGGTAATTGCAATAATTGCAGTAATTGTTATTTTAGTGCCCGTGCATGGGGCCAGCAACACTGCCCGCTTTGCATTTACTGCTTGGACTTGGACAAACGTTTTAATTAACCTTTTTGGGGTTTTTTTCTTCTGTTGGTATTGTTTTTAATTATTATTTTGACATTGGTCCGCAATGGCCGGCAATATCGTTCGATTCGGTTTGCACACTTCGCTGGCGACTTGAACCGCTGCGGCCGAAGCTATTCTCAACGGTGCGGTTCGGTTCTGTTAAAGTAGGTTGCCTCGCTGATTAGTTAAGCAAATTTTGGCATTCAAAATTCTATGCAGACACCGTGCAGATACACACACGCTCGTGCATAACTGTAAAGGAAGAGCCCTGCTCTCATTGCGGCGTACAGCGAAACAACAACACCTCTGTTTCAGACGCGACCGAAAGTTAAGGAATCTGCGAGACCGCGCTAATCTAACATCTGCGAGATTTGCATAATGTCTTGTCCGATGATAACGGGCGTAGCACTTGACTGCTACGGTTGTGTCTGACTACCGCGCAACTGCTTTGATTCGTGGCTCTGTTGCCAAGTATTGGTAAGTAACTGAACTTGCAGAGTTGTGTGTTGTAATACGTTTGGCACTGCGCTTGCCAGTTGAGCGATATCTGGAGGGAATGCTGGGATTCCCGTGAAGTTGGACGGAATTGTGCGATTTCCTTGCAGAAGGAATCTGAAGCTATACTAGTAGAATAAAAGTGAAGTATTTCGGGACCACACATTCTCAAGAAGCCTTTTTGGGCGTCTTCGGAATTGAAACAAAATTAGTTAATTCATATTTTTCAGTCTGAATAAGTTTCCGGGAGAGTTTTTCCTCCCACCCAAGCATGAGAAAAAATTGATCCGTATTTTTCAGTCCAATTAAAACTGGAGGTACAACTTCTCTACTTAGTTAAACCAGTGCTCCTTCATACATTCAATGTCTCTATAAATGATTTTGTGTACTCTCTCTTTCTAAACATGTGTCTTTACTCTCTGGGGAATTTGCGTGTGAGAATGAAAACGGCACTTGTGCTAATTGGCACCACCCGAGGGATGTCAACCATTTTACCTGGTGAGTTTGTATGAGTGACGCATTTGGCAATTTGAGGTGTTGTAATGAACCACTTCAAATGAGGAGCCATTTTAGAGTTTCTCAGAGAAACAATCGATTAAGTGATTGTTAAGAAAGCAAAGAAAAAGAAGGCTCTACCATACCAATTCCCCATCCCACTCACACTAACACAGTGTAAAGAAGCAAATAGTTACGTTTGTGGTTACATTTGGCTGCGAGGCAAAGCTACCCTAGGGAAAGCTGGTGGAGTTTTGCAGTGGTTCCCACATTTTATTCGCTATGTTGCCTGCCTCATTCGTTATAGGATGAGCCTTTAAAGGGCATCGTGTGTGAGTGGCACCACACCTTTACTCGGTGACTTTCCACTGCCACAACACTGACCAGAATTTTCAACTAAATCTCATATCTCGATATCATGCACCTGGATTTCGAGTGGCATGAATTAGTACCTGATCTTGTTAAGATTCCTTTCCCCCATCCTATTTGGTTTTAGCTGACACTCCTCTCTCAATGTTCGAGTATTGTTTTCCCAATTATTCTTCCGAATAACTTGATAAGCAATTATAATAATAAAATGTGTCTGAGGCTTTAGTTGGACGGATTTGTGAAACACATTCAACGCCTCTTTGCTACTCTTCAAAGCGAATCACGAAATACGTGGAAAGATGAACGAAATACAAAGTTCGAAATTCCTGAAATGCAAATGGCCTAGGTCTAGGTCTAGGTTAAAGTTGAGTCAGTTATGGCTGAGATGTGGTTTTTGCATAATATTTGTAGCTTGCGGAAGTTATAATACAGAATCTCGTTGAAAACACGCTTACGCATGAAATCCGCTGGAGCTGCTGTCGCCGTCGCTTTGGTTTGCCATTGACAATTATTAATCGGATCGATCAGAATGAGTGTCGGTGAGAAATGTGGCTGAAGATCTGTTCAGACGCTAAAGTGTTTCAAACGAGTTGAAAAGCGGTTCGCACGTTATCAATGATTAGAAGTGCAATTCATATTATGCCAACTGAGATGTCAGCGTTGCACATGCATTTAATTAATTGTCTGTTTAAGATAAATAAATTCCCAATTAATGATCTGGCTTAAACGAACTCGCATTGCATGAAACACAACATTATTTTCCATACAAGGTTGACCGATGCGAGTGGACATGGGGGTGCAGTGGGTGCAGTGCCAAAGTACCTTTCGGCCTGACAGAATTCCTGCCTCATTTGCTTCCGCTCGGCTTCCGCTGCGTGGCATTACTCTGTTGTTGCATGTTTGCCAGTACTACGCAAATACAGGCGACCTACATCAATTGAACCCAATTTGAGACTTGCCACTTATCCGCGGGAAACGCAGAAATTTCCGCAACACAATAAGCGCACATTGATTGACTTTAATTGTTGTCATCGAAAGTTTTCCACAAATCACAACGCTTTCCTCTTAAACCCTTCATTATCAGCTTAATTGAGCGGCCGTCAACACTCGCGTTGTTTATAAGCACCTCTCGAGGTTGATTGGAGATCAGTTTTATTGTTCTTTAGCCGCTAAATCGAAACGCGTGCAGCTCAAGTACCCCACCCCGTTGGTAAAGCCTTTCGGTGCTTCCCAGAATTCGCGGATTTCCTAGTAACGACGAACATTCCATTTGAACGAGTGATCTCCAAGCCAAACCAATTTAAACCCATTCCGTGAAATTGAAAAGGAAATTTATTGTTATTGTTACTGATATTGATTTTATTGCCGTTGCTTGTTGTTGTTGACGTTGTTGTCGTTGTTGTTATCGTTGTTGTTGTCGTTGTTGTTGTTGTTGTTGTCGTTGTCGTTGTTATGCATTCAGTGCAATTGGAGTATCAACAAACTCCAAAGAAGTGTTCGTTCGCGTGAGTTGCCACTTTAATGCGCCACTGACCCAATTTCTCAGATAAAACTGAAAGCTGCCGCCTTCCTGCTGCAAAGTAAGCCACTGAAAACTCAGCATAAGTGGCGAGTATGGCCAGGCAGCCAGTCGGAGGCTGACGAGCGAAGAATCCTGCTCGAGAAAAAGTTACAAGTCGGGTTGGGGAAACCCGAAAGACCCGTTTGAGTGGCGCTCGCGCAGTTGCAACATGCCACCACCATCTGTGATGTAATAGGCCAGCGTGCGAACTGCATTTCTAGTTGTTGCTGCTGTTGACGGATGCAGTTGCAGTTGCCAGTGTGCTGAACATCATTACAAACCCAGCTGGTCTCTCTCTCTCTCTCTCTCGAAATTCGATTTTCTTCTTTCGATTTTCTGTTTTCTGGCTGAGGAGTGCGATTGCCATGTTCGCTGTGGCCATTGTGAGTGTTGTGGTTGTTTACTATTGTTGTTGCTGTTGTTGTTGCTATTGCAATACAGTTAAGCTAAATTTAGCGTTAATTGTTGCAAGTAATGCTGTCTACTGGATTGACTGCTGCAGTGATCTTGAAAACTTTTACCTGCCTTTTAAGTGGAGTACTCGGTCAACCATTCATAAGCGGAGGCACTCATTCGGCCCACGTGTCCGTGATTTGCGCTCCTACCCTATGCACCACTGGGCCGCTCTGAAGGTCATTGTCCGGAAGCCGCTAAATAGCATAACGTACGGTCAAGACCGCATTGGTGCGGGGCTCTGTTGTTTGTTTCCATGTGGCCGCAGTGCACTAACACAAAACGTAAACAAGCAGCAGACAGCAACACCTACAACAACAAAAACAACAACAACAAAACTACCAACAACAACAACAAAACTACCAACAACAACAACAACAACGACAAGAGCAACAGCAGCATGAGTGAAGACCACAGCACTCGTGGAATAGAGCACAACAACAAATTCATCTTTTTTTATTGATATTCACCATTAACATAATTCGAGTGCAGAAAGCCCCACCCAAGAGCGTCAAGACAGATATGGCCAAAAGTAAACAGAAGTGGTAAAACAAGGTGTTAACTCATGAAAGGATGTTAGCTTAGGGCGCGAGTCTCAGAAATAGGGAGCAGCCTATTGTTTCGTCTAAGCTCTGAGTTGCCTCGTCACTCATGAAGATGGGGTTACTAGCGTGCAGGAAGAGGGTGGAATATGTTTCATGGAGACACTGAGTTTTTGAAGAAAAATACGAATGAATCTCATTATTAGGGAGTATTGATAGTTAAACCAACTTTAATCTGATATATTCTGTGAAAATCCAGTGCAAAGATTCATTAAAGAATGTAGTTCTTAAAGTTTAGCCCTAGGTACACGAGTCCTACACCGTTTTAGGCCATGACAGTCGCTTAGGATGAACTCATCGAAGTCACCCTCAATAGAATGGTACTCGGAGCAAAATTTCAGATACTTCTCAACTTTAGAGTAAGAATAAAAACAACATAAACTGCATCAGAGTTCGTCCACGTAAGCGGAAAAAGACAGCAATTCCAGTTTTTTTGAATGATGATAAAACTTTCCTTGTGCACTTATGTAGCTGTGAAGGGCTCCTCTATGAGTCTTAAACTGTTTCCTTGGAACATTATCATAGTTTATTAGTGGTACTGTTGCGGCAAATTTACTGATGTGTCAGCAACATGATCAGCTCACAGCAGACGACGCTAGTTGCTTCTCCTGTGAATAATATTCTGGACCCCTCGGCCACTGTCACTGGATCAGACCCCAGCAACAGGGAAACCAACATTTCACATTTTCGCCTATTTCAGCAAACCAATGGAGACGCAGTTTTAACGCCTTTCCAACCCGATAAACGCCAATTTCAGTGATTGTTTTCCGTCACGGTTCGCTTCGCTATTCGCGTGAACTTGAGCGCCTCAACTTGAAATGCTATGCGAGTTATGAGAAAATTATGCTCGGTTTGTGAGAGCGAGCGCCCCTGCAGGCTGCAGTTTTCATTCAGAATCGAATAAGAATCGAACTGCCGATAAATGGCAATACAAGAGTGACCATTCATGAAGTCTACCACAGGTTCACCATCACAGTGCAGTCTGGCTACGATCGCTATTGCGCAAAATCGAAGCATCAAGTGACCTTGACACACATACGAGTAGCGCAGAAAGAAGTGATAACTGAAAACATGCGAAGTGGCGATGCAGTCAGCCAACCAGCCACCAACCAACTGCACACCAAAAGCGACGCGGAAAACGGAAAGCGGAACGCACGAGCGCGAGTGAGCGAAAAATAATTGAATATTGAAAAGAGTTCGTGAGGTGTTTGGATGCCGTCTGCTCTGGTGGTGCTTCATATTTCACGTTCAGATTGATTACCAGGCGACCGCCAAAAATGGCAGAACGCAGCATCGGAATTTTTCATTTGTCAGTCACACCAGAATGAAATATTAATTTAGAGTGCTGAACCGAATTAAATTAACTCAAATTGAATAACCAACCAAATTAGACACAATGAATTATCACCTGGAAAGGTCTTGCCTCAGCGCCATCTGCACAGCTGACCCGCCAGCCCCCATCCCAGCGATTCGCCGCTTTCCACAGTTTTATCGCCAACTCTTCACATGTCATTGCGTTGTCGGCGTTGTCGGCGGCTCTGCCTTTCGTCGCTGATTCGTCTGCGCGATCTGCATCGGCACGCGATTTGCATAATTCATGCCAGTTTTTAGCGCTTCATTGATCTGCTCGGTTAATGTTGTTAACTGTAGATTATAATGACCGTACGGCTTAATTTGTGCGGTGTTTAGCGACCGGAAGCGCACATTTTAGCGAACGGTGCTAATCGAAGGTCCAAAATTCGATCGACTCTTTTGTGGTGTTCGAATCGTCTTTTCAGCAGTCGTCGATATGGATATAAATGTCAAACGATTCTGTCGCAGATTGTAAGTAATTTGACCTAAAATTAAATCAAAGAGAAAGAGAGAAATAGAGGGAGAGAGGGAGACGGAGATAGACAGATTATAATACTTCCGCTTTTGCGATTGCCAATTTTATTTTGTGTATGAAACTTGCCCACTGGTATGTAAGCCAGGGTTGAGCACCCGGAGTTAGAGTCGGAGGTGAAGTTGGACTCGGGGTTGGATTCGGAGTCGTAGTTGTGGTGGAGTTGAGCACTCGGAGTTAGAGTCGGAGGTGAATTATTTTTTTTTTTTTTTTTTACCTCTATTTATTTACCGAATCTTTCTTTGTTAAGAAACTAACAGTAATTTTTCTAAGATTACAAGACTACATTTATATATCTAAGTAATGTCCTCCTGGGTATATTCAGATCACGGTGATGTTTATGTTCCTCTAGTACCATGGAGCACCAGTGATCATTCTGAAAATTTTCGATTGGAGGCGTTGGAGTTTTTCCCTGTTTGACGGACACGCGGTACCCCACAATTGAATCCCATATGTCCATATAGGCTTAATGACCTTATATTCTAAGGCAAGGTTTGAATGCCTATTTAGTAGCCAGTTGAAGGAATTGTAGTTTCAATTTGATCTGAGCACACTTTGAGGCAATGTGTTTAGTTCAGGTTAATCGTCTGTCTAAGTGGATTCCCAGGTACTTTAGGTCAGAGCGTTGTGGAATGTTTTGACCATTGATGCGAATAGGGGGGCACGTGTCCTTCCTTAAGGTGAATGTTAGGTGTGCACATTTCCGGAAGCCGCTTCGTTGACCTTTATTCTCCATTTGTTAAGCCACTGTTCAATAGACAGTAAGTGGCTCTGAAGCCATTGAGAGGATTCAAGATGGGAAAATGAGGTGAAGTGGTCGGAGTCGGAGTGTGGGTGGTGTTGAGCTCTCGGAACTAGAGTCGCAGGTGGAGTTGGACTTGGGGTTGGAGTCTGAGTCAGAGTTGGGGTGGGGTTGAGCACTCGGAGCTTGAGTCGCAGGTGAAGTTGTACTTTGGGTTGGAGTTTTAGTCAGAGTTGGGGTGGAGTTGAGCACTCGGAGCTAGAGACGCAGGTGGAGTTGGACATAGGATTGGATTCGCAGTCGTAGTTGGGGTGGGATTGAGCACCCGGGGTTAGAGTCGCAGATGGAGTTGGGGGTTGGAGTCGTAGTTGCTTTTGGTCTTCTAATATTGGAACGGAGGTGTGAATCTTCAAAAAGACACTGGTCGCATTGCGGCAGCAGAAGTGTGGGATTCTTACCCACTAAAAACAACCTCCATCGCAGCCTCCGGGAAGTATTACCTTGCGACGATCCCGCGGGGGGGGAGGGGGGTAGTATGGTCAGCGGACCCCTCCTAGCTATTTCGCATTGCGCGTCTTCGCCACTCCAGGTGGAGGAGGTCTTTCATAATAGCGGCGGTAGTGTCACACACCGCAGCTTATTTCTCCGGGCTCTCGAGCTGTACATATGCGTAGTTTGGATGAAGTAGGAATATTGTGGATGACTCCGAATCCAAAGAATTATGTCAAGGTTTCATTTTGCTATCCAATATACTCACTGTCTTCGTTTTCCTTACTCTACTGGTAGTTATATTCCCCTGCTGTGCTTAGAAGTACTTAATGCAATATGACAATTCGAGTCGAGGTCACAGTAGATGGTTTTAGGGGGCTTTGAATTAGAGTGGGGTCTAACTGGTATTTTAAAATTTTCGAGACCGCCACATTTTTCGACTACCCCCCGTTTCAAACATGACTAAAAGAGGAAACAAGAAATATTTGCTTACCTGATTATATACATCTATTTCTATAATCAAATCGAACGAACTTACTTACGCTGGGGTATCCTCAGCGGTGTGAATTTTCAATTTTAATAGTTTTTATTTAAAATTAAATTTCACTTAAATATCGAACATTAAACCTAGTATAGGTAGCTAACGTAGTGCCTAGCCGCGTCAATATGTCCCAGTGGAGTCGGTAAACCACTGTTCTGTCTCTGTACTCTAGTATCCCAGTGGAGTCGATAAAAACTTTACACGATTGGCTCTGGCTGCGTAAGTTAATGTCACAGTGGAGTCGGTAAAACCTTAAACCACTGTTCTGTCTGCGTTAGCTTCATAAGTGTTCACTGTTGGAGTCAACCAGAGTGGGCTCTTGGCTGAAGTAAGTTTCGCTGGCGCCTGTCTGGAAACAAAGTCTTTACTGGTGTTGCCTCGAGAGTGTCGGTGTGGGAAAGAGAGGTCATTCTTGGGCCGCTGGCGCTTTTATACGAGCAAGCTGCCACATCTTGCAGTACATACTGTTGTTGTGGGAATGACCAATTCTATCTGTTGCTAAGCCCACTGTTCACTGCCGTTGTTTCTGCATTGTTGTTATTGGTTTTATTTGCCCTTGTATCACCTTCCGTCACCTTGTTGTTGTTTTTCCAGCTGTTGTTGTGGTAACACATGTCCCTGGGCGACCTTTATGTTGTGTTGTTGTTGTTGTTGTTGTCGCCTTGCAATTGTTGTTGTCGCCTTGCAAATGTTGTTGTAGCGCTAGCAAATATTTAAATTTACTCCACTGCATTAGAACATTGATTTTCTATTCTCTTCTTTGTGTCATGTACTTACGGCCGGTTGACCTGTACATCCTCTCTGCTGTGGCTGCTTTGTATGTTGCCTTCTGTCGCTGTATTGTGGTTGTTGTTTTGCTGCTCGTATCGTCTATTCGTAATTTTGTTGTTAGTGCAGTAGATCGGCTGCCTTACCTTCAGTATTTGCCGAGCAGTGTCTATCGTGTAATGGTGTGTGTGAAGTTTTGTTGTAATTCTGGAGCCGTTGTATTTCGACTTCTTCTGTGCGTTGTGTTTGTTGATGCGTTTTCCTCTCGCTGCATTTGATTTAGTTATTACAATCATTGCAATCTGTATGACAGTTTATTTCGTGTAGGTTTCCTGCGCTCCCGCCGTTGTTTGTGAGTGTTGTTGCAATTAGCAAGGGGGGCGTTTACCTTTCTTGTTAATTGTTAAACTGTGGGATGTTGGGGATGATCGTGCACTGTGTTATGTTGTTGGTGGATCTCTGTGCACAAGTGAATGTAGCCATTTGCTTATTCGTTGCAGCTAATGTGTAATCATTTACGTTTTCACAATGCAAACCAACTTACAGCTGTGCACTAACCTCTATGGTATTCGGCCCAAGAAATAGAAGAAGCCCACTCCTTGTAACTGAATCTAAAAACCAACCTTTACAATAGTTCCACAAATGAGTCTTTATTCTCCACATCTCTCCGCAAGAAAGGCACTTAATCGCAAGCCTAAAAGTGTGTCTTCATTTTCGTCGGAAAGCTTTTTTGCCTTCTCAATGAAAGCAAAGCGTGTTTATTCAAGCCGCGATCTAAGCTTATTTTAAAAAGCTTATATTAAAATCCAATGAAAGCTTATTTTTTAAAGCTTCTGTTAAAATCCAATGAAAGCTTTTCCTAGTCACGTATATTTGAATTTATCTTAAATTATTATTTGTTTATAATTTTCTAACTATTATTAATACAAAATATTATTGAAAGTTACACAACAAGGGACCCCGTTCTTTATTAAAATAGGAGTTTATATATTGACTGACTAATATATCGAGAATGTCCTTACTACTTTATTTCGCATGTTATAGTGACACTTAATTGCCTGTGCATCCTGTGTACTAAATTCTATATGCAGCTACCAAATTAATTGAGCATTATTTCTGTGCTTCCTGCCCTCCTCGTGTTTTTCATTCTTAGTTCGTCCTTTTGAAAGGCACATTTTTCCATTTTGAGTTATGAAATATTGTATTACAGAGGGAATTTCTTTGTAGTTTTATAGTCTCCAACCATGATATAATTTACGCAGTTCATATATCTCCACCGCCTGTACCCTTATACCGGTCCTCTAACAGTGTTGTCAATACAATTTTCAGTTTTCACAGTCGATTTGAAAACGAAGTGGAAGATTTAAATGTCCATCCTTACACCTGAAATAATAATATATCAGATTTATTTTATGATAACAATAGAAATCCAAGAATAAAACTGTATAACTGAATATTCGATCAGTTATAGATCTACGATTTTGTATGTAGGATTTTTATTGTATATTTTTCCTCAATTTTTTCCCAAGTTCAATTACGAGATGCTTAAAATCGGTTTTCCATCAATTGGATACGACTATTTACGATACTTCTGTCAATATTTAGGATCCTTCTGTCAGTATTTAGGATACGTCTGTATACAAGCACATATGACTTCTTCATTTGGGGAGTCCACCTTGTCGATTGATGGTGAACTGCCCACTTCAGATGATGTAAAAGCTGTGAAAGACTTCGAGACCGCATTTTCAATGATGAGAAAATCAAAAAGTACCTGCAACATGGGGTCACGAACTCGGGAGTGATAAGTTTAACGATATGCAAATATGTGGAACATAAATGTCAACCCAAACAGCCCTGAGAAGAGGATTGTCTTATACCATAAATATCACTATTTTCCTTACCACTCTTGTTTGGCAATGAACAATTTGGCAGACTTCTTCATCAAAGGTGAATATATTTTACTTTTTTTATGGTCATTCTATTTAAATTTTTGAGTAGGTGTTCATGGGCTAAAGCAAATTAAAAGGTGTCCATATCATGCATAATTGTTAGCAGGTAAAAACCTGAATGTGCGTTGTATCAAGTGTCGAAGATTCTAAGGGAATAAAAAATACAATCAGTTCTTTTCTCAACCATTTGTTAATGTTCCAGTTACGTTATTTCATTCAAAGTGTTTGTAGTCCTTTTGTCACGTCGGCCACTTCGATCTCATGGTAAGCTTCTAGTCTCGCAATCGTGGGTTCGTATTGTACCCAGACCATGGTCTGGAAATGTGTCTTTCTAAATATTATCCCCTTTAAGTCGAAGGCCTTTGTTGCTGGTACTCATTCTTCCAAATCCTTGCAGACCTAATTAATTATGGAGTGAGGTATTTTGTGTTTTAATATCAGGGAGTACTAGCACCGCGGCCCGGAAGGACCTATTGTGTTAACCCCTATAATTCAATCTAACTTTAGGCTTCTGATGAATTAAAATACTTTGGAAGGTTGAAGTTTCCAAATAGTGAGAGGGTCTGTGAAGAATCCTCCAGAAATTTTAATCTTTTAATTTTGATTAGTGGACACTCTCATAGGGTGATGTGTCAGAAATGTGTCCACAGAATCAGCAGCCAGATATGTGTCTGACAGGCCTATTTTGTTAAGGGGATATTTTAGGCAGCAGTGTCCTGTCAGATAGAGAGATAGATAGAGTCCTAAGATTCTCGCTGTTCCGTTAGTATCCTGTGCGAGATAGTATCCTTTTGGAGATTTGAACACTCTCATAGGGTGATATGTCAGAAATGTGTCCACAGAATCAGCAGCCAGATATGTGTCTGGCAGGCCTATTTTGTTAAGGTGATATTTTAGGCAGCAGTGTCCTGTCAGATAGAGAGATAGATAGAGTCCTAAGATTCTCGCTGTTCCGTTAGTATCCTGTGCGAGTTAGTATCCTTTTGGAGATACCTCTGTTTGGGATAAGAAATCACTTCACCTGTCTTTGGCCAGCAGCATGCTACCATTGAGTGGCTATCTGAGTTTCTTCCCATTTCCCGAGTAAGTCTACAGAGTGGCCTGTAGCCACACCGCAGAAAGGTTCAGGATCAATGAGTGGAGTGAGGGGTAAAATAAATAACTAATTAAATTTGGACACAGCACGCACAAATTGTGCGACTTTTTGAGCTGTACTTTCGTAGGCGTTTACCTGGTAACAATTTCACCATGCTTCTCATGATATTCATACAGGTAACAACAACAACACCACTCTTAGAAGAGCGGGTATTGTTACAGCCTCCCGGAGTGAAATGATCTGTAAATTATGTATACATAAAAGTGTATGTAAATGACCTGTCCCATAGTGTGTGTGTGTGTGTGTTTTGTTCTTTTTTGTTAGGTTGCGATTTCGCGGTTCTTTTCTATGTGAGATCATGGATGGCTTCCAGTTAGTCTTCAACTGAGTGTTGGCATCTAGGACGCATCAGTTCGTAGTCTTGTACCAATTTGTTCTTGCTTCGTTTAATTTGGCCCTGTTTTAGGGGGCTGCATACTGGCACCCCTTTGAATTGTGATTTTTTCTGAATGAAATAACTCTTGTGAATGAAATAACTCCTCTACTGGCAGCATCCCTCTCGTCTCACTGCACACTTTCCAATATGAAGCCACCGTGCTACGCACCGGCTCCTTACTGCCCACTAAATGGGTTTTAGTACTGCTTAAAGAGCAATTAAGCACAAATACTTCGCAGACAATGCAAATGATACCAATTTAAATCGACTAATTTAACGGTTCGTTGGGATGCGACAGAGTAAACAAAGCGCCTTAGAGAAAAACCCAAGAGACGCACAAATCGCACATCACTGTAAATACGGCTATTTGCGGAAGAAATTTGCATATCATAAAACGCTTAATGGAGCCTGTAAGCGCGCATATTTGTGTTTGTTTTTCAAGTTTCGGATTCGTCAGCAGAACTTGTAAAAACCGAAATCAAAACAGAAAAATGACTATCATGCTCGAAGTGGAGAAACTGGCAGAAAATTTAAATTGCAAATGCGGCTGACAGCGCAGCCGAGGCACGGTGATGGAGCGGTCGCGCTGGCTACGAAGTCAACGACATTAACCTACATTAAAAACAAAAATCATAAGAAATATCGAAATGTGTGCAATTTGAACACAAATTGAACAAAAAAATAATTAAGTGAAGCAAAATTAAATCATTATTCTTAGATTCGTTGCGGAGTCAAGTTCAAGTCACCGCATAACTGGCCGCAGACCCCAGCCACTAACCCAGTTATCAAGCGTGTCAACGCCTGCCGCTGGCGCTGCTCTTCGCTGGCGAGTAGCGGTTTTATCAATTTCGCAGAGGCTGCTATCAAAGCCCGCGCGGACAGCATTGACAAAACGCACAAAACCACCAGCGAAGCCAATGCGGAAGTGGCAATGACCAAGAAATCGTTTAATTGGCTTAGCAAATCGCAGACATGTCGAACGATGCCGCAGCTCAGTGGAGTAATCCATTGCCAATGGAAGAGGAGAACGACTACAACGGCGACGACGGCAACGGATGGCAGCAAAATTGATTTTATTTATCCTTGAAGCAAATCACGGACTGATTTGCAGGGCGCTGGCGTTTAATTTCAATTGGAGTGCTCAACTGAAATGTCACTATTGTTCATCCCTTGCATGGACGTTCACACATCGAGACTCTATCAGTGGTAGAGGATCTACAGTAGGGGTGGTTCCCAAATTGATCCTATACCTCTGTTTTTTAATAGTATTTTCTAAGATTGATCAATAAACCAGAGAATGAAAAAGGAATTCATTCTCTACAAAAATTTCTACATTTTCGAAGCTTTTAGAAAATCTCTCGGTATATGAATCTCTGAGTGTGATTCAGTAACTTTGTTGCTTCAAGATCTTTCGCGGGTACGTTTTGATGCTGTTCATCATCGAAGATGCGCACTAACGTACGCAACGTTCAAAGTTAGTGCATACTTGTGGGTAGTCAGACCTCAAAAAATCGATTATTAGCATAAATAAAGCAGTCCTCTTTGCTTAGGAAAACAGTAATCCTTGCATGTGTAAAACAGCTTTCCTTGCAAGTGTCAAACAGAACTCCCTTGGATAAGTAAAATAGTCCTCCTCGCACGAGTTAAGTGGTCTTCTTTGCTTGGGTAAAACATTATCCTTGGATAAGTAAAATTGTTCTCTTTACTTGAGTTAGTTAGATCTCCTTGTATGAGTAAAACAGCACTCCTTGCAGAAGTAGAATAGTCTTTCTTGTATGAATAAACCAGCGCTCCTTGCATGAGAAACAACAGTCCTCCTTGGATGAGTAAAACAGCACTTCTTGGATAAGTAAAATTGTCCTCCTGGTATGAGTGAAATAGTCCTTCTTGAATAAATGAAACATACAAGGAGGGCTTGCATGAGTAAAAACAGTCCTTCTTGTATGAGTAAAACAGCGCTCCTTGTATGAGGAAAACAGCCCTCCTTCCTTGAGTGAAATATTCCTTCTTGTATAAATGAAACAGTCCTCCTTGTATGAGCAAAAACAGTCCTTCTTGTATGAGTAAAACAGCCCTCCTTGTATGAGCAAAACAGCCCTCCTTCCTTGAGTGAAATATTCCTTCTTGTATAAATGAAACAGTCCTCCTTGCATGAGTAAAAACAGCCCTCCATGCATGAGCAAAACAGTACTCCTTGGATAAGTAAAATAGTCCTCATTGCATGAGTAACATATCCCTCCTCGATTGAGTAAAAACAATCCTCCTTGAAAACAGTACTCCTTGGATAAAATTGTTCTCCTTGCATGGGTAAAGCTGCCCTTTTTGCATGAGTAAAAGAGTCCTTCTTGTATGAGTAAAGCAGTCTTCTTAGCATGTGTAAAACAGTTTTCCTTGCATGAGTAAAACAGTACTCCTTCCATGAGTAGAAAAGTACTCCCTGCAAGAGTAAAATAGTCCTTCTTGTATTAGTTGAACGGTCCTCCTTGTATGACTAAAACAGTTTTTCTTGCATGAGTCAAACAGTTCCATTGTCACGCGAAGCGATGGAAGGAATAAATATTATTAATTGATGAATCACCAGAACTTAATTGTCCTCCATCCTGTCAATGAGATAATTTTAAATGAGCCTAATTTGGAATTTGAATATTCAAATAGTAAACTTGTTTGAAAAATTTCAATTCCCCACCCATAGGAAAAGCCCACTACAATCAATCAATGGGAAGATGAGTACAATCAAAGGAAACTTTAATTCAACTGCATGTCAAAGGATTATGTCTTGGGACAAATATCAGAAATGACTCTGATACAAATTGTAGGTATGTAGATGCATGTTCCCACGAGTTAGTGGTACTCTGAGCGGCAATTTCTACACCGCAATTGTGTTTGACGTTCTTTGGTGGAGTGCCGTGTGCTCTTCAATGGAGTGCCGTGTGCTCGCTTCTAATGCGAGCAATAATACGAGTTATCGAGTTATCGTCCGAATGAAATTCTTTTAGACACCTGCGTTTTCGAGTTATGTATTGGCACATAGTCACCCTTGATACGAAAGTGTGATTGACGGGCAACGAGAAGCGCTCACAGACATGAAAAATGCTTACACACTACAGCCCGGCATCTAAATACGCAATGAAATGACATTACAACTACAACTTCATCATCAGGTAAGTAGCGAGCAAGTGGCAAGTGGCAAGTGGCGAGTGACAAGTGGCGAGAGATGGGCGGTCGCCTCGCTCTTTAAGTGGGACTGACACTGCCCGAGCTGTCAATAAAGGTCAAGTGTTCGAAAGCCGCATTGTAGTTGAGCGAGTGAGGTAATATCGACGAGAACGAAAACGAAAATGAAAACGAAAACATCAACAGCAATAACAACCGCAACAACAACAACCACAACAACAACCACAACAACAACAATAAGAATCACCACAATGACAACAATGCGTCAATATGCTCAATAATGACTTAGCACATAATTGGTCGGCGTGTAAACAACGTGAAAAGTGGGCAAACACCTGCCCATTCCACGTCAGAGCAGCGTCGCGTTTAACTGCACTTGAAACGCATTTAAATATGCACTTAATGCAAACGCATTTATTGGATCGACACGAGTTATGTGGTGATTAATTGCAGTGCAAAATGCGGCGCCGTGGCACGCTCGCCCGCAGGCGTACAGGTGCCTCAGTTTCGGTGCAAATTCACGTTTTAAGGGTAGTGCTGCAAACGGAATACTCTGCCAAGTATCCGATTAGCATTCAATTAGAACAAGCAACCTTTGCTCCCTTGCTCGATTGATTATTCATTGCCACGCTAATCGCTCAGTCTGTGTTTTGCGCCCATTTACCCCATTTACCTTCGACCACGAGAAGTAAACAAACTTTGAAAATTTACATTTGACGTCCCAAAATGCTCACGAGTAGCGTAGCCACTATAAACGTTCGACCAGAATTGAATGAATTGAGCTGTGCTCGTGGCCCTTTGGGGAAGCATAGGAATTAATTATTATTATTCTTGATCGGTGACGTGCAATTCTATTCGATGTTACCAGCTGCCTCGCTGAGTTCACACCTCCGGCCCGCAGTCCACACGCTCTTTTGTGGAATTTTAAATAAAATGGGTTCTCACATCAACAGTTAAGAATGTAACTGACTAAAACAATTCTATGGACAATTACAGGCCGATGTCTACACAGATGGATCCAAGTTACACAGTAGGGTGGCAGGTGGTGTCTTCTCAGAAGATTTGGACATTAACATGTCCTTTAGGATGCCCGACCACTGCAGTGTTCTTCAGGCAGAGGCCGCGGCCATAGAGGCAGCACTGTCTTGGCTAAAGAAGAAGAAAGTATCTGGACATGATATTTGCCATCTATCCGACAGCCAAGCAGCTTTGCGTTCCCTGGATTCGGGCCATTATCACCTCAAAAGTCGTCAAGAGCTGCCGCAAATCTTTTGTCGAGATAGCTAAGCAGACCCGTCTGCATCTGTGCTGGGTTCCCGGTCACAGAGATATTCCGGGGAACTGTAAGGCGGATGAACTTGCCCTTGAGGGTACTACCATACCGATTGAACCAGATAGGTCGAACTTCGGTATTCCTATGGCCACATGTAAGCTCTTAGTAAATACAATCTCCTTAGGCACAGCGAGCAGGCGCTGGTCTGAATTTTCAGGATGTAAAATAGCTAGACAAACCTGGCCAGAGATAAATGTCAAGCGCTCTAAGGAACTGGTGGCTCTAAATAGACAAAGTATAGGTTCCGTGATTAGCGTCCTAACGGGACACTGGACTCTAGGCGACACCGGTGTAGGCTGGGAATTGCCTCTAACGACTTCTGCAGGAGTTGCATGGACGAAGAGGAGGAAGAGTCCATTGCACACCTGTTAAGCACGTGTCCAGCGTTGTCCAAAATGAGGCTGGACTCTCTCTTTCTGGACTCTTTGTGAGATATCTCAAATAAAAAGATTAGCTCCATCAACTGCTTCATTAAAAGCTCCAAATGGCTGGACCTTTGAAAGAAATGGGACCTGATGCTTCATGCGATATCACAAAGGGTCAATGTTGGCCTATGTGCGCCCTTCGGGTGGCCACTTTACCTACTTAAATTCCGAATGAGTTTTCGTCCTATGAAGTTTTCACACATCAACTTTATCTGAATTAAGGATATACGACGTTCAATTCTTTTATTATAAATAATTTAAGATGACACCACTTAATCTGATAAGAATGAATGGATGAGAATAAGTTAACGAAACAAAAGAGGGGAATACTGAGCCACAGTAGTTTAGAGTACGGTTGGCTGGGGCAATACTGAGCCCCAGTAGTTTAGAGTACGGTTGGCTGGGGCAATACTGAGCCCCAGTAGTTTAGAGTACGGTTGGCTGGGGCAATACTGAGCCCCAGTAGTTTAGAGTGCTGTGGACTGAGACAGCACATGGACAGAATTTGATTGAGTAAGTTGTGGGAGGTCAATGTACAACTAGGACCGTCGAGCCAACAATGATGATGAGCACTCATCTGTCAACAAATTAAAATAGAAATACTTTCATCCTATAAATTGATGTAAAATCGTTTGCTGCAAATTCCTGATTGGAGTCGGAGAAGCCTCAGTTGTGTCTGGTCCATTTCCTAGCTACACAGGTGAATAACTTATGAGTCCCAGTCCGACCCTCGCGGAATATGCAGAATATGATTATGGCCTTAGGCGAGTATAATTATGGCTCTTGCAACCCATCTGGTTCATAGTTCAATCAGGATTCGATTGTGTGTTGGTCTCATATCTGGCGAATTGTATGGAAGATATTTTATTATTATTATAATTATTATAATTATTATTATTTTATCTTACACCATAATTAATTGTGTGTAGAAGGTGTTGGGGGCATGAGTACTAGCTACAGGGACCTTCGACTCGAAGAGAAAAGAAAATTATAGAAAGAAGCATTTTGGAGACCAATCCCGTCGCAGGATTTGAACCAGCCTATGGAAGATATAATTCAATCAGTTTGTAAGTAAACCTCCAATTGTGAAAATTTGGAAACTTCATGGTCCAGAATTGTGGATCTTATTTAATATGCACCATAATTGACCAATCCAAGGGGTTGAGGGCGAGAGTACTAGTAACTACGACTTACGGCTTGAAGAGAACAAGATGTAGAAACAAACATTTTTGAGAACATTCCCGAGGGAGGATTCGAACCCACGACCTCCGAGTGTGAGTCTAGCATGCTTCCCACTATACTATAGTGTCTTTTATTTAAATAATTTTTCTATATTTGACTACAAACAAATATTTTGTCATATCTTGGCTACCTCCTAAACTAGTAGCGATGAAATGACACTATGGGCCAAAATCAATTAGTGGGTACAAAATAGGTGGGACTGGACAATAATTCAAGGGAAATACTTTCTTTCTTTTATATCAGAAACCGTCCCTGATACAATGTTGAAGTTTGCTTCTGAATGTAGTATCAAGACACGGGATGCAAATAGCTCAAGCTGGATAGAAACTGGGCGGACTCGATAACTGGGATTGGCTCATTTTATACTTAAACTACAGCATAGATTGAGAACTGTAGGAGATGTAATGATGTAATTTGGTACTTAGTTGCAGTTAATGGGTGAACAGATGGCGGAGTTAGTCCCATGATCTTTGAATACGCCCAAGTTTTAACTGAACTATTGTTGCAACATATCTGCACCCAACTAATTATCAGTACAGCACAGTAAGAAAACAGTGAGTGGCATGGAAAACTAGGCCTGGCACATCTGCATACATTTTAGAACTATTTCAGTATCAAGATTTCATTTTATATTAGTTTGGGAGGTGTCCAAAAGTTGCTGTGGTAGCTCCGAATTATCGAATATATTTAACTGAGTAGTTGATTCCGACATACGCCAAAGATCACTAACCTCCTGCCTTCAAATGGGTTGCTTCCATCGTATAATGTTCGACACCACATTCTCGAGTTTGTTGTCCACTCCTCAAGCCGTGCGACAACAGCTTATATACCCATTTTCTAACCCACTTCAGAAACCTTGTCTGGGTGTTTGGATGTCGTCTTACAATACGAGATGAAATCTTAAAATCAAGATCAATGTCAGGCATTGTCGCAGTATTTGGCCAACTTTTGCGACATGCATAATTCTGGCAAATGTCGACAAAGAAGACCACTCTCCGTGCTGGCCGAACTGAACGAAAATGGAATGTTCCAAAAATAATTTATTGCTCGTGTCATAAAAATCGAAGCGAAGCCGCGCAAAATCGATTCGGAATCCAATCAAGCGAAAAGGAAACAGCAAAAAGTGTTAACTGCGAGCAGCGGAAGCAAAAATCGCCGAAAGTGATGCGAATATTGTAAATTTGAAGAAAATCATAAAGTTTCATAATTCACAGAGCGAAAGAAGGAACAACAACCGGCATGATTGCTACGCGGCAGTGGTGCACCGTCCAAAAGCGCCCCGGGCTTGTCTAATTGATAAACACTTAGCACTGGGCTGCGGCGGCAGGCAACAGCGAAAGACAACGGCAGAACATTTGCGAAAAAAACAACAGCAATAACAGCGACAACAACAAAGACGGCCAGAAACAAGCAACACCGAAGCGTGCCTACGGGTCAAGCTGAGCAGCAACCAGCCAGTGAGCCACCACCAAGCCGAGCTTTTTCTTGGCCAGCCGCCGAAAACGCGAGCAAGCAACGGAAGTACAAGTATACTTAGCAGAGCACATTATCGCCGAAAAGCTCAGTTTGTAAATGGGAGTCGTGGGCAGCGGACGTCAGAGGTATCAATTCGAGCAGAAGCAACAGCAGCAGACGGACGAAACCAAACACTACGCACTGGCGGCCACCAGGTGAGCGAACACAGGTGCACAGGTGGCTCGTGCCGCGGCTGTGAGCCTCAACGAAAGAACAAAATTCTTAAAAGTCAATAAAAAACAAAAAAAAAGGATTTACGAGAAGTGTGAAGGTGTGTCTGGGAAAAAATTACGCAAACATGCGAAATAAGTGCAGTGCAAACAATCAGCACAAGGACATGTGACAGGACTCTTCGTGTGTCTGTGCTGTGTGAGTGCCGAGTGAAATTACATTTTGTGCTTCATGTTTGACACAGTTTCGCTGTGGCTCGTTATGTTTTGTGGCATGTGGCGAGACTTAGGGGACACTTTCTGCGATTGTACGGAAGTCAACATGGGAAATGGCTCTCGCTGTAGCTGTCACTTAGGACTGCTGACTTTGATCCAGCAGTTGGTTGGCAATACTCAAGAATAGTTTGCAACTACAATTAACTTGTGTGTATTCAAAGAGTTTGCAGGACAGCAGTAGCGACATACTCCCTCCTTGGAGCTTTGCCTGGACTGTTCGCCTGTTTTTCACACACATTTAATCCATGAGATGTCTATGAGAACTTCTGACAGCCTCTCTTTATCTGTGCTACTTGGCTGCCTCGGCGCTTGCCTTCCGAGGCGCTTGAATTCCTAGGCGCTTGCCTTTCGAGGCGCGTGAATTCCTAGGCGCTTGCCTTGCTGGGCACTTGTCTTCCTAGGGGCTTGCCTCCCTGTGCGCTTGCCCTCCTGTGCATTTGCCTTGCTGGGCGCTTGTCTTCCTAGGGGCTTGCCCTCCTGGGCGTTTGCCTTCCTAGGCGCTTGCCTTTCTGGGCTCTACCCTCTCCTGGGCACTTGCCTTGCTGGACGCTTGCCTTCCTGGGCTCTTGCCCTTCTGGGCGCTTGCCTTCCTAGGCGCTTGTTTCCCAGGGCTCATTGTTCTGGCCCTCGGCTACTCTGGAATTCCTTGTTTACAGTTTACTCGGAAATTCCCCGTTTACTGTTATCCTATTTGGCAATCTTTCTGAATTTAAATCAGTGCGACTGGTTTGCGAAATAGGCGGGTCTGGTTCTGCTTCTTCAGCGTTATATAACGCCGAAAGTTGCTGTTTGTTTTATGAGAGCAGGTTTCAACTCGCCCGGCAACAAGTTCCATTCGCGAAATTAATTCAGAAGATTTGCATAAATTACGACAACAGAGCACAGAAAAAGTGATTACGAGATGATGGGCCATAAATAATTATATTACTCAGGAACACTGCGATTTTGTGAAGCCTTAGGGAGGAACCACAGTGGGTGAGCTGAATCCTGACAGATGAAGCAGCCAAGTGGCTCAGGGTCACCTAAAGTGACGCCGACTCCGACACCTCTTTGAAGGCTGGCTCGTTCACCGATTGCGTATTGACTGGCCAAGTGGAAATGAGGATGAACCAATTTGTCCAATTTGTTGACTTATTTCACGAGCAAATGTGTGTGTGTGTGTGTGTGTGGATGGGCTGTGACCGTCGTTGCGCATGCTCTGTTTGGTGTTTCTTCAATTTTCACACAATTACGCTTATTGGCGGCCATGCGGCCACCACAGTGATAAACAACAACCACAACAACCACAACAACAACGAAAACACCACAAAAACTTAAAAAGCAGAAAAGAAACAAATGTTCGGGGTCATAAACGCTTGCGTACGAGTGTGTTTACTTACCGATTTGTTAGTTTATTTCGCTGTGATGATTTATGTGCCTAGGCGTGAGGTGGTTCCATAAAAACTCACAAATAATTCTCAGCTCCTCACTCGCAGTTTCAGTCACAGCCACAGCCACAGCCACATCCACTGCCCTAGTAAGACAAACAAGCGAGACAAAGTGATAAATAAAGACCCCACCACCACCACCACCACCAGCAGCCTCAGCCCAAGCTTCAGCCCAGCATCAGCTCCAGCGAAACCACTCTTAACTGCACACATGCGGTTCGCTGGCTGCCTGCATCACTCTTGTTCTTTGCCGGGACGGAGCACAGCCGGGCAGGAAGTGCTCGGCGAAGTGACAAGGTCACATTCGCGTCTTATTAGCACTCAGCTAAATCTTTTTTCCAAAATCATATCGATTTTTCGTGTTTCCCAAAGCACCTGAGCACGGCTGGCTGCGAGTGGTGGTGCGCAAGCGCAGAGTTTAACACCACCGAGTGCGGCGTTTCTAAAAGTTTTTTATGCTCCACTAAACGGACTTCGACGTGTTTACACTAAATAAAAGATTGTTTGTTTATTAAACCCAAAAACCATAAAATTGTCAAATATGGCCACAGACGCTCGATCGATTGGCAGAGGCTGAGACACGGTTTTGGGGGGTTCACTCCATTTGTTTGGTTCTTTTAGCACGAGCATTGAAATTAACCAATGTTGCTGCGCACTAAATTAGGCATCATTTCGCCATGACGCAGTGGAATTGCCGCTCATGCCTGCCGTAGGTGTCATTCCGAGACCCAAGCCAAATCAAGTCAAGAGAGCAATAATTGATTTAACCTTTCGCCAAATTCCCAAACAAAGCGAGCGGTCTTTGAACCATTTTGCTGGTGAATGCTTACCACTGATTCTAAGCTTGAGCTGAGAAATTGGCTGTGCGGGCCATGTGTGAGCGGCACTTCTTGGCTAATTGGCACTCCGATGCGATGCGATCACGTGTATTGACTCACTTCCTGCTTCCTGCCAGCGACCAGGGCGGCTTATTAAATGTTGCTTTGGCTTCGTTACCGAAGATAGCTCCAAAGCCTGACACTGGCGAAGCAAATCGCTGGGTCCGAAAGCGGCTTTTGGCCCATTTTCACTGTGTCACCGCCGCTCGTCTCTCAGTTGACCGTGCAAATGTACGGTTGGGAAATTACGCCGAGTGCGTGTGTGGGTCTGTGTGCGGAGGGGGTTACAAATAAGTTGTTTAATTCATAATAATGAACATAATTTACTGTTACATGACGGCGACATCTTGCCTGGTCATGCCAACCCGTGGTAAGCCAGCTGAGCGATGTTGTAGGCAGGGCTGCATTTAACACTAGGCTGGGAAGGCCCAGAGTACCAATAGGGCCCAGTTAAATCATACAATTATTGTATAGTTTCAAGAAGTCTGTTCGGAGTCGGGTGCAATTCCAATCAATCCTTAGAGAGCATCTTAGTATATCCAAATATTCAGAGTTCAGAGCAGATCCAGGGAGCACTTGAATCCATATAAACACAGTTTGTAGCCAAATCCGAGTACAAAACAGATAATTGGTGTACTTATCTATAAGAAATTGGAGATATAGTATATTTTTAAAGTTGAGGAACTAATTAGGTCCGGAAACTATTTTCCTCACCAGTGAATTTTGTGATTTAATGAAAAATCACCGCTTCTTTAATGTAAGGATAATTTGGCGGACATGATTCCCCAAGACATGTTGCCGTAAGACATAATCCCGCAAGACTTGATTCCGGAAGACTGGATTTCCGAAGACTTGATTCCACAAGACATGTTTCCACAAGACATGATACCGCAATATATGATTCTGCAAGACTTGATTCCGCAAGACATGATGCTACAAGACTTGATTCTGAAGACTTGATTCCTGAAGACTTGATTACGTATGACTTGATTCTACAAGACATGTTTCCGCAAGACATGACTCCGAAAGACATGATACCGCAAGACATGATTCTGCAGGACTTGATTCCGGAAGACTTGATTCCGCAAGACATGATTTCGCAAGACTTGGTTCCGGAAGACTTGATTCTGAAAGACATGGCTCAGCAAGACTTGATGCCGGAAGACTTGATTCCGCAAGACTTGATTCCGGAAGACTTGATTCTGAAAGACATGGCTCAGCAAGACTTGATGCCGGAAGACTTGATTCCGCAAGACTTGATTCTGCAAGACATGATTCCGGAAGACATGATTCCGGAAGACTTGATTCCACAAGACATGTTTTCGCAAGACATGACTCCGAAAGACATGATACCGCAAGACATGATTCTGCAAGACTTGATTCCGCAAGACTGGATACCGAAAGACATGATATCGCAAGACTTGATTCTGAAGACTTTATTCCACAAAACTTGACTCCGAAAGACATGACTCAGCAAGACATGATTCCGGAAGACTTGATTCCGGAAGACATGATTCCACAGAACTTGATTCCGAACGACATGACTCAGTAAGACATGATTCCGCAAGACTTGATTCCGCAAGACTGGATTCCGCAAGACTTGATTCCGCAAGACTGGATACCGAAAGACATGATATCGCAAGACTTGATTCTGAAGACTTTATTCCACAAGACTTGATTCCGAAAGACATGATTCCACAAGACTTGATTCCACAAGACTTGATTATGCAGGACATGTTTCCGCAAGAAACGATTCCACAAGACACGATTCCGCAAGTCTTGAAACCGCAAGACTTGATTCCGCAGGCCAACATTATTCCTCTCACTAGTTCCATTTAACGAATGAAATGAACTGTTCATTTCATGTTTGGAACTAAATGGCACAATTCCACCAGAGTGGAAGATTTTAATGGCTGCTTCTACATTTTAAAGAAAATAAATTGTGATTCTTCGAACAACACACCCGATTAAACTAGAGTAATGAGCTTCCTTTGAACAAACAGCTTATAATTTTAAGGAACACAGACCACACAAGTCTTCCCAACTGTGTTTTTGGGGCCCTATACGGCGAAAGCCTTGAATGCGCCACTGGTGGCAGTGGTTGCCGGGAAGATGACATGCTCAAAAACTGAAAAAACATAAGAGACAATTTGAAAAGTGAAAAAATTTTATAATCATGATTAGACAAACTTAGTCTGCATATTGAATTGTCTCATGTGTCCTCACAATATTTGCTTAAACAGAAAAATTACATAACGAAAAACTTCGATCGAGTTTCATTTGTTATTACTTGTTTTATTGTTTATAATCCAAGTTCTAATGTTATAATAACTGAATCGCGACATAGCAATTAAGAGGTGCAGCTCAGACCACTCGCTCGCATACGAACGCTCGTAATCCACACAAAAATTAATAAAACAGGCTACACAAGACCCCAAATAAATTAACATATTTAACATTCTTAATTTACAGAATTTCGTAGCGCGCTCGCTTTGTAATCACCACTCACGGTTCGAAGCATTCGAAGAGAAACCGCTCAGACAGAACGTTCCGAGCGGGCACCAACGCAGCAGCAGCAACAGTAGCAGCACTCAGCAAATTTTGGCCTCAAGTATTCGCAGACGTTCCGAAAATGGCGGAGTTGAATGCTACTCAGGCTGACTTATGGAATTTCGTATTTACGGACCTGGCCGGTGCGTGCGTCCATTTGCAAGCGTTTTTAACACTTCATTTGATTTGATTTCAGTTGATTTGGTTTTATTTTTCATTATTTTAATTTGTGTTAATTTTCGGTTGTTGTTGTTTTATGTTCAGATCCGCGCACAAACGACTGGTTCTTAATCAAGTCGCCATTGCCAATCATCTCGATCATACTCGCCTATTTGTTCTTTGTGCTGGCATGGGGACCACGCTTCATGAAGGACAGGAAACCCTTCAAGCTGGAGAAGACGCTAATTGTGTACAACTTCATACAAGTTCTGCTAAGTATATGGATGGTCTATGAGGTAAGTGATCCGCCGGAGAGACAGTCAGAGTAAAGTGCCCAAGTTGGCCCCTACTATTTCACCAAACAACGTTTACTGAGCAATTGGCGAGTGGCACTTTTCCCAGAGCAAGCACCTGTGAAAAGTTCCTTAGCTCAAAATAACTGAACAATGTTTCGTGAAACAGGGCCTTGCTTTTTGAACCCGCAGTTGCAAGAATGAAAACAAGTCTTCAACTGGCGGCAAAATTAGCAGCTAGAAACTAGATTCTAGCAATTTGCAGCGTACAAAAGTCACCAACAGCACACTTCATTTTCTTGCAGGGTGTTGTCATCTGGCAGTATTACAGTTGGCGTTGCCAGCCCGTGGATCGCTCCAGAACACCCAAAGCGTACCGGGTAAGTTGGAGCTGGTTTGGGAATATTCCATTAAAGAGAATTATCAAATATACGTCTCGCCCATTTAGGAGGCTCGCGTCGTGTATGTGTACTACTTGGCGAAAATCAGTGAACTTCTAGACACCATCTTCTTCGTGCTGCGCAAGAACGAGCGCCAAGTGACATTCCTGCATGTCTACCACCACTCGGTGATGCCACTGATCTCTTGGGGCACCACCAAATACTTCCCGGGCGGTCACGGCACCTTCATCGGTTGGATCAACTCGTTCGTGCACATTGTCATGTACACGTACTACTTCCTGTCGGCATTCGGACCAAAAGTGCAGAAGTACCTGTGGTGGAAGAAGTACATCACCAGCTTGCAATTGGTAAGTCCACAATAGTACTTAGAGTACGAAAGCACTGAGCGACACGGCTTCTGTGTGCCAAGCTGTGTTTGCAGCTGTACGCATAAATTCTGATGGCGGGTCGCTTTAGTGGGCGTTAGAACCAGAAGCCGGTCTCTGGAAACAAAAATTTTCAACTGGAGATGTGCAGGCAGAAGAGTAAAGTTCTGGTAACTGGAGTAGATAGATAGATAGATTTATTTAAGGGTGTTATACACTGCGACCTGAAAGATCTATTGTGATGCCCCTATTTATTTGAAAGAAGAGGATAGTCTCATCTATAAATCTTCTGTCCGGTTAACCGGAGTAACTGGTTAAAAAACATAAAATATCTCCGAAATGTGAAGGGAACGCATATTTGCTTACTCTATTAAATGAAGGTAAAGAACACATCACTATCAGCGTCCCTAGAGAAAGGGAACATCTTTCTCTCACTTTTTTTGGACGCTCCTTGAATTTGTGTAGAAAACCAGCTTGGACAAGTAAGCAAAGGTGTTCATATTCTCTTCTAATTGATTAGAAGAGGGGGAAAACGATTACTCTTTTACCCTTGGTTACTCTTTTACCCTCTTACTCCATTAACCACCACTTTACTCTATTCAGCGAACACTCCAAAAATAAGTTGCTTACTCAATACTTTTATTTCCTTACTATTTCCCTCTCGCCCTTACAGATCCAGTTCTGCTTGGCCTTTATTCATCAGACCCAACTGTTGTACACTGACTGCGGTTACCCGAGATGGTCCGTTTGCTTCACACTACCGAATGCGGTCTTCTTCTACTTCCTCTTCAACGACTTTTATCGGAAAGCGTATAAAAAGGGCCAGAACGCCAAAACGGCCGTGGAGAACAACAACGATTCGTGTGCCAAGAATCTGAATGGGCCGGCGGCCCTGCCAGCTGCCCAAGCCGAACCAATCGCCGTCCAAAGCAAAGAAGATAAGAAACTGCTGTAAGCCAGACGCCAGACAGAACGGTATCCACCTCTGTGTTCTCAAGCTTTAAAGCCAGTCTTCTTCCATTCGTCCATGGTATTATTATTATTGCGTGTATACCCCAAATCCTGTCACTCCCGCTCCTACTCCTACTCCGAGTCCGATTCCTGCTCCTCTTCCTCATCCGCATCCACATCCACATCCCCTTCCTTCGGCCATTGCTGCTGTGCGTTTTTGAATTTAGTTGTTATGTAATTTGTTAAGCTACTGCCTGACTAACTTTCCAGCCCCCAATGTATACCAATTGCTCAAAGAGGACTCGACTTCTCGATTATATTTTAAACTTAGTTAAAGCAAATTGCCGCTGTATTTCTTAAGTGAGCAGTCAGTCTAGTGTGGGGAGTGCCTGGACACTTTCCCACCCTAGGCGAGTAAAGTTAATTTTTATGTAAATTAGGTCATGTAGTTGTGTAAATATGTGTGCTTAGATTTATGTACCGGTATGTAAAGTAAGGATTTTTAAACGAAAATAAATTTTTTTATTTGATCAAAACAAAATGTTCCTTCTTTATTCAAACTTTGCCACAGACCCAGGACAAGTTTGGTGTAAATCCACTCCACCAATTAATTATTATATAGATTCGACTCAGCACCGATCGATGGAGCCAACATAAGCAACGCTGAGTGCGCGTAGTCAGAGACGCTAACACGCCGAAGACCTTCAAAAGCACACAATTCACAAGTTTTAGAATCAGAAGATTTATAAATGCCAGCAGTGGACACCATGCAAGCCGTCGCTGCTTAATTATTTCTGGTTGTTGTGCGGCAGATAAGAGCCAAAAGCTGACAGGCAGGCAGCCAGCCAGCCAGACACGATACGAGTGCGGATACGGAAGAACACGTATCGACACAATACAACAACTACGACAAGTTCCGACGCGCAACAGGGTGGAATTACCCATAGCCCTCCCAGTGGATGGGAGTGTGTATTGCAGACACAGCAGATCTTCATTCTAACAGCAAAAGCGCGACTCGCAAACTTGTTCCACTTTATGGCAATCAAATCGAGAAGCGAGGAATCCGCCACACACCAGAACAGAAAGGCATAAATTATTAACAATCGGAAAGAAAGAACGCCCGAGCGAATGAGCGCACACTTCTTTCAAGCTTCATTAGAATCTCATTTGTTAATGCGCCTTGACAGCAGAACAAAGCACCGAAAAACCCAACCCCGACCCCCGAAAATAGAAACAATAAAAATCTGTACGAAAACATGAAACACAACAAAGTGAAAACCAAATTGAATGCTCGGAGATACGAATAACAACAACACCAACAACAACACAGACCATTCACAATCAACCTGCAATTGATCAATCATTTCCATTACGCTGCTCGTGTACCCGCGAGATTTGAGAATTTCCGGAAGTAGCTGAAGAAGCCGCAAACACTCGACCGCTGCCGCCGCAGCAGAAGCCGCAGCAGCCGCCTCGTTTTATCACCTCATCCCAAATTGATGTGTTTTGTCCGAAATTTTATGCGCCTGATTGCTCGTAAACAATGCAAAGCCGGTTGATTTAACCGTGATCTTGACCAAGCCAACCGCACCGCACCGCCCCGCCCCGCCACGCTCCAAACTAACCCGGCCAACAACCAACCAGCGAACACAATCGAAAAAAGACCTGTCATATTTAAATTTATAAAATTTATTAATGACTTTGAACGATATAAAAAGTAAGTTTGGGAAAGAAACGATCAACGCAAAATCCGCAATATTGCTCAGCGCACGAAATATGGCGGCGGGGTGGACCAGCAGCGAGGGGGGGGGGGGTGTTCAGGGTGGACATAGGAAACCAACCATTTGGTCTGCTAATTGAGCGTTGATTAACATTCATCAGCGTGTAGCTATCGAGCGTTTTAGCCACCTAAGCTGAAATGATTAGCGACCAAATCTGCGGTCTGTTAACATAAATGTACACGCCCCAGTTGGGCGTCCAGCGCTTCCGGTACGAGATTGATTCTTTTAGCGGACACGCTCTGTGAAACTACGTGAAGCTTAATGGAGCGCACAACTATTCGAAGTTCTAATCAGAGAACACAGAAAAAGGAAAGTCTTTTTCGATGCCAGCGTCCGTAGCGGACACACCACGATTTTAAGTGGATTCACCACGACTCTGAGTGGATTCACCACGATTTTCAGTGGATTCGTGTACAACGTCCGTCTGCTTTATTTCGCTGCTTTGCCGTTTGACGTTTAAGTTTCTTTTCTCTGTGTTCTCTGGTGCTAATCGTCTCCTTTGGTCGTGTGAGTCATCATCGCGGAATGCAAGTTGGTGGGTATGATGGAGTATGATGAACTATAAGGTGTAAGATATACGAGGCTTAGTGTCGCTCTATATATATTCCTCTGTTTATGTGTTTATTGTAGCTCTCAATGGTTTAAAGAACGAGTTTACGAAATCGCAGCATAGCTCAGGAGGACGAGTATTCATGAAAAAATCCCCTCCTACCTTAGCAACGCTTTTAAGTACTCAGCGACATCGTTTGCCCACACAGCACATCAATTCACAAACAGATTTTTCCCGGGTTGGGGACGCAAAACGGAGAACAAAGTGAGAAGTAAAAACAAAAGATCTGTGTCCAAGCTACGAGCATAGAACAAGTTTATTTGTAAAAGTTGTATAAAAACAGTGCACCTACAAAGCATTATATTTGTAGGCAAGCGTTGTAACAGCTCTATAAACGTATTAAAGTGTACTATAGTGCTTAACAAACTTAACGAAAACATTTCTTAGATGTGTTTCTTATAAATCATTTGAAACTATCCAAACACTATTAAGACACATAAAGTTCCAGTAGAGTTATCCTCATCGCCCGCCCACTACCTGGTAGTATTCCACCATGGTGTTAATTAGCGTAACATTTCGAATGAGTGCAAACAGTTGTAAGTGAAATTGTTCACCGTTGCTCGTGGCCTCTTCGGTCTCTTTGCATAGCATACATTTGGGATTCATCCAAGTGAAGTTTCTACCACAAAACAGGGTGTGATGAATTTGAAGTAAATTATGCGCATGCGTACAGAGTGAGGGAACAGAAATGGACACCAGCTGATAGGATTCGGCTCAGAGAAAGTTGATACTCGTGATGATTGGAACATAAATCCTGATGGCAAAATGAGCCATTCACTTATAATAGGTTTCAGTGTCATTTCAAGTCTAAGCACCTCAGATGAGGGGAGAACTGATTCATTTGTATCTAGTGGAACTTATCAATATCGATGGCCAATCAAACCAGCCGGAGCTGTTTATGAAGTGGCACTAACATATAGACAATTACTTCCTCACAGAAATTTCTCATATCCCTTTATACAGACTCTACTACTTCTACTTTCTTCGGGGTAAATATAGAAGATAAGCAAGTAGTATCATCCTCTGCTACATATTGTGCTTTCACAGAGGCAACTTAAGGAAACGCCTACTCCATAATCTGGCATAAAATTCTCTGAGAGAGAGTGCAGTGAAATCCCATGTTTTTACAGAGGTAACTTAAGGAAACGCCTACTCCATAACCTGGCATAAAATTCTCTGAGAGAGACTGCAGTGAAAACCCATGCTTTCACAGAGGTAGCTTAAGGAAACGGCACCTCCATAATCTCATATAAAATTCTCTAAGAGAGAGTGCAGTGAAAGCCCATGCTTTTACAGAGGTAACTTAAGGAAACGCCTACTCCATAATCTGGCATTAAATTCTCTGAGAGTGCAGTGAAAACCCATGCTTCCACAGAGGTAACTTAAGGAAACGCCTACTCCATAATCTGGCATAAAATTCTCTGAGAGAGAGTGCAGTGAAAACCCAAGCTTCCACAGAGGTAACTTAAGGAAACGCCTACTCCATAATCTGGCATGAGCTTCTCTGAGAGAGAGAATCCAGTGAAACCCCCCATCACTCCCGTTCATTGGGGTCAAATGAAGTCACACAATTTGTGAGAGTTGTTTATAGTTCAGGCCAAATCTGCTACGATATGATATCCTATTTCCATCTGCTCTTCCGGAGTTGGTATTAGTAGACATCAACTTATTGAATTGAACTGCATCTCTCTATATTCCCATTATATTGCCATTTTCCATTCAAATCCAGCTTAATGTCATGATTGGCTCGAATATTGTTTCTAATCTCGATTTCAAGGCAGGAGAATAGTTCTTCATTGGATCTCGGAATTTAATTTTGAATTGCTGCCCATATTTATATTTGGTTCAGAAACATAGTGCATGAAAATTTAGGTAGACTACAGTTTAAACTCCAGAAGAATATATTATTGAGTCCTAAAAACTCCAGAAAATGGCTTCATTTCATCTCGTACTGAACTATATGGTTAGGAGAAACAGTTTCTGGAAATTATAAACAAAATTTCGCTGAATTATGTTCAAACACTTGAACATTGGAATTACAGTGATCTGAGACTCCAGAATTCACCCTAAGGCCAGAAATATGAACTCTTCTGAATAAACTCTTCTGAATGAACTCTTCTGAAAGAACTCTTCTTTGTGGCACTGAATATTGTGCCAAAACGAACACAATGTGAGCGACTGTTTCCTAATTAATCATAAAGATCTCATCTTCAGTTCTGATTTAATGAAATTCATACTACTGCGATCTGTCCATACTAAATTATGCTGCCAGCACCTCTTCTCTTCAAACCCTCCAGCAAAGTGCTCTGAAAATATCCCCTAAAAACAATCAAAGAAAGGATAGTGCTGAAGAAACAAAACATGTTTCAATGGAGATCCAAACCCGTACTTCACAAAAGAATAATCTAATAGGATTACTGACTTCTCCATCATCTCCTCATCTCACTTTATCATTCCAGAACAGCAACGATCATGATGTACGAGCGTTTTGCTCCAGCCCCACCGAAACTTCTATTCAGTCCAGCAAATCGAACGCACTGCGGCAGCGGAGTCCGCCCACGGCCAACAGAGTCAAACACTAGTTAGTGTTTATCATGCCATCACCATCTGCGCACCGCCCACCCCACCACGCTGGATCTCTCACCGCTCGGCCGGTATATATTCAAATGCATAACAGTCGAAACGGTTTTCCAGCCAGAAGCTCGCTAGTTCTGTTGTATAATACAAATTATGCAAACACTTTAAAGCCAATTAAGCAACCTTGAAGACTTGTGCCATTTCTCTTCTGAATTGGAAGTGTCGTGCGCCCGATCCCAGCCGGATGTGTTTGTTTTGCATATGTTTGCAAATAAAAAATAACAAATCATAAAATTTCAATAAATTAGAATAAACTCGCAAAATATTCCCTCCACCAATTTCGCAGCTTTTATGCTGTGAAGCGCGTCAATCGCCGCAAATTTCAATTTAGTCGCCAAGCCAGCGAGTCTCTCAGTTCGGTTCACAGGTGGAATAAAAATTTCCGGTCCTGAAGCATGGTTCGCTGTTAGGTAAGCGACAAGTTTTGATTACATAACACACTCGCTCCGGATCGGATCGGATCGGAACGGAACGGAAAGGAGCGAGCAGATTAGAAGCGTGTGCGGCGGTTTACGCAAAACCGGAGTGATCGAAGCATCTCCTACTGAGCTTTCGACACTCTGACTGAGCTTCTTTCGAAGTAATTGGAACAATTCTCTGCATTCTGAAGAGATTGATAGACTTATATAATATTTTATGAATATTCGTTTTTATTGCATTTATTTTAATTTGAATTCCATTTATTTCATTAACACAACCAATAAAAACTTAAGCTCTGGTTTGATGGACATGATTTCCGGACTTCTCGTATCAGTATTTCTTCTCATTCAGACTCAACACTTGCACTCATCACACAGACCCACCCGTATTTACACACATACAAACTAACGCACGCACTCATTTACAACAAATCTAAGTTACAACACGAAGCTACAGAAGTGTCCTCGCGGATAATTCGGCTAACAACTAAGAACTAGAGCTACACCCAAGCGGTTCCATTACAGATGCGCAATATAACAATCGACCATACGAGTCTCTACTTATCCTAATTAATGGTAAATTGTTTGTTGTTCCCGAATTTGTATATAGTAGCATCCCTATCCACTAACGCAGATACGCACACCCCCGCCAGTATCCCCCTGAACAACACTATTCCGCCTTAACAGACTTCACGTGGTTATTGTTCACATCGATGAGGCGCTTCATCTGGTCGCCCTGGGCGATGAAGGCGTTCGTCGGCTTGCAGCCCATGCCGCCGGCGGCTCGCAACGCAGCACTGGCCGCAGCGGCGGTCGCAGCCTTCTGCTTGTAGGTCTTTCTGTAGAAGTTGCCGAAGAGATACAGGAAAATGATGGTGTTGCCCACGAAGAAGAAGGTCAGAGTCTTTGGCATGTTGCAGCCCTTGGCGCCGACGAGTATCATGTAGCCCAGAATGAGAACGAACTGGATCAGCTGAATGGAGGTCATGTACTTCTTCCACCACAGGTACTTCTGGTATTGAGGGCCCATCGCGGCCACCATGTAGTAGAAGTACATGATGATGTGGACGCCCGAATTTAGTATGCCAATTATTACACCCTGTTCACCTGCAAGAGACGCACAAAAAGACATCACACAACAGTTGCGAAGGAGAGCTCAGGTGCCACTTACCAGGTGCGTATTTGAGATAGCCCCAGGAGAAGAGCGCCGTTATGGTGTGATGGTACACGTGCAGGAAGGACACTTGATTCTGCTTCTTGCGCAGCACAAAGAACGTGGTGTCCAATAGATCGACGATTTTGGAGAAAAAGTAAAACCAAGCGCCGGAGTAGAGCATCAGAGTCTGCTGTCGATTGCGCACAATCTCGCACTTTGAGGACAAAATGGAGGCGATTACATTGCTCTCGTGTATGGACTGTGAGGGAGAGAGAGGAGAGAGAGAGGCAAACTATTAGGCGACTGTTTTGATCGTAATAACGCTCTTTACTTACTGTGCGACACATCCAAATGGAGAAGCATACTTGAAATGCATTATAGACGACCATTAACTTCTTCAAATCGTAGGGTTTGCGGTTCTTCATGAATGCCGGTCCTATTTTCAGCACAAACAGCAAATAGACAGCCACAATGGCCACCACTGGCGCTGGCGAACTCATCAGGAACCAATTGTCCACGGTGTCATCTGGAAATGCATAAAATTTACTTGATTACAACTCAATGGACACGGCCTGGGCGTGTACTCACCGACTCCCTTCGACAGCCCCGAGATGCGCTCGTTGAATATTTTAATGTAGGTCGTCATTTTGCAGAAGTTTTGTTCTAAAATCAATACGAAATAAAGGAATTTTTATTATGCGTTCAAAAATTGAGGCTATGTCGTGATTCTTCAGTCTTGTCCACGAGAATTCTTTTGTGTGTGCGTTGTGTCTGGGTCTGGGTCTGAGTGGCTGCCTTCTGCGCCTCTGCAGCTGACTGAGACACTGGCGTGCGATTTCGGTTGAGGTTGAAATGAAACTGATTCCGAATCGGATTTGTCACGATTGACGATTTGGAGTTGCTGAATGAAAATTCTTAGCGACTGCTTTGCTAACCGAGCACGTAGCTCCGTGGATGCCGTGCTTGCGTATGCTTAGCAGGGCACAGTGGATACATACGCGTACATCCACAATATTGATCGCTGAAAATTGTGATTAGAATTTAATTTCAGAGCTTGTGCACTGGGGAACGGGCTCAAAGCAACGCAGCTACTTGTCAAAAAGAAAAAAATTATATATTTTCGATATGAGCAGGGTGGAGTTTGAGGTCAGTCAGAATCTGAAGGAAATTTGCATAATGCCCACAAAAGTATCAGAATGACCAGGTCTCAAACTTTGATATTTTACAAAGGGGATTCACTATTGAAGACACAAGGGAACCAAGCCCAGAAGACAGCCAGTGTGGCCAATACGTGAACTACCATGAACCGATGAAGCTTTAGAGGCAGTATTCATGTAGAAAGTCGAATGTATGGTAAGCGCAAAATGACCCACATGCCATTGCATGTCATTAATATTCACTTCTGTCATGTGCGTATACAGTCATATGCATTTACGCCAGTTCAATATGCAGCAACTATATTTATTATTAATCTGGCATTTCTACCAGTCACATGTGACAATTCAATACTCGCATCCTTTAACTGCAGATTTCCATAAGAGCATGTGACAATTCAATACTCATCCCCTTCGACTGCAGGTTTCCATAAGAACATGTGGCAATTCAATACTCGCATCCTTTAACTGCAGATTTCCATAAGAGCATGTGACAATTCAATACTCATCCCCTTCGACTGCAGGTTTCCATAAGAGCATGTGACAATTCAATACTCGCATCCTTTAACTGCAGATTTCCATAAGAGCATGTGACAATTCAATACTCATCCCCTTCGACTGCAGATTTCCAAAAGTACAAGTGGCAATTCAACTGGCATATGCGTCAATTCTGCCATGATCATTGCTTTTCTGACGCTTGCAAACCCACTTAGATGCTAATATGGCCTCCCATTAACACAAAAGTGGACATTTGCTCTTCGTGCCAACTGGCCAACTGGCCAACACGGACAGTGGTGTCGGGGTCACCCTCAATGCTGCTGTAAATGCCAACCAACGCTCAACATTGAACTTTTTTCCAAACCTCTAATTTAGCTGCACTCTTGCAGATGTCTAGAACCACTTCTTGCATGGTGCAAGTGCAAAGCTTCTTTCAAGCGCACCCCGGCTCTGTCAATGCCAATGCAAGTGCCTGCCAAACGTCCACACCAAACGACTGAGCCACTGAATTTGGTGCCGAATCGCACAGAGTGCATATCGATTGGAGCCAAAATCAAATTTCGCAGATAGAAGTCAAGGTGGTCATCTCTCGGTTGCAGTTTCGCTCAGGCTGCCACACATGCGCGCCGCTGCTCTGGCTTGCTAACATTTAAACCACTGACTGAGCTGTGCTGCGCCGTGCCGTGCCGTGCCGTGATGTGGTACGCTCCGCTGTGTGGAGTTGAGTTGTTCAAATTCCCAACAACTGCCACTGTGACCGCAAGTCAATGCAATTGTGCGACGCCCGCCGCAGCGCCCGGCCCCAGTAGCGCCTAGTGTTGTGCCAGTCTGGGTTTAAGTGGCGCTTTTCAAGGTTTGGGTTAAGTGATTCGTTGCTACTGCGCGTAAAACTTGTAGAGTCGGCACCTAAACTCGCAAACTCGACGGCTGCTGAACGAAGCAGTTGCTTGGGTACGAGTTCTCTTCTAAATAGAACTGGATTCAGAATCAGAATTAGCATGAAGCGCTTCTATTTCCAGGTCGTGGATTTGTGGTTCCGATTGTCATAATTTATAAAACGGAATTGGAAATCAGTCTCTTAATAGGCCATTCAAGTATTGCCGGAACTGAGCACACATAATTGCCGAAAGGGAATGGGAAGGTCAGTTGGCAGGTATGTAAACGCGCACCATCCTCAGAGCCAATCGAACGTGCTGCCGCCTCATTACTCATCGGATCTTTATTTATTTTAATAATAAAACTAATATACGCGTAGCTATTGTCTGGCCATATAGCAAAGCGCAAGTGCGTATGTTTGTTTGTTTGTTTGTTTATAGGTTTGTTTGCGTTTGTGTGTGTGCGTATGTGTGTGTGTGTGTGCGTATGTTTGAAACGTGAAAATGTGAATCTGAAGTTCATTGAACGTTCTGTGCCATTGATATGAGCCGAATTTACGAGCGCTCCAGTTCAGGTTCGTTTGTGTAGACGCACTTCCCCCTCAGCTGAAGGGCTTTAATAGAACAAAGATTCTTGAATTTAGTCAACAATGTAAAAGTTTTAATTTAATTTATGCTCAGAACCAAATCTCATGGGTAAAGGGAAACGTATCGAAACGGAAGTATCTTTACTTTACACGAATTCAAAAGATTCCGAAAGCAAATTTTCGCTACGGGAGTCAAAAGAGTAAAAAGGCGGTATCGAGTGAAACGAGGACTAATGTCGGAATAAAAGTACTCATTTTAGCATACGCACTAATAAAAGAGTAGCAAAATTGTGATATCAAAAGTAAGTGGCAGATACTCAGGCTGAAATACTCACTCTATAAAAGAAAGTTTGGAGTAATAAAACTACTCCAGTCGATTACATACTCAATTAGAGTACTAGAGTAGAATACTAGAGTAGAGTACAGTACTAGAGTAGAGTAGAGTACTAGAGTAGAGTAGAATACTAGAGTAGAGTAGAGTATTAGAGTAGAATACTAGACTAGAGTAGAGTACTAGAGTAGAGTAGAGTACTAGAGTAGAGTTGAGTACTAGAGTAGACTAGAGTGGAGAACTAGAGTAGAGTAGAGTAGAGAACTAGAGTAGAGTAGAAGACTAGGGTAGCGTAGAGTACTAGAGTAGAGTAGAGTAGACTGCTATAGTAGCGTAGAGTACTAGAGTAGCTTAGAGTATTAGAGTAGAATAGAGTACTAGAATAGAGTAGAATACTAGAGTAGAGTAGAGTACTAGAGTAGAGTAGAGCACTAGAGTAGAGTAGAGTAGTAAGGTAGAGTAGACTGCTATGGTAGAGTAGAGTACTACAGTAGAGTAGAATACTAGGGAGACTGCTATAGTAGAGTAGAGTATTAGAGTAGAGTAGAATACTAGGGTAGAGTAGAGTACTAGAGTAGAGTTGAGTACTAGAGTAGAGTAGAATACTAGGGTAGAGTAGAGTACTAGAGTAGAGTAGTATAATCCATGGGGATTGTAGATAGAAAAACCAATCAGTGGTGGGCACCAATAATATTCAAAGCGCAGGGCAGCAACCAAAACAGTAACATTATTCAATAAGTGTTCTTTCTACTCAGTCAAAAAAGCAAATCAAGAAGGCAACTGGTCCGCTTCGGACAGTTTGAGCTCCTTCCCTTATAATTACAACAAACACGTAAACAAAAGTTGATCATAGAACTCCTTGAGTCAAAACACAGTTGTTAGTGAGACCCCTTACACACCTTTGTATGCTCCCTTCGCCCAAACGCGTATACACAAACTTTCCCTTACGATATTATGGCAATATAATTCATGGGGTATTCCATCCAAATTGATGCTTCCAAATTCTTCCAAACCTCGCTAAGGAAAAGTGAGAAACCACCTTTTGTGGGTGCACTGCTCTGGCCACGCTTGCCGGGTGACTGTAAAAACGGGGTTTTGTGTTTTTCCAATTATTGTAGTTGATTTCTCCGACGTTGCTTCTGTCTGCAGTGGAGCTATCGATACTATTTCCTCTTCCCACTCTTGGATGCATGGAGTTCTACGAAACCAATCAAAGAAGTTTTACACCACGAGTTTATTATAACCAATCGGAATCCTACAAAAAACACTCGATTTTTCGCATAATATTCATGCCCATTGTTCGAGCCACATTCGCATCGGTAATGCAGCGCACGCGATGGCGAAACGTCATCCAGCGGCCCCTACAGCCTGACTGACAGCGGAGACAGGAACATCGCTGGCACGCATGAGCAGCAAATCAAACCAAAAGCGTAAGCAAATCATGACTAAAGTAGGCAGGCACTCGCTCAGCGCACTCATGCAAATGCGCAACTGCAGCCAACCTCCTGCGTAGCCATTTTCGAGCGGCACTCTTATGGAGCTGATGGCGGTGCGTGCCGGGGGCGGATGCAGTCGCAGTGGAACACACGCGTACGCAACTGCATGCCAATGCAATGAGTGGCAAATGAGCTCAGCTTGTCTCAGTCAGCGTCAGGGTCATGCGGTGGAGGTACTTTCCAAAAAGGAAAAACACATGACGTACTCTTACCTAACTTTTAATTAGTTTACTATTAACGCATTGTACAAACAGAGAAACAAAAAAAACAAAAAAACAACACGAAAAATGTCTCACACCAGCAGCTAACGTGGCTGGCCGTCGTCTCCGTCAATACGCATGCGCGCAGGCGATGTGCCATGAATCGCTAATTGAGGCATTTCTTTGATGGCGCATTACCTCCTTCCGCGTATTTGTCACTCGCACGTGTGTGCCTGCGATTGCTCTTGCATATGAGAATGGATGTGTGTGTGTGTGTGTGCGGCTCTTCGCACACACAAAATAAATAAATAAATAAAAATTAGCACTAACATTTTTTTGCAAATTTTGCATGTTTCTTTTAACTGCTTTTTGCTTTTGGCTTTGTTTTCGCCAGATAAGAATCGGGAGTGTTGGCAATTATGCTTTTAAATTTAAATGCGGTTGCTGTGTTACGCCTGCTCGTTGGCTGCTATCAACTATTGAACTCTTAAGCACTTCCTCTTCAAGTGTTTAGCGCGCACATTCGAAACTCAATAAAAAGAGAGGAAGAAATCGCTGCCGCTTGTGCTACACTTGCAGAATTCAGCTTCTCAACTATCAAATTCGCATACAAGTGTGTGAGTTAGTGCCAACATACCCCACTCCTTCTCCCATGCAGGGGTCCACAAGCCTGTAGCCATCATGAAAACACAATTTGTTTCTGCGTTTCTAGCTTTTAAGTGCCTGCAATTGCAAAAGGCGTGTAGAACTGACTCGAAGTGCATTAAGTCTCGAACACTTCTTTAGCTCCACTCCACTCAGCCCAAACAAGCACGACTTCATTGCCCAGCACACATCGCCGCTGCTATTGCGAAACTACAACTTAAGGTCGCATTTTATTTCAGTTTAAGTAGTTATGAAGCTGCAACTGCAACAAAGCATCTGAGCAAACAGCCGCCGACTGCCACAAGCCCCAGCGCAGTCCACCAGAGCCACGTTAATTGTTGTCTCCGCTGAGCTCCGTGTGAAAAGTACACGTCGAGCGGTCATGTCCCATTTTCACACTCTCTGGGCGCAGTGATTGCAGTGCGTGCGAAGCATGCAATGCAAACACTCGTACACTTGTGGCGTTTTTCCCACCAGCTCCCATGACGTATGAGTAACTTTTCAGCTGTTGCGATACAAATTTCAACAAAGGCCACGTACCTATGTATGTAAGTGAATTCTTCGTGACTGCAAACATATTATTGAGCGTGTAACGAGCTGCAAATGCATGCTTGCAAGTGCCGCTAATGGACAATCAGTTGCCACCAGTATTCCGCTCAGCACAGCTGCCCCCACAATGCTTAACTTGCCGCTCACGTTCGAGCAACTGCAACATCTGCGGCTGTATTTTAGGTTCACGGACAAAGAGACGACAACATGAGCTACACCAGCAACAGCGCCTCGTCATCGATCTATGTTGTTGCTGCAATGCCAGCTTTTAACACCTCATCAACCCAGCTGGTGCCGTACATCAGTGGACATTTGCCCGTCACACGAATAGAACGATTGGCTTCCCTTGCGCGGGCCTGCGACGGTCAGTGGCCTACTCTGCGTGAGCCGACCACTCGATTCTGGTGGTCGATGGTGTGGCTAATGTCTTTTTTACCTGCGCGTTTGCATAATGCGCGTAGCTGTTCTTTGTAGTTTTTGGCTGTGGCCAAAAGTACGTGCGTTGTACGCTGTACGTGGCCCCTGCAAGTGTGTTGCCTCGGTGCAAGTGTATATATGTGTGTGTGTGTGTGTGTGTGCGGGTATTACCGCTGTAATTCTTTTTTAATGTGTGCTCCTTAATTAATGCGCAAATATTGGCTTTGTAAATATCCGCCAATTATGATCGCAGTGAGCGGCGGCGAGCGTCACTCGCTCAATCGCTCACTCACTCTCGTGAATGTAAATACTCCATTTTGTTTGTTGTCTCAGCGAATTCGGTTCGTTCCCACAGCGATTCTAGTTTACATAAGGTTTCCTTTAAAATGTTTATATTATTACTTAGCACCACAAAATTGCAAAAGAAAAAAGGTTGGAAATAGAAATTACTTCAGAGAAATTCAAGAAAATTCACACCACCTTCCGTCCGTCCTAGTGGCGCAACAACACAACGTAAGTCCCTTGCCAAAAGAGGCCCTCAAAAGTTAAGCATTTCCAATTGCTCTTCACTGACTAACACAGTTCGAAGTACGGGGCCCCTGGCAGTTCGCCAGTTCTGAGCACCTATTGTTACGCTACTGGTCCATCACCACTCTAAGGGACTGTCTCGTAGGCAAGAAGAACATTGAGGAGTCAAAAATTTGTGTGTTACAATAGGGATTTATAGCAATGATCAGAAGCACCACAACAAAGACTATACATCAAATATAATTACAGGCATATATAGTAATAGTAACAATATGGACCTTAATTGGTCCAAAGTACCTCCCGTGAGGCAATTATTTAAGCTTATATAAAATTGTGTTATAATTTGATTGATACACCTGACCATGAGACCCAGTAGGAAGCAATCTTCCCACAGAAACGCACAACAATTGTACCTAGCAAGTGACCTTGGACCCTAAGAAGGTCATTAATTCTATTATCAATCGTTTTTGGTGTGGATTGAAATTTGAATGTGTGAATTACTCTTAGAATGTTATGGGAATTATGGAGAATCCTATTGAAATCCGAGGGAAACAAATTTTTTAAGGAAACAATTCCATGATTGTGGAATAATTCAGTAAAACGGAAATGACCTAAAATCCAACGAAGCTAAAAAGGCAAAATTATTACAAAAAAACAAGAACAACAAACAAACAACAATTACAAAAAAAAAAACAAAATTAATAATATGCAAAAATGTATCAAAACTCAGTGAATACGCGACAATTGAATTAAAGCAGATCAATCAAGTAATCTGAATTGAGAGAAAAGGACAAGAATTTCAATCAGATAATCGTTACCAAAGAAGCTACAATGTATTTTATCTATGACATTCCATCGCTGCAGATCCGCTATGAACAGTATAGCAAATATATGTGGTTGAGTGTGTTATTCTTTGAATTTTACGATGAAAGAACTAACATAATCATAGCATGGTTTACGCGAAAATTGTCTGGATTCACAATAAACATCGCCACAAAATTCTTAGCAACAAAAAATTGTTGGACAGACCCACTCAAGCTTAGGAAAGTGACAATCACTTTTCCCGACTTCCAGAAAGTTGATCTTCAGAAAAAATGTATGCGATTGGTATTTGAAGGAGATGGTTTGAATAAGCAACCTTATAAGTTAAACTTATTTATACGATATTCTGTTGCTCACTATTCCCTGCACTGTTTACTTTCACATAAAAATCTCTCTTTGTCTTCCATTTGATAATAATTTGGATTAGGGCAGGCATATCAATACACACAGTGGCGAACCAGAGTAGCCACCACTGTAAATGATTGTACTGTGAAATTATGATTAGGAACATTTTGTTAAATATCCTGCCTTATCCTGATATTTTATGTTACTACCAAATTCTTTTAATCTATTATCAAATAAACTGAAGTCGTAATCATTTTAAGTGAAGTATGAGAGTTGGGAGTGTCCTTTGTCTGATTCCGTTCCTAGAGGTATATGGTTCTCCCTCAAAGTCAAGTTATATATCTTTAAAGGTGTGAAAAACTGTGCCACAGAAGGACAGACAGACATATAAAACCCCAATTGAGTGACGGTGATTCATATATATATGCATATATATGTCCACACCTGCCAATACTTCTCTTAGATGTTACAAACCTGCTCAATCACAAACAATTTATAAACCCTTCTCCCCTTTTTAAGGGGAAATTGTATGCAAAACATTCAAATTTGTTATTAATTAAATGTTGGAAATTTGCAGGTTTGATTTACAGTGGTGTGGGGGACCTGGGAGCTCTGCTGGAATGTTTCTACACCCGCAAACCTCAATACGACCATTTTGACTGTGGGCGCTACGCAGATTTCATTGGATGCTTGCGATCTGTAAGACAATAATAGGGCCGGGGGTGTGCTAGGAATTCAATGATTTTCACTGATATTGAAATTAGGCATCTGGCTTATTCAGCGCAGAACTCTGCCCATGCCCCTTAATTGCTTCCGTCTTCAAATCGCAGACGAAAAGGCAAGCAAAGAAAAGAGAGAAAAAATGGAAATCATATGACAAACATGACTCGTTTCTGGGTTTAGAAATTTGTCCGGTTTGCATGAAATTATATAACTTCTTAAGTAGATTTAAACAAATTTAAATTTTATTCAATGTAAGAAACAGGAATCGACAAAGAACAAACTGATTTGCATGGCAAAACCGTCGATACCGGATTTGGCGGCTCAAGTCACAGTTGAAGCGAGAAGCTAAACTGATAGCGCATAAATTGCAGATTTAGGTAATTTCGAATCCTGACACTTTCAGTGTGTGGCTGACGAGGTTATAGCGAGGGCACTTTGCTGACTTTCTATTAGAATCTGGAAATTTCAGAAAATTGAGCAAATATTGTTGCAGCTGCCGCAGTCCTGAAGCGAAGACAGCGTCGACTGCTGAATGCTTCACTTAAAGCTGAAATTATTGCTTTGGGTTAAGGTCAACTAGAAAATGGAATGTTTGAAAAGAAGAATCAGCAAAAAGTGGAAGCAGAGCAGCAGCAACTGAATGTTCGACTCGTTTATGCCGAGCGTAACGTGCGGGGCAAATGGGAAAAGCGTGCTCCCGACAATTATTCGTATGTGCTCAATACAAAGACGCATTTTATATTGTTAATAATTAAAACACTATATTCCGTATACCACTGACAAAGTAATGAAACAATGTTCAATTTTGAGGAAATTCTAACAAATTGTCAACTGATTGGCAGCTTTATCCTCAAAACCCAGTCGAATTTCGGACTTTGATGCAATGTGCCTCAGTTTCAGCTGCAACTGAGCTCAGCGCTGCCAATGCTAGTCCTTGATTTATTGCGGTTTTTTAATTAATTCGTTTCTAGGTGCTAATTTTTCTTTGAAATCTTTTAAATGTCACACTTAAGCCTCCGTTAATTTTCGTAAATATGTTATCAGATCTTCCGGTCTCACTTATTTGAAAAAAACATGCGTAATTTATGACTTCCGTACCTTGTGCACTGAATTTTCCAATAATCGCTGAACAATGGAACTGCCGTTTCTTTTTGGCCGTTTAACCGTATCACCACTCACAAAACTCAATTCGTAAAACCGCCAGCTGCGGACGCCAAGCAGACAAACAAGCAACTGATACGGTTGTCTATCAGTTCAGGTGTATAAATAAACAAAAATTTGCACCTCGACGCAGTCACAGCTCTGCTCCGATCTACTCCGCTCCGTTCGAACGCGCACCGACCCGAAGAACCAACCCATAAAGCAAGCGGCGGCGCGCCGTCACTGCGGAGTACGTTCAAGCCAACCAAATTAAACGCTCGTTAAGATAAACAAAAAGCACGCTTTTTAAGTGGAGCCACTTGCGACCCTCTGACAACATGTTCGAAGTGGGCAGCGAACTTGGAAAAACGTTTGAAGCATATATACGCCAACACCATTACAATACAGTGCGGTTAGTTGTACGTTCGTTCTTTGGTTCTTTCTTAGCAGCTGCCAACTTAAACCACAACTTCAACTCCAGCTCCAATGTGGTGGTTGGTCAAGGCCCATACCGATCGATACAGGTTCGATGCGCGGACATTCGATTCTGACGTTGTGGGGTTTGTGTGTTGTTGTTATTCTCTATGCGCGACTGCACAAATCGCCAATAAATGCACGAATCTGTGATAATAGCTCTGCTAGTTTTAGTTTTTGCTTTTTATGGCAAGGTCAAATTTTGTTTTATTATGCGAAATAAAAAAATACATACTTTATCAATTGTATACTTCTGTAGCCGAAACCAAGTCGCTTCGATGGACGAAGCAGAAAAGGTGTGCTTTTGGTAAAAACCCCATTTCGAATCCTCATCAAGCCATTAATCAGCATTCTTCATGCTGTAGAAAGTGGCATGCACACGTGCAAAATTGTCAAAACACACTTTGGTGGAGAGAACTTGAACCCAATCTTGGATATTTTGTAGCCAGTGCAGACCATCACAATTCAGTTCCAGTCGAGGAGAGAACTTGAACCCAATCTTGGATATTTTGTAGCCAGTGCAGACCATCACAATTCAGTTCCAGTCGAGGAGAGAACTTGAACCCAATCTTGGATATTTTGTAGCCAGTGCAGACCATCACAATTCAGTCCTATTCGAGGAGAGAACTTGAACCCAATCTTGGATATTTTGTAGCCAGTGCAGACCATCACAATTCAGTTCCAGTCGAGGAGAGAACTTGAACCCAATCTTGGATATTTTGTAGCCAGTGCGAACAATCACAATTCAGTCCTATTCGAGGCAGGAGGAACGAAAATCCATCATCGTTGACTATTTAATTTAGATACATTGAGGATATTCAGTACACCAAAATATCTCAATATTCGTACAATTTCCTTAGCACCAAAAGAAGTTCGGAAAGCAATCAGAAATTAATAAACTTCGCAATTCTTACCCACTCTGTACCAGCCTGGCGATGGTCAAGCAGTGCCTGAAAATGGCGTCCAACTTGGTTTTGAAGTCAGACTTTTTTGCTAACTTATTTTAAGTTTACACTATTTATTTGTTGAGTAGTGTCACTTCAATCTTTCTACCCAGAACCTTTCACTTCTGGTAAGGACTGAAAATGTTGATGGACTCAGACGGAATCTGTAGACCAGTATGATCTCCAATCTACGTTAGGTGGCACTCAACTGAACTATGTAAGCTTCACGCTGGGCATCCAAAAATGTTACTTTCGCATTGCTAAACATCGGAATTCATAAACAGAAAATATTCAAGCGCGCGTGCTACATTTTTTCCACGAATCCGCACCCCACTCACAAATGAAACTCTTGTCACGTTGACGAATTGCTTACATCATAGCCTGCATTTCTCCTCCGCTTCAGTAGGTGTCTCTGTGAAGCACTGCTTTGAAATTACGTTCCGATACTGGAGCCATTCGCAAAGTCAGCCAAACAGCGCTTTCTACACAAACATCGGGGTGTTGATTCTGTGCCGCCGCTGCAGGACTGTGCTACAATGCGCATTTAATTGGAGAGTTATTTTGCTGCCACAACACTTACAAAACACGCGCCTCACAAAGACTTCGATTTAGTGGCCGTAATGGGCCAAATGCGGCAAACGCAACGCGCCAAGCTGAGGCATGGGAATGGACTAACCTTCGCGCGCTGTAGGGCAGCTGGACAATTGGGTGTGCATTGTGCTGATTACAGTGTGTAAAACGCTAATTGCAAACACAAATCTTAACGAGCTGAGCGTCAAAATCGTTTATGCGACCACCGCCGAATCGCACATGAAATGTCTGCCATTGTGGCGCTTAAATCATTTCGCGCTCTGCGCACAGAAACCCACCCAAAGGAAAAAATGTTTTAATTTGACTAATATCGCTTTCCGGGTACTGCTCGCCAAATTTATGGCTTCTTAAATTAACGTGGCTTAGCGACGATGGCTTCATTAGAGATGCGCGATATTCATTTGATAACTGCTGCGCTCAGCGCAAACCATGAACTTCACCTTGCTGTGGGCTGGCAAGCGGCGAGTGACAACTTTTAACGGACGAGCATGTTCGCAGTTATGCCGCTGAGGACGGCTCAGAAGGCAAATGCAAAACAATTCAAATTGATTTCGATTCCTTGACCAAATTTCTCTGTTTCTCTGTATTACGCATCGCACCCAACGGAAGCGCTGCCTCTGCGCCGCCACCGTCCAGTTTAAGTGCGTTGATTTTCAGGGGGGCAGCGAGCATCCGAAAACGAGCGAAAAAATTTCATACTTCCATTTAATTCATTCACATGTGAACCACATGCGAGTCGAAACTCAGTTATCAACTCTTTTAAACACTGAATAAGCGGTAATTAAGTACGCATGACCCCGCATGACGTGCACTTAAGTGCTTTAAAGCCACGTATCTGTGCAGGAGCATTTCTGGCTCCACAGTAAGTGCAAACTGGCAGCTATTTAAAGGCCGCTAACTCTAAAATCGCACGAGTGCACATTTCATGGGGCATTAGAGCTGAAGTGATTGCACCGTGGCAAGCATTTGAAACTAGCAATCAACTCATAATAATTGAAAGGAACACAAATTTCTTTTATTACAATGTTCACCAAGCAAACTTTCTTATGCAACTCTTGAGTAAAAACATATGAGTGGAGCGGAAAATGGTCCTGGAATTCTCCAAAATTTTAGAGTGAAAGTAAATTCAATTGAAAATCCAAACCAATACGAATATGAACATGACTACAAAACTAAAAATCATAAACAACAGAAATTAAGGTCAAATGCTAAAAGCAACTGTGGCCCTAAAATAGTAAATTCCTATTTGTTAGTTGGAGCAGTGTTCCATGGAAAAAATGGCTACGAAACTACGAAAATTGCACTCAAATATGTAAGATCTTTTTTGTTTCAAAAATTCCCCACGTAATAACAAATCTATTATTACTAAATCAAAAAAAACCTTGAAAAAATTGTACTCAAAGATTTTCAAAAGTTTATCAATTTTATACAGTTTCCTTGACGTCTATAGAACTTCTGTACTAGCAATACCATGCAATTATAGTTTAATTCAACGAAGTGTTTCTTTAATAAAACATATAATAAAATATGTTTTTATATATTTTATATAGTATTTAATTTTTTAAATAATTTTATGTGATATGTTCTATTTCAAATCTTTTTTTTGGCCACTGGAAATCGATATCAAGTTTCGATTCCAGTCGCTTTAACTACCTCCGTCACAAGTAATTTTTTTTATTTTTGTCAGATGTGGCTATTAATAATATTTATATAAATTTATGCAAAAAACCCCGTTTAATGCTATGTCTCCACTAGAAGATTTATACGGGATTTACAGTAGTTTCGAGATTTAGCACTAAATCTTGTCGAATTTGGGCGGATTTATTACACAAAGTTAAATCTTTTGAGCGAAGAGATTTAATATAAATCTTCCATAAATCTCCGTCTCTTCCCTAAATAATCGATAAAAGATATCGAATTACTGAGAAACGCCATCTGCAGAAATGTCATTACATGATAACAGATGGCATACCAGCAGAGAATACAGAGAAATGACTTGTTCTGCGTACACTTACGCTTGGGCAAATGTTTTGCGCACAGTCACACATGTGCAAAACATTTGTAGTGTGGCTGATTTTCTGCAGAATTCTGGTTAACCAATGATAAACAAACCTATCCATATAGGCAACTAATGATAAACAAATACAGTTTTTTTAAACATCAGAAAATTTGACGTTTAAGTGTCCCGTGTCTATGGTATCTGATACCAGGACGCAATTTTTTTAATAAAATACAGTGGCAAGATTGACTACGAAACACCATATAAACTACATATAGATTCAAGAGAAGATATGCTAATGGATCTAACTTTGCCAAAAACCAAATATGTTAATTCCAAATAGGCCTGAAATTATTACTGGCATAAAGGTAGATATGCAAGACGTTAGCCTAATTCATGCTGGCCAAATATTGAATGGAGTGCTAAAAGCAAGTTTAATAATACCAGCTATAAGAGAGAAACACTTAAAAATAATAAACACTACTGACAAAGGTATCCACATAAAACAATCCCAATTTCTATAAACAGCATCTAGATTTAATGGATAAACCACCTGTATACATTAAAAACTATAGACTACCATTTACTCAAATAGACAAAATTGAACACCAAGTACAAGAATTACTAGATGAAGACATAATGGAGTCATCATTCAGTCCGTTCAACACCCCACTATTAGAAGTACCATCAATTGTAAAAGCACTTTGTGACACAAAAATCAAACACAAATATTTACTTTTGATACTTTTTGTTGTTGTGTAGTAAACCTTTTCAGCAGCAATGGAGACGGCTCAGATTTATCGACAAGATTTATAAATCTTCGATAACTAAATCCACGAGTGGAGACATAGCATAAGGATTAGAGATATTAACATATTTTATGTTCACACATGCCGTGCTAATTTCACTATAAAAACATTCTACACTTGGAGTTAACGCAGTTACCAAGAATTTGAAATAAACTCTATAATATAATAAATAAACATATGTCCAATTTACAAACTTACATGCATTATAATGTATAAATTACATGCATTATAAGCTATAACATACCTTGCATTATTCATACATAATAAACATACCTTTATTTTTTTCATACTATTAATAATAAAAATAATAATATGCTAAATGATAATATTTGAAACATAATAAGACATTTAAGAACATTTACTCAACAAAAATGTAAAGCAGTTTCATCTTTTTTTTAACTTCTTTTCCCCAATTTATTACGAAACTAATCTACTACAACCAAAATTAAGGGATTAAAAGATATAATTTATATTAAGCATCCAGATCTAAATTTACAGTATATTTCAAGATAAATTAACTTCGCTGTAATATATTCGATCGTTCTTCCTTATTACTCAAATGGTAGGCAATTTGTTGAATTAGTAAATATTTATATGTTTGTTATGTTACATATATAGAGAAATTATATAATTAAATATTATTAATTGTAAAATATTAAAGTGTTTCTAAAAAACACCTTTTGCAATTGAATTTTTAAAGACAACTGCTTGAATCGATAACAAACATATCGATACATTTCATTAATGTTTACAAACCACAAAAAGCATCCCTGACTACAGACAATTTTGTGCCATTCCTGTAGTAGCAAAGCGGGCAATAATTCGTATCAGATATATTTTAATCAAATTTATTTATTTTTTTGTTTATATTTAGTATTGTCTTTAGGTCCAATCAGCATAATTGTTGCAGCAGGTGTTGTTTTTTATTTTCAGTATACTCAATCTCACTTTATTGTTTTAATTTTGAAATTTTTTAAATTATCTAACAATGTTGCACTTTTTAAAGAAATGTAAAAAATGAACTTAATTTAAATGAGCAACCGTCCTTGCTTGCAAATGAACTTTTATTATAATAAAATCATTGAGCTTTAAGTCATAGTTTCTGTTGCTATCCTCTAAACTGCACAAGTAGCCCGATAAGAGGAGCGACTATATACATATATAATATATATGTATGTTTAAAAATCGAACTTCCTTATAAAAAATTAGAAATTTCTAGCACTCTTGTCCGAGGCAATTTGTCAAAGTAATCAACTGTTTTGTAATACGCTTTCGTATATAATGTTTGTGGCTCCGCGTTTATTTTATTTAATAAAAAATCACAAAACATTTCGTTTTTAAAAGTTTTTTTTAGCACTTTTGCTTTTGCGTAAATATGGCTCGCACTTTGTTTATTATATATTAGAATGCGAGACAGTGCAAAACGAGATGCCGCCCGAGACTGGGTCTCGTTCTCATCTCGGGCTCACGCGTTATTGTGTACGGGCCTTTATTTACAGAAAAATCAGAAACGAAATTTATTTTTTAAGTGATAATGAAGAATTTCGAACCCTTATTTATTTCTTGATATCAAATTGTGTCCTCCAATCACAATAAATGTGCATATTTGCCTTAATTAAATAAACTCTTATTAGAGTGTGTTCTGATATGCACTCCTCTTCTTCTCGCATTTCCCCATTTAAATTTGTTCATTCTGTAAACAACATGAGCCACACTGTTAACCAGCTGTCAGTTACGTTCTCTGCTTTGTGCTGCATACGTTTATCGACGACATAATTGAATTTTTTGCCTTGCGTTCCTTGCGAGTAGAGTAGTCTTTTGTGGTGGAATCGAGAAGTTTTCGTGTCTAAAATGTGTGTTTCGTCTAAAGACGCCAAAAAAGCAACCAAATACAACAAATAACAGTTTTGTAATATTTTATAGAATTTTTAAGCAAAGGTATGATCATGAAGTGGTTTTTTAGTGGTGATGTCCGAGGTGGTTGTGAAATATTCGTGACGATGTGATAGACGTGTGTGTAAAGTGAAATTGGGGCCAATGTGGCATTTGTACACGAAACCACGTCAAAATTATATTTAGAGCCCCCACTCGCACATGCCTGTGAGCAACATTATTGAACACTTCACTTCGACTTCGGTGCTTGTGCACTGACCACCCGGTGGCATATTTCGAAGGCTATGGGAGAGGGTGGCATTTTGATTTTCCCCACCTGCATCAAGGACGCACATGCACTGGGCCCAATTGCTTTATGAATGAATATTCATTGAGGAAACTCGAATTTCCATTCATTACATGTGCGCTTTCATCCCACTGCAGCGAACAAATTTCTGCTAGCAAACCATTTCTAGCTATGAGTGCCTATCATATACTAAGTGCTTCAACTATTCATTTGTTATCTTGGAATACGAAAGCCAAGATAATAAATAAATAGCTCGGCTTGCTTTGCCGAGACCCCTGCAATTAGTGTCATTTTTAATTCGCTTTTTATTATCCCCTTTTTCCGTAGTGCTCAATTGTAAAAACTAGTTGGAAATGTTATCACTTAATGTGTATGCAAAGCACCGTGCCCCGCAGCCACCGTTGCGGTCCATCGCTATGCGTGCCTCAATACCACAGCAAAATTGTAGGTTTCAAAGATCAATTGGCACTTTGTTTGCTCACTGCTTACCAGTACACTGCGAAGCACTCGATGGGATGCACACAGAGCCACACACGTTGGCAGTAGCGCGGAATTCATTTAGATAAATGCACGGCTATTACGTAGTGCCCACCTTACGTATGAAGTTTTCCAATTCACACCTACCAAGCTGTGTTCGAATTTCTATGTGCACGTCTCAGCAGTATTCGGTTTCATAATCAGAAAATCACTTAAATACGTTCGACGTGCTTATCGTTTTTTATTTTAGGAAATTTCTTCAAAAATTTAAAATTTGTAAAAATTATTACGTACTCGTCTTAAATACTCATATGCATGCAAACTTATACTCTTGTCTCCTCAGTCGTGTGACCGCTATTCAGAATTTATTTATATTCTATCTTTGCAGCAGTGGCAAACAGCGTCCGCTGCAGCAGGTGATTAAGCAAGTCATCTTTTAAATTGTGTGCGCACGTACTTGGGAAGCTCTTTAGAAGCTACACTTGGCGAGCTGAGCAGCAAGAGCTGAGAACGAGCTGAGAGACTAGCTACAACCAGTACTATCCTTTAGAGCTGTGATTACAAACAAGGGGCAATTCGACAACTGCTATGGAATCGGAGTCGGCTACAAATTTACTGAAACGGAATATCTCAGGCGCCGAGTACGCAGACGCTCGAGCCACTCCGAGTGATTTGGAGTCGCCGGTGCACTCGTACTCGGACACAGGTGACGAGGAGGATATCTTCGAGCAAGTGAAAATGATACTGCGCAAACGTCGGGGTTGGGGTCCCGAGGATTCGATAAGTACCAACGACTTGGATTTGCTGGGCGATGACGACGTGCTGGTCGAGGAGGACGACGGTGGTTGTCCACTGCCCTCAACGCCGGAGGACACACAACTGATCGAAGCTGAGGTATGAAGGGCGGGCGAGGTATGGGGTCCATTGGCGAGGCGCATGTTTTTCCGTGTCGAAATGTAAGCAGACGTAGTCCAGACTGATACGACATGCAATCGTGCTAAATTTGCCCTTTGGCCTTTGTTGCCAGAAGCGCGCATGTTATGAAGCGCAAAGTTGTGTTGATGGAAACATTATTGATCTGCGATCTGCTCTATTGCAAAGTTTCTTATAATTTTGCACATTTTTATTTAGTTTATGGCCGGCATGTTAGTTAAAACTCTTCGTAGGTGTTGCGCTATTGAAAATGACGGGCAACTTTTCTCTTTATACGCCCAAGTGCAAATTATCGAACTAATCTTATCAATTCCTCACAAACACACACGCTTAAAACACGTCCAACGTGCGCCTCAGTTGTGTGGTGTTGGGGGGAGAACAGTGAGTCTAGTCGGTAAAGACGGCACTTCGCAGTTTTCTGCGTGTTTTTGCTCTCCTGCGAGGCCCAAACTACAGAAAAGAGGTCGTTCTGATTATTTCCATCGATAGGTTCTTTTCGCACCAGGAAGGAGACGCACACTCGCCTCGCACTTAGTGTGTTAATCAGTTGACAGACTGTGTAGTAATTCTATTTTGAAATGTCTCGTTAGTTTTTCAATCAGTTCTCAAAATTTTTTTTGTTGCTGTAGATAAAGTTTCATAAAAATTGCACAATTCCCTTCGGGTACTTCGGCAATGCCATTCAAATCAAACATCACAATAATTGATAACAGTAGCGTTCGCAACTTGGAAAATGGTGCTCAGATGTGCGGCCAGTCAACTCCGCCAACGCAAGCCAGTGCAAATATGCAGCAGCCTCAAATACAAATTGTGGAAGTCAATGTTAGTATCGCGAGCCAATCAGTCCGTTTCCATTTTCCATGTATTTGCTTTTCCTAATGTGGAATACCAAAGAAAAACGTTGTTCTCCCGCCTGCTTCTACGCCAACTCTTAACATATTTGGCTCAGTTCCTCATCACTGCCCATCTCCATTTCAGATGACGGAAGTGCTAAAAGCCGGTGTGCTGTCAGATGAGATCGATTTGGGAGCATTGGCCCATAATGCAGCCGAGCAAGCGGAGGAGTTCGTGCGTAAGGTAAGTTCTCACAAAGGCAAAATACATTTTCAGGTTTTCATTACTCACTCCGTTTGTTGTTTGCAGGTCTGGGAAGCCAGTTGGAAGGTGTGTCACTACAAAAACTTACCCAAGTGGCTGCAGGACAACGATTTCCTACATCGCGGCCATAGACCCCCTCTGCCGTCGTTTAGCGCCTGTTTCAAGTCCATTTTTCGCTTGCATACTGAGACCGGCAACATATGGACACATCTGCTTGGGTGTGTAGCATTCATTGGAGTGGCCTTGTACTTCCTCTCCCGTCCGTCGGTTGAGATACAATTCCAGGAAAAGATAATATTCGGTGCCTTCTTTGCGGGCGCCATTATATGCCTCGGCTTCTCGTTTGCTTTCCATACGCTGAGTTGTCATTCGGTAGAGATTGGAAGACTGTTTTCTAAGCAAGTTCTCGTTTGTTGGTTGCCTGGTGATGCAGAAACTAACTTGATGTCCTTATTTTCATTTACAGACTAGATTATTGCGGGATAGCTTTACTTATAATGGGCTCCTTTGTGCCTTGGCTGTATTACGGATTTTATTGTCACTACCAGCCGAAAGTCATATACTTGTCAGTGGTGTGTGTGCTGGGCTGCCTGTCGATAATAGTGTCGCTGTGGGATAAATTTTCCGAGCCTGGGCTACGACCGTTGCGTGCGGGTGTCTTCATGAGTTTCGGCTTGTCTGGCATTATTCCGGCTATACACTACAGTTTGATGGAGGGTTGGTTCAGTAAAATCAGCCAGGCAAGCTTAGGTTGGCTAATATTGATGGGTATGTGGAGAAAATGTTGCTCGGTATAATCAATACATTCACTTACACACTTTTTTAGGCCTTTTATATATACTTGGAGCAATGTTATATGCACTGAGAGTACCAGAACGTTGGTTTCCTGGAAAATTTGATATATGGGTGAGTGTTAAATTATGTGGGAATGATGCAGGCGGGTGAGATGCGCACATGCGATGTTAAAATTTTGTAAAGCCCATTGATGTAGTTGGTGTACCGTGATCTACATAGTGTAGGGACGCTCTTTAAGCTGTTTGATCATGCACTGGATTGAGGCACCTCGAATACTGTGATGTGGAAGTGTAAACAAATTGAGTCGATAACTATTTGTCCCGAGTCGGTAGTTCAAGGAGTATTCGCTGCCTTTTTCATATATTGATTGTGCCTTACTGTCAATGTGGGAGCGTAAATATGAAAAATCTGAGAATTTACGTTCTTACAATGTCAGTATTTCCAGAGACCAGTATAATCCATAAATTCAAAAATCGAGTTAAATCAGACAGGTTGATTCATAGTTCACGTCGTGTGGTTCAGAATATTAAACATATATGTTGAGTGCCACTGCTTGGCAGGTGCGTTAAGAACCACATGAACACCAAAAGTAGTCCCTGTGGACTTCTGGTTCATACAAGCAACTGGCAGTGTGATTTATAGACTGCCTACAATCTGACAACAATAATCGCTATCTAACAATTGCCACTCGTTGGTAATCTTGACTGATAATGACTCGACTACACTGGATCCCCCTCCTACAATATAGGAAGAATGTTGACTCCAGTCTTATCTTCAACAATATCTCCAAACTGAGTGGGGCAACTAGCTGGGGCGTTTAGACAATGATACAAGCACTGTCTAGGGTCAGGGAGAGCAATACCTTCAATCTAGATAGTATCATACTCTCTTACATGCGGCTAGTAGGGTATTGAGATATCACTTGTCACTAATCTCTGGAGGCAGAAGATGGAAGAACAGTGTAATCTGCCCCTGATATGGGGGCTCGGTCTTAGTGCACTCGCAGATAACTGGGAACTCCTGATAACTTGCTGGATATATCGATGTAGCATATCTATCACATCAGAGTGTTGCTAACCGCTTAGAAATAGGATACACATGTACCAGAAAATGATGTGGTATCACAATGGGCCTTTATGTGTGCTCAAGTGTGCTTTTGGCACACTGGGCGGCCACTTCTACCTACCTACCTACCTACCACAAAATGAGATGTATGTATGTATGTAACTTAACTAATAGACTAGAGTGACACCGACTGTTGCAATTACTGCACATTGAGCAACTTCAACTGGTTGATAAGTTGGCGTTCATTAGTACCTTGATCAATATTTGGACTATTTCTGGGGTGGCTAAGGCAGCGCAATAGCTTTGATTGAGGCTGAACTGGAACCTAACTAGAAGTCTGCTCAATCTAGGCAAAAGTATGCTACTGCCCTCATGTCATATTTCAGTACGGAGAGTGGAAATAAGCGAAATTCTGTTGGCAAACAAAATCGAAGTGGCATCCAAAAATTGTTCCCTGTAGAATCGACTGCAGAGGATTTCATCCACCTTCTCAAAATAGGTTTAGGCAGGCTTTGCCACGTATCAACCCACTTGTGTTTGTTAATCTTATCATTTACTAACCATGCCTCCTCTTTTTCCAGTTTCAATCACATCAGTTGTTCCACATCCTGGTAATTGCGGCTGCGTTCGTGCACTACCATGGCATTTCCGAGATGGCTATGTACCGCGTAACTGTAGGCGAATGCACGGTCCCTCACCAACCCATCACGTTCTAAATTACAAAATTTCCGATGCTTTTTTTACAACAATTCATGATCAGAAACAATCCGCGGCAAACACACCCATTAGCAAAATTACACCCATATTTATACGATACATATTTTGTAGCGACTGCTGCCCAGCTCAGTGGTTGCCTTATCGGATCGAATTCCCTCATGCATACAAAAAAAGTGAAACATTTTGCGACATTTCGGTTAATTTGACAACAAACTTTCAAAATAAATTAAGAGTAGTGTACAATTATTTTAAATATTTTACATTTAAAAGTTACTTTCATTGAAATTGATAGAAGAAGTTATGAATTTGCTAAACTACTTATGTATTCAACCTTATCTCGCTATGTTTGTACATAATTGAAACGATCATTACATTTATTTACATCGGAGGTGCCCACCAGAAATTTCATGTGCTGCGACGTGGGCCCTCCTGGTTTACATCATCCGCTCGGGACTTTCAAAAGCCAATTCGATGTTCTAAATTAACGTTAAAGTGAGTTGCCGGAACATGCGCCAAGCTGCTAAAGTGTACACACGAGGATTAAACAGTATTTTTTGCAATGAAGAATTCATCGTTTTCGTATTTGAAAGTCCGTCCCGTTGCATTAGAAGCATGGACTGCATTTCATCATTTGGAAAGAGTCTAAAATCTCGCGTTTTTATTACATTTATTTTTTGTTAATACTTTTAGAATTTGTTTCGGAAACGGTATTAAAACTCCCGCTCCTTGTGAATTTAACTTTAAAGTTGCAACCCACGTACACAATTTTTGAACTGACGTCACTGGCGCCGGCTCAAAGGGTGTCAAAGATTCTCATTCAGCCTAAAAAGTAATTTCACCGGGACACCAATCTTTGTGTTTCCCCTCTTAAAAGCCATTCTATCTTTATATGGCGCAATTTCTAAACAAAAGTGTTACCCTTGTTAATAGCAGCATATTTTGGCATTAGTATTTAAAGCAATTAAGTAGATTTATTTATTTGTTAATGGAGTTGAAAATTGTAAAATCTGAGATCTGTACAATCACACCATGTGCATACTAACGCAAAGCAATAATGAAGGTATATTAAGAGATACAGTTAACACGCTAACATTGTTTATTAGGAACTACCAAACGAGTCATAGAAATACAATTTATATCAAAACAGCAGAAAGCAAACGAAGAATAAAGCATTCAAATAGAGCTCAAGAAAAACAAACTGCAAATTTGTGTTCTTTCGTCAATTGTTGGGGACATTTACGAAGAGAGACAGGGAGAGAGGGAATTCTCAACTGCGATATATTATATATTTGGGAGTATTACAGTCCAATATGCTTGTGGTAACTTGGACACGGCACTACGTCCTTCGCATTCGCTAGAATTTTTACCATGGAACAAATCGTAGTGGAGGCATAAATCGTAGAAACCTCTTATCATTCTTGTGGTGGAAGGGGTGGGGTGATCATGGGAGAAGCGCTCTACATACAAACCTGTGTGAAAGGCCAGAGAACACAGAGAAAAGAAACTTAAACGGCAAAGCAGACGGATGTTGTACACGAATCCACTCAAAATCATGGTGAATCCTCTCAAAATCGTGGGGAATCCACTCAAAATCGTGGTGAATCCACTTAAAATCGTGGTGAATCCTCTCAAAATCGTGGTTAATCCACTCAAAATAGTGGCGAATCCACTCAAAATCGTGGTGTGTCCTTTCTCTGTGTTCTCTGCGAAAGACTAGTGATTTCTACAGAGATTGAATCTGTCGCTCTTCCTGGTAGAGTAATTCCACTACGACAATGAACGATTTATATGATTCCCTGGTAGCATGGTACAAAATATGGGATCTGAGTGTATTTAAGAAAAAGCCCATCAGAAATAAGCTTCATAAAACGAGGACTAGATGGCGTTAGCGAATTACCATTAAATTTTTAAAGCTTTATTGCGATAGAATATGTTCTAGTCTCGCCTTATCACTGAAAATAGTTTCATTCAATTGGTAAATGAAATTATTTATTCACTGTATGACAAAGGCGATGAACTAAACTGCGCAACCTTTTAAGTGATAACGAGAGTTCGTTTATTCCTCCCAGAACCTTAGGAAGGAATGATGGTGTCGTTCTAAATATTTTCATGGAACCTCATTTCTTCCTGGAACCTTAGAAAATAATGATGATGTCCGTTGCAAATATTTTAATGGAACCTTAGGCAATAATTAGTTAGCCGGCTGCACAAAGCTGTAGCAAAGGGACACACTATCTTATCACTCACTCTTAGGAGGGATGATGGTAGTTATACTGAAAATGAGGAAGAAAAAGCTATGCTTCTCCTGAAAACTCACTTCCCAGGGTCCTTTGTGCGCAATGAAGAAATGGTGGCACAGTACACAGACTCAGAAATGAGTAGTGGACTATAGCAAAATCTATATGCACTAGTGACCGGCTAAAATGGGCCATCCACAGTTTAAAACCATTCAAGTCACCAAGGGTGGAAGGTATCTTTCCAGCCCTGCTACAGAAGGGGTTAGATCTCATCTTCCAAGCGCTACTAAAAATAGTTAGAAGTAGTCTGACACTGGGCTATATACCAGTATCATGGAGGTGGGCCAAGGTAGTTTTCATCCCGAAGGCTGGGGAGAAGGATCCACTTCATCCCAAATCCTTCAGGCCAGTATGCCTAACCTCATTCATCTTGAAAACAGCCGAAAACAACTTCATCAGAACACAGATTCTGGCGTATGCAACCCTCCATCCGAACCAACAGGCATATAGGGCAGGCAGATCTACTGAAACTACTCTGTATCAGTTGACGGAAACACTCCAGCAAGCCCTCGAGGACAAGCAGGTGGCGTTAGGGGCCTTTTTGGACATTGAAGGAGCCTTTGACAACACCTCATACGAGGCGGTGAGTAGGGCTCTTGTTTGTAAGGGGGTTGACTCTACCCTGTCCAATTGGATAGAACAAATGCTGAAATCCAGAACAGCCGAAGTATCCCTCACTTCAACAACCACAGTGGTTAATACTGTTCGAGGATGTCCGAAGGTTGGAGTACTATCTCCCCTGCTGTGGTGCCTTGTGGTGGACGAACTTCTCTGGGAATTAATAAACCTGGGTTTATGCTGTCAGGGATACGCTGACGACATACCAATTACATGCAGGGGAAAATTCGAGATTATACTATGTGAACTACTCCAATGTGGTTTAAGAATTACAGGTGATTGGTGCAACAGGATGGGGCTTAAAATAAACCCTATAAAAACTACTGTTGTCCCTTTCACGAGGAAATATAAACTCAAAAACCTTAAATCCATTAAACTAAATGGAGTGGAGATCAATGTGCAATCTGAAATAAAATTTCTAGGTATCATACTAGATAGAAAAATATCATGGAGGTCTCACATCAATTAGAAGAGGGCTCTGTATAGAATGACGAGGGCAGTAAACGGTCCTAAAAGTCTCATCGGGAGTCAGACGGTCGAAACTTTATCAAAGGCCATTCCAGACATATGTGTACCGAAGGACTTTACAAACACGCGCTACAACGTCACTAGGTTTTTTAGAACAGAGTGGAGCTACAAAAATGCTTGGAGAGGTCTCCGCGAAACCTACAGGTTAGATCAGTCCACGATCACCCGGTATACCGACGGGTCTCTCACAGAAAAGGGTTCCTGCGCGGGGGTATTTGGACCTAGACAGAGATACTATGAATCCCTAGGCAAATATACTAGCATCTTCCAGCCGGAAAACCACGCTATTGAGAGATGTGCACATTTAAACATTGAAAGAGGTTACGAGCGCAAGAAAATTGCCATCTTATCGGATAGTCAAGCGGCCATTAGGGGACTTACCTCTTATCAGGTAAATTCGAAACTGGTATGGGAGTGCAGCAAAAAACTGAATGCTCTTGGCTCACGCAACAAAGTTGCCATTCTATGGGTTCCAGGACATACTGGCATAGAAGGTAACGAGATTGCCGACGAACTTCCAAGGAAGGGGGCTGCAACACCCTTTTTGGCCCAGAACCCTTCTGTGGTGTGGGCAAGGGCAAGCTGTTCAACCAGCTGAGGATCGATGAGGGACACCATAGGCACAAACATTGGGTTAACACACCAGACCTAAGGCTATCAAAGAGTCCGCTAGGGACATACCACCTAAAAAGGTTCGAATCACTCATCAATCTCTCGAAGAATAATCTTAGGATGATGACAGGACACTGTAAACTGAACTCACATATGGTGAGGATGGGGGTCACCTCGGAAGGCTCCTGCAGATACTGTATGGAGGAAGAGGAGACTTCTTTACATGTGCTGATACAATGTCCGGCTCTCGCAGGAAATATTTGGGATTCTTCCAGGGCTCTGCCAGTGATGTAAAACCTCTGGAGCCAAAACTTGTCATCACGTTTATCCAGAGGATAGGACTCAAAGATGTACTTTGAACATCTGATGGGGGCACAATAGATCGAAAGATCGCGGTGCTTTAAATCCCCTACATAGTAATAATAATAGGAAATAATGATGATGTCCTTTGCTATGATCATGGAACATTATTTCCTACTGGAACCTTAGGCAATAATGATTATGTCCTTTGCAAAATATGATCATGGAACCTTAGGAAATAATGATAATGTCCTTTGCAAAATATTTTCATGTAACATAATTTCCTCCTGGAACCTTAGCAAATAATAATGTCATCCTGAAAATATTTTGAATCATCTTCCAATATATTTTGCAACATGCATGCAAATGATCAAAAGCTACCAAGCATGCTTTCAAGATCGACGGATCGACTAACGACCTAATCTTCGGTCTACAACTAATCCTAGGAAAAAATATATAGGAATAAAATTGGAAAGCTCACAAAACTAAAGTAATCTACAAAGAACAGAGTAGTATGGATGCAAAGGACACATTGCCAGAGCTTCGAGACGTAAGTCCTAACTCACAATTCACACCAGAGATGCGAAAGTGAACACCAGGGGAACCTTGACATGAATTCTAGGTTTGTATGACAAAGGGAACTAACTGGCAAGTTGATCTGGACCTGGCAAAAGAATGTAACTCGCTTACATGCACACATCCTTCATTGAGAGCGATCGTGTTCACGGCTTTTAGCACAACAGTCAAAGGGCATTATAAATTTCGTCTAATGACGATCAAACTTTAATAGGGTAATAGTCGCCGAACTGATGTCTTCAATGATATATCGAAGGCGAAACTGCGGTGTCGCAAGAAAGTCATTAAAGACGACTCTCCAACAAACATTTGACAATAGTTGGGGAAAAATCTTCTGTAAATCTTGCAGCTGAATTGGATGGATTGTTTTGCACTTTTTGTGCCGCTGTTGACTTGATTTGCTCGCAAATTGCGTTAATGAGATTTTTATTGCAGACTTGGGCGGTTGGAGCTGAACCAAGTCTAAATTTGTCAAAGTTTTTATCGACTGGGGCGGCCATGGCAATTCGTTGTTTTGTGTTTGAATTGAGTGGTGCAATGATATAAATGGCCATGAGCACCCAGTCTGCGTATGTGTCCTTATTACTAATTTCACAAAAACACGAGCAATTGATTACTCAGTGCACTTAATCGGTGCACTTAAGAACTTTTTGTTGTGGTTTTCCCGCTATAATTGAGATTTTCTTTGTTCACAGCCGATGAGAATCCATTCTTACTTTATTTCCTAAGTTTTTGGGTAATTCTCTTTGTCCAGAAGATTGTGGGTTTCGGATTCGGAATACATGGGCTCGAAATTGCCATCTAGTTTCTCACAGAACCTCCATTAAGCCATGTGTCATTCTAAACCAGTCAGCGTCTTCTTGCTTCCGTGTTCCCAATATAGAATCTGAGTGGAATAAACTGTGTTGGGGCGATGGCAAATATAGAACAACCGGGATTGGAGCGAATATCGCTAGCAAAACACAAAAAAAAACAAAAATAATCATTCCATAATTGAAAATACAACGGCTGAAATTTGGCAAACTCATTTTTTGGACTGCCCCAGAGCCAAAAACACATTTAGCGGAAATAGACAAATTGAAAACGCCTAAAAAAGTGTGTCAAAATCGCGTCATCGGAATGTCGAGCAAAGCAAATGTTACCGCAAAGGTCAACCACTTCCATTGTTGTTGTTGTTTCTCTTCTTCTTGTTAGTCGCGCTGCTCTTGATTGAAGCGTAGCTGTTGTTTGAGCGCGGGGGAACGCGGATGCACCGCAGAGCCGCCCATTAGCACGTCGAGGTGCTTTTTACATCTTTGCAAATTAGCGAGCGAAATCAATTTAACTATTTTACGGTTGTTTGCCCACGTAAATTGAGTTGATTCCTCCACTAACTTGCTCATGTCTACTGCGTCTGTTCTAAACTTTCAACACGCAGCTTGCGCTGACCATACTAGGCTAGATTGGCCATTCAATTCTGGACAACTTGTTACATGTGCAATTGCCAAAAAGTAGCCTCTCAGCACATCAAAGCGACACTGCGACGAGAGAGTGGTTGATGGATTGTTCGCGCCTCCGCACTCGCATATCAACATTCTTTTTAGGAGCGTCCTTGGTCGGTGGACGCTCACGAGTTTCACCAACGTAAGCAGAGTCTCTCGCCTGCAATTTTTCATGCTGTCTTGACTTATGTCTTTTCGAACGGCACGTTCGCTTCCTTGTCCACACCAGCGTCATCGGCTCTAATACGCATTTTAAACGAATCGGCTGCGGTTCCTTAGTTGATGTATTTGTTGTTCCCATTGTTGTTGTTGTTGTTATTGTTGTGCCTTTTATCATGTTAACAGGGCCGTTCGAACATTCACCATCGAACCTGTCAGCAGCGCCAGCTTTGTCTCTGTTGGAACTCGTCGCTATTGACAGAAACAAAGCGATTTTGGAGCGCGGAAGGAAGTGGAGTGCCTGAAAGCCGCAGCATTCTGTCGACAACTGTGACGGGCGACGGTGTTAGCGCTTGTGCCTAAGTCTGCGAGTGTGGCTGCCGCTGCGCTCGCATGCTTGGCTTCGACTCCACCACCATTGCCTATTAATGATAATTCGAAGGTGTAGTTCAGTGCCATCTGCTGCGAGCTGCTGCTCGACGCTCGGATGCTGCTGACAGCTGAGTTCATGACTTGTTTGCGGACTGTGTTTGTTTGTTTGCTCGCTCGCTTCTTTGTTGATTCACAGTTTTCGCTTTCTCAGTCGATATTTTAATTGGTTTAATTAACCACCTTAGATTCCAGTTAGTTTCTTTGATTTTTCAAGGTCGTTCGGCTCTTCGTGTATTTGAGTGTTATGGTCAAGGCTGGTGTGGCCGATGGCTTTACCGTCTGAGCTGCGTGACAGACCACGGACCGCATTTTTGGTGCTGCGCACTCTTGAGAATCATGCACAATGCACTCGGCTTCTTTGGTGTGTTTGGTTTGCTTCGGTGCGATGGTTTTTCAATGGAGATTAACATTTTCATTGACCTCTTTTCCATTGAACCGGACTAGTTTCAGTTTACGTTTATAGGTGAAACCATTGAGAGCGCATTACAAAGGCAGCCGCTTAAGAATGCGCCAATGAAACTACAGCGTTGCAATGAAGAGTCAGCAAGGGGCGTTATTGGTGTGCGAGTGGGTCTCTAAGGGGATATGATAAGCATCGCAAGAGACTAGCCATGCATATGCATACTTTTCTGCGAACTGGTCTATTTAAAGCTGCGTGTGTTTCTTTGTTTATTACAGGTTTCATAAGGGATTCTAAGCTCGTCTGCTGTGTGGTGAATTATAATTGTTTGTCAGCTGGTTTTGGAAGGTGAGGCCATGTTGTCTCTTTGTCGAAGTGATGGGCAAAGGTACTTGGGTGCCAAATATGATCAAATGTGTACTGAAAGGCTAGTTCACAATTTAGTCGCGACGTATGCGGAAATTTTTTAGTTCATAAACTGAAAACTCATCAATTTTGCTTAGAAACTCATAGCTTAGAGGCCTGTGTGATTTGAATCTCTCCCACTCCCTGAAAGTTGGTATAAATAACTGATTCTGCCATATGAGGTGGTATCATTTTAAAATTACTCTACGACACATTTGAAGGGAGACTCTGATGATAGGCTGTTGCTTAGTGTACTCACAAGCGGACAACTTAGTCATGATTGATTTAACTTCATCCACTTGACGAGAGTGTTTTAGATTCCAAGGCAAGTGACAATGAGCTCTTTTAAATTGCATAAGTTAGACCACTTCCCTTACGACGTTAACAGCCACTGCCAGTCTCCCAATATCTCAAGGAATCTTACTCAAGGTTTCCGTAAGAATTGTCATATTACTAAACATCATGCTTCGTCCCATCAGCGTCTTTATATCTTGAAATATCTAAGACGAAATACCTCTAGCAAACTTTTATTTATGTTTACAAATATAAATAAATTTAAGCGTTCTTTAAGTTATTCCACTAAGTTCGCTAACACACGCGTATCAACCCTTTCAACCAAGTTCACAGCAAATTCTAAATAGAATTGCTTAAATCAGAATTAAACAAAGCATAAATAAAATCTTTATGTTACTAGTGCTAATATGGAATGGATGAAATGATTTCTGCCCACGTAAGAAGTCGAAATCGGAATTTATAATCAAGTTAAAAGTGATTTTTTGCGTTGTTGCTGCTGAGACAGTGACAAAATGAAAATCGAAGCGACAGGCAAAAGCGTTCGTGTCTTGAGTCTTTTGTTTCCGTGTTAACCCCTTTGGGGGAACTAATTAGCAATTACACGCTCTACGCGTAGACCCACAACAACCCAGCGTCCGCGAGTTGAGTGATAAGACAATCCAACCACCAAATCAATTGATAAAATTCAAGTGAAGCGAATGTGCTGTCGTCATATTAATAAACCCAACAAACACAGAGGCAGCAGCAGCCGCAACACCATCAACAACAACAGAGGCTCTGATCACCTGATGAAACACACGTAAGTCGACGGCAAATGCATAATTAATTATGTGCAAAATAAAGGAAAAAAGCCAACATGCTTCATTGTTGATCCCCGCGATTGGGCGGAATGCTTGGTTAGTGATAAAAACCAACCAAACACACAAAGTCGAAATCAAAATTAGAATCAGAAACATATTAGCAACAACAGCAGCAACAACAACGATAACAGCAACAGCAAAATAATTCGTTGCCTATTATGTAAATCAATACTTGAATGGGCAGCGTGTGTGTTTGTGTGTGTGCGGCGAGTGAGCGCGCCTTTATATATCAATATGAAGAATATGACAACAACAACAATTCACTAAAGTCATCACAACAGAACACCGATAACAACAACAACAAGAATACATTGATTTAACATACGAGTAACATACTCACACTTCTAAATCGTTAGCACACTCACACTAACACTAAGTCAATCCGTATGCACATGTGCACATGTGTGGATCTCGGATCTCGGATCTCGTAGCTACAATAAACTCAAAAGCGAATTTATTGACCTTCAAAATTCATCCGGAAGAACAGCGCACTACTAGCGAAGCTTAAAAGCAACAACTACAACGACAATAACCATAACAGCAGCCGCAGCAACAACAGAAACAACAACAACAAAAGCACAGACACAGCCACTGACACCAACAACAGACAAATTTATTGGTTGGGAGGCATTCATTCATTCGCATACCTAATCGCGCACAAATTTAAATAGCGAAAGTCAGGTGCAAGAGCTGGAAATATAGGAAGAAGAGGCGGAAGGACTGTGAAGTTTCATTACAAACAACATCCACACTCGCTTCCTGGGTGGGTTTGCATGTTAGTTAATTGTGCTAATTGCTTAGAGATAGAAGCAATTTAAATCTATCGCAGTGACAACTTTTCGCATTAAATTGAACCTGATGGTCAGCTCGATTTAGTATTAAGCTTATAATTTGACTTACAGGGTTCACTTCAATTCGAAACATTACATCATTCGAACCATTTAACGATAGATTTGCAATCAAAAGTCTACTCTAAAGCTTCACCGTGATTTACTTTTAGGTGCTTTGACTGAGACGTCTGCGGAGGTCATAGTATTATGTAATTATTCTGATTAAAATTACAAAAAAAGGAAAGCATCAGCAACCAAGGGTATCAGCACCAGAGCTTTGCTTCAGTAAGGTGTGACTTCTTTTCAAAAATCCTCTATCTCCCAAAATATTTGTCCAGGCTTACATTAGAATGGGCATCAACGACTGAGTGCTTGAAAACCTCCTTCTTTGGCGGTTAGCCGGCCTACCTCACTTCTATGCTATTCTATTCTAATTGGACCTCAAGACATAATTGAGCACTCTCTCACAGGTCATATTAATCCACACAGAGGATGCCCAGTCAGGGCCACGTTTCTATGTGATCTTAGTTTTTGCACTCCATTTATGATTTACATTTATGATACCTCACAGGATTCGCCCATTTCACCGAAATTTGTACCGATTTTCTTCTAACGTAAGATTCGTCCTATGGCCAGTCACAGCAGCCGAAGCCGACGCTGAGCTTCCAACGACTTCGGTCGCCACTCTCAATCTAACAACAGCAAAATGTAAAGGAAAACACGAGTAGTCCAACAACAAAATAAAGCAAACTCATCCATGAACAAATTGAGTAATTATTAGTATTGTGTGGTTTTTGTTGTGTGTGAGTGCGTGCTGTGTGTGTTGAGTCGAACGACGTTACTGCTGCCACTGGTGCAGCTGTTGGTGCCTCAATTTGATTGTCGTAATAACAGTTCACAAATCTGTAATTTATTAATGAGCAAAGGTTTTTTCAGCCACACAAACAGCCATGTTCGAATTGGAATTTTCATCATTCACGAGTACGGTTGTGCAGAAGGGCACCGAGACAGGCGGGGAGGGAGTGAACTATTTTACGTGTGTGCGGTTGCATAATTTTCGCATGCTGGCGAAGAGTTTCTTTAGTAAACGCAACTAAGTGGCATGCTTGGAGCAAATGGAAATTATCATCAACAGCAGCTCCCTCGGGAGTGTTTAGAGCTAAAATATATACATATTTCAAATACGGTCAGAAACAAATGCGAAGTGATTTTAGAGTAAGTATGAAATGCATGCAAATGGCTCTGATGACAATGATGAATAACTGGGTTAGTAAATAATTTAACTTTGCACTATTCAGTCTGGAATGCGTTGGAGTGCAGTCAGCATTCACAATGAATTTCCTTCAATCACACACATACACATATACAAGCGGCATATACAAGTATAACATATGAAGAGAGACCTCGATGTTGTGTATCCTGAGAGAGACTTGAAGTACTCATAACTAAAAAAGGGCGACATTCACGACAACAACAATGTGCGAGTACAGGCTGGTACCAAAGAGTATAGAAACATATAGATTGAATCACCCAAAATTTTATAAAGTGGAAGAATCGATGAGTGGCAAGGGGAAGCGAGATGCAATGCATGTATTTATGTTCGCTGGTTTTACTAGAAAACCCCTCGAACAAAATTTTTCCAACAATAACTTCGTTCGTCATGCGAGCTCTATATACTCGTATGTATACTCTTTGCTGGTACTGATATTGCATTGAGCTTTTTTTACCCTCAGAAAGACTCAACACCCCGATGTCACTTTTGTGGCTGTTATTGCTTCATCTCTGATCAAGGCATAAAACGAATCTGTGTGGTGAAATCGCCTCCTTGGAATGGTGAAAATCAATGAAAAGCGAGGTTAATTTTGAGAAGATTGAGTATTTCATTGTGTTGATTTTTCTGTTGCTGATGAACTCGCAAAACCTGGTGCAACACAATCCATGCCCTAGTTACACCCACATAGCGGGAATATCTCTCGCTACCTGTAAACACTACATTACTTCTAACTGCCTCGAGCAGGCCATCAAATGATGAAGGGAGAAAAGCTCTTGTAGTAAATATAAACAGCTCGTCTTTTGATTTCAAAACTAATCTCCTAATAGGCAACACATTAGCTCTGTTATGGCAGTCGTGACAGGACACTGTTTGACTGCCTTCCCAACAAGTTCGACCTCGACTTGCTAAACTCCTGTCGCAGCTATCAAGATGAGTATGAGTAAAATACAGTAGTTCAATTACGCTGGCACTATCCGACCTTCTACAAGCGCACGTGGAAAACCCTAGAATCTCCTCTTTTCAATGACCTGGACGATCTCAAATCATTCAATGTATGAAGAGACCTGTTGAAATTTATCCTACTTTCAAAATGGCTGGAGTAAGGCTACGGAATTACACACATATCCCTTAACTTGTGGTATCGCAATAGAAGTCTTTGCCATCGAAGTGTGTATCTGAGAATGTCTTCGTAGAAGAGACTAAAAGGCAAGAGGGCTCTCTGGGATCGTACCCTAATGCCTGAAGAATGTCATAAAATCCTAAATGAACTAGGCAAAGGCAACAATGTCACACTTTTCTGGGTGCCTGGCCATGAAGGATACACTCGGAATGAACGAACGGACTGCCTGTCAAAAAGGGGGGAGGGGGGCGCTCCGTCCACTCATTGGCCCTGAACCTTTCTGCGGAGTCGCTACAGGCCACTCTGTAGACTTACTTGGGAAATAGGAAGAAACTCAGATAGCTACTCAATGGCAGCAGGCTTCTGGCCAAAGACAGCTAAAGTGATTTCTTACCCCAAACAAAGGTATCTCCAAAATGATACTAACCCTGAACCGCGAGAATTTTAGGACTCCAGTGGGGTATCTCACACGACGCTGCTGTCTAAGGTATCACTTTAACAAGATAGGCCTGTCAGACATATATCTAAGTGCAGATTCTGTGGACACAACTCTGAAATATCAGAACGCATCCCATTTGTGTGTCCACGGATCAAAAGTAAGAGATTAAAATTTATGGGGAAGGTTCTTTACAGGCCCTCCCACAATTTGGAAACTTCAACTTTCCAAAGTGCTCAAGTTTCAACTCATCAGAAGCCTAAAGTTAGATTGAATTATTGGGGTTAACACAATAGGTCCTTCCGGGTCGCGGTGCTAGTAATCCCTTATATTAAAATGCAAAATACAAATCACAATGGGCCTCCAGTTTCTTCTGGCTGATTATGTGTGCTCTAGACATCCACTTGAACCTAAACCTACACTTATTGTGTTCATGTTGGAAAATAATTGCCTTCACTAACACATCTCACATGGTGTTATGGGAATGAAGTCACGGCCAAACTAGCGAATAAGCGATCTGAGACCAGTTTTACTGGCCCGGAATCTGTTCTTCACGTACCTTTTGTTGCCATTAAGGCCACTATTGGTGATTTGGTTGCAAGTGCACAGAAACGGACGAAGGCATAATTCTAATATAGTCCTGTGGCAGTCAGTCGAGGTGCGGTTTTGTAGTTGATGTAAGGATTCGTTTTTGAAGTATCCATAAATTGCAAAGGATATACTCGTACGAGTATGAAATCTAATACCAAATTCAGACATTAGCGAAAGCAGAATATTGCTAATATAAATCTAACGTTCTACTGAACAAGCTACTCGATTTTAGATACACAGCAGCAAGGTTGGAACTAAAAATGAGCTCCTAACTACGCGTTCCACATTACATTCCACCACGCATACTCCGTGTAACTTGTGATCGATTTCTCCTACTTGCGGGATAGTTGTACTCTCATTTATCGATATGCAAATTACTCTCCTCTGCAGTAGTCAATGAGTACACCCGATTATAATCCACTGGAATTACAAATATGTTCGTTCCACACCTGAGTTGGCTGTGTAAATTTATATTACAATATCATACATATTTATATCATACTCAAACATTTTAAAGCAGCATCTTCTCAAACCTTCCCCCACCATTCACATGATCACGAGTAGTGGTCAACACGAAGCCGCTGAGGTTACTTGATTTGCATATGTAGCAAGTAGTTGACCCCTCGGATAGGTTATTCTTGGCCTGAACTTCACCTCAAATTCTAATTTGCAAACGGAGGTAACCGTAAACTTGCGATTCGGTGTCAATTGCCGAAGCAGAACAATTTTCAAACGAAAACTACGCCAAGAAGAAAGCTGAGCAGAGCGGTTAATGAAGCAGCAGCCATCCGCAGAGCATAATATGCTAAAAATTTGATGCGAATATCGATCGATCAATTTATGATATTGTGTGAGTTGGGCCGATCGAACTGGACACCCGCTTGCTCGACATACTCGAACACAACACACGCGATCGCAGCGAATCCAACAATAAAAATCGAACTCTACATTTTGCAAAGCCAACGACACTACCAGCACGCACGCACACACACACACCCAAACACACGGGCCATACCAGTAACAGTAGCACCAACAACTCCAAACAACACCAACGAGAACGCTGGCAGTCGACGTCAGCAGCGGAGCAGCAGCAACAGCAGAGCCACTCACAGCAACACACTCCACTCACTCACACAACAACGCGCTGCTGAGCTTGGCTTGCTGCGGCGACCGACGCTGCGAACACACAGGTGACAAGGTGGAAACGAAGCGCGCATAGAAGAAAGACGGTTAGCGCCGGATGGAAGTTAGTCTGTGGAAGCTATTCGAACCGTTAAGTACCAACTGAGAGATCAGGAGAAGCGACAAGATTCTACTCAACGTTTGCGCAGTTTGGTGTTTGCGGCTTTGAAATTGTGCTGCAAGATTCGAAACGAACTCATAACGACATTTGCACGGTTCCGGGCTAGATCGGCTGCGGAAGAATTCTATTGATCTATTCTCAACTCTAGAACAGAGTTTGGCGAAAATTGCGTTTGTGAATTTTTTTAAAGGAATTGTAAAAGTGTGAAGTAAACAAAAAATTCAATCGGAAAAAATACTCAGTCGGTGCTTAAAGTTTACTGTGATAGCCTTGCTAATAAGGATAGTGTCCAGCTTAGGTGTGCAACTTGGAGCACGCTTGTCAAAAGGATAACCTCAAGGACACGCCAATCGCCAACCTTTCGGTGTCCATTTTCATTGTTTGGATAAGAGGCAAGTATTGAAATAGTGATCATCGAGTGTAGTGCGCAATTTCCGACGCAGGCGTCGCGCATTTTTGGCGGCGACTCAACTCAATTCAAGTTTCCCATTCCATTTTCATTTTTAATTATTCATCTTTTTTGAAAATTTCGCTAATACTTCATTAAAAATCTGGTGTAAATATAATAATTATAATTTAAAAGAGTGCTCAGACGCCCAGAGGACTGCGTCAATGCGATCCAAAAAACCAAACTCATTTATCAACTCGTCTAGACATGTGATCCCCAACAGCGGCGGCAGCAGCAGCACTCCAATCACTGAATATACTCCAATCAGTTTAAAATTCATAAGCTGCACATCTGCCGCTCACCCGCCTCCGCTTACTCCACTTGTGTCATAATTGGAGAAGTGAAAACGAAACTGCCAAAATAAGCGAAGATGAGATCAAAAAATGTGCTAAACATAAAAGCATACACTCACAATGCCGTCCGTCCGTCCGTCCGAGTGTGCGTCCGTGCCTCAGTGTATGGTGCCCTTCGCTACGCTTGGCATAGCGTGGCAGCTGCTGAGGAGCTGGAGCTTTGTTTACATTTCAAGCAGAGGGTACACACATTAAGTAAACACCCCAGAGCACTTGGCCGCGTAAACTGCCCATCCCATCCCAGGCCACCCAATCCAAACCATGCTTCCGAAGCGTGACTTGGGTCTGCACGGGGCCAGAATTTCAACATCTTCCTGTGCGGCAGCACTGTCCACCGCAGCGAGATATGGCGACAAATTACACTTTAATTTACGAGCCAGTGCAAAAATTACGTCTAGGGTTTTGGAGAGGGTCGCTGAGGTCCGTTATATGATGTGTGCAACGGCTCCAGCTCCACCGGCCTCTCCGCTAATGACCTTACCTTTCCCCTGGCACGCATAATTGGTGACAATTATTTCGGATACATTTCGTCTTCAGCACAATTGAAGCAAATTGCCAATTGTCGCTGGCAAATTTCCGCGCACGCATCCGTGAAGCCCAAGAGTTGTCATAAATTCAGAAATAATCAGCGGATCGCTGGCGTAGCCGCACGCATGCGTGTTAAGTGGGTGACTTCAAAGGCGAACGACTGCGCCAGCGCCACAGCTTGAATTTTGTACTCTGGTCGGACACCAGCACTCGCATGTGAAGCCGTTTTGTTAAGGTTTTTATTTATTTGTTTTTTTATGATGGTTTCTGCTGATTTTGGACAACTTGATGAGCGTCACATCTTGACGACTTCAGTTTAACCAGTACTGTTCGGAATAAGCTGTGTTCGTGTGTGATACTCAAATTGAAATTGAAATTTTGGGAATTTTTTTCTCATATTTTGGCACATTCGACTGATTTCATAGTAAAAGAGGCTTGTTTGTTTAACAAGTCGTGGCCAAAATTTGCTTGTGCTTCAACGTTCATTCCATTCCATGCCAGTAATGGCAAAATAAACAAATTGTAGCAAAACAAAGGGGCAAGAAAAAAACGCTGACGAAAGCGAACTGTGTGGCTAGAAGTTCAACCCAATACGTCTGTCTGCACATCGATTTAGTTAATTCCACAACAAGAGAATGAATGCCATCGGCGGGCCCTGCAACCTTGCCTTGGAGCTGTGTCAGTCAGCGGAACATGTGTTGGCACATCTTTTCTTTGTGTACAAATTGTACAAACCAACTTTAAATGATTTCGCCAAAGGTTTTTACGCAAACTCCAACAAAATCAAATTCAAGTTCACAATCAATTAGGATGTGAATTCGTGCGGATTTTGGAATTTCGCACAGATTCGCGCACCAGACTTGCACACTCAGCAATCCAGTTTTAATGTTAATTTGACTAATTCGTGGTGGAATATTTGCAGCACTCTAACATAAAACTCACACACACACGGTCGTGTGTGCTTAAAAGTGTATCGTGTCATTGAAGAAATACTCGTGTGTTTACCAAAGCATCTGTTAGCTAACACCAGGGCCACCCATTAATTGGCAATCGTCTGCAATTGCTTAACATACTCGTCTATAGACCACACGCACTCGCTCAAGAATACTGTCGCAATCCAAAGGCAATTAACAGAGTACGTACTCCTGTAACGTGCATGCACACATACAGACCTGCTGTTAATGTACATACACGCGCCAGCATTTTCCCTCGTCTCAAGCTTAGACTCAGGTCACAGCAGAACACTCCCACACTGGCACAACTACACAAATTTGTAGCTTTCTTGTTATTGGCCAATTTATTGGCATCCAGACAGCTTTGCTCGTGAGGTCAAAATTACTCGTAAGCCTCTACTGTAGACGCTTTGCAGCGTCGCTATTATTACTTTATTGCATATTCGAATTAGATACGAGGTGCAGTTCGTGTCTTCGCTGAGCGACAAATGTCAAAAAGCCAATTGTAGTTTTCATGCTCCCCTGCTGTTGTTGTTATGTTAAAGAAAAGAACCCTCATGGTGGTCAGATATTTGGTCTACGCTCTATCGTACTAGAAAAAAAACAAAATAATCTCTTTGAGCGACAAATATCAAAAATAATAGTTGCAGTTTTTCCCCTGTTGTTGTTGTTATGATAAAAAAGAACCCTATCGTACTAGAAAACAAACAAAATACACTCATCGAGATATTACAAACTTCATCCTTAGGTCGTCAGTTTGTTTCCAGTGAATGGCGGAATTAAAATCCTCTCGAAATTCCTCGCTAATTACCAACTTATAAACTACAAACGAGTCTAGAGCCAATATAGTAAATGTTCTCAACAAGTGCTCAGAAATTAATTAATTTGCATGCAAATTTATTGATTTAATAAAAATCACAACAAAATAATCGTAAACCAGACGTCAAGTTATTCTTTGTCATGCAACATTGTAAGCCACTGATACTATGCAAGGTCAAGAAGCTACTGCCAGCCCCTCACTTCCACCCATACACAGTGCGTCTCTACCACTTCTGGCGCTGTGCACTTAACCAACGGTCAACAAATGAATTTGGTTGGTAAGAGACAAAAAGAAACAACAACAAAGAAAAGAAAACAAAAGCCAAATTAAATAAATCCATCGGCGATGTTTTTTCTCTCTGTTTGTATGAATTTGCTCGTACGAGCGTAAAATAAAGCAAACACATTCAGACAAAACAAATGCGCTGAAGCCACCATGTCAGACGAGCAAGTAAATTCATTTCCGACACCAATTAACCTTCAAATTTGTAAATCTCGAAAAGCTCGATGGCTCGGCCAAGCCAAAGGCGCTGCGCTGGAATGGTGCCGTGCTCTGCGTTGCTTCTTTTCAGTGTTACGTACGCCAGCGTCTGGTCGGAGTCTATCGATTTGTATCACGCTTGAATGCTGCAAATAGCTCCAGCTCCAGCTCGCAAGCGAACAAAGCACATAAAAATCACTTTACTTCCACACACACACACACACACATGGGGAAAATGCTCAGGTGGGGACAGCTCGAGTTTCCGATGACCCTGCCAGCTGGGTTGAAAATTTGCCATAATTGTTCGCCACTTCAACCACTCAATTAACGGTCACCAATTTGCGCTAATTTCATTTTAATACTTATCGCCACACCAATCCAGCAGAGCTGGAGGGATGTGTCTAAGCCCCCATGTTCAGCCTTCAAAACTCTGTCTGTGAGCTAATCTATAAATGATTGAGTGTAGCGCTATGGCAGGCATGAATCAGTCAATCCTGTAAGTCCGTTCAAAGCCGTGACTAAACTTCTGCCAACACGCCTAAGCTCACTCGCTCCACAAAGCCGGTACGTGCGCTAATCTGGCGCTCATATGAGCACAATCCGAATTCTGAAGTCTGGTCCGAGCAAGTTCAGTGGCTACTTAGTGCGTCGCCGCATGTCGGGAATTTTTATTTTCCAGCCAAGAATCCTCATGAATTATAAAATCATAATTATGCAATCAAGTCTGAGACCGCACAGTTGAGGTGGCATTCTGGCTATACGCGTATTTAAATGGCGTATTCGGAAGAGCTGGGCCCCGTGCGACGCACGTGACTGGCATGGTTGTGGGCCCATTACGACAGCACGCCGCATTCTTAACGCTGAAGCACACGGAAGAGCCAAAATAAGTTCGGTTTTTGGGTATTTTGACTTTAGCACACACCCTACGGACGATGAGGTGGGCAAATGGCTTTGCTAAAGCAGTCCAATGTTATTTTCAGACTGAAGGAACACCAAGTTGCTCAGGGATCAGAACGATGAGGTGGGCAAATGGCTTTGCTAAAGCAGTCCAATGTTATTTTCAGACTGAAGGAACACCAAGTTGCTCAGGGAGGTGGTTCCAATGGTTTTACTAAAGTAGTCCAATGTTATTTTCACACTGAAGGAACACAAAGTTGCTTAGGGATCAGGACGATGAGGTGGGTCAGATGGCTTTGCTAAAGCAGTCCAATGTTATTTTCAAACTGAAGGAACACAAAGTTGCTCAGGGATCAAAGAAGTTTATTTTGTTAATAGTGCTATGGTCCCAGTGGGGATATATGGTGATATGGCGATATATGGTCTTTATTATTGAAAGAGTGACAACTACTTCGATGAAAGTTGTGTTGGTACTTCACTCGTAAGATTTCTGCCAATGAACACCTACTTTCTGGTACAACTCTCCAATACACAACCTTTCTCAGCCTTTCCTGTGAGATTCACTCTGTTGTAAAGAATGCTTCAGACTATCTACCGACAAGATCATAGCAATACACAACTTGGTGAAGATGGAATTATGCTTTACTGAAAGAAATCACCAACACAGTTCCAATCAATTCGATTGAAACACGAATCTTATTGACTGAATAATTTCAGTGGGAATAGTATCAAAATAAGAAAATTTTATGAGAATGATGAATCCGCTCCTTGTTAGCACAGTTCCTTTCTATCACTGGAATACACACACCTGAAAAGTTACGCCCACTCACCTGCCACAACCGTTGACCGGACTGTACCGCACTTGAGTTATTTCTCTCCATGCTCATAAAACGCTTTTCCAAATCTATATTTAACCAATCGCTTGACGTCACTTGAAAAGCCATTAGCCCGCCCCCAGGGGGGGAATTATGCTCACGCCCTCCTAAACACGTGTGCTGGGTTAGTGGGGGCGCCTTTTAGGCAGCTTAACTGTGGTTATTGCTTTAATTGCGGTGGGCGTGATGCGGCGTGAACGTTTTCCATTTGCTTTATGCGTGAACGGGCTTTTAGCCGCATTTGAACCGAGCGCCAGCGTCAGGAGCGTCACAATCGCGTGAATCGTGGCGCATGTTTGTGCGACACAAAAATAACTAAAAAAACCCATTAGCAAATTAAAAATCAGTTTATCAGCAGAGTTTTCAATTAGGTCGTTACAAATATCCTCCCAATCCACGTAAGCGCATGCACAGAGATCATTTAGAAAAGTGTTCCTGAGGTGAGGAGGGCAACAAAGTTATTCATCTGAATATTTTATAGAATTCTCAAAACCTGCGCCTTAAAATTTCCACTTAAAATATGATCAAATTAAGTCAGATTAGAAATTTGCATGGGTTTTGATTAGAATACCTGAAAGATGTGGTGGCACAAGTCTCCAATTTTTGTGCAAAATCAATGTCATTGAAATCTCATTTCAAGGCAATTTCGAAGATGTTACTTCGGTTATATAACAGAAGAATGCAGAAGATCCGCGTTTTGCCAATAAAATATTATGAAGAAACGTGCTTGCTACACCACCAACAACAACAACAACAACGACAAAATTACCCACAAATCGCTGGGATGTATCACAGAACAAAGGGTACCAAAATAGCCCGATATTACGGCAACTAGAATCGATTTGCATAACAACCACGAACAAGTTCAGAGCGAAAATTTAAATATATAAACAACACCACGCAGCGACCAAAAATCCAAACCAGATGAAAGCGCAAAGCGTGGTTCGGCAGGTGGCGCGGGCAGCAGGCAGAGCGGTAATCAGCAGTTATCTGCACACTCACCTGCTCGTAGCCCAGGGGGGGGCAGGGAGAGTAGTCGTCCTCCGTTAAAGGTGAGTAAAAGTCACCCCAACGCTCTAATTAGCATACCCGACCCGCCAGCGAGCGTCGTAGTTGTCGTTATCACCGCAAAGCAGCGGACAACTGTGGACGTGTGCTTTAGCTGAGCTGAGCTGAGCTGAACTGACCCGAGCCGAGCCGAGTTCTCGCCACCAGCTTCTTGAATTTCTATTCGTATTGGCATTTGCAAATATTTTCCGTAATTAAGCAAATCAGGGTGGATAAAATATGATTTCCACTCTAAACACGGGTAACACACACGGGTAATGCCGTACACGCGGCGTCGAAGAAGCGGCGGTGATCGTCGAGCGTCGAGTTAACCAGTTCCTCCGGTTATACCGGTCAGGTCTGGGGGCAACTGCGATCGACGAAAGTGCGTTCCTATGAAGCACACTTCACAGCACAGCCGAGCTAGTTCCTTGTTAGAATGTTATCTAATGATTGGCATAGCAGGGTTCCGCGATAGGAGGGGCAGTGAAACCCTCAATCAGTGCTCTAGCTGGATTCTAATTAGAGATTTAATTGAATGATAATTGCCACCTAACTAACTAGATGTGTCCGAGAGTGTGTGTATCAAGGAGGTTTGGTAGTAAGGAAATCAAACAGAAGTAGATCGAATGGCATGAAACATGAAACCACGTCTGGAGGGTGCAGTCTATTCTATGGTTCCACTGGTACTATCATATTGCGAATGAGAGATAGACTTGGATAGGTAGGCAGAAGTGGCCGCCGCCTTCCGAGAGCCCACTTGGGCCAATATGAAATATTGTGATATCACAGGATCTCATCCCTTCCTTCAGGTCTCGAACCAACCGCATCTAAGGATGAAGCTTATTAAGCGTTTTGTTGTCAACTTCGCTATGCTGTCGGTCTAAAACCCACTTAACACCGCATTTAAATAGGACCGCACATTAATCATGTCCTTCAAATCCTGTTGTACAATTTTAAGCAATTCATCCTTTCAAATACTTTTTGCTCCGTTCTTAGTCTTCGACATAATCTTCCACAGTTTACCAGTGTGTCAGTAGTCGAAATACCCATACTTGGAGGTGGGTAAAGATGCTGACTGATCACAAGTTGAAATGTTGTCCTGGTCACTTTGCTCTAGGCTGTTCTGTCCTAAGTCGGTATGTGACGCGAATATGTTACTCATTTTATATTACTTGATATCTGACGTGAGTTCCTCACTACCATTATCTCTAAATATGTGAAATATGTACAATAAATGACTCGATCTTCATATCCACCACTCTACCTTCCTTTATATCCGCCTCTCTACCTTCATTTATATCCGCCACTCTACCTTCCTTTATATCCGCCACTCTACCTTCCAGCATAAGAATGCTCCAGATTGAAAACGTTTGAACTCATAGTTGGGATTCTCACCCAGATGGTGAAATTGAGGAGTGCGAGGAATAGGAGTCTATGCTGTGTAAGTTGCAATGAAGGTATTTATTCTGCCCCCCCCATAAATAAGGTTGACATTTAAGGGATTACGGATATGAGTGAGTGTGAAGGGTTGACGGATATGAGTGAGTGTGAAGGGATGAAGGATATGAGTGAGTGTGAAGGGATGACGGATATGAGTGAGTGTGAAAGGATGACGGATATCAGTGAGTGAATGTGAAGGGATCACAGATATGAGTGAGTGTGAAGGGATGAATGATATGAGTGAGTGTGAAGGGATGACGGATATGAGTGAGTGTGAAAGGATGACGGATATCAGTGAGTGAATGTGAAGGGATCACAGATATGAGTGAGTGTGAAAGGATGACGGATATCAGTGAGTGAATGTGAAGGGATCACAGATATGAGTGAGTGTGAAGGGATGACGGATATGAGTGAGTGTGAAGGGATGACGGATATGGGTGAGTGTGAAAGGATGACGGATATCAGTGAGTGAATGTGAAGGGATCACGGATATGAGTGTGTGTAAAGGGATGACGGATATCAGTGAGTGAATGTGAAGGGATCACAGATATGAGTGAGTGTGAAGGGATGACGGATATGAGTGAGTGTGAAGGGATGACGGATATGAGTGAGTGTGAAAGGATGACGGATATCAGTAAGTGTATGTGAAGGGATCACAGATATGAGTGAGTGTGAAGGGATGACGGATATGAGTGAGTGTGAAGGGATGACGGATATGGGTGAGTGTGAAGGGATGACGGATATGAGTGAGTGTGAAGGGATGACGGATATGAGTGAGTGTGAAAGGATGACGGATATCAGTGAGTGAATGTGAAGGGATCACGGATATGAGTGTGTGTAAAGGGATGACGGATATCAGTGAGTGAATGTGAAGGGATCACAGATATGAGTGAGTGTGAAGGGATGACGGATATCAGTGAGTGAATGTGAAGGGATCACAGATATGAGTGAGTGTGAAAGGATGACGGATATCAGTGAGTGAATGTGAAGGGATCACGGATATGAGTGTGTGTAAAGGGATGACGGATATCAGTGAGTGAATGTGAAGGGATCACAGATATGAGTGAGTGTGAAGGGATGACGGATATGAGTGAGTGTGAAGGGATGACGGATATGGGTGAGTGTGAAAGGATGACGGATATCAGTGAGTGAATGTGAAGGGATCACGGATATGAGTGTGTGTAAAGGGATGACGGATATCAGTGAGTGAATGTGAAGGGATCACAGATATGAGTGAGTGTGAAGGGATGACGGATATGAGTGAGTGTGAAGGGATGACGGATATGAGTGAGTGTGAAAGGATGACGGATATCAGTGAGTGTATGTGAAGGGATCACAGATATGAGTGAGTGTGAAGGGATGACGGATATGAGTGAGTGTGAAGGGATGACGGATATGGGTGAGTGTGAAGGGATGACGGATATGAGTGAGTGTGAAGGGATGACGGATATGAGTGAGTGTGAAAGGATGACGGATATCAGTGAGTGAATGTGAATGGATCACGGATATGAGTGAGTGTAAAGGGATGACGGATATGAGTGAGTGTGAAAGGATGACGGATATGAGTGAGTGTGAAAGAATGACGGATATGAGTGAGTGTGAAGGGATGGCGGATATGAGTGAGTGTGAAGGGATGACGGATATCAGAGAGTCTGAAAGGATCACGGAAGAGAACGCCCTAATTTGGACAAAAAATTCTCACATTGTACAGGGAACAATTATCTCACGTTCCCGTGTCTGCAAAGAGACTTTACTATGGGAGTCATGGTTAATAATACCATCTTCCTGGCAATAGCAAAACTTTCACGAGTACCTCGCTATGTGACCTCCGTATTAGTCCCACTGGAGTTACAGTGTGCTGCAGTACGTTGGAATAAGACTCGGAATCAATGCAGTAAATTTAGAACTATAGTAAGTGCCCTCTGATGTCTACGTATGTCACTGGAGTATATGACAGGAACACCCGCAGAGAGGAGCATCTAACTCACGTTCATAAAACAACGGTGACTTCAGCTTCCACATTATTAGCATTATTCAATTTCGAATCTTAGCGGGCTGTTTATACTATCTCAGGAAATGTCTGTGTACATGCATCATGTTGCATAGTTGTTTTTGTTGAATTAATTTGTTTTTGTTTACGAATGCAATATTTTTTTATGAACATTCCGTTGTCTTCCGGAGAAGCGTTGGGATGGCCCCCAGCACGTCACTGGTTTAGCATACTCGTTTCATACGCCAGATGCAGTAAATTTCCACCCAGGCAGAGGCATTGCGATTCTAAAATGAAGACACTCGTGTGCTGGAAGACGTCATAATTCAGAAAGATGTTTTTCACAGAAAACCCTTCAAAGCTTCCAATACTCATGCCTCTTGCGTCACAGTGCAATTCATCAATTAATCAGACTGTGATTACAGTAATTCAACTTGGTAGTAAATGAGCATTTTCCGATACAAACTCGTCTGTCGTGGCGGTGCAACGATGTTGTGACATGCTAATTACAGAGTACTTTATCCGAGCATTATTACTGCATTGAAGAAATCAGCCCTATTCTGACTCAAAACTCCCGGGGAATTTTGCCTTCACATTATATGGCGAAATGTATGGGAAGGGAGTGGAATTCATCTACAAATTTTATAAATAAAAGGACTGAAAATGGTTTCTTAGCTATTTGAATCTTCCAGCGAACGAGCCCATACCTGCCAACTTGAAAGCCTCGAAGTGGTTAAAAAATCACCAGAGTGCTTTAAATAGATTTTACACAGTCGCCCGGGAATGTTGACGTTGCGAATTCCAGTGCATTTTGCCATGTCATGCATAAACACACACATGCACCTCACTCTGGGCATGCGCAAGTGGCGCACAGCCCAGCTCGTAAACCATTTTAATGGATGCAATGTTGCAACTTGTCTGCTTTTTGCGCGTACCAATATGTGAGCAGCGTTTGGAGGGCTCTGTGCCTGAAGCAATGCATTTATTTGCACTGATGTACGGCCCTGCGACCTGAAACCCCGTATTGCTCGTGCTCTATAGCATAGGCTGGCCGCTTGATTGCTACTCAGGTGGAACGATTGTGGAAAAGCGTGCAACTACGAGTATCAAGGAAGCTATTCAGTTAATCCTATGAAACTAATAGTGGGCAGCCTTAGATAAGCTGGTCTACTTAGACCCCATTCCATGTGAAGCAAGGATGAATGCTAGAAGACAAGGTTGCGTAATCACACCGCACACACTCTTCCTGGCAATATCACCACTTTATTGAGTACCTCGCTATATGGCCTCTTGGAGATATGATATTAGTGCCACTCTGTATCAATGCAGCCATGTTCGAACCCAGCCTCAAATTCACCTGAAAACAGATTTCGTCACAAGTTTTTCCGATTTGTTGATGAGCTGCAAACTGGGACAATGTCACTGCGTCTTCGGTGCTCCGGCCGCATCTCGTTTCATGCCTGTTTGCACGTTCTCGCATTTATGAGTGCGCAGAGCGCGTCTAAAGCGTTTTAATTTGGTAAATAACCCAAAAGCGGAAAAAACAAACGCAAAATCGTTCTTTCACACACAATTCACAAACGCAAATACACCGAAATCGATTTACAAATTTAGGCTTTCCAATATTTGCCGCTTCTTCGGAGCGGGAGCGGCGCAGGGCGAGCGGCGAATTTGGCAAAAGTGCGAAAATGCCGCAAGAAAAACCAATTAAGTTTTTATTGTCAGTGTTTTTCTTTTATTTTTGCAGCGTTTAAAAAGGAACAAAAAGCACAATTCATCCAATCACACGTGCAACTTTGTATTTGAGTGTGGTAGTACTGACCCACACACACATACACACGGAGACACCTCTCCCAGTCGGAAAAAGCCCCAGTGACAATGGGAGTACTGTTTCCCAGTTATCCAGAGCCAATGATTCGATATATGGTCACTGTCCACAGGTGTTTGCATACATTCTTTATCTTGATATGGATCAATCACATTCTGTATCTTGATACGGATCAATAACATTCTTTATATTGATACGCATCTATCACACTCTTTATCTTCATGCGGATCAATCACATTCTTTATCTTGAAACGGATCAATTACATTCTTTATCCTGATACGGATCAATCACATTCTTTATATTGATACGCATCTATCACACTCTTTATCTTCATGCGGATCAATCACATTCTCTATCCGATAAAAGGATCAATCACATTCTTTATATTGATACGGATCAGTCACATTCTTTATCCTGATACGGATCCATCACAATCTTTATCTTGTTGCGGATCCCATCACTTTCATCCATGTCTTGACCACTAAAGAATTATTTTCCACAGCATCCCTACTTATTTATTGCTCTATACCACAAACTTAGCAAGTCACCGCAAGTTGTGGCCGTTGTTCCCTCTTGTTCCCTGTTCTTGATGTTAGGTGATCAGTCAACTGGCGTTAAACTAGCCTTGCAATATCACTAAATCTTAGTCTATATATCCAACTGGGAGCTTGCTATTGGAGATGCCGCTAATGTCCTTTGCACCGTCTTAAAAGAAGCAACAGCCGAGACTACGCAAACCAGCAATTCCATACATGCACCCAACATTTCACGCCCTTACATAGGGTCAGAATCAATTGACATAGAAGCAGGTGAAACTCACCATAATTGGAGTATGGGGCGTTGTTCAAGAAGAAGGGACACTCTGCAGACTGCAACACCCCAGTTTCATTGGGGCTCTTTACACAATCAGCGCTGCGTGCTCTCAACCAGGATGAATTTAAAATTGTTTGCAAGAAACGAAGAGAGAAGACGTCATACAAATGTAGGTCGAGAAGGTGACAGTCGTGACACCCGTCATCGAATAACTCGGAAGTGATTACAAATCTCCGTGAATGCCCTGTAACGTGCCATCTGCGACGTTGCCTCGTCCATTTCCGCCTGGGTGGAGTATTGCTGCAGCAACACCCGTCAATAATACGCGAACTGCAATCAGTAATTTTGAAATAATGATTTTTTATACGATTTTAAAATGTCTGCCCGTCTGTCCTGCGGCCGTCCGTCCGTCGTGGAGGCGCAGTGAGTACGTGAGAGTGAGTTGAGATGCGACCAAACGTGCCAAGTCACAGCTGAGTTCTAGCGCTCTACTCCGCTCGGAGCCACCGGTGGCGGGCCACACATTAGGTCGGAGTTTGATTGATGCTCAGCATTTTGGGTGCATTGTTTTCGGTTTTCTCGATTTTTGTTTACATATTTCATTTGTTTTCTTTGCTTACGATTAATTCATTCCATAATTTCAATGACGCAATACGAAAATAAAACAACAACAACAATTCTCCGCGCTCTGCGACGCTGCACTCACGCTGACCCTCTGCATTTTTAATGATGCGATGCGGAAAGTCACTTGACCAGTCGCCAGCCAGGTCTGTAAGAAGAAAAGGAGCACAATAATTGCAGCTCGAGCCTTGAGAAAGGAGGCTGCTTGCCTCTCCACTCGCAATACTAAACCAGTTCTGCCTGCAGGGTTTGGGATTTGTGGTTCAAGTCACGCACGCGCTTTTTGCCACCAAGCAGAGAAAATACAAAATTAGCAGCAAACAAGTTCGGGAACGACATGGACTACAATAATAACAACAACAAAATATAATAATAAAAATGACGATGATAGGAGCATGTTTTACAGCAGAACAAATCTCGAACTAGATGGCAGCAGGGTGATTAAGTCAGATAGGAACGCTCGCTGCCGACACTGAGTGCAAATAAGCGTCCAATAAAAAGTGAAAATGATGTCCATGAAAGTGAGTTTCAGCACTGCTCACAGGAGAAACTTTTCTTTCAATTGTTTGCATCCAAATGAGAACAGAAGGTTTCCAGATGACTTTTCAACCCCCTCTTTGGACTTCCAACAGTTTCCCCGCCACCTTTGCGACACTTAAGCAGACTGGTATTGCGAGAATTGCAAGCATGGCAGCAATTAAATCGAAGAAATTTACATACCAATGCGGGAGAGTTGCCTGCAAGTCCAAAGGTGGCTTTTAATATGCATATTGAAGGCAATTTCCACAAGGCAGGGCTGTATTGACGTCGCCGACGATGACAATGATGACAAATGAATACACTCACCTTGAATCAAATGAACCTCGAATCCGTGAGGAGCGCGTTTTTTATTTGCACAACTTCTTTGCGTTAAAACGAAGCTAAAACTCAACCAATTTTCTGTCTGCAGACATTCATTGAAATTCAAATCACATTCTTTATTTAAAAATTAGTTATGCTTCTTGCCAGCGATTGGGCAACACAGCACAAGAACAACAAAGACACAACAACCGGAGGCTTCTGGCCCTTTAAATTATTCCCAGTACACGCATCTCTGTGGAGCTTCTCATACATTACCATAATTAATTATGCAACTAAGCAGAATTCCACATTGGCCTATTTCTGCAGCGTCGTCAATAAATATAAACAAATCTTGCTACGAGGCTGGTTCAAAAAGTTATGCGCAGAGATTTGGTTTAGATTTCTATCTCAGCACTTCAAACGTGCTGCACAGTTCATGCAGGGCTTTACTTACGGATTTCCCCATAATTACTCATACGCAGTCGCGCTGGTTAGAGTCCAATGAGAATTCTAGTAGATCCCCGACTAGAATATCTATGTCGGCCAACTCATGATGGGCGCCGTATATCAGCGGCAGGTTTGGAAGTAGATTTGCCCAAAGTGGTTCTTGTTCTCACTTACTCTCTCAACTACCTACGTTTCACATAAACTTCAAGAGGAGGGAAAGAGAAGGTAGATGCTTAATTTTGATCTCAGTGGCTCTGCCTCAACCACTGCGGCACTTTTGCCTAAACCAGCTCGGAAATTTTCTCAACTTTTTTGAATTAATCCACAATTTAGGCAAGATCCGTCATCACATAAAAACATTCCTCAGAATTATTACAAAATACGAGTATTCCCAGAAGTGCTCAAATGTGCGAGCGTTGCGAGACTTTCGAAGCCTCTCTTCTTGCTCTCAGCTATTTGCAGATATACTTAATTGTTGACCACTTCAACCAAATACGAGTGATTGCTCAGAGTAAATACGACAATCCACTTAAATTCACACCTCGAGTATATCGAGTAGATCGCTCGAAAATTGCGCAAATATTGCCCAAGTCTTGGTTGGCTTACTTCATCTCTTAAGAGCTTATGTAATGGTTTGTTTATTTCCTCTCCCCACAGAGTCCATTGCCGTGCAGTTACAGAGATGTCGGTCAGAATGAACGAGACACACACGATCGTCGACAGAATGGTCAACTTTCTGGTGGAGCACGAGGACATGCGCACAAAGAGTTGGTTCCTGTCGAACGCACCCGGCCCACTGTTCATGATTTTGGGCGCCTACCTCTATTTCTGCCTGTACGCCGGTCCCAAGTACATGCGCGATCGCAAGCCATTCGAACTGAAGAACACTCTGGTGCTGTACAACGCCGTGCAGGTGGTGCTCAGTTGGGTGCTGTTCTACGAGGTAAGCGCTGGACAGGTGGTTCCCACATCTTACTGGATGTTTAACCAGTCCGTGTTTACATTTGCAGGGTTACAAAGGCGGCTGGGGTGGTCACTACAACTTCAGATGTCAACCAGTCACATATGCGACGGATCCCATTTCAATGAGGGTGAGTATATCAGGCAACTTACAGCAGCAGGGAGACTCATGGTCTTCTGTAACTTTGTTTCACAGATGGCTGGCGCTGTGTGGCTATACTACATCGCGAAGATCACCGAACTGCTTGACACCATCTTCTTCGTGCTGCGCAAGAAGCAGCGACAGATCTCCTTCTTGCATTTGTACCATCACACGCTGATGCCCGTGTGCGCCTTCGTCGGCGTCAAGTACTTCGCTGGTAAGTTGATGTTGTTGTTGGCGTTCTGTTTGGATCGTAAAAACTGTAACTCTTTTTAGGTGGACACGGCACGTTGCTAGGCTTCATCAACTCGTTCATACACATCATTATGTACGCGTATTACTTGCTCTCAGCAATGGGCCCCAAAGTGCAGAAGTTCCTGTGGTGGAAGAAGTACATCACCATCCTGCAGATTGTAAGTGATCACGAGACATGGCCCCAGGCAACTTGGTACATACTTATGCTCTCCTTCTGTATTTCTCTGTGCAGGTACAATTCTTGATCATCTTCGTGCACACGTTGCAGATCCAATTCCAGCCCAGCTGCGACTTCCCCAAGTCGATTGCGGCACTCCTGACCTTCAACGCCGGTCTCTTTACGTACATGTTCAGCTCGTTCTACATCAAGAGCTACAACAAGGAAGCAGCGCAGAAGGCCCAGACGGCCGTGAAGCAGGACTAAGCACACCCGGCCTTTTCGAAATAAGATCGCTTTTATTTTGGAAGAATTTACAACTGATTCATGGGAGTTCAACAAATTTGTATAATTTTAGTTAGAAATGGGGGATTTTCGACACAGCCAGTAATTTTGTAGATATTTTGCAGTAGCCGCGGTAGCTGGCCGTAGTTTAGGGTCTCTTCGTAGTTGATAAGTATTGTAATTGTGTAGGTTAGCGAGTACATAGTAGTGATGTGTTAGTGTGAAGTCGCTGCACTTTCCTCTCCAAATCGTACTGCTGAGAAAGTGCAGCAGGACCAAATGTTATAATTTAGTCTGTGTTAATTGTAATAATTGCATCCAGTCCCTTTATGCATTACTGTAAGAACGATCGAGCAATAAGTAAAGACATTTACAAAATCCTATCGAATCATTGAGCAGAGGTGTTAGTGTAATGGCCCGACGGCTGCCAAAGCGTGTGGATACGGCCCGCGCTGTTTATTCTTAACGTTTTGATTTTCCCTTTATGTATATAAAGTCTGTGTAGCCCAGTTATAAATGGATGGGTGCTGCGGTGGAAAAACAAGGAAGTGGTCGATTCTCGTTCATATGGAAATGGCCCACCACTCCAATCAGTTTCACACCTCTGCCACAGTGCCACACAACAATCAACCGACAATTATTGAAATTCTTCCAGCAGTTGTAACAGTATTTTAGAGGGTGCGCCCCTCCCACTTTCGTTCGGTGTCAGAAACTCACAACTGAAAACTTTGCGACTGGTTGGGCACACTTTCGCTCCACAAATTGACTGGATGGGAAATTGTTGTAATTGCTTTGTTGTCTACTGTAAGGAGTCAAAAGTTATATACATACATAAAATTGTTTAAATTTTTAAGGATAACTCAACACGACACAAAGAATAAAGAATAAATTTTTACAGAACGCGCTAAGATTGTTTTTATTTACTTACATAATAAAATAAAAAATAATGTGAAGTTACGGAGAGGATGTGAGGCTAGAATGTGTATCTAGCAGAAGGAATGCTACGAGCGCTTATGCGAGGTGTCCAGCCAGACTGAGACGATAGAACTGCACTTGTTGCAATCAAATTTGAAACTAAATGTATAAGGCACGAACGTCTGGTTTCCAAGCTCTAGTTGGTTATCCCACTGATAAATGTGGAATGTATTGTATCAGAGAGCACTAATGTGCCCTGGTATTGCACCTTCAAAATGTGTGGATGGGAAGGAAATATCTTCAAATCCTTTGGTAAAACGAAAAAAAGGTTCAAAATGAAAAAATTCAGTTGATAAATCCAAAGACATCCTTACTCCAGTTTGCAACACTTATTTGACGCCTCCGTAAATTCAGGATGTAAGCCTCCAGGATTGGAGTAGTGCATAAAAAAGACAAATTCAAGGAAGTCACTTAGATTTACTTCATCAACATATAAATACCTTTTACACTGCAATTGTTTAATTATACTTGATTAGTCTTTTTTGTCCTATTTAGCATAATTATAATGAATTTCGTGTAATCCAAATGGTTGAGGATATTTCTGTGGGCCCTTCTTTTCACCTTCATCAATGCTTTTCACCTTCATCAGTGCTCCACTTCGTGTAGTTTCTTCTATTATGTTGGGCTTCTCTGCAATCCCACTACTCTGGCATTGTCTGAGGACGATTCTACTTTAAACCTATAGAGGAGAAATGCCAGAGTCAGAAGGCGGTTGATTAAAAAAAAAATTTGTATTTTGCTTGGATAAATATTTATTTTTGAAATTGACACTCTTGAAAACGGTTGAGCTGCTTTTCGGCAGTGTGTGAACTACAGTGCCTCCAAAAACAATGCTGTCACTACAAAGTATTTAAAACTGTCAAATATCAAAAGACTTATTTCTGACGTTCCCTTTCACATCGTAGAAAATTCCACTTTTATCGCAATTGCCTACAAAGAGAAAAAGTACGAAAACTGCATTTCACAAAAGAATTAAACAAAGAGGCGGACAGAAGAAACCACTGCAAAAGTTCTTCGATTATTTACAAAACAACCGAATTTGCAGAAAAATATCGATTGCTAGCACGGGACACACACAAATTTGTGGATTTGATAAGGGGCGGAACACGGTGTGAAAACACCAATTGTTGAAAAAAACTCGAATCTCTTCTCACCCAACAACAACAACAACAACAACAACAACTACAACTTCCATCCAGTTGCAACCAGAGTAAGTTAATTGCCGTTGTGTTTCTCATAGTCCGCCGTCATAACTGTATTTATGTATTTTGTTTGGCCACAAGTCATCACTAGCTTGCTCGTGTACCATTATGATGGTTGAATCCGACGGGACAGCCGACGCAACTCGACGCCTCAACGTCAAGAAACAAACTCTGGATGATGCGTACGCAGTGCCAGCTAACTTTCTCGAAATCGATGTGGCCAATCCGTTGACCACAATGGCCGCTGGAAAGAAACGTTATACCGACTACGAGGTGTCCATGAAGGTGAGTGAACCCGATAAGCTGTCACCTTTTGATAATGCAATTAAGAAAAAAATGTGAGAGAGCATAAATTGGTACGTTGCCATTAGGAGCTGCGTTAATTGCGAATTTTATTATTTGAAGGCGTACAACTTTGTTCCGTTTCTGACCTTTGCATGAGTTTGATAATGGTGTGTATGCGGTTCGCACCGCTTACGTATCAGTTGGGCGCGCTAATGCTATTAGTCACTTCTTCCTTTTCGCTTTTGCCTGTTGTTGTTTGTTTGTTCACATGAGCAAAGATTTGAGTCATTGGGTCCCGCATAAGTCCGAAATTCATGCGACGGATATGAGATACTTGTATAGGGAGTGATATTAATTATGATTGAGTGGTTGGCAAACTTCCCATTGGCATTTAGATTTATTAAATTGCAATAAGAATAAAAAAATATGTACATATGTAGGCAAAGATATGAAATTGCTGATAACATTTTGTCGACTCTTTAAAATGGAAATAATATTAGATTATAAAATTATCGTACCACATATATTATATTGTAAATAAAAGAATATAAGTAATCCCAAATTTTGGAATGCATTTTCTTACAGACTAATTTGCCTGTATTTAAAGTGAAGGAGTCGACTGTGAGACGTCGATACAGTGACTTCGAGTGGCTGAGAAATGAATTAGAACGGGACAGTAAAGTGAGTGTAAAACAGTAACCAGCTTAAACTGCATGGTAGAAAAGTCGTAACTAATGCTAATCTTCTTGTAGATTGTCGTGCCTCCCTTACCGGGTAAGGCCTGGAAACGTCAAATGCCCTTCCGTGGTGACGAGGGCATTTTTGATGAAAGTTTCATTGAGGAAAGACGCAAAGGCTTAGAGGCATTCATCAATAAAATTGCTGGCCATCCATTGGCGCAGAACGAGCGGTGTTTGCATATGTTCTTGCAAGAAAGCGTGATCGACAAAAACTACGTCCCTGGAAAAATCCGCAATACATAAATAACCAATGCGAGTGTAGAAAGAAGAAGTAGAAGGAGAATGTGGATTAGAATGGAGAGAAACTTTATTAACTGCTCAGAAGATTATTCGAAATTTTTGGTTAATATATATATGGTTAATATATATATGTATACATAAAATAGTGCTAAAGTATAAAGTTTTTGTTTGTTTATTTGATACTCTACTATACCACAGTATATTCGATTACCCAAATCTTTATATTGTATTTAATGTTAACTCCACACACCGACCGATGTAAAATACAACCGTATTCAATGCTTCAAATTGAAAATAACAATTCCTCTCGAACAAATATTTTGGTACAATTGTTTTAAGCATTATTTTTGCCGTATTTTGGGCCTATGAAATTGTTTAAATGTAAATTATAATAGTTGTGATTAAAATTTATTGAATATTTATCAAATAAACTAGTTCAAAATTATTTGCGCACCTATAAACTAACTGTCGGGCTATTGGAAGCACTTCAAATAAATTATAAACGCAATTGTTTTGTAAAGTAATTGTTATAATATTAATAATGAAGAGTTATTAATTATGAGGGGAAACAGATATCAATTCCAGCGGTATTGAATACTTGTGTAGCAAAGGCAAACGACTAGAAGGTATAGAAACGTATTAGGAGATCATATACTGTTATAATTCGAAGCCTCAATATTATTACTGTGGAACTAGAATACCCACCAGTAGGGCAAATAAGTCAAGTAAACTCGTATACTCTTATTAAAATTGAACTCTGCTTTAAATATCTTTGAGGGAAATGCTGAGATTATTTGTTCGAATCAACCCTGTTTGCGTTGCGTTTGCTCTCCGAACACTTCCTACTCACAGCTGATTTGTGGAAATTTGGTTTGTTGATAGCAGGGAAAATAGAACAGAAATTGCATGATGGCGATGAGCTCAGAAGCCCAAAAACAACAACAGACCTTTAATTTGATTTCACAGGCGAATGAGGAGTTCAATAGGTAAATAATAATTATATTTCTACGGTGCATTTCAACCAATTACTACGTGTTTCCGCAGCAAGCAATATGACAAGTGCCTAGAAACATTGCAGGAACTGGAGGATTCTGGCGGCGGCAATACCAAACTGATTCACAACCGCGCTGTTGTGGAGTTCTACAAATCTGATGGCCGAGACCACGCAACTCTTATGAAGACCCTGAATACTCTGGCCTCAAGTGAGGTGAATAAATTAGTGTTCTAATCCATTGTTTAGCAAGCGAATGCCCACAAATCGGCCTTATATGCCTATATAATTGTATAATTAGAATATTAGTCTCGTTTGCCTCCAGTTCATTGGTGGCAATATTTATATTTCTTTCAAATTGGAAAAAGGGGAAATGATATTCATGTGGACAAATTTTGTTCAATATTCACAGGTGGAACTTCTAAGGGCAAACTCTCTGATCGCATGTCCGTATCCAATTGCAACATACAACAAGGCTCTCATATTCTTTCATAGACGCATGCACTTGACAGCAATTGAAGCATTGTTGCCGCTCGTGGAGAAGCTTGATTCGCTGGATCTGAGAACAGCTGCACTTGTGGGCGTACTCATGCTGAGATTGCTGCTGACCACCAACCAGTTTAATAAAGCCCATGCGTTTCGTGAACTGTTACAACATCAATTGGGCATTGGCTCAGAAGTGCCGACCTCAGAAGATAGTGCCCTACCAGAAAAATTGGCCAAAATTGAAGAATTTGGTCCAACGTATAATCTGCTCTCGGCGCTGACGAACGTTTTAAATCGTAAGGTGGTGGTTATATCGGAGGATAGTGTAAGTTTTATGGAAGTTCTACATACACTTGTGCAGCTGCCTTAAATAGCCTCTTTGCAGTCGCCGGAATTTGCGGCCCTCAAAGCGCATCAATACTACATGATGAAAGATTTTCAAATGGCTGCGAAGCAGCTGCAGAAAATCAATGCTGCGGGAAATGCGGGAAGGTCAGTACTCAGAGCGCTGGACTTTTATAACATGTCCTAGGGTGTAACACCAAGAGTAGATCGATGGAAAGCTTTAGCAAAAATACGATTTTCCAATCCACTAATCGACCTGCTACTGGTGTTGGTATCTTTACGACACCACTTATATTGTAAATCCATTTCAGTGCCCTCAGTGATGAGATAAACACCTGCATTGCCAATAACATGGGAGTTATTCACCTGCGTGTACGACACTACGCGATTGCAGCTAAATTCTTCCAAAACGCAATCACCTTCGATAAACACATAACAGCCAACTTACGCACATCACCACTGCACCAGCTGAGCTCCGCTCGTTCTTACGAAATACTGTACAATTTGGGGATTTCCATGTTGCATCTGCGTAGGCCCAAGGAGGCTTTCCAGTGCTTCCTGGTGCCACTGAAGTCGTACCACAATAATCCGCGATTGTGGGTCCGCATTGCCGAGGCGTGCATTATGAATAATGAAATTGTAATTGAAAGTGTGTTGGAATTATTGGGAACAATTTTAACTTTATGCAATTTTTAAGGCATCTCTGGAGGCACAAAAGAAGCCGCCAATGATGATGCCTGATGGACGACCACATTCTAGAAGCGTGCCAAAAACCTTGTACTCGTAAGTATCAGGAGCTGCGTGCACTGCGATCTCATTACTGACTAGTTGCATTTTGTCTTTATAATCCTAGCAACCAGTCTGCCGGAGTACCAGAACCCAACTTTGAATTCGCGTCTCTGAGTTTGCGCAACGCCCTTACACTAACCAAATTCTACAGAAAGCACTTTTGCATGCCCAAGGAGGACGTTGGAGCCGAAAGTGATATCTTGGAGTGGCATATTGCCAAGGACAACATCTTCTGCAATCCTTCGAAGCCTATTTCCAAAGAGTCTTTGGACAAAATGCTCTCCGTCATCTACGCTGCTTACAGCTACGTCTCACTGCGACTTGGCGACTATGTTCAAGCCTTGGAAATGGCTCAGCAGCTGCTTAACGTGGACAAGCTCTCCGATGCACACAGGTGGGCACTTTGCACATTTCATTGAAGCCGGTAGCATATTCATTTCTAATGTCCCTCCGCAGATTGCTGGCACACATGTACGCCGGCGAAGCACTTCTGAAGATGGAGAAGTTGGCTGAAGCGCGCTCCCATTTGGAGCCCACGTTCGTGTCCTCTCTGAACGAGTTCGACTTTGAGACGAAAGATTGGCAGGTGAAGTCGCTGGACGCTGCTCAGAACGTGGTGCGCTACAATCTCTCCGTAGCGCTGGTACTGCAGGGCGATTTCGAGGCAGCTAGGAGCCTGCTGAAAACATGCACACACCCCATTGTGGCCGTCAAGAGGAAGGCACTGAAGTTGCACATCGACATTACAACGGCAAAGATCACCTGAACATAAACTGTGTTAAGCTCTTTGCATTATTGTTAGTTCTTTTTAAATATCAGCGAAATAATCAAGCTGGAAACTTGGTCAGTAGTTTACTTTTATGGGTGCTTGTGAGGCGTGCATGATTTAATAATTTCCCTATCGCATACGAGTAAATCGATGCATATCGTAGAGTAGTGTTATTGGCCAGTTGATTTATAAGATTAGTCAAGATAATCAAAGCTATTACACACAAGAGCCCAGAAAGCCCACTGGCCAAAGCTAATATAAGCCATAAACCCACTTAACCATTTATTTGCGCCAGGAGCGATAAGTGGAACGGGGTATAAAAAGATTGTCAGTTGCACTTTGCTCGGTAAATACGTTTTCGGTGTAGATAAGTCAACATTTGTTGAGGTGTTTATAATGGCGGCTCCGTTGAATTTGTGCTTCCTTACTGCAGCAGTGACAGTTTTGTGCGTTGCGTCCTCGTCCTTGGCAGGGGAGCGCTCACGCCGCATTCCGTGGAGAGAATTGACCACTTCGGTAAGCATGGCATTCAGTGGCCTGTCTTTGTAGCTCCTTTGATTGTATATACGAACCCTTAGAAGGACCGCATAGTCTCGTACGGCTACCCAGCGGAGTCTCACTACGTCGAGACCAGCGACGGTTACATTTTGAATGTTTTCCGCATACCCTACTCACCTAAGCTGCAAAATCAAAAACAACACCGCCCGGTGGTGCTGCTGCAACATGGTCTTCTGAGTAATTCCGACAGCTGGCTGGCATCTGGTCCTGAGAATGCGCTGGCCTACAATCTGGTGGACGCTGGCTACGATGTGTGGCTGGGCAACGCCAGAGGCAATCTCTACTCCAGGAGCAACAGCAAAATCAGTGTGAACAATCCGAAGTTCTGGCAGTTCAGTTGGCATGAGATCGCCGTCCTCGACATACCAACCATCATCGACTACATCAGCCAACAGACGAATGAGGAATCCATGCATTATGTCGGCCACTCTCAAGGCACCACCGTGTTTTTCGTACTGATGTCCGAGCGACCCGAGTACAATGCACGCATCAAGTCCGCGCATATGTTAGCGCCATGCGCCTATTTGAGCCACGGCACCCATGTGATCTTTAAGGCACTGGCTCCTCTAGTGGGCCGTCCAGGAGGTTTGATGGCCAGCGCTCTCAGAGACATGGAATTATTGCCGCAAAACCCTCTGATCAATCGCCTGGCGGACACCTACTGCGGCCTGCAAACCGCCTACACCCCTTTCTGCAGGAACTTCTACGTCTGGTTGACTGGCAGCGGATTCGTCAACATGAACAGGGTTCGTAGCCGCTTCCTGTGAGCTTGAGCAACCTTAACAACAATTTCGCTTGGTAACTTTTCAGACAGCCTTGCAAGTTTTGGTGGAAACCCATCCGGGTGGAGGGTCAACCAACCAAGGTATTCACTTCATTCAGGTACACGTGTCGCAGCAGTTCCGTCAGTTCGACTATGGCGTAAAGCGGAACCGTCAACTCTACAACCAGCCAACCCCGCCCGAGTATGATCTGAGCAAAGTCAGCGCGCCCACCTACCTCTACTCCAGTGCAAATGATGTGCTCTGCGTGCCGGCCGACGTCGACGACTTAGTGGCGAAGCTGCCAAAGTCAGTGGACGATTACCGTATTCCGGACCCCACATGGAACCACTTGGATTTCATTGCCGCCACTCAAATAAAGGAAGTTATCAATGATCGAGTGGTCGAAATCGCCAACAGGCACGAGCGGAAAACCCAGAAATGAATCACCCCAAATCAGTTCGGTGCAGGTCGAGCGCAACTCCATAAAACTGCCAGCGTGGGTGCATATGTGATTAGGAGCAGGATGGAGTGGTTCTTTAGTGTGATTTGTATGCGAATAAGAGATTAAAATGAATTATAATTTGGTTACAGTTGTCTTCCCAAGCAATAAATTCTGCTTTGATAGCGTATCAATTGAAGTTTATACGAGAGCGGCCACTTTCCGCGTAATTAGCACAGGCAATACCCAAAATCAGGCGATAACTCTGCAAGATTAGATAATCCCCGCGTATGTTTGGGTGGTATTTATTAAAGCTTTCTGCGGTCAGTAGGCCAGTCCAAACGAACTTAGAAGCGCGAAATGTCGCAGCTACTCGTATCTCTGCTCTGCGTAGCTCTCGCATCTGTTGTTGCGGCCGGCAGCTACAGGCACGACCCTTACCAGGACGAGTCCGACATTCCCGTCAAGAACCACAAGACAACCGTAAGTTATTTGCGTCAAGGAGACTGCAACTAGGGTGTTGTGAATGGCACACAACATGGATGCTGGACTAGATGGCGTTGGTGATCTTACAAGGAATCGCTGAAAAGCGACAAATCTTCCTGACATGTACCATTAGTTCCTTTTTCTCGCTCATTACCGTTCGTCTAGTAAGAGAACCAACGTCATCTGGCCACTCATCCACATTGCTAGGCCATTAATTTGGACAAGTGTAGAGTTTCATGTCGTTCCTAGGCTGAGCGCATAGAGGAACATGGTTACCCAGCCGAATCGCATTTCGTGGAGACCAGCGACGGTTACGTCTTGAATATGTTCCGCATTCCCTACTCCCCCAAACTGAACAACGAGCACGCCCACAAACCGGTGGTGTTCCTGCAGCACGGCCTCTTCAGCTGCTCCGACTGCTTCATTTTGAACGGTGCCGATGACTCGATCGCATTCAACTTTGCCGACGCCGGCTTCGACGTCTGGATGGGCAATGCGCGCGGCAACATTTACTCGCGCCAAAGCACCAAGATTTCCCTCAATCACCCGAGATTCTGGGACTTCAGTTGGCACGAAATTGGTGTGCTGGATGTGCCCGCCATGATTGACTTCGTACTGGAAACCACCGGCGAAACAACGTTGCACTACGTCGGCCACTCCCAGGGCACCACAGTCTTCTTCGTCATGGGCAGCATGCTGCCCGAGTATAACGACAAAATCAAGACCGCGCACATGTTGGCGCCCGCCATATTCATGGGCAACTCCACCGACGGTTTGATGACAGCGCTTGCGCCGTATGTGGGAGTGCCTGGTATGCTATCCAATCTGCTCGGCACCCAGCAGTTCTTCCCCCACAACCCCATCGTCCAGCGCATTCTTGATGTTGCATGCGGCGAGGGCTCCACCTATCCTGAGCACTGCGAGACGTTGTTCCTGATGTGGAGTGGCGCGCAGCAGCCCAATATGAATATGGTAAGTGGAACCAAGCAGGGCTGACCAGACGAACTGGCTGTGTTGGAAATGGTACGAAATACGGATGAATGGAGAGAGGACAATGGGCAATTCTGTGATTCGTATCAATCTTCGTGTCACTCCGAGTATAATTGACTCACAGAATTAGCAGTTCCATCTTGCCATGCGTCCATAATTCATACCAATCGATTTGTTTTCCATATTTTACTCCTTCACATTTGATTGAAATGTACTCGTTGCAGTCCCTGCTGCCGCTTCTGGCCGAGACACACCCAGCTGGGATCTCCACCAACCAAGGTATTCACTATATACAGCTGCACGTCTCGAACCTGTTCAGACAATACGATTTCGGTGTGAAGAAGAACCTCAAGCGGTACAACCAAGAGGAGCCGCCAGAATATCCCTTGGAGAAGATTACGACCCCCATGTATCTTTACTATGGCTTGTCGGACGCAGCAGCGTTCCCAGAGGATGTCCAGCGTCTGCCAGCATTCTTGCCCAACCTACAATTGTTCCACGAGATGCCCGATCCCGACTGGGGCCATTTGGATTTCGTGTTTGCCAACCAAGTCAAGGAGGAAATCAACGACCTAGTGTTGGAGCACTGCTTGGAATATGAGGCCGGGAATGTGGTTAGGAAATAAGAAAGCCAAATAAAGAACAACTGCATCAGAATTCTTATTTTATTTCAACACTTTTAATAATTTACGGTTCTATTAATACTCCTCCACAAGGACATACGAGACAGGGACATGGTACAAAATGTGATCGCATGGCTAACCTGGGATTCATCAGGATCATTTCGAGAAGGAAAGAGAGGCAAAATATTTGCCTTTCTCTCTCTGCCGCGGCATCAAGTCGCTTTGTTAGTAGGTCCTTCTGCGTCCACATTTTGTACCAAACAATTTGTCCAATTAGTATTGGGAAAACGAAGAGGAAGCGGGAGCGCCTGTAAGTGGGCGTTATAAGTGTTTATATTTATCCTAGTGTATTCCTGGAATATATTCTACTAAGTCTATAGCATCTATGACACCTTAAATTCGTAGTCGGGCTTCAGCGGCAGCTGGAGTGGTGACTCTCGTCAACTGTACTCGTACGTGCTGAGCGATCTGACGATCTTGTCGAATATGAATTGACGCACGCCCAAGCCGCAAATGAAGTCGAAGTGATTCCACCTGCGCCAAGGAATCTTGTAGATGGTTCTCAGACTGCGCAACCGCTGCACCAGGCGCCAAATGTCCTCCACGGACACAATGTAATCATTCTCCGAATAGAATATCGTAATGGGCACTGTCACCAACTCCAGCGAGTACTCGGGCGGTTCCAGCTGGTTGTAGAGCAGCGCATTCTTCTCGGGACCGTAGTCATATTGCCGGAACTTATGCGACACGTAGCCCTGGAAGTAGTGCATGATCTGTTTGAATGAACCGCCCACGGGAAAGTTGGCCATAATGTCCGGAAGCAGCGTCTGGGAGGAGGGAAATATAAATCAAATAGCATAAAAACTTGGCAAGCAGCCATCAAAGTCAGTCGTTACCTTATTCAGATGCAGTGTGTCGTACCCTACGGCAGGCCAGAGGCGACTGACACACACCACCGGTCGTTCGTGCTCCAAGCACGCCATCGACAGAAACTTCTTCACGAACTTGTTCGTCGACACCATTTCCACGCCCTCCAGCAGCTTCGATATGTAGTTGCGCGTGCCCAGAATGGGGCCGACCACCTTCGCCAGGCTGCCCTTCGTATTGCTGACGAAGGCCACCGGCGCCAACAAAGTGGCCGTCTTGAAAACACTATTGTACTGCGGCAGCACGGACGTTAGCACCAGAAACACCGTGCCGCCCTGCGATATGCCCACGAAGTGCATCTGCCGTTCGCCGCTCCTCCGGCTGATGTAGTCAATCATCGCCGGCATGTCGTAGACGCTCATCTCGTGCCAGCTGAAATTCCAGAACTCCCGCTCCGTGGCGTTGTACCAGACGTTGCGTCGGGCGTACACATTGCCGCGGTTATTGCCCAGCCAGACGTCGAAGCCCTTCTTGGACAGCAGGTACGGCAGCGAGTTCTCCTGCCCGGTGAGCAGCCACGCATCCGAGGAGGCGTATATGCCGGCGAGCAGAAACACAACCGGCCGGCGCATGACCGAGCCGTTCACCGGGTGGAGGCAGGGTATGCGGTGCAGCGTCAGCAAGTAACCATCCTTGGTTTGGACGGTGTGCTGCTCCACTGGATAGCCATCGCGACTAATGCGCCTCACCTGGAATTCAAACAAAATTAATTTATGAGCATCATTTGGCGACGAACTGCGGTTTTTGCAGCTGCGTCTTGAGCGCTTGAGCGACAGGCCTGCCAGCTTAACTGGATTCAACTGCCAACTGGCAGCCGACACGTGCGCTGCCGCCGTTGTTGTGCAACAGAGTGGCAGCTCAGGCAGACCCAGACGCATTGGCCCAATGACACACCCGCCAGACGAGTCGATTTCCTACCGCGTCGGTGATGATGATTTCGCGTGCGCGCGTATGTGAGGGCACGAACGCCATAACGGCACTGGTGCGCGATTGTCCTGCCAGCGGCCAGCGGTGTAACGAGAAAAGCAACAAGCACCGCAACGCCAAATCGAGTGGCGTGCCGGCCTCCATCGAGCTCCACGACAGCTTCCCAAGCAATCAACTGTCCCGGCTCTCTATCTCTCTGTCTCTCTTTTGGGGTCTGCGCAGGATTTGCTCAGTGGTTACGAAACATTGCATCCAATCGAATGGAATCGAATCGTGTCGGATTAAAGGAACCGGTTCGAATTGGGTCGCTCTCGACAGCGACGTCATCCGTTTAGGATGCAGACACGTAATGCTCGTATGTGCTCCGGCGCGCACGACTGTCGCCAGTTGTAGGCAGATACTCGCACGTTTGGCAGAAGCGGCAAATTTTTCGCAGCGAGCAAATTCGCAAGCAAGTGAAATGTATGCTAACGCACGCCGCCAGTGCTTCTCGCTGACTGGGTCGGGACTGAATGAGTGCCGCTGTGGCTGTGCGCTGCTGGTGCTGGGCTGTGATGGTATGTTGTGGTATGCCCCAGCCAGCCAGCTGCACAGCACGCATACGCCATGCGCCAACCGATCGATACCGACGACTTCGCATGCCAATTGCCGCCTACTTCAACTTCTGATGATGTCGCTTCTTCCTCTGTGCTCTGCTGCTTCCAGTCAATAAGGCTCCCCGCTCGACCCCACGGACCCCACCAACGACCGACCGATCGAGTTGTCGCCGCTCATTTGCTTGTGAGTTCGCAAGTTCGCTCATTGATTTGTTTGCTCGCCTCCCTGCCGCTGCTGTCGTCTGCTGGCCTCGTCGTGCACTTGTTGCGCTGTTGGCTGCGTGCGGAGTGGAGTGGAGCGGAGCGGGCCATTTCGCCGAATTGCAATAACCTGTTGCCTAATTCGGCTGGGCACGTCTGATTGTTTAGGATGCGGACGCGTTGCCATTGCGCATGCGCTCGGCGCACATCGCAGCTGCCTGCCTCGCTGGTTGGCTTCTTTGGGCTCTTATTTGTTTATAACTTTAACGTCACCGTAAAGCATGTAAACAATTTAATTTCGGCAAGTGCCAAGCAGCCAGCATTCGCACTCACACCTACAGGCACGCACACTCGGCTGCGCGCTCAAGTACGTATGGGGCCATATTTACACCTGATTTAGTAATACACGCATGCGCAACAAAGGCATTTAATATTTAAGTACGCCACTTTACTGTTTTTATTGTGTCATATGCGGGCTTATCGCTCCGGACGCTAGCAAACAGTGCCAATGCCCCCCGACAAAAATTTGACTCTTGCTGATGGGTACATCGGACATCGCCAGGAGGACTAGTTCTGGATTAATTATGTGGGCGATGGATAACATGCAACGAGTCGTATTGCAATCCTCAGAGGGCACATTGTACTGTTGGTATACTACAGGGCCCAACCTTCCTCCTAAGATACTCCTTTGCAGGATTTAAGAATGGATTTGAGAAATTTTAGGTGAGAGAAATAAGGAGAAAGTCAATTAATGGAACAAAAATATCGGAATGAAATACAAAAGAAAAAAAATATATATATACATACGAGTATGTATATATATTCCCTTCTTGAACCACATAGTAGCACCCCATATACTCGTATAGGATCTATATTAGTGAATGGGACGCGCGAAATAAAACAAGATTTCGTCAGCAGTTCTTACTTTCCCAGAAAAATTTGAAATGTAGAGGTCTGATTGAATAGTCATACCTCGGGTATCAGAATACTCGGAACCTTGGAGAGTATTTAGTTTCATTCTGGCATCAGTTGCTCTGAATTTCTCCACCCCAACCTTTGATGAAGTTCTTCACCGCAGTAGTTAACAACTCGCATCCTGGCACCGGTCTCAAACGAAGCACTTCTCAAACACCTTCATCAGTGACACAAACGATTTTTGTCGTCTTTCCGGGGAAAATTGGAAATGCAGAGGTCTGATTGAATAATCATACCGCGGGTATCAGAAAACTCGCAACCTTGGAGAGTATTTAGTTTCATTCTGGCATCAGTTGCTCTGAATTTCTTCACTCTCACCTTTGATGGAGGACTTCACCCCAGAAGTTGGGAACTCACTATTGATACCGGTCTCAAACGAAGTACTTCTGACCCACCTTGAGCGAAGAGAAATGAAAGATTTTCTTGTTCAAGTACCCAGATGAGAATCACCAGATTACTGCACATATTCCTGGATATACATGGAAGCATTTGGCAAGAGATTGAGAGGATTGAATACCTTAGCTTCAAGCTAAACCAGTGTCTCCCACAAACGACCGCTCAAGCGATGTGCGTGCTGCGTGTCCATCACTTGCTCGCCGCTTGGGTGATCACATTTTCTGTCGGGTGCTTTGTGAGTATTTCGGCCTCACAAATATTTTTATTTTTGTTTGCGCTTGCGCCGATAATGGGACAATAACTGTAAAATTAATGCACTTGAATAAGTAGTACGAACTCCTAATGGGGGTCATGAGTGTCCACACAAAAGCGGTGCAGCGCTTTCGACTTTTCCCAATTCGTGTACCGTAGTCATCAAACCACTTCAAGGTACACTAAACTCGGCGGATTTACCCATTTACTCCTTCTCAGACGCACATGCGAGTACATTAAAATGGCGGCGATGAATTTTGCATATGCTACTTCGATGGAATGATGCGACCATGAATGAAACTGAATGCATAATGAAAAAAAAAATAAGTTGAACGCTTTCACAATTCACTTTAAATGCAAGTCAGTGGGAAATACCCAAAAATGAATCACGTCACTTGTCAGAGAATTATAAGCAAGGACTTCAGGCACAGTAATGGAAGAGTCTTCTTTACCCTACGATTTCTTGGAGGAATACTTCTAGTGAGGAGGTGGAAGGATGTCTGAAAAAACCACAACAAAAGAACTACACTCTTTGAGTGGTTTTTCTGAACAGAACACATAATGAGGACCCTGAAAATCATTTGGGAGGAAGCCCAAAAAACTTGTAAAGTAGTTTTTAGTCGGACGCAAAAAAACTTACAAATAATTTTTTATTAGTCCATAAAAATGGTCAAATAATTTTGATTCGGAACTGATTCTGGGGATATCGGACATAAAGAACTTCTGTATAACCGATAAGATTTTCCAGACCTGGTTCCTAAGACATGATCCGTCCCCCTTCGTTTTTTACAACTTGACTCAATGATGAACGTGTTGCCGTTACTATAATCGGAAGATTAGGAAAGTTTCAGAGGCTTCAGTTTGTGTGTTGAGATCACGCCCCCTAGTGTGTTGAGATCACGCCCCCTTGTGTGTTGAGATCACGTCCCCTAGTGTGTTGAGATCACGTCCCTAGTGTGTTGAGATCACGTCCCTAGTTTGTTGAAATCACGCCCCCTAATGTGTTGAGATCACGCCCCCTAATGTGTTGAGATCACGCCCCCTAGTGTGTTGAGATCACGTCCCCTAGTGTGTTGACATTACGCCCCCTAGTGTGTTGAGATCAGGCCCCTAGTGTGTTGAGATCACGCCCCTAGTGTGTTGAGATCACGTCCCTAGTGTGTTGAAATCACGCCCCCTAATGTGTTGAAATCACGCCCCCTAATGTGTTGAGATCACGCCCCCTAGTGTGTTGAGATCACGCCCCTAGTGTGTTGAGATCACGCCCCCTAGTGTGTTGAGATCACGCCCTCTTGTGTGTTGAGATCACGTCCCCTAGTGTGTTGAAATCACGCCCCCTAATGTGTTGATATCACGCCCCCTAGTGTGTTGAGATCACGCCCCCTTGTGTGTTGAGATCACGTCCCCTAGTGTGTTGACATTACGCCCCCTAGTGTGTTGAGATCAGGCCCCTAGTATGTTGAGATCAGGCCCCTAGTGTGTTGAGATCATGCCCCTCACTGAGTAAAAGCAACCACCATGAATCATGAGGCATGCTTAGACCATTGTGGCAGCACTAGATCTCAGATTTTTTGTTCAAACGCCGAACAATTTAGTCGGGGATCTCTGTCAGATCAAATAGAATGCTTAAGCGGTAGTTTCGCAGCTGATTATTCCTCTCCCTACTGAGCACTTATACTAAATAACCTCCTCTAATACCAGTTGTAACACTCCTTGAGGTCATAAGTTGACTACAGATCAATTTAATCCATATTGATCTATTAAATCTGACATGTAGGTATGACACCAACCCTCCGTCCGACACCAAAGTTCCTCCAATTTTAAATGGAACCAAGGGCTGAAATTTACGTGAATATTCCTGTAGGAATTAGTAAAAAATAGTCCTAGAGCTTTCTCTCGTCCTTAGTCCAATTCAGTTGATATTCGTATCACACTCTCAGCTAAATGGTTAATTGTAGGGTGCACGAGAAAGTCGTTAAAACAAAAGATAAACACAGTAATATGGTAATTTGCGTTTTGTTGTTGTTTGCCAGACGCGATTGCTTTGCGCATATTTACCAAATCAATTTCCATTTGCATATAAATCATTATCGCTCCAGTCGCTTGTCCGGCGCCCCCTTCGAGCAGCCGAGCAGTTTTGTGTGCTGTGCCCCTCTGCCCGGACTGGTTTCACAGCCAAATCAAAGAGATAAAGCGACGAGTTCGAGGAAAAATGGGCATGGGTGATTGTCGAAAAGGGATTTCCGTTGCTTTGTTGATTACGATTGTTATCGCCCATGTGGGAGCACAAAAGTGCGTCTCGGCCCATTGAGACAGAAGCGTTGCTGCTGGGGATAACACACAATTGGGCAGTTCACAGATCGGGAACAATTCTTTTCGATCCTAGAATGCCACGGTAACTTGAGGAGATGGGAATTGGATGAAATGCTAACATTGTCACTGTCAAGGATGGTTTAATTCCTTCCTAAAAGTTCTTAAATTGTGCCTTTTTGGGATTTATCTTTCCTTCGCTGACTCATGCTAAGACTCGTTGCTATTTTCTTATTTTCCCTTGACATTCCCTGGACATGGGAACGCCAACTGACTCAGCACCAATCCGCTAATCCGAAACATATTCTTCGGCCCGACTCTATTCAACACATGAAAGGGAACTTGGGAATTTTTAATACCCGCCGTCTGGACGCTAATTGCTTACTAATGCGTTCGCTCGTCTAACGGCGCTTGTTCTCCGAACTGCCAGATACACCGTGGCCTGGCCGGCTGCCAGCCTGCTTACCCGACGGCGGGGCAGTGGAAGAAGGCACAAGCGTCTTCGATATTCGGACAGCGTTAACGAGCTACGCAAGTGCAAAACTGTGCGGCCTGCCGCGGATTTTTATGGAGGCGTATTAACTTTTATTGCACCTTCAAATGGAAATTTTTAATTGCTCATCGACCATTGGCAATTGACGCACTTCGCCAAGTGTGGCTAACTGAGCGGTTTTACTGATCTCTCGCAAGAGGCGGGAGAAGTGGGAATGGCATTTGTATGGAAGCTACTATATGCAACCAATGGAACCTATTTTTATAGCCAAGCAATAAGCACCTGTGGTTTATGGTGATGTGAACACCATTCGCGATCTCGTACAGTCTCCGGGGGCGATTACCATAAAGTCTCCGGCGGCGATTACCATAAAGTCTACGGGGGTGATTACCATAAATTCTCTGGAGGCGATTACCATATAGTCTCCGGTGGCAATTGCCGTAAGACCTCCGCTGAAGTGAGGGAATATGTGCACTTGTGGCCGTTAGAAACGAAAGCACCTGTAATTAACGTTGTAGCGTGCACATCAAAATTACTTAATGTGCGTCTCATGAGCTCCGCTGTATCCAAATAAAATTAGTACTCCCACAACATAAATCACACCTAATCATACCGTACGCCATCTCCCTCTTAATATGCAGGAGTGGTGCCCAAGATTTGCTAGTAAAATTTTCGACACGAGCAAACAAAGGAAGGAAGAAAGGAAGTAGCTGTGTGGGCACATCCGGAGAATTCCAAATACGCATGAAAATATGACAAATCGGATGAAATGGGGATTAAGACTGACTCAGCTATTGACGCAGGTGGAACGGTCAGAGTAGTTCCTACAAAAATACTCGTATTTAAATTCACACTCCCGCTCCTACCAGCCTGAAAAGAGGCTTGATAAGATGAGTGAATTGTAAGTGGTGGGGTTTAGTTCTTCTGAGAGTAAATCTAACCAGACGAGCGCTAAACGAAGTCAACCAGAACGAGAGTAGGGCATACTACAACAGCATACAGTGTATTAGTACCCGTATAAAGACTTTGTAAGGTGCTCCCTGGACTCTCACATAGTCTAACATGATTTGCCAATAGATTCAGTGAGAGACCAGCATATTTCAATGAGCCAGTTATAAAGTGTTTATACCAGACAATCTTCGGAAACAGCCTCCAGGAAAGCCTTCACCAAGAATGATAAACTAAAAGTAAATGGGAGAGAGTCCGAGTAGTTCTTATACTATTTCACGAACCAAGAAAGCGAAGCTGTTACCTCATCAGAGTGCTCTGGGCACGTAGTAAATAAGAGACCGTTGGGTTCCAGAGAATACAACGGCTGAGAGCAAAAATAACAGCAGAGGAAAACATAAAAAAACCAGAAAAGGAGATCGGCCATCACCTGCATAAATTTCTACGAATATTACAAGGAGACCCACCCACTGCTTTCAAGGTGCAATAAAATAATCAGACTTATTGTCCTTTAAGAAACATACACTCCGAAAAATAATCCCTTGCGTTCCTTTGTAACTCTGAACTACGTTTATTTGAGTATTGCTCTGTTTGGAATGGCTTCGGAATACAGATGTTGGAGTAATATTAATATTGGATTGCTAGACTCAACCGGTTGCCGTTCCAGAACGTCCTTGAACGAATGAATTTGTCTCTCTTGAATAGCATAATTTTTACATACGAATATTCTTTACTGGATAATAGTTGTCATACATTCTGTTGTCCATTTCTACAGGACCATGGTCATTGTAGGTACAGGACCCAGGTTATTGTAGGTTCCAACCCCTGGTTATTGTAGGTACTGGACCCTGATAATTGTAGGTACAGGACCCTGATAATTGTTGGTACAGGACCCTGATAATTGTAGGTACAGGACCCTGGTCATTGTAGTTAAGGGAATTCTGGTCATTGTAGGTACAGCACCCTGGTCATTGTATGTACAGCACCCAGGTCATTGTATGTACAGCACCCTGGTCATTGAAGGTACAGGGACCAGGTAGGTCATTGTAGGTAAGGGCCCCTGGCCATTGTAGGTACAGCATCATGGCCATTGTAGTTAAGGGACCCTGGTCAATATAGATACAGGCCCCCTGGCCAGGTACTGGTGATTGTAGTCAAGGGCCCCAGGGCATTGTAGTTAAGGGACGCTGGTCATCGCCGGTACAGCACCCTGGTCATTGTATGTACAGGACAATAGTCATTGTAGGTTCCGAACCCTGGTTATTGTAGCTACAGGACCCTCATCATTGTAGGTACAGAACTCTGGTTATTGTAGTTACAGGACCCTGGTCATTGTGGTGTGTCAATAGCTTTGATCAATTGTATGGCCTATTTCTTCCTGTCACTCACAAACACGAGCGGTCGCAACTAAAATCTGTTATTTTAAGTTTATGATTGCTCTCTTGAGATGTCCCTTTTTCTCTTCAGAATTCAATCAATGGGAATGGGGATAGCAACCTTGTGTAACCTTCTGGGTTTGCTCAATTTTTCCTTTCTCTTATATAGCGTTGTAATCTATTCGAGATCCTTATAGAGATGTAAACTGGTCTGTCCTTGGAGAGAATGATTCGTAAGGGTTTGATGCTAAAAAACCGTTGAGCAGTAAAGTCCTCATCATCACCATATCGTCAGGGGAAAACCGATGGGGATTGCGATGGTGACGGCGTTTAATTTGTCCGACTACTAAAGGGTTTTCCCAGCAGAAGTCAGAGCGATCCACAAATCCCTGGCGTGTCCCAATTGGAATCTGTTGTATTTTTCACTGATATCTAGGAAAACCCTATATCTTCCTATTCAGTGGATCTGGTAGAGTTAAATCAAATTAAATTGCTGAGTGAAGGTTCTTAAAAGCTAGTTAAAGTTTTCCAATGAAACAACTATTCTGTAATTTGTTTGGGAAAATTTAGTCCAGAAATTCCCAAGTTGTCAAACATTTGTTGACTACAAAATAAGGGAACTAACCAAAATTGTGTCGTCATGACATAGACCACAACTAATAATATTCCACGTGGTCACACCTGGGCATTGTCTCGTAAGCCATCAACCGAAAAGAATGGTAGTTCACATTTTCTCAATTGATTTCAGCAAAAGCCGATTAAGTGTGCAGGAGGAGGCCATCATTTTGCCACTCCACTGTGAAGAACTACAGTTCCACCTCCTCCACTGCATCCCAAATCATAGAATGGCCACGTAAGTGAATGGAATTGCTGTGTCTACAATGAAGTGAGCCTTCCTGGACGTTCCCAATTTAATCTAGTATGAACTCCTGTTTATCAAACAGATTTTTTACAGTGCATCATCGGTTTCCACAGTTTTCATATAATCTGCCAGCGATGAATGTGTGTTTATTACAATAACAACACTAATTCTACATGCCATAAATGTGCTTCAAACGTTCCTACGAATAAAAACTAACTCCTGACACTTCCCTCCCTGTCGGCTTGTAGGCCTGTCTGCTCATCCATCCGTACTGGTTTGTTTTTGTTTATAGGGAAAGTCTCCTGCGGCCGGTTTGCTCAAGATTTACGATGATTTAGGTAGGCAGCTAGGCAGCTAGGCAGGCAAATTGGCTACCTGCAGGCTGCAGCGGCAAAGAGACTGCCAAAGAAGTGGCAGTGAGAGTTTCAAGGAATGCAGCCAGCATTACTCTTACTCCAGACTATAGAAACACTCAAGGCAAATTGTTTGTAAGCACTCACACATTGGTGGAATTCATCATATAAATGACAGAGATTTTCAGACTCCACTTTTCTCTTGGGTGTAACAACTAGAGACCAGCAGAGGCAGCACCGTCAGCAGCGACACTTATCAGCCGCAGAACACAGAAGCGTACGGAGCCCTGTGCTTATCCAAAAGCAAACAAGCAACACCAACACACACGCGCTCATGTATACAAATACGTGCAGAACACTCCAGGCAGGCCAAGAAGCCAACAGGCCGACCGACAGATCGAGATGATGGATTTTGTTGTTGGGTCGCTCGCAATCGGTCGCAATCGTTCGCTGCGAGGCAGGAGCAGAGCGCACAATTATTCTTCGTGTGAGCAGTACGAGCACAGTTCTCGATGGCTCGAACAACTGCGTTCTCGAGTTTAGTGCAGCAGTTCAGTTGTTTACGAGTTTCGAGCGCGTCTGGTATAGTTTTTACGTTTCTTCCGTGGTTCGGTAGCGTTTTGTGGTCGCAAACACATACAACACACAATACGGAAAGGAAAGCCAGCAGTTGTGGATACTAAGAGCAGGGTGTAGAAGAGATCGCTGCCAGGCTAGTTCACAATCGTCGCTACACTCATTCATGTGCTGGCGACCGAGGCCAAGGAGGCAATTTAGTGAAGAAAAAAAATAACAACTACTCAGTAGAGCAGCTCTGGGAGTGTGTAGCCAACGCGTGTGGTGGTAGTGTTGCGTGCCTCAATTAAAGTTGCCGGTCGATCGGCGCGTTTAGTAGTTGAACGCGCTTATTTAAAAGACATCATCCACATTTTATTGTTAACTAGGAGCTGTCAAAACAGCGGCGGCGACCCCAGCGAATTGCAACTCAATCAATAACCTCACAACATGGAATTCTCTAACGAAGAAGTGGAGGCGAGCAGCTGCAACATCATCGATTCGTCGCGTAGTAACCAAAAGCGAAGATGTTGCAACAGGTTTTCCTGTTATCGCAGTCGACGTCAAACGACGGCGCTGCCATTGATGGCGGCTTTCACGTTCCTCGTACTGTTACCTTGTAAGTAGCGAAGGCAACTCTTGCCTAATTGTTGGCCTGACTCTGATGACTGGTGCTGTGGTTGTTGCTATTGTTGTTGTTGTTGTTACTGTTGTGTGTGTTTCATTTTCCATTTTCCTTGGTTTTTGTGGGTAATTTCACAAAATGTAATTATGTGTTTTTTATCTCTCTGAGTTGTTGTTGTTGTTGGTGTTGGTGTTGTTGTTTATGTGCCGCCTTAAAACGCGGAAAATTGATGAAAATCGTGATAAGCGATAAGTGGTGAGAACCGAGACCGCAGAAGGAACTACCGACAATAAAATTTGATACGTTCATGTGTCGCTGTTCGATCACGCTCGCGCAGGGCCCCGGAGAAGTTGGGAGTGTGTTTAGTTATGTAAATAGTCCCATTGACATGCCTGCCACAATTGGCTGCCGCTATCTCATTACACCCAATGTAGGGTACACATACGGAACACATGTGTGCGTTTCGTTTCGAGATCTGACTGATTGCTTCGCCCATGTGAGCTCAGGAAAGTGTGGTTTGGTTGCCTTGTTGGTGGCGCGGTACGTGCCCAGACTCGTTGTTCTATTTCTGTACCCTGCCCTTCCTGCTGGCACCCACCATGTCACCATGGAAGCTGTTGACGCTTTGTCTTTGCGCGTTAGAATTTATGTCGCCCAAATGTGCCGCCTGCATTTTTGTTTACCCGAGTGCAGTTTAGGAGGAGGCTGCAGTTCTAAAAATATTCCTCAACGTTTCGTTTAAGTAACTTTCCTTTCACTGATGCTGCGTGCGTTCCCAAGGGAAGAGTGCTGCCGTTGCAGTTGAATGGATGGATCGGTCTGTGTGTGTATGTGTGTGTTTGTGCTGGTTTGTAAATGCCCCGCTGGTCGGTCTCTGGCTCAGATCTTTCGGCTACTTATGCTTCTTGCTGCATTCTTCATAAATTATGCTTGAACGTTTTCTAATTCCCAAAATTATCCAGATTACGTTTTCATTTGATATGTGCCACGGAATGTGGTTCCACAGAGGGTTCATTAATAACGATACTGCCAGAGAAGGTAACGAAGAAGCGGAGCATGCAATCTACAAACAAAGGAATAATTTTTCTATTACCCACATCCAAGGGGAAAAGCCCATTTGTCTCCTTTGTTATCAATTTTAATTCCTGAGATGATTTACCTACGTCAACTGGGCACAAGAAAAAATAAATAATACTTTTTAAACCAGAGAACTTCCAAGTTAATACCTGCATAATCATTTTTCTTGTTCATCGTGGTTCCAAGAAGTGCATGCTAAGCTCTGCATTCCTGCTTGCCTGCGGACGTGACAACCCAATAAACCAGTGGGTTGTTAAATTCAGTAGTAGGGAGTTCCGCGTATTTTAGGTGCTGACTTTACAGCTGTATACTAAGTTGAAACTTCTAAGATTTCTCGATTCAAAGGTTAGCTTCAAGGCGGCCTCTTTTGGTATGACTTCTTCCTACATTATTATACACTTTACGCGTAGCTGGCAACAGATTTGTACTGAGTGTAGCCCTATGAATGTAACTCATTTCCTCTCCAGAAGTAAAGTTTCGTTCATCAATTAATTCAGAGGGTAACTTTCCATTGAAGCCCTCGTTTCCTCTCCAGAAGTAAAGTTTAGTTCATCAATTAATTCAGAGGGTGACTTTCCATGGAAGTCCTCGATTCCTCTCCAGAAGTAAAGTTTCGTTCATCAATTAATTCAGAGGGTGACTTTCCATGGAAGTCCTCGATTCCTCTCTAGAAGTAAAGTTTCGTTCATCAATTAATTCAGAGGGTAACTTTCTATGGAAGTCCTCGATTCCTCTCCAGAAGTAAAGTTTCGTTCATCAATTAATTCAGAGGGTAACTTTCCATGGAAGTCCTCGATTCCTCTCCAGAAGTAAAGTTTCGTTCATCAATTTATTCAGAAGGTAACTTTCCGTGGAAGCCCTCATTTCCTCTCCCGAAGTAAAGTTTAGTTCATCAATTTATTCAGAGAGTAACTTTCTATGGAAGCCCTCATTTCCTCTCCAGAAGTAAGGTTTAGTTCATAAAACTATTCAGATTGATTTTCCATAGTTCCCGGTTCATTATGATGCTTTAGATATACTGCTAAAAAGTCCTCCAATTTCCAGAATGTTATATAAAAATGCGTATGAATTTATCGCTGCACTTCAAAAAGTGCGTAAACCATTTCAGTGCTGAGGATGATACCACCAAAAGTAAATTCTGGTTCTTCAACGCACCTGGTGACGATTTCATCAGCTGCATTTATTTCGTTTACACTCAAAACGGAACACGTGAGCTCCAGTTTATTCTAGCAAAAAATTTTAATTCAAAATTCTAAATAATGGTGTTTTATTTTAGTTTCTCCCCAAACAACTGCAATTTTGCCTGTAGCACAGACAACAACCATCTTCATCAGCATTTCGTGCGATCGATAACCGATAACTGCGTTAATTCCATGTTCGAAGCAAAGCGCAGTTATCATAGACAACAACCGTCAAGTGGTAAAATGTCAAGGTCGAAACCTTCCTTTGGCGAAAATGAAATGTTTTTTGAGTTACCCGTTGTCGGGTTTGTGTCTGGGAATATTCTACAAAACTGCATTTGAAATAACGAATATTCAGGGCGAGAGTTCTCATGTCTCCACTCAGTGCTTCAGTATGGAAGCTATTTTTCATTCAAAATGTTTCTATTGAACTCCAACCGGTTCAGATATTTTAAGCGGAACAAAACAATATAGTCTTATGGAGCTTGGTTATTATATTTCCTTTGATTGATTTGGATTTCTGCCTGTCCACCAATCGTGCCATTTTATTTAATAGATTTTTTCTTTTTTTATAGATTTCGCTCAAGCAAATTTCGAATTAGCTGAAACATCTTTGAGGGAGAACTTGGAAGAAACTATAAGGCATTCAGTGAAGACTGAAATCGAGATGGAGCAAGACGTGGACTCAGCCACTGTAATCGATGCACTGAAAGACGTCCCTGAGACTGAAGTGAGTCAACAACTAAACCAGGAAATTTTATCAATAGACTATCAGCTACAAAACGCAATAGGACAAAAGACGATCAATTTGAATCAAGAGCTGGAGAAGTCGCAAAAGACAAAAGAACGTAAGTAGAACATATACGAAAAAATCGACGATCCAGGCTAACATAAATATCTTCATTTTACAGCTGAGGAAATTCATAGTAGTGTGTCCAGTACTGACACACTAATCAATGACATACAGCTTCCTCAGACCAATTTGACCAGGAATAATGACAACAATTTAACCCCATCACACGAGATATCAGTGACAGCGGCGAAGTCACTACCACTGGCATACGATGACCAGGAAACCGCACGCGAAGCACGGAATCTGGACAATGAAATCGAGCAGAACATTATTTCCACAGCCGACACGAAAGATGAAGACAATTTGGTGGCGGCAGGTGAAAAACTAGCAACCATTGAAGTAAAAGGATTGAACATGAAACCTCCAGCTTCAGAAGAAGCTACTCTGACACAGGCAGAAGAAACTGCGGAAATGCCCAAGATCGAATCGGATCTCAGTACAAGCGGCAATTCCATTGAAAGCGGCAACTATGAAAACAGTTTAAATGCCATTGAGACCCAACCACAGGGCGAAGAAACCACCAATTCCTTAGTGGATGCAAATCATGTGGATCGAAAGGCAGGTGACGCGCAGACACCAGCTTCAGTTGCGCCCATTGTCCCAGATGCAGTGGAAACCAGCACAACTGTGATACCGCCAAATGAAGATGAAGCTTTGTCCTTTGTTTTGGATGAAACTCTCTCCGCCACTGAGCTGCCGATACTTGCAGAGGAGCAACAATTACAAGACTTTGGAAATTTTGAAGAGACTTTTGCAGAGCTGGAAGAATCCCGTGCCACCACCATAGCTCCCGTGGAGGAGCAGCATATTGTCATAAAGAAGCCAGGTGTGGTATTGTCCGCCAATGAAGAAACAGCGCTCGTGCAAAAGGAAACATTTGAGGCGGGGTCTGGAACCACTGTAGCGTCAGTGGAGCAGGAGCCGAGCGACGACCAGCCTGCTGAACAGGAATCAAATTCTATTCCTTCAGGAGCAGATCACCCCCTTGAATTTCCAGCAGAATCGGAGCCTATTTATACTACTGCGGCACCTTATGACTCTAAAGATCTGGAAATTGGTGTGGATACGCCTTTTGAAACAACAACAGAAACATTCATGGACCCCATTACAATAACAGTGCAATTGCCAGAAATGCAAACGGAACTTGCTCTACCGACAGAGGCAAATGGAGAGGCGAATGCAGAGGCAAATGCGGAGGCAGAAGCAGAGAAAAATGCAGATGCAGAAGCAGAGGCAAATGCAGAGTCAAATGCAGAGCCAAATGCAGAGGCAAATGCAGAGGCAGAATCAGAGAAGGAGACTGCAGTGTTTGATGAGGCAAGTGGAACTGGCCACCTAGCAGACACAGTCGCCACCAACACATCGAAGGGTTCGCGTTCCATTAACATTGCCACCAATACACTGGCCAATGGCGATGAAGTGGCCGCCACACTGTTTGAGGCGTTCCCACCACACAACGCGGGGCAAACTTTCAACGACAATCTGGCAGCCGAGAGCAGCGGCGAAATCGGGAAAGCACTACTCACGCGCAGTGTGAGTGGGAATGGTGAAGACTCTGCAAATCACTCTACGCTCATTATTATGGCGTGCTCCAGCATAGCGCTACTATTCATCATAGTATCCCTGACGCTCTTCCTCATATCGTTCCAACGACAACACGGCACTCTCGACATAGAAATGCAGGAACAGCGTTGCGGCAAGGACGATCTTGATGAGGAGGGGGAAGCCAACACCTGCACTAAGCTACTGGAAGTCGAACTACCCACCTTGCAGTCCATAGCGGCCGACGAGATTGACCACAGTTCTGAGGCTACCGAGTGTTTATAGTTGAGCACTGGGCCTGACAATGGGTGCAACACCCTCACTGTAAATATGACACTGGGAGACTGTTTAAGACGAATCTGCGCGGCCGCTACGAAGGTCCGCTAACGTTATTACTGACAACTTATTAGACTGTTTATGTAGTTAGAAGTGGTGCCCTCGCACCCACGCTTTTTGCCATATTTTTCGACAATTACTTTATAACTATCCTAACCGCTAAGTTTGTGTACTCGTACCATTTTTATAGAAAAGCATTATCATTTCCCTTTATTTCTCTAGATTTAAAGTATTTGTAAGCGGAAGCATGAAATTCGCAACAATCTCAGAGCTCGAGTTAGTAACTATGTCTAAAAGATTAAATAAAAATAAAATTAAGTCAACATCAAACTCTGTAAAGCCTCTTTTGTTAATCTATAAACGAGTACAAAGACCCCGCTCAGCCGAAAAGGAGGTTTCTCACACAGAAGCTGGCTCTGTCTCAATTATGGGAATCACAGTTATCTCCTGCACAATTAGCGACAACGTAGGACAAGGATGCAGTGTGTTGTCAATGGATCTCACTGGAATATTGGATCCCACAGTGATCCCTCGCTATAGCATGTTGAATGGCGCTATTGAAAGGTCGCCAAACAGAATTCGTTTGTGTCATGAAGGAGGGGGGGTAAAGACAAATATGATGCTACAGTGAAGTTCCGCAAATGCAATGATGACGGATGATTCTCATACTTCGATCTGTGTCGATAATTCTGCGTCACTAGATTGGTGTACTTTGTATGTGGGAGAATACAAATTTCATCATGACCTCCTTGGCGTCCCGTCACTACACTTGTAGGAGATCCCGATATAGCTGCAGTGGCTTCACTTTGAACACCTCGTCATCCGCTCATTACTGCAAATATAGTTCCATCAACACGATATCTTGTTTTTATATATTATGCCCAAGGATTTCTTCTTGTAACTATCACCTTCTTATATTTATGTTTTAAAGGATATAAGGACAGCGTGGTCAAACATCATCGAATTGAGAATAGCTTGCCACACCTTTAAGCTATATGAAGGATGATTTAAGCTTATTCTGTCATTTTACGTATTTAAGTTGTGAAGGAGAAGCCGTGCCCAGTTGTCCAATTCCGCTAAGTTCGTTCATTGTGCTTGGTACATACCACATTTCGTTCTGGGATTGAAAGCTTCATATGACAGGTAGTATCACACACTATGACTTTTGTAGGAGCTGTCTAGATGTCGAGGAAGAGGAAAAAGTGGGACACCTCCTGTGTGGGTGCATAGCTCTATACAGAAAAAGATTCTCCACTCTTGGATTTGCATTTCTTGACAGCATTGAGGAGATTTCCTGGATTAAGCTAACGAAAGTGGCTACTTTTATCAAATAGACTGATTGGTATAAGGATAATCCGGAGGTGTAGGGGAGAAACGCTCTAGTGGCCACAATGGGCGTTGAACAGGCCTAAGTGAGTCTTAGGACAGCCATATAACCTTCCTACCTAGTATCACAAATAAAAAATACTCTCATTGTGAAACTAGGTATCTTTAGTAGGTGTATGAAACTAGGTATCTTTAGTAGGTGTATGAAACTAGGTATCTTTAGTAGGTGTATGTATGAAAGGTGAGCATGATAGTTGATGGACGTTCAAAATTTTCCGTTGCGAGGATTTTTTGCACGTCTTATATAAAAGGGATTTACATAAATGAGTATTTTGTAAGAATGAGAAGCGCACAAACGTGGCCACCTTGCATCCAGCCTGCCTGTTAGAGTAACTTATATGATTACGAAGATACGTCGACCTGAAACAAAATGTAAATTTGCATATTGTCAGGAATTTGAAGGTGCATCCTAAATGTAGGCTAAATTTTCCCAATTTTTTCAGAATTGGTTTACACAACGCTTAAAATTATTGCCTATTTTTAGGTGTCGGTTTCATTGCTGAGACTACGGGAAGATTGCTAACAATTTTCAAGAGTGAAGTTCTGTGCACTGAAATTGTATGTTTACATATCCCGATGACGTCACAGAAGTAACTATAACCATGTCCTTGGAAATTTACCCATCAAAGCAACAAATCTAACGTCTCTTTTCTTTTGTTGTGCACAACCGAGTTTTTATTTTCTATTTACCAAACGAAATATTAATATTAATGATAGCTATTAATCCATGAGTTAGAATTAATGAACGTCCCATTAAAGTTATATATAGAAAGTTGTATATGGGCTGCTATTACTATACCGGTCTCGCTTGGATGGATAACTTTCTCATACATCGCAGCTACTTCTAGAAAGCAGGATGCATCTATAAAGCAAGCATAACAATAGTTCCTTCAGGTCGCAGTGCATAACACTCTTAAAATCTATCAAGCAAAGTAGAACAACAGAACAGTTCAGTGATGAATAGAAAGCAGCAGCGATAATCTAAGGTAAAGTTGAACTTGTGAAACTATTGTAGTGAATTATATTTTGTCGTGAGTGCAAATTTGTTACTGCGTCTAAAACAGAATGATCACTCGAAAGCATTAAGTATTATTTAGCGAAATCCAGTGATCGACTTATTAGCAATAAACTAATTTTCTTGACAGTATTCAACAGAACCGTGATGGAAGGATTTTTGAGGTTTGCTTAGAATAATTTTTGTTACTTTCCCTGGTCACTTATTCGTTCCCTCATTGTGATGTTCCGCTAAATCCGTTGCTCTTGCTCTCAGAATATGACATAACAGAAGAAAGTCGCTTCATCCACCATCTGTATTTCCACCGTGAAGACCCAATGGGCCACTCTTTGGACTAATATGAGTGAGAACTTTTATATTTTTGCCAGGACTATTCTGACCATACTCGTATCAGTGGGTGAGTGAGTCATAATCGTCATTTCCTTAAGTCGGTATGGGCACATACTTAGGTTTAGTTCCCCAGATGTAACTGTATCGATTTACAATAGAAAGACACAGAAGTATCATCTTTTTTCGAAAAAAACACTCAGGATTTGGAAAGCAAAGTTTTTCTGTCTGAGATTATTTCGCTGTATAGTTCCAATAAACTATGAATTGGCACATTGACCACCATGAAGGAGCTATAATAAAATGCCGCTGCTGGCCTATTCTCAGTCATCTTAACCATTCATCCTTTAAGTCATATCTGGTCCCCTCTTCAGGCGAATTTTTAACCAGGCCACAATTTCACGGATCCCCCTTTATTTTTAGTGACAACTCGAAACCGGTTTTTTGCCTATGCAAGTGATTCCAATTGAGAGTATATCTGTCTCTGTCTCTCCTATACGAAATTACTGTATGCACTGGGGGTCTGGTCAAGCCTCCCCATTCTGTACATTGAATTTATGGACATTCTACAGCAGAAGTATCATCTTCAGCTCCTCTCGCTTTCTTTTCCGGGCCTCCATGCACTCAATCCATATTTGTTTCTCGTTTTTCTTTATACTCACCCTATCATCACTTCACAGCTAACGGGGCATAAGATCTTTCCAGAGCCTTAACTAAACGACCTCGACGAGTTCTATGCTGGTGACACAATTGCTCTGCAAAACTTCCCAGACTCTGTGATTGAGTTATGCAAGCGAATCAGTGACCCCTTTCCTGCTCGCCGGTATATTTTGAGAATACACCATAAATCCAAAGTAATGATTCACCTTAAGCCAAGCAAAAAGTTCACACATGCTAATTTTATGCGTGAGCTGGAAAGGACCTCGCTAATATTAGCAACCCAATCCCTGTGCTCAGTTTGCACCCCAATCGAATGCCTGCTTTCAATGGTGCACTCAGCGAGCTAAACAGTCCGTGGCGTATGCCCGCATAAGTTGAGCCAAACGCTCGAATGCTGGAACGCTCCTCGGCGTTCATTCGCGTATCAAAGATGTGAATGCGCAACTGTCACTTGGACATTGAGTAATCGCTGCTTAGTGATTTCCAATTGACAACCGGCAACAACTGCGCTCGTAAAAGTTCCCGAAAGCAGGAATCAGAAAATGCCGGTTGAATGACGATGACGATGACGATGACGATGATGATTGCAAATTATGCCAACGGAAACAGCCCGAGTTGACGACTGAGTGTCATTAAATGACACAATGAATGCGGCGCACAATGGGAGCAATCAATGATTGCGGTTTGGTGCGCTTTGGTTGGGTTTATGGGCAACCGCGGAGTGCATTGGACCGCTGCAACGAGCGCTAACAATGCCGCAGAGCACGTCTTATGAGGGCGTTGCAAGGCAATATCAGTAATTATAGGATTGATGCGGCAGCGGCGGGCTCGTAATTTGTGTTCATTCAGACGCGGAGGAAGCGAGGAAACTGCATTCGAAATAATCAAAATATTAGATCTGTTGAGTGATTTACTCGTTTAGATAAGGACGCTCGGCAAGCGCAGTTGCTAGACAAGATCTAGTTAAGTGGTAGGTGCGTTTCCTGTGCACAGGACTCTTGCAGGCTTTTTACAATACCACAGAAAATGAACGCATTGTCGTTGAGGAAAATACTCTTTGCAGACCAGATTTACGTGAGCAATCTTCCAGAATTGGAACGAGCTCCTGTGAAAGACAATCGAAGGACAGTTGATAACGAGTTTATTGGGAAGTGATCCTCTCACTTTGTTATGTCAGTAGAGTTAGAAGATAGAAATGGGTCGGCATGAGCCGCATAATCGCAGTTCTCCAAGCACTGAGGCCAGTGATCGCACTCCAAGCCCGTCCATTGTGAATTAGGAGAGGGAGAAGACAGAAGGGTAGGGTTACACCTTTTTAAATTTCTTTGACTTTTATTGAGTCTTAAAAGTATGTCCAAGGATAAGTAATGTATTTTGTCCATTCAGAGTACATCTGTGGCTAATATGCGTCTCGGCCATTCTGGCAAAGGCAGGGCAAATAAAGAGAAACTACTCTCTCAGTCCTCCCCATCCCCCAGATAAAAGAGGCTGTTTGAACTATCGATGATGACTATGTTTTCATCAGAGTAGCAGAACGCCCTTTTATTTAGACAGTCAAGGTGTCTCGAAGGGATGAACTTATGAATCGTACTTAGTCCTTGACACATTACGTGCCTTGAGAAGATTGTTGGCCACCAATATGGTTATACTAGGCAGGTAACGTTTCCATGAGCAAACATATAAAGTCATTTGCGTTCTTTTGCTTGATACCCTTCTATGGAGTTGCATGTTACATAGACACAGATCTACGAGTGTTTCAACAGGCACAACTTGCATTGCCTAATGTCTTCCTAAGTTCTCTTTCTGGGCTTCGTTCCCTTTCTCGCTGGGTCCAAAACAGCGATTCCTCACAGCTACAACAGGATGTTTTACGGAACATTTCCTCACTGGCTGTGGCAAAGTGCGAATCCTGCACCTGATCCCTGATATACGGCACTGATGGCTTGTAATCTTAGCTGGACACGCCCAGTCACTTCAGCAATGTAAAATTCTCCATCGATGTTCGTACAAAGTCCTACGAACTGTCGCATTGAAAAAGTTATGGAAGCTGGTTTGCTGCACCCCTTCGGCCTTAGCTACGCACCCCTCCCAAGCGGACAATGTGATAAATACTCGCTTAGCACATGCGAGTGAGCGCGCACTCCGCAGACATGGTCCGCTGTACTTGCGCATGCGTGTGGAGTAATTATTTAGTTCCTGTCCTTCGGTAGTCGTTCTCCTTAATTGAAATGTTTTCACTAATGAGGCGCGGTGGTGGTCTGCGCCGCTTGCTTGGGTCGGCCGGCCCAAGAGCTGTCTGGTGCCATATGGAAGCTAATTAGCGTTATGCCCACTCGCATTGTTGAGCATATTAAAAATGATGTTTTGTTGTTGTTCTTCGATTTGGACATGGTCGACTAACAACCAAAAATATTTGTTTTCCGACAGTCACTGCAGAGCCATCAAGCACCGAAACAACGAAGTGGCCGCGGAGGGCAGGGGCAGGAAGAGCTGCGTAGCTGCAAGTACAAGTAACTGCGAGCTGCCGAGGCACGGTTGCCAGGCGAGTACGAGTACCAAGAAAAACGTGCAACTTCATTAACATAAAATTGTGCAGCAGGGAAAAAGCAGCAGCGACGTTTAGTGGGAATCTCATTACAGGAAGTCAGGAGGAGGCACCTAGAAAAACAGAGCGAGCACCACGGTGGCCCCCCATGCCACCAACGGCCCAGTGTGGCAACGCGCGGCCGGGGAGGGAACTGCAAATCGCCTATCACCCAGGCAGACACGCAGAGGATGTTGCAGCAGGCAATGCTGGCAGCAGACACTCGTGGTGGCAGGGAGTGCATCCGTTGTTGACATAACGCAATGCGCGAGGCAGCGAAGAACGCAGGCAATCCGCAGACTGACTTTTCCGTTCCTCTGTTTTTGTTTTTGTTGTAGTCTTTGCTTTTGTTTTCCTTTCTGAATTTAATTAATGCTGCGCGCCAGCAAACGAGCAGACTCCTGCTTTCCGAACCAGTTGAGGTGTGGCGCAGAGTTCTGTGTTACATAAAACAGATTGCATGTGCGGCGTATCTGTCACGGAAGCAGCTCGGGTAAGGCACCAACAACGAAAACAGCTGAAAATGTGAAACTCAAAACAGCCGCCGCCGCAGTCACAGTCGCAGACGCAGCCACTGACGCGAACGAACTCCAAGTGTGTTCCGTCAGCTTGATTTTCACGGGAACTCTGCGCAAACGTACGTGAAAATATTTGACCAGCTGGAGCGAAGGTCACAGCAAACATGCCCAACCGGCGAAAGACACGCGCCGGCATAGGAGGGACTGGCAGTGAGACGGGGACTGAACCGCACCAAGCGTACGCACGAGTCCATGCAACATGAAATCTAATATGCAACAAATACTTTCCCTACCGCCATTAAGCAACCGAAACCCAACCCAAAACGAACAAATCGACCATATGCGCCACCACCGCTCCTACAGCAAGGAGAGCTGTGCGCCGGCCAGCGGCCAAATGCGCGTAGCCGTGGAGTGGGTTGCGGCATCGAATCAATCTCACAAATGCTCAAGAAAGGGACACTGTGGCTACATTCGTACGAGTTCTTGGAACGATCGAATGGCACGGCTGGCATGGCACTTCAATGCCCAGAAGGTGACTCAAACGATTGGGCATGCTCGGAGTGGTTTTGTAGGGCAACGAATTCAGTTTGAGAGTTGCAAAGTGAGAGTTGAGTGGGCGTATATATTCAAATGTAAATCCGGAAATGATTCATACTGAAAAGGTGTGAATCTTCAATACAAACCACATTCGAAGGATTCACGAAACCTGGTGAAAGTAGAGAATGATTGTGGTATGAGTGAGATCAGAGTTACTTCAGTTTGAAAGGCCGAATGAATCATCCTTTCAGATGTACTCACCTATGAAAGTGTGCAAAGTTGTTGACAGCACGCACAACTTGCCAAAAACTAAGCAGGTGGGAAGTTGGCTCCTCAATCCAATAATTCGTGAGAACAGAGTGAGTGAATGAGAGGAGGCGTGCTATGGAGGCCCATCATGAGTACATGAGAACGAGTTCCGAAGTAGGGGTACTACAGTTTTAGATTGTCTGAGCAGTGAGGTCAAACCGGGGACCGAATACAAGGTCACAATCAAGCAAAGATTCTGAATCAAGTAGAAAGAGAGAGAGAGAGAGAGAGGGAGAGGGAGAGAGAAGGCGATTAGGGGAATGATATGAATAGGTTGAATGATTCATGCTCGTAAGCTCCAATCAGTTCACTGTATTCAATGCTGTGGCTTTACCACAACGAGCCATTGTATGTGCTTAAGTGTGCTTTTGCGTCGAAGGCTGCCACTCCTACCAATGCTGTGGGGACCAATAATGGGTACATGAGAGCGAGTTGCAAGGTTGGGGTACTACAGTTTTAGATTGTCTGAGTAGTGAGATCAAACCAGGGACCGAATACAAGGTCACAATCAAGGAAAGATTCTGAATCAAGCAGATCGAGAGAGAAGGCGATTAGAGGAATGATTTGAATAGACTGAATGATGCATGCTCGTAAGCTCCAATCAGTTCACTGTATTCATGCTAATCCACTGCTATCTTAAATCAATTATTTCGGCAGGATTACAGTGTGGGCATAAAATAAGCAACAGCATTGGAACAAGGTCGGCCGTAACTTGATAACGGGTTGTAATAGCCGCTTAAGTAAGTAAGTATGTGAACAATGGAACAATTCCACTTATCGAGTTCAAAAAGTGATTGACCAAACTCCAGAAATTACTGAATCAGTAAACCGAATTACTGCCACTGAATAAATTCAGCTCAAAGGCAAAATTAACTGTGACACTTCCAGCAATTGTTCTGTGCTTTTGTACAACGCCGAACATGTTGAGAATAGCTGGCAAGTTGTCCATTACTGCAGTAACTCATCCATCAACATGTCCCTAGATGCCAATCTTGCATCAAGTTTTGGCTGAGTTTCATGTAAAATGCCAGAGAAAGCAGAAGAAATTTACGCACTCTGCTCGATCGCCGATCTCGCAAATCAGGAAAGTTTCCTGCCCAAGACAAGTACCAGTTTCGGAAATGTTTGTGAAGAAAACTTTCAACGTTATTCCTTTATGTGTAAAACAAAAGCGAATAAAGGAAATAAATACGAGTATAAAAAAAAAACGCATTACATCAAACAAGAAAGGACCTCATAAACCTTAAGTGCCCAGGTCCTGGGTCATTGGGCACAATCAGAAACTCGCTACCTCCTCTGGCTACCCCCAGTTTTCCACTCTTGCCTCGCAGGCGCACCTTGATTTGTGTTTTCTGCCTTGTTTAAGCAGTAATGGTAATAATTCATAATGCACACACACACACACGCACACACACAAGCACGTATCTCCCCATGCACTCACACTCAAACTCGCAAACTCGACCTCATATTGTGTAATACGGCCTCAAATATGAAATCTGATATGATGGAAAAAATGGGAAAAATGGTGAAAAACTTTGTAAACCAGTTCGTTGCGCCTGTCGCCGTTCATTTTCAATTTTCTAAAAATATGAGCACACAACAAGGAAGCCACGGCACAGCCACAATGATGTTTTGTTTGTTCCTGCATGAATTTCCATCATAAAAAGACGGAAAAACAATGGAAACGCCGGCAGACGCAAGTAGGTAAGTAATTCAATTATGCTGGCTGGTCGTGCATTTGGCTTGGCTCTGCCGCAGGATTGCGTCGTCCATGTCAACGTCGGCAGCATTGCGAGGGGTAAGACAAAGGCGGCGGCGCCGTGATCGATCGCGCAGTTGCGGACCTTCGCGGTCGCTTAGAATTTGTCTCATTGTGCGCGTGTGTTTGGGAGGAAAAGCGAGTTTTTCCCACTAATTCCGTGTTCGCCACAATTGGACGAGACGCAATTTTGTGTGAAAATGCCGAAATCTCAAACCAGTTGCATTGAGTGCGGATTTGCGTGAGCCGCGCCGCGCCGAGCTCAGCAGAGGTGCGGTGAGTGACCTTCGCTCTCAATAATAACGGAAACCTTTTGTGTCGAAAATCAAGCGGCGCCAGCTGAGTAAGTCGAAAGTCAATAAACGAGCAAACAATGAACTGCCGCTGCTCAACTCGGACCTGGGCGGCATGCCCGCGGTGTGGCTTTGAACGCGATATGAAGCGAGGCGACGCCGCGTCCCCACTGGCGGGCAAGTGAGCTCCATTTTCCATGCAACTCCCGCACAGCCAGAAGTGAGTCAGTGGGTCGTCGTCCGTGTGACCATGCGTGCTCACTTTCCACTCGGTTGGCGTGTTGCATGCAACTCACTATCACATGACTGCGCTGGCTGCAATTTATCTTGCCACACCGGCCGACCTGGCTGGGAGTTCGGCGCTGGGCGTGCAGCAACACATCAGCCGCGAACATGTACGCGGATGTGTGGCCGAGCGGTCCGGCCTTAACGGTCGGTTTCAGTTTCATCTTCCAGGGAGCGGAGCGTTGCATGCGTTCGCCGTGTTTCCCACAGTTTTCCCACCGCACTCGTGTTTGATTTATATTCGTGCATTTGTGAACATAAAACGCTAAACGCCGCCATAAATCAAGAAATTTGATGCCCGCCACCAAGGCCAGTCGCCAGCCCAGTCAGCCCAGCCGCCAGCCCAGTCACCAGCCCAACCGCCAGCCCATTCACCAGCCCAGCCGCCAGCCCAGTCACCAGCCCAACCGCCAGCTTTCAACAAATTTTCGCGTTGTCATTTTCGCCGGACTTGTTGACGAGTGCCCGACGAAGGGTTAATTGTGAATTATGAGCCGCTCTACCCAAACCGGACACTGGGCAGTCTGCCACTCAGCACTCAGCACGTCATTTATCTAACTGTCGCATCCCAGCGGGCCTTGTCCCATACACTCCCTTAGGAGTGAGCTTAGGGCATTGTCATCTTTGGTCACTCGCCCATATTGGGAGGGAGGCGGTGTGACTTGGCAGCGAAAATAAACGGTTTCTTGTTAAGATTTATTACAAAAATGACCACTATTCAAGGGTGCTTCAGCAGGAACTCGTTTCCAAGTACTTACAATGCAGCTTAGTCGAGTTGCTTGGTCAACGAAGTGCAGCTGCACTCTCTGATTCGTCCAGAGCCGTCAGTGATGGAAGAGCTTAGAATTGGCGACAATTACGGTTGCGATTACTCAGAACTCCAGCTGCAAGAAGCTACAAGTCTGTGTATAATTGAGCTCGAAGAGGACACAATTATAGATGAAATGGCAACAATCCTCTCGGACCTAGTGGAACTAGCATGAAGCATAAATCTCTCCTAGCCAAGTAATCCGACGCGGAGTAGATTGAGGCTTCAGGAGTTTCGTAGAGAATGCTCAAAAGACCCATGTTAGCAAGTTTGATGAAAATGCAGGCTCAGTGCATTAATTGCAGTTGAATCCTTATGAAGATATGTTTGGGTATAGGCCCAATCATCGCCTCGGACTGGTTGTGGTTAGGCAGGTCCGTATACAGGGTCTATTATAGAGCAACAGAAATGCCTTTGGAGTGGTAGCCAGGCATTTTGCTGCAGTCATCAAGTACATCCCCTTAGGATGAAAGTGGGTGCTGAATTTTGTGGTATCATCTGCTAAGCTGGATATCATTTCCTGGTAGGAAGTGATGTGCAGGACGTGCCCTCTCTGGAAAGACTTCATATTACAAGAAGTCATACAAATTACTTGAAGTAAAACGACCTATATTTTTTGCGTTTTGTGCGGAAGATCGCAATCCCAGCATGATCGAGGACCACAATTGAGATTTTGAATTCATGACTGCCACTAGAAGCGGAAGCGTCACAAACGGTTTACAATAAACATCCTTTTCATTCACCTTTTCAGCAGTGAGGCATGAGAGTGAACTGGGATCAGATTCAAAATCATTAACTGAAATCTCTCCAAATAACTGCATTCCTTACCAGCTCTGTTCTTGATACCCCACTCTCAACGCTAGATCCACAGAAATGGAATATGTGAAAGGCTCCGAACTGTTCATATTCCTTTAAAAGTTGAACTATTCTGAAATTGCTCTAATTCCAAGCGCGCTTTTCACGTCTGGTCCTTCTCTACAAATTCAATTAATAAACTTGTTCGGCTTCAGTGTCACATCCTTGCTTCCTGTGAGCTCCTTGCCGAAACGCAAAAATTCACCACCACTGAGGACACGAATTTCTGAGCATTTTTGATACATTTTTTTGGTTTTTATTTCAGTGGTTGAGCCGGTGTCTCAACCGCGCACTTTGCGATTTTTTCACGTTCTTAAATCCAAAACAAGACGCAGCGCAAAAGGACATAAAAAAGCAGAATCGAGTTCCGAGCGCAAATAAAAATAAAAACTCAGATATGCACACAAAATTTTGTTGAGCCAAAGGGCCTCAACAACAAGTTCTGCCTTTCTGCGTCATGAACAACGATGGGAAACGGGAGCAGATGTTACTGTTGCTCCACAGCCACAGACACAGCCACAACCACGACCAGAGACAGAGCCAGAGCCAGAGCCGGCACAGCAGCTCATAATTGATCCTGTTTTTTGAGCCACAGGAAGAAGCTGCGAATTGCATTGTGCGCGGAGCCAAAGCCAAAGCCAAGGCATTTAACCTTTTTTTCTGCACCACTCGCAAGCGGGGCAGGTAAGAACCAGAAACATATGCGGCGGGACAATTGCCGGACGGACACAAAAGCCAGTCAGCAGCAGCAGCCGAAAGCATTCGAAAGCGGACAATTTTGGCGCAAAATGCTTTTTGAGCCGAGAGTCCAACAGGTAACATGAATGCGGTGGGCAACTTTCGACAGATGCATGAGATGAGCAGGGTCATGGGTGCGGGCAGGAAGACAAAGACGAAGCGGTAGGGCCAGAGTCAGAGGCACAGCGTAGACACCAAGATTGCACACAAAGGAATTGAGGGAAATGAGTCGCAAATCTGTCAATGAAGCTGCAGTCTCAGTGCGATTTCCATGCCAAACGCAGTCTTCAGACGGGTGGAAACTTCAGCGGAAAAGTCAATGCACTATCAACGCACGAATGCACGCCCTCCTGAGCCGCAATTGCGAGTGCGTTGCTCGCACATATGCCACGCGCCTGCCTGCTGCCGAGCACCATATTGCACCAGTCGGGATGCCCTTCTACTGCTTTAAGAGTGCCTCTATGCCGGCACTAAATTAAGCGTGCAGCCAGATAATGCATCACCCCGTTCCTAGCTGCCGGCAGACACGCACCCACAGCCCTCTCTGCCTATGACTTTGACTTTGACTCCGATTCTGACTGCGTCGCCTGCGCACACAACTCAATTTGCATGGCAGCAACGACCGGCGCGGCAGCTGTTTTTTCCATCAGCGCTCGCTGCTGGCTGCGTCTGTTATCGCATAAGTTATTCGGCCCGCTCGCAATGACAAACAAAGCCACGCACAATGTTAATGCTTCCATTTCCCGGGTGCGGCAATTTGTGCAACTTGCCACTGCTTTCGCCACAGTGACTGGCTGACGTTGCACAAAGACGCAGCACGCACCCCGGGCTGCATCCGCACGCACATCAGCAGGCAGTGAGCGCTTTTGTTGCGGCATGCTCCTCCGCCGCATTGGGTATTGCAATAGAGTTGCTATCGGAACACCCGCTCCTCCGGACAGGTACAAACAAAGCAGCCATAAATTGTAATAGTTGCGGCCGACTGCGCCAAAGCCCCGACTTTGATTTAGCAGCACGTCGTTGACACCTAATGAAGACATTTTCCCTTCCACATTGAGAGTCGTTTGCCGTCCCCGTCCACACTTGGGTGCATTCCTCGCCAGGCCATTAACAATGACTAATTTTCAATAATTGATATCGTGAATTGTGTCTACTTTCACCTTGGCTGGGTGACGGTGACGCTGACGCTCATTTTGGCGCGAGGGTTGTGGATATGCAAACAGAGAAGCGCAAACCTTTTACCTGATCCGCTCGCTTCTTGTTGCTGTTTTGAGTGCCAGTTCCACCCTTGCGCTCAACGCTAGCAAATGCGCACCGAAAATCATTTCCAAATGCAGGTAATAATTTATTTAAAGTCCGCATACGCCGTTGATTTGGTTATTCCTGCGATTGCAGGACGAATGCACACACACGCACACAAACTCACACATGCACGCACATGCAGCAAGAATGTGCGAATTTGCGTGCTGCGCCGGAAGCCGTCCAACAGCACAAGGCTTCGCATTCATCATGCGGCATGTGGCTGCCGCTCTGGTGCCATTGTGGCAAGTTCAGCTGGCGGCTGCTGACTCAGTTGTTTGGGCTCGCACTTTCCGATTTAACACTTTTCCTCTTATTTTCCGCATGTCGATCTTCTAAAGAAAATTGTGATCGGCAATTGGCAATTGCGATTTCAGCCTGGCCACCGCATCACCGGGATTCGGGTAGATACTATTATGTGCCATTGGATGAATGGCCGCCGGGCCATCCTTCTCGAAAACAAAATCCTTTGTTTACGTTTCAGCATGGATTTGGGAGATTTTGCGAGACTCATTTGCCATTGTTTAGTTTGGATTGCTGGCACTTTCACGCTCACTTCAGACGGACAGACAGGCAGAAGTCAATGGATATTCCGAGTTGCTTAAGAGCCTTGCTTTCAGCAGCATTTCTAGTAACTCTTCAGTATTTTGATGAATTTGCAGTACTCCTACGAGAACTGCTTCAAAAGCTTCATAGAGGGTACATACTTCAATGGAAGCCACAGCTACAGTGATAGGCTGAAGCAACAAAGTATTTACTGCTCGGTATCAATGATGTCCGTAGATTTAGGAAGTCATAAAAATGGAACAATCAGAACCCAGCCCTGCATTTTTCGCTGGCTAACTAAGATTTTGATCGACTCTTTGAAATCCTTTCCTCTCTCTCTCTCTCTCTCTCTCTCTCTGTCTCTCTCTGTCTCTCTCTCTCTCTCTCTCTTAAGCTGAAAATATAATTGATACAAGATTTAATGCTGAGGTCCAATGGATCAATAACAAAGCTGAGTTTATTCGTATGCCAGTAAGGATTCTTTGGTAAGGAACTATCGGAATTGATCTCACCGCTTAAAAAAATGTTTGAATATTCACAAACTTTTCCAGAATGAACGAAGCTATGAAATTAATTTATTTAATCACAACCAGGATGAAAGTGTTACCATATTCTTATCCGGCACAGGTCTCCAATCCGATCGCACAAATGCAAAATACTGTTACCCTAATATTTCCGTAAATTACAAAGGGATTCCATTTTCTTGCTCAAATAATTTATTATCATATTAAAGTTTTTTCATAAAAATAATTTTCTTATTTTTCAAAACGCTTTCGAAAATCTTTATTCCATTTTGGTAACATTTGCCCTCATTAGGGGTGTTTCTATATCGTTTCTAGATTTATTTCATTGACAATCTTTTTTTGTTGGGTGTTTATATATCGTTTTTAGATTTATTTCATTGATAATCTTTTTTAGTTGGGCGTTTCTATATCGTTTCTAGATTTATTTCATTGACAATCTTTTTTAGTTGGGTGTATTTTTACATATGTAGGACTAAGTGCCATAGATCTATCTCTTTCTTACAATTCTAATTAACATTTTTACTCGCTTATAAATAAGTGTCTAAAAATAAGGCTTCCAAATTATGTTATCGAAATATTGTGAACTCAGTTTTGGAGAAAATGGTTGGATTTAGTACATATTTTTATTTAACAAAAAATGATAATATTTATGAATGAAATACTATTATTAAAGTACATTATATATAACCTAATATTGGGTAGTGCTGTAGAGTGTCATTCACAAATAAGCGAGCTTGCTTATTCATCTCATTTCCTAAAGCACACGACTAATTTTCCAAAGCCATGGTGATCCACTCAATTCACGTACTCTCCATTAGAATACTATAAAGTCAGATCAATAAATCTAGTAAATTAACCTTAACATCGGGTTCTATACATATACATATAAATATATAAAGTATATATCATTCAATGATTACTTAGCACTTCTCGGTCTATGAAGCAACACAAAAATTTATTTATGTACAAATATGACAAAGATATTGGAACCAAAACAAAACGCAAAATTCTGCGTAGCAGCATTTGCGACAGAGAGCCTCTGATCTGTGAGGAGCCTACATTTACGAGCACGTAAAGAATCGTATTCGTGTACCGTGAACAAAAATATTTAGTTAAAGGCAATTTGCAGCGAGCGAGAAAGAGACAAATAGTGCTGCACTTGCAACTCATTGGGTTGCCGTAGTTCTTCGCTGACAAATTTGTAATTCTCTAATTGTAATTAATATCATATACTAGACTCGGAATAATTATGTTCTTTGTTTACATTAAATTTTTATATTTTTTAAGTTATGGCTGTGTGCTGCTTTCCATATTCCAATTAAAATTTTGCAGACGTTGAATGTTTTACATACCGTACTCATTTGCGCTTTGTATTGTTCGTTGAGTACCTTTTTCGCTTGTGCGCATTGCAACCCACCCCATGTACGAACAGAACGAGACGGATTAATAAACCAGCCACCATTTCAGTATAGAGAAAAGAGAAATGAAAACCCAAAAGCAAAAGTACAGTAAATACGGACATGCAGTCAGTTGGGTCGCTTTGCTGGGTTACTGGTTGCTGGTTGCTGGTCGAGGCTCAATTCAGTAGTTGTGCGATTTGGTGTAGTCATTCGTAGTTTGATTGGAGAGTAAAATAAACATGTATCGTGCGACGCGCGCGTTTCTGTGGCGTAGAAATAAAAGAGAAATCTGAAGAAAAAAACTTTGAGAGACGACATCAAATGAATTTATTATAAAAGTGTTAGTTACGCCAAATTCACAAGAAAAAAGTCGAAAATAAACAGGCAAAGTGAACAAATTGAAGAGAAGCAAATAAAAAGTAAAATAAAAATTAAAAGTGTGCAACTGCATTTAACAAAATATAATTAAAACTGAAACTGAATTTTTTCTGTCGAACAAATCAAATTCGTTGAACGAAACGAAAATTAATCTAAAATAAATTAAGTAGAAGGAAAGCATAGCGTAGCATAGGAAAGGAAAGCGAAGCAAAGCTATAAATATGACTGCAAGCAGTGTCGAGTTCTTTCCCTGTCGGGTGCAATTGATTGGCCTACCGCCGCAGGCTGTAGTCGGGAGCAATAGTAGTGGCGGCGATGGCGGCGTCACTAGGGTGCCGCCTCCCACCGCAACAGTGCAGCGAGTGAGTCGCAATCTGTTCGGCTCCCCGGAGCCCGGCGCAATAACGCAGCTCCTGCGCGAAGAGAGTCAGAGGCAGCGCTCCTACATATTGCAACGTTACAATTTTGATATTAAAACATCGATGCCCAAGGACACACCAGCAGCAGCAGCAGCAACAAAAACGGCGACGGAGGAGGACAGTATTAGTACGCAGCGCACGCCACTGCCCAGTCTGATTGCCAAGGAGCTGCAAGAACACGAGCAACGCCTGGAGCAGGAGAAATGCAACCTGAGCAGGACACAATCCAGTGCAGAGACTACGCCGCCACAAATCAAAAGAACTGCGTCCTCGCTGCCAATTGCAATAAACTCTGCCTCTTGGCATATAAAGCATAACAACAACAAGGCTTCGGATGCGACAGGGAGCAGCCCAATGGGCAACAGCAGTAGCAGCGAGCGTGTGAAACCCTATGCCAGGCAAACACTACTCACAGGTAAGCATCATAACCGCCCTATTAGTACAAGTAATCTTCACTAAACACCGTTCACTTGTCCCCGCCTGCCGAGCCTTACAGCTAATTGCCTACATGTGTGTGTGTGTTTGTGTGTATGCAGGCCCAATAAGACTGTCCAAATCACCTGATTTAATGGTGCTCTGCCCAAAATAGTATGCGACTTGCTAGGCCTTTCTCAAGCATCATCCCAAGCAAATCAACCGCCAAGACGAAGGGAACAAGGACAATTATCGGTGACAGCAAAGTGCAGTTCCCTTATTCCAATAAGGGGTAGTTGTCACTGGCTTTGTTAAGTACCCTTTTGTCCTGCTAGTTTCCATCCCCTATTTGTGCGACGCTCAGTGCTGCCACTCTGCGTCGAACTGTGCGAATTGCCAGCATTTCAGACGTTGCAATTGCGATTGCATAATATTGATTTCATCACCCAGCGCTCCTCTCGTCCGCAGATTATTTTCGTACCTGACAACAACACTTCCAATGTCTGATGGCGGGCTCTCTAAACCTGCACTTGGCTGCATTGCTGGTACCAATGAAGAGGCGCAACAGGTGTAGACGTAGCTGGATGTTTCCACGATGATAAGCGGCTCATTACCTGTGAAATAGTCTTATAGTAGGGTGCATTGTACTCTATAATGTAATAGGCGGACAAGGAATGTGTCAATCCCCTCCAGAGATTACACAATCTCCCATCCCAGCATACCTGTCTGATGATTGTTTTGATTTACTAGCCTTTGTTCACGAAAAGCGCGCGCAAATTTCCTTCCTTGCTACCTAAACGTTTTTTGTTCCGGGCTCGTCTCAGCCTTAGCGCTTCAAGGCACCGCACTGCACCACACCTTACCCTGCCTCTGCCAGTGTATAAGTTTCCCAACAGCGATCATCCCCAAAAATGCCAAATGCCTCTGAGCCAAAAAGGTACGAGTGCTGAGCCTTTGGCTCAGGTGTTGCCGTAGCTCGGACCTCTTGGTATTGATTGTTGTTGCTAGTGGAAGGAATAGTCCGTCGTAGCGAGAGTTCCCGCCTAAAAATCTCGCTCGCCGTTCCCGACCATGATGCGAAAAGCGAAAGCGCACGCACAAATCCAATTTTTTTATATTCTTTGTCGCATTCTGCATTTTGTTTGTTGTGCTTTTTTGGTTACACTTTATGTATTTCACGTTATTAGTTTTTTATTTTTATTGCTTTTCGTGGTCGGCCGCGGTCGTTGTTGTTGGAGCTCATACCCACTTTTGCAGTTTTGTTTTGTTCTGCTCCGAAAAATACCAATGATAGATAGGCCAAATTCCGAGCGGGCGCATAATCAGCGAGTGTACGCACGCACCATTTAAGTTTTTGTTGGTAGTGCTGGTGTGGTTGTTGTTGCACGATGTTATTCACAACGTTTGTTGCTAAAAAATCAAGTTAAAAGCGTCAAAATTGTTAATTTCTGCTGCTGCGGCGTCGGCGTCCTTACCCCGCCTGCTTTGTCTTGTCTTTTGTTTTTGGCAAACAATCAAAAACAAAATAAAACGCAAAGAACACTCTTGACAAGAACTACAGAACAAGAAGAAGAAGGGGCGAATTGTCAATTGAGTTTAGCGCCAAAAGTGATCAAACAAATAACAATGTCTAGGAATGGAACGGAACGGAATGGGCAGGGGAGGAGATGCAATGCCAGCAACTCGTACGCAAACATCAGGTAGTATTTATTTTCTCTGCATTCCAGAGTCGGGAAAATTGTTTCAAGTTGTTTGAAGCACAGGAATTAGCATCTGTTCGACTTCTTCTCTGAGCAAGTAGCCATGCCCAAAAGAGTCGCTTCTTGTACGCTATTATGCATACACAAACACACTCGCAAAGCCAGCATGAATTATGAATCTAGCAGTTGTTTTTGTATTTTGATGAAATTTTTCAAAACGCTGCTAACAAAATGTAAAATAAAGGAACAAAAAACATCTTACGTCAGCAAATCTGCTCCGCGTTCCACTCGCCAATTGCCGTTTAGCTTGCTCCGGTGTTTTGTTTTTCTCCTAGACACTCATTTACGGTAGCGGGAGCAGATGGCAGAGCTGCTGGGAGCTAGTGTGAGTAGTACGAGTTATTTAAGCGCAAAGCGGACGCACTGAGCGCAGTGGGAGCCAAAATTTCATCACTGATGACCAACAAACCAACCAGTCCGCTAGTCAGATAGTCAGCAGCGTGATACTGTACTGTACACCCGCGATCGTACGAGCACACCAAAGCTCCACAAACAGCGCTGCAGCCGCACCCACCACAATTCCAGTCAACCCGCGGCGGCATGCCAGCCAGCATAGCTCAGCGCTCACTATCTCGTTTGTTTGTGGCTGGGAGTGTTGGATTTCCGACTCGTATGCTCTGCTCCTCTGCCCATGACTGCGCACAGCGAGCGAGTCTCTCATAATCTCCACAGCTGCGTCGCTGCACAGAGCTAGTCGAGATTTTCACTGTGAGGGCCAGGCAGCGCTGCGGGCGTAGCTGTTACCACTGCTGCTGCTGCTAGTGCTGCTGGTGCTGCCGTGGCCGCAGTGGCAGATATTTCTATTTTTATTATTTTGAATTTTGTTTTTAGTTTGTTTTTGGCCTCCTTCTCGATTCTACCCCACACTCTGTTTGTTTTTTAGTTTTAACGAGTTGCTGCTGCTGAATTAAATTAACGCAAGATAAGATGTTGCGGGAGGTGGGAGGCGGCGAGTTTTGTTATTCGCCTATCTCGAGTAGTTTGTGGAAGTGTTGGGGAGTGTGGCGGGAGAGGCGGCCACCGATTGCCACATTTTTGGCGGGAAAATCTCGCTGATAAAGTGCGTAAATGCGTAGTAGTCAAGTCAACTTTGGCGCAACTGATCGCAAGTCGAAACTTGTCAAAACAAGTTTCCCGCTGCTGGCGCGGCTATGCATGTCCGTCTGAAGGTCGACCGTGCGACCGCATGGCACCCTGTATCTGAACTGTGTATCAATACGGTAGCAGCGTGTATAATTGGTTCACAAGTCGATAACACCAAATCAATTGGGTTAAATTTTTTTATCGTACTCTCGCTATCCAAACAATGTTGAGGTACGACTGCATAGAATGCACGCCAGTGGAGGGACAGCGGAGTGGCGGACGACGGACAAGTTAGGTAGATGGTTGGCGATAATAACACCGACAAAATTGTTTGCTGCGTTCATGGCGTGCTTCTTCTTGCTTTCTTTTGTCCAATCTTCTAAGTTGTAAAACGTTGTTTTCCGAGTTTCGGCGTGAGGCACGAATTTCTACTTTGTTTGTTTTGATAGCTTCTTTATGGGCGGAGTGGACGTGGACTGAACGTTGGAGCAGATTTCTTTCCGTAAACAAAATATGAGTTTCATAACAAAAAAGAAAGCGAGATGAAAGCTACGAACACTTAAACGAGCCAACTTAGGGAATTATTACATGTAACTGTAAACTGAAAAGCCACAAAGCCAAGACCAGCCAAACCAATCCATGTAGTAATTTGCTGCGGTTCCACTTTTGCAACGCAGTATGAACAAATGAAGAAATTGTCTGCCTCGATCACCCCACCCCACCTCGTAACACCAAATCACAGCAAGCCACACAGCCAAGTTGAGCGTGTGGAGCGTTCCGTGGTACGTTGTAATTATGCGCTACGTCGTTACTGTGCCACTAGCTTGGGCTTGGGCTCGTGTGTGTGTGTGTGTGTGTGTGTGTGTGTGTGTGTGTGTGTGTGTGTGTGTGTGTGTGTGTGTGTGTGTGTGTTTATTATTGTTTGCAACTTGGCTGTACCGTGCTTTTGAATCACCAGTCCCAGCGGTGGTACCGACCCGACCGTCTGTCTGCCAACCAACCTACCAGCCAGCCAACTAGCTAGCAAGCAGAGCAGAGCTGACTGATTAGATTACGGCCGAATGAATGTATTGTAGCAGGGAGGGACAGACGAACTGTCGGAGTGCGTTGCTTGCACGCGGATGGAAGTGCTTTTATTTTGCTATTTATAATTTTCTCTGCCCTGCACTCAGATAATTTTGCTGCATGTGTTTGCAAATTTTCGATCGGTCGCTTCTCTTCTTCGTTCGCTTCAATTTGAAACCTCACATACGCCTTATCAGCTACAATAATATTTTCCTATTTTGTCGTATAAACACGCACAGGTATTCGGTTTCAAAAACATTTATAAAAAAAGAAACAAGAACAGAAAGACACCAAATAAACAACCATCAACGCCGTGGAAGTAGATAAGACCACTGCATACCCTACCCACTGTACTATGCAGTGCTTTGCATCTGCATGTTTGTGTGAGTGCGTGTGTGAGCGCCTCGAATTACTTTTTACTTGGCACTTATCGTATTCTCAGGCCACTACTTAGTTGCTTCCCTGCTGGGAAGAATGAATCGAGCACGCTCTGAAGGTCGTTGCGAAGCGCAGCGCACGGAGAATATTCTATGCACACATGTTAGGCGGCACGGAAACGCAACGGCAACGGCAATGGCAAAAGCAACCGCAAACCGAAAACGAAACATTCGTTGACCCTTCACCCCACCCAGTCCAACTTGCACTTAGTTACTGAACATTGATATCACTGTATTTAATCAGATTGTAGACTGAATTTTAAACGCTCTTTCTTTCTCTCTCTCCCTCTCTCTATGCAGATTGTTTCAATTTACGCAAGAGCACACAATTCAATGGGAAGCCAGCCATTATAGCCCCCACTAGATCGCCGCAGCGTCGTCTGGAAGTATTACAGTTGCCGAAACCCTTGCGAGTGGCCAGCGACAGCAGCAGCATTACCAGCAGCACGGCTACGATAAGCGAAACGGTGGAATCCACAACGATATCGCCGACGGAGACGCCGCTGACGTCTGGTTCGGCCCAACCGCGGGCCTCGTAATGCGCTGCTGCAATAGTGGGCGGTTGGTTCGGCCAAGGCAATGGACTGACTGTACGTCGTCGGCAGCGCGCCACTCGTCAGTTGGCAGCCACGGCCACCGCCGACCAGCCACCCAGGCCGCCACACGTAACGTTGTGCCGTCCTTGTGGGCGCGCTCACCTTACGTTACGTAGCAATTCAAATGCAAAGTATATTATTTTATTTTTATTCAAATTCACATTTGAAGTCGACTTTCAAATGATCTCATTTATACGCAAACAAATATTAAAGAAATGATAATTTAATATATGTAATTTTTTAAATGATTTTACACACAAACAAACACATAAACACATAATGTAAGTTGATATACATATACATGCATATATGTAAGTATTTAGAACGAAAAGTCAATCAACACCTCTCTTCTACTCCAACCTAACTAACATCCCCTCTGATGACCCTCTTCTCAATCGAAGCGTGAGCGCAATGCACCTCCACATGAGTGTGGCTCTCTGTGTGTGAGTGTGTGTGTGCTCATGCATCTCGATCGTATTTCAACTTCTTTTGAATCACAACTTTGATTCTCAGTTCAAAATCAAATAAGGAAAAGAAAAACTATTAAATTGTATATTATTTTAAACTGTTTTAATTTTTAACTATTACTATTTAAATCTAATTTTAACAAACAAACAAACAAAACTTGCAACAACAAAACATACTTTTAAACTTTACTTTTACTTCTCGTTTTTTTTTTTAATAATTATTCTTAAATTGGATTACATAAGTTGAAAAAATTTTATATTTTGTAATTAATGTGTATATTTCTCTTTAAAAATTTAATCGAAATTGTAAATTGTTTTAATTTATAAAGAAAAAAGAAACAAAAACCAAGCAACAACAAAAAAAACGCAAAGAAACTGCAAAGAAAAAAATTGTTTTTAAGAAAAATAAAATTATATTTTTAAAAAAGTTGACATGCATTGCTTATTTTTCACTAAACACACGCGACGGACTCCGCCACTGACACCGAGAGTAGGGCGGAGGCGGCAGGTACACGCTGGGAGGGACTGCGTGCTAAATGAGACCATGAGAGACTATTTCTGTGGGCCACTGGGCGAGCTGTCCACAGAAATACTTCGCGCTATTCACAGAACTGGGGAGAGCAGGGGAGGCACGACGTCGAGTGAGCGAATAGTTTATTAACCTTATAATTAATTACAAATTTATTTGAAAAGCGAACGGGGATGGGAAGGAAGCACGGGTTATCGGGGCCGTTTGGTATGTTGAATAGTATTTGGGTGATTTTTATCTTTTTCCAAACATAACCATGGGTAATGAATGAAAGTTCCCAGTAATCTGGGGAGTAGCTTGAATAGGTTTTCAATTGGAACACTCTTGAATCGGATTTCAATTGGAATACCCTTGAATGGGATTTCAATTTGAATGCTCTTGAATGGGATTTCAATTGGAATGCGATTGTTCGTATTGACAGTAAATTCATGGTAGTTCTGTGTAAGCAAGGCCTATTACCTTGGCGCCAATATCATAAAACCCGCAGGGACCAGAGCCCTTTTGTCAATATGAATTTAGCAGGGGTTATTGAATGGATCAAGAGCTATGTGAAAATATTCACCCCAGGTGCAGCTCAGTGGCCTGCAAAACCCCCAAGTGTCTCCTAGAGAGCCCAAACTGGAGAGTCTCAGATTTCCTTCTGACATTACGAAGGAAAGATCTTCAATTATTGGTTGGACTAATCACGCGCGATAGTCCATAGAGCCATCATATGGCGACCATTGGCATCTGTGAGAGTCCGAACTGCGTCTCCTGTCTGTATAAAGGATGGCACAAAGCATTTTCTCTGCGCTTGTTCTGCCTTTGCCAGAATGAGGAGGCACATATTAGGGTCAGATGTTTTGGGAATGGACAAACTACATTGGACAGACTTCTGGTATTTATAAAAGAGTCAAAGAAGCTTGAAAAGCTGTAAGTTCCCTTTCACAATACTCTACCTCCCCCTCCCCCCAAATCTATCCAGGCTTTTAGTACAATGGGCATCAATGCCTGAGTGCTTGGACACATCTTTGTTCGGGGGCTCTCCAGCTTTTACCTCACTTTTGTTCTAACCTTGGCGATAATATCATAAGAAACATTGCTGGCGAAGTGTTCCCGAGGCTAATACTAGGCTAGTGGTTCCTGTTTCTACGATTGTTTTCTATGCAAGTCTTTCGAGAAATGTGGATATCTGATATGGTGTTCCTGACCTTGATTGTTTTGGCTTATAAAAGCTCGCAGGATATTTTCCCCCTTCCCTAGCATAAATATATGGAAATGGCTAATGATGCTGAATACCAGATGAGCGCAGATGGAAAGTTGGTATACTCAAGGATTTCATGTCTCTCACTTCCAAGGGATGCGGCCCAATTCAGACCGAATCATGCTACTCCTCTTTGAATAACTGAACGTAATGGGAGTCTGAATTGTGGATTCGTTCCTCATTTGTGCACTTATTCATCCATAACAGATTGGATTGTGTTGTCCAGTTGTGGGACTCCATTCCAGTTGCTGGAGTTGTGTTTGTTTTCTTCTGTGCGGTTATTTAATGTTGGTGTTGTTGTAGTGTTCTCCCTTATATAAATATATTTTGGGATCACAGCGATTTAAACGAAGTATACGATTGGAGAACATACTTAAGGGATTACCTGATTAGAGTTTCCCCAAATATTGCGTATTCCTGGTATGATCACATTATTTGATTCTGATATATGTGTGTATATAAGATCCATAGCTTGGGTCGGATCAAAAGTAGCTCATGTTTGCTTAGAAATTGTCCATAACTTCCACAATGCTTGTATTGGGGGATGTGTTGCCTTCGGTCTTGTTCCTCACTTGGTGCTTGCTAAGGTCCTGGAGACTCCTGAAAGAGCATTATTCTCGGATTGTGACTGAAACCTGGCCACGCTGGAAGCAAAGAGCATATTGCTGTGCAAAGCCTAGCCATCTTCTATCTGGAACCCGTGCTTATCGCATATATCCTGTACCCGTAACCCGTGCTTATCACATATAAAGACTTCCTCCGTCGTACCTCTCACACCGCACCTACCAATGGGGCATGGCTTTTCTGCAACTGCGCACTTCCTGCGGTACAGATGGCCTCAAAAGCCATGAGGAATCAGTCAGAGCGGCGTCGCGGCATATTTTATGGCATTGGTGCGATTATTTGTCCCTGAGGCATGGCCGTTAACTTTTGGGAAATGCCAGGAGGATTAATTTCCATCGCTGCGAAATTGCAAATTTATGGCCTTCCTGATTTATGCACTCCGAACGCGGTGCAGTGGTGTGGTGGCAGCCACTTTTGTGCTGCTGTTTTTTAAGCGGGCACTCCGCTTAACTGCCGCAAAACAACGGAATTCGGTTGAGTCTTTCGGGGAAAATGTTGCGCTATGGAACTGCAAATGGCAGCCATAAAAATCTGTGTCATTTGTTTGCACCTCGAACATGGAAAATGGAAAATTGTTTAATTGCGTCGTTTTTCATCAATCACCATTAATGTCACCAGCGCAACTGCGCAGCAATTCCGCCTGGCGTGAGAGCGAACGGCAGTTGGCGGGCAGGGAGGGCGAGAACATGCGAACACGCTCACTCACTCGCTCATACATCATGCACCGATTGCGATCCAGCGAAGCCACCCCAATCACATCAGGCACAAATCCACTGAGCGCTGGCGCTGACTGACTGCCTGCCTGCCTGCCTGGCTGCTCGGCTGCTTGGCTGGTTGAGTGCGTGATTACGGAGAACAGCTTAAGAAGATGAGGTGCGAGTATGAGCCGTACTGTTGCACAATCAACATCTGTGTATGTGTGTGTGAGCGTGTGTGCATCTGAGCATAGAAGATGTGCGGCAATTATGGTGCCTCATCACATACGCAGCAAGGCTGACAGTCACATCAGCAGAGCACAAGAAAACCGATTCGTGAGGTCAGGTCGGCCCAATTTGCTGAGGGATCGAATAACCATCACGTACGGACTGCAACTGCAGCCAGTGCTCGTCCAGACTCGCCGGGCTGGCTGTGCAAATTGTGGTGCACCACATGCCCGGCCTGGTCCGGCCTGCTGAACTTTTCGTCAATTTGCCTGGCTTGGCAATGGCAATCAAAGCAGTTGGTCGTCGCATTCACTGCACGACCGACATTCAGCCATGCCTGCTAAACCGAATTTGTTTTGCTACACGTGCAATGTCGTGATTGCTTCTCAGGCAGCGTGCCATTGCATTCGGGGCAACAGTGCATCATCATCCTTGGCGCAGAATATTCCCACAATTTTCATCAAAAATAATTCCGGAAAATTGCCTTTGTTGTGCAACATGATCAGCGACAGGGCAGTGGAGGACGCACAAATCTACACAAATGAGTGTTGCTGTCCATGTTGGCGGGCGGGCACCTAGTGCGATACCCGAGCTGCGGAACGACATGGAAATTCCTGCGAAATTGCGTTGACGTGAACTCGTGAGTGATGAGTTTCAAACAGCTCCCCAACCCAGCGCCAAATCACGCGCAGTGATTTAAATTTCAACTCATCCAAACAATGGAGAGTTTCAGTTTCCAGTGAATCATCCAATCATTGCTTTGTTTATACGGCAGTCACTGGCAGAACTGATCCTTCTCAGATTTCATGGCTGGCGCGTCTGGTCTCGCTCACAACCCAAGCGAGTGAGGTGCATTTAAATATTTACATTGGCTTTATAAGTGAGTTGGACTTGGAGTGTATGGGAACCAGGCGACTAGTGATGTTTATAGCGAACACAACAAGACACCATTTCCTCTGCTCCCATCTCATAAATTGGGCTGTGACTTAGGGCTGGATAAGTTAAGATACTTGGCAGTCAAAGAACAAGTCAATTATTATTCATAAACTGAACTAGAGTTGAATAAAAATATCCAAAGCAATTTTTTGTCCTTCCTCCCAGTTTTTCTTCAGTAGGAGCCTGATAATGCCTGGAAAATTATACGAGTGATAATTTTACATTTATTCACATATTTCCTTCATGAGAGTGTGACCATCATTGGAATTTAGAATACCAAGAATGGGAGCTCCACCTTCTAGTAAAAATACTGTAATAATCATATTGAAATACCCCATTTCTTCTGTACGCAAAACTTTCCAGAAGTTCTTGCATCAGGAAAAATGTGGCCTCTGGAAATAATTGAACTATCGATCTGCCAATGGAAGTTTTAAAGATTGACGTCATTTCAACGTATCACGCAGCACAATCCTATTGAATGCTGTGCTGTTACTATGATTCCTTCTACTCTACTCATCAAAAATAATCCACTAATCAACATTCTCACTAACTGAGGTTAATCTGCGATTCTTCGAGGTCTTGTAAAACGATTCATGATGGAGCAGGAGTCCACAAGAGAACCTTCTTTTAGGTTTCGGGATCCACAAGAGCACCTTCTTTTGAGTTTCGGGATCCACAAGAGAACCTTCTTTTGAGTTTCGGAATCAGCTCAAACTGAAATGGAAAGATGCGTATTTATCACAGGTATAGAAAAAAGGTGTGAATGATGAAAACAACTTTGAATGATTTCTAGTATTCATTACGAATGCTAAGAATGCCGCCAATAACTCACCTTGTGCGATTGTGAGGAGGTGACAAAAACGGTTCGAATGCAATTGGTTAAACGAGAAATCCAGCCAGGGCTGTAAGGAAGATGATTTTGGTCCACGAACTTCTTGTATTCTGAACACTCTTTGAGGATATCCTGCTTTACTACTCACAAGAAATTTACATGCCCATCGTCCTTTTAATTTCCATGCGCTCTAAGAGCATGCCTTCCTGTTATCTTCCCACCACTATTAAGAGATATCTTCTTTTTACCCTTCCCATCCAAGGTACCTTCTTTTTCTTTACCCCTTAATCCTCAGCTTTGTCTTCTTGCTACACAGGCCTTTGTTTTCCCCGAAAGTATTTCTTGCGAGAATTAATTGTCATGCTGGTCATACTCCTCATTTCTGAAGGTGCCATCATCCTCCGCCCAAGGAATTGTTTGCTGGTATGGATTTTTCTCTTGTCTTCCGCTTTCGTCTTCCGCTTTCGTCTTCCCATTTCGTCTTCCGCTTTCGTCTTCCGTCAACTCTTCGCATAGTTTTCAAAGAAGAGATCACTATTTATTGAAACTTGAGTTCTTCTCTCGGCTTAGCTAAGTAACCACAGGAGCAGGACGAGTGTGAAAGGGAGCATGAGGGGATTCTTATATATCTTTGGTTCCACTCTAACAATCGTTTATGATCTTCAGATCTGTCGTAGAAAATGATCCACTGACCGCGGACTTGATCAAATTCTAGCAAACTTCCTCTGCTGCAGCAGGAGTGGAGGAAGTAGTTCCAGCTCAATGAGTCCACAGTTTACGGTTCGTGGTGGCAGCGCAACCCAAATTGCAGAGGTGAACCACCGATTCCATTGGATTAATGCAAATTCGTGCAACTGTTTCGTTGCGATTGAATTGGCATTGCAACGGATTTTTGAACTATGGCGAAACAGGTGAACGCAGACTCGACGCTTCTGCGGCTGTCACGCTGGATTCCTTCCACTTCAGTGCACTTCCACCCTGCCCAAGCACAGCTGTGTGGTGGTGCACTTGCGGACATATTGCACGAACGCTCGGCTAGTTAGTTGGCTTGTCGTTTGTGGCCGCCACCTGTCTCCGCCGATCACGTGACGTACGGTGCAAACGTGTCGTACGGGAATTGCGGTTAACCGAGGCAGCGGCAGAGGCAGAGGCCGCGAGTGCGAGATGCCGCCGTAACGAGTTGCATGCCAGCGTGACTTACTGAGAAATCCGGTGGGAAACGGTTGCGGCACGCTAGGCAATTTCATGCCACCGGCTGCAACAAAGCAATTTTGTCGCCCGCTCTGGCTGCTTGGTTGCCTGGCTGCCTGGCTGCCTGGCTGCCATAACAGTCCACGGCAGTGGCATTGCGTGCAATGCTAATGGCGCGCCCGGAATTTGGTCAAAGCTTTAATTAATTCGCATTTAAATAAGAGCGTCTTAATGCTTCGGTGCAGCTCTTGATGGGCTGCAAATCTCTCCTCTTCGGCGGCGCGGTTTTGCTGTTGCGGCAATTAAAAGATTGCTGTGAGTACACGAGCGCGTGTGCTGGCAGCGTTGACTTAACGCTTTTGCCTCGACTTTTTCCCAGGCTCGCGCATGGCGTAAATTGAGAAATTTTTATGGGATCCTTGGAGCAGAAAATTTATGCAGCTCGCTGCTAGGCTGCCAGCTTGCTAGGTAGCTGGGCGGGCACTTGTTACTTGAGCGCTGAAACAGTTCACTCCTCGACCTACATTGCATTAAATTAGCATTTTGAGCAGCAGGGGTCGAGCAAGAAACATTTCTGAGCAGTCGGGGAGGGGAAAGAATGCGAAGGAAATCAAATTACTTTGATCTGCAACTGCGAACACACTCGGCACTTGCTGGTTCTCTCGAATTGCATAGTTTGCCTTTGCCATATTATGTTCTATGCACGCAGCTGCGTACGAGTCCGTACAGGGTGATGGGCGCATTCCAAGAGAAGAGGCGAATTCTACGTTTCACTATTTTGTAGTCCTACGATTTCCTGGGACTGGCTGAGATTATCATTAACATTTTGAGTAGCAGGGGAGATTATCAATTGAGCCTCTGCTCTATCAGCTCAGCACACATGAGCGCCCTTCTGAACCAGTGGAGTAGGTTCGAAAGTCGCAGGGGTCGAAGGGGTATCAATTTAAACCACGTTCAATTCCTTACAACGCCGTGAGATGCTCTGCGGTTGCCTGATTATTTCATATTGTGTGACCAAGTAGTTTTTTCGTCATTCATAACTGAACATGGATAAATAGTAAAATGCTCTTATAACTGGAGTAGTGACTAATCACAGGTAATTAGTGAATAGTCATTAGTTAGAGGTCATAAAAAACGAAATCAAAATTATGCTACTTTCTGTGCACGAATTGACTTAGTTCCGGATTGTGTTGGCATTATCTCAGAACATAAGAGTTGCCTTCATGATGAAAGTGTGCAGTTGTAACTTGAAAGCAGCCGCTAAATGAGTGTCATAGCTATAAAGTTAAACTTGTTGAAATGTTGTTAAACAGTATAATAAAGCAATTTTTTCCCAATGTGACTTATTCTGGAATTAAACTACTTTAAGACTAGAATAATAATGTTTTGAATTACTTCACCCAATCCAGTGATGGAACAATGAGCATAAGTATAAATATAAATATAAGTATAAATATAAATATAAGTATAAAATGTAATATAAATAAATTAAATTATAGACGATATATGTACTTATATATTATATAGAAGGTTCTCATGGTGGACACGTTGGGCAAAACCAGAGTAACCGGAAAACTGACTTGGAAAATTCTTTCAGAAATCAGACCTGTATTCATATAAGGAAAATGGTTTAGTCCATGAGAACTATTCGGCATGAATATAGTTGATCGCCAACAAATAGAAAGAAGAGCCCGTTTCTACCATTTCCAACGACGTATTTTGTCTTATTTGAATCACTGCGAGTACATTGAATCCTTTAGTAGAAAATCCTTTAAGTTTATTGAAGTAAATTCCTCATATCACTGAGAAAGAGTTTACAATGTTTTATGTAATAGAATATTTTCATTAATTTTTATAATTCACTCTTATCCCTGCAGGTACGAAGTCACAAAAGAACTGTCGTGCGACTAACAGGACTCTTCTTATAGCAAATCCTCGCTTTCGCGTTCATTCCAGAATATTCTAAAAAGCTACTCCATGGGGTCAATTGTCGCGTAAGACACAATATGACTAATGTGATCAGGGCCGTATGGCACCGTATGACATGAATAGCATAATAACCTATAACATTAGAGAGAGAGAGAGAGAGAGATACAGCAATACCAGATCTTTTCACTTGGTGTACTCACGTAAGGGCACATTCACACGGCAAGCAACAGTGAAAAAAGCAAGATTCCAAAGCTAGGTAAGAGCTTCCCAGGAATTACTGATGGAAAGTGGTTGAAGTCATCTGCTTTTTATTTAATTTTCTGTTGCAGTATGACATCGGCTTTAGTCCTGAATTTGGACTTGGTTAGGTTAGGTTAGGTTAGGTTATCGTAGTAGCCGGTCTACAGACCAACTCACTCAGACCACTATGGGTCCATTGTGATACCACCTCGAAACAAGACACCTCTGATTTAATCGTCAAACCATTTCGAAGCCCTAATAAAGCGCAGGATTTGTTTGACCTCCGCGCCAGACACTTCTGTGAGAGAGTTAAAAGCGTATTTGCCTAAAGAGTCCGCTTTGCTTCTAGCTAAAGTCACCTAGCTAAAATCCCCACAGTTTCTGCAATATTCATGAGAGATTACTCCCAGCCTGAGAGCATGCCTGCCGAATAGCCAATGACCAGTTATACAAGCCACGACAGGCCAAGCAAGTCTCTAGATTTCCTCCTATTAAGCTCCAGCCACATTAGCCTAGTCGTTAAGCAAGTGCCCTCGTGTGCACAAGACCCATTGGCCCCATGCACGACCCTATCCTTCAGCATCAGTTTGCAGGTGGCAATTGGTATTCCAACCTCGCATCTGTCCGTGCATAAAGGAAGGTTGGTGCCCCGTCTGGCTAACTCATCAGCCCTACAGTACCCCTCAATATCCTTATGTCCCGGAACCCATATTAGGCGTGCCCTGAAAACGGTGCTGATATCATTTAGGGCTGCCCGGCAGTCCTGAACAATCTTTGATTTCAGTGCCACCGAGTTCATTGACCCGATGGGCGCCTGACTATCCAACTAGATATTTATAATGGTCTTTGTTACGGTGTGTCTACTAAACTAGACGACTACCTCCTTCTCGATTAAAACTGAAGTCCCCAAATCCATGCTTACTAGAAAATGGGCAGCACTGTCAACGAACCGTCTGCCTCTATTGATAGTTTTATATGAAGAAATCCTTATTCTATACACAAACCACACAAAATTGGACTTGGCAGCGCAGTTCCAAGTCGCTAAGTTGCATAAGTGCATCAAATTGACTCGTAACTCTCCTTCAAAATAGCGACTTGGTTATGTTTCGCTATGCAATCCTTTACAAATTCCGATAAAAAGTCATGTTTCGCGAATTGAGGCCGGTGAATTGAATTTGGTCCATACAAATATTCCATGCCACTTCTGATTGTGCTTCGTTGTGCGTGATTGTGCAGCACAGAAGAACCCCCTGTATGCGAATTACAAAATTAGCCGCATTATAAATGTGTGCGTCGTAGATTAAAAACAAAAATTACTCGGTACCCAAGCAATCAGTTGGAAAAAACCTACTTTTCTCATGATTATTTTTTACAGAAGCCACGGTAATTATAGGTCATCCAGCCCCAGTCGCACTGGCGCAATTATCAGGCAACAACAACAGCAGCAGCAGCAACAACTGCGGCGTGGCGCGGCAAGTATCCAGTCTCCCTGGCATGGCTATCGCGGCTGCTCACTTGCTGTGGCTGGTCGGCCGGCCGGCCTGCTTGCTCCAGAGCGGCTACACGCATCCGAGAGATGAATATCTCATTACTCAAACGAAAAACGAAAGATAATCATAATGATTGCACGGTAGCCGATGGTGACGTGAACTGTGGACGTGTAACATGGCTCCAGCTGTGGAGATTTATACGCACAACTCTGCTGTAAGCGGCAGCAGCGAAGAAAAACACGAAAGCGCTGAGGCGCTGAGGCGCTGAGGCGCTGACTTGCAGAAAGAAATTAAAGAAAAGAAAAATAATGAAATGAAAAACAATTTCAAATGTTGCGATTGCTGCACTTCCCGCTCCCGCTCCTGCACCCGCTGCGGCTGCCATTCCCACTGCCGCCGGGTTGGTCCGCACCACAGCCACGAGTCGCTGCATGGTGGGGCCTGCGTTGCTGTGATTTCCTAAATCTGAACTTTTGTAATCGCATCAAACGAAACTTGGCAAATATTGGCACGAGCGCAGCACACGTTTGCTGCCGGCAACAACAACAACAACAACAACAACAACAACAGCAACAACAATAACAACGACGACAAAAACAACAATAACAATGAAACAAAAACAATGGTGGCACACCAGAACAGCAGCAACCAGAACAGCATCAGCGGAGTTGGCCATATGGCAACTAACCCGTTTGCTGCTTACTTAAAGAGGTGGGCTAAGGCTGCTCGCGAGGCTGCGGCCGTGGCTGCGGCTGCGGCTGAGACTGAGGCGTAGGCGCGGCAGCCACCAACCGAACACAATGCAATAAAAAACGCATTTATGTGGGCTGCATGTTCCCTTGCTGTTGTTGTTGCTGTTGTTGTTGTTGTTGCTGTTGTTGTTGTTGCTGTTACTGCTCTTGTTGCCCACAGCCACAGCAAATGTTGTAAAAGCCTTCATGCAGCAGGCCAGAGAGAGAGTGTGTGTGTGTGTGTGTGAGTGCCTTTAATGTGTGCAAAGGTTGCGTCCGTCGCGTTAAATTGTCATCGTTCTGCCTCTTACGCAGTTTGTGTAACTACGTGGTGCAAGCTGCGCGCTTTTGTTGCCTGCATCCTGCCCTGCCCCCCGTCGCCCTGCCACTAGGATGTTAAAATGTGCTCTTAAAAAGTGCACAGTAGCCGCTTTTTGGGTTTAGGTAGATTTAAGCACAATGCCAATTGGCACCAAAGTAAAAAGCAGAAAGCAAAACGAACAGGATCGCAGTGGGAGTAGGAAACAGCGAAAAAGTTAGAAATAGGTTTCTCTTCGTACAATGAAGAAGTCTCAGGAAAGAGATACGTTTCAGGATATGATCATCTCGACAGTGACACTGAAGAGACGACTTAGACATTCTGAGGCCTTCTATTTTACCGGATTATCGGATTACCAGAGTCTTTTAGAGAGGAAGATGTCTGATTCCCGGGAACATAGTCTGTGAAATTGTGGTTAAAAATATTATATCTTTCTGATACTGCCATAGACGATGAGAAACTGAACTATTACTCTTTATTTTGGGCCGCCCTGAGGAAATATACTGAGAAATTGTGGGAGCAGACGCAGATCACGCATTTGAGAGTGTCAACTAGTTCATATAGTCCCTAGGAGAACTAGTTTCTTTATTCCCTAAGAGAACATATGGTTCATATAGTCCCTACGAGAACTAGTTTATATAGTCCCTATGAGAACTTATGGTGTATATAGTCCCTAGGAGAACTAGTTGATATAGTTCCTAAGAGAAGTTATGGTTTATATAGTCCCTACGAGAACTAGTTTATATAGTCCCTATGAGAACTTATGGTGTATATAGTCCCTAAGAGAACTTATGGTGTTTATAGTCCGTAAGAGAACTAGGTTATATAGTCCCGAAGAGAACTTATGGTGTATATAGTCCCTAAGAGAACTTATGGTGTATATAGTCCCTAAGAGAACTAGTTTACATGGTAGTTTATATAGTCATTAACAGAACTCTCACTGAACTTAAATCAGGAAGCTTTCTATGGTCTTACGAAGGAAGTAAAAGGGCATGTACGCAATATAAATGGGCCAATACACTTCAAAGTCAGGTACTATTAAGTAGTATTCTCGTTATAGGGGTGTTTAAATATCTTTCTTGAACACAAATGTTCTTAAAATATGGGAAACGGCAGCTAATATTCTTGGTTATCCAGCTCGGATAATTATACACTTAGTTTTGGCAATCTCACGCCCATCTTCTTATCAGACATACTCAGACTACAACTGTCTATAAGGGTTTGAGACAGCATCATCCTTACTTAATAAGAAAGATCGTCGAGTTTCTATAAATCTTACAAGAACTCCCGGTCTCCGATTTTGTTATGGCGTTATGGTGAAAGTGAAGAGGCATCATTTCCGAAGGACAAACAATTGCCTTACATTTCGACAATTTGAACTGAACTACGCCTTAAAAAGGAAACACTGAATCTGTTTTGTTTTAACATGATTATTATTACTAACAACATAATGAATATATATGCAAGGTTTTGGGGGACGGGGACTAGCTACTGACGCTTTCGACTCGAAGAAAACAAGAAACAAGTTAAGAACGAAGCTTTTCTGACACCAAGTCCGGGGCAGGATTCGAACGTGCAACCCCCGAAATGTTCTGCTTTGTGTTAGGCAATGCTTCGAAGACTTCCTTTCTACCTCGATTTGCAATGTTTGTACGGAAATAAAGACTTCAGAGCTTCCTGAATCAATATGCACATGAAGATAAAACACCGTCGTCAACAATTTCCCCGTTTTGATATAGAGAACATAAGACTTCTATATACGACGAGTATTGCCTGCATACGATGGGTATAGCCATATTAGGGAGTATTGCCTGCCCAAGTGACGTTCAGGAGATACAACGACTTCAGAGATTTCATAACTGAACTGAATGTTTGTTGTGGGAGCAACGTCCATGCTTGGAAATCCAGCAAGTTCTCCACATTATCCTACCGAGCTATTTGGTTGGGTGTATCTGACAATGGGGATCAGGCTATAAATGACGTAGCGCTTTTTTGGTACATCCTTTATCCACGCGCACTGCTGCCATGTACACTGGTATGGAGCACACACTCTGCTACTGGTATCTACCGCTCGCATCTGGCATACGGCTACGAAAGGCCGCAACAACATTCAAGTGTGGATGTGGTTATGGACATGGACGCGGCCGTTGTTGATGCCGCAGTGCCGCCAGGCACGGTCCACTCAGAGCAGCGCTGCACTGCACTGCTACTGCAACGCCAGCGCACGCATTTTCTGCAGCTCGCTATTTCGCTATTTCATTTAAAAATGGTTGGGCAGGGCGCAGCCAACGCGGCCCGCGCTTAACCGAAATTATAGCCGCAAGACGCAAGTCTGTGGACATGTGTGCCTGCTTGATAATTATGGCCATATCAATAAAAACTGATTTTTTTCATCATATTTTAACATAATTTCATAATATTACGTTTGGTACCCCACAAGGTCACACAGGCAACGCGGACGCAAGCGCAATCGCAAGACGAAGCACAAGCGAAAGCGCAGTATCCATCCAGGCAGAGCCGCGGCCCTAGCCAGAGCCACATGCGAATCTGAGCAGCAAAACAAAAGCCACAAAAACACACTCGTACACAACGAGACCGACCCCAAAACACAGAACATATCTTGGGCATGCATAGAAATCCAGTTGTCGAGCGGTGGGACCGGCGGACGCGGCACGGCGGACGGAAGAGCTTCAAACAAAAGTACAGTCACTGAGCGAGGCGTACGACGCTTGCTCCAACCAACGAACTCGCAGTCGGACACTGATTATTGCTTACTTTATTGGCTCGCTGGCTGTGGCGTATATGCGTGCATATACCCACTCCGACAGGCCCACAACCAGACAGAGCAGCTCGTCGCAGAACAGAATCGGCAAATGCTGCTTGCACCGCTTGTGTCGTTCGAAAGTGTTTCGCGCAAGAACGAACACGTTCGTCCCGTCGTCCACGTCGTCCATCACGGGCAGGCGGAACAGGTTTTGCCTACCTCTGCCAAGTGTACGAGTCGCTGGCTGATCAGTCGGTTTAATCACCCAGGCAAACCAGCCAAGGCAGCACAAGGCAGCCAACGCAGCGAGGCAATCCAAGGCAGGGCCAGGCGAAGGAAGGCGACTGCGTTGCAACATCTTTGCGAGAGCTCACACTGTGCTGGCCACAAAAGCCGCGCTGTGCTGTGCACTTTCCGCAAATTCAGTAGCCGCAAACAGGAGAAACAAAGTTTGTGTAATTTGAATGCTGTCACTGCAAATACTCTGTTGTTGTTCTTGTTGTTGTTTTCGGTGGTCTTTTGGGTCTGATGTGAGAGCCTCCTTCCCCGCCCGAGCGTGCACTCGCTCTCATTTCTAACTTAGTTCCAATTTACTCGTACATTAGACACTCATAAGAAATCATAAACAAAAGTTTTTTGTCTCATTGCACGAAAGTGGGTCAAAATTATACTCCGCCTGCCCATAAGTCGGAACACAGCCACACACCAACAACGCTGGCTTTTGTGCGTTGGTCGCAACGGCGCGCAGTGCTGCCAGATGACCAAAGCGCTCTTGAAAGATTGCGAAATCATGGAAGACGGAGTGCTCCCGCATAAGATGGAGTGTCAAATGAATGCTGTCGAAGATACTGGGGGGAAATGAAGAACGAAGATGGCGGAAGAAGAAGCGTTTCTTGATGGACCTGTTTTCAGTATCTGAGTTGACTTCAGCTTCTGTAAAAATGCTCGTGGTGGAAGTATTGGTGGTGATTCAGTATAAGATTCTTCGATAACACTGATCCATTTCACTTTGGGACTATGATTTATACTTTAGGGGTCCTATAGAAGCAGTTCAGGGAGCATAAGATACTATTTTAGAGGCAAGTCTCTTAAGTCAGAGATTATAGTCGTCATTAGTAGTCATTATCTAGTCATTATAGATCATACGCTACTTTGATAGATTATTTGAAGTCTGCTGAGAGGCAATAATATAATCCAGATAGCTTAATTGAGTGGAGTGTATTGACGAAGTCGCATTACTTCTTAAAAGCATTCCACAGAAAATCCTTGAAAACTGTCTAACGACGTCACTAGAAATACATGTCGGCTTGTTTTTAAATCTTATCTTGGAAGTCCATATCAACCCTATCTTGGGGTCACAACCAATTTGAAATCATCTCCCGATCCACCTCACCAATATCGCTGAATGTGTGGCCTCTTCAAAGAATAAAATGTGCTTGACGCTTGTCACCCACAATTCCCACCAAGCAATGGAGATCTTTTTTTATAAAGTTTCGAACTTTATAGAAACATTTCTTTACTACAGTTGTAAAATATAATTAGTGCTACCACATAAAAGAGCCCCACATTGAAAAGGCCTTTATATATGTGCAGGTTCGTTTTTCCAGGGGCGCTTGACAGACTGAGCATAATCATCAATCAATCATCAGAAGCCATGAAACTTAAAGGTGTGAGGATATGAAGCAAGTAGTTTCTGTGATTCACACTGGTTCATCCTTCTGGACATATGTATTAGCAGAGGACTATCAACATATTGATCGTGGGGCCCTGTTAAGTACCATTCGATTCGTGGCACTTGTATGGGGATGAACAAATCTTCCATCTTCTAACTTCCTCTTGCAAAACATACAAGAGCCTCTGGCAGGTAGGGAGTGTCTCCCCGAATCTAACCTGACCTTACCAAAGGTCGTGAAATGACTGTTAGAGTAATGTCAGATGTTTGGGTATTACTGAGGAGAATCCTTACAGATTGTGTCTCTTTCTTAAAAAAAAAGCAATATTCTCGCTAAGTGACTGACCCTCAAATTCTCCCCAATATATTGTTCCACCTAAAACACTTCCTAACCGTCCAAAAACCTCTACAAATCTGGCAACACTATTGGCGGGGGGTGAGATGTGATGATCACGGGCTGAAAATGAAGATCGTGACAAAATGAATAATTTTTAGTCACGTTCGTGAGCCCGCGTTAAATTTCATAGTCTCTGGCTCGGTGGCTGACGCTGTTGATGTCGCTGTGTCTATTTTGTTCCATCATCCGCAAGTGAAAGTATCCGAGGTACTCTTAAGTAAACAATCACACTCCAACTCATGCATATGTAAATATGTATCCACCGGCTACGTGCGAACTGCCAATGTCTGCGCTGGATGATGGATGCGCTCACAGACGGGCTCAGCGCTGGCAACACTTGTTGTGGTGGTCGCTGTCGTTCCGGGCTACAGCAGCGTTCTCTAGCGTGCTAAAGGTCAGTAACAGAGCGGTCAGGCGGCTGCTGCATACAAAGGATGACACTTGTTTGTGCCGTTGGTGCCACTGTTTCACATTAAATGAGCGCTAGTAGCGTGGTAATTAATGTGAAGATTCTATTTAAGCTGTTCGAAGTGATGGTTGTGAGTGTATGTGTGTATGCGGCAGGCGAGACACACTCACACACACATCTGTAGGCACACATGTCTATGCCAATCGGCTCGGGCTCCTTCGACTGGCCTGCAATGTGCGGCGCCTTTTAAGTTTTGCTATGCCCGCTATGAAACTTTGAGCTGTACCGCCCCGAGTTGGTTGCCACTGCTGGGGCTGCGGCTGCAGATATCTGTGCGCACATAGTCAAACTATTTAACCCCACAACGCTGCGCTTCCTTGTCAGCATCCATGCCCTGGCAGCTGTCTTTGTATCTGTGGAGGAATTTACTGGCACTTGCAGTTGCTTCTTTCGAAATAGAGTGCAAATGCGGAATAATTACTTGCGCGAGCCTGGCCGGCAGTAATTCTAATGAAACAACTGGCTCCCCGTCCCCTCATTCTCCTCGCTGTCCGTGATGGTATGCATTCATATCGCGGCATCGATTCGCAGGGCCCTGCAAACTGCTTCCAGTGAAATGAAATGTTCCAGTCCAAAAAAGTGAGTCACAAAGCAACCTAGGCAGGCAGGCAGGCAGGCAGGGAGGCGGACAGGGCGGACAGGACCGGATACATGCATGGATTCCTCATCATTTTTTGCAGCATTGGCTGCGGTGATTACCTTTGCGCCAATGCCATCACCAGCACTTTAGCAGTAGGATGTGTATAGGCGAGTGGCTTCCAATGCGTCCTACGTCCCCACATAGAAACAATAACAATGCGAGTAATCACAAGAACAACAACCACAAACAGCGCCAGCGTAAATTTGGGATACTTTGTTTCCATGTGTGTTGAGGGCACATTTGTGTGTGTGCGTGTGTGTGCCGAATCCGTTGCTGACTGACTGCTGAACCAGCCGAGCGCAACAGCGTTAAAATTAATTCAGAGCCAGTGCATTTTTGCGCAACTTATCGTAGCGGAGCCGGATTCAGAGTAGGAGTAGTCAGAGCCGGAGACGGAGACAGAGCCGCCGCAGCCAGAGGTCACAGCACGCTGAGTTCATTTGCAAATAATAGGCGTGACCAGCGTGTTGCGCTCGGCTGACCCACGTAATCAGCGCCGAGAATCGGATGTACAACATAATTACTGTACAAGTATTTCGCGAGCTGAGCGCTTTAAATTAAGCGACGCTGTGCAAATGTCTCAAATTTCCACTTGGCACGTCTTAACCCCGCCGACCTGGGTACTCGAGCAACCACATTAAACGCCTGCTTGGAGAATGAAGACACCAAAACAACTCTGATGACAACAACTGCCACAAATTTGGGAGCTGTAATTACTGGGACTGAAGTCATTCCGCAACTCGTTAAATAAAAAATTCTCCCACTTGCCGGAGCAGTACAAAAACAGTACACGAGCGGCAGAGGCGGATCCAGGTTTTTGACAGGGAAACCTTTGGAAAATTGATGGAGTCGGGTGATTTTGAGAGAAGGAAAGGTTGGGAAATGTGTCAACTGAGGAATCGTACTCTAACTAAGGCTGCCATTTCTAGCCACCAACCCACCCACTTTACGAAATGCATCGATGTGGATAAGACTGAGGACGTCTTACTAGTGTTATCTTCATCCAAGGGTACACAAAGAAAACTCTCTCTGAAAATGAAACCTAGAGTACATACCAGAGAATACAGAGAAAAGAAAGTCTTTTTCGCTGCCAACGTCCGTAGCGAACACACCACGATTTTGTGTGGATGCACCACGATTCTGAGTGGATTCACCACGATTTTTAGTGGATTCGTGTACAATGTCCGTCTGCTTTATTTCGCTGCTTTGCCGTTTGACGTTTAAGTTTCCTTTCTCTGTGTTCTCTGGTACTTACTCTACTCGTATGACAGAAGAGAGTTTAGTTCGTTCTTTACTCATTTCACTCGTTAGTTTTTGAGTGACGTCTGAGAGGTAACATTTTGCCGAGTCTGCTCGCCAACATACTGGCAAAGAGTATAGAAACATAGAGATTGAATCACTCAAAATTTTGTGCAATGGAAGTGAAGGCGATTTCACAAAAATCGTTGAGCGCAAGCGGAAGCGAGATGCAACAATAACTTTGTTCGCCATGCAAGCTCTCTATATGTATGCTCTTTGATACTAGCAAATAAATCGCTCCCCCCACACATTTCCTCAATATACCACTCAAAAATTACCCTGGCAACGGAGTTGGTAGAGACTTTGCTCCTGGTTTTCCATCTAAATCATTATCTCCCACTCGTCGGGCTCAAAGAAAAAACACTCATAAATTTAAGATATATTCAAGAGAAGAATATAACTTGGTAAAGGAGTACAGACTCATCAGAAGAAAATTGTTAAATGAGTCTGTCTATTTTAACCAAAAAGACAATCGTCAACTAGATCGCCCGTTGCTTTGTTTGAGTTTCAAGTGTAAATATAGACCAAGGTCCTGGTTTTTTAAGTTGTTAGGTGGCACTGCACCCAATGCGCAATGATACTCTCTCAATGTTCGAGTACTACGTACCCTTCTATCCTATGTGTAGTACTCAAACAGTACTTGACGAAAGTTAGAAGATCCTTTGATACACAGAGAGTTCATCTACAGATAGGAACACGTGCCAAAATATGTAATGTGAGAGTGAGGAATATCGAGAACAGCTCCCAAAGAAGTATTCAGCTCCCATCAAACAGAATGAGCAACTTCTAATGAGAAAATACTCCTTACTTCGAGATGTGCGGTGTTTAAGACTTCGAGTTGTGAAGGTCATTTGGAAGTCATATATCTGGGATCTGGACGAAGTGTAGTTACCATAATTTGAAGGTGACGTGACCGAAAATCCGTACTTTGAATAACATTCATCGACTTTGTGGTGAGTCCAGAAGAGCACAGAGTTATCCTTACAATGAGTAACCTTACTTAATTGTCGCAAGGGCGCTTTTTTGACCCACAACGCACTCTCTTCAACTTGTGCATTGAAATGAAATTGGAAAAGAATTTGGATTGAAATTTACAATAGAGTGGAGTACAACTTTTGAAAAAATGAAGTATTTTCAAGAGGAAGATGCCCTTTCAATGCAGGGATCAAGTCACCAATAGGAACATGACCGGCCTCTACAGCTGTCTATTGAATATCAATCACAATATTTCCAGCAATTTGTTCAGTTGTGGGGGCCATCACAAAGCCAGGGCAGCCGCACCACAAAATGATTGCCGCAATTTGAAAACTGACAGAAGAGTTTACTATCTTGCCGCCCACATCCAGAAGCGGACGGACGGCAACACAGCTCCCTGCGATTGACTGTACTTTTCCATTTGCAATTGTTTACCGCACTGCGCTCTGTGCCTGGCACATCATAAACATTGACAGCCCGTCGGAGGCGACTGAGACGAGGCGGCCAATGCACGCGATACGGGATACAAGAGACCAGATAGATACAAAGGCTGATTCAATCGGAATCGGCTGAGTTTACTTTATTAATTGAATGCAGTGGCAGATACGGCGATGCGGCGATGTGGCGATATGGGAGACGGCGATGCGGCCCAAGTGGCCGGTGCGCCCGCTCGCCTCCACCGCCGTGTTGTGTGTTTATATTGACGGAGGCATCGTTTTAATTTCCACTGAAGGCAATTAATAAAATGCGCAATATGCCGCTGGAGTGTGTGCCAGGCAAGTGTGCAAACAGCCCATGGCCGGGTGGATGGATGTGCGGACGACGCTTGCATCCATCTTCAGTGCAACGCGGCCAGTGTGCAATTTGTTTGTTTATGCAAAGGTGAAATCTCACTCACTCCACTGGCCCTGCCGAGAGGACGGTGGCAGTGCTGCAAGGCTGAGCGGTTGACCCTCTTATTGTGCGTTGCGTTGCGTCTGCATCTGCGTTTGCCTCTACCCCTGCAACTGGGAGTAGTTGCCCCGTTGCCTGTGCCTCATTGGCTGTGCCTCGTTGCCTGCGCCTGTCCCAAATACAGTTTATTTATTCTGATCGTATTTGGCTTGCTGGCATCTTCTGGTTGAGTGGTGGACAGTTCTGTATTTCTGTGCATCTTGTGTACAGGCGCAACGAGTGTACGTAGTCGAGCTAGGCCATCATGTGCTTCTAGCCGTGGCTCCTGCCACGTTGGCTTCCATAGTAAATGCACACACGTACGTACAAACGAGCAGACCGTCCGCCAATAACAGGTTTCCTACGATATACACAGATTATCTTGCCAGTTGCAGCAAGCACCCAGCAGCGAGCAGCGGAGAGTGCAGCATCTTTGGTGCAGTTCTGCAATTGGCACTGCGGCAGCGGTGTCCGTCCATGCCACCAACCAGTTCTAGCCGCACTGAGTGGTGTTATTACAACGCGCAGAACGAGTACAAGAAGTAATTGTGCACACTGGCAGCCACGGTAGTCGAGTGCCAGTACGAGTACGTACAGACAAGTACACGAAAGCGACTACGCTTGCGTTGACCCTTCCTCCAGTCAACGGCGGGGGCCAATGAACTGTGAACACAAAGCAACAGCAACGGCCACAGAGCGCTGAGTGGAGCGACGGTTGGCGACGGTGGAGCTGGTGTCGGTCGGGTCGGTGGCTCTGCGCCGTTGTAGTCAGTTTGCTAAATGCAAAGCATGTAATCGCCCATAAGGAGAGGAATGCGCATGCACGTGTCTAATATTTACTACTCGCTCCGTGGTCATTAGTATCCAGGGCTCAATAAAAACAGAGAAGGAGGCAAGACTGGGGACGCCTGCTTTGAAGCGAGTGAAAGAAAGCCAGCTTAAGGAAATCTTAAGCGGCTTAAGAGAGAGTTTTTCCATTACATTGAAATCCACACACACTCACACACACACGCTCAGGCAGCGACGGATATTTACACGAGATGTAAGCACGACGCAAAAACAACGAAACCTAAAATCTAAACATCGAGAGAGAAAGGTTCAATGACTTTGCTTCTAATCACGTTTCACAACAACAAAGCCAACAAACACACTAACAGCGACAACAACAATAAAAACAAGAAAAACAGCAACAACAACAGCAACAACAACAATAACATCAACAATGGCACTGAACGTTTGCATTCAGATTCATTTGATCGGAAACTATCTCTGCGAACGCTAGTGAAAAATGAAGCGATTCCACTGTGAGACTCTCTCCACTCTCTTAGGCTCTTTCTCTCTCTCTCTCTAGCACTGCTCTCTATAGTGCGAGTAGGCTTGTTGTTTACGCAGACACTATAAACAAATGCAGCAAACAAACGCACAATGGACTGACGAACAGGCAGGGGGACGGACTGCCCGGCCAACGCCACGCTGGAAGGGATGTGAGCAGCAGGGAGCGAGGGCAGCACAACTGAAACGCGCATACTGCAACAACAAAAGTGCATGCGTATATGGCTGTATGTAGATGTAGTAGGACACTGCATCGCTGGCAGGCTGGGGAGGGACATCGAAGCCACCAGGAACAAACAACGTCATCCATCTATCAGCTCGGTGTGGTGCGTCTCGTGGAGGCAGCGATCGCGTGGAGGCATGCAGTCGATTTATGTCAGTTTTGAGGTAAGCGTGGAAATGTAATAGGCACCTACAAACAAACGCACGCACAGCCCCTGCAGTGAAATTGGACTCTAGTTCTCTGAAATCTAAGGAGGTCAGAGTTAACGATATGAAACTGATTGATGGGAGGTGACTATCAGTATTTGTATGTCTATATATATATATATATATATATATATATATATATATATATATATATATATATATATATATATATATATATACATATATATATGCATATATATATATATATATATATATATATAAATATATATATATATATATATTATACATATACATATATATTATATATATATATATATATATATATATATATATATATATATATATATATATATATATATAATATATACGTTGTATCATTGTGAGCCTACCCGACACATGGTACGACAAATAGTGTGAGCATGTGTGTTAACCACATTTGTTATTGAACAAGTTGTTCAAGTAGATAGTGTTAGTGATAGTATATCGAAAAATTAAAAAGTGTTGCATAGGAAGTTGGCGAAAAGGATATTCAAGTAATTTAATGAAAGTAGCCAATGTTTACTGAATTGCTTTTATCTCATAAATTCCCTATTTTCAAACATATTTAAACAATTTTTGAATTAGTGTAAAAATATAGACCGAAAGCAGATTTGACCTTTTTATATCTATTGTTACATATACTGAGTCTATTTGTATTATGTGTATCCAAACCTCTCCTTATCGGGATTTGTGTATCTGCTGGATCCTAAAATTAGTAGACCAATCTAGTCTAGTAGTATTTTATATATATATCACACACTCATTTTAGCGTTTAGACTTTTTTCTAACCAAAAATAATTGTGCTTAAGTTGGTGAAAGCGATATTTAATTAAAATATCCATTAAACTACCTAATTTCAAATATTCTTAAACCTTTTCTGAATTAGTATAACAATATAGACCGATTTTAATATTCTTATATCCAGTTGGAGAGTACCGAAAATTATATAGATTCTCTTAATTTCATAATTTGGGCTCCCTGTTTCGGCTCTGGTATCTCAGAAGCCAGAAGTCTAAAAAACAAACTATATTCTTAATGTCTAAAATATTCTATTCATGAAATTCTCATATTAACAAAATTGAAGAATCCATTGAATTGCTACAGAAGAACAATATATGAAGGTCGTATTTTGAATATACTCTCATTGATATCCCAAACTAGAACTGTTGTGGCGAAACCGATTTGACATCTGGTCCATAAAACAATCGAGATATAGGAGGAATGGAATCACATTGCATACGAATTTGTTTTTAAATATGAAACATCGAATCGAGCATTTATTGCTATACTTATAGAAAAGAACTTACTCGTACTCGTGAGCTCTGCAATATAGGTTTCGGGTCCTCTTAGAGAAATGTACAATAGTCCGACCCCACTTCCTCTACATAACCCTCTCTTTATACTGGTTGCGTAGCACCAGTCGATTTCACTGCAGGGGAGATGCTCGCATGAGAGCGCATATACTCATAGATGTGTGTGTGTGTATGTGTGTAATAAAAACGTAATTCACGTAAACCCAAACAAAATGTTCAAATTTAGCAATGCTTATCAAAATTGCCTGGCGCGACCTGCCTACTTACGAGTGCATACGAGTGCGTACGAAAAAGGTTTTGACCTGGCTGAGGAGAAGTTGGTAGGAGTGGATTAAAAAATCGAAACTGCGACTACGCGCATCAAGGAAAAAGGGCGAAAAGGTAGAAAAGGGAGACCAGGGAAACGCGCTGACACCAACAACGAAATGTACGTGCGGAGCGAGGGATGACTGTGAAAAGGGTCGAGGAAAAGCGCATGCGTGCGTGCGTGCGTGCATTCGTGTTTTGTTTTGGTTAAGGCAACCGTGACCGTGCGCTCGGCCCCTCTCCTGCGCTTCCCGTGCTGCTGCAAGGATTGCTCTGCTTCGCTCTGGCTTTGGGTTTGGTGGGTGCACAGTCACTCCTATCCTCGGTATTGTTTTTGTTGTTGTTATCGTTGTTGTTGTGCTTGCTGTCGATGTTGTTGTTTAGGTTTTGTGAGAAAATAAACAAGTTCCTTCGATGCTTTATTAAAATATCTTTGAGATGTTTTCGTTATTGTGTATCTTTTCGCTTTCTGACTTATTTAGATTGATTAGGCTGGTCTGGTTCTGGGGCAGAGGTACTGTGGGATTGTGGGATTGTGGGACCGGTGGAGAGCAGCAGGTAGCCGACTACGAGACCAGCCCGAGTGGAACGCACATATCATTGACTGACTTTGACTTATTGAAAGTCGAGGGAAGGAAACTCTCGGGCTTCGTTCGCCCGCCAGTGCATATCTCGCTCATGCTTTGACTTGAATGCAGGAAACGATTTTGATTGCTTCACATTCTTCGCCCTCTTCTTTTGCACGTACTCGGCTAAATGCTTACATAAGCGGACGTGAAGACAATTGCGATCGTTTCACTGTGTCATGTTCCCGTCCATCAATGATTCGGAGTTTTTCAAGTTGACTGATTTCGTCGCGCTTCGCCTTGCCTGCCCTCTGCCAAATGCCGACGTGACGCAGACCGTGGAGGAACTTGACAAACCCGATAATGAGCAACAAGTTAGCAGACGCGGACGGCACTCACTCGGAGGTGTGCAAAACGGATGTCCTGACCGAGGCAAAAACCTCTTGAAATGCACACTTTCCCAGCGCAGAACGAGTGTGTTTGTGCTGGTTATGGCCAGGCAGGCGGCCGACAGACACACCGGGGCACTGCTTACCTGCTGCACTGCATTTGAATGGTTTCCATGTTCCGCAATGATTTCGATGAAAAGCGTCACAGAATTTGTTTCCAATTGAAAGCAGTTCGTCTGCGACTTGGACAGTTCCGATGATTTCGAGCGCTCAACACAACACACAACAGATGTGATTGTGCCCAGGCAGAGGACTCGAACTCGCTTGAATTAGTGAAATTTAATCAAGCGTTTAATTTCGAGGGAACATAATACGTACTCACCACAATCAGTCGCTCACCACTCCACTCCTCCCCGCTCCGCTCGCTGACTGTTGTCTGTCATATGCCACTCCCGTTCGTCGGAATGGATTGGTGTGTGTTGTTGTGCCTGCCGTATGGATGGATGGCCCGATGGATGGATGGATGGATGGATAGTTGATCGGGCTAACGACGCACAAGCACACACACCGAGCGCTATGAATTCAAAACCCTGCCATATGCTGCGAAGCATGCATTCCGCAGTACACTTCGTCAACCCCGTTAGGGTAATTTGATTACTCTACGAACGCTGCTCAGCACTGATGCTGCACCGAGCTGAAGTCCAGGCCAGCCAGCCCGTCCGCCACCACATGTTAGCGCTGCAGAGCGTATTCTGGCTGTGATGAATTGTTGCAGCGTTAGTGTTTAGTTAGTTTTTTGACGCCTGCACGCAGTTGAGCCCAGCCGCCACACCTGGCCAACATGGCCTGCAATTCGAGGAAAACTATAAAAAGGACACCATTTGCGGTGGCAAGCAAAACGCCTCCCTCTGTGTGCTAAGTGAGTACACGCGGCGGAGCGCATGCAAAAAGATCTCCGAAACCCTTTGCTTCTCGCTGGTGTTTTTGGTAGAGCCTGTACCTTCACATCTATCCTTGCTATTCGTGCTATCCGCCTGCGTATCTGTGCCACAGTCCCACTGTTTGATTGTTGATTATTAAGGCTTCAACGTCTTCGCTGTACAATGCAGGCTTTGATGATGATGCACAGTTTTAGACAACCCAAAAAAATCTAAGCCATAAATAAATGAACGAGGGTTAAGCGAGAGTCTGAGGCGTTCGACGTTCGGCGAGCGGACAGGTAGGATGGTGGCTCGGTTGGTTTATTAGTTGATTGGAAAAACCAGTTCCAGTTTCATTATCCACTGCACTCACCGAGCACGACATAATCACAAGTCAGTCGCACACAAGCCAGTATATTTATTGTTTACCTCCGTGTGGCTTTGATTGTGCGCGCATCCCATACAAATCAATACACGAGAGATCCAAAAGCAGGGCTCCGACTGTGCAGAGCGGAGCTGCTGAGCTGAGCCGAGTTGTGTGCACGGCTGCCTGTCTGTCTGTCTGTCTGCCAACGCACAAAGGAAGCATTTCGGATTTCACCATAATTGATGGCGACACAGTCTGCCAGCAAACCAGCGCAGTGATTGTGACCCTAGCGCACTTGTGGCCAACGCATCGACATCTTCGGGTTGGATGAGAAACCGCAAAGAACAAGCGGAGAAAAATCCGCAGCGATTGTGAAATGCATATTAAAATGTTCACTTCTGTAAGATTAGATCGAGGGAAAGCACTCCTCGACATTGTAGAGGCATGCATGGTAAATTACGCAACCGCAAGCAATTGGAAGCGGAAGTGGCAGTGGAAGAGGAATAGGGTCTTCTCAGAGAAACATCATAGCGGAACTATACAAAGTAGCACAAAATCACCGATGCACCTATTCTAATGTCACGATCATCGGATGATTTACATGGGGAAGGAAGAGAGAAGAAACTAATCGAAAGCAAATTCGGCATATAAGGAAACAATTTCCTTTCTGAGATTAGAATAGTTTATATAGTTCCGCTCTGATAGCATTACAGTCGAATTGATGGTTTCCTTAAGATTTTTGCTACCCCATCAATTTCGATGTACGAGTATGTTTAGCATCTCATTCTACCAGCAGTGGAAGAATGATCAGAGAAAGATCCTGAATTTATCACTTAAACTTAAAAGAATGAATTGGAGTGGAACTTTTATAAGTTCCAGAGGAGTTGAGGTGAACTTTTGTAAGAAGAAACTACTCGGTTCTATGTAGACTCGTTCCTAACCACACTCCGCAAGGGATTTGCCATGGAGATGTAGTTTTGGTCCTTGTCGACAGAGTCGTAGAACTTTAACCAACTCATGAGAGGAAAGAAACACACTAATTGCTTGTAACCACGTAGCACAGAAGAAACATTTGAATGTCCTCCTAAGGAGAGGGAGCAATGGTTGGAAGCCACTGGTATCAGATTTGAGACTAGTATGAGACTAGTTCAAAGTAACCCACAACTCACCCATTGAATATGAGCACGTTGGATATCCACTGGAGGTTAAACTGATTCATTCTCAAGCCAGTCGGTGGAAGTTCGATTTTAGTATTGCGTTTGCTCTGAGAATGCCTTAGTTCTGACCTGAAACTCAAGTCGTCATCTCAACTGCTTATATACAATGTTGATTGAGTTGCTATTCTAGCATAATCTTTTACGTGTGGTTCACAGGTTTATTTTCGTTGCAAAAGGAAACTGCTTCCATGGGTCCAGATGGGAAGGAGTCCAATTATCAAACTGAATGAGACTAGAATCCACTTATTTATAGTCTATCTGAAGGACTAGGAACGTAACCCTGGAGTAAATTTAAAAGTTCGTTTCCCCTAATTACTAGTTGGAAATCCAAATAGTAGGATACTAGCTCGACTATATGGAGGCAGACGTATTGAAAAGGGAATCTTAACATCATGTTTTTTAAAAAATTAATTAATTGTTTAATTGTCTTGTGTAAAAAATTCTAAGCCACTTGAAAGAAGGGAAAAAGGTCCAAACTCCACTAATGAGGAAGTGTGAAATTTCTCAAAATTCCATTGAAATCTTTCAGAGATTCGTGATGATTGGTACAATGGCATATTCAAATTATAATTTGTAAACTGAAAATTGTAAATTATACTTTATAATTAAAACTGAAACCATCAAGAAGAGTCTGATATTGACAAGAGTGATTATTGAGGGACAGTTTATATTTTTAATTAATATTTCATCATATAATTCATATAAGTCTCAAACTGATACATTCCGACGCTAAATTAACCAGTAACTTCCCTAGAAGTTATATTAAATAAGATCTAGATTACGTATGAAATTGTGTTACGTTCGTTCTGAGTTCTAATTTAAGTTTTAGTTCAATTATCCTCCTCACATTTAATTCCTCCTTTAATTCTTCTCTATTAAATAAAGTCCTGAAAATATGCGTGAAAATTGTAAATTTTGAATTAACTCTTTGAATGTAACTGCAGAAATCTGCTCCAGGAATATTTAAATTCGCAGCTATAAATATTTCCCGATATTTAACTTTTCCCTTGGAAATGTTATAAAATTCCCTGTATTGATTTTGAAAAGAAAATGTTAGTCGATGATCTAACAGAAACATAAATTTATGTTCTGGATTTTACATGAGCCACTGTTAAACTTCTTTGGTGAAGATGGAATCATAAATATATATTTTAATATATTATAAAATACAAGCTTGTGATGGAATCTTTTCACTACTTCAGTGATTTCCTGTATCAATATTTAAACTAAAGAATAAATAGGAGTATCTAATATAATAATATATAACATATCTGCCAGACAAGAGCAGCTGTCATTAATTTGGGAAATATTTCAAAGAGAAAAAATGTTTCTGCTCGTAAAACATTTCTAAACTAGAAGCCGGCATAAGTTGTTATCATAATACTGTGTCTTATTTTGTTCACCGATTATGTGTGTAGCAAAACACTATTAGCAACATATGTATATTGCTGATCAAAAACATAATTTTAACAAATGTTTCTGACATTATTCAAAACTTTTTGGTCACGCGCTGTTAATTCCTGTCTGGAGTTTAACAGAACTGCTGTTACTGCTAAACAACCTCTGTTGCTAACATTTCCCTCTGAGTTTTTAGTGTTTTGTTGCGTCTCTCTTTGTTATGTTCATTCACACACACTTCATTCACATTGAATTCCTTAAAGATAAAGGCAAAACGGGAAAAGCAAAAGGGTAAATTCTGCATTCTTAGCGGATTGATTTGCCTCGAATTCACGGTCGGTCGTTGATTTTGGTGTTTAGTGTAAACAAAAGTGAGGAAGTGCATTGAGTATTTGTGTGAAGTGCATTTGATTAAGAATATTGCTCACACCAGCGCACACACACCCGTGAACACATTCGGGGCGGTGCAGAAATTTATGTTTGCTTGAGGAGGCGCTGGACGCTGCGCTGCAACTGCATAAGACTGAAACTCTTACAGAAGTGCTTATTAATTAGTTCGTGTATTGAATGCACGTGAAGTGATTTAGCTGTAAGTGAAGCAGAAGGCCTACTGAGCTCGCTAGATAGACGGTCAGCTACTTTCGGGTGAGTTAGTGGGAGGGACCCACGAAATGTCTGTCACATTTGCTAACTTAGCCCAGCCAAGGTAAAACGAATGTACGATTTTGGAGCTGTCACCGCCCTATGCGCACCGCGACTCTTGTTTCCTGGCGCGTTGTAACACGGAGCGCGATTACGCTAGTGCCTTTGTGTCATTTGGCACCCCAAATATTCCGCCCACGTCTAGTTTGGATAAGCGAATTCGCTTTGGTTTGTTTTGGGAGTTGTAAATTGGAAAAACAAATTATTGAATGGGATTTGATGTCCAATTAGAAATTCTTACAACTCCTCTCTTGGTTTGTTAATTATTGAGTCGCTCTCTCACGCAGCCACTCTGCCTCTCTGGTATTTCGTGTAAGTTCAGGGTTGCATTGTAAATTGTAACCAAGACGAAATTGTTCTTAGTGAAAAAGTGCTGTGAAGAACAAAAACCGTATTATTACCTATGATAAGGGAACTCTTCAGAAAGTATAAAATTTAATCAGCTGTTCATTTAACTGGTTTCGGAATAACAATTGTGGAATTTCCTGATTTTATAAATTTTTATTATGTATTCATACTCCCAATACTTATGAGGAGCGGACAGTAGTGTGCTCCAAATAGGCCTCCAGTGGCTGAGAAGAATACTTTTAAGCCAAATGAAACTTCCCAGCAAAACATCGTAACTTATGGTTTTATGCATTTATTTTAATAGTATGCAATCCTCTGTTATGAGCTCAAGAAGCAAAATTGGTGGTATATAATATTAAATTTTTATGTGAAAATTCAGCTCAAATATTCATGATTTACCAGAGTGTCTGGGGATTGCCTCAAATGACTACTGGAGAGTTTGCATGGGCGAGGAGGAGCAAGAGTCCATTGAACACCTGTTATAAACGGGTCCAGCGCTGTCCAAACTGAGGCGCACTTACCTAGGTGACTACTTTCTGTACTCTTTGGGAGATATTCCAAATAAGAAAATAATATCCATCAACTGCTTCATAAAAGCTCCAAATGGTTGGACCTTTAAAAAGGAATGTGACTTGTGTCTCATGCGGTATCACAAAGGGTCTGTCATGGCCTAAGAGTGTCTATCTGGCGACCTATCTACCTACCAGGGTGTTAGCAGATTATTTTTCTGTCCATTTCAAATCAACTGTTATCTGGTTCGAATGTCAAATCAAAACGGACTTGTAGAGAGCCCCCCCCCCCAGCAGGAAACTTTTCCAGATTTGATAACTAATATAACCGTCGGCAACAAAGAGATTTGTTTTAGGTTAAGTGTACGGAATATGTGGAATGACACAAAGGGGCGAACCGATTCAGACGGGATTTTATTGGCATTGTAATTTTTATAAAAATATCTCCATCTCATATATTTCGTCTTTAGTTCATATATCAGTGTCAATTAACGAAGATACAGGAACAATATAATCTGGTTTGGAATTACAACAAAAATCTGTTCAGTTTCATGAAGAAATCACTCTTTTGGCTATAATAATGGAAAACAATAATATTTTTGAACTTCGAACACTAATATATCAGCAACAATGACCTATATCAACTTATCTGCCGTTTCTTCACAATTTATCCTTTCTGACGTAGAGATCAAGTGGCAAATCCATTGTCATTTTGGAACAACCGTTCTCAAAATATCTAAATATAGTTTATTTTCCTCTAAACTACTAAAATAGTTTCCGACCGTTTAATCAATCAATATGCAAGTGAAGCCTTTTGATGCCAATGAGTATCTGAGGAACCTAAGCAAATCGGTCCTGTGTTAACTAACGTATGCTCCTCACGCTGTACTATTTTTCATCTCGATTCGAGCCGAGTTGTTCGTGGGAATATGAAAAAAAGCGTTTTAAGGGCCGTTGCGCCATTTGTCTCTCATTGATTTGGGAAGGTCTTTCAATACCTCTTCATATGCTTTGCACAAGTTTCTAAAGTTTCAAGTGTCAGAATCTAAAAAGCAGTTCTTCCTATGACTTACGGGATTGTCCAGGATATACTACTAAACGGTAGCAGTTTTTCTATTCTTTCACCAACCATGTCAAAACCTAAGAATGAGAAAGACAGAGATCATGTATTTCGGTTGTTTTTGCGCCAAAAGTGTTTCACGCGAGAGTTTGCAGTGGGTTCTGGGATATATAAATTCTTATTAACCAAGACAAAATCATCAAGAAATCAATACCAGCGAAAGATCCTTGCAAGATATATTCATTTATCAGTGTGCTCTTTTTTTAAAATTGGAAAATAAAATTAAAATTAATTGGAAAAAGTAAAGTAAAAGAGAAGTCGGTTGATACCCACTTCACCCTAAGATAGTCTTCACCCTGAGATAAGTTTTCAAACTAAGTCCCGTACTCTAAGTGGGCCTGTGAGTTAAACAATGACGGTATTAGACCCATACACATTTCTTATGTTGTTCAATTCCGCAGGAAAGTGGGCATGGCAATGAAAACTTATTCAATATTATTCAAGTTGGTAAATATTGCTTGAGAGCTTTGTATAGATCAGGTACGTCAAAGGTGGGTTAATCATGGCCTAAGTGTGTCTTTCTGGCGACCGTTAAACGTACCCACCTACCAGAGTGTCAGCAGATTGATTTTCTCTCCATTTCAAATCAGCTGTTATTTGTTTCGAATGTCAAACCAAAACGGACTTGTAGAGAGCATCCCAGCACTGAAGAATGGTACACAGCAAAGATCAGTAAGAAACGTAGTCATCCTTGAACAAAATGTTTCGGTATAAAATTCCATATGACAATTGTTCCAGAGAATGAATTCCCGAATATGCGACGCAAACGATGGTCTGTTGGCTTTATTTGGTTTCTGGACCAGTTAAATCTTGTAAGATAAACGTCTTTTTGCACGATTTTCCAGGCAGTCAACGGACTAATATCACCACTGAGAGACTTCCAATTGTTGCGTAGTCCGAATATCCCCTAAAATGTGAATTATTTAAGGAACATCTCAAATGGGTCTGAATTAGTTGAATGTCAAGAAGGAAATCCACCAAATTCAATACTGAGGGGTTTCAGTATTTACACCCAAATTCAAAGAGACACCCTCAGCGTTACCGACGCCTAATGAAACCGAGTCGCAGATATACCAATAAACATTTATTTAAGTGTCCCTCCTCCACATTCATCTTTCCATTCAGCCATGGCAATTTGCAGGCCCATTCAATAATTGATGATATCAGGTGTTATTAAATTAGCTCCATTGGCTTCCTAATTAACTATTCAAGGGTACCAACACTCATAATCCCCCTAAGCTGTCCACAGCAACGTGTCGCCCAATGATGGAGCAGACACTTTTCACTTTTAATTCGCCCGAATATTCATTCCACAACTTAAGCGACCACTTTTGCGAATCATTACCCATTCAGGCGAGAGTATCTGTCCGCCGCAACACGGCCCAGTGCGTATCTGCGGGCAGGCCATGGGCAACGTTGCCGTCACGTTCCAGGTCGCATTGTGTGCTGTCAAACAAAGGATCCGCCTGTGTCCCGGCACGGCGCCTCGGCCACTTTCGGTGCTAATCAAATCAAAATATTAGTTTGCAGTTTCCCCCTCATCAAATTGATTACTCGTCCGCTCGACATTGTCGGCGTTGAGTAAACATGCTCGGTCACCAAGGCGGCAGCGGGTGGACGAGGGCGTGGACTGGCTGAATTGCACCTGAAAAGGTTTCCCAAATCACATTTTCGATGACTATCGTCAGGAATCCATTTCCGGTTGAAAATTCAATGGTTGCGCAGCCCGCACAGCAACGGACCGTCTGGCGGGCGGGTGTGTGCGTGCTGACAGTGAGGTGTTCCTTCCGTCGTACACATCCGACAGTTGCTGAAGCTGTGCACAGATAAACAATTTTGCTATTGTTGCTGCTGGTGCTGCTGATGTTGTTGTTGTTGTTGTTGTTGCTATTGTAAAATATTTTGCCTACCTTGCGAGCCGAGAGAATGGAAATCTTTAAAATATGATTGACACATTCGTGTTCAAGTGGCTGGGCACGGTTGGGTTGGTGTGAAGGGTGGCTGACAATATTGCCGGCTGGGGGTGGGGTGGGGATAGGTCTGCTGGGGCGGTGGGTGGGTGAATCGGCAGTGCTGCTTTTTGAGCTTCAGTTGAAATGGGAAAATATCGGTTGGAAAATCGTTCGTTGTGCCAATTGCTCAACGCTTCGAATGAATTACATAATTCTTGTTATTAATTATTTGCACGTTTCAGTTTGCAGCCTCCGCACAGGATGCTTTAAGGCCCGACCAGTCAACCAACCAATCTGGCAAGCGACCCAACGCTACAACACAAACTTCTGGTACAACAGGAGGTGGCAAGCAGCCTTTTTGGACACCAGTCGCTCGTCAATATTCCAACAGGCAGCAAAACATCAGAGCGGCGCAAAACCAATTGAGCAAGCGGCAATTCATCAATTATTCAGCATGGCCGACGAGGAAATCATGTTTGAAAACATGTACGATGTGTGCGAAGTTATTGGCAAGTAAGTGCGCTCCGCTCCCGCTACGCCCACATTTGTTAAACTTAATTACTAACACTTGGTTCCTTGTTGCAGGGGACCCTTCTCCATTGTGCGGCGCTGCATACACAGGGAGTCGAACCAGCAGTTTGCTGTCAAAATCGTCGATGTGGGCAAGTTCACGGCTAGTCCGGGCCTGAGTATAGATGGTAAGCGCGGTCGCCTCGTGTAGCCTTGTGTATTTGCCTCTGTGTTCCTTTCACTGTCTCACTGTGTGTTTGTGTGTGTGTGTGTGCGCATAAATCATAATTAAACAGCTCAATTATTCAAAATTATGAGTCCCCTCGAGCCACTTGTGCCGCCGTGCAGGAAGTGTGCGAACAAATTGCCCGCTGTGGCTCGGCGACCTTTGCTTCCGTTTGCTCACACACCCTCCCGCGCCAGGCCGAGGCAGGCGCTGCGCTGGTGATTCATTACTTCATATATTTAACTTATTGCCTGTGCGCCAGGCTCTAATGCCAAATTACATTAGACAAGATGACAGCCGCAGCTGGTGCTGGCGATATATTGCCTCATTCTCATTCTCACACTCGCTTTCACTCTCCTCTTCGGTTTCGGTTTCATTTGCCACTTCACTGCATCAATTCGATTTCATTAGAGACTAAGACCCCTCTTGGCGTCTACGACACAGTGCATTGTATGTGTCCAGGCCCAACCTATCTAAAGACTGGGATCCATCCGCGATTAGGGCATTTTTAGTTTAATTAGAAAAAAAAACGCTCATTTCAGACCTGAAACGGGAGGCCACAATCTGCCATATGCTGAAGCACATACATATAGTGGAGCTGCTGGAGACGTACAGCTCCGACGGCATGCTCTACATGGTGTTCGAATTGTAAGCGCTGCTCGAGTCCGTTAACTCTGCATTTCACTGATTTACCACTCGTACCTTGTTTGTTGTTTGCTTTCAGCATGGAGGGCTCCGACCTGTGCTTCGAAGTGGTGCGCCGGGCAATGGCCGGTTTTGTCTACTGTGAAGCTGTAGCCTGGTTAGTATTACTCTCGTATTGCATTGTCTCCTTTCGAAGCTGACATTCCTATAATTGCCTCTGTACCGTCCAAAGTCACTACTTGAAGCAAATACTGGAGGCGCTGCACTATTGCCACGAGAACGAGATTTTGCACCGGGATGTGCGGCCTGCGTGCGCCCTGCTGGCCACCGTGGACAACTGTGCGGCCGTGAAGTTGGGCGGCTTCGGCTCCGCCATTATGCTGCCTAACACCAGAGAGAACATAGAAACACACGGACGCGTCGGCTGTCCACACTACATGGCTCCAGAGGTGGTCACGCGGCGCTTGTACGGCAAAGCTTGCGATGTGTGGGGTGCAGGCGTGATGCTGCATGTGCTGCTGTCCGGTCGGCTGCCGTTCTTGGGTTCAGGTGTAAGACTACAAAATTCCATAGCTCGCGGGCAGCTCTCGGTAAGCAATTCAGTTAGAAAGTGTTCAGGAAGCTCGCACTCTAAGCCCACTTTCTTTCCATTGCAGTTTGAGGCGCCAGAGTGGAAATCTATCTCGGCCACTGCGAAGGATCTAGTCATGAAAATGCTCGCTGCAAATCCACAGCAAAGGCTCTCCATCACTCAGGTTATGCAGCATCCGTGGATGAGGGTATTCAGTTTGCTTGCAGCCTCCCCCACAATTTTCTGCTAATCCACTCACTTTACTTATAGGACAGGGAGAAGCTGCAGCGACAGCACTTGTGCGACACGGTGGAGGAGCTGAAACGCTACAATGCACGCCGCAAGTTGAAGGGCGCAGTGCAAGCGATTGCAGGCGGGACCAAGCTGGACTCCGATTCAAGTACCCACTTAGCAAATGTCTGATAGTTGTCCCTCTGAAGCTAATCTGTGTATATTTACAGTGCCAGCGACGTGTGCCACGGAGATGCTGAACGAATGGGCCGACGAGGAGGCGGGCATTGAAGCTGTGCAAAGGATACTCGACTGCCTGGACGACATTTACGCTCTGCAGGATTCGCATGTGGATCCCGAGGTGCTCCGTGATATGCTACGCGACAGCCGATTGCACCAGTTCTTGCAGGTAACAAAGCTCGATGGTAGCATCCTTCTGCCACTGATCTCTGACCTTATTTGTATTGCAGTTGTTCGATCGCATTAGCTCAACCGTAATGTCACGTGCGCCTCCATGTGATGGAGTGGCGCGCTGCAGAGATGTGATAGAACTGCTGGCTTCGACGGGCGGCAACCAGTTTCTTAAGGACGAATTAATGGAGGTGCTGGCGGGACCACACTTACAGGTAGGTCGGTCACAGATAATTTAACGTCAACTTGGCAAGACTCTTCTGGGGCACTATGTCAGTACAATGCTATATTTCATTATAATATCGGGGGTGTAGGGGTGTGTTTAAAGTGATTTCATTGGGGTACGTCGACGACGAAGCAGACTAAAATTTTAAGCTGCGTACATCGCCGACAAAGCAGAGTTAAACTTTAAGCTATGATGTGTTTAGTGACGCAATTATTGGCATGTGTCAGTTATGCAGATCAATCTTGAATACAACTCGGTTGCCATCTCTCCAATAATTGCGTCCCTAAGTTCAGGGAAACTCCCACACATACGAAAAGTATTTCCAAGGTTCTTTAATATTACTTGAAAGCAACTTCCAATATTTTGGAATGCTTGCTGTTGCTTAAACTAAATGGATGTATTTATCGGAAGAATATATTTAGAACAGAATTTCATTCAATGTTTACAATAATTGGCCACCGTTGAATTGAAAGAAACTTTCATACGCATCCTTTTTTTTTTTTTTTGCTTCCAATACTGACACAATTTGTTGGTGTGTGCGGGTTTGTCTAAATTAAACTAAACTAAACCAAACTGAAGTTATATGGGAATATGTCGATACAGTAAGCGTTCTTGTGTGAACAAGGACATTGCCATATTTTCAATAATTACGTCATTTACGGCCTCAGCCCAATGAATCAGTCGGCTCAATCAACGCTTACAACGTTCAAAGGGACTCTCTTTTATGTTGTAATCACAAAGACAAAGGAAAGAGAGAAAAACACAGCACCCACGCTCTCAGATTAGATTCTTGTCTCAGTTATTCGTGGTAGTGGGGCAGAACGGGAACGTTGGGAACGCTGCCTTGCAAGATGTGAATATATAATCCAGTCATTGGATGTCGGTGAATGAGAAGACAAATGTCCATAATCTGTTTCGTTCATTCCGAACATTTGCAAGGATTTTCTCTCTCTTGCGTTAAAGGAGCCGACGGCATATTTGGGTTTTGGATATTGGCAGACTTGATGCTCAGCTTAAGTACCGCGATGGTTGTAATCTCGATCAGTCAAATGTCATAGTCTCATTTATATATATTAATATTGATATATGAAACCCATTTGGGGTGCAACACATCTAAGCTAACTAGGAAATCGCTTTGGTACTTTTGTTATTCTCATTTTCCATTCTGTAATTGGGCTCATACCGAAAAGGATCCGACATAGCCACCGACATTTACAAGTAGCTGTAGACTGAATCTGGTCCTACATAAATCAATTTGGGGTTGTCATGTAAACTACCAGTGCAGGATTGAGTGTTTATGTAGCCCAGGCGAAAGCAGAATGGCCCTACAGAGAAAACGAAGATTGGTGGAATAGTGTGGAGATCAAGGCGTATGAAGGCGCCACTCATTGTGTAAAACGAAATGAGTTTTTCTATCGCTTGTACTATAAAAGAGCACCCTAAAAGTAGGCTACTTCAAGGGATGTGGTGTTCTTAAAATATTTACTCCACAATGCAAAAAACTAGTGTATACTTTTAGGGGGCACCACTTTCCTTCCGAAAAAAAAGTTTTACAGAATAAAGTACGAGTACAATCTCTGAGTCCTTGCCTACCTGCATCCTCTACGATCCGATGAAACGATGCCAGTGGAGTATGGCATCCGGCGGGCGGCTGGTCACATTGAGGCAAATACATATTTAAATAAGCCCGCCAAGCTAAGAAGAATAGTGTTTTGTGTGTATTCAAATTCTTAGAGACTAAATTGCAATTGGAAGGAGATGGATAGTCTCTGGACTTGGTGACAATGAGAGAAAATCTCCTTATAATAATTCCAGTCGATGATTTGGTTAGAATCCTCAGAGTGTGGGCATCAGCATAGCAGGGCCCTGTGACCCAGGTAAATGCAGCCCTGTGCGCAACTCCTGGTCCTGGCATACGTTTTAATATTTCCCCGAGTCGTTGTGTGTACACCGTATGCGCGTGGTGTTCTTCGTTCTATTGGCATACCCTCATTTGCATAAATTTGCATTTCGGCAGTGCGAAATCCTTGCCTTGCCCATGCAACCAAATTAAAAGCGGAAGAAAAATGGCAAACAAACAGCCCAGAAAGTAAACCGTTGAACTTGACACACAACGGAGTGGACCGGGCTGGCTGCTGGCGGTGCGGTGGAGAGAGACGTTGTCGAGCGCTGGAGTGACTGGACTAGATGAACGCTTACACGCTTACACACTCACACACTCACTCGTGTAGCATGCAACTTGCATTGCTCTTCGCTGTGGCGATGCTGTGCTGCTCTCCCAGGAAGCCATGTTGCTGCAGTTACAGCGGCTGAATGAGGCACAGAGGAGGTGGGCCGACGGTGGGCTGGCACTAGTGTGCACGCTCGACTGTGTGCAGTTGTGGATTATGAGGCTATGCGAGCTGCATTTCGTGATTTACTGTGGCAGATGCGAGAGCATTTGGTTAGTTAGTTCCCGGCCTATCCGCCAGGGGCCCAGTGCGGCCTGCTGGCTGGCAGGGGTAGGCTGTGGGTCTGTGGGTCTGTGGGCTGTAGTTGTGTCTGTAGCTGTGTCTGTGTCTGACTTCGTTCGCATTCGGAGCGGCATTTCGCTTGATTTATTTGACATCCGTTAAGTCACGTGTAAAAAGGCTGCCCTGCCTAATGATATTTATGCTTAAAATGAAATAAATACGTTGCTTCGAGTAGTCCGCGGAAGGGCTTCGAGTTCGTGCATGGGTCTCTTGGCGCCCGAGGAGCTGACGGGGCGGCTTAATGCACAGTGCAAACGTTTTGGGGCGGTGCGGCTCACTGCTTTGTTTATGCAAAGATAACCGTTGTCAAAATTGTTTTTCGAGTGGCCCGCAATGCTCACACTGCGGTAGGCAGTCAGGTCCGTGTGGATGCGCAACGCTTGACCCAATTTAAGCGGTACACACACAATTACCCACACCCAGAAACTCGAATACGCGCGCACAAACAGCCAATTACTCGCCTAGAGCAGTGCCAGTGCCAGTGCCAGAATCGGAATCAGAACTAGGACCAGAGCCAGAGTCAGGCCAGTGCGTAGAGTAGAATTTTGGCGGCAAAAGACAGCGTGGCTGCAATGCGTGCACGTAGCTGCTCAGTGGTTTAGAGGCAGAGCTGACGAAAACAACTCCAGAACGGTCGCGTCCTACCACGGCACGTGCGCTTTGGCGCTGGATTGGCGCAATGCTGGCACTGCCTCGTTCTCGGCTTCCGCCTCTACTGCTGCGTCTGCCACGGCTGCTGCTGCCACTGACAAATGTCGCGCGCTGAAATGTAATACGTGTCAAATCGGTTTTACATGCTGCCGCGCAAAGTAGTTTTGCATTTGCTGCTGCTGCTGCCTGCCCCCCTCCACGCTATTGGCGACCAAGTGAAGAAGTTGTGAAACATCACGACAACACCAGCAACAGCAACGTTGACAAGACCGACAATCATCACGACAACAATAGGCGAGCACATTTTGAATGGACGAGGACGAGGATTATGATTCATCACCGTCAGCGGTGTTCGTCTTCCAGTGGATTGGCTTAGAGACCGCGGAGCAGCTGCCGCCGTACATCGTCCGATACTACAACGGCTTACATCAGCAGGTAAATTAAATTGCTTATGACACAACTGCAGCAACCAGTCCAGCACCCATGCCCACTTCCCAATTTTCCCCCAATTTCCGTTGGCAAGCGAATTGCTCGAATCTTTTCTATGCAGGGCAAATTTGGCTCATTGCTGACTGTGTGACTGACTGTGTATTTGTGTGTATGTGTTCCGTGCATGCTGTGCTTTTAATTATTCAAATACATATGCATATTTATATGCATCCTTGACCTCCATTGCCGGGTCCTTGGCACAAACGAACTGCACTGGCAGCGTGCAGGAAAGCGTTCAATGCGGCTTCAAAACCAATGGATTTTGAAAGCTGCATCGTGGGCCAGTTTCAAAAGGAGTTGCTCGTGGTTGCGGGGCATCCATGGCAGCCACCCGAGAAGCGCGAAGTCAACGAATATGAATGTCGCTTTCATTAGTCCGCTTCATGGACACTTTTTAAGTTATTTGAGACGAAGGAGTACAAGGATTGCGGAATGATAGCCAGAAGCGAAAGTGTTTTCGGGATGTTCGATTACATACAAGACTCCAGTGTACTCCACGGTTAGGAAATTTGCATACTTCCTTGGAAATTAGAAGCAGGTTTGTTCACAGTAAAGTGGATTCGGATTCGTCTGGCTAAATCAAACTTCCTCAGAGTTTAGTTATTTAAAAGGATCCTGGCAATAGATTAAGAAATTTTTCTCACGATGTGTGGAAAGTTTATATTCCGGAGTGGAGATGACAGGAATTTGAAGAAGTGTGCTTGGAATGGTATCAATTATGGACATCTGGCTACACTGGTGTGGAATTATAAAGTTATAGTCAGCCTATGAGGCTTGAATTTTTCGAAAGCTTCTTACTTATAACATTAAAACTTTTGTACGACCTTTGTAGCATCGTTGTTGGTTCAACCATACGGTCTTCTTAAATGCTTATAGCAACTTGTCAACATTATTACGGTTCTATACAAGCTTTCATACATACCTTGTTTAGGTAATGCAGCTTTATAAAGTCTGCGTAGCTTTATAGAATTCCACAACTCTACAGAAACTCCAACAAACCTTACAAATTTGTATTGCAACTTTTCGAAGCGGGTCGTTCAATGCTCTTCTGAAGTTCGCTGTCTTCGCCCACGACTGCGCCTATTACCGGCAGCAAAACGACGCTAACTATAACCGGCGACGACAACACACAGGACCCCAACACTAGATTAGTCCTCAGAATGAGCTGATGACTTGGCCAATAGATTGGAGATTGTCAAATCACACGATTCGTAGTGGCAAATCATCTGAGTTATGATAACTCCAACTGGTCATGCATTCGCCCTTTGTAAGGCAGAGGAAGAGTTCCATCTATCTGGTGAACTATAAAACTACCCATGAAAAACGAATGGCCTACATTAGTACTCTGCATACATGAATAGGATCAAACAAGATCGAAAGCTCATGCGGATGTGTGTGGAGCTTTTAACATGGGGTTGTGTGACTGTAAGCTTTTACGGTGATGCACTTCTCTGAAGCCAAGTGCTGAAAGCAGGGTACTGTTGCTTCGCATGTTCTAGAAGCATTTGACTTCAGTCGCTGTAGATGATCACACTCGGTCTTCCTTGCAAAGAGACCCTGTCTTAAAGGATTAATATCTTCACTTAAAGGATTAATAACTTCACTTAACTTAAGTAGCCTGCATTAACCTTTCAGTTCCTTATGGGACTTTTTGACTATTAAAAAGGTAACATAAAAACACTATTCTGTGTATAAGCGGTTCACATGTTGTAGCAGCGTGTTCCTCATCAGAACCTAATGTACTTTATTGTTGGGATTAACCCCACCCAGTGACCTACAAACAAAAAATTGGTTTGAGCTTTCAACATGGTTTTGTTCCTCAGTAAACGCATCTCAACCATGCAGAAAGTGAAAAATTCGAGGCACGTACGCGAGTAAACGAGTGCATTTTTTGAATTCTTCTGCCAAATTTCAGTTGCATAACTCTGTTTGTCCTTTTTGAAATTTTGACTAAATTGGCGTTTGCCTTGTTTAGGAATTGCATTCCTTTTGAATCGAATCAGCCTACTTCTGTATAAAAACTTACTAGGATAAAAAACTCCCCACGAGGCTTCAGTCACAAGAGGGCCGATTACAGCCTCCCATAGTTCCTCAGCTGTTGAGTAAGGTAAGATGTTTCAGTACTGCTGTGTCCTTCCCAGCACAACTCTTAACAAACTCGCAGGTTGAGCAGCTGAGGTTTGCATGCGCTGCTTCCACCAATTTATGGGACTTGCGTCCTGTCACGGAGTCGGAATCAGATTCACGAGATTGATCGGCGCTAATTGCGAAGTCGATTTGCACGACTAAATGTTCCCAATGCCCACGCAAGAAGCAAGTAATCCTGGCGTTAATCCTCTTGTGTGTGGGTGTGTTTACTCGTACCAGTGTGGATTTGTTGTAAGTGGGTGTGTGTGTTTGTGTTAAATGCAACACTCTTTCCGTGTCGGCAGTGCAAATAAACGAACCCTCTTATTTACTCTTGAAAGAAGAAATTTTCTTTTGAGGAATGCGAGTACGAGCGAGCGTACGTATATCCTGGCGTTCGTCATTACATCACGTTTTCGAATGTAGGCCTTATTTGCTTAAGTCATGCTGAGTGAGTGTGTGCCCTGCATGTGCTTCTGTGCGGCACGAGCACCAGCAGCAGCACCAGCAGCAGCAGCAGCAGGAGCAGGTTTGATACATTTAATTAGGCTGTGGTCTCCTTTTCGGACACGACACGAAAGGAACCCTTACATGGCCAGCCCACATCCACACAACCGCATCCGTTTGTATTACAAAATTTCCCGTATCTGTTTGGTGGACTCTGGTTGAGCTTGGCGTGTTGTTTGTGTGTGCCTTGATTTGCTTTGCTCTGCTGCCCTGTGTTGTGCTGTGATGTGTTGTGCGGTGCCTGCTTTCTCGATGTGGCATGCTTGAGCAATTCCACCGCATTCGCAGCACATGTCCTTAAAGATGGACACAAATGCACAACGCAAATAGCGGCAGCAGGGCCATGGTGTGTTCGTTTGCTGTGTTCTACATGGAGAGGCAGCATCAGAAGCAGCAGCAGCAGAACCAGCAACAGCAGCAGCAGTAGCAGCAACAACAGAGGCAGCATTGATGTTGCCTCTTGATGCTGCAGTTGCATTTTGTAAACAACGAAGGGCGAACCGAAGCCAGGCATTGCGCAATAAATTACGAGCTCGCTTGCTGCTGAGTGCCGTCGTATGCCAATAATGATTTAACCAACTCTGCTGCAATACGAGCGTCCACACGAGCGCGTCTCCCGCATGGAGCATAAGCACGGGCAGGCGGACAGATTTGTGTAACACACAGTACGAGTACAGCAGAGCAGAGCAAAGCAGAGCAAAGCAGAGCAAAGCAGAGCAGAGCAGGCACAGCACAGCACAGCACAGCAGAGCAGAGCAGCGCAGAGCAATGAAAGCAGAGCAGAGCAGAGCAAAGCAGAGCAGAGCGGTTCAAAGCAAAGCAGAGCAGAGCGGTTCAAAGCAAAGCAGAGCAGAGCGGTTCAAAGCAGAGCGGAGTGGAGCGGAACTACGTGGGATTTTATATGGTGTGTCCTTAGTGCGCATGTCCAGCATCCAGTCGCATGTCCATGGGCAACGAGTTTGTGTGCGAGCCTGCAGATTCAGCAGCCGTTTGCAGCTTCCACCACCCACCACCAGCAAGAACAGCATCTGTCGAGCCGTACACTCGTCTCGCTTGCTCTTGCGGCCGTTGCCGCTCACCGGAAATTGATTGCCGAAGTTGTGGCAAGGTGAGTTACACTTGCGGGCAGCGCCGTCGGCGTCGGCGTCAGCGGCGGCTCAGATCTGCATTCAGCAGCCCAGTCGCGCATTCACGGCTCCCAGTTCGCAGCAATCTATAATTGTGCACCTTGCTCGTTCGGATTGTGGCAGTATAACGCGAGCCCTTGGCTGGAAAGGGTACAACACGGAACAACGCTCGGGCACCACAGAAAACAGCACCAGGCCAACTATACACACATTTTTCTTCAAACAGACTCTGTGCAAGTGAAGAAAAATTTCAAAAGTTAAGAAACAGAAACAGATCAAAAAAAATAATAGAAAAGAAAAGTGTGAAAGTGAGCAAAATCCATATTCGCAGCTTCCCTTTCGACAAAGTCTCCCGTGACCAGTGCCAGTGAAGGACCCTTGCATATGCAGCTGTTCCGGGGCAGTGAGGATTGTCGAGATTTGCATAATTGTTCCTAAATAGTGAAATTCGCTTTCCGTGGCGACTGTGGAAAATGTGGAAAAATTCGCTGGCACTTTCCGTTTGATGAAAATTGCGTTTTCCTCTTGCTTGCATATTGCGGTCGAGCGCAGATTTTGTGTATGTGGGAGACGCTCGCTCACTCGTTTGCTCGCAGGCTGCCTGAGACACGTACCCACACACACACACACACACACACACGCTCGCAACATCGCAGCACACTCGCAACATACGCACGCACATACAGCGAGCAACAATCACTCGCACACGCACGCAGCCTTTGAAGAGCTGGTGGGAAGTTGTTGCTACGACGAAGTCCCACGTCGTCCGTGGTCGGCTCAGTTGCTCTCCTGCCCCTCTGTGTGCTTGGCTGCTGACTGCTGGCTGCAAAATCAATTCGTCGGTCGGTCGCAACATTTTCTGTGCTGAACCAAACCAAACCAAACCAAACGAAACCGAACCAAACTCATCTCAACTGAACAGAGCGGAGGCTGTGCTATTCATTGCTGTGCCGTGCCGAGCCGTGCCGTGCTGAGCGGAGCTGAGTGTCACTCGTGTTATTTTTCTTCCTTCTGCTGCTCCTGGCGCTGTGCTAAAAAGTTGTTATATGTGCTTTTGAATTAACGCAAGCAAAATAAAGCGTGGCAGTGAGACTCCCGAATTCTCCATTATTGATTTTGACCGACCTGCACTGAACTACCTAACTACCTTCCTATCTACCTACAATCTGCAACCTACCAACAGCCATCAAGCAAGCAACTACCCAGCAACCTCTCCGCACTCGGACGCTTCTGCAGTAAGTATTACTCTGCTACTTGCACCTTTCCTTTTTTCGTTTCGTTTGTTCCTTTAAATATGTATACAGAGTTGCGTCTCCTCAGCTCCTTGCTCCCTGCCGCTCCTCTCCACTTGCTACTTGCGCCTTCAATTTATGATTTTAAGTTCCAAGTTTTGTTTGTTCACGGGGCACATCATTAATTAAAAAAGGAGAAGAAAATAAATAAAAATATGATCCTGTTCGGTCCGGGATGCTGGCGCTAGATAAATTTGATTTATTTTCATTCAGTCTGTGGGCACGCCGCGGCTTTGGGCCGCCTGCTCCTGCCACTTTTACATAATTTTTCCTTTTTTACACTTTTATTTGCCACTTTTGCAATTTCATTTTCAATGTCATCGTGCAACGCGCTGTTTGCCTGCAGCACTCCCGCATTCCGCATCCCGCTTCCCACATCCCGCTGGCTTTGTTTGAAACGCAAGCAAAGAAATGAGGCTCACAATTTGTTCCTCTACGAGGCCCTCTACGCTGCGGCGTGTCCTGCTGCGGACGGACACGCAAAACAAGCATTAAACTCGAACTTAGAAGAGCCGAGCACAATTTTGCGTAGGCAGGTATTCGCAACTCACTCCACTCAGGTGTTTTGCTACCCCCAGAGTGGGAAAGTCTGTTGCCGCTGGCAGTCACGAGCAGCCAGGACTGCTGCTGCTCCAAAGCAGGCAACTCTGTTCCCGTTCGCGTGTACGCGCAGCCCGCACTGGTGGCGTTTTCCGACTTCCGACGGTCCTGACTCGCTCTGTGTGTGCGTGTGTGTGTGTGTGTGCTGAGCTCTCAAAAACCCCTCTGAGTGCCCGAGTCCTGCAGTTGGTTGCTTTGATTGCTGCGCGTAAATTCACACAAAAGTTCTCGTGTCAATTTATTGTGCAGCAATTGCGCTCTCGTTCACACCTCATTAAAGAAACACTGAAGTGGGCCCTGCACGGCCGCTCCAATTGTGCAATTTCGTTTCCTCTTTTATAGGGCGAATGAATTTATGTGCCCCGAGCTGTTGTCCTGACAGCATGGCCCAGTGAATTGCCTCTTCCTTCCCTCTGTGCGCCTCGCTGAAAATAGCATCCTTAAAAGTACAAAAACACAAAATTGTGCCAGCTTCCAGGCGAAAATCGATAAAGCATCGCATAACGGCCCATTTTAGGCATGTGTGATTTATTAACGAGCCTTTTTTAATCTACTGTTTATTATCCTTTTAATGGATCGTATGCGTGTCAGTGTTTGCCCTGCCTGCCAGTGCGTTATGAGGCAGTCTCGTGGAGAGCAAATTAAGTTGGTGTGTTGCTGTTGTTTCGTCTACAAAAGCCAGCATGCATCATGGTCCTGTCTGTGCTGATGGCTTCAATAAACTGTTAATGCGGTAATTAGGTGGCTCCGGTGGCAAACAGGAGCCGCATACCGTCGGTCAACGCAAACGTTCCACTCCAACTCACTCAGCGATGATGGCAGCATAGGAAGCTGAATAGTTTACTCTGCTCCATGCATCCATGCACTCATTAATATTCCGACGTCATGAAAAACGAAAATTGATGTTGTCTTTGGCCAACGCGCTTGTCTACGAGTACTTCCATGTCAGTCATGAACTCATTACTTTTCCTTCATGTCAGTCAGGACATTATTACTCGATTAACGTTTGGCCCGGATTAAATACACTTCGACTTTTCAACGTTCCCAATTTCAGCAGGTTCAAATTATGGAATGCTGATCTGCGGCTGCGTTTGCTGGGTACAGTCGCTGGAGTAATTTTCCAACGATACACTCACTAATATTGGTAAACCTCGATCAAAACCACAGATAGTTCACTGAAAGAGTTCCCATTTCGCTATTGTCTGGAACTGGGGAAGTGATTTTGGAGGCTGTCCTCCCCTTGTCATGAATGTCGCTCTCGTTCGGTTCTCACATCAATCAACGAGTATTTATAATAACGAGTGAGTAGTTCGCTCGCTACAAATTTTTAACTCGTTAGTTTTGACGTGGTTGCTGGGAGGTAACATTTCATACCCTCAGCTTGGCAACATGCCATCAAGGCAGTCAGCATTTCCTTCTCACAAAAGTCTTCTTTTTCGTTCCGATGTGTCCAACAAAATATTCCTGCCCCTCGCGTCAATTTGTACCATGTAAAAGAGGAAGAAGTGCAACCTCTTCATCATGACCCCTCTTTGCATCATCTTCCCTCTTTTCGTCATCTTCCCTCTATGCATCATTTTCCCTCTTTGCATCATCTTCCCTCTATGCATCATCTTCCCTCTTTGCATAATCTGCATTATCTCCCCTTTTTGCCCGATTTCCCTCAGTATCCTGGCGTTGTTCCAATATTTCTGTACACCCACGGTGAAGTTTCCAGTCGGGTCTCAATTCATTTATACTGATAGCACAGTCCCAATATAATCCCTTGATTTTGATGAGGTGTCTCCGCTTCACTCAGCTGCCATGCCTCATTTTTCATTTACTCTAATCATCATCTAAAGCGTTGGTTCCTTTGGACCCCGTGACTCATCACACAAAATCGTAGTTTGTCAAGCCTCAACTATTTTACTTGGTTTTGTTCCTGTTCGCCTGATTTTGAGTTGGCCTTGGGCCCTTTCATTAGAGTTCCTATGCATGCTCTCCTAAAGAGATTTCATACACTCGTAGATAGTAGAACTTTGCGCTGTTGTGTACAAGTTTGCTTCTATTTTGCGCTGGGAGATCTTGGAAACTTCTGCAAGTCTTAGACAAGAGCGACATCGGCGTAAATTATATTTCAAACTAGTTGGGGGGGATAAGAATACTGGGCCGTTTCTGAAGGTTCGGTGTGATTCTATTCACACTTTCTACGAAGATGGCGCTATTCAGACTCAGTTTTTAGTTGACACCCTGTTTTGAAAACAAAGTAAATGGTTCTGATGGATGACTTCGTCATGAAACTCACTGTTATAGAGTCACTGTTTCAACCAGGAGTCCGAGGTGTGGAGTCGTCACAACATATTTTCGACTCAGACTCCTTCCACTGAAATTTCAAGACGGTGTTCAATATTTCCAGGACCTCTGGTGGCACTAGATTATATAAGGAGTAGGTTTGACGCTCTGTGGCACGAAGAATATGTGGTAGCTCAAAACGGGAAGTTAGACAAACTTCTGATTTGTGCCGAGAACTGCTGCCAGGACATGGTGAAGTTAGGTGTACAAAATGTGATACCAGTTCAGTCTGGCAAAACTGGGTATCTCTCGCCCTCACAAATTGGGTGAGTGAAGGCTTCGTAGCAATATCCTACTGGGTATATTATTGTTTTCACCCTTTTACCACTCTTCCTAATCTCCATAAATCCTGAAAATCAAGGGGGTTGCGACACAAAACGGATCAAACTCTCCCATAAGAGAGCTTGAAATTAATCAGTGACGAAATTTGAAAGAGTTATGATAGATTAATTCATCCATTAACGTTGAAGTCGGGAAGAGTCTAATTGAAAATAGTCTGATTGAAAACAAGTCATGGGATTCCACAGTGAGCCCACAATTGTGAGGCGGTTGACATCTTACATCCTTGGTAGTAGTAACTTGGCTGGTTTTGGACGTACCAAGATTCGTTGATGCGGGAACTAACTCAACGAAAAATGGTCAAATGAAAGTAATGTAAATTTTGTTTCGCGGAGTTTGATTAAAATGATTTCTAGACTCACACCCCGAGGGTCGCAGGTTCAAATCCTGCCACGGGCTTGGTCTCCCAAAATGCTTTTTTCTATAAAATCTGTTTCTCTTCGAGTCGAAAGCCTCTGTAGCTAGTACTCATTTCCCCAACACCTTGCACTCATAATAAATTAAGGTGTAAGGTATAATAATAATAATAAAATGATTTCATAAGAAGTCGGGTTGCTCTGTTGGATGATCTGATTACAAACGTTTCGACTCTACCCAAGGATTTCCTTGAAAAAAATTTAATCATTCGTAATCGAGAGTTCCAGTATTTCCCATGGAAAGTGCTGCTTTTGAGACTTTTCTTCCTACAAATAACTTTCTTGGTTGCTGGATAGTTGCTGAGTAGTTTATATCAGTCTATCACAGTCTCCAGCAGTAGGTGTAGTTAGTCAGTGGTTCTTATATCGAGGTTTTAGTGGCTTGAAATAGGAGACTTTTTAGTATTTCACCGTCTCATAGTCTCTGAACTCACGTGAGTCAGTGCCTCTGGAGAGAAGCTAAGATACTAAAGCATTTGATCTCGGCGTAAAATCTACTTCAAACCTCTGGTGTGAGGTTCGTATATATGCCGTTACCATATATACCAGATACCGTATATACCAGATACCATACATACCAGATACCGTATATACCAGATACCGTATATACCAGATGCCATATATACCAGATACCATATATACAATATACCATATATACCATCTTTCACTACGTGTCCTTCTCTCTCCTTTTGTTCGCTATCCTATCAGTGAATTATATAATCATATAATTCTCTTTGAAATTGTGTGACTATGACTAAAATAATAGTGGGAGTTCATCCGCTCCACTCATTCACATGGATCGGTATTGGTTTAGTGGGAGATTGCATATAATCGGTGCTTTCTACCAGGCATTGGATTCGATTCAGCGCATTCCGTCGGCATATTTGTACCTCTGCTCCCATGGGTTGGTAGGATTTTTTAAGAACTAATACCGGTGCCTCCTCGTGTGTTTTTCCTGTGAGCTTGCTTTGCTGTACCGTGCTCTCTAGTCTGGATTTTTTAGTAGGATTTTGCAGCAGGATTCCCCTTTCGGCACTGCTAATTCTCTTCTGTTGCAGTTTCAATGTGTTCGGCTTGTGTGGTGTCCGTGCTCTAGGTGTCCTATCCCATCCACTCCAGTTATGTGCCTTTACTTAGCACTTGTTCCGTTTTGGGCTTTGATGGCCGTGCCCTTCCGACGGCGGCAGGAGGAGAAGCAACTCTGAGCATAAAATTGTGTAGCCTGAAAAATGAATTTAATTAATTGTTTGCTTTTCAATCTCTTGCAGAAAAACAAACGCATGCTTACTAATTAATCACTCAAACCAAATAAACTAAACTGAACTAAACTAAACTTCCCCTGTAATTAACTCAAGCCAGGTCGAAATCGTTGACATGTGATGCCACTAACATAAATATAAAAACTAAATTAAAAACCCAACTAAAAACAAACTAAACATAGAAACCGAAACAACTCAAATCCACTGCGATAACCTGAGGAAGGATCGAATCGCACAGATATCAATTAATCAATACAATAATTTATAATCACGCTTTGTACAGTGATAGAAACCACAGAGAATAAGCAGAGACACTCGTTTCAATTGTTACATTACTTTAAGCATAGTTGTTGTTGCTGTTGATAATTATTGTAGTTCCATAAGTAAATAAGCCATAGCAACCCCGCTAACCGACGGGGAGGGGCAGTGAGTCAGCCAAACGCCTCACGATCAACACTTGCACTACTCTCCGGTGTACCTCTTGCTCTCTGGCTGATCAATCCAAGCGAGCCCAGCTACAGATACTGCTGCCCATGCTCGCCGTATGATGGTGTTGGGCACAACTGCGTACCACTCGTGCCACGCCAGAACACTCACGGAGCGCATATCGCTAGCGAAGCAGCAGTCGCAGCTGTCGGCACCAGAGCAACGCCGGGACTGAGAGCGTTGAGGTGGTCCCCCGAGCACACTTACGCAAGCGCAACAAACATTCGACATATCAGAGTGAGACGCGCACAGCAGCCGGAGTTGGAGCTGAGGCTGGAGCTGGGGCTGGGGCCGGGGTTGGACAAGACCGTGGGCTACACGTAAACAAAAATTTACTCAAGGCAATCATCTCCACCGCCACCGCACAGATTGCAATGCTCTGATAGCCAAGAGAGTTTTGCCGTGGATCACTACTGTGGCGGCGATCCACACACAGCAGCGAGTAGCATTCTTGGGGCAGCAGCGGCGGCAGGAGGCGGCGGTGGTTGTGGTCAATGGTCGTGCGGTGGCGGTGGCAGCGGTGGCGGCGCGAAACCCGGCGGAATACCGATGTGCCGCGGTGGAACACCGGTCGGTGTAGGCGCCGGCGGCGGAGTCTTGGGCTCGCATATATCGTTGGGCGGCCTGGTAGGGTCCGGTGGTGACACAGTTCTGCCCAGCGGCAGCAGCGGCGTCGGCGGCGCTGGTGGACATTGCCGCAGCATCAGTGCTGCCCTGAGCAGCTTAAGCATTGGGCCACCAGCGCCGCCCATACCACCACCACCCGCTTCGTTTAATCCTTTTAGTGCAAATAATTACAGTTCGGCGGCAATGCAGGGTCTTGGGTCCTCGCGGTGGGGTCCGCGTACCTCGTGCCCCGTGCACAGCCCGTTTCGAGTCCGCGTGCCGAATGGCTCCATATGCTCCGGACATCAGGTAATTGTGTATATGTGTGTGTGTGTGAGTATTTGGCTATTTGTGTGTATGTGTGCATGCGCTAGTTGGAGACGCCATTTGCATGTGTTCCAATTGATTAGTTTTTATTTCCGTAAGCATTAAACTGAAGTGTCCTAAGAAGATTATTGCCATAAAAACAAAAAACAAGAGCCAAAGTTCGCTTTTGCGTACTCATATTTGCGCCCAGCAATTTGGCTTATTTCTAATCCGTAACTCTTCCCCCCGTTTCATTGCAGGTAAGCAAACGAAAGCCTATTGAACAGGACCAGTGAAGATGTGTCAGCGCCATGTAAGATTATTTGATCAATGCCATAACCATTTCAATCCACACACCCACATCTGCAATCCGCGTCGCGTGTCCGTAACCCACGCGGCAGCAGTGATTTCCCAATTAAACCGACCTGCATCCATCCACATGATTGGTCTCCGTCGTTGTCCCCCTCTTGGCTGTCTCTGACGCTACATGGCGGAGATAATTGTTTATCTGTGTAAGCGCATTTGTCCTTCAAGTGGAGCCGCCGGTAACGGCAGCTCCTCGAGTCAAATACTTTCAAATGTCGTCCATCATTCTGGCGATTAATCGCAAATTGAACGTAACTAATGCAATTAGCTACAGTTCTGCAGTCGCTCGTTTGCCGTTTGTCGTTTGTCGTTTCCCGGTTGTCATTTATCTGTTTGTGTTCGTACGACTGGATGGCAGGAGGCTGGGAAGGGGGAAGGGGGGGCCGGCTGCAGCTGAGCTGCCATTAATTTGATTTATGTCATCAGTGTCCGCCGGCACAGGAGAGTACAATTCCTCCACACTCCTTGTCTCCTGCTCGGTGTCCACTTCCACCTGCCTTCCTGGCAGCAAGGGCAGTATGCACTGAAGGTGCCATAATTGGAAAACGTCTCATTTGCACGGCACACCGGGCTGAAGTGTCCTCAACACAGCGCACACATTCTCTGTTGGACTAATTATCCTTGGCACTCTTCAACTGCACTCACTCTGCCAGCACTCGCAAACTCGGTAATTGCTCAACACTTAAAAGGATTACGCTCAAACTGCGAGTGCTAACTTTCCACCCGTCACAGCCTGTTTCTCATTCCCATCCCCATACCCATTCGCATCCTCAGCTCTTCCAACCAGCACAAAAACTAGCGAAATAATTAGTTTACTTGTTTCGAAGTGAGTTATCGTGCTTGTTTTCGCAGTTGTGTTTGTTTTGTTAGTGAAATTAAATAAACAATCTTTACTACAACAACTACAACAATAAAACAACAAGACAAGATGAGGAGCAAGAAGATCAACAATAATAAAAAAGACGGCAAGGCGCAGAAAGCGTTGCTCTACGAGCACAAAATCCCAGCTCACTTCAATAACACACACGCACTCTACGTGCTGCACATCCTTATTCATAATAACTATGCCGTGTGAGTGGGTGTGTGTGTGGGATGGTGCGGCGTGGTGTGCTGTGCTTCATGCCGTGCTAGCTCCGCCGTCGCATCTCGTCACAGCTCTCCATCATGTCACACGGGAGTCAATATTGTTTGAGTGAGTTGTGACACGGCCGTCATTACGCGCGCTCCTTCGTTCCTGCACTCGTTCATTTCGAACCCAGTTAGCGATGGTGCTGATAAGTGTGCTCGCAGGAAGCCTGAGCGCGTCTATTGTTCGGGCTGCCTGCCAGTCCGTTACTCTGTACGTGTCTGCGAGCCGGAGTGTGGGCGCTGCAGCGGCATATGGCGTGGCTAACGATGACACTAACAGTAACAGTATTTGCAGCCCCGCGTCATGAATGCGTGTCACTGATTTGATATGCGGCGGCAAAGCTATCCCATTTTACTCCCACTCCCACTTCCAGTCTCAGTCCCGGTCCCATTTCGCATCCATCCATACATCCATTGTAATCGCTGCAGAGTGCCTGCGGTGTTTACGCCATGCAACCAGGCAGCTCAAAATTGAATGATGTGCTGACAGCTTTCAGCTGGCTTTACCACTGTGGTTTGTGGCGCTGGCGGTGGCGGTGGCGGTGGCAGTGGAGGTCGTGGAGGCAGTGGTGGTTGCGACGGTGGTGTTTTCGTTGTAGCTGCTAATAATAAGGAAGTGATTTTGATAGCGCTCAATTACTGAGACATAGTCGTACAGCAAATGTTGTGTTTTGAGCCAATGTTAACTGTAAGACTGTGTCTTGGTTCTTCGAGACCAGCAACGATGGATGCGGCTAAATTCCACGAAGAGGAGGTGAATGCATGCTTGCCGACGCGAAGGAGTGTTGAAATTTGTGTACTTAATGTGAAAAATGGGCAAGACAATGTTGGTGGGAAGCAACGCGCCCAATCAGCCGCGGGAAGATCCGCGAAACCACCTCACCTGCCACCACCAGACACAGTTAATGCGAACAGCGATCTGATTTTTATGGTAAAATGGGTGCTATCCTACCTCTCTCCTCCTCTAGTTGTCTTTCTACCCTAAATCTCAAAATGTCAAAGAAATATGGAGGGATTTTTTCATTTAACATGATCTCGTAACGGAGGTGGAAAGCTTTTTTTTGTGAGTTGGTAAACGGCTCTTCATTCTCCGGAGAAGTTTTGACGCGAATTATCAATCAGTTTGTGTGAAATTCGTGGTTAGGTTAGTCGCCCTCAAGTATTTTTTGAACGGTGGAAACCTCCTCAAGTTTGGTGTGGCCAACGAGACATTTTTGTACTGAATCTTCGAAAATATTGACGAAGGACTATGATGAGACTGCTTTGTTGAAGACTCAACCATATGAAGTGGTTCTATGCATGCATAGAAGGCTGAGGCTTAATTCCGGTCCATCTTTAACGTTTGACTGATGGTAATATCGACAAAGAAAGGAGTGAAATGGTGATGGGAAATCATTTTGAAAGCTTTAGAGCGGTGTATCAGCATACGGATAAGTCTTACTCCAATGTAGGGTTGTATTTTCGACCTGAGACATGTTGCGGTCGGTTTGTTTCGGAGGATATTTAGTTTCTTCACACCTGTCCCCACAAACAGACCTGAAGACACTGTTCAACGATACCATTCAGACGCTGGAACAATGGATCGCATCCTAACGATAACCGAGACGTGACTTCCAATACATACAACAAGGTTGGCAGTGACGCGTGAACGATAATGAACCAAAACCGAGAAATCGCGTGGCAAGTTGTCAATAATCAATATTCTTTGGGATTTCTGAGGAGTTTGAGAAGTAAACCTTCAACCGCGCATATAAATGGAACACAAATCTTGTAATGCGCCGAAACTCAACCAAGGTCATAAGCAGCGAACACGCCAAACATTGTTCCGTGGAAATTTTCCTCCACCCCAAACTCAAACTATTACTTTGGGGAAGATTTTTGATACTCTATTTTGAGTCCGGTGAAACCTTCAAACAAAGGAACAGAAGTGGAAGTTTTCCTCCACCCCAAACTCAAACTATCACTTTGGGGAAGATTTTTGATACTCTATTTTGAGTCCGGTGAAACCTTGAAACAAAGGAACAGAAGTGGAAGTTTTCCTCCACCCCAAACTCAAACTATCACTTTGGGGAAGATTTTTGATACTCTATTTTGAGTCCGGTGAAACCTTGAAACAAAGGAACAAAAGTCTATGCTGGCAATTGCCTAAGAACACAGGAAGTGATCCGACGCTGGATTATTCAAGGACATAAGTGAGTCATATCACAGGAAATTGTTTCGAAGGCGAGCAAAGAAGTTTGAATGATTACACCAAATATTTTTAGAGTGAAGTTTCCGGTATACGAGATCTTTAGTATTTGAAGAAGTAACCCATGCAATTCGACTGCTCCATACGTGGATGGACGATTCGCATTCTGCCAAACTGTGGATTACAAAAAATCATTTTCCACTTTCGTCAGAGATCTTTTCCATTACTTTACATCATCAATCTCATCTTAAGCGTTCATCGTCAATGTCCTGAAGATGCTGAATGATTGCTGAATAATTTCGCATGCCATTTAGTTTTTATTCTACTGTTCTTCATAAGTTGTAGGAAAAGTGCTTCCATGGTGTCATGTCAGTGTATTTTTCGTTCAGGTTTTTCATTTGTTCCACAAGGAAACAAAATTTACACTGATTTGATACAGTGAGCACCGAGCAACAGGGCTACTGAGATGTCGGATTAAATACAGATTCGAAGTAGTAGGAAGTAAGAAGAAGTTACCCACGAGCACACTCCTGTTCCAAGCGCATCATTGTATTTTTGGCATATGTTACTCAGTCCATGGATGCCGAGTTCAGCAATTTTTCGAACCCAGAATAAGAAATGTTTCCAATGTTGAGTTTTAAACTGTTCCTAGAAAAATTCCAGAATCACCTCGAAACACCAGTGACTCTCACACTTTACCATGTCATGTGGGATCATGATTTAAGGAAAAAATGAACAGGATTACTAAAAAAAAGAAACGCCGGAAGAAAATAGATTGTTCCATGGAGCAAGGGCAGATCTGGATACAACTTATTAACTATTCAAAATGAAAGGATTAATTTTGTGCCTAAAGAACAGTTCCAACTATCGGAAAGAACAAATTGCCGAAGCAAGGAGATCAGAAGTACATCGTCGACAGTGTAGTTGACAGCTGTGGGAATCTGAGTATTGGCTGTGAGAAGGAGGCTTAAACATAGATTCAGGAAGTTTGATAAAATTTTGCAAAGATAAAACCCTGGCCACAGGCAGAGAATGTGTATCAACATCTCCAGAAGAACGCCATGAGACTAATCCGATTATATCCGGGAAACCATTTTGGCCATGTTTTCATTTAGAAGGCGGAATATTCCTAAGGAAAGTTTCAGATATCAAGCTACGAAATTATACTTAAACTATGTTGCAAGGATATCGCCTGCGGAGTAGCTCAGGAAAATCAAATTATATTTAGCCACTTAACTGGCCAATGTATAACACTCACTTATGGGAGGAAAGGAGCTCTGTTTCGGACATCCCCCCACCTCTCTGCTCAGTAAGTTCCAGCCCGACTCATCGCAAACTACTATTTGCTCTATGCGGGCACCACTAAGGAGTCCCACGGGCAGTTCCAGTGAGAGAGCAGTCAATGCTACCTTCATTTCCGACCAGAGATACCAGTTTGTGGGTCACTCAGCAGCCAAATGCGAGGAATGCTTCTGAACACCTTTGAAAATGGGATATACCAAATTAAGGAAGCTCGCCGCCACGTTCAGAGGCAAGGAGATGGACACGGAGCAATTCAACCAACATTTTGTGCTGCGTGCTTTTTGCTAATTTAAACAATGACAAAAAAGGAAAACTGAAAACCTTCCCAATCTGGGAGCAAGCTGCACACGGCGATAACAAAAGTGTCAGAGAAGCAGTTTCCCTTTCCGATGGCTGATAATGAATCGCCCCGAGCCAAGCGAAGCTAATTAATATTCAGCTTTAATCCAGATGATGACTCAGCCACTTGGAGCAGAGAGGTGGAACGAGGGGAGGCGAGGCATTAGCAAGAAATCTGCTGGCAAAAGGTTGCCTCCAGAGAGCGTCCTAAATATCTGCTCGGCATAATTGCTAAAGCCAACAGCAAATGAGGCGCGATGTCCTTCTGTTGCTGCCACTTCAGCAGCCCGTAAATACCGAAGTAGGTAATCTCAAATTGACTACGGGCTGACTGGGCCACAGCAGCAGTCGAGCAGTCGAGCGGCAGGGCAAAAGACAGCACAGCAGCACAAGTGTCAGAAACAACAATCGGGCGCATTATCTGCACGCTCTGCTTCAACTTTTATTAATCAACAAAATCACAAGTGACTGGAGTGCGATAATGGACGACAGACAAATGGACAGGCAGGCAACTGGCAGCAGGACAGTTGGACAGACAACGGGCTGACGTGTGTACAAATCCAAGCAAGCCCCAGCGAACACAGAGGCAGGTTTGCTCAAAGTTGAGATACTCGTGCATGCAAATCCAAATCCCAGTCCCAGATGCCTTCCAGAGTGCCGAAAGGAGGAGAGTACCAGCAGCCGATTAACGCGCATTGAATGCGAAAGTAGGCAAAGGATTCGCTGGCGGGTTGGAGGTGGAGCGCGCTAACTTAGTGCTGCGTCCATGCAAATTGCGGCGGTATCTCAGCTCCGCACAGTTGCGCTTATTAAATGAAGTCACTGTTTTATTGGCTCAAACGAAGTGCCAACAGCAACATCATCAACAACAACAACAACAGCAGCATAAACTCGCGTTGTACTTACAGCGGGGCAGTGGGGGAGGAGCTCACGTTTGGTGGCTGCTGGTGTTGATGATGGCGCTTATGGCGGGCACAAGCAGCAGCAGCAGCCAGCACGGGTTTAGCAATAAATCAAATTACTGTGGGCTGACTTCAACCCCAACCCCCACCCGCGCCGCGTTGCTCTTTGCTCTGCTCCATCGCGTTCATATTTACGAGTAAATAGTTTAAAAAGCTTCGCCATCAGCACATTTTGTGCAACGCAATTTTATTGGAAAATTTTATTATGCACTTCATAACGCCGCATAAGCCAACGAGCTAACGACGGCCGAGTGCAGGGGGAGGCGGGCGTTGTCAACCCGCGTTAGCACCATTGCTCGTTCGAGGAGTCATGCCCAATTACGTGCCATAAAACGAGTGCGCTCGCCTGCCATTGTGCTCCACTTTGCGAATGTATGTTGGAATATTTTTAATTTTGTGCCAATATAATTTGCCCCCCTCCTCCTTTTTTGCCGTTTTGTGTTTTTTCACTCTTCTGCATTTTCCATTTACCAGCTTCCATTCAGGACTTCTGCCGTTTTATGCTCGCTCGCTCGCTTGTTTGTTTGGTTGTTTGTTTGTTTGTGCGGAAAACTATGCCAACTCTTCGCTTTGTTCTCATTCAGTCGCACTCGTATTTATGCAATTTTAATGAAAAAATAATTCCCAATCCGAGCCAACGCCAGCTCGGGCCAGGGAAAGGCGAAATTAATATCTTGGAAGCGAAGCAGCGGGAGGGGGGCGCATACATACGAGCTATGAGCATCGGGCTCTCGTATTTCGGTCAAGTCAGCGCGAAGGAGAGCAGCACAATTGCAGGCAGCGTCTTTCTGTGCTGTTGCTGCTTAATATTCAAATTGCTGCTGCTCGTACAGGCTCCGCGCCGACCCACCACCACCCCATTGGAGGCTGCTTGAAGCTTTCGCAAAAGCTCTGCCGCCACTCCGATACTTGATGCCCGAAAAGCGCTGCGAGTGTTTGAAATTTTACTTCATTCCCCCCCCCATTCCTTGCAAGGAGTTTTCAGCTTGAGCGTAAGCGGCGCATGTCTTGTCGGAGCGACTCCACGCCTCCACGCCTCGTCGCTCTACTCCGCCGTATTGCAATCGAGTGCTGAGCAGCAGCAACAGCGCAAAGTCGAACAATGGCGGGCAGAGTGTTCATAAACGCCGAGGTACTCGCACACACACACACACACACGCGCGCGCGCGCTCACTCCCCTACGCTCGCATCCAGCGCACCACAAATTAATTGCGAAACATTCAAAGTGTTATTAACCATAATTCATGAAACAAACCGAAGGAAACCACACCGTGCCACTCCAGACCGCGCCGAACCTAGGCCAGGAATCGTGTGGTGAAGGTGAAGGGTATATAATTCAATATTAAACCGCAGAGCGTGTGTGTGTGCGGTGCGGTGCGGAAAGGACATTTTATTAACAAAAGCAAAGTTAGTTTGCGGGTGCAGGCGGGGCCGACGCGTTTTTCAAATGCCAATTGCAACCGTTGAAGTTGTTGAAGCTGTTGAGACCGCAAGGACTCGTGATGATGATGATGATGGTGCTGCGGCGGCGGCGGCGTGTGTGGCCTGAGCACACAAGAGCAACTTTTGCGCCCAAACTTCGACATGTGCTCACGTAGCTCGGCATTTACGATATGATATACGTGAGTGGAGCTCCGGCGAATCCCTGAAATTTAATTTGCTATTATTTAGGGTTCCACTGAAACCCACACTCACACACACACCCATACATACACATCATCCACACACAAGAATTCACCTGGCATTGTTCTTGTATTTGTATTTAGAAATTGTTTGTATTGTAGTGGCATTTGGCAACTGCTGCGCTGGCATAGTTGCATCTTAGAACATGCCCCGAGTGGGCCCGCTCCATATTGTTGTGTCGCTCACCTGTGCCCGTGGGCACCCACCCTTCTTCTCTTGCAGGCTTTGCTGCTTACCCATGACGTGGTGGCGCGAGACGTGTACGGCGAGGAGGCGCTGCGTGTGACCCCGCCCCCAATGGCTTCCTACATCAACGGCGACGAGGTCGATGCGGACGGTTCTGATGCGCACCATGTGACCAGAGTGCGCTTAGTGCAGTTCCAGAAGAACTCGGACGAGCCCATGGTGAGTGAGGCGTGCTTTGCTGCGAAGGTTGCTTTGTGCTGCTCTGTTCCGTAAGTAAGTTCATGTTCTCCAATTGTGTGTGTATTTGCAGGGCATCACGCTGAAAATGACCGAGGACGGACGCTGCGTTGTGGCCAGAATAATGCACGGCGGCATGATACATCGTCAGGCGACGCTGCATGTTGGCGACGAGATCCGCGAGATCAACGGTCAACCAGTGCAGCACCAGTCGGTGGGGCAGTTGCAACGAATTCTGGTTAGTTGAGTGGCGCTCTCGCACTGCGGCTAATTCGAAATTACGAGTAATCAAATGTTGTCTCTTCTTTTTGATTCTTTTCCGTTTCGATTTCTGTTACAGCGCGAGACTCGCGGTTCTGTTACCTTCAAAATAGTTCCTTCGTTCAGAAGTGCTCCGCCACCGTGTGAGGTAATTTTCTCTTCATTTATTGCTGTGTATATTTTTAGTTGCAGTGTCCTTCCTACCGTGACGTGCACTGTTAGCTTCATATCTTTCAATATTTGTGCTTAGAAGACCCCTATGAATCCTTTTACTCCCTTCTAAGTTAACCTGAGTGTAGTATTCTTCCTTAGTCATCATCCGCATAAAGATATGCAGCTAACAGTGCTCGTGACATCAGTGTGTGTGTTAACTGGAAACACCCCAATCATATGCAAATACATGTCTAGGATCTGAGCCATCCTTGGCTATCCTTGCGATCCTAAGCAGCGCACCTCTCTGCACTCCGATACTTTTTTGGTTTAATTTGCACATAAATCATGATTTCAAATAATTGAGTTGTGAATTTCAGTACAGTGAAGGACAGTCCCGAACAGCCAAGAAACTTCGGTGAATTGCCCCATAGGCGTGGCGAATATGTAACTATTTGGGCGGCCCTGAGACTGAGTCTAAATTCAATACAATGAATTTTTGAGCTGATCCGGTGAAGTCTACGAAAAGTTGTCCACAAGACAGTTTGTCAAGGAAGTTCCACATCCTTCTGTAAATTGAAAAGTCCTGTTCATTGCATATTTGTCTTTCATTGGTCGGTTTGTTAGAGCTTCCTTGAATGCTCAATATTCCGCTGGTTTAAAGGTACCTTTAGTAATCTGAATAAGAGGTAGATTGGGCTCCCTGAAGATTGAAAGGTTTTCCTGTCACTTTGGCGACGCTCTGCCTTTCAAATGTGGAACATGTTCAATATGTGCAAATTCATCGATATTCTATGATCGTGGCTGTTGCATTAGCAATCGAGAACTTTCATCCTCCACCTCTTAGAGAGGCCTGCGCTGGGCTATTCAGAGTAGAAAAGTGGACTTTCCCCTTTTCGAAATTCACGATTCAATTATTTCCGTTAATTTAGTACTCATCCCTCTTTTCATATGCCTTCTCATTAACACTCATTCCTTTAATTTCTAATCGCACACGAATGCAGCTTTTCAGGATAAGACCAGCTCCAGTTCTAGTAAGTAAAGAAGCCAATTTGTATCATTAGTTCTTCCCTTCTTTTCCCACACTCGTAAATACACAAAATTTAAACATGGTGTGACTCATGGTGCTGTGAGAGTGCCTGCAAAGAAAGGAAACGAAAAGATAAATAAATACGATAAACATGCGGAGAGAACGGAAAGGCAGAGGAGAGGAACTGACCAGGGAGTGCATTCATTGTTTTAAACCGAACGGTTGCTGTTTTTCTCAACTTTCTTATTCATTCTTTGCACATATTGCAAAAAGCACGAAGGAAGGAAATGATTCGCAGGCAGGAAGTGGGTGTGGATGGTCGCAAGAACTGCGTCGAAGCTGGTGCCAACCAAGAGGCAACTGGCTCTGGTCTGTGGTCCAGCAACCCCATGAGAATGGTCACAGCTGGGGTGGTTCCAAAGTTGTCAACAGACGAGTTCATCTCACCTTCATACGAGTTCATCATGTTTCCACGCTTTGTTAACAAAACAAAAAAGAGTCCGATCACATTGCAATTCCTTTGGTCCAACGCCGACATTTTGTGTTGTTTCCTTGATCCATGGCAACTTAAAGGAGGCAGCAACTTTCCTACCTGTGCCAGTGTGCCTTGGCAATTACACCCCCTCTCAAGAAACCAATCAATGCGACAAATCTGAGTTTACATTTGTCTGATGAGAGTAGAAAATGTTGTTTGTGTTATCAAAGGGATAACATTAGGACGTCTGATGCGTGATCGAACAACTTGTCTCGTAAAGGGCTTATTTCCTACGTGAAGTTTCATAGGAAACCTTTTTCACGGGTCAAACGATTCGAGTCCAATCCGCCAGCCACAAACGTTGTATGCCTGCCTTAGCACGGAAGTGAACTCGCAGTATCTGCAGGCACTGTGCAAAACCCCGCGCCCAAAATTAAAACAGCACGATAGGTTCTTAGAGCCTTCCTCAGAAAAGTGAACAGAAGCGCACGAGGTCAAGCGAGCGAATTATTCGGCTATTTCCCATCAAGAAGGCTCTGCCTCGTTTCAGTCAGTTCTTGCCCGCATGGTAAGTTGTGAGCTGGAAACCGCTCCAGGGTTTCACCCTGTATTATGCAGTTGCATTCACCAGGATTTAATTAGGAAACTTGATATCATTGGCTTAACGCGTTGAGGCCTCCAACATTGAAAATGCTCGGCAATTCATTTTAATAAATATTCCAACCTCTGTTTCTCTTTTAGATATTTATGCGAGCGCTATTTGATTATAATCCTTTGGATGACGACCTCATACCTTGCGCTCAGGCGGGCATAGCATTCCAACTCGGTGATATTTTACAGGTGAGCAATCGGCACTTTCCACAGAGACTATTTACACAATTTTGTCTCCACTGCTATGGCATCAACCCTTCACACGTTTGGGAACGGAGTCATTCTCTTGCGACGTGTCTAACTGGTTCTATTTGGCATTTCTCATTTGCAGATTATAAATAAGGATGACCATTCCTGGTGGCAGGCCCGACACGACACTGTCGGCGGCTCAGCCGGTTTGATACCCTCGATCGAACTGCAGGAGAACCGTAGCAGCTACGAAGCTCCCGACAAGGCGAAGAGCGAGCAAGGCAAGTAGCATGCCTGCATGCATCCACCAATTGTGATCCTCTCTAAACGATTGTACTTTCCTTTCCCTAATTGGATGTGATTATCTGTATGATTTACTATATGCGTATATATCTTATATTCATGTTGGACGTGTATGTGCCGTAGTTTTACCTCTAAACAGACGAATGAGAAGTTTTTATTTCCGCAGAAGTGTGACACAAACAACAAACCCCATTTTTATTTCGATTTTCGTTATTTCTGATTCCGATTTCTAATTCTGTTTCTGATTCTTATCTGATTGTATTCTGCTCCATCGTTTCATGTCGTTTACTCTTTCGTTTCTTTTGATTTGGTTTGCTGTGCTTTGTTTTGGTGTATGGAGTGAGTTCATGGAAATTGTCATTGATAGCATTTCTGATGATGATGATTAGCATTGATGGAAATTTCCGATGAATTCATTGCGTAGACTCGTATCCTTCCTTCATGCATGCCTGCCATTCAACATTTTCTGTTTCTTTTTGGTTCTTCTCATACGAAAATGCATTATTCAAAACCTCATTAGCGGTCACTCCAAGATCATTGTCATCGCCATTCGCTATTGCTATTCACCATTGCCACATTGGACCCCCTCCCCCCTACTCATTAATCAATCAGCAACAATTTCCGCTCTTCTTTTACCGCTTCTAAACGTATGCGTATTTTTCAATTCTTATCATTTCCGTTTACGTTTTCGTTTCATTTTTGTTGTTGTTCTGTTCTTCTATCTCGAGCCAAGAAATATTGCCAATTGTTGTTGTTGTTGTTTCCTTTTATCCTGCATATGTACATTTGTTAACCAATTTCGCAAGCAGGCGAACCGGGCGCAGGCTGCTCCGCTCACGCTGATGGGTGTGATGGATCCACAGGTAGAGTTACACACACATACAAAGCAAGCATTAACAGCATTAATTACAATTCTCAACCAATTCACTTTTGGACAAGCGTGCCTCCTTATTTAGTGTTAATTAACTTAACGAAAACACACGTTTTTAGATTATATCGTACTCTAGAATGTTTTGTGATAATCCATTTTAAGATTCCGACTCACCAAATTGCGACAATTTCTCATCCACACACAAACCTCAGCCATTCCAACACACACACACGCAGACAGCACCAACAACACCTCAACCACCACCGCCACCAGTTTCCCCAACACACTCACACTCGATTCATTGGTAGCAGCCCCAGCACAGTTCAATTTTCTCGATTTCGATTTCGATCTCAGTTTCAATTTCGATTTATGTACACTTTTTTCTTTGTTGCTTTGTGTTAATTTTTGCTTAACGCTTAACGTGAACCACCAGTGGCACCCCTCCCGTTACTCTAGTAGACAAATGCATTTCACATTTATTCGTCCTCCCGTAGAGAGCACCTCAATCCCAGTCCCCACTGCGACTAAGCAACTTGTCGGGAGATTGGAGATTGGTAGTGGCATTCATCAAGCGCGTTAGTGACAAGGAGATGGAACCCTTCTTCTTCGCTGTACATGTCGAATGGTACGAAAGAGGGACGCATGGCCAGAGGGTGGTCAGTCTCTTTATAAGGACAGGCAGGATTCTCGGAGAGACAAACAAATGATTCCCACATTCTTGTGACCAACTTTTCGCAATTAAAGCTTGATTGTTGTTCATGTGAAAGACCTTCCAGACACTAACGCAGACATGGAAAAATGTTCCAATTGCACCGTTCCTATCGCAAACGCGTGCTCCCTATCTCTCTCTCTTTCTTTGTTCACACTGGGCGAAACCCAACTATATTCCGAGTTAGAGCCGACTCCTCATATTAAGTCCCCATCATTTTTCTTTATCTGTGTAATTTCACAGCTTTCCAAGTTCTCTGGTTGCGCCAAATGTTTATTCTATGTTCGGTTATCTAGAATCAGGTCCACTCAGCCTGTTTATAATGCCACTGCATCTGGGCTGCTGTGTTCAATCGTCGAACCACATAGTAATGAACTCTCCAAAGTAACTGGAAAGAACTAAGCACAGCGTCACCTTGATTTTTTAGAGCTTCCAGAAAATGTCTGTCTTCGCGGCTGGCCTCACACTGCGACTTGTTCGTATGGTCCCAAAGGACTTTATTTCTAAGTGTTATTTGTGGTGGTTCCTTGAACAGACGCTCAGGTTTTATAGCAGCCGCCTGGGCACGAACTCAACGCACGCCCGCTGCCTCACAATTCCAACTCAGTAGCATACGTGCATCCTTCGCGAAGGAGGTCATAAATTCGAGCACTTATTTTGCATTGTGACCTGCTGGAGTGGAGTACACAAGTTTCCCAATGAAAATGTTCTGCACCAGGATGAAAACATAAATTCGCAAACTGGCCGGCCGAGTTAGTGCCAAGGGCGGCGGCGGCGGTGCACTCCGCTCGGCACGTAGACCGACCCGCTCTGAAAGTGAACTCGTAAAAAGTGAATTTTAATGCCCGACTTTCGTGAATATCGTTGCGCATAATTTGGAATATGCTCGTCGAATGGTGTCATTTGCGCTTGCTCCGCTTTGGAATTTGCATTTTGCTGTTTTTTTTCGTTTTCGTATTTCTACGCTTTTGTATTTTGGTGTTTTTTATTGCTCGTACGATTACTGAAGGCGTTGAAACAAGACCCCGTGAAAGAAGACCCCGTGAAATAAGGCCGCAAAGAAATTAAAAAACGAAGTCATGAAATAAAGCCCAAAATAATTGCCATAATTTTGAGGCTGAACCCCATTTATTTGGAGTTTTATTTCATTTCTTTTCTTTGGGCTACATTCCAAGGACCCAATTTTTAAAATGAACTAAATCCCCGAACAACCACTCAACGCGCTTGAAATGCTTGTTGGGGCTTCACCTTCCGGGGTCTCTTTTCAAGCAGCCCTCTTTATTGATTGTTCTTAAGAATTTGTCGACATTCGCGCCCCCGCTCTGGCTGCATGTGGAGTGGAGGGCGTGCCTGTGCCTGCTTGCATGTGCAGCTAATTGATTGAAGCATGTCGAGTGGCGGTACTTCGCCTTTTTAACGCCTTCCTCCGCTCTGTGAGAGTGTGTTTGTATTAATTGGGCTTTACTCTTCCGCAGTGAACTGTTCCATATTCAGCCGGAAGAAAAAGCAGTGCCGAGACAAGTATTTGGCCAAGCACAACGCCATTTTCGATGACCTGAACATAATCTCGTATGAAGAGGTCATCAAAGTGCCAGGTAGAGGCGATACGAACGGGTATGCCTGGTTTTCCAAACTAATGCAATCTTTTGCAGTCGGTGAGCCGAACTTCCGTCGCAAAACCTTGGTGCTGCTGGGGGCACACGGTGTGGGGCGCCGCCATATCAAAAACACGTTCATAGCGAAGTATCCTGATAAATATGCTTATCCCATACCACGTGAGTTCCAACTGCAGAAGCACATAATGCCTTTACTGTTACTGAGTGTGTTGTTCCATTGCAGATACAACGAGACCTGCAAAACCCGAGGAGGAGAATGGTCGCAGTTACTACTTTGTGTCGCACGACGAGATGATGGCCGACATTGCAGCGAATGATTATTTGGAATATGGTAAACCAGGCCAGACGGACCTCCAGCAGACACTCTCGCTTTTTACTTAATTTTTTTTATTGATGGCATATTCAAGTTTCCATTTTCATTGCTTTACTTTCACCCACAGGCACTCACGAGGACGCCATGTACGGCACGAAATTGGACACGATACGTCGCATTCACACCGAGGGCAAAATGGCCATCCTGGATGTGGAGCCACAGGCGCTGAAAATTCTACGCACGGCCGAGTTTACTCCGTACGTTGTGTTCATAGCGGCGCCCTCATTGCAAAACATCGCAGACGTGAGTGTTTCGAGGTTTCGGCTGGTGCGCAGCGGCAGTGATTGCTGATTGTTTCCGTTTCCCTCTTTTGTTCTCGTTTAGTATGATGGCAGCTTAGAGCGCCTGTCCAAAGAGTCGGACATGCTGCGAAAACTGTACGGGCACTTCTTCGATTTGACCATAGTGAACAACGACATTAGTGAGACCATCGCCGCGCTGGAGACCGCCATCGAGCGCATGCAGACCACAGCCCAATGGGTGCCTGTGGCGTGGCTTTACTGACAAGACAGTGAACTCGAGTGCCCCGACTGCTTGGAGGGCTGTGATTGCGAATGGGAGGCGTACACGAATGCAGCCCAGACCACAGGACTTTTCTGAAGGGAACCAACGCAAAGCATCACTTCAAACAAATTAGAACACAATTAACAAAATAATTAAAAGCAATAATGAAACGTTTACTTGCAACAGTGCACAAAAGAGACACATTTTAAAGTAATTATGTAATTAGAAAAGGGTGTGCCACACATCCGAACCACACACTTTATGCATGCATCTAGTTAAGCGCCACTCCCAGGCTGCGGGCCGAGCGGGGCCCAGTTGGGGCGCCACGTATTATTAGGTTACGAAGACGAACGGACAGCGAGCGAGGGAGAAAGTACGTTATAAAGAGAGTTAAAAAGAAGGATAGAAGGAAAGTAAGATAGACGAAAAGTTCATTCCAAAAGAAGGGTGCAGCAGCAGGACGATCTTTTTCGTATTTGTTAAGTTTTAAAAATTGTTATTAAAATATAATTTATGAATTACGCTTATATGCACTTGTTGAAAAATTTAAGTTAACTCAAGTCTCAATTCAGTTAAGAACAAAACAAAACAAAACAAAACAAACCAAAACAAAACAAAAGAAACCCAAACAAAACGAACCGAAATGTAAAAAAGGTTAAATTAAAAAAAACACAAAAAAAGATAAAAACAATATAGAAACACGCAGCAAAACTATGCGACATTTATTGAGAAGTATTAAACAAAACGCAATTAAAAGAGTTTCAGTGACTTACAAGAACTTATTTAAATATGTATATTAAAAGTAAAATGTGCACTTTTCGAAGCGAGGCGGAAGAATTGCTCAGCGAGGACGCGGAAGCGGAACCAAGAACCAGACAAAGGAAATTCAAATGAAATTGTAACGCTACACACAGAAATAAAGAAATTAATTATTATGTATAAATAAATAAGTTAGGAAAAATCACAGAGTGAGCACAAATTACTACTACAAACTTACGATTTAATTCACACACACTCACACACACACCAACACTGAGATTCGTGTACATCCATAATGATAGAATGAGAGACTTCGTCCTCCGGGCCAACATTGAACTGTCAGAGGTCAGAATTGTTGAGTGTCAGAACAAAACATAAACATAAAAACAGAGCTTGAGACAGTAATTTTGATTGGGGATCTCGGGAAAGGCGGAATTTTTCGTTCTCTCATTCTGGCGCACACACACACACGCGAGGTGAAATTATATTTTGTTTTAAATAAACTCAGGTTGAATTATTTTATGAGCAGCAAGGGACGATGAAGCTAGAGAGAGATCTAAGCCTAAGAATATAGTATTGAACCTAAAGTATTAAGTACACACATATACAGAGATCAAAAATAATAACACACCTCTCCCGCCCCCCGCATACACAAATAAAGAAACACATTAACTAGTAATTCAGCGTAGCATAACTCCAAAGCAGGCCAAATTAATTAAGGATGTAGCTGAACAGCATACAGTGAGATGAAAGAACGGGTGCCAAAAACGGGACACAAATGCCACTTCCCCACCACCAACAACACCACCCACAAGCACACATTTATTCCCAAATGCAATTAAAGTTACGACCCCATTCGTGGCCAATTCACATTTAAGTAAAAGCAGGTGAGAATCCACTGAAATAGTGGGACTAGAAATCCTCAAAGAAGCAAGTGCCATTCAATGAAATTACTCGGTGTTGAGAGATACCACTTTATAAGCGGATATACAATTTTGATGCTGAAACCGTCTCTCTGGATTGGGTGCAATTTAGAAGACATATAGACAAACACGTCACACACACAGAAACACACACATATACGTCACACTCATACACATAACCCAACAGGAGCAGATAATTATTTATAGCAAACAACAAGACACTCAAACCAATGTTAACACTACTATTAAAAAAAACAAAAAGAAAGCAAATGAAGTGAAAGAATCACGAAACAATTATGAAATGTTATTGGATTTATAATTATGCGTAACAATAAAACTAGCAAAGATCCGCAATTTAACTAAACACATACATAAGTAAACAATTATACACCAACTCGCATGCATGTGGACGAAGTGAAATATGAAACACGCACTGCTGTGAATGCATATGCAAAATGCAAGATAGGAACAGAACGACGAAGTGAAGTATGAAACACGCACTGCTATGAACGCAAGATACGAGCACAACTGCAACTCCAACCGCAGTCGCAAGTGACGGAGACGCTGGGGCAGGCATTCGCTCGCACCTCCACACATCGTACACGATCATACGCGAACACGACTGAGAGGAATGTGTGACTAGGGCGAGTGTCCTGCACGTCGAAATATAAGGAGAATATTATTCATAGTTGAAATTTTAGTATTGTACGCGTTGTGCGGAAATATAAAGATACTGTTGTTAAATATAAATCAATGATTAATTAGCTAATACACACACACATACACTCTAACACACACACACCCACAACTCTTATATAAACATATGCATACATAAATTTATAGTAGTAGAAATCCAGGCTAAACATTTATATTTCGTTTGCATTTGGCTGGCTGGCAGACACACTTTGGGCTTCTTAAGAGTGCAACACAAACAACAAACAACAAAAACTACACAAAAGCACACCGACAATTGCCACTACCACTGAAACTAAACTAAAAATCGAAAACAAAGCATTCCACGTAATTCTGTACATTTCCATTCCAGTCAATTTCCCTTGATTATTTTCTTTCCTATTCTTATACGGATTAATTTGTTTGTACTTTAACGCACTCGTATTGTAATTACTTTAGAACATACACCAAACGGTCGACTCTCGACTGTCTTCCTCATAGATTAATCTCAAAGTATACCAGAGCTTATTTTGAAATCTCCAAGAAAAACAAAACATAAAACGATATCTATAAGAATCTATGGTTTCATAGGGTTGATTTAAAGTGAGAATTTGAACCTTACAACTGGCACTGACACTGACACTGACACTGACGCGGTCGCACTTCCCCTCCTCCCACTGTTCACGGTACCATTTGAGTTTGTTCGTTCCATTCTATACACCGTTTCCATTCTAGCAATTGTGCAAACCTGCGAGTACACACACACACAGCGGAGTCGAGCGAACCTGGTTGGGTCCGCTCGGGTTCTTGGTTGGCTGGCAGGCTCAAATGTTGTTAGTGCATTCATTGAATTAAGTTAGGTTGGGTAGGGTAGGGTTGGGCTGGGTTCGGTTCGAGTCGGTTCGGTTCGGTTGGGCTCAAAGCACACATGTATGTAACTAGTTTCTTTGTATGTATGTATTATTAAAGTGAAATGATCCAAATTGTATTTGTCTTGACCCCCAAAGTTACACTTCATAGAGAAGAATTGTGAGAAGCTATAATAGTGAACAACAAAAACAAAAGAGAAGATCAGAAAGAAGTAACGTAAAGAAGAACCCAAAGAAAATTTTAATTTCGTATTGTAGATTAATAAACTAAATTAATATAAAGTAAAAATAAATACAATTTAAGCGATGAGAAGTGGAGTGGAGTGAAAAATAAAAATTATTGTTGAAATTAATTCTGAAGTTAGAATTTTCTCTAATGCATGACGAAGAAAATTAATTCAGTACACAAATATAAGAAACAAAAAGAATATTATAATAACAAATAAAACAAATAAAACAAAGTGAATGAGTAAAAACCAAAACAAAGAAATTGTTATTTAAGCAAATTGCAAAAGCAAAAAAAAAAAAACAAAAACAAAAGTAATGTAATACATTAAAAAAAATATAAAACCAAAATATTGAAACCACATGAATATATATACTTATATATTATATATATTTAGAATAAATATAAATAAAAATCAGCAAAACCGAAAACAACACCAGAATATTTAAATAAGTAAGAATTTGAAGCGAAAAAAGCAAAGTACCAAGGAAAAGAATATGAAATACACATTAGCAAAGCGTTCCGACTGCTTTTTATTGCAGTTCCAGGAAAATTGCGCGAAATGAGTTCAGTGTCGCCCGCGCACTTGCAGCAAAACAGGCGAAATTCTCGGAAATTCCGGCACCCGAACTGGCGAAGTGTGAAGAATATTGTAGTGCATGCAGTTGGCAAAACCCCAGCGAATACCCTACACGTGGCACAAATTGCGAGACAAGTTTACTACTAAAAGTAAAATTCGGAGGTTTATACAAAGTCGCTCCTAACAAGGTACAAACCTGAAACATATTTGTTTACTTTAGGGAAGAGAGAAGGAAAAATAACGGGAGGGGAAAGAGTACAAACTAATTCAGGAAGAGTACAAACTAAGTCAGGAAGAGTACAAACTAAGTCAGGAAGAATTCAAACTAAGTCAGGAAGAGTACAACATATTTCAAAAGCACAATTCATAGAAACTCAAAACTCCAGTTTCCACTCCTGTCCCGGTTTAGGGCTCTTCACCAAGAACCACGAAGCTCGCACGGAAAATATTTTTTACTGGCGGCAACATTCTCTACTCTCTTCCAACGTGTGTCAAAGTTCCACTGCCAGTTTCTTATGAACCGCATTCCAAGTCTGAAAACACACCAAGCAAAACATATGGCAAAGGGTCACTTGCACAGCCCATCGAACCTTCCTGTTGCTTACTTGTTGGGTTCGACGAATCTTGCTTGTTGGGTTTGACGAAGCTTGCTTGTTGGGTTCGACCTGGCTGCCTTGATGTTGTTGTTGCTGGCTCCTTAACTCCTTTGCTTTTGTCACCCGTGGTCTGATTGGTGTGGTCAATCAGCTGATATAATGGCAATGCCAGAATTGTATAGAAAATTCTTTAACCGTATCGAATACACAATTTGTGCTCTTCTACCACTCCACCGCCCTCCACTAGACTCATTATAATTAGTGTAAAAAACGTCCAACGTAAAATTGCTCTGCCAATCAATTATGAAGAAGCAACATTTTTCTAACTTTCTCCTCTCCCCTTGCAATGCAATAACTTGAAAAAGCGAAATTCCTAAACCGAAATCACGGAGAACGACATCGAAGCAGACAAAGAGTCATAATTCAGCCGAGAATGTGATTTATGCATAGGCATGTGAAACACTTAAAAATGCCTGCGTGCGCAGAGTTCACTCTATAATCGGCCCGAGTGTGAATGAAGCTCCCCTTCCCCATCCATATACAATTTCCAGTACAACTATCGTCAACTTTATGTTATTAGAGCACAACTTAACAATGCTGAGTATCGCCTGCTCATTTTCTGGTCAACGAGGTCAGCTAAAAACCACTCATCGATTGATGGATCTGACATGTCTCGTATGATATTCAATGGAACCTCTTTGGGGTCTCGCAAGAAGGCATCTCTCTGCCATCTATTCTGTAAAGATTCCCACTACAAGCCTCACTAGAAATACTTAACTTTAGAAAGTCCTGTTTACTTACTCCTGAACCAGCAGAGCGGGCTCTTTAGGCAAATACACTTTTAATTCTCTTACAGTAGTGTGTGGGGCGAAGGTCAAATCCTGCGCTTTATTATGACTTCGAAATGGTTTGACGGGTAAGTCAGAGGTGCGTTGTTACGCGGTGGTATCACAATAGACCCATGGTGGTCTGAGTGGGTTGGTCTGTAGACTGGCTACCACGATAACCTAGCCTATCCTTCTACTGAACCTTGTACGTTGACTTAACACGTGGCCAGATGCCTGAGTGGGTCTTGCAGTATGTGGGTAATAGTTGGTTATCTTGCTACAAAGAGAACTGGGCATGATTCAAGATTCACTGTAGACTGTCTGGAGTTAATACCGCATTGACTTACAGTGCACAGTGGGTTGTTGAGTGCCGTCCGAGCCGTCTTGACTTCCCATCTGGCTTACAGTGCACAGTGGTTTGTCGAGTGCCACTGCAATCCGAGCCGTCTGCCTTCCCACCTTCCGGCAAACACCATCATTTACAGTGTTAGGAAATCCAGAGGCGCTGCGGCCCAGGCTTAAGTAGAATATCGTGGTTTGTGCTGTTCTTGAAGCTTCCAAACACCTGGCAGTGAAGTTCGCGCAAACATTGACCCAGTTGGCTCCCTTGCATACCTCCGTGCCGTAAACAGTGAAGTGCAATTTTTGCAATTTCAGAAACATCGGAGTCCCCTCCATTCCCTTGCGGTCTGTTGCTGCCACAGCTGCGGCTACTGCTGCCGCCCATTAATGGCAATTTGTTTATTTTTAGCGCGTCTTAATGAGCCCGTTCAATGCGATACGGCACCTGTGCCTGCATCGGTTCCGGTGGCAAACATTCAAATTCCGCAATTACTACGGGCAAACGTCGAGGGAAGAGGGAGAGTGGAAGCGTACTAAATTGCTTGCATGCATAGAAATTAGTAAGAAAATTGATAATAATCGTGTAAGTTGGGAGGGAACAGTCCTCTGACGTGTGGTTTATGGCGCCTTGCACGTGTGCTTCCACTTCTGCCCCTCACTCTAGCTTTCAGTTTCTTCTGCTGAGTCATGCTGCCAGTTGTTTTCCCCATTTTTCTAATCTTTTTTCAGGAACTTCAGTTCATTTTCTTATGAACACACAATGCGGATCTGGTTGAGTGACGACAGGTGCTCCCAGTTTCTTATGATAACGATATTTCTACATGTAGATTCCTTCTACCTTACTTTTCGACATCTGACCCATATTGAACTACTCTATATACGAGTGGTGTTCATAGTTCATAGCATCAAGATTCTTCTGGCATGGACTAAGCTTGCCATGAAAAACCAGGAACTACGGACAAAGGGTGATGTATGCATTTCAAATCCACTGTGATACCTAGAATGAGAGGGTTGTCGATTCCGTAGCAAATTCATTATGACTCCATTAAGCACATTCAAAACAAATCGGAGAAAGTGGGTAAATAGGCGTGTTATCTGATTAAACACCACGAGACGATTTTTTCCTATTCCACAAATGCTGAATTGTTGTCGTCGGTTATTTGTGGAGGCAGAGTCCGAAAGCTCAACATATTATCTAAGGATCTGCCCAAGATTTTGATGGACGAGATATCAAATTGTGGGCTGACGGGGATGGCCACAATCTTAAAAGAGAGATATAACTGGTAGCGCATAAATAGGATCGTTGGTGACTTTAAGTAATCATTTATTGAAGGAAGAGTAATCTAAGGCCAGAGGGATGGGTTGATATCCTCCTGTAAATTGTTAAGAGGAAGTTCTTGCACGAGTTTATAAAAAAGTAGCGTTCTAACCTCGTTTGAGAATGAGTTATTAAGATTTGGTGGAATTTGGAAACATAGGAATTCTAGGAATGTTAATCAAAAGCAGATTAATCCCAGCCACACCACTGAGCTGATAAGGATTGTAGTTAAGGCGTAAGTGGGTGGTTTATAGTAGAGCAAAGTTACAGATTAGGGGTCAGAAATGATACCTGTTGGACTATCAGTCCACCATTAGTCATCAGAAATGATACCTGTTGGACTATCAGTCCACCATTAGTCATCATCATTGCTGGCTTGACGATCCTAGTTGAACCTTGACCTCCCATTAGTATGAGGTAAACATTTCGTTTTACCCTCACAGACAAGGGTGAATCACAAAGCAAACTACAAACAATCCACCACAAGATACGAGTACTCTGGAAACATGGACCGTAGTTAGCGAGTTATCTGGACACTTCGTGGGGATTAATTCTACACTGTAAGATGAATATACTAAAAGCAAATTCTAGACTTGGGAAGGACAACTGAACAGAACTGAAGGAGGACATTTTGCAACTGGAACTGAGAAGCTTCTTGGAACTAACGAAGGGTACATCCGGACGGAGATTCGAGTAACTCTCAAAGAGCATACTAAAAAATAGGAGCATTGCGCAACATTGCGATTATGGCGAATCTCATCCTCAGCGCCGATTTGTCGCCATTTCACTTTTGTTCGATTTGCAGTTGTTGCAGAACTGGACGCAGCCACTTGCTCCCTTCAAAATATTTTACCACATAAAGAAAAATGTCTAAACTGTTGACAGAAGCGGAAGTGGGCAGTGGCGGATCTAGTGCTGCTGCCGTCGCTAGGCGCCATTTCTGTGGACTCATTGGTAGTTAGCTTTGGAGATTCCTTCTAGGTAACATTTGACCTTGCAAGTTCCTGAATAGCTTGTAGTACTTGAAAATGACCACACAACAATTGGAAGGACCACGCAGCAATTGGAAGGACCACACAGCAATTGGAATGACGACACAGCAATTGGAAGGACCACACAGCAATTGGAATGACGACACAGCAATTGGAATGATCACGCGACATGATCCGCATATGGATCAGAGGCACACCTCTCTAGTGATAAGCATATAAATCTTGAAATCGTAAGCTGCCAGGTTTGAGTGTTGCTCACGACAGGATATTCTGTGTCAGAGAACACAGAGAAAAGAAACTTGAATGTCAAACGGCAAAGCAGCGAAAAAAAGCAGACGGACATTGTACACGAATCCACTAAAAATCGTGGTGAATCCACTCAGAATCGTGGTGAATCCACTCAAAATCGTGGTGAATCCACCCAAAATCGTGGTGTGTTCTCTACGGACGCTGGCAGCGAAAAAGTCTTTCCCTTCTTTGGTCTGTGTCACTTCTTGTTTCATTTCAGTCGAGTCACAACCTTTTGATTATCTTACTCAAGGCTTCGCCTTCGTCTTTCCATGCCAGTCGCAAGCTTTCTATTAATGGTCCTTATACCTTATACAAAGCCTCTATGGCCAAATAAGGCTCTTTTTTACAGGGGCCCACACATGCATCAAAGAGGCCACAGCTCCGAGCCAGTCAATTTGCTTTCAGATGCGACTGTGCCACTTGAATGACAACTGCACAAGTGCTTCCAGCCACAGCAGTGCATAGAAATGTTGACCCCTGCGAAGTGCATTTCCAAGCCACTGATGCCCGTGCATGGTGTGGAATCGTAAATGAGGCAGACCGTGTGGAGCGGGGCGGGCGCTTGTGTGTTTATGCGCTTGTGCGGTTGGTGTGTGCCTCCGTCCGTCTGTCCGTCCGTCCATCTGTCGCACGTTCATTTAATAATGCAACACAGAACACAACAAAACGTAAAAAACAGCCAAAAAGTGTAAAACACAGACAAAATCAATACAAACAACCGGTGAGCAGAGAGCGGAGAGCGCAACCTGCGCGATCGTCCGTCCAGCAGTTGCACGAGTGTCTGCGCCGAGAATGCGGCGTATTAGCTTTGGCTGGCCGGAGCGCGGCAACATGTTGTTGGCAACATTGTCTTGGCCAGCTCGCTGAGCGGCTCAGTGTTCAGCGCGTCTGGCGCACTTGGCCGCTCATTCGTTGTGTGTGATCCGTGAAGAGAAGTTGTGGCGGTGCTCGCCCGCGTGTGAGAAGTGTAAATAGCGAACGAGAAAAAATTCACCGAAGACAAAGAAGTCAATAAATACACTACCAACCTACCTACCGACATAAATAACAGCGTTTTTGGAGCCGCACTTGCCAAGGAGTGCTTCTGGGGGAAGCGCGCACATGAGCAGCAAGCAAAACAGAGCTGGAAGTCGTGCTGCAAACGCTTTGAGAGCAGCGCCCACCGAGCGCCCGTGCGAAACGTTTGCCAATTCGTTGAACCTAGCGACGACGCACCGTAGTCCAGCGCAGTATCCAGAGCCGCTCTAGCGGAAGTTACCGCACCGCCCGAATTCATGGTGGCTGGGCTCACTGTAAATATTACGCCTGATCGCTGTCAAGCGAAAAACTATTTAAATTGCCTTGCGAAGCGTTAACAAGAACGCAGCGCAGCGGACGGACTGGCAATCGCTCGTCGACTCTGCACCAGTGTTGGTGATTGTGGTGAGTGCGCGTGCGTTTGTGTGTGCGAGTGTGTGCGAGTGTGTGTGTGCGGCGTAGTGGGAATCTTCAAACTTCAGTCTGCGCCGCCTGCCTTCAGAATCGAACGTAAGTAAATAAGTGACCTTTAACACGAAATACCAGCAACGAATGTGTTTAATTGTGAGCATGCTGCAAGCGAGTAGCAAAGCGTGATAAGGCAAACCAGTCAACGTCGATTGGGCAGTCGGTGGGTCGGTGGGTCGGCTGGTCGAATGGTCGGTGTGCCGATCGGCCGGTGAGGCAGCGATATAGCGACATACAGCGAACGAACGAGGGATCGAGTGCTAGCTGCCAGGCGTAGCGGTCGGTACACATCAGGGATGCCAAGTCACGGGGAATTCCCCGAGTTGTGGCCAATATTTGCTATGGTGCAGGATCAACGAAGATTCGGATCATGCACTTTGTAAATGTTCCAAAGAGATTGGGACGGGATTAGCAAGGAAAAGGAGAACAGGAATTTTGAGGGTCGCAAGCAAAATGAAGGCTTAGGTTTAGATTTAGATTTATTTAAGGGTGTTATACACTGCGACCTGAAAGATCTATTGATGAAGGCTTGGCTATAATATTGTTTATCAATTCCATCGATTCAGGGAGGCTTCTTCAAAGAGTAGCGACATTGCCATGGAACTCTTATTTTCGACAACAAATTCCTCAAATCTAGAGAAGAGATATAGACTTAGGAAAGATGGTTACTATGTGCGACAGGTGGTGTCCCTAACAGAGAAAGAGAACTAATATGAATCATATGCATTTCGGTTTCCATCTTTCCTGTCGGTCATAGCCTTATAGTAGCCCAGGTGAGGTTCATAGTAGCCAGTTGTCCCTGCGTCCAAAGTTTCTACCATTTTCAAAACATGAGTTTCTCAACCTTTTCTAAACTTTGCCAGATCTTGGGATTGGAACCCAATCAATTGAGGCCCTTTTTCAAACTGGGGTTGTGGGGGATTTTTGTCTAAAAATGTGAGAGACTTCGGAAATTTGGTCCGAGGAGTAGGAGGAGTTTATAACTTTGGCTTGGGATCCCTGGTACACATTCCCACCGGGAATTTTTTCTAAAAATGTAAGAGACTTCGGAAATTTGGTTCGAGGAGTATCGAGGAACTTTAGCTTGGCATCCCTGCTACACATTCCCACAGGGAATTGTTTCTAAATCTGGAGGAGACTTCGGAAATTTGGTCCAAGGAGTACGGAGGACTTAATAACTTTGGCTTGGCATCCCTGGTACACATTCACACCGCTCGCGTTTGTTTACGCTGCTGGCTCGTTCGCGGCTTTATCGTCGGGGCGACCGCTTATCGCTTATCGCCACCGCTTAATGTGATTCTATTTTGAATTCTCGATTATTTTTTCTTGGCTTTTCCATGATCGCAGCGGACGTCGCATGTGTGTGTCCCAGTGTGTAATAATTTGTAGCTGGCAGTGAAGTGCTCGTCTGTAAGTGACACTGGAGCGTGTCGAGGCACAATGCCACTTTGTTTACAGCACAAGGGAGCAGAGCTCCAAAATAGTCGGTGGTGGCGGGCAGGCCTCTGTGGCTAAAAATAAACGCAGAAATACAGCCAAAGGTGGAAATGTGGAAGCACTGTGGTCAATGCGAACGCGCCGTTGTGTTGTGGTGTTGAATTTTGATGCGGCGGCGACGCGCTTGCACAAGGTTGCTGATTACTGACTGACTGACTGACTGAATGACTGAGTGAGTGGCTAACTGAGTGCGTACCTTTGTGGTCCGTCGTTGTCAACGAAATCACCGAGCAGAGCTCAGTTGACTGTGCCTTGCATGGCAGTCCCAATTGAAACCCGCAGAACTCACAACAAAGGAGCACAGTGCGCATCGGGACGTCAGTCCCTGAGGGTGGTCATGTCATGTTTGGTTAGATTTTTTGTTCTGGTGCGGTTTGTGCTGATCTTCTGCTGCTGCAACTGTCGCTTCAACTTGTTCTGTCATTTTTGCCACATATGACTTCAGCTCACATTTCGGAGGCAGTTGCGCTTGCGTAAGTAGCGTTAGTTGTTGGCTCATTTGTGGGCCAAGACTGGCTGCTAGTGCCGCTGTTCGGTTGTTTGCTGTTTGTTGTTGTTGTTGCTGTTCCAATCGCTTCAATTTGAAAGGCTTTGCGGTGTAACCGGTTTCTCGTTTGTTTGGGTCGTGCATGCTCGGCATGTTTGGAAACTATTTGCATGCCGCTGTTGCTGCCGTCGTTGCCGTTGCTGTTGACGCTGCTGCTGTTGTTGTTGCTGTCACTGCGCCGCCGCAAACCAGCACAGCATCTTTTTGCTCAGCCGCCGAGCAGCTCCACTCAAATTAGGGTTCTTTTCTCATTAGCTTCAACCTTTGCCGCTTCGTTCAGCATTGAAATCATTAAAAAATTTATTTTTATCTTATTTTTTATTTGTTTCTCATTTATATTTTATTTGATCTTTGTTTGGCTTTGCTGCGTTTGCTTCGCATTTGTTTGCTTTGCCTTTTCCTTTGTTTATGTTTGCTTTTCTATTTGGCTTTTTGTCGTTTTTGGAGGCATCCGTTTCCATGCCTCACGTTTGGCCATTTCAGAGGTTTTAATTGCGGTTTTGAACCAGCGCCGCAGTTCAACAGGTGTCAAGTTCGCCGCAATTCGAGTTCACGGCCACTTTAAAGCAATTCACTAACGAAACCATAACGAAAATTTGAATATTTCTGCAGGCGGAAGAGTGCAGAATTGCTCGGAGCTGCCTGCGAGCGGCTCCAATTCTACGCCGGCCTCTCGCCCGTCGGCGTAAATGTGCAAACCTTGAAAAGCGGTTTACATAATTCACACTTACGAACCACGCCGATGAGTGGAGTAACAAAAATAATCTTAATTTTTTTACTATTTTAGTAATTGATCACATTTTGTGTGATTGGCGTGCGCAAACATTTTTTTGTTTTGTTTTTGATAATCACTCACAAATCGCTTTCAAGGCACTCGCTCCGCTTGCTCAATGTGGACCGTGAATCTGCAAATGATTCGCCAAAGCAGAGTTAACGGACGTTTAATTATTCAGGTTTACTGCTCCACTTAAATGCGGAACTGAGTGCCGGAATCTCATCCTCGGTTTGAACGTGTTTCTGATAAAGCCATGAAATATCTGGAAAGACTCCTTGCACTTCGCTTCAATAGTAGCAACTTCACCTGAGTGGTTGCAAGATTGTGACACAAACAGGTCCAGGATGCAGTTCGTCGAGCAATAGAAGGATTTATTTACAGACTGGTGTCCACTCTCTGCTTAGTTTCTAGTAAAAATAACCCAGTTCTTACACACTCCTGGGGAAGTGGGAAAGAGAATGTCGGATTTCACTCCTGGTATCCGAATCAGTAAGCATTTTCCGTCCGGTACTCAAGCATTCCCGTTCCTCAAACTTTCCCAAAGGGAAAATTCCCAAAGTAAAACTGAATAAATCCCCCCAAAATTACCCTCCACCCCCAATAAGATATAATGAAAGACACTCCCTAAACATATTATACATTGCACCATAATTCATTATATCTACCTCGCAGGGTTGTGGGCACAGAGTTTTCGCTGCCAGCATCCGTAGCGGACACACCACGATTTTGAGTGGATTCACCACGATTCTGAGTGGATTCACCACGCTTTTGAGTAGATTCATCACGATTTTGAGTGGATTCACCACGATTCAGAGTGGATTCAACACGATTTTGAGTGGATTCACCACGATTCTGAGTGGATTCAACACGATTTTCAGTGGATTCACGAACAACTTCCGTCTGCTTTATTTCGCTGCTTTGCGGTTTGACGTTTAAGTTTCTTTACTCTGCATACTCTGGTTGTGGGTGCGAATTTCGCCCCGGGTAAGTTCTCAAGCATGCTTCTTTCTAAACCTTTTTCTCTTCGAGTCGAAGGCCTAAGTTGATAGTACTCATTCCCCCAATCCCTTGCAGATATGTCTGCAAATCAGTATATCTGCAAAGGGGGGGTTGGGGGAATGAGTACTATCAGCTAAGGCTTTCGACTCGAAGAGAAAAAGATTTGGTAAGAAACATTTTTCAGACCAGTCCCAGGCCAAAATTCGAATCCTCGATTCCCCGTATGTGAGTCTAGCATTCTTAGACCACAGAGGCCGACCTCTCAAAAAAATTTGATTCAATTGGGTTATCATTCCTTTACCAAAATAGGGGCATTTTCTCGTTATAAAAAACACTCCCAATTTTGTGGAGAAGATTTCTCTCGTTCAGTCTGGGGTCACTTTTCAGTGGGGTCAAATTATACTGAGCGAGTAACAGAGCCAAAAAGTGGAGAACGTATCTAATAAATTGTTGGTCCACCATTAATAGTGGAATTCGACCCGGCTCTGATACCCTCATCCACTCTTCTTCACCTCACCAGATTACTTATTAATTCCCTTGTTGCTCTCTTTTCAGTTCAGATCCCCGGGATCTGTTCGTGGTGGCTGCTGCAGGTCTATGCGAGAGGCCACGTCAGCCACTCCTAAATGAGCGATGAACCCTAGGAATGGGTTGTTTTGGCTGCTGGTGCTCTTCCTTGCTGTGTGCCAACTGTGCTTTGGTGGCAGCCGCGAATCCCAGCTGCGCATAGGCAAGGCTATCAACATCTTCGTGCGTTATGGCTATCTGGGCATCTCGATGCGTGTGATACCCTACAACGACAGCTATGAGAGCGAGAAGTGGCTCTTCAAGGAGCCAACAAAGAACATATTCAAGGTGGGCACTTCATCATCGTGGACAAAATGCCATTAATGTACCTAATTTTTGTGATTCCAGAATATCAGCACTTTAAGTGAAAACCGGGAAGAGAACGCACCCGGTATTTTCCACGGCGACTTTCACATGGAGTTCTGCGACAATCGCCGTCAACTGTTTCAGGCGTACTTCCGCGATTTCACCATCGAGCGTCTGGACAAGCCGTGGGAGGCGTTTACGGGCGGTTGGTTCTCGGACAATGCCGCTAAGAAGCTGGGCATAAACACGTCCTTTATACAGGGTGACTACTCGTATGTGTTGGTGCGTGTGGTGCGGTTTCGCGAGACGGGGAAACTGAAGTCGGAAATTCCGGCCAACCAAACGATTGAGAACGATGTGCGGGAGCGAATGAATCTGCTGACCACGGGCAATGTGACGGGCACCATCAAGTTCATGGAGGCTTTTGGCACGCATTACATCAACTCCTACACGACGGGGAACTCCCTCTACCAGGTGAGATTTGAGCTGACACAAATGCTGTGCCCAACGTGGTTATATCAATGAGTCTCCCTTTTGCTTCCAGGTGTTCGTGTATAATCGCAAAAACTACGAAATGATTAAGTCGCGCATCAAATCGAAGGGCATCAACGGCCTGTCCAAGATGGATCTGAACAACTACTTTGCGCCCTGGTACGCAGAGCACTTGGGTCAGATTCGTTCGGCCAGCGCCAATGCGACGGTGGAGCGCTGGGCTCGTCGCAAACTGCAGTACGAGTACTACGTGGTGAAGTACGTGACGCTGCTGAAGCTGCATGGCAACGGCACGTTGCTCAAGTCCCTGGACATGCTACTCGGAAACGATGCCATACTGCAACTGGACCTCAAGTCGTTGCACATCATCTTCAGGAATGAGCCGGTTAAGCAGAACTGGTTCCACGAGGTACTCGACAACCACATGAAGCTGTGGGAGGTCAACATGCCACAGAACTAAGTGCTCCCCGCCCAGGTGCGAGGAGGCTGAATGCTGAGATAAAGTTCCTAACAGTCAACGACAAATCATACGACTGCCGGCCATGCGTCAAGGCGTACGAGCCGCTCCGCTCACCACCCCCGGAGCTTGGTCTTGACCAGAAAATCTACATTATATTTGGAGCATTGCGCGCGAGTGCAATGTCCTTGTGTTGCCTGTGATAGTTTTTAGCTTGTTCTTATTTCGGAAATGCAGTCGCGCGTGCGCAGCCATGCGTGGGCGGAACCTCTGCCTTGCCACACAAAATACGGGATCAGAGACCACACGAATTTCTGTCTACTTCTAGGTTTAAACAGTTGATAGCATTAGAGAAATCATTGTAAATAAAGTGTAATTTTAAATTTAAGAAGAAACTGTCTGTGATTGTGCCTCCCATCTCAAAGGGGAAGCAGACACGGGGGTGGGGGTCAACATTTGTTCTTCGTTGGTAACCTGGAGTGTGCAATTTGACCTATGAGAGAGACTGTTACCAAAATGCGACGACTCGGCGTAAAATGCAGCACCATCTCCCATCCCCTTGTAAGGTTCAAAATGACAGTATAGTTGTCCCTGTCTCTACTGGTATGGACATACATTATAGTATCGTTGTCTCTGTCTCTACTGGCATGGACATACATTATAGTATAGTTGTCCCTGTCTCTACTGATATTGTTTAAAATTATAGTAGGTTGTTCTTGTCTCCCCTTACATACGCTCCTACGCATATGAAACATGTTGGGAACCTCTAGAATACCCCACCTGGCGTTGCTTCATTGTGGGCGTGACAGCAGCAATAATCTGGCCATATCCTGCATGGATGCTAGTACGGCCCTAATATATACTGACACCAATTTGTGTTCATATATCCCTATTAGAAGCCTAGATAGCGGAATTGTAAGTGGGGTCTCCACAGTTCGTGTCCTTTATCTGAATCACCCCAATTCTGGTGCATGGCCTTGTGTCGTCAATATACGTACTGATATACAATTTCGACCAAAAATATTGTATAGGTCGTAAGTTATAAAATAGTGGGCGTGGCTGTAAAAAGAACCCGCCCATTTTTTGTGTGGCATTTATTGTGATTCCTGCGAAAGTTCGTTGATGAATCTGTAGGAAACTAGTATTGATTTTTGGTTCATTGTGGGCGTGGCAGTAGTAGTGTGATCCTCATATGTTCCAGACACAGTATTATGGACACAATTTACATCACTGCTAATTTTTATTCCCATCGCATCAATACGAGATAAGATAGTGTAACTTTGATTTTGGTCCCAAAAGTTCCAGACATGGAAAGTAGGCGTGTCCTTTCTTGCAGTTGACTTTGTAATGTCCAATTGTGGCTTCTCATGAAATGTTGCCCATAATCCGTTAATAGATCTTAACTTATGAATATTTGTTAATAGTGGGCGTGGCATTTGGTATATTCCGCCCACATTTTGGACAGTGTTTATTACTAGGAGCCACATCTACATTACTACCAAATTGCGGAGTATTGTATTTGATTGCATCGAAGTTATAGTCATTTTAAAAAAGGGGAAAAAAGTTGCATATATGGGAGGTAGGCGTGGTCTTAGGTCTGTATCTTTGTGCAGACTATACTTTTGCAAAGTTTCATTAAGATATCTCTGACAGTCTGGAAAAAAGTGGCCACAGACGGACAGGCGGATGGACAAATTCAATAAAGTGATTCTGAGCATATCTGTATATATACATATGTCCATACCTACCACACCACCTTCTGGTAGTTGACAAGCGCTCCATCGCACAAACTTAGTGTACCCTTTTACTTTTTTTTAAGGTAAAGGGTATCGTAAGTAACGCTTGTACCGCAGACTTTTCTGCAGTACCCTTCTCAGCATCAAGGAATGCTCAACTGTGTTCAGCGCCATCCTACGTCAAACTCTCGAAGCAGTTGTATTCAGACAGTTTGTGTCCGTGCTAGTTTGCATACAATTAAAACAAAAAATGTAAATGGTAAAAACCTCTTTCGGCAGAGAATCCTTTGATGTTCAATTTGAGTTGGTATTTCCATTTTAGGGATATTACATTTTAGGGAAATATTGCATTATTTTAGCTGCGGCGACAGAGGTTTCGGCCTTAACACAGCGCCATCTGTTGTTTCAAAAATGTACTTAGCGATTTCCATATTCCGTACACCAAAATTTCCCTTAGCAAGTGAGGTTTGTGCATGCGCTACAACCAAGCTTCATTTACACCATTTTGGTGGATTATTTTTCACCACACTTCTTCATTTCTTCACCACTCCTTTGAAAAAAAAAAGTTTTGTTTACAAGAAACCTGTAAATATATTTACAGAGAATTCGTTTCAGAGAACACAGAGAAAATAAAGTGTTTTTCGCTGCCAGCGTCCGTAGCGGACACACCACGATTTTGAGTGGATTCACCACGATTTTTAGTGTACACAGAGGAAGGTTGGTACCTCGTCTGGTTAGCTTAAGTCCCCTTCAATATCCGTATGTCCCGGAATTCATATGAGACGTACCCTGAAAACGGTGCTGATGTCATTTAGGGCTACCAGACAGTCCTGGGCAACCTTTGACTCCAGTGCCACCGAGTTCATTGACTTGATGGCCGCCTTGCTATCTGAGTAGATATTGATGATGGTTCTTGTAACGGCGTGTCTACTTAAGTAGACAGCTACCTCCTTTATGGCTAGGACCTCTGCTTGATAAACACCACAATGGTCGACGAGACGGAACGAAAGTTCCAGTCCCAGACTTTCAAACCCCATATGCTTTCGACCATATTTTGTCGATTGGGTACAAATATATTCTACATGAAATATTTAAGTAATTGGATACGATATGTGACATTATATTTTATAAGTACAGGACCCTTGGACCACCCCCATAAATACTCCGCTGTACACGTTGAAAAGAAACTACCATATTTATATGGGTCTATAGAAAATGTCCTATACTCGCATGGGCAAACCTAAAGTATCCGCAAGAATAAAATTGCCCAATATTGTACTACCAAACACATTTTTCTACATAAAGAAAGTTTTACGTAGATAATGTTAAAACTGTGTACAAAATGTAAAACAGTAGAAAAGGACATTTCAATCAAATTTTGAACGGCGACAAAAAACAGAAAAAAGCCACAAAAGTCAAATTAAGAACACAAAGTTCCCGTAAAATGGTTGTTCCACGAGAATTTTGATATCCGAGTGAGTATCATGATTTGGACAAAGCTATCATGATTTTGATAGATTTCTCTTGTTTGGGATAAACCTATCATGATTTGGATATTCTTCATGTTTCGAGGATATTCTTCGCTTACTTGTGAACACCACATTAGCTTGGTGGTGAGTAAAAATCGACTGTCCCTGACGTAATCTCCGGAAATATGTTGCATACCAACTGAAGGTGGATGCAATTTGGTGGCACAAACACAATAATAATCTACTCGCATTCAGTGCTCTGTACACTGGAATCTTGTTCTTGCCAAAAGTTAAAAACTGGGCAATAACAGAGTCCCAGAAAGTGTGTAATATGAAGTTTTCCCCGTCTCCTCCACTGAGCACATCCTAGCCGCAGTATACCCATGGGGAAACTACTTCATTTGTACTCAACGTTGTTGCAAACACTCCTTCTTATCTTTTGTGAAAGGCGCCATTCAGCGAGTTTTAATGGAAGATGAACTTCATAATTGAAACTTTCCGGCACACTTTGTCTGGCAGATAACTTTTAAGTTAGGGGTGGAATACTTGGCCTGAAACATAAGAGGACTTCAACAAGGTTACAGTTCCCCCTGCCAGCTAATTTGATAGATCGTCAATTTTTCATCTTAAATTCAATCACTTTTAGCCCACTTTGTTTCTTGTGGCCTGACTCTGACCATTTATACAGGATTCTACTTCGGTTAAGGAGTTTATTTTTGGGAGCATGGAGGTTGAAAGGACCTGTTACTAGACTGAAATGAATCGTAGCAGCACTGGGCATCATTGGAGTGTGTGGTTGCTCTTACTGCCCAAGCACAACAGTTCATTCAAGATTTGCTGTAGCCCTTCAGAGAGAAAACAACAAGGATGAGCATTTTGAATTCATGAAATATTCCACCCTCTGCACTGCCCCACTCCACTGCAGTGGCCCACTTTCTAATTTTGTAATTCTGATATGGCATTCGATGCAAAATGAATGATGAAAGATGAAAGTAAAATATTGGATTGATAATCCTAAATCACATTAGAGTAATTGACAAATAAAGCAATCGACAGAAAGTTTCCAATTATACGCAATAATCAAATCCATCCATGTCACTCACTCACTGCGCTGTCTATCGACATGGACGACAACATCGGCTCCAGTCACTCCCAAGGCATCTAAGGCAATCGCATCTAAGGCAAGGCAAGGCAAGGCAAGGCAAGGCAAGGCAAGACGGGCGAGCGAGCATTTCGGCATTTCGGCATTTCGGATTTCGAGCAGCGCATCGAACTGAGCGCACTGATGAGCAGTGGTTCCGTGGCGCTCGGTCTGCTTCGGAAACAAAGGAGCAACGGAACGGCGCGGCATGGCGTGGCGTGGCGCATCCGTATATGATAAACTCATCCATCTCCAATCCACTTACGAGCGCAAATATTTACACAATTTATACGAAACGGAGGTATGAGTATATAATATTTCCAAAAACGAACCCAAACGAACCAACACATCAACACAGCAACACACCAATACACCCATACACACATGCATAGCCACGACTCACAGACCGACAATCTCTCGAGCTGAAGAAAGCCAAACCGAACCCAGCCAAAATCATGTGTGCCAATTCCCATTTGCCCTAAAACAACTGAAAATTTCCATTGAGTAAATCAATCTGTGTACATAAATTCAGATTAGCTGCAGCTCGGAGCGGCGAGTATGTGTGCGTGTGTGCGTGGCTGTGTGTGTGAGTGAGTGTGTGAAAGCGCAGAGTGGTCAGCTTCAATTCCATCGAAGCGTAGCGCTTCCATTCATCACGTTGCACTGCAATCAGGCAACCCGCTCCAGGAGCCCCCTCGAGATTCGGCAGAGGTCAACTGGAATCTGATTTCAGTGATTGTGCGGGGGGAGGGGAGCTTAGACACCATACTCTGGCATGGTAGTTTCAGCAAATATCCGAATATCTGCCCCGTTCGCTGCACACTGCTTAATTGCCTCGCAGTACTAATCCTAATACGTCCATTTGTCCACTTGGTTGGCGGCTGAGTGCCGATGCTTAAAATTAATACGAGTGCATAATTGACAAGATTGCGGTGACGCGGAGGCTTTGCTGTTCTCCCAATCGAGGACCTGCTCGACCATTATGATAAACCGTCGCTGCTGGAAAGTCCTTTCGCTGCATGCAGTGCACACGTGGAGAGTCAACGCCAAATCCCGCAAACCCAGGCGGATTATTGCACCCTGCTCGGATGCCATGGCAGCGGCTTTGCGGTAATTTGCTTTAAGCAAAATATCGCAACATCAACACAGGACACAAAACACAAAACACAGAACATGAAAGAGACACAAACAGTCGCAGGGGTTTTCCAAACACGCGATCGGCGCAACTGTCGCCTTTGGTCGCACATGCGGAAAGGTAGCTCTATGGTAATGTGCTCAAGTGGCCGCCGCAGCACTTGTGCCCGGTGGAATGCAGCAGTTATCTGGCCTCACTTGAGAGTCCTTGAGAGCGTTGTTGCGTTGATTGTGGTGGGTGGACCGAGCTCGGCCCTGGTTGGCTTCTGTGTGGCTGGTTGGAATTGCTGATGCAAACGTCGATATCGCGCTAATATGATGTGTACGTGCATCCATCCCACTCGTGGTGAACGCTTCAACCGATGATTGATGATACGCAATTTGGAAAATTAGAAAAGGGGTTGATGCGTTCGCTTGTTGCCACAACAAGGTGCGCCGCTCGTTCGTGCGCCGTTGCGTCTTTGCGCCGTTTCGTCGCCAGTTCGACAGGGCAACTTTGGATGACGCGTGCGGCTGCTGCTGCCGCTGTTATTAGAAAACAATTTAATTAAATATTCACTTGAAATAAAAGCCCAGCGGAATCGTAGTCGTACGCTCGCCCCTGCCCACTTCCCACGTTCTGCCAGCCGCATACCGCTCGGCTGGTCGATGTCGAGCGCGCTGCTTTGAGCGATTTAATGTGAGAACTTTTGTGAGGAGCACTGAAGCATAAAAAAATACTCACTTAAACTAGCCAAGAAAGCTGGGTGGGGTGAGGCCGATCACGAGAGGCACAAAGGCTAAGGGAGACATCAAAGCGGGCTCAGGGAAATAATAGCGGCGTGCGAGGGACTTGACATTGCTGGCGGTCTTTTATAATTTTAACCGGTTTGTTAAGTTTGGAGGACCTTGATCCTACATGTAATATTATAGATAGGCAGATGGGAGTGGCATTTGAGTTGTTACTCCCTCAATAGTGATTCTGTCTATATCGAGAAACAAATGCTTATGAACCCCGTTTGTCTAAAGGTCTAAGCAAATAATGAGAGGTGGGGGAGAGTTATGCGGGCCTAATTCAAACAGGGGGGGGGGCCCATTTTGTGCTCTACACAAGAATGGTCTGGGATGGAAACTGCGAACACATAGCCTCTTCCATCCAATAGTCAACCTCACCTACACCTGGTACCCCCTGTCGATAACAAACGAGGCTCTGGCGACCGAGTAAAGGCGGTATAACTTTACCATCGGCAACCGAGGAAATGCTGTTGCAAAGTAAACCAAAGGTTGGCAGCAAGTCTGGTGACTAAAGTCGACACATCGACACCAGAACTGGAAAGGTAGGCTGATAACCTGCTAATCTTAAATATCATCTTATCACCGAGACCGCATTGCGGTCCTTTGCTCCCCGCGGAGCCATAGGACCATTTATATAATTCAAACAGTGGTATATCCAGGATTCTGATCCTTCAGTTGAACATCCCTCGCTCTGTAGGGAGGAACATGGACAAATTGTTGGCGCTTTTCATAACACGACTTCGTTCGCATTGCTTTCTAAGCTTCCATATGAGGGAAGTGGTTTGAATTTGTACTTCTGGTTCGTGTACTTGATTTCTTTCATATCTTCGATATGGGAAACGAAATTTATGGTTCGTGTACTTGATTTCTTTCATATCTTCGATATGGGAAACGAAATTTATGGTTCGTGTACTTGATTTCTTTCGTATGTTCGATATGGGAAACGAAACTTGTGGTTCGTGTACTTAATTTGATTAAAGGACTTTAAGACGTGTTCTGTAAACTAAGGTCCTTTATTAGTTGATTCTATTCGGAGCTGATTCCGGTTTATATCAACAACTGCGTTCATTTAAGCACCGGTTTTACAACTGGGAGATGATCTACGAATTCACATGGGGATGGTTCGGTCCAAGATTATAAGTTATATATGTCTACGAATTGTGGGCGTGGCTATGGATATGTTTCGGAATTTCGTTGGTATAAATATCTTTAAGAAAAACCATACTTTCATAGATTTTCTTGTTGTGTTTAATTAAACTGAGCCAAGGACTTCTAAGGTGGGGTTGGCGAACAAGTCTTCGACGACTTAGTACTCAGTTGGGGTATTATAAACAGATTATATTACTATATAATACAAAATTATATTACTATATAATCGAATCGCGAATCTATCGTCATTAACTGAGTTTTGGAGAGTTTCTTCTGCAAATGGGAACATGTTCTTACTTCGAATCTTGTTCTAACTTTTAACTCAGTCCAGTTTCATGGGCGCTACAAGATGTGATTAAAAGTTGACCAGTCGTTGGGAAGTGTTTCAGATAAAGAAAATACATATATACATCGGGGCGTTAGGAGTATTTGCCTACTGTGTATTCCCTGTTTACCCTACTTTAAGCTAAAGGACCCAGCTACAAGTCACAATGCCCAGTAAACTGCCAAACAGTGGGACTACAGTCACAAGCAGACCCACCAGTATTGATGGACTAAGCACGCGGCGTCTGATTAAATTGGTTTACGTGCAAAGAACGCTTGCCGCACCATGTAGTACTGGAGCGTGACTAAAGACCAAATGCACACAGTAAACCTTTACAAAAGGACATCGAGCTGCAACGAATCGCGCTGAAAATCACCTCTACACACACATACACACACTCACATAGATGGACTGCTATTGCAACACAAAAGTAAACGCTTACAATGAGGGTAAAAGGATTGCCTGGATGCACAAAGGTAACAAAATGAAGAAGTCATCAGCGGAGCCGTCGATAGTGCCATCATTTTCCCATTGTCTTTTTGTGTGGGTGTGTTTCCAATGAGTTCGTGTGTGGTTTATGTTCACTAATTGCGCAGCACACGCGTCCGGAAGCAATTCACCTGCAATTAAAGTGTCACATTATTCAGTGCAACAACAGCAGCAACGACGACGAACACAACCGAGGTACAAAGGTCACGTGCCACTTTACGCGCTCATAATGAGGCGAGCTCTGTGAATTTGCGTCTCGCTGCTAATGTGGGCGGCAAGAGCGCTGCCTGCGCAAACCCGCACAGCGATCGCCGCTTATCGCAGTGATTGAAGATGCACAAAGCAATTTGAGCATTCATTTCAATTTTAATTTATTTTTCTTTGCAAATATTGACGGCCAAAGTCCGTCTCAGCGGCTCGAGCGGCTCGGCGCGGCCAGGCGTGGTTGTGAGCCGTGAGCAGACGTCGGCCACCGCTTAATCCTCAGTGGCGCACACCCTTGCAACCGACTGCTGCTTCCTGCGACGCCGGGCGTGAGTAAGCTCCCTGGTGGTGGTTGTTGCTACTGTGGCACTGCGCCCACCGTCGCATCACCACTCGCTTCCTCAGCTAATGAAGGCAAATCTGAGCATTAATTTCAAACGAATTTGTTTTGATCCCGAGATAAGCTGGCATTCATTTCACTGGCTTTTAACAGCAATCACAACAGTCACAATTGCGGGCTTTACGCTCTCCACTCCACCGCCACGGAACGCCTGGTTGGCCTGCCCTGCCACCGTTCAACAATTGCCCCGAGCATGGGTGGGAGTCAGTGGGGTGGAAAATCGCTTGCCATTTGTGTGTGTGTGAGCGTGTCTGGTATTTTGATTTCTGATCAAATCGCAAGGATGCATGCTGGGTAACCGGCTGATAGTCTGACTGGTTGGTGGTGGAAGCGCTGGGGTTAAGTCCGTCTGTGCTGCGGGCTGCGAGCTGCGAGCTGTGCACCTTTACGCCAACCGCCCGCCCAAATAATGCTCGCAGCTGCTGAAGTGAGTTGAGACGAGTATTTGAATTGCGTTTTTCTTTTCATAACTTGACTGATTATTGCTGCTCATAATCAGGACCTGCTTGGTGCGGAGTGGGTGAGTGCTCCAATGATTGAATTGCGTGACCGCGATGAGTGCAGAGCGGTCATTACCAGCCAATATGGAATGGTTCAATTTTGGTGAAAAGCCATTCAGACGCCACGAAAATTGCCAGGTTCCCAGGAATTCGCTGACGAACGAGCGATTTGTGGTTAGATGCACTTGTCGCGCCGCGTGGCCAACACGCGCATCCCTGCCACAATTACGCACACAAGTGCGCGACAAGTGGACGGCTCAAAAGGATGTGCTGATAAAGATCGCATTTTATTGGATTTCCTTCGCTTTATTACGCAACACAAAAAGCGTGCAAGTGAATAATGCGAGCACAACAACAACAACAACAACGACAACAGCAAAGCAATAACAAAAGCAATAACAAAAGCAGCAACAAAAACGTTCACATGTCGTTCTGTCTTCAGATGGAGTGGAGTGGCAGTGAATGATTTCCCTTAATAATTCACGCTTTCTTGCATTATTGACACTTGTTTTTTATTGTTTCTGCTGTTGTTGTTGTTGATATTATTATTGCCATTGTTGTTGTTGTTGGTGTTGTTGTTGTTGTTCCTGTTGCTGTTGCTGTATTGATTCTGTATATCGCTCAGCTTTCAATGTCAAGATTGATCGCCAACTGTGCAAGCGGGCGAGACGAGGTTAGTGTGCCTCGCATCTACATCCACAACGCAGCACAACACGTCTGAGCCATCCATCCAGCCATGCAGTCGGCCAAGTTAGAGCCCGCCAGAGCCCGCCAGAGCCCGCCAGAGCCCGCCGTTTAGCTCCACATACCTGCCTGCTTACTGCGTTTCAGCACTCGCAGCTCGAGTAGTGGCACTTGTCGTCACGGCGGTTGCCACTTTGTCACTTCAATTGAAGTTTTTATTAATTTCATTCGCCACTTCGCTACTTCGCCACCCCCGCTCCCGGCACCAGCATCTTGACACAGTGTGCGCGTAGTTGCACAGCATGGGACTCTCACTGCACCCGATTCTCACGTGTTGGAAACTGTAGCGCTGAAGAGTCAATCGAATCAAATTGATTGGCTGACATTTGACCTGTGCAGGTGACACTGGGACACAATTCATCACCGAGTCCATAAAAAAGTGGAAAAGAATGAGAAGAACACGGCGGCTCCGGCGACTGGTAGCAGGGCAGCTCGCTCGCAATGTAGCAAAGTGCCGCTCGCTCTGCTGAATGATGTTAATAAACCCCGGCTTGATTCTTCTTTCGTTACTTCTTCGCCCGCCGCCACTCACACACTCACACACACACACACACACACACACTCGCACACGCACACGCTTACTTCTGTTCGGTGCAAGTGGTTTCCTTTGTTGGCGATTGACAGTTGTAAATGTTCTTTAGAGGTGCTAATAGACTGACGGGCTGCCACCATCAGCGCGCCGCTTGTCGGCCGTTTGGAACATGCGAGTACTCGCACGGGTGCTGAGCTGGCTGAGCTGGCAGAGCTGGCTGAGTCGCTGATTGATTGCCGCAGTGCCATCATAAACGCAACACCCATACCCGAGCCCGAGCCCGAGCCGCGCAACACTTCAGTTCAGTTTTACAGCCCATGGAGCTTGGGAATGCCGACTTTGATTCGTTCATTTGGGCTGGGTTGGGTTGGCTTGGCCTGGCCTGGCCTGGCCTGGGTACGGTCCGTTCTCGCGTAATGCGGCAACGGTTTAGCTGTGTCCAGTAGCCAAAGCGGCTGCAAACTACATATTTAGGATTTTAGCGCTTGGCGATGCGTTTGGCAGCCATAAATTAATTGTGATGCCAATGTGAACGGCCAAATGAGAATGGCCAAATGAATGAGCAAATGAAGGAGATTCGTTTTACAGCCAGCGGCGAGGTGCATAAAAATCAGTGTTTATTGTACGTGCGTCCGCGTCGTGGAGTGTGGGATAGGGTTGAACACACTCGTGCATTCTCGGTGTTGTTGGCCCGTAATGCACAGCAGGGGTGTGGGAGGCAGCGCCCACATACAAGTATGTTGGATAGTGACACTGACAGCGGGCTTGGCAACTGTCCCACAATATACACCTGGATGCCTTCATTTAAGACGAAAACACTTGAAAATCATGAGTGGAGCTTCCGTGAAGTACGATTTAGACACGTTTAAATGAATACATGAAACTTTTAGAAGCCAATGAGTTATTCACAGCTGGATCGGAGGAGTAATTCCAGGTCCAGAGTAGCATGGAGATGGAGATGAACTTAACTGGTGCTCTATTAAAGAAATTTGTTCTCAGCGTCTGAATATATTTCTAGCTTGTGAAAAGGAGTTTAACTTTGATATGTGTTGGCGCTTTTGTTTTTGATGTACCCTACACTCGGAATGCATAATATTATTAACATAAACAAAAGGCCAAATATAGTGTCACCAATTAAAATCACTGGTCTTCACTGTACAATGTTGTTGCTACATTGCGTCTAGTTTGGGTGTTATCGGTGCAATTGAGCTCTGTTTGCCACATTCGAAAAGAGGCATGACCTGTGTGGATATATATTATTATCATTGGCTGTGATCCACTCGACCAATTTGATCTTTTGTGCTTCTGGATATATAAATATAAACCCATATATATGTATATTTATCAACGCCACTCTCTGCTACGTTCAACTCGCACAAAAACTCAGTTCTGTGGCCTATTCTCATATGTTTGCTTAGGGTACAGAATATCTCACAGTCGATGTAACCGACTTTAGCGTGGTTTATTTGTAGTTTGTTAAATTTTTGATATGCCAAATAAACTTCTGATTATGGCGGAATTCTCAGAGTGTGATATTTATCTACAATTCTGTTCTTTTGTGGGTCTAACAATGTGATCATCTCTTTTCATTAGTTGCTTAATTTAAGAATATGTTTAAACAAAGCACGATATTAGTTGCTTAATTTAAGAATATGTTTAAACAAAGCACGATATTAGTTGCTTAATTTAAGAATATGTTTAAACAAACCACGATCTTTAAATTCATGGAACATTTTGAGGGCTTTGAGCAAACTTCACAGGCTTTTGCACAGGTGATCATTGGTAGACAGACCCCTACGAGCATACCAGAGAACTATTTGCTTACCAGTTAACTTGACTTAAAATGGGTGGTGAGATGTCCACATCACATTTGGCACTACTCAATAGATCACTGATAAAAACAGAGGACGGGGTATTGTTGTGAGTCAGAATCAAGCTACCTGCACGGACCCCAACAGTATGACAGGTCACTGTCTGATAGGAATTCATGCATGTAGATAGCGGGTTGTTATGCTCTCATTTAATTTCTTCAGGAGTTACAGATATGCGGAGGAAAGAAAACTAGTTTCTGTCTCTCTCCTGGTATTCAGTTGGATAAGTTTCCAGAAATACCCGAGATTTCCCTTTACGAAACTGGTCTTAACTGAACTGCCAACTTTCCATTTGGTCCTTGCCTAAACCACTCTAAATCCACTCTCTAATTTAGATTTACTGTAGTAAGTTTGGACTGACCCAGAGCTCCGCTGGGTGCCTCACTTTTGCTCACCCTCCCTGCTGGTGATTATGTGCGGCAATAGTGCGCCTCTGTCCTGGTGTTCTGGTAGCCCGGTGTTCCAGTGTTCTGATGATGACCTTTGACGTTCCAAGTGCAACTTTGTTCGAATGTAGCCAAGTGTGACGTGCGACTTGTGCAGCGCCACAACAAAGCGCAATGTAACGCATTTGCCATATAGTTCCGCACACCCACCTCACACACACACACACACACACACACACCCACACATACCCACACCCACACACAATCGCACACTTACTCGTGGCTATTCTGTTTTGTTTATACCTTTTTCAATTACGAGAATTTGCTGAATCACGCAAAAAGTGATCGAGGATTTCTGAATTTCCGTTAAGCGTTGACAAGGATGTTCGATGATGGCTGGAAATTTGGTTAACAAGGGTTTGCGAGACGCACACACGGCCACGCACTTGCGGCATGTGGTCAGTCAGTCAGTCAGTCAACTGCATGCGCGGTGACTTGCCACTTTTAATGGCACTTGGAGTCATTTCGTCCAAATGCTCACGTTTTGTTGGGTTGCCGTTTCGGTGTCGGTTTTGTTTTTTTCCCTGCATTATCAAAATAAAAGACCCGTTCAGGTTTTGCTTGTTTGCTTGTTTTTGTTCGCTGTTAACGCAGGCAATGACACTATTCTGGCAGCTTTACTTTATTGACTTTATGCGGCATTACAAAATATTGATTTTATTTTAGACAATTTTTCTGTTATAAAAGAAAAGACAAGGATTTTTCTATGGGGGAGGAAGGCAGAGAAGGGCGTTCATTACGTCGCATCCTAGTATCACTTAGCGGGATAAGTTCTCTATCCAGGAGGGTATCAGATACCTTCACCCATATTAGTTGCTTGCCTAGCGGGAGTTCTGTTTAATCACTGAATCTTGGTGGACTCCAGATTAGACCATTTGTGAGAAGATCTGCGAAGGAAGCAATGAAAAAAAATTTCAAATATTAATAAGGAAAATTACTCGCAATAGTTTAATGTTCTTCTGAGATAACATACTAAAGATAACGTGTGAAAATATTACTCGCAATAGAACGCTCTTGTTTAGAAGTGGCATATTAAGGACACTGTTTTAAAATATTTAAAATGCCCCTCAAATCAGAAAAGTTTTAAATGTCCCCCTTCAAATAATTTGCTGGTCTCTGACGTCACTTGTAAATCCTCTGATTGCCACTTATTCTGTACGATTGTACACAGTGACAGAGTTTCCCAACGAAAGTGGGTAATAGAATAGATCCAATCTTGGATATATTCTATCACCCACTTTCCTTGAGAATCTCTGTAACTGTGTATAATCGTTGAGAATATATATTCTGGGATATATTCTATCTTTATTGTATTGAGCTGTGCCAAACAGATCCTTATTCCAAATGCTGCCAATTGAGCTCTTGGAAAAATGTCGCCCTAGGGTATGATTTGTTGGATATCTGTTTAAAGTTTTAACGTGATCATACGTTAGGAAATAGTCTATGAGTCAGTGGAAGTGGGGAGTTCACAGAACTGGATCCTACTTACGTTTATTGAAACCCCTTCTTCGTTGATCCTATGATTTTGATAGTATTTTCAAGATGCGAAGTTCTTCTTTAGTAGAACTCCTTCTTTATTCCGTCTCTTTGAGTATACGGCGACTATTCTAAATTTTCTGGGTAGGGCGAGAAGATGTCCAACTGCCTCTTGCTTCCTGAAATACCTGATAAATTATAAGTCGAAATTGGTTGAAGGTGTTTGACCCATATTGGCATTGCATTAGATTAGATTGTACTGAGAGCGGGAACTAGTCACCAAGTCAATGCGGCCAAATAGCCCCCCGTCCCTTATTGAGACACAATCTAAGGCTACAAATCACCTCCAAGTCTAGTTTTCATTACTAATTCAGAGATTTGGCCGAAATATATGACGGTTCTAGGAAATGGTTACCTAAGTAAGGAAACCGGGTCCATATTAGACCATTACAGTGACAAAGCAGAAGTTCAGTTGTTTCCTCTTCTCTTTACACAACCTACAGAGGTCATTTTGAGTAATCCTTATAGTGTATAGGTATTTCATTACTCTACATTGGCAGTCACAAGACCCGTGACAATGCAAATACCTGGCCGAGTCAAGCTCAGTATCTCTCTTACGAAAAGTATCAGTATCTCTCTTAAGAAAATTATCAGTATCTCTCTTGAGAAAATGGAAGACTACCTTGGCTTGGGAAAGCTGGTGGTTAGTAATCAGAGTCTCACCAAGGACCTTACAGCATGGTCTGTCATAGATCCATGGATCATTGACCTTACTTAAGCCCCCTCTCCATGTCAAGGACCACCAGCAGGAGGAGGTGAGATGAGGAGCAAACGATTCTTAGAGTTTCACCGTTGTATATAAAATGCATATGATTTGTTGGGGAATTTACCGAATCCCAGGCCGAAGTTGCTCTCTTAACTCTGTTTGTTAGTATAGCAGCGGTATAGACGTGTTTCTTGTTCATTTAAACATTATTCCTTGCATTGACCTATGAACAACAACGAAAGGACTGCTCTATGGACAACTTTGTATATGCTCAGCAATGAGTGTAAGCAAAGGAAGAGTGTTCAAATCGCTCTTGAGTGAATTTTTTGAGTTTAATCAAAGAGAATATACAATTAACGATGTTGATATATATTCGAATGGAAAAAGACTACCAAATTTGGCCAGGAAAAATAATAAAAAATTTCCGTTAAGAGCAATTTGAATCCCTTTATAGTATCTCCGAGCTCATTATGGCTACTCTTTTGCTTAACTGCCCATGGTGATCCTCACTAGTCGTCCATTATCACTGTTCAGCGATTCATTGGACAAGGATTTCTGTTCTGTACCTCCTCAAATTAACTTTTGCATCCTTTATGCCAGCGCTTAAGCTTCCCCTCCAGTCCGCGTATGTCCAGTGAACCCCATTTGGATTCGGTTGCGGAGTTCCGAGCTGCATGATGTGTTTATCTCATTGATTAGAATTTCACACCTCAGCGGCTCCAAATGTCGGCCTCGAGTACAAATACCGACAACTTTCACTTGGACACACTCACCGGGCAGAGCAGAACTGGGAAGCTCTTAGCGAGACAGCTGCTGAGACTGAAGACTTCATGGGAAAATGCACATACCAGAAATGGAAAATCGTACGAAAACTTTGGAGATGGAAATGCGTGACTTAATTGCCGGTGAGTGAATTTTGGCTGAGAGCGCGGACTTCGGAAACTTGACCAATTTGACAGCAGCTCGAATTGGTGTCTGTGAGCTCTGTAGAGCTCTTACCTGCCCGAACTCTTTCCCTAAATGCGGGTACTTCTCATTCTGGGCATTTGTAAATTTTCACATTGTCGGTCTAAAACAGTCCGCGGGACCACACACCCCGTTGCCTATTACCAGACCCTGCCACTTTGTCGGCAGCCACTCTGCATTGGTGGACAGTTCGCTCGTTAGGTAGTAGCGTTATATATACGTGAGTGTGTGTTTGTGTGTGTTTGTATGTGTGTATGTGTGTGTTTGAGTGTGAGTCAGGGAGTGTGTGTGTGTGTGTGGCCGTACAACATGGTGAGAGTTACGCGCACTCGAAGTGGCCACAAAGCGGGCGCCATCCCACTAGTGTGCCTAACTGGAAATGTGTCTCCGGCAGTCAGCCACAGGAGCAGCCAGACCGTGGTCTTTCCCACTTTGTGTTGTCGCTGCTTGTTGATGCTATGCTGGCGCTGACGCTGCTGAGCAGGATGACTTTTAAAACCGTAAGCAGCTCAAAACCAGCCAGCGAGTGAGCGCCACTTACGTCATTTCGGGTTGATGTAGGCACTCACTTCTGACGCCGGACTAGACTTGTAGGGCTTTTCATGAAACGCCACCAAGCGTTCGACCAGTTCCCTGGCGGCTCTCGCCATGAGTCGTCAAGTTTTTTAGCTGAGGAAACATATTCAACGCTGCTCAGGGACTCCACGCATGCCCAGTGCATAGGAATGCTTTTTTAGCAGCCTGTGGGGTTTTGCCTGCAAGTCAACCTCGCTCAACGCACACGCTCTCTGCGGTGTCAGCTCGAGAGCTAATTTCGGTGGCAGCAGTTGATGCAGTTGCTCCACTGAACTCAGCAACAGCGCCAGCCAACAACATCGTTCGAAACTTCACTGTCACTGAAGTCTGGAAATTATTGCTTTGTTTTATGGTAGGAAAAATTTTGTGAATGTTCCGGGACCTTGACCAATTTTAACGTCAGGCAACTTTGGTTGCAAGATGAGCAGAGGCATTCGTTATATTTTGAAGTAGAAAGGAAGACGCTTTCCTAATAAAAGTGAAAACATGTTCTATCGAGGATTTCCCTAGTGAGCTTTGTCCAGGGAACAAAAACCGACCACTTCAGGAGTCTCTTATTTTGTAAACGGGTTCTGATAGTTGAATGAATTTCTGTTAGTATGAGAACTGGGCTTGTTCAGAACTTGATCGGGAATCCAATGGGTATTTATGTCTCAGAAGATCGATCATCTCTTCTGGTTCTACGCCTCTTCACAACCTACGAGTACTTGCCTGCATATCGCTTGTGTATTGTGTTTTTGGGAGTTTTAGAACAGTTTCTTACCCATCGACTTGTCATAAAACATGCAAACGTAGGAGAATTTTACAAGCGTGTTTCTGTGTGTGTGTGCGTGTGAGACTGTGAGTCCCACTGATTCCATGCCCAAACACCCTGGCTGCTTATCTTTACTGCACCCATCCAAACGCTCTTCAAATGCTATTGGCATTCGCCGTTCCCATGATCAACGTGAGACGCACAAACCAGCGCGGGGCTCCATTCGCCGATAGCGGCAGTGATAAGTGCTGCTGACTAACTGGTCTGTCCGACCCTGCCCTGCCCTACCCCGACCTGCTCGCCCACGCTGCGTTTGTTTTCCCCATAATCGGTCAGTTCAGTGCTCTTTGTTTTGATCGGCAATCGAAGCAATTAGCTCTCAATTAATAGCAAAATATTTGATTTAGATTTGATTTCGGTTGTCGCTGCTTTGGACACCACTCGCGCTCCAGCCACTTCCGTCCAGCGCGGCACAGTCCAGCGCAGCACAGTAGGCCCACTCGAAATCAGCGCGTGATAAGCACATTGATTTGTTTGTGCCTGCTCCATCGTAAATCAATAATTACCAAAAATTCCGTAAAGCTCGAAACTGTCGCTGGTTGACACAAATGTCGCGCACAATTAATTGAATTGTTTTATCATATCGGCAGCAGTGCGGGAGTACCCGAGAGGTTGGGGCTGGGGCATGTGTGTGTGTGTGTGCATATGTGACATCTAAACTCCGGCTATGGATCCGGTAGAGTAGATGCATATGCGTTTATGTCGAACAAGCCCCAATTGTGTTTTTCCGCCAGTTTGGAAGGTGGCTCCCAGCCCCACGCCCACACTCACACCCACCTCACTCCACTCTTTTGCCCTGTCGATAGCTGGAAGCCCGATAACGTGCTGCGATTGTTGTTAATAAAATTTGACAGTTTGACAATTTGACAAGTTGGCTCAATCGCTGAACGCTGTTTACATGTGATAAAAGCGCACGTCGGCAGACATGGAGGAACTGTGTCAGCCAAGTTGACGCCTACCTGCCGGCCGCTGCTGCTACCGGAATTTCGGTAGTCAATTTTATCAGCAGGCGCCTGCCTCGAAAACGCTTGTACGCTTGTCTTCAATTACTGGTACAACAAAATATTGGCTTGTACCTTTAATTAATGATATTTTTTGGTGTTTGTTGAAGTGGCTTTGGGCGGAAGGGAGCTTCCAGTCAACAACGTGGAGGAGCATAGAAAATACGAGTACATGGGGAAACATAGAAAATGCATACAGGAGACCAAAACGAAGACATGGCAGACAAAAGTAAAGGTACGGAGAAGTAAGCACCCAGTTTAAAACCGGAGAGGTAAGCACCCAGTTTAGAGCCTGCATTTGAAACCAAAGAAGCCAAGTTGACGACTCTTTGAGATCTTCCTCTTATAATGACAACAATCACGGAAAACATCAAACTCCATCTTAGTTTGGTTGTTGTGGTGAATTTCTTAATTGTTGTCGTTGAGCACCACGGCGTTCTGAGTTCTCGATTCAGAGCTGAGCCACAAGAGGGGGGCAAAGATTCCACTATGAAATATTTGTGAGCATTTTTTTAATTATTCCCTTGATTTGTAATGAAAAATATAAATCAAAACCAACTTTACTGGGCTGAATTTGTGGTTTCACTTCCCTCCACTCGTCCATATATTTCTCTGGATGATGGGATGTCAAGAATTTGTATCGTGTGGTAAAGAGGAACTTTGAAGTAAAGGGTTTTTTGTTTCACAACAAACGAAAAAACTTATTATTTTATCTAAAAAGTCATCAATGCTCTCTCATATCTCTTCGGATTCATCCCCTAAGAATGATCTGAAGAACGTATCATCTGACTGTCCAGAATGTTACTCCTATTAGACTGCACTGGCTCTTCTCCTTGGCCACTTTTCAGTCCTACACAAACTTCCTTTTGTCGATGTGCCAATAGGGATCAATCCCCTTTCAAATTTCTTCGGATTCATCACTTAAGAATGATCTGAAGAATGAACTATTTGACTGTCAAGAAGGTTACTCACCTTAGTATGCACTAGTTACTCCCCTTGGCCACTTTTCAATCCTACACAAACTTCCTTTTGACGATGTGCCAATAGGGATCAATCCTCTTTAAAATTCTTCGGATTCACCTCCTGAGAATGATCTGAAGAATGAATTACTTGACTGCCCAGAAGGTTACTTCTCTTAGTCTGCACTGGTTCCTCCACTTGGCCACTTTTCAATCATACATAAATCTTCTTTTGACGAAGTGGCCATAGCAACCCAAAAATACAGGAAGAAATTTACTGTAACAAATCGCCGTCGTGATATATTTACATCACTACAACGAACTTATTTGGTCCACAGATGGTTTTAATCAGATTCAAGGAACTACATTTGGTGTGTTTAGTAGAACGTTCTCACAGACAATGCAATTAATCTCAGCAACTGAACCAGAAATGCCTCTAAATAATCTCAGCTCCAGGATAAACTCACGTATAAAGGTGCGAAATAGATATCATAAATATCTACTCAGAAACTGAAGGGACCCTCATCGCTGACGTTCCACAGCATAAGATCCAAATTAGTTCTGGAACTTATAAGAACTGTTGACCACAAAGTTACTTGTAGCTGCTTGCAAGTCTGTTCAAAGCGGCTGTGATGGCACTACTCGTAAAAGTACCGATAAGACATATAGCTAAGAATCCTCCTTTGGAGCCAACAAATCATTTTGCAATCTGTTGGACGTGCCTCTCCAAAAACACACACAGTCTTTGATTCCACTTACAAGGTTCCTTTTGGTAGAATTGAGGAGTATTCAGTCGCACCTGTCAAAATTCAACGTATTTAGTCTCCACATCCTTACAGGACTTCTTCAACTTTCTGAAATTTATTCTTAACGTCTCATTCATGTACTTTCTCTACTCTACTTTCTACTCTCTACTCTACTCTACTCTCTACTCTACTCTCTACTCTACTCTCTACTCTACTTTCTACTCTCTACTCTACTCTACTCTCTACTCTACTCTCTACTCTCTACTCTACTCTCTACTCTACTCTACTCTCTACTCTACTCTACTCTCTACTCTAGTCTCTACTCTACTCTCTACTCTACTCTCTACTATACTCTTTACTCTACTCTCTACTCTACTCTATACTCTACGAGTACTCTCTACTCCACTCTCTACTCTACTCTACTATCTACTCTACACGTCTCTTTCAATACCCCGGAATTGTTGCAGAGCTTCAAATGTTAAGACTTATGATATACTCTTATGTATAGTTTCCGTAGGTTTCTAGCCCCATACTTCTCCAGAAAGCACATTTTTACAGGGGGATCAGGTATAATAAAACCCAGGATAACTAATTTTCAACGTTATACCAGCATAAAAACTTGAAATAGTTGAACCTCTTGAGAAAGTCTGGTGAAAAAGCTTTGGGATGATAAAACTGATCAAACAACTGCTGAACTTCAGAGTGGTGAATACGATGGATGGAGAAAACTCAAATAATTATTTTCAATTAAGGTACGCTACGAGTAACAACATGGGCCTGAACAGCTGTTCAGGCCAGTTAAGTGGGCGCATTCAAATCTACATTCAAAGCCCTCCGCGTAAGTTCAACCAACTGCCCGGCGCTCCGGAATACAGTTCGCATAGGTTTGTTATCATTTATTAGCAGCCGCACCGAAGTATTCCTCCACAGTCGCCGTATAAAATTTCCAATCGATTTAAGACTTCTGAGCCAAGTTGTTGGTCTTTGTGCTGGCCAACGCATGGAAATGATATTCTCACCAGCCGTTGTGCCCCTCGACTGAGCCAGTCGCCACTTAAGGCACCAACCGCCGTTGTGAGCGCCCGCTCCGCTCCACTCCACTCCTTTCCATGCAAGCCCGGCACTGCAGGCAGCGGCGGTGTAGAGTTAATTTATCGAGAAACGAATAAATAATTAGCGACTCGGTGCTAAGTTGCATGGGTACTTTTAGAATTCTGTTGAACAGCAGCAGTTTTGAGTTCTGTTTCGAATTGAAAATAATGTCTGTGCGCGGAGAGTCGCGACGCTTCGCTCCCGAACTTTGTTACACAAGCGTAGCTTCCAGCCGCCACAACAATAAACAATACTGAGAAATACTTTTGGTTCTGGGCATTTATTCTGCAAAATATTGGTAACCCTCACAAGTGTTCATGAAGCCTAAAAATACAACAATGCACAGCCTTCGAGGCTGAGGAGGTCATCTACGGCCTGATTCGTACTGCGTACGCAGAAACTTTGCGCCGAGTTACGCGTCTTTGGATCTGAATTAAACCCCAGTTTAAAAATAATGTCACCTTCGCTGTGTCTGGCAGGGTCACAGCTGCGTCGACCCGGTCACCCACCTCACCACCTCATGTCTGCGGGTAGTGGTGCTGCGAGTGATTGTGGAAATATTTTCACTGTTTGCTCAGCGATAAACGTACCCGTCCCCTGTGATCATTCTGTCTCCGGCCGTGGTCTGAGGGAAGGGGGCCTCGTTGCCGATTTTGGTGTATCTCAACGACGCTCGCTGCGATATGTCATATTTTAAAGCCGCTTGACACTATCTGCCGTGGCTGCTGCTGCTGCTGCTGCGTCGTCCTATTACGTCCGCTCGTACCTTCAATGCAACTGCAGTGCTCCGGTCTTGGGCTGTCTTATCTGGCTGGATGGTTGTAATACGGAGTGCCCGTAATCTTCCACTCAAGCTGCTGAATTTTGTGATGTTATCTGCAAAATGAAAGAACAAAGAAAACTAAATAAATAAATATAAAAGTCTGCCTGTAGAAGTTGAAGTGATTCATGCGTCTTTGAGACAATCGCCCATCCAAGCAAGTGGGAAAATTTTGGTTAAGGGTATAATGATTACGAGTATAATGGATGCAGTGAAGGCCAGGATGTCTGAAATAAGCCTAGCAATCTATATTGGAACAAGAGTCATGTGGAAATAAGTTCTGTTCGTGCTCTAAAACGCCTTCCTGCTGGGAAGTAGTTAACAGCACTTTCTTTTTTGATAGCTTAGCGAATGATCTCTAAGAAGTTCCTACTAAAGTTTTCTTATGCTAACCTATTCCAATAGCCTCATGGATCACCATCGTTGACCATCTTAAATACAGAGCTCACCCTTCGTTTTGCTTGCAGTTGGAGGCTTTCAGCTTTGGGCATGCAACAACTGCATCACTGTGAAAGCTTCTGTCAGCCTGAAACCAGGCGCTAAAAGCTTCACACAAACAGACAAGCTCACACATTCTGTGTGATTGGGTACTGGCGATTGGTCCAGGCCTATTGGAAAAATATGCTTGGGGAACCATGGGTAGTCGTGAATGAATTGTAAATTATCTTCTACAGCGATTCTTTGCATACTGCATCATTACTAGGACAACGAGGGTGTCCTCAAAAGCTTAAATCGAAGGCAAACTGAATACAGTGGCCAAGTGACAATCTGTGACTGTGGCTCGTAAGAACTATTCGATATTCCTCACACCTTTATTACAGTTAAGTTAAGTTACATTGTAAAGTGGTTTCCAGGCTTCACCGACAATGTCCAGAAATGATTAATGTAATAATACGATTATTCCTTATCTTTGTCCAGAGTTGATTATTGTAATAATACGATAATTCCCTATCTTTGAATATGATGATGATGACTGGGTTTGGCAGTTTGAGTAAAATGCTAACTCCGTGTATTCTCCATTATGCTTTCTATCCTAATCTTTCACTTTCATACATGATTCTTCTTATAATATGATAATCGCTAATTCCCTACCTTTGATTCTAAGATGACTGGCTTTGGCAGTTCGAGTAAAATGCCAACTCTATGCATTCTCCATTATCCTAATCTTTCACTTAGTTCAGAACCTTATGAAGAAAGTCAATAGAGAACTTATTCGATTCTATATACTGATTTGCACAGACTTTCCATTTTCATCTCAGGAGGCTTTCAGGAGGTGAGATACTTATTTCGAGAAGAAGCTGTTGGAAGGAAGAGGGTAGAGTCAGGAACTTATATGTATGTTTACGAGTATACTCGTATATACAATAGAATAGTGGAATACCCTCAATCAGTGTAAGACCCTTCTCATCCCACTGGTAGTATGTACCGCCTTTTATTTACCAATTAACTCAAAGGGGCTTAAAATAAAGGCAATGATTTCTGCAAAGTAAACTATTTCATTAACATTTGTGAGATATGGTCCTCACAACTAAAGAGGATTATAGAGAGAGTGTGAATTGTGGTTCCATTTCTATCAAAATCTGCAGATTCCCAGGTACTGAAGCTACATTAAATATAGTCCAGTGAGTCAACTACGCACAGGTAGCTTGATTCTAACTCACAACAGTTTTATGACAACATCTCCTGCGGATTTGTAGATATGCTCCTAACAAGATGTGTGGACAGACCCATATAATCAGCCCAGGAACTATGAGTAAAGCAGATCAAAACTACATACTCATAGTCACTACTCTTATTGTGTGTTCATATGTGTTCATAGTATATAAAGAAAGTAGGGAAACATAACTGAAGATTGCTGGCCACAGCCCCAGACTGTGGTGAGACTTAACGATGGATGGACACCATCATGATGAGAGATAACAGTCTTTCAAACATTCCTCGCTGTATTGCGATCTTCGTATTCGACTTATTTCTGCCTGCGTGTTTTGTTTTGGTCCTGTTTACATATTTTTGCGGATAGGATTCCATTCCACCGAGTCTGAGAGTATTTTCTCACACCACACACGCACACACTCAAACACACGCAGACAACTCACACGTCCGTTGCATCCCGTGTTTTCTTAGGGAAATTGTGTAACCAAACTGCTCGGTACACCTACGCAAATAAGACGCAATAACAACGCATCCTTGTTTGCTTTAGATAACAGCGAACGAGTGAGCACATTTTTATGATGGCGGCAAATTTGCTGCTTCTGCTGCAACAACAACACCAACAACAACAACACCAAGCAACCAAAATCTCGTCCGTCGCACGCGTACTTTCCCAAATATTCGATTGGAACAGCGCGTCCGCAACTAACCCAATTAATGCATGCGGCAATAATTTTCGGCGCTCAGGACTCATCCTGCAACGCAGTACAAAAAACCGATTAGAGTGCGAGACGGTTGGACGGGCGACAGTCGGACGGACGGACGGCCAGGATATTGTGGCAGTTCGAAGTGATCACTGGGTTTTGGCTGGTGCTATAAACATGATTGCTTGGTGCGCAGGCGCATGCGGTCGCTCGTAAAACAAAAGACGCTTTTTGTGTGGCTGCCTGGGCCACTGTTGCTGCCTTGTGTGAAGCACCGTTCCCGTAAACTCAAAAGGACTCTTGCTGTAAGTGCAGCCATGCAAAGCAGTTAAAGACAATTAGAAACACATGGAAACAGAGATTCCCTGACATACAATCTGAATATTGATACATATGTATGAGGGACATAAATGCTCCTTTAATGGTACAAACGCTTGACCCGCTCGTCGTCCTCGTTTCTAATAATTTCTGGTGAATTTTTCATTACGCGTTGTTAGCAACAAAGCCAGTGCAAAATGAAGGATTACAAAATAGAATGAAACAAAATCTGTATAAAAATCAATACTCGAACACGTCATTTCGCAGCAGAGCTTATAAAATGGCCTCCTGCTGTTCTCCTGCCACCGCCTCGCTGGCTCTGCGCAGTAGCTCTTGGGGTCTACGTCTGGCGGTGGTTGCGTGCGCTTGAGTGTGTCTGTGTGCTCTGTTTGCTTGCGAGTGTGTCAAAGGAACTGTGTTGCTGGTGCCATTTCCCTGGCTTGTTCAGCCTCAGAGTGTGGCCTGCATTCAAATAGCCGACGGCAGAGCCAACAAGCTCCCAGCCGCCACAAGGTGTGCTTCGTTTGGTGGCCACCTTTCCCTGTGCCACTCACAGTGCCCCATTCTCTCTGACCGCAGTGGATTGCATCGGACTGGGTCGACTGCAACTGACCAGCAAAATTGTAACCTGCTCGCCCCGCCTCGGGCCCCCGTCACTCTGAACACGCTGAACCCAACACTTTTGTTTATTTGCTCGCTTGTAAAATTGGTTTTTGTTTTTATTTCGTTGTTGTCGTTGTTTTGTTCCAGCGCCGCAAAGCCTAATAATTTAATAAATAGTTAAACAAATATTTCTCTGACACACATGTGAGCATGTGTGTGTGTGTGTGCGTGTGTGTCGGGAGCGTTCCTAATACACTTAAATGTTTTTTAAGGCAGCTCAAGTGGATCATTAATATTGGTGGAGTGAATTTCTGTTGGCTTTTCGTACGTACTCGCACTGCGTATTTGCTTTGGCTCTTCGGAGCGCTCACCTGCCGTGTGTGTACCTTGGATCTCGTATCGCGTATCGCGCGCCAAGAGGCTTGTTTTGTTTAATCCACTCTCAACTATTTAATTAGATGGAGGCTCAGTGCACTCGCGTTCTTTGTGGCGCTGGAGGGGTGAGGTGCTACACATAATGAACACATGAGGCACCGCGGCTTCGGGAAAGGCAGCGAGTGGGCTGGGATGGGCTTGGGTAATGGCTGCGAATGGGCTGGGGGATATGACTCCACTCTGCCGCTGAGTGCCGCGTTGTTGTTTGCAGTGGTGCCTGTCCAGCTGGTCCGATCCGCTGCGATCCGATCCGGTCCGGTCTGGTCTTGGCGCGCTGCTTCCGTTTATTTGTTTAATATTTTCACACAAATTAAAATATTTTATTGTGCCGACACTTCGCCTAAACTAATTATCGACACTTATTGTCATTAATTGCTTAATTATTGGCAATACTCGCATTTGATTTTTTCACTAACAATTTGTACAAATAGAATTATTTCTGAATTTTTGGAATTTCTCGGAGGAGACAAAGACGGGCCGGCGACGGTGTCGAGACTCGTTAATGAGGCCCGCGGAAGTTAGGAAAATTAGCAGAGCGGCCGGGCGGGGGGGGGAGCGGCAACGCGACTTAATTAACAACCACACTAAAAATGGCAAACAAACAGAATAATAAAATAAGTACGGCGGAATTGTTATAAATAAAACGACGCCGCAATCAGATAATTAGCTGGCGCAGCGGTCCCACATTCCACAGAGCTGCCAGTTTACGGGCTCGGGCTTAACGCAGCTGCTGGCCACGGAGGAGCTTATCAAGTACATTTCGATGATGATGACAGGTAGTCCCAACAATCAGAATAGCGTCCTTGGAGACACATCAAACGGAAGGTCCATTTGTGGACACCGGATGATTTATCCGAAGTACTCTTGAGTGGCCTCAGAGATACCCGTAGCGGACACACCACGATTTTGAGTGGATTCACCAAGATTTTGAGTGGCCTCAGAGATACCCAAACGAAGAAAATCTCCGAAGCAGATGGCGAAGAGAAGAGAAATCATATAACCAAGGAGTATCTTGCCCTCACTAGTCCCAGGCTTGCTCTGCAGATGTGGACACTTTAACAAAGACGCAGGGTTCAACCAATCTGCTTTATAGCTGTTTAACTAGTATGGAATTTGTGTCCTAATTGCACAGAGAATATGATGTGAGAGTGAGAGAGACAGACACAGAGAGAAGAGACCCTGTACCAATATAAATCAGAGAATACAGAGAAAAGAAAGTCTTATATAGAGAAAAGGAACTTAATCGTCAAACGGTAAAGCAGCGATATAAAGCAGACGGACGTTGTACATGAAGCCACTCAAAATCGTGGTGAATCGACTCAAAATCGTGTTGAATCCACTCAGAATCTTCGTGAATCCACTCAAATTGTGGTGAATCCACTCAAAATCGTGGTGAATCCACTCAGAATCGTGGTGAATCCGCCGGTGTGGCGCCGTTCAAGCACTGACTAAAAAGTTCTCTTACTTGGGATGATGATAGTCAGCGCAAGGACAGCGCCAGGAAAGGTACGACTCCCCCGTCATGTTGCAGGAAACCATCCTGATAGTTTGATGGACTTTGCTATGTCCCTAATATTAATGGATAACAGCTCTGTCAGGCTTGTAAGAAATGGGGCACCAAAGGTGGGATTGCTTCTTCTGCTCAAGGATGGGCAGTGGCATAGGAGGTGGAAAACCTTCTCATCCTCCTCCTCGTAACTACAGACTCGGCAAAAATCGTTTGAGGGTAGGCCCAGTCTTTCTGCGTGCTGTCCTAGTATGGAGTGATCGGTCAAAACCGACACAGTTGTCGACAGTGATACGCAATCAAGTCGAAGAAGTTGATTGGTTCTGTTTTTGTCCATTCTTGCCCAAGCTAGTCTAGCCGTGTGGCAGGATTCCTTGTCAGCCCAGGATTTGTAGGCGTCAGCCAGATATTTCCGTTTGATTTTGAGCTTGGCTGTTGCCAGTGGAATGCCGAGTTGCCTATCGAGTTGCGTACTTTGCAATATGAGTACTGAAATTGTCTTTCGTCCTCCCGTCGTCTAAGTCCTGTGCTTGTATTATTGTGTTTATGGTGACTTTTTCGGGTTTTCGAGGTTTGCCTGCCAATTGGTAGTCCTTCTTGGCTCCCATTGCGGTTAACACATTGGCTTGTATAACGTGTTTCCTGGTTCCTGATTTCACTCACGCAATTCTTGGTTGTATTTCATTCACAATTCCTCACCGTTTTCGAACTGACCCTTACTCATCACAGTATTCTTCTCCATATTTCCTTTTCACATACTTCTACTTCTGATTTTCCAATGTCGGTCAGTTGTCATATGTCCTCATCTATATAGTAATACTAGGATTGTTTGCGAGATATTATTACTGTTGGAGCCAGCCTCTGTGCTTCAGTGGTAAGCATGCTAGACTCATATATGAGGGTCGAATCCTGTCCCAGGTATGGTCTCAAAAATTCTTCTTTCTAAAACCGTTTTCTCTTGGAGTTTAAAGCCTGAGGAACTGGAACTCATTCCCCCAAATCCTTGCAGACATAATTCATGATGATGTAAGATAACTAATCATATTATATATAATATATATCATATCATAATATATATCATATATAATATAATATTTATCATATATAATATAATATACATAATTTCTAATATTATTGGTGGAACTGAACCAAGAACTAAAAATTGCCACTTAATTTCTTGGAATCCAGTTCACAACAGAATTGTTTGGAAATAAATTTCCCGGAGAAAAACATTCGTAATCACCGTCCCAAAAGCCGGAAGGGACCAACTTCAAATGAGAAGACATTGTCTTCTGTAGTGCGATTCTTTGCACTCAACGTGATTTCTTGTTTCAAATTGGAATTTGCATCTCTATTTCACGTCTTCGCTTCAGATTTATTGTAAACTAGCTCCGAGGTATAAAAAGTGTCAATCATGAATAGAAGAATTTTAAAACTCTAAACACCAAAAACGAGGTACTAAATTTTTCAAGATTATCTGGAGGAAAACATCACCAACAGAGGCTCCATTGTCAATGAACATGGCTGAGCAGTCTTCGTGTAGGAAGTTGAATTTCTTTAAGTAGAAGCAGTGTTTGGGATAAAAGCCTCATCCCAAAAACTGCTTCTGCTTAAATAAATCCAACTTCCTAACAGATCTAGACGAATACAGCTCAACCATGTTCATTGACAATGGATCCTCTGTCAGTAGCAGAGATAAAACAATTGAAAATAAATAGGCTAACTATGGAGTGGAACATTCAATAGCCTTCTCCGGATTCGCTGCTCCTGACTTTACGAGTGCATTGTCTCTACCAGCATAAACTAAATTGAATGTAGCTCGTCATTCGTAGCTTTTCTCACAGTAGGTCTCACTTCTAATTCTCCCTGTAACCAGATACCATCGATAGTGTTCTAACTACGTGCCTCAGTCAGTTAGTGAATGATTGTATTGTCGTTATGTTGCGTAGTAGGGATTTAGGGTGGTAGAAGAATCTCTGAAGTTGTCAGAGCTCTTTGAAAAAAGGAATTTCGTCACAATGCCCCTCTGAAGGCCTCACTTAGTTCCTCACAAAATATCAGCTTCTCTTTTTTGGGTACTCATAAAGTGAGGCATACATTTTCTTTCACAGTTCTGTGATTACGTTATGTGACCGTCGAATCGGGAGATAATCCAACTGGAATTACGCTTTCTTCTCTGTTTTACCACAAAAAAGTAAATCTTCTTCATAAAATTGTAAGATGGATTCTCTTCACAGATAGTTTTCCTTCTACTTGAATTATCAGTGAGTGAATATAGAAGCTACAATTACATGGGCACCGAGCAAGGTGGAATAGTGAGCGTTTGTTTTCATATACAACTGTACTGGCTGTCTGATACGGCCACGTTTCCTATGGTTTGACAGCTGTTCTCAACTCTGTCTTAGATGATAAGCAGAGAGACAGCTCCGACAGTTTGGCAGTTGTTCTCAACTCTATGTTAGATGATATGCAGAGACACCGTTCCGACAGTTTGCGTCTGGCGAAGCCACACAAAGTCACTCTCATATTAGAGAGTGGGCATTTGACAAGAACTTTAAGGTTGGTGCTTCATCAATTATTATTGGCTTTGATCTGCTTCATTCATGATGTTATGATACCTTATCCGCCTCTTTTGTTGCGTATATGGTGGCCTCGTCTCTCCTAATCACTGCTACCTGCTGCCAGGAAGCTCGATCTGGTTCGACCCATAAACAGAAATACCCGCAGGACTGCGGAATTTCCTGTTGGCACACGAGTTCGCAGTTGAATGCCGCGCTTCGATGCCAAACTGTCGGACTCGGACTTGGATTCCGGGCACATACTCGCACACTTGTACGGCGGCGGTCGTAAAGTTATGAATGCAATTTGAGAATACGCCAGCGAAAGGGTTAAATGAGTTGCACTTTATGAACACAGAGGCGTTAAGACGCGCTATAAAGTTTATGGTGGCCAGTAAAACCCGTGCCCGTTTTAGGGCTGCCGCCTGAGTTGTTGAATTTCGAAGCCACCAGGCCCTGGCAGCGAGGATGTCAATGAATATGGTCGGACGGAGTTATTAGCGGGATCAGGGAATGCTGGAATCAGGTGATATAAATCAAAATTAGAGCAACCTACCCAGTGTATCTGCGGTTCCATGCCGCCGTCTGGCAACGTCCCGGGGAAAATCCACACTCGTAGCTGGCACAGTTAGACGAGCGCGACCATCAGGCTGTCGCCCTAATTGCTGGGCCTGCAATTACTCGCGGATTGATGCTGATGATGCCACAAGTTGCTCACATAGTCACACACACACGCACACACACAAACGCACTCACTTAATTTGGCAGTAATGAAACCGTAATCGAAAAATTTTTGCCGAGCCACGCACTTTTCTTCCCACTGCACTAGTTACGGGCGACCCGGCACGGAGCGGAGCGGAGCGCTTCTGGTCGGGTCCGTTACAAATGTTCACCGTCGCGCACAGCGAACCGAGCACAGAGCAGGGAGCAGTCAGCAGTCAGCGTGCTACTGCGGCATAAGCGCCAGCACGTTTGTTCAATCGGTCGGCCGGAGATGAATGTGACATTGGGGTACCGGTGCCGTAACCTCAAACGTGAATTCCAAAATTTAACCACGCTTTAAAAATTTAATAATGTCTCATTCGGTTCGGTTGAGTTTTTGTCAAAAATCGGCAGCGGCGTCGTCGATTGCCGGTTCTCTGGGCAAACACACATCAGGGCACGGAGCAAGAGCGACAAGAAGCACGCACGCGTTTGGATAGGGAGGACGAGGAGGATGGCGAAGACAGAACAGCAACACCAGCAGCGGCGCTAACAACCACCGCCAATTCGCTGACTGCCGCAGATGCATTCGATTCGCAATTCAATGAGGGAATGGAGGGTGGAACGCACAAGACGAAAAGCGGAGAAGCGGAGCAGCGTAGCAGCGTTTATTGATCGGCTCGCTTGGTGGCCCAGTGCTGTGGTGTTCTGGAAGCGCACTGGCGGCCTCAATGTGTGAAATTAGTTGCAACCGAGTGCAGTGAAATAATGCCGCAGCAAATTGTCTGAGCAATTGTCAGTGCCAGCAGCAGCGGCGGCGGCGATGGCGATGGCGATGGCGACGACGCTGACGCCACCACTCGTCGGAGCGGAGCTGTCAATTTGCTCCAGCGGAGTAGAGTTCTTGCTGTGCTGTGCTGCGGCGAGTGTATTGGTGCGCTGCGCACACGAAAAGGGGTGTGGCGTTCGCTAGACTCCACCCACGTCGTCTTGGCAACCATGACAGTGGTGGCAGCGAGCGCGCACGAGTTCCCACACCAGCCACTGGCCTACCCGGTCAACCAATACGCGTGCGCTCTGGCAGGTATCAGTGCCTGGAAACCGGTTTGCTCTCCTGCCTGCTGCTGTGTGTGTACGTAAGAGCGCGGCTCTTGCTGTGCGCTAGTGTCGTCCCGGTCGCGCTGCAGCGTTCGCTGCGCCTGGGCAGGTGATGGCAGCTAACGAGCGCCTCGCAGTGGATGAAGGCACACAACCACAGTCACATCCACGGAGCTCTGTATACGAGGCGTAGAAAACGTTCGAAGGCAGCGGCTGGCAAGACAACAAACTCAGACAATACACAAACGACGGCTACAGCACAAATCGACAGCCAGCGCGCCAGCACGAGCACGAGCACCAGGGCCAGTGCCAGTGACAGTGCTAGTGCCAAAGCAGCGCCAGCCCGCTCGAGCAACACTTCATAATATTTGCCAGCAAAGCCAGCCAGCCAAATAGTAAGCAAGCGTTCCCCTCTGCAAACAGTCACATTCAAGAGCTCAAGCCAAAGAGTACTCGAGCGCACGCACGCACGCCAGCACGAATCGCTCGAACCGCACCGAAAGCAACCCGTGCCGTTCCGTACCGTACCGCGTCGCAGGGCCCAGCGCATCCGTGCCCATGCAGTGTCATTGCCAAGTAAGGCAGCAGAATATTTTATTTTCGAATTTACACGTAGTGGCAAGAATTGGAAAGCAAATAAATTAATATAAAAGTGATTGAGGGGTGTTTGTTGTATTTATCTAAACGCTTAAACTAAATTCAAACATCGGAGACTTCGCAGTAGAACAATAACGGGAAGCAGCGCCACAGTTCCGAGTGAAAGTGAAAGAGGCAATGCTCCAACTCAATTTAAGTGAATTGAATCGAATCGAATTGAATTGTTTCTCACTGTTTTGCGGCGAAAGCGGAGCAAGCAAGAAATAAATATAAATAAAAACAATGCTACAAATTTAAATAATAAAAAAAAAAATAACAGTTTAACAGCAAATTGCAAAAAAATATTTTGAAAAAAAAAAAATTTCCTTCACGCATCCTTCGAGTGATTGATTGAACTCCGCACTTCCTTCGAATTGGTGCGCGTGTTGTTTAGTCGCGTCCCGTTACCGTCGGCGTTTTCGTTCGCTCATTCCTGCGCTCGTTTATTTGTTCGTTGTTCCCCGAGCGTGAAAAACAGCCGCCAACATAACGGCACAACTTTTGAACAGTTTCCTGAAGGGATCGCCCCACCAGACGACGATCGACATCATGCAGAAACTGTACGCGGAAGCGCCCAGCAGCGGGCCAGTCAGCATGACCAGTGGTGGCGGTGGCTCCAGTGGCGGGAACAATCCTGGTGGTGTTTCCGGTGGCGGCAGTGGAGCCAATCCCATCAGCAGCAACGCCACGTCGAATGGCGGCGGCACCATGAGTCCGTTGGCGCGCTCTGCGTACACCATGAACTCGATGGGCATGCCCGTCGGCGGCATGAGTTCCGTTTCGCCTCAAACCGCCGCCACATTCGGCTCCAGCGTGCTGGAGTCTGCGGCTGCCGTGGCCAGCATGGGTGGTAGCATGGGCGCAGCTGCTGCCATGAACTCCATGGCGGGGAACTGCATGACGCCGGGCTCCATGAGCTACGCGTCCATGGGTTCACCGCTGGGCAACATGGGCAACTGCATGGGCGGCGGCATGTCCACTATGGCCGCCATGGGTGGCTATTCGTCGATGGCAGCTGCAGCAAGTGCGCGCGACTTGGACTCCGGTTCACCCAACTCGTTGAACAGAGCGCGCGTGGAGAAGCCCACGACGTACAGACGCAGTTACACGCACGCCAAGCCTCCATACTCGTACATCTCGCTGATCACAATGGCCATTCAGAATAATCCCACTCGCATGCTGACCCTCTCGGAGATTTACCAATTCATCATGGATCTGTTCCCATTTTACCGGCAGAACCAGCAGCGCTGGCAGAACTCCATACGCCACTCGCTGTCCTTCAACGACTGCTTCGTGAAGATACCGCGCACTCCGGACAAGCCGGGGAAGGGTTCCTTCTGGACGCTGCACCCAGATTCTGGCAACATGTTTGAGAACGGTTGTTACCTGCGCCGCCAGAAGCGCTTCAAGGACGAAAAGAAGGAAGCCATACGCCAGCTGCACAAGAGTCCGTCGCACAGCAGTCTCGAAGCCACAAGTCCGGGCAAGAAGGATCATGAAGACTCGCACCACTTGCACCATCATCACAGCCGCCTGGAGCACCACCATCAGCATCACCACAAGGACAGCGGACCCGGTGTGGGCGGACCTGGTGTCGGCGGCGTGTTGGGAGCGGCGCACAGCAAAGACGCCGAAGCTTTGGCCATGCTCCATGCCAACGCCGAATTGTGCCTGGGCCAGCAAGCGCAACATGCTCCCTCACACCACCATCAACATCACCATCAGCTGCAGCAGGAGGAGCTGTCGGCCATGGTGAACAGGTGCCATCCGTCGCTCATCAGCGACTACCACTCCTCCATGCATCACCTGAAACAGGAGCCCTCGGGCTACACACCATCCAGCCACCCGTTCTCCATCAACCGCCTGCTGCCCACAGAGTCGAAGGCCGACATCAAAATGTACGACATGAGTCAATATGCCGGCTATAACGCCCTCAGCCCCTTGACGAACTCACACGCTGCCTTGGGACAAGATTCCTACTATCAGAGCTTAGGTTACCACGCGCCCGCCGGCACCACCAGCTTGTGACATCACCAGTACCCTCTGGCTTAAGGGCGACCGGACGGGATGCTGCGCACGAACGCCACCAGCAGCATCTTCGGGACCCCCAACGCCAGTAGTAGTACTCACAACGAGCTCCACCAACTCCCACACCAACAAGCAGCGCAACAGCAACGAAAGGCCTACCTGAAGTCCGCAGCGGCCCCGCAGCAGCACCTGCTGCAGAGCCAGTTGTCGCCCGCCGAGCTGCAGGAGGACTCCTCCAACATAACGTCCGACCTGAACGAGGAGCAACTGCAGCAGGCCCAGCAGGCGCACCACCAGCACCAGCAGCAGCAGTTGTACAACAACTACCAGCAATACGCGGCCTCCTACCGCAACTGGAACCACAGCCTGACACTGAACGGCGCGGCGGCGCTGCAGAACTTGCTCTAGCGCAGACACTAAATGCTCGACAACGCACTGAGTGGCACAAAGCCCAGCATTGTGGCGGACAGCCGCCAACGCGGAGGATGACTCGAACAATGCGGCGGTCAACCGAAGCGGCACGCCGAGAGCGCACTTAGCGCAGTCGCTCTTAATTAGCGACCAGGCGAGAAGCGAAGCCGAGCCGGACGCGAGAGCACCGCCATGAGACTAACAGACAGATCGTAGGGGCAGAGCGGCCTTTTAGCACCTCGGGCTCATCCTGCGACGCCAGCGACTGCAGTCGCTACGAACTGGTGACGCCTGCTCGCCTGGTCTGCAGAGTCGAACAGTTTCAGGCCGAAGATCGCAGATCAAAAATCGGTAATCTCAAAGTTGGAGCTTCTTTCCCTTGACATTCACAGCGACACACACACTCACACTCACACACTCCCACTCACACACACACACACACCCATACACCGTTCTATTTGGTTCTGTACATATGTAGGCGTTTAGTTTAGTTCTTTTCCACACTTTTTTTATACATACTTTTGTGCTTTGTAATTTGGTAGCAGTAGGCATAGTAAAATAGTCTAGCGTTAGTGTAGGGTTAGTGTAGGGTTAAGCAAAAGTCGGATAGGGCTGTTGAAAGGTGAAGAAGGGCAGACCAGTTCGATCCCACGATCAGTGTTCGTATTGACGTTGATCACGGGGAACGGGCTGCTGATGATGAACATAATAATGATGTTGATGTTAATAATGATGTTAATAATGATGATGATGATCATGATGATCATGATGAGGATGATCATGATGATGGTGGCGTTGATGATCTTGACTTTTCAAGCAGCAATCAAAAGTGATGTAGTCTTAAGAAGCGATTCTGAATTTGATTTCATGATTTGCCGCACAGGTTTTTACATATTTCTTAATAATTTCCATATTTTTTTTATGTTAATTTGAATTATTTTGTTTTTGTTTTTGTAAAGAAAAAGAAATCCGTGCCATTTGTTCCAATTCTAACAATAACAACAATAACAATCGATTCCACTAATTCTAAATTGTAAGCGACCTTTCTAATTGTATTTTACGCACTTAGTCCTAGTTTAGTTCCGGAATGGGGAAATGTGTGCCACCAGAATAATGACCAAAGGTCTAAAAACGTGGAACAACCCGATCCCGGGAACATTTGTTCAGCACATTCACGCGGAGAATTGAATTTCCCCACTTCAGAAACTTTTCAATCAAGCATCGCAAACGAATTCGAATTGAGATGATCAAACCAAAAATGAATCTTCAACTTTTTTATACACACACATACATATACACACACACACACACACATGCATACACCCATACGCACATATTCCCAGGCGTGTATATGCGCTTCTTTATTATAATTGAATTTCTTTATTTTGTGTTTAATTTTACTTTAATTTTTATCTGTTTGTATTTTGATGCTTATTTTTTAGACATTTCCCATTCAAATATTGTAAATTTATGAATATTTAATAAGATGTCACTTTTTAAATTAGTGCTAATCAAATTATATATATACGAATTGAAACAACCAACAACAACAACAACAACAACCACACAGTAATATAAACACACACTTGCAATTATTATTAAATAAAAAAATTACTTTAAATATAAAAATTTTTACATAAAAGCTAAGCTAAGTAAATGAAGAAAGAAACGTGAGAGAGAGAGAGAGAAGAAAAATCAAAATTAAGAATCTTGTTAACTCTGAGTATAGTCAATAATTACACAAACACACACAGTCACACTCTCACTTACGCACACACACACACACACTCACACGAAGAATTGAAATTGATATTGAATTGAAATTCGATGTTGAACGAAGTCGAAACAGAGTTTGTAATATAAGGACGGCATGCCCACAACCCATGCCAACTGTACTGTCTGTGTAATATAAGTAAATACAATTGTATGTGTATATATATATACTTCGTATATATGTCGGAAATCCTTTGAAACTAGTTAAAATTTAATAAAAATAAAACCATATTTTAATGTTTGAAATACAAATTGAAAATCGTTTCATTTCAACGCACATCGAAAAGTAGTTAACAGAGAAAGAGTCTTCGTTGGGACTGTTGTGACGTCATAGTTACACATTATTCACAAGACATGCCAAATTACGGCTCAGAGCGATGGACAAGCTCAAAGAAAGCAGAGGACTGCTTAATATTTTAACCTATTCTGTGTCTTTGCACATCGTTTTCTTAGTGAGAATGGTACTTGACCAACCACAGTTCTACGAGGGGGCTTTCTAGTATCACCCTCCCGTTTGAGGGCCATGGTAGTTAAGACAACAACTCCCATAATTGTACAGCCAGATATTATTGCGATATATAGTATCTGCTTAAACCCCCAGATATCGTTCCGATATATATCAGATATTGTTGCGATATATAGTGGATATAGTGGTATTTGGTTAAACCCAATTGGTGGAGTCATTTAAAGTAACTTCCTCAGTTGTTAACAACTCTTTGTGAGTGAGTGAGTGAGACGGCTTGAAAATGAGTGCAATAGCTTCAGCTAGAAAATCACTTAACACACCACAATGAGTATAGACAGATGTATATATATATATATATATATATATATATATATATATATATATATATATATATATATATATATATATATATATATATATATATATATATATATATATATATATATATATATATATATATATATATATATATATATATATATATATATATATATATATATATATATATATATATATATATATATATATATATATATATATATATATATATATATATATATATATATATATATATATATATATATATATATATATATATATATATATATATATATATATATATATATATATATATATATATATATATATATATATATATATATATATATATATATATATATATATATATATATATATATATATATATATATATATATATATATATATATATATATATATATATATATATATATATATATATATATATATATATATATATATATATATATATATATATATATATATATATATATATATACTCGTATATATATATATATATATATATATATATATATATATATATATATATATATATATATATATATATATATATATATATATATATATATATATATATATATATATATATATATATATATATATATATATATATATATATATATATATATATACTCGTATATATATATATACATATTTTTATTTTTTTTTCTTTGGTCTTATGGAGCAATTCTCGGTTGAATATGCGTTGTTGCTTTTCTGAAATTTGTTTGCTCAATGAAGTACAACTCCACAATTTCTCCCAGTACCTCATCTTCGGAGAGCAGTAATAGGCTTTTTGTTTCGTCTTTGAACAATACACAGTTTCAGTTGAGGGTGGGGTGGAAGAGAATTAGAGCTTTACGATACTTTACTCCAGACAGATAGATAAGACACAAATACTTCTGAAGTTTCTTTCCATGTAGTAAAAAGCAGTTCATAAATAGCTTCAAAGGATGTTTCTTTGTATTGAAGAGTTATAAAAAATAATAATTTCAGGAACTTGCTAAATTTCAAAGTACCAGAAATCAACCAGGGGACTTTCATATGCCAGAAGAAGTCATGGACCCACACCTGCCAAGAGCATCTTTCACCAATGAAATGCTGTGTTTCGATTACTCCCTCACTCTGTAGTATCCGCTTTTTCTGCGGGGATTCTCACAGTCCTCGGCTGTGTTTCGATTACTCCCTCACTCTGTAGTATCCGCTTTTTCTGCGGGGATTCTCACAGTCCTCGGCTGTGTTTTGATCAGTCCCTCACTCTATAGTACATGCATTTGCTACTGGGATTCTCACAGTCCTCTGCTGTGTTTCGATTACTCCCTCACTCTGTAGTACACGCATTTACTGCTGGGATTCTCAGAGTCCGTCTGCTCCAGTTGCTTAGCCGAATATTACATTTATTAATCGTATCATCAACTAATAACGAAACACTTTCAACATGTTTTAAGACTTATTGTACTCCAGTTTAACAGATACCAAGACCCATCGTAAAGCGGTAATCGTTTTATATTTAAGCTGTAAGGAACTTACTGAGATGAGAACGCTTCATATATTTTCGCTGCGATCTACTTCGGATTGAACAATTTAGAGAGATGATTGGATGTGATAATGGACTCCAAAACTACCACTACAAGAAAGTACTCTCTAGGAATTTTTGTCCCTGCCCAACATACCAGAATAACAAACGAAAAAATCCCCGCGGTTTTTAATTAGAATGTAGTTAAATAATAATGAAGAAGTTCTTTATTAGTAAGAAACAATATTTGTTTAGGTAGTTAGGTAAGTAAGGCGGCCACCCGAAGGGCGCACTCCTGTTGCTTGCCAACAATGACCCTTTGTGATACCGCTTGATGCATCAGGTCCCATTCCTTTACAAGGTCCAGCCATTTGGAGCTTTAATTGAAGCAGTTGATGGAGCTAATCTCTTTATTTGAGATATCTCCCAAAGAGTCCAGAAGGTAGTCGTCTAGGACGGTGCGCCTCCTTCTGGACAGCGCTTTACTGTGATGAAGAAAATCATTAGTTTGGAATTTTGCTGCCCAATATCCCGAAATTTAAAAAACCCCATTTCCTCCTCACAATATTTTTATATATAAATTAATAGTTAATTTGATCCATTCTATCCATTGAGTGAGTCTCTGTTTACGAACATAATCCACTGAGCTAATGAACAATGAACGCTTTCAGAGTGTCCTGCCGTGTTCATCAACTGGTGCAGCCAAATGTAGCATGAGTGTTACCAACAGCACCTCTTCAGCTTTGCGCATGCGTAACTGCTCATGCATTCGTAGGACTCGAACCCAAACGAAGTGCTTGCCACCTGAGACGCGTGAGTGTTTGATCAGCAACTGACCTTTAACAAACCGTACTGCATTGATTGACTGTTCGATTTGATTGTGCGTTGCGTTCGCTGCCACTGCGCGTCCCGTGTGAATCCTTATCTAATCGCGCGATGCTGATAACCGCCATAAATGCACTGGAGTACTCGTATCAATAGAAACGCTTGATTTACCCCTGACCACCATCGGAGCAGTCTCCGGCGGTTGCTCACCCAACCGGTGGGACCGAAATGCATTCTGCCTGAGCTCTCGGTCGTGCACTCCCGTGTTTGTGGTGGTCGTACCAGGGCCTTTCCGGTTGTAAAGTGCACCGACGGCCCAGTTGCAGGCAGTTGGCAGATAATGCAGCTATCTCCGGTGGCTGGCAAACATACACGCGCTGGTAGGGAAATGCGCAGCCAGGCCTGTGCGCGTTTCTGCCGCTTTCACAGCGAAGCGCAGCCGGCCAGCAGCGCGATAAGTGTCAGCAGCGCCGTGATATGCCGCGATAAAGGAATTACAACTGCCAGCGATAAGTACACTTGCGCCTCTATTTAATAAGCTGTTGTCTTTTTAATTAACAATATAAGCGGCTAAAGCCTACTCCGCTTAGCCTTGTTAGCAGTCTCGCCCAGTCCGGCCAGAAAATGTGCTCAAAACGAACATAAACTCCACAGCGGTGGTGATCAATTTAAATGTGAATGATTAGCATTTCCGCCATTGGCAACTGGGGCGTCTTAGGATCCGCGCAATCTGCGACATTGTGCCACGGCAGCTGCCGCTCAGGCCACCGATCCTGCCACCAGCGCCCTTCTGCTACTCGCGTACCGTATTTACGAGCACAGCGTAGAGCAAGGAGGCTGGCGACAGCACTCGTTTTCTTCTTCTACGCACCAACACACATGCAGACATGGCACACACATAGGATATATTTTTTGCTTTTTCCGTAAGGATGTGCTCGCGACGCCTGTGGTAGGAAATTTTATCGAATAAGCAAAGGACTATCGAACGTTAAAATGGCGGCAAGCACACTTACCCGTAGCCCGAGCATATGGCGGCGCTGCAACGCTTGGGAGGGGACTACTTTGCCAGCTATTTTGCGAGCCGCAGAAAGACATTTGTACACTCAGCAAGTTGCGTCTGATTCTGAGGAATTCCAGCAGCAAGACCCTTCCTAAAAACGAACGTACTCGTGTATTAATAAAAATATGCTTAACATCGCTGTGTGGGGGCTTTAAAAAACTGCTGAAACTTACCAATTTGCTGGTGTGCGTTTCGTAAATGGCTGAGCGGCTGTCATGGCGACTCCACGGGAATTGGGTGGGGGCAAAGGGTGGGTGGTTGGGTCGTGTTCGGTTGGTGGTGTGCTTGGTGGCAAACTTCTATGCAGAGACATGCGCCCTAAACTGCTTTGTAAGGCTTTTCACTGCTTAAAGAGTGCGTGAGAGTGAGTGAGTGTGTGTCTGTGTGTGTGTGTGCAATACTCTGTGCGTAGATGGATGTGTGTGTCTTCATATGTAATTATAAAAATAATTATAATAGCTCATTTTGGACCTTATAACGCAGTCGATTTATGTGCTCGTACTATTGAAAAGTTGACCACAATCGTGGCTTAAATTGAAATCGCATCCAGAGGCGGATTTTTCACTACTAAGAGTGGGCACCAGGGCAGGGCGCAAATAGCAAGAAATACCTTTTAGGAACAAGGAGCATAATACAACTCGATCTCACATAAATTTGGATATTTTTCTTTTGGTGAACAAACATGCATGTGAAAGAGAGTAAATCTCTCAGAGCTTGAATTGCTGTGAGATTGGATGTGAATATTCGCAGACGAAGCTTCTTATGATGAGATTATGTTCCATACCTCGGAATGAAATGATCATTCAGTATTGAATTAACATACCACGATCATTTTGGTCACCCCACCCAATCTCAACCAAGCTGTTTTGATTACTCCCTCACTCTGTAGTACACGCTTTTTCTGTTGGGATTCTCACAGACCTCTGCTGTGTTTCGATTACTCCCTCACTCTGTAATACACTCTATTTCTGCTGGGATGCTCACAGTCCTCTGCTGTGTTTCGATTACTCTCACTCTGTAGTACACGCTTTTTCTGCTGGGATTCTCAGAGTCCTCAGAGTATTAATCGTATCATCAACTAATAACGAAACACTTTCAACATGTTTTAAGAGTTATTGTACTCCAGTTTTGCAGTTAGCAAGACTCATCGTAAAGCGATAATCGTTTTATATTTAAATAGTAAGGAACTTATTTCTGAAATGACACCGCTGGATATATTTCCGCTGTGATGATGATCATTGCAGCTCATTTAGATCGGGAAAAGAATACTTTAGACCATCGTTTGATATGGCTTCACTAGACAAAGCCCCCAATTACTAGTAATCGGTTTCTTTATCCATCTGTTGTGAATATGTTCCAAATTGATCCAACATAATAAGTCAATCAAGGACAAGGACATGCCAGTTGTGAGTAACGTGCAACCGTGCATAAGTAGTTCGTGAAAATTGTTGTGAAAGAGCTTCTTTAATTAGTCAATGATCTAAAATCTAGGAACCAGACTTCATTAATTCATTTCGTTTCACATAATTCTTGATGAATTATATATATATATTATTAGATCGGTATTAAGCATTTGCAAGTTATTATACGGGAATGTTTGGAACTTCAAGGTTCAATTCAAGAACATCTCAATCAGCGTCTTTGAAGAAGATGTGTTAAGAAAGTATTCCTCTTTTCTTGAATACCACCTACCGTAAGACACCCTAAGGTCATCGATGCTAGTATTACTCCCTTCATTAGCTTATAATTTCTAATTATAAGTTAACTTAATATAAATAAATAAATATATTGTGGAATATGTTTTATTCGTGTACATATTCTACTATCACCACTTTCACCGCCCTTAAAATGGGGTTTCTTCCAAGACGATGAAGGCTCTTGAACCAAAAGTCCGCCGCTGTTTATTTCCATGCCTGTACCTCAATTTTCCTTGTGTTCTTTGGTGGGAAACAATCGCAGAATGGCTGCTTATTGTGTACTCATGCCAATATCAAAATCCTGGGAATGAATTTTGGGTATAAGGATGTGAGTAGCGCCATATGAAGGACTATGCCAATATCCAAATCCTGTGTATAAATTTTGGGTATAAGGATGTGAGTAGCGCCACACGAAGGACTAAACTTACCTGAATTGAATTTGAAACCACCCGGTTGCAGGCTCAACCAAATGCCATATATCTCTGCACTGGATTTGTTGCATCAGTGCTACTGTCACCACGCCCATTGACCAACAAATTTATCTCAAATGCAAAAAAATTGCTCAGAATGCCTTTTGTGTTTCCATATCTCGCCGCTTGTATGCGCGTATGGGACTCATGAGTGAATCACATAAACAATCATTAAAACACAGCAAAAGTAAAGCAAGTAGGGTACAGCGTTAGAGCAAGGGAGAGGGTTGGAGCGGGAGGGTGAGGGAGAGGCAATGAAGCAATGGAGCAATAAAGCAGAATTCTTCAAATATTTACAATGATAAATAAAAACTTCATCAGATACACTCGTAACGAAATAATTCAACAACTTGTCAGCGTACCCAACAAAGCTGCCATTGAGACGTTATCAGCCCATTCAATTGGCCATTCAAATTTGTTGGCAGTGGAAATATTTAAACAAAATTATTTATATATCTATAAATACGCGCAATCGAGTTTATGCGCCCGTGGTGTCTATGTTAATATTTGAGTTTTCCATAAAAATGTTCTTCACTTGGAATGAACTATTCAGGCGCTGTCGGCACAGTTTCGTCAGTCGAGACGTTAGTGTCGCGTTAGCAAGCAGCTGAGGAGCAGTGCTGGAAGAGTTAGTTGCGGGACGCTGATGAACTGTGGCGTAGTGCAATCGAAGCACAGATTCGGAGCCGTTTACTGGGTACATAAAAGAATGCCAATTAATTCAGTTAAGAACGTGATGTTTCCTTGGATGCAAACGAAAGGCGCATTCGGATTGGCTGAGATTACAGAAATGTGCACTAAGATGGGGACCACTTCTTGGAATCATTCTTCTTTCCTTTTAACATGGTCTCAGACATATTCGTATAATTTGACTACTGAGTTGATATATATTTGTACTACACTCCGTAAAGATCAGAAATACTGAAATAATTTCAACCATTTCCTGAGCACCACGACTACTGGACTGGTTAATGAAGCCGATCTGTAGAAGGCGTTATTTTTGGTGGTCGCAAAACAAAGTTTTTAAGAGGAATGGCTAAGAAACAGAGCAAAACTCATCATACAGGATTCTGATATGCTTTATTATAGAGTTTGCATTTGCCGCCACAGTCGAGGAAGTATTTGCTAGAAAAAAGGCTGCGCTACTCCCAACAACTGAACTGAATCGGACTTGGCGAAGCTTACTTTGATGGAACAGTCAGGAGAACTCTTTATACTGCAAAAATATACGAATATGTCTGAGACCATTATAAGGAAAGCATATTATAAGGAAAGCAGAATGATTCCAAGAAATGGTTCAGTTTGTCGAAGCTTTGGCTGAGTACTCGAAACAACAGAAAGTTCAATAGACTGAATTAGATCGTATTTCAAGTGGCCTTGATCCCTGCCATTCTGCCAAATTAATTGTATCGGCACAATGCGATATCGTATCCTTACTTAGCAGTACCACTTCAGAGTGAAATGACTGGAAAACTCAATAGAAACAACGAAGAATGCAGGGAATCTAAAATTGAGGAACACATACGAACTCTCCAGAACTTCTGCTTGAATTCCAGCACAGCTAGGACGAACAGTGGAAAGCGCCACTGTTGAGATGAGATCAGAAAATGTGCTTTGTGGAGATTAGATCAGAAAAGGTGCTTTGTGGAGATTTGATCAGCAAAGGTGCCAGTAGCGGGTCTGATATGTCCACATTCCACTTGCCTTTGGACCTTCCTGGATGTGTGCTGACTATCAAAATCTATCGTTGGACTCTGTCGAGGAATTTTCTTTACTTTAAGGGACAAAATCATTGCTGGATATAAAACTGAATCGACGGAGTGAACGAGTCGATTAAAACAAGCCTTTAAATTCATCATATCGAGTATGGAACGTAAATTCGATGCTAGGTTAAGTTAGTCTATCTGGGTAGCCGGTATACAAACCAACTCACTCAGACCACCATGGGTCCATTGTGATACCACCGCGTAACAACGCACGTCTGATTTACCCGTCAAACCATTTCGAAGCCCTAATAAAGCGCAGGATTTGTTTGACCTTCCGATGCTACGCAGTAATCCAAAGGCTCATTGGAAGTATTCACAAGAGAAGTGTATTACAAGTCTACGTTCCCTCTGGTACTGTAACTTTTGCAAGTGTCACCATCGAAGTTGAAACAGGGCAGTGAGTCGTAATCAGTTCTATCTTGAATATTCCCTCGGAATTGAATAGCATTCAGCTGGAATTCGTTCAGGAATTTTCACATTTCCATTTGAATCCTGTTGAACACAATTCCCCTGATTATGTAGGTAAGATTAGATATGATGAAGGTGGTACTCCAAAGGTCAGGAACTACAATGTGAGAAATCTTCTGAGCCAGAGCACGGAATTGAATAGCATTCAATTGGAAATCGTTGAGGAATTATCACATTCCCATTTGAAGCCTTTTTAGATCACGGATAAAAACTTATCACAACTGATTATGGGATTATTACTGAGATTATGTATGTGAGATTAGATATGGTGAAGGTGGGACTCCAATCGCCAGGAACTGCAAGCTGATTAGATATGGTGAAGGTGGGACTCGAATCGTCCGGAACTGCTGAGCCAGAGCACGGAATTGAATACCACTCAACTGAAATTTGTTCAGGAATTTTCACAATCCCATGATGAAAATTTATCACAATTGTCCTGATTATGTAGGTGAGATTGGATATGGTGAAGGTGGCACTCCAATCGTCACTGCAATGTGAGAAATCTGCAAGAGCATGGAGGGACAAAAGGAGTTAATAGACACAACAATGAGTATGATCTGTCTTAGCGGGCTTTAAAAGATGGAAGATTCTTGTTCTCGCCTCTACAATAATGTATGAATTTGTCGTATCATCTTCCCAACCCAATCCAAACCCTTTCCGTTTCTTTGGACAGAGCTAATTTGCGGAGGTGGTTGGTTGTTTCTCTAAGTTAGTCCACTCAAACATTGAATGTGAATCATGCAGGGATCCCAGAGTAATGATTGTATGTTTGAATCATTAGAAAGAGTCGGGTGGCTCACATGTCGAGAGCAGGTGCTGGTGCAGTTGCCTATTCCACACACATGCGTCTGCACTCTGGGTGCCATTAGAGATGAGAGTGCATAATTTAAATAACTCAAAATGAATCAAGAAGCTAACGCGAGAATTTCTGTTGACTTAAGCAAAAATTAAATTAATAACAGGCCTTCCCGTGCTCGTGGATTGTCTCGCACAGCACATGCACAGGCAGAGGCACCTTCGCCGCTCGCACTCCACTGCATGTCGGCGAGCACGGCGGCGTGGGGAGCCCGCCATCTTTACACACAAAATGACATTTTAGTATGTACTCTGCTCGCATGCATGAAGTGGAATAAAATAAAATGGAGGCAGAGATAATTCTTTTTAGTGGTGCGCCTGCGGAAGAGGGCCAATTACCACGCAGATGTTCCGCTGCAAACCGCAATCTTGTAGTAATTTTCTAATGGAATATTTAATTTTAACCCAAGCACACCGCCAGCCAGCCAGGCAGTCAGGCAGCCAGCGAGCGCACATAAAACCCTTTCGCAGCACACTCGCCAACACACACATCCGGCGGAACGCATTCGCACGCCGGCATAGGAGGCATAGCCCGGTTGGCAGCACCACTCCGCGCCACTGGGCGAGGCGTGTATCTCAGCCGGTGGTGGTTTTGTTGGGGCTTTTGCGGGTGTGCGGCGCATTGTGCTTGGCGTGGGAGGGCGCCGGGGCTCTGGAGATGGGGTTGCGTTGGGTCGGGTCGGGTTGGTATGGCTGGTGTGGCTGCGAGCAGCGGATGGGTAGTAGTGCGCAGAGAGTTCCGCTTTTCATTATAATAATACTTTGTAATTAGGTTTTCGAAAGTTAATTAAAATTCGGTTATGAAAGCGGAAACTTTCTCATGAGCGCTTCCGGTAACAGGAAAACGAAGCGAAACGAAACGAAACGCATAATAACGGCGGCGGGGAAGCGAAATTAAAAAGCAAAAACAACACGAACATTAAAAAAGAAATGAAAGGAAAGGAAAGGAAAAAAGGATTTGGGCACTTTGCAGGCGTAGCAACGAGGCAAAGCACCGCCGCACACAGCTCGGCACAGCCCAGCAAAGCAGAGCGGCGCCAAAGCAAAGGATACGCGCCTCACTCGTGAGTTGAATCTTTTTGGGGGTACTTTGTTGCGAGAAAACTTTTGTGCAAACATTTCAGTTAAATTAAAAAATACATATTATATTTTAATGAGCAAAATGGCTGCTCCCTCCCTTCGCCGGAGCCCAGCTGCGGCGCTGGTTGTTGCTGTGGCTGTGGCTGTGGCTGGAGACGGCAGCGGCTGTCACGTTCCACACGCCAGCAAGCGAACGGGATAATTAAAATGATGACTTGAAAATAAATTGTTGTTATCTTTGACCAACAGCCGCCGGTTGTGCGGTTCTACGGCGTGCGGGATGGTGACGTGCTGTAGTACTGGAGTGCTGGAGTGCTGTAGTACTGGAGGACCGACGAAGTGAACGAATGCCAATGAGAGAATACAGCCAAGTGCTCAGAGACGCGCATTGACAACGGGCGAACAACACAATGGCGGCGATGTATTGGATCTATAACGACCTCCTGCCTGTATCGTGTCTCCCGATTCATGCCTCATGCCTCGTGCTTCACTGTGCTGCTGCATGGAAATGTGTGCTCTATCAGCCGGCACTGCCTGGCAGCCAGCAAAACTGCGTGACTCTCGTCGGCACTTGCGGATTAGGTGGACGGGACGCTGCAGGGCGACGCTGCTGGTGACGCCACGAGTTCGATGCACAATTGATGATGGAGCGAACTGGTGTACAGAAAGAACTGAGCCATTGCTGCACTAGTTTCGCAGTGGCCGTGTTGTAGCGGTCACTTACCCCACTTTGTTCCCCCTCCCCTGCAGAGTCGTTGCTCGCTCTTCTCTGACAAGTAATTACAATAAATCCCCGAGCATTGTTGCCGGGATTTAAGCTGCAAATTGAAATTAATCTGTGAAAACTTACGTTTGTGTCTGTTTGTGCTAAAGTGCGTGCACGTGCCGCTCGCCCTGCCATTTCGTTCTGCGGGCGGCGTCACACGTCAGCAAAGCGGCGACGGCAGCAGACGCTCTGTAATGAAATCAAAACATTTCAGGGCAGCGTGGGGCGGAATTTATCTCACATCATCTGAGAATGCCAAACAAATCAGCGGCGTTTGGAAAGTTCACGAGTAGCAAGCGTATGGAAGGCAGCTTCTTGCGCCTTACACTCCGACGTGCCGGGCTGATCACAAAATGGCTAAAAATTCATATTTAATAACCAGGCAGCGGCAGCGCCGCTATCTATGCATATGCATGCATCTGCGGCGTGTTGGCTGCGAATCCCCCGCACGCGCTCACGCACACCAGCCCAGGTCTCGCACCTCGCAGATACTCTGCGAGACGCATTAATCACGTACGGTGCTCGCAGGCGGACGCGTAGGACGAAATTGAAAGGGTGTGACAACGCGTGATGGATGTGAAAGCGAAGTGTCTTATCGATTGGCAACACACCTTCTTCTGTCACTCGGGCGCCACTGGGTGAGACTCCGCCGCCTCCAGAGCAGGTATTGATGTCCAAATGGCTTTTGACTCCGATACCTGTGAGGGGTGGCACGCCGGGACACGTGTCGCATGGCCAATAGCCACTGACAGATGACTGGATGTATGTGGACGTCGCTTTCGTGGTGTGGGTCGGTTGATGGTGCAGCAGAATTCCAGCTGATTGCGTTGAATAATTGTCAGAAAATCGCAATTTCCGCAAAAATTGTAATTAACAAATTAGAATTTGAAAATTACATTTCGAGGGTAGTGGACGAGTTAGTGATGCTCAGATGAGATGGGACAGGAGCACAGTGATTACTTTCAAACCTTGTAGGAATTGGATGTAGACTCTTTCGGGTTTGTAAAGCAGTTTGCGAAGTATTAATTGTGTGCAAGGAATAAGACTCTTTGAATCTTTGTACCCTGGTAAAGTCCAATTCTCAAACCCATTTTCCCTAAACTGTAACATATTTTCAGCCTCCTTTACTGTAATGATTGAGGGCCCACTCAGATACTATCTGCCTGGCAATGCCAGAGTGGGCCTTCAAAAAATTAATTTAATTTAATTTGGAAATTATGACACATTCTGTCAAAAAGCAGGATCAAAACAAAATAGTCCTGAAAATAATGAATAATTTGGGCATTCAGGAGCAATTAAAATGGGATTTGGGGCATATCCAATGAGCTCAGCATAGTTCCACTTACAAACAAACAGCAAAAGAGGATGAAAAATCTTAAAGGATGTTTTAATCATTATCGTTATTTTTCTACATGGGAGTGGAGCCGATAAAAACATACTTCTTATCACGCCTGGAATATGGGCAACATCCAGTAACGAATAAAGAACAATAGAGAACAATTTCTGTAAACAGCAAACAAAATTAAGTAAATGAATCTCGTATATGAAGAAAGGTTTCATTGATGTTATCTTTGGTTCTGACAATTGTTTTATTTTTGCCCAGATAACATAAACAAACTATAAGTTGCCATGTTTCTATAGTTACCTCAACTGAAGTTTGGCAACATCGCTCAAACACTTACCTTTGTGATATGCATAAACAAGGCTTCCACAAAAAACACAAATATCATCTAAAAAAGCTTGAAGAGGAGAGTGTCCCAAGCAATATCATGTGACTCATGGACTAATTCGATACCCTGAAATACTAAAGAGATCACGGATCCCACCGAATAGTTAGATTTTAGCTACTCATTCGTCCCTTTGACAATTTCCTGGATCATTGGTCAAGGTTACGAGTACAAGCTTATAACTGTTGGACTTCAAGATGGTCTCCAATGTCATTTTAATGTTTTTGGTGTGATATTGCTTGGTTCTCAACCTGTAGAAGGGCTCTTAACCTACAGGGTTGTGTTCTCCACCTACAAGGTGGGGTTCTCAACCTTCAAGGTTCCGTTCTCAACCTACAAGGTTCCGTTCTCCACCTACAAGGAACCTCGTAGTTGTATGAGAAATGAACCTTATTCGACTCAAGTTCTATAACCACGCAGAATACCCACTTTTGCTTGGTTCTCAACCTGGAGAAAGGCTCTCAACTTACAAAGTTTTGTTCTCCACCTACAACGAACCTCGTAGTTGTATGAGAAATGACTCAAGTTCTACAATGACTCAAGTTCGACTAAAGTTCTACAATGATGCCGAATACCCACTTTGGCTGTGAGTGTTTCACAGAACTCACGGGCATTTAGTGAAGAGAGAAGCTTCGGTTCAGTTTCCAATAATGTTCAGTTCACGATTCATAAGTACCGAGTATGCAGGCGGACTTACTGCATCCCTAGCGGAGGTGTGAAGTGTCATTAAAATGCAATTCCATTTGGCGCCGCCACTCATGCAGTTAAATGAAACAACGCTTCTTTTTGGAAAGAAATTAATTTAATTCAAATTTGTTTCAAAATTTATTTACACATCAGACCGAAATTAAATCACCATTACCCAACGACAGCCTCACGTCCGGCAGAGCCGCAGCCACAGACAGCAGCCAGCAGGCAGCAGCGCTTAGGCCCATGCAAATTTGGGTAGCGCTGCATACAGCGAAACACACCCACACAAGCACACACACACACACACACACTCACACACGCACACACATACGCACTCTCAAACATTTCAGCCTAATACACAATTAATGGCAAATCCATTTTCATTTCCATATCCATTTCCATTTCCGTGTCCATGTTCGTGCTGGCCTAGCCCAACCCAACCCGACCCGACCTGGTCTGGTCTGGTTTGGTCTGGCCAGGACGAGAGTGTCGTGTCGTGTCGTGTCGAGTGAGCGAAAATATTTGAACAATAATTAATTGAATAATGTCAATAAATTTTCAACACATATGACAGAAACTTTCCAAAATGACAACCACACAGACGCACATGCGAGGACACCACCGCCAACAGCAACAACAACAACGACAACAACAACAAAACATTATCTCGCCATCAGCCAACAGCATCAGTTTTGGCAACAGTGACAGTGCCAGTGGCAGCCACACCACTCGCACCAGAATCCCGCACGGTTCGCTCGGAGTACGTTAAGAGGAGGGCCCCGGACAGGAGAGGAGCGTAGAGGAGACGAGTGGCGCTCGCATGCGGTGCGATTAGGCGAAACGAATCAACAAATCAGCAGATTTAGCAAATTCGACATTCAGTTTGCATTTCGCATTTCGCATTGTGTTCCTACTTGAAAGTTTGTCTTCCAATTTCGAAAATGGTATTTGCCCAGTGCGGCGAGCAGCCGTGCCGTCGTCACCAGAGCCATGGCAGCCGGATTTGCATGGAGCATGTGAAGAAAGCCAAACAAAGCACACGAGTACGAACGAGGACACACGCCTTCCCAGCTCAGCCACTCAGCCACTCAGCCACTCAGCCACTCAGCCAGCGTCCAAAGCAGGCAAGCGGGTGAGCAACAGTTGCAGCAGCAGCATCAGCACTACCACAACAGGAATTGACTGACACAGAGAATAATTTAGCCCAATGCCCCAAATTCGCACTTGTCCCCTTGTCCCAGGCAGACCTTGCCTTGCATGCCATGCCGTGCCTTGGCAGCTCCGTCCAGCCACCGTCACGATACAAATACCTAAGTGTAAATGTTTGACTTTGGAGCACAGCACAGCACAGCACAAGCGCCGACAACAGCAACGTGACCGGCGCTTGGACGGAAGAACCGATGAGGGACGTACAAATGGACCGTATCTGCTCAAACTGCTCCCGAGCGCCTTCAACGGTTGCATACGGCAAGTTTACAGTGAGCGGCACGGACACCCTACGAGCGACTGGCATCAAAAGTTCGCTGCCGGGCGCAAACGTGGGTGGCGGCGTCTCTACATGCACAACACACAACAACAGCAACAACAGCAACAACAACCAGAAAAGTTTTCCTAAGCAAACAAACGAAATAACAAATACACAAACACCAGACATATCAGGACACAGAGGCACACACGTGGAGCGGCGGTCCTGCGGCACGGCGACGCGGCCCCACAACGCGCTGCCGGGCTGACTGGCTGACTGACTGGTTCCAAGCCAGCCTCCGCCAGTGCGTCTTCGTACCACAATTAACGCCATCATCATCGTCGTCATTCCGCACGTTTCAATTAAAAATATCAAAAAGCAAATAAACAAACAAATAAGCAAGCAAATGTTTTGTCTGGCGACGACTGCGACGACTGCGATGACGATGAAGCAGCGTCGACGCATACAAATTGATAAACAACTTCCAACAGTCAACAGAATCTCCTGCAGCAAGTGCGTATAATGACTGAAGGGGTAGACATCCCTTGTACGAGGCGTACTCACGGCATCCGAGTTCAGTGGGTTAATAGCTTCAAGTAGCCAACCCGAGCATGGCATTGATAGTTTCCTGCCATCTTCGTCTTGATTGATTTGGCCCATGTTTGTTTGTTTGTTTTTATGGAGCTCACCGGCTGAGGACTACTTACCTTTGGCAACTCAGCCGAGACTGCACACAAAAGCAACAATTAAACAATAAATTCCTAACCGAAATGGAAACAGGATAAGCTGGCATTTCCGACTTGCACAAGTCAAAGCGATCTAAGCAAGCGGAATTCCCATTAATCCACATTCACGCAAAAGAGAAACATTCCGACACAGCAGCCACTTGCAGTCGGCGGTTGAGTCCAGCTGGCTCAGATGCGGCCGCTTGCGCCTTGCAGTCTGCTGCATGCTCGAGTCAAGCCGAGGATGCGCTGCGTACCTTTTGTGCACAGGCCACTGCGACGAGCCTGCTGCCAAATTGGGCGTGAGCGCTCTAATTGCATTACCTGCAATTGCTATGGAAATACTGCCAATTGAATTCAAAGAAGAGGGAAAGGACTCGCAGTTCCTTTTCTATAAAGTGTAGGAGATTGAGTGCCTTGGCACTGGCAGGGTATGAGAGAAGCAACACTTTTAGTTGTGCGCCTGTAAACATGAAATCCTCCTGATTAATTAGTGTGGAGTTCTCGTAACACTTGGAATAGATCCGCGGTTCCCACTGTAAGGCAAAGCAAGGAGCTGAGACCACAAAATTTAGCTCTTCTATTTTCCTATACGAGTTCCACGAATCGAAGGGTACAAATTGGGAGAATGGCTTCACTAAGCTTGTTAATTATGATAAGCATCTGAGGAAGCAGAGACAGGCTGAGAGAGGCAAATAACTAGGTAATTCAAAAATCAGTTTGTCCTCGCCTCAACATGTAGTCCGAATTCCATGAATTGAGTACCAGTCAGGAGACCAACGTTCCAGTCAGGAGACCAACGTTCCTGTCAGGAGACCAAAGTTTCAGTCAAGTGAAAAACTTTCTGCCCCTTGCTTCTATGCAATTTGATTCATGTTTCAACAACTGAAATTAGGAGTGAATGCTGCATGTCTAAGTGACACTCTATCGTCCTGCAATTGCCAGGATTTTCAGTTCAACCACAGTTTGGTAATAGTCATAAGCATATGAGCAATATGAGCACACCCAGTAATTGGAACTAGAGTCAGTGTCTTTTAGCCTTGGTTCAGCTGTCGAGCAGTGTCCACGGAAAGTCGAAGAAAGCACACTTCATGCGCATCTCTGCTCCAAGTGTACTTACTTTGATCAATTGGCATTGAAAGAAAATTTTTGGGAGGGGTTTTACTCTAGTCACTAGAATGAGTTCGCCTACATTTGACAAGAGATGTCTCAGACTGTGGTGACTGCCTCTTGTAACGTTGCTCTCAGTGTCAAGACTCATTTTTATTAAGAATCTTATTCTTTCCGGCACCATATTCTTCAGGATTAAACGTATTTCCAATGTATCACAACTCTTTCATTGAGGTGGGTGTATACTTCAGAGCATACCATGGATAAAAAGAGAGTGCTATTTTTGTTGGAATCTGGAGCACTCTTCCGCCAAATGGCATTCCTTAAAATTATGGTAGATGCTTCCAAATGTCTCCACCTTTCCCCAAAACTTATGATGTCATATTTGATGTGATTATTGGACATAGAAAATCCTGCGCACAGTTTCTGAGAGACGTCATTCTCTGCATAGACCTAATGAATTTTAGCAAAAGTCAGCGACGTATCCAATATTGGCGAGTTCCGTTGGTGATTGAACTCCATTTATAGTGACATAGAGTGACCCCACAGAGGAAAGTAAAACTCAGAAAGCAAGGAAAGACATGGTGCTGGCAGTCAGAGCGCTCCTTCGTTAGGCAGATGTTAAGGGTTTTGGATTGCTCTGGGTTCCGCCTGGCTGCTCAGCTCAGGAATAGAAGCCAATGAACGAATTAACCAAAGAAATTCGAGGTAGGCGGGAGCTTCAGTTGTGGAGACGTATCTGAAGGGAACTTGGAAACTTTACTCCCGTTCAGCCAATTCTTCCTGAGCACTTAGAAGAGAGACCCATTAACTCATAACATATCATATTGCCAAACCCTCTTTCACTGTAATTGCATGTTAAGAGCTGTTTAGCTTCATTTCTGTAGAGAGAGTTCGCTTCTGCTTCGTGAATGTTTCCATTGAGAGCTCTAAAAAGTCAACAGTTTCATAATTTGAACAAATTCCCGAACGTTTCATTGGCATTATTTTCTACTTTCGTATGTTGGATTATCATTGCGATTGCCAGGAATGCCGAACTGACTCCCCCACTTCACCAACGGCTGCAACCTCGTTCCATTCCACGTCATCCACGGCAGCAAGGCTGTCAGTGCACATGTAAGTGGCATGTTTCTAAATCCCCGATTGATCGATTGTGCTGAGAAGCTTTGCAAACTAATCAAATGGTTTTGCCTGCCGCTTGATACCCCAAACGCGCCGCGGGTGCACTAATAAAGACGGATCCCGTAAACTCGTCAACTCGACATAAGTACCTGTAACCGCGTGAATGCGCTGCGCACAAATCCACTAAAAAGAGGAACGTCGAAAAAAAGAAAGCAAGCAGAAAAGCAAACAAAGGCGAACACTGGAATCCATTCATAACGCAATCCTTCTGAATGTCAATCACGGGCAGGCTGCCCGAGGTGGTGCGTTTCTGCGCTTCCAGATACCCAAGGTACGAGTCGCAGTTGGCAGTTATTCGTAGTTTGTGTGGCGGTTGGTTGATAAGTTGGTTGGTTGGGCGCTTGAATGCTGACAGATGTGGAATGGTGCTCGGCTCGGCTTGGCTGGTGTGCATGCAAATCCACGAGGCAGTCAAGCAGCCAGCAAACGACATGGACGGCAGGTGTGTGCAACTGCACGGGCAGAGAGCAGCGGCTGAGTAACACGGCGCTTGGAGATGTCGGCTAGTAGTGGCAGTCAGTCGGCAGCAGTGCTAAGCGTGATGAAGTGCAATATTGGTAAATTTCGCTGGCATGGCCAAAATGCCAAATGTCAAATGGTAAACGGCAAATGTGAACAGCAGGTCAACAGCGCCATGGCAAGTGGCATGTGGAGAAATAGACACGCACATAAACGAGCAGCCTGGGCGTAGCATGTGGGCGTGAGCGGTGCGGCTTGCCTGGTAGGCAACTCAATGTCTCATGTGTGCCTTCCGCTCGCCACCTGTAGGCACCCCCGCCCTTAATTGAGTTGTCTTCGATTGTTTGCTCAAATGTTGTTTAACATTTTATGTGCCATTATCGGGCTCAAACATGTGCCCTGCCAGCCGCCCCCATCGACACAGCGGCGGACAAATTAAGCCATTTGTCACGGCTTATTTTCACATATGCTTCCATTTGGCACTGCGCTCGCTGAAATGCGCTCACAGGTTGCCGCCCAAGGGCCGCCGACTGCAGCTTAGATTGTGCTCTCGCTCCCCCCTCACCCGCGCACCCGCTCGCCTGCGCCGCACATAGATTGGCCTTCGCCCGACCCTTTATTGTGTCGCAGTTTAGAAAAACAACAGAAATCCAACGAAAACAAAACCACCCATCAACACCCTCGGCAAATTGGGCCTTTTCGGTTTTGTTCTTGGCCCGGCGCCCGCCAGTGCCTGCTCGTCCATAAATGTGGCTGTTGTTCTTATCCGTGTTGTTGCTGTTGATGCTGTGTACAACTTTAATTGCGGAGGTAAATTCAATTTCGCTTGCTCGATTCCCGCACCAAAACTGTGAGGCGGATTTTTATTATTGTTTCCTGCTCGCTGTTGTTATTGTATTATATGCGTTTATTATTATTCGGGTAAAGTGCTAATGCATTGTTGTTGTCTTTAGATTATTGTTCCGAATGGTGTAGCAAATTGCCGAACACAGTGGCACGAGCGAGCGTGACCCATGGTCAAAATGAGTCGAGAGACGCGGAAACAATTTTGCTCGACCGAAGGAGCAACTGGGTTGAGGAAATTTGAGGAAAATTCAATGGAGAAGCAAAGTGTCTGAAGATATCAATCAATTTTGCTCGACCGAAGGATCAACTGCGTTGAGGAAATTGTAGGAAAATTTAATGGAGAAGCAAAGCGTCTGAAGATGTCAAACAATTTTGCTCGACCGAAGGAGAAACTGGGTTGAGGAAATTGGAGGAAAATTCAATGGAGAAGCAAAGTGCCTGAAGAGATCGTTGAGAAACCCTCATTCTTCCAAACACGCTTTACTAGAATCAGAATCTGTAGCGTTGTCTTCTTCCAAAATGAGTGTGAAAAGCAAGAATTAGTGGAAAGGTCAAGGTATGAAGACATCTATCAAGACTTCTGCTACCTATGGTCCGGAACTAAGCATTGATTAGACTCTTCAGTGACTGACTAGAGTGAAGGAATAGTTTTCAGATTACCACATGGAACAAAGAAAAGACTCTAAAAAGATTCCTGATACCTGTTTTTTAAAGAATTTTCAGTCCCAAAACTCGAGGATAATTATTTGGTTAAAAGAGTGTCGACTTAGGACTCGAGAAAATGGTTCCAAAAGTGAACCAAAATAGATGTTTTCAGTTCCTTAATGCAACTATATAGCAACCACCTAAAATATCAGGCATTATGCCATGGAAAATATTGAATAAATCTATAAAAAAACAACAATTTCATAAAAATTACATAATTTCAAACATGAGACATTTCTTGGTATTGTAAGCGACAGTCTACAAAAATTAATTTACACCACTTTTGTAGTTTGAATCACTGGATTTGGCCAACTAATGCAAACAATATTTCCTTTAATTATCCCACTTGAAGAACAGTGGTTTAGTTTTACGGATATCACTCACGAATAGTTGGACATGTTTTATTTACAACTATATCACAAGTTTCACTAGATTTGTATATATTCCTCTCAAGTCACAACTGAACTCTATTTCACTGAACTCACAACACACCAACAAAAAGCGACAAAATAAGAATTAAATTCCCTTCCGACCATTTGATGAGGAGTTTCGTCGAACTGCGCCACTGTGAACTGTAACGAACACGCAAACAACCCTAAAAACAAGGTTAACAACAACACCAAACAAAAACAACAGCAACAACGGCCGAAACAAGCAAAACGATTGAGTGCCTAAGTGCATTGTCCTGAAAAATCTTCAGACTAAGCGCAGCGTTTATCGAGCATACGTCAACTTAAAACCAACCGAACTACTTACACAGCCAGGCAGCCAGCCGTGTACACGACCGCCAAAGGATGTAAACGCTGAATAATGAATACGACACGCCGGCTCGCGGGCAGGGGAACAGCCGCATACGACAATGTAAAGGCAATAAAATAATTGCGACAATAAGCATTTCATTATTAGACGGTTTAAAGCCGTTCAGTGTGGCCGTTCACCCTCCCCTGCACAAGAAGACATGCGTGCTTGCCCGCAATAGAGGGTGGGCCAAGCGCCCTTCCGTCCGACCGCCCGCCCGCCCGACGCAGTTTGGTGCGCGCTATTTGCAGTTAATAGTTGGCAAGTTGTCAGGACCTGATTCCGGCGATGCCGCATGGTGTGAATGGAGAATCCTGCTCGGATCTGTGATCTTGATTTGATTATATGCGGTGTTCGCCCTAATGCAATCACAATCAACGAAAGAGCAATTTGCACTGTGCCGCTGAGCCGTTGTTTTGTTGTGATGATGGTGATTGTGTTGGCGGATTACGAAATGCGCATTTTTGTGCCTGAGTGCGTGGAAAATTCTCAGGGCTGTGATTTTTCGTTTCCAAATTTTGGTTGTTTTTGTTGCCCTGGCATCATGTCAGCGCAGATTTGTCAGTTTGATGCGTTTTTTATGCGAATGCGCATTGCCCCAGGACGCGGCAAGTGCACACATGACAATTGCTCGCTGTTTTGATTGGTCATAAGCGGATTAGCGTTATTAATATTAGCAGCGAAGATTGCCCCAGCAGCGGTAATTTATGCAAGCAATGTTTGTGAAAATTTGCGATTAAAGCAACAAAATCGAAAGCAGAAACTATTCTCCAGTCGCTGGGGAAATTATTAATCACTTCCAGCTGAATAGTTGCGCCGCCAGCGGCAACTTTGGTCAGAATGCTTCACGGCTAATTGCGTTGGGAGTATTGCAAGGGAAGGAAAAAACGGCAAAGGAAAAAACAAGGAAAGGACCTCAGCTGAAATGATTATAATTAAAATGCAAATACTGCATAAATTTCAACGCCGTTTTCCGCTTTCCCGATGCCGACGCTGAACCAGCCGCTTTGTGAGAGGGCTCCTTATTTTTGTCCTTACTTGCTCCTTTCTTTCTTTGCTTCGTGCTGCCCTGCATTCTGTGCTAATTGATCGCCCAGCGAACTGCTCGAAATTGGAAATTGAGTTTGCCTAATTAAGTCCGCATTAATTCCGCCAACTTCCCACTCGAGGAAGCACAAAAGTTTCTGTTTTAATTGCTGGACACAATTTCACAAAATCAAAACAAAAGAAAAATGCGATAAATTACGAAATGAGGTTGTGTAAATGTGAAGCCTGGATCTGTGGTAGTCGGTGGGGTAAATAGTGGAGTAGCTGGAATAAAGCAATTCAAGGCAATTCTCAAAAGAGGTCAAAATTGTGAAGTATATACAGAGGTATGATTCCTTACGCTCTCTCTGATTGACCTCAGCTGAAGTCATCTTGCCTGTAACTGCAAGAATGGGTTCCACTTCTTGATGGTGAGTTAAAAGTTACAGGAAGTATATTACTATTGTGTAGGGGATTTAAAGCACCGCGACCTTTTGGTCTATTGTGCCCCCATCAAAGGTTCAAAATACATCTTTCAGTTCTATCCTCTGGATAAGCGTGATGACAAGTTTTGGCTCCAGAAGTTTCACGTCCCTGGCAGAGCCCTGGAAGAATCTCAAGTATTTACTGCGGGTATGCTAGAGAGCCGGACATTGTGTCAGCACATACAAAGACGTCACCTCTTCCTCCATACAGTATCTGCAGGAGCTTTCCGAGGTGACTCGCATCCTCACCACATGTGAGATTATTCTTAGAGAGATTGATGAGTAGGTACTAGGTAGGTAGGTAGGAGTGGCCGCCTGGTTTGCCAAAAGCACACTAGAGCACACATAATGGCCCATTGTAATACCACGGTGAGGCGCCGTTCAAGCACTGACGAAAAAGTTCTCTTACTTGGGATGGTGATAGTCAACGTAAGGACAGCGCCGAGATTGATGAGCGATTCGAATCTTTTTATGTGGTATATCCCTAGCAGACTCCTTGATACCCTTAGGTCTGGTGTGTTAACCCAGCGGTTGTGCCTATGGTGTCCCTCAACGGTCCTAAGCTGGTTGAACAGCTTGCCCTTGCTTACACCACAGAAGGGTTCTGGGCCAATAAAGGGTGTTGCAGCCCCCTTCCTTGCAAGTTCTTCGGCAATCTCGTTCCTTTCTGTGCCAGTATGTCCTGGAATCCATAGAATGGTAACTTTATTGCGTGAGCCCAGAGCATTAAGTTTTTTATGCACTCCCATACCAGTTTCGAATTTACCTGATAAGAGGCAAGTGCCCCCCTAATGGCCGCTTGACTATCCGATAAGATGGCTCGTAACCTTTTTCAATGTTGAAATGTGCACTTCTCTCAATAGCGTGGATTTCCGCCTGGAAGAGGCCAGTATAATTACCTAGGGATTCTTAGTATTTGTAACTAGGTCCAAATACCCCCGCGTCGGAACCCTCTTCTGTGAGAGACCCGTCGGTATACCAGGTGATCGGGGACAGATCTAATCTGTAGGTTTCGCTGAGACCTCTCCATGGGTTTTTGTAGCTCCACTCTGTTTTAAACAACTTATTGAAGCTGTAGCGCGTGCTTGTAAAGCCCTTCGGTATACAGATATCTGGAATGCCCTTTGATAATGTTTCGACCATCTGACTTCCGATGAAACTTTCAGGCCCGTTTACTGCCCTCGTCATTCTATACAGAGCCCTCTGCTCTTGTGTTTCCACAAATATGTGCAAGGGTGTAAGTTCCAGTTCAGGGCGGCTGTAGAACAGGTTCTCGTAGTCCCAATTATACAGACGCCAGCAAGCCTTTGCACCTTAGCTAGTGCTTGCGCAAAGTTAGTTGTCTTGCTTTCTTAGCCCAGAGAACCGCTCCATAAGTGGAGATGATGAAGATGAGGTACATCCATCGCAGGATCTTGGGATTGCATCCCAAATTTTTCCCCACGATTTATCTGCATATCATGAGAGATCTTTTCGCTCTACTGATTGTCTCATTGATGTGAGACCTCCATGATAGTTTTCTATCTAAGATGATACCTAGAAATTTTATTTCAGAATTCACATTGATCTCCACTTCATTTAGTAACGAATACGAATTCCACGAATCGAAGAGTACAAATTGGGAGTATTGGCTTCACTAAGTCTGTTAATTATCAGAGTCAGCTCGGGAAACAGACACAGACAGAGAGAGGCAAGGTAGGCAGGTAGGTTGGGCAGCCGCATCACCAATAAACCAGTGATGCCACTTAGACCACCAGTTGGGTCCGTTGTGAGCCGCGGATGCGAGGCATGGCTACGCTTCCCCCTCCAGATTGAGCCAACCTGAACCTATTATAAAGCGTAAGTATAAGTAAGTAAGATTCGTTAACATCTCAGCTATATTCTTACACCCGTTGAAACGTCCTACGCTGGTCACAAACTTTCGGCCGCTGTTAATATTGATATCAGTCAAATCTGTGTGATAGGTATCCTTCCAGATGTATCTTTCCTCTCTTACGGACATCGGTATAAGTACAGGTTATGTACAACTTAATCCTTTTAATTAGGGAAGATCCATGACGGGAAGAAAACATTTCTACAACATTTCCTTTATAATTCGAAATAGTTGAAAGAGTCCAAATACAAATTTTGTATTGGGTGTTCTATTCTAAGCGATTATATCTTACACCATAATTAATATATTATTAATTAATTATATATTAGGGGTGTGGCAATAAGTACTAGATACTGAGGCCTTCGACTCGAAGAGAAACGATTTTTTAGAAAGAAGCTTTGTTGAGACCAAGCCCGAGGCAGGATTTGAACCTGCGACCTGACCCTCTGAGTGTGAGTCTAGCATGCTTGCCACAAGACGACAGAGGGCGGCTAATTATGGGATGTTAACTCATTATAACTGAACTATTTCCAACCCGTGAGTAAGACAACTTCGAGAATGGATATTTTTGAGTCGGAAAAATGTGTGAAATGAAGCGAAATACCCAATGCCCATTGAGATGAAAAGTAGACGAACTTAAGATCAACCCCCTTCAAACCTGGTTTAACGAGCTAAAACTGGTCATGAATTTTAACCCCCTATTTGGTTGGTTGGTTGATTCCAACCCCCTATTTGACTACTAAAGAACTATAAACCTAAACGCAGAGTTACAAAAGTCGAAGGGAATTTGGAGCAAAACGCGCAATAGAAAGTGATCAAAGTATGTTTCAGAAGAAACCTGGAATAAACCCACAGTCTGAGGTCTGTTTGGAAATTTGAAACTGAAATGTGTGAATAACCCAGACGTATATAAATAAACTCGTATACGAGTGGTTTGGCCGGCAACACTTGTTTTAATATTTCTGGCGAATTGCGTGGTTTCGCCAAAAATAGTTATATTTACGTCCATGTCATTAAAATTTGCAAGACGCGGCTCCAACTCCAACTTAAATTATGACAGAGCAATACAAATTTATAAACTTACTGAGGGGGCACAGAGACTGATTCTTATCAGCCGAGGTAAATGAAGTAACAATAAATTGAACCTTTTTATAAACGACATGCCCAAATTTCACTGAAATGGAGACGCCAAGAACAACAACAAGGTATCGACTGCGTCTCCAAGTCCCGACGCGATTAAAATAAAAAAAACACGATTCCCCGAGAACGTATTTTAGCAAATAAACCAATCAATCATCAATTGATTTAGAAGTCAGCGGGTTGTGGAGCTACGGTGACACACTACATTACCATGATACACTACACTACGATGATACACTACACTACGATGATACACTACAGGGTATTTGGAACGTTCAAAAACTACTCAGTAGCTTTCCAAACTTAGTCAACTAAGTCGACCCAGCCACTGCCTGCGAAGCATGATATGAGGAACCTTCCAAATTTACCTACGATAACTATCTAGAGCCTCCGAACCAGTTCACTTCGCTTAAAGCATCAATATTGAACTCTCTTTTCTATATGTTTTGCATGCACTATGAGGAATATCACTAAATCTATATATATCTATAAACATATATATCTAAAGTATATCTAAAAATGTACACACCAGGAAAGGGGGAAGATGTTATATTCAGAGAAATGTTCAAAAGCTCTTCCAATACTCGAATGAAATAGATCCGCCCATGGCCTGTGCTTATCCATCACTTTTCCATGCCCTCATTTCTACTTGAAATACTATTCTACTCATCCGTATTTAAAAACATAAACGGTCAGGAAGTGGGTGTGCCCAAGAAACAAATCCGAAATCCACCGCCTTTGCCTGCAGCATAAGAATGACACCTGGAAAAGTCCACAAGTGTCCACCGCGGAGTGAAAAGTTTGACAATATAATGACTTAATTGTTATCCCCCATTTCGCTGCTGCATTCGCCAGCCTCCATTCGGCATGGCTGCGTCAGCACCTTTTCAATTCGTGCGCATTCCTTGCTTTATTCACTGGCACCAGAGCCAGAGCCAGAGCCACGAGTACGTGTTCCTACGGTACCTTTTTTCAAAGTCAACAAATGAAAGTAAAAGTAACCAATTAAGTGGCTGCCCTGCTTTGCGCTGCGCTGCGCCACTCAACGGAGTCATGCCAAAATCGCAACTCGGCAATGCTCTGCGAGGGGTGGTGGTGGGCGTTGGGCGGTGGGCGCCCATGCAGAGTTTGCTGCTCAAATATTATGCGAACGCAAATATTTTTATTTAGTAAATGTCATTTATTATTTATGTTTATTCGAGCACTTATCTAGCGCTGCTTAACAACTTTACCCAGTGAGCCAGTGAGCGAGTGAGCGAGTGAGCGGGCGAGCCGGCGAGCGGGTGAGCGGGTGAGTGAGTGAGCGCCTGTGTGCTGTTGCAACACCAACATCACCACCATCACCATCGCCGAATCCAATCCAACAGGCAGGCTGGCAAGGCAGAATGAAATGGAGCAAACAGTCAACTTCAGCATCGGCATCCACAGCCGCAGCCACATCCACATCCACAGCCACATCCACATCGAATCGAAATCGAAATGGCTGGCATCGCATAAAGCAAAAGCAACAACAACAGCGCAGAAAACAAAAACAGAAACGAGAACACGCTGAAACGTTTAATGTAAAGCAGAGCAGCGTGGTGGCAAGGTGCCATCGACACCGCTCATCGGCCGCCCGGCGACACCCACCACCAGCGACAAGGAATAAATTTAAACTCAAACTAAACTGCGAGTAAATAGGATACAAAAGGGCAAATAAAAGTGGAAAATAAAAAACAATACGAGTACTCAGTGGCAAATACCACTCAATGCTAAGAAGGAGCCAACAACAACAACAGCGGCAACAACAAGAACAACAGCAGCGGCGGCGGCAACAATGAGCAGCAGCAAAGCAAGCAAACGCTTGAGCAGAGTACACAAGAAGCGTCTAGCGCGCGTCTGCCAAGTGAAAAGTGGCAGCCAGCTTGAGCCAGCGGAGCTTGGCAGATGGCGAGGAGTGCTGGAGAGGAGTGGAGCACGGTGAGGAGCGGGCGATTACGTTTGCGATTGTTTCGCAATCGATTTCGCTGCGATTTGAAAGTTATGAGCACGCCGCCGGAATGCACACTCCTGTGGAGACGGAGATGGAGGGAAGGGAAGGGACTTGAAGCTGCCATACTCTCAACCAAAAGAACTGCAGCGGCAGTGTCCTTGCTCCGAGCTCATGTGGAGTGCTGCTCGTATGCAGCAACAGCGGCAATTCCCAGCTCCCAGCTCCCAGCTCCCAGCTCTCTTCGCCATTAGCAGTGTTTGTAATGTGTGGTGCTATTATTGTTGCTGCTTCTGTTGTTGTTGTTGTTGTTGTTGTTGTTGTTGTTGTTGGAGTTGTACAACCGTTCTATTTTTATGCTGCTCTTTTATTTTTATTGTGATTATTGTTATTAGTCGTGCAAACAAATTGGTAAATAATAAATATTTTTCAGTTAAATATTGTTAGTACGACTTTTCATGCCTTGCCACTGGTGGAAGGAAGTATGGCGGGGCACGAGCCACCATCGACGAGCTGTGAACAACGGCGCTGTGCTCTGTGTTGTGTGCTGTGTTAGGGAGCAGCTCGGTTGATTTGGAGGGCAGCTATTGGCAGAGCGTTTATCGAGAGCTGAGTAAGCAACCTACCGTGGGGAAATTGGGAGCTGTGCCGCGCCATGCCACGGCACGCCGGGAAGTGGTTGATTTGTATTTGCCTGCGACAAACGAAGCATGTAGATAAACACGGGTAGAACATCGCCCGCCTCCCACGCACACTGCCTACAGCTGGGAGAGTGCTGGTACAATTTGGCACAGCGCGCGGAGCAAGTGAGCAGCTTCCACAACGTCGTCACGCTGTTGACCTAACAATTTCCATAAGGAAGAAGATCATCATAATGTTGACAATGCCGGCTGAAACTGAAAGTGCAAAAATGTCTCATAAGAAAAGAAAACACACGCATACACCGACACACAGGCACACACAGTTACACAGCCTCCCAGGCACACAAACAGACAGCCAGACAGACACATACACTGACAGCCCAGTTGGTAGTAAGACACATGCAGGTGAAGAAGGAAGGCAACCGTAAAAGGAAAATGGCGACGAGCACCAAATAAACAAATCCACACAGGAGCGCTTGCAAATCGAAGCAGGCGGCCGGGTGGATGCGGGATTAGTTAGTTGCCGGCAAGGGGGTGAGCGGGAGGCAGCTAACGGTATGCCGTGTCGTGTCGAGAACGGCAAAGAATGAACTCATTGGCAACGTTTGTTTATTTGCCAGGATATTTGATTTGTAAGCGAGTGAATGAGTGCGCCTGCAAGTGTGTCTGTGTTTGTGACAACGAGTTTATGCGAATATGTGTGTCCTTGTGGCAGGAAAGTACTTTCACTTATGAAGCTTTTAAAATGTCTGCTTCAAACGCCGCCGCCGCTCACGGCTCAACTGAAGCTGATCGGCCTTAGTGGTGGAGGCCGCATGATTTCTGTGGTCTGCTGGCGGCCATTTTCTGCGGTTCCCAGCACCAAGTGTCGAAATTCCCCATAATGCATGTTTCGTGTTCGCTCATGGCCGCTTTCCGAGAATCAATCTTAAAATGTCGCTGGCGTTCCTCGCTCGTCGCTGCTCACTTGGCCGTCCATCCCCATGACCACTCCCAGCAGCCAGCTCATGGTATTGATGCGCTACGTTTACGTTTCCCTTTTGTTTTTGTTTTGTTCTTGTGTGTTGTTGTGTGTCCGTGTTGTTGTGCTGGTGTTGTTGGTGTTGGTGTTGTTGCCGTTGTTGAGTGTGTCTGCCGCTTTTTCGTTGCTTTGTGTTTGCTCGCCACAAACAAGCGTAAATGGATAATTCATGACTTAATACCCGGGAAATGTTATATTTGCGCTTTGTTAATATTTTGAGATTGGATTCGGCTAAAATTACCTGATATTTTTATTTACTATTCACGGCTTGGTACGCGCGCATTTTAGTGGCAAGCGGGCGCGTTGAGTTGCATAAGCATAAATTAAGCATTTGATGCCTGAGCTGAGCTGCTTGGGTCTTGTTTGCACTTACATGTGAGTGGAGTGCGTGGAAGCAGCAGCAGGTACCCCAGCACTTAGTAATGAATTCCGTTGCAAACTTGCACAGGAAACGAAATTTGTGTTTTGGGGTTAGCTGGCGAAGAAGACCCCGACGTTTGATGCGCAGCATGCTCGGTTAAGCAAAATGGCAGCCATATCCACAGTTGCGGCATCAATGCGGACAAGGAATGATAACGGGGTCGAAAAGGATATCAAAATTAGTAAAGCAAGTTGACAATGAGGCATGTTACAATACACTTTGTCGGATCGAAAGTAGTAGGTTTAAAGCACAAACCCCATTCCCGAGAGTTTGTAAAGTTGAAACAAAAGATGGAAGTATGTTGTGTTCCTTGGCTTCAAACTTTGTTAAATTATTCAATGAAGTTGTGATTCATTGCCTGAAGTAAGCAGTTTAGTGAGAATCGACACCGTATTGAAAGCGGGTTTCTTAGTAGGTAGAGTAGGTAGGTTTAGGTAGTGTTTAAACTAAATTCAACAACGGCTCTTGTACCGAGTTGTTGGTAAAGTTGAAAACAGGCAGATAAACCTTGGTGTCGTTATAGTTAGACCTAATGTCAACAGCTTCTTCGGTTTAGGGGTCGCCAGAAAAGGCACTCTTGGGCCATGATTGACTCTTTGTGATGCCGTATGTCCATGCAAGTCCAATTCCTTTCATAGGTCCAACCATGTGGAGCTTCTTATGAAGCAGTTGATGGAGCCATGATTGACTCTTTGTGATGCCGCATGAGACACAAGTCCAATCCCTTTCATAGGTCCAACCATTTGAGCTTCTTATGAAGCAGTTGATGGACCTTATTTTCTTATATGGAATACCTCCCAAAAGAGTTCAAAGTAGACACCCAGGAATGTGAGCCTCATTAATAACGCACACGTTTCTTTACATTATTTATTAGAAGTAAGCAAAGTAGTTCTTCAAAGTCCTCAATTATCCTCAATCTATCTGAGGACTCAGTTTTCCTCAATCTATCTGAATATAAATATTGATGTTGTTCACTTGAAAAGCGTGTTCCGGACGAGGCACTTCTTCAACAAAGTTTCATAACTAGCTCCTACGGTATGCGAAACTTGGCCACAGAGGGAGGTTTAAGTTTCCTTTCTCTGTGTTCTCTGCCGTAGAGTACCCATTTTATCTGCTTTCATATTTATCCATTTCACTAAATTCAATGAAATGACATTTGATATTTAGCACTTAAACTCCACGACGATGGACCCACTGTGTCCAACGATCACATCACGAATCCACCCTCCACTGGGTGATGTCTAAATTGTCGTATACAAATATCCACGAAGACCTTAACTTCCAAATGATCGCCTTAGATATCCATCTGCAGACTCCACTCACTGAAGCATCCAAGCAGTCGTAGCGTTATTTTACCTGACTGGGGCAAACTGGCTATGGTTGAATGGGTGAATTACATGATCAGGTACAAAGCAAATGTATGAAAATAATAGAAGTGTTCGTTCTTTATTTGATTGGAATAATCATTGGACTTCTTGTTCTCTAGAATGTGTTTCTATTCCTCCACCATTTCAACCAACTCCAGCTCTTCTTTCTTCCCAAAATTTGTCTTTGAAATTACTGAGAAAACTCCCTGACCTAAAAAACTCATGGCCACACAGTACTTTAAATGTTGGTGGATTGGTTTCGGAGCTATCAGACTGAATTCTGCCTAGTCAAGTCATGCCGTGAACAACTGATTAGATTTACTTATGAACGAACGCCACCTTTGGAGACACCTCACGCCCCGAGTGAGTCACACCACTTTTCCCTGCTCGATCTATTTGGAGTGGAGGCACTTCTGATCGACTGGAAATGCGCATTTGCCTAAGCGTCTGCCGGACAAGGCGCAATTTAGGTTTCTCTAAAATTGCTTTTACGCGCCTATGAAGGCAGGTAATAATTCCGTAGAATGAAGTGAGAAGGCTGAACAATTTTTTATGGGTTTATTTTCCTGGAAAATTATTACAAGCGAATGCATTTTTTATTTATTAAATGACAGCGAAGGAGCCCACAGCCGCTGCCTTATCACGATTATAGTTTGATAAGCGGGTTTTTGCGCGCTCCGTGCTACAGAAAGAGAACGAAGTGCCCGATAGCGCAGCAGAGCACCAGTACCAGTGTCAGCACCAGTATCGCCAGCAGTGCCTGTGCCTGTGCCCGGACCCTAGCCAAGAGCTGTGTCATGGCAGGGAAGCAGCTACGGGCGAACTTAAGAAGACAGGAAGACGATAGCCGCCTTAATTACGTGTATATCTTATCTTATCGGGCTGCAGAAATGCAAATAGTAAAAGATCAGCACAAAGACAACAACAACAATAACAAGCGCGGTAACAGCACCACCACCAACAACAACAATAATAATGACAAAATTATTATTACTCTACTGCAGCGATAAGCGGGCTACGAGCGTACAGCAGCGTCACCGCCTGCGTCTTCGCCGTCGCTCCGTTCTGTCTTGTGAGCGTAGCGTTTGGCAAATAAACAGTGAATTCCTGGGGCGATAAGCGACTCAGCTTGCATCTGACACTGTGTACTTATTGGTACTTGCAAGCAGTGGCGGATTCACTACGAGGCAGCAGAGGCTCCAGACTATATCGAGGTAGCAACTGAGGAATACTGCACAGATATTTTATGCGCTGGAATCACTGATTATTCCTATATCGTCCTCTATCTACGGCGATTAGGGCGGCAATTCCTTTGACTCCTAACGACGCCTTGAGACGGTATGAATCCGCCTCTGCCCGCCTACAAGAGAGTTGCGAGCTGCTATCGCCTGGGATGAGCAAACAGCAGCGACAAAATCAGCGCTTGAGCGACAAATCGGCGCTGGCAATTTTACATAGCTCCGATAAGACTTCAAAATGGCGCCGATAAGCAACCGCAGCAGCACGAAGAACGCTGAAAGCGACGACAGCGCCAGCGACTTCAGCAAGGGCGGCTGTGCCGAGTTTTATGCGTTTTAATTTGCTGCTAATTGAGGGCACCGCTTGGCGATGCTCCGCGTCTACAAATGTAACAGAATGGACACCCCAACCCGCCATACTGCTGTGGGGGTTTAATATGCATTTGGGTCTTGCCGCTTGCTGTTAATTAAGAGCAGGCCTTAAGCAAACGCACTGCACTGCCTTATCTTAATCACTTGATCAGCACACAACATTTGTAAATTTACTTGTGCGAGTATTTAATCAAACTTGCGATGCCCCCGATGCCCCTTCCACAGCACACAACGCCCACCCAGCAGGCTGCCTGCAGTCACTTGCATGCGGGTGGCACCAAATCGATTAAGCAAGAGTAGAGAGCACAGGACGGCGTGGCAGTGGCCGAGGTCCCCGTGGTGCGAGTAGCAACCAGCTCCAAAGTTCCAAACGAACTCACTCATATTTAAGTGGCAACAATGCGCGGAGTCAGCGCCACACGGGCCGATGGTGCTGTTGTTGGTGTTGTTGCTGCCTGTCAGCCCAAATGTGTGTCCTTATGACATTTTGATGATGACGGACGCTATTTACTCTAGTTAAAAGCCGAGTGCTGTTGTCAATAAAAACTACAACAACAGCGTTGGCAGCAGCAGCAGTGGCAGTGGCAGTGGCAGCAGTAACAGGAACAGCAGCGACAACAATAACCACAACTTCAGAGCAGCACACTCACTCAGGCGAAGCGGCGCATGTCCTGCCTGAGCGCCTGCCTCCCTGTCGGCCAGTCGGACAGTCCATCACTCTATTAAGCGGCGATGCAATCAAGCATTTCGCAGCGAATGGGCGAACGAGCGAACGAGCGCACCAGAGCAATAAGTCGCTGTATCGTGGTCAATATACGTTGATTACGTACACCCTCGCCTGCCAGCCCGCCCCGCTCAGCCACTCAGCCACTCAGCCAGGCAGCCAGGCAGCCAGGCAGCCAGTCAGCCACACTCAGCGCAATTCGGCATTTCAGCATTTCATAGCCGGGCAACGTTTTATTTTTCTCGGATCAATATTAGTAATTTGAATTATTCAGAAGACAAATATGAAGCTTTAATGGCCAAACAGCCGCACCACACACCACACGCTAGCAGGCCAGGCCGTGGCCCGGGCCAGCGAGTGGGCCAAGTGAACCGAACGCTCCCAGCCACACACGCACCCATGCGCGCATATGAGCGCACCTGCACTCGAATCAAGAACGGGCCATACACGAAAATGCCCCCGCGATGGTGGGGAATCGATATTTGCGCATATCGCGCAATTTAATGTGCGGCGGACGGCTGGGAGGGAGGGCTCTGCAGTGGCAGGTCTTGCTGCCGCTGCTCATGATGATGGCGAAGTCCTGCTGCCCCGTGTAATGCGTGTAAAATTTGTGGAATTTTGTTAATTTTTCGCTTTTTGTTTATGCATTTTCCTTTTCTTTGCTTTGGTTTTTGTTGAAGGTCCACATTCACGCCCACACCCACACACACCCACACACATTCGCACAGAATTGCATGCAACACTCACAGCCTGGGCTGGAGCTCGAGTATTTTGTGCATGCAGCAGTGGCGCAGGTAGGTAAATACACGCCAATTTAATTCGTGTTGCTGCGTCGCAGATTGCGAGTCAATGTTTGACTTTTGCTCTGATTGATTGCACAATAACTCCGCGAGCTAACAAGCTGGCGAATCGCGCGGTGCACTGAAGCGGCTGAGCGAGCGAGGCATTTCGGCAGCCTGCGGTGGTCAGCGGTCGCTGGTCTCAACTGCAGAAATTTCTTCTTAGCCACTTAGGCCAATGGCAGAGGAGGTCGTCTCCAACACAAACGGGAGTGGGCACAAGTGTGTGTGGAAGATGAGATTGCGGCCAAGGAGGTCAGAGGCAGCCTGGATGTTGTTCTGGTGGCTTTAAGTGGAGAGTCCACAAATTAAATTGTGTCTTGTGAGCGGTGGATAGTTGTGCTGTTTGTGCGTTCCAGAACATCCGGCCAACCAAGCAACCAAGCAACCGGACAACCAAGCAACCAAGCAACCGGACAACCCGCACAACTCAGCTCAAGAGCAAAGTTTGCGTTTCGGCACGAAATATTTAACTTCAGATTTTGGTGAGCACACACAGCATAAGCAATTGCGACTAACAAATAAGCGCACACACATGCTCGCACACATACACACACTCGCACACGCCCAGCCCAGCCCAAATGTAGGCGCACTGCAGTAGTTGCAGCAGTTGCAACATGCATTCACACACATCCGCAAATGCACGCTCAAGCACACAGAGCCACGTTCATCATGTCCGTGCTCTGTACGCCCGCCGGCCCGCCCGTGCGCCACGCCTCGGCCGAGCTGCTGGGCAAATGATTGGGCAAACGCGTTTAATATTGCCCAATTCATGAGCTGCCATAGCCAAGCCTCGCCTTCTCCTCCACTCCTCCACTCCTACGCTACTCGCCTGCGGCTGGAGTGCCTGTGTGTCCGTGTGCCCAACGTGCGGTCGGTCCGAACAACATTGTCCTCATTTACCTGTAATAATGCTGGCTGCTGGCTGTTGCCTGCCGGCTCCAAGCTGCGTCTCTTGCCTGTGTCCTTGCGCACAATTTTGATGATAATGGAACTTCGTTGCCGCAGTTGCCGAGCCTTTCCATGCCGTTGTGCAATATTATAAACACAAATTAATTTCGTTCCAGCAGCACAGGCAGGCAGGCCTGGCTGCAGCATTCTTGCATTTGCATAAAATATTTGCACAGCAGCAGCAGCAGCAGTTGCCCCCTCGCTGCGCTCTGCTTTGTGCGATGTGCAGGCAGCCAGCAGCCATGGGCCGAGCAGCTGCCCGGGCAGGCTTGGGTACGCTTGGCGCTGGTCCAATAAACCAAAACTTAAACATTAAGTTTTAGATTAAATTAATGATTCAGCATTTACGGCCTCGCCGCCTGGTTCCCTCGCAACAATAAATTTAATGGAGCTGGAGCTCTGCCGCCGCACACTTCAAAAGAATTAAATATAATTCAAAATAATGTTCTAACAAATTTTATTCCTAAGTAGAATTTGCCACATGAGGAGGAGATTGGCAGAGGTTGCCAGTTGATCTTTCGAATAGGAGTGGTGTGGTCTCCACGCTGCAGGCAGCCTTCTTCGGGTTGGTTGACTTAAGCACTTAAATAGGCGCGGCTGGAACACCAAGTGCCAACCTTCCTCTGTGTACGGACAGATGCGAGCTTGGAATACCAAATCCCAACCTTCCTCTGTGTACGGACAGATCAGAGCTTGGAATACCAATTGCCACCTGTAAACTGATGCTGAAGGATAGCGCCGTGCATGAGACCAATAGGTCTTGGACAGGCGAAGGTACTTACTTAACGACTAGACTAATGTGGCCGCACCTTGATAGGAAAAAATCGAGAGACTTGCTTGGCCTGTCGAGAGAAGATATCTCTAAGGTTGTCGCTAGTATAACTGGTCATTGGCTATTCGGCAGGTATGCTCACAGGATAGGAGTACTCTTTCATATACACTGCAGAATCTGTGGGGATGCAGAGGAGGAGCAGACTGTGGAACATCTCTTCTGTAGGTGCCCGGCTTTAGTGACAAGCAGAGTGGGCTCTTTAGGCAAATACGCTTGCAGTCCTCTTACGAAAGTGTCCGGCGGGAAGTTCAAACAAATCCTGCTCTTTATTAGGGCTTCGAAATGGTGTCAAGTTTAAAAGTAGAGGTGCAGTGTTACGCGGTGGTGTCGCAATGGACCCTGGGGTGTGAGTGAGTGGGTCTTTGAATGAATGAATGAATGAAATAAAGAGGGAAAATGTATCTCGACCAATTTGATCTATTGTACTCCTCCTGCATGTACCTATTCAAGGTCTTCTATTAGTTCAACAGTTCTAAGGAAGCTTAGCACTGAGTTGGGGTTCATTGCTCTAATGTCTCTGCCCTCGGGTAAGTAATGCCCCAGATATTTATTCCTACTCCGAGCGAAGGCTTCGCAGTTCATTAGAAGGTGCTCTGATGTTTCTTCTGCCTTCGTGCAGACCCTACACCTGTTTACTGGTGAGAGTCCCAGTTTCATGAGATGGCTTCTTAAACGACAGTGGCCATGAGATGACCTGTCAGAGTTCTTAAATTGTTTTTGCTTAATTGTGGACATAAAGCTGCACTTTTGAGTTGTGGTCCCCAATCATGAGCTTGGATTGTCTAAGTTTTGGTAGTGAGGCCCAGTAGCGTGATCTTCTGGATTTTTCCTCCTGTCTTAATTGATCTGTTATGCCCTGTATTTTATCCATTAAGACTGACTGTCATAATAACCTAACCTAAGGGTCATTGTGACATGGTCTCCATGCAAATAGCCGATCCCCAGAATAAACGAACCACTCAGCTACCAAAAGAAATGTGTGCTGAGTTTATATCTTCAGTAAACGGTGGAGAATTGCTTCGTAGTCCTTCACAGTGTTAGCGAGAGAAGAATTATCATTGTACCTGAGAGGACTTCTTAGAACTAATTTTAAGATTTAGAATAAAAATGAAAGTGCAGAAAGAAAATCGGTCTTGAACCGCAACTATATAGATCTTTGATCAAACAATTGAATTCAGGAAATATGAGTATCAATAGCACTACAGTAGTCCAGAATGTGGGGGAATGGATGACACTCACAAAGAGTCTGCCTAGTGCGGATATGATGAACTACAGTTAAACGAGCAGAGCCAATAATGTCGTAACAGTCAGTCCAGTGGGGTCCTTCAAAAGCAGATGAATATTAAAATCACCCACCACTCACAACAAGGATCGAGTGGTGCTGACAATTCAAGTGATTTGAGAGATGAGGCAAAAATGAAGCCAGCACCCTGTAAGTGTCATACACAAATGGCAATCGAATTTTTATGTTTTTGTTGTCCTCGCAGATACGAGTAATTCAAGATTCAAAATGATGCTTCGTATCATCATGGAAATGTGGTCAAACTTTCCTCATAACAGAGGAGAACAAACAAAGTGATTAAAAATTCCGTGATGTAATGCATCGAGAGGAGGATCCCTATTGCAGAGTGTGAGGTAATGGCTGTATACGATCATGGTAGAATGATTTAATATAGGAAAGCTCCAGTTTAGGAGACTATGAAAGCCGGAGACCCAGCGTCAGAAGCTTTATGTGAAATTCAGGAAGCTATCTGTAAGGATTTCATACCTATGAAGTAGGTAGAATTTCACTCTCTATAAAAGGACACCGAGGTCAATGCCTAAGCGTGGATGATAAAATAATTGATACTAGTTAATATTTAATAAACAAGATTTTGTCAGTGCTTGAACGGCGCCACAACGTGGTATCACAATGGGCCATTATGTGTGCTCAAGTGTGCTTTTGGCAAACTAGGCGGCCACTCCTACCTACCTACCTACCTAATAAACAAGAAACAGTTTCAATTTTCCATATTTTAAATGGTTTTTTTATTTATTTTTTAAGAACAATAAATAAAAGGAAAAAGTTTTTGTCGACTATCTTCCTTTATAGGCTCAGAACCCCTCTGTGGTGTAGGCAAGGGCAAGCTGTTCAACCAGCTGAGGATCGTTGAGGGACACCATAGGCACAAATACTGGGTTATCACACCAGACCTAAGGGTACCAAAGAGTCTGCTAGGGACATACCACCACCTAAAAAGATTCGAATCACTCATCAATCTCTCTAAGAATAATCTTAGGATGATGACAGGCCTACTCACAGGACACTGTAAACTGAACTCATATATGTTGAGGATGGGGGTCACGTCGGAAGGCTCCTGCAGATACTGTATGGAGGAAGAGGAGACGTCTTTGCATGTGCTGACGCAATGTTCGGGTCTCATGCACACCCGCAGGAAATACTTGCGATTCTTCGAAGGCTCTGCCAGTGATGTGAAACCACTGGAGCCAAAACTTATCATCACGCTTATAGAGAGGATAGGACTCAAAGATGTTCCTTGAACCGCTGATGTTGGGGCACAATAGATCGACAGGGTGCGGTGCTTTAAATCCCCTACACAATACAAATATTGTTCCTTGAGAATTTCTCTTGTTGTCAGTCCTTGAGCGAGTCAGATTCGTTGCAGTGATTAATTCGTGACTGGCTGCAAGAGATTGTGTCAGAGAATGTATGTATGATATATATGGGAGTGTGTGCGTGTGTGTGTGTGTGTCGTGTGTACGTGTGTGTGTGTTGTTCCAGTGTAAATGAAAGTACTTGCAGTCTAATGAATGCCATTTAGCACATAATTAACCTAAAAATGTAACTCCATCTTGTTTATCAGCAGCCAAAGGCGCGCATCTCATTATCACTGGGACGTGAATATCTCTTGGCATATAGGGAATTGTTGTTGTTGCCGCTGCCGCTGTTGTTGTTGTTGCTTTAAAGTGAATTAGCTGCGCTCGCATACGTCGTTAAAACATCCGTCAAAAACTTAAGTAAACAGAAATACGTGTATTTAAACTGAAAAATATTGGAAAAAAAGAAGGAAAAGAGGAAAAAAGCGGAGAAAATACGAGTAAAAACGCTGATCCCCTGCCCAGCACAAGTGAGTACTCACCTGTCCGTCCGTCCGTGAGGCTCCGCGCCCATTAAATACAGCGCAGAGTACGCCACACAGACACGAAATTTCCCCATCGCAGTCGGTGTTTATTTGCCAAAAAAATTAAATACGCCTAAGATCGTGATTATCGCCGATGATGATGATTGGTTTGGTGGTGCTGATGGATTTCTGCTGTAGACGCTCCGATCGGCAGCATCGCCCAAATTGCCGCGGACGGTTGACTTTAAATGGTGCTGGCTGGTGAGGCAACAACACACCTTGGCGCAGACAGATTTCGATACATGGAATGCGTTTCGGAAAGACAAACAACGCCGGGACGGATGGTTGGGACCAGCGGCTTGAGATCGTTAAAAAGACGCGACGAGACAAGCCCTGCTCCGGCCGACCGCATTGATTTGAAATATTTAAGAAATATTTCGTTGAAAATTTTGCGACATTTTCTGCATTGAAAAAGACGACGTGACGCGCATTGAGTCAACATGTCAGTCAGCGCAGGGCTACACGGCTCGACTCGGCCACTCACTACGCTTGCATCACTGCAGCGCAGCTGCGCGGGCTTACGGCATTTCGCAATAAATATTGACAAACACAATACCCTGAAAGCGTCCGCATTTGCATCCAGCTCCACCCAGCAGCCGCGAGCACGAGGCCGACAGCCACTTCAGCCATTTTAGCCATTTCAGCCACTTAAGTCGGTCGCTGGTGGCGGGGTCAAGTGCGTGCTGATCTGTGAGCTGCCTGCTGCCTGCTGACTGACTGGCGGACTGGCGGACGGACTCGGCAGCGATCATGCTCGGTGCCTTTTGCATAAATTAGCGTTTGTTTTTCCACACACGCTGTCGTAAGTGCAGCTGCTAATTGAAAAAGTGTCGCATTGCGCACATATTTGCAAATAAAAAAGTCGTGCAGTGCTTCTTAATCTTTTGCAGCCTCAGCAGAACACAAAGGATATATCGAGAACTATTGGCGAAGTGGTACGAGTAGAAACGGCGCTCATATAGGAAGCGATTGAGAGCTGAGGATATTAATTTGAATGGTCTACAGTGGTTGCCAATGAAGGGGGGAGAGTGAGTAAAGTCAGGAGATGGGAAGAAATGTCATAAAGAAGCAGAGAGGCTTTTTACAAGGAGTGATGGGAAGAAACGTCATAGAGAAGCTGAAAGGCTTTTTAGAAGGAATGCATAGAGTGCAGCAGTGCTAGGTAGAATGCAGCAGTACTAGGTAGGTTAGGCAGCCGCATCACCAATAAACCAGTGATGCCACTTAGACCACCAGTTGTGAGGCGCGGATGCGAGGCATGGCTACGCTTCCCCCTCCAGATTGCACCAACCTGAGCCTTTGCAGCAGTACTAATTCCTGGGAAACTGCGACCCAGACAGACAAACGGATACTTATGCAGACGTGGCTGGTGTAGAAGAGGCGTTGGTGTAACCGCATTCAATAGTGAGTTGGAGTATAGACTAACACATTGGTAGGCATTCATTGCCATGATTGAAGGAACACAGTTAAAGAAGAGTTAGAAAGATCAGTGTATAATTTAGAATTGTCTCAGTACCTGGAATAGTAAGAATCCTTGGAACGAACTGGTGTGCTCAGTTGAAGAGCCGATTCGCAGGCATCCATATATGAATATATTTATTTGTATGTAGCTCAACGTCAACTCGCCGGAATGGTGTTTCTTTGTATACACTTCGGAAGCACTGGAGCTGAATTGATCCTCTAACCGGTGTGTAGTAAGCCTGTAAGCCACAAGCGAACCCTCGGGCACGACACTTGACATACCTGCCATTGCAGACCTCAGTGCACCTACACGTGTAACCAGCACAAGTGAGGATACAAGTACCGGAGATCAACTCATCGGTGACTGACTGCTGCACTGATCGATGGGCAGCGTGCATGTTGACTTCAGTACTCTTTGGTGCGTCCTCAGATGCTTTGTGATGTCAGTGCATGCAGAACACAATTGGAAACGTTTGTAAAACAATGCGCAAATGACGCAAAGCAGTCGAAAATCACGTAAGAATTAATTGAACAGCAACTGCAACAAGCGACAGCCAACAACCACTGCCAAACAACAAAAACAACAAGAATAGTAACAACAGTAACAAGCAACAACCAGTAACAACAAGGAACGAGCAACACAAAGGAATTCATTAACGTGGCTCTGGGTGGAAAATTTGATTGATCTGAAGTGTACACAGCGCAGTTGGTGAAAGTCCCCTTCCGGAGGTGGCCGCTTTGTGTCGTCCTTCGTCCTTAGTCGTTCTTGTTGCGTGCTTCGTGCTTGTTTTTAATAAAACTACGCTGCTCGTGTAACGCACCCACTCACAACGCACACATGCGCCCGCCGTGAGCACCTTGCAGCGCTCGGGGTGCGGGTATTTTCATATTTATAAGATAATTGAAAGCGGGTATTGCCAAATTAACGTCGCTGCGCAAACAGAAAAGTGTGCAGCTCGTGCTGCCAGCATGCATGTGGGTGTGTCCTGGGCTGTAGCAGGAAGACGTCTGCCCAGGCCGAGGACGAGAACGAGTACGAGGACGACGGCGGGCACATCTTTTGTGTACACAAGCGCTTTATTGTTTTCTCTCTGCCGGGCTGCGCCGGGCTGCGAGAAGTTTCGCTTTGAGTTGTGCGCTTAAATTGCACAGATTTATTAAATTGCATTCGTAGCTATTTTAAATTGTATCGCATGGCCCCGAGCAGGGATTTCATTTCATTTCGCTACGTTCGAATCGTTTCATTTTATCGGACTTCCGCCAAGTTGCTCTTGCGTCGTGCCATGGCCGTGGCTGCAGTGCTGCTGCCTGGCTGCTTGGCTGCTTGGCTGGCTGGCTGGCTGCTTGGCTGGCTGGCTGGCTGGCTGGCTTCCTTCGGGGGGTGATTGGACGTACCAGCGGCAGCGAATTGCAGACCAGCAAAAGCCTTGCCAGCTCTCGATTTGTATCTGACGTATGTGCTTGTTGTTGTAGTTTGTGTCTCTTATTTTTCCGCATTTAGTCTAAGGGTTCTTTTGTCTTTGCCCTGCCGCCTGTGTTTGCGTTACTTTCTTTTCGTGCTGCTGGTTTCACTTTTAAACTGCAATTTCGAAATAACACTACAAGGATACAAACAATCAGCCACTATGTCCTCCAGATACTAGTGCTGTTGCGTCTTCGTCCTTTCGAGTGGCCCCCTACAATAACACTTACTAAAGAGTAGCAGTCTAATAAAAAATTGCGATTTGTTGAACTGAGATGGTGGAAAAATGTGGAATTGCATTGGTCTACAACGCAAACTGGGGTGCTCAAATGGCTCGGCGCACCCAGACACATCTTTTCGAGGGTTTTAGAATTGTGCTATTTCAGAAAAAAAAATAATGTTTGCATGGAGAATTTGTTGTTTTTTTGTTTTTGTTGTTTTGTGGGGGTTTGAATGCCAAGAATTCCAATTGATTGCCTCCAGTTGTGCTCAACAACATGAGGCTGGCGGAGAGTGTGTACGTTCTTCGGGGAAATCGGTATCAGAGTTCATGTATGATTCATACTGTTCGGAAAATGTCTTTGCCAAGCCTGGCAGTGGCTTATCTCGTTCTCTCTAAGTCGTTAAAATAGACATGCCCGCTCATATGATAATGATGAAAGAAATACTGAGTGGAATTGTGATGCGGGACCCTTTTTGCTAATGAACTTAATTGTAGAAGACTATAGCATTGCTGGATATATATCCAGTGAAGAGGTTTGTTAGGGGCATAGTATTTCACTGATGAATTGACTGCTGTAGTGACAATTGTGAGTTTGTAATACAAGTGAAACTCATAAAACTGCTGCATTAAATAAAATGGTTTTACCCTATTCTACTGGATATAGACTGGATATTAGCCTTATTGAAGTTGCCTTTGCTATTGATGCAATCCAGTGATTCGAACTATAAGTAATTGAGGTACTCTAACCTACTAATTGAGGTACTCTAACCTACTAATTGAGGTACTCTAACCTACTAATTGAGGTACTCTAACCTACTAATTGAGGTACTCTAACGTACTAATTGAGGTACTCTAACCTACTAATTGAGGTACTCTAAACTTCTGCTAACAATAAATTTCCCTGATGTTTGGAAACCTTTTTGAGGAGTTCCAATTTGTTTGAACACACTCTCTGTTTAATCATAGAATAAAGAAATAAGAGTCACAATCTCGAACAACAAACTTTTTGTATGGAGGCGCTGCTAATAGCGCCAATTCTTCAATAGCTCTTACTTTCATATGGCAGCGCCACTCTGTTTACTACCTTCGACCGATCTTTTCTATGTCGAAAAATTAGTGATATTTCAGATTGTAACTCTTATTTCTTTACTCTCTGTTTAATATACTCTCCTTTGAACATATTGGCATCGAAACCAGTCTTCATAGTTTTGTTTCAAAATAGTCTGCAAATAGAGAAACCGACTTCCAAGAATCAAATTTCAAACATTCAATGACATTATATATTGACGATAAGCAGATTCTAGCTTTAGTAACTTAATCGATGATTAGTGAAGTTTCTGGAGATGGAAGACATTCTGTTTCAATATGATTTCAATTTGATTGAGCCACAAAATTGTCGTCAGATGTGATTAGAAAATCGACAACAAAATTGAAAACTGCGGCAATAATACAACGACACCGCACTACTTACTGCCTCTCACAATGAACCATGGGAGTAAAAAATGTCCACCAATTTTGGTTATTAATTCTATTTGAGGAATAGCACTAAATATTTTGATGGGGTTTTGTTAAGGAATCAAGGAACAAAGTCGTAAGACCAAAAAATCCAGCGAATTAAACTTTTTCCTTTTAACTAGTGTAAGAAAACTAATATTTTCTTCGTGTGTAGATAGATAGATATATTTAAGGGTGTTATACACTGTGACCTGAAAGATCTATTGTGATGCCCCTATTTATTTGACAGATGAGGATAGTCTCATCTGTAAATCTTCTGTCAGGTTAATTTTCGACAGGAATTCATATATTTTGGAGATATCAAGGTGAGGGATCTTGCTCATATCTAAGATATATTCTCCAAAACACCTGAGTCTACGGTGTGCCAATGGTCCGCAGTCTGTGTGTAGAGTGAATTAAAGATACCTGACCAATCCCCTGAAAACCTAAATTTAAACAATTTGGTTAACTGGGCAGGCAGGTAGTCTGGAGATAAACATCTGGAGAGGATCTTAACTGAAGTTTATGGACACAAGAACCTGAAAATCTCCGTTTCGATGACTTGAGGGGTGTTTAAATGAAACTTTTAATGGACTTTGAAAAGCTCCACATTACTCTAAGATGAAAATCGAAGAGATAATATGTCCACCTCTCATATTTCCCACTATCAACTACTCATAAAAATGAGCACCATTTGATATATCATTCAACTCCATTTTGTTTGTGTCCTTTCTCATCAATATACTCGTACATATGATACTTTCATGAAGAAGGATACAAGCAAAATGAAGATGAATGATATATTGTGACGTCCTTTATTGATAAATATTCAGTTGAATCCTATAAATGATGATGAATGATTCAACAACAATTCTAACTTAATATAAATATAACTTTGGAGGCCTGATGTATTAACAATTCCCTGATAAACCTTGGTATGAAAATGAGGCGTATAACACGACTGTCGCTCCCACATTTTACCTATATTCATAACTAGAGATCTATGTATGATTTATCAATGGAATGTCGCTTAATGGGTGACGGTAACAGTCTGAATAGGAATTCAAAAAACGGGCACTGAAATGCTCACTATTCACTTATGTTCATAATTCGAGATCCCTGTTGGGTTTCTCACTGAAATTTTACACCTGTTTGAACTGAATTGAAGTATTTTGTGTCAACTCCACATCCACCTTCAGAAAGTCGAGACGTGATCCCCAAAATGCTGTTCGAGTTATGTGGTCAAGCGTTTAATTCGTACTAAAAACTTATTAATAGGAGGAGGGTAATCGTCCAAAATTGCCTTCATCCTTCTTTACTAGTTTATTATTATTTATTATTATTATTATTATATTTATTATATCTTTTATTATTATTATTTATTATTATTATTATTATTATATCTTACACCATAATTAATTATGAGTGCCAGGATTTGAGTACTAGCTACAGAGGCTTTCGACTCGAAGAGAAAAGGATTTTTTAGAAAGAAGCATTTTGGAGACCAGGCCTGTAGCAGGATTGGAACCTGCGACCCTCGGGGTGTGAGTCTAACATGCTTACCACTAGACCACAGAGGGTGGCTTCTCTTTGCTAGTATACTTCCAGACTGCCTCTGAGAAGATTTAGACTCCACAGAATGGAATGAACCCTGCAAAACATGTTCATGGCATGAGTGGCTCTAATCAAATACTCTCTATTATAACAGAGTATTTGGCTCTGATACCTTTGTCTCCTCTATTTTAACGGTTTAAAGAGATAGCATTCGTCATTAAGGACCCAAAATTTCGGAATTATTAAGCAAATTCTTATGTGGCGGAATACCTTGAAAGATAACAAATTTTTTCCTAGAATTACATTTCTTCTTCAAGGCACCGACCCCACTCCCTCAATGCTCAGAATACTCTTGAATTTTGCCAATAAATGAAAATCTGAGAGTGCAAATTCGGCCTAAGTTGGTTGAGTCTCTTTCTTGGCCACTGTTGGCACACAAAGTAAAGTCATGAAATTGTTCGTGTATGCCATGAAAACAGAGCAAGGATATTTTTCAATTCCGCGCTGTACTCGAACTTGAATAGGGCGATTAAATGGACTCGCATCTATTTGAAACCAGAATACAAGGCTTAAATTATTTATTAAAATTGAAGCTTAAATCGCACACACACACACACACGCATGAGTAAAGCAACAATCATTTTGAAAGCATGTTGACACAAACACTCAAGCACACACACACTCACACACACCGAGGCATACACTCACAGCACAAAAATTGCTTGTGCCCCCGAAGGGTGGACAAAAAGATACGGATATATTATAAAAGATTTAGAATTCTGTTTGCTTACGGATGATGTATTGTCATCGAGCAGAGCTGGGATTTATGATGAATGTGGGCATGTGGGCATGGGTGAAATGGCGTCGCAAGCCACTCCCCCTCTCTCCCTCTTCCCTGGCACGCCAGCCCGTACTTTCCAATGCTGACCGACCACTTTCTGCTAACAACGCAGTACTTCTGCATGTGGGTGGCTCTGCGTGTGTTCGTGTGTGGGCGGAGGATTGCAAATCCTTCGCATTACTTTTATAAATGCTCCGCTCCTTCTGCTGCCACAAAAGCGAAGCTGCGAAATCACTGCAAACGGCCAAAGCGCCCGAATGAGGAATTCCAAATTTGTATGCTTGGTTTCTAATAAATTGACATGAAAAATGTACAAGAATTATTTCGAAATAAAATGGCCGCCAGGCGGGCGCGTACCACCTGGCGAAGTCAGTACGCCACTGAGAGCCCAACCGAGCGCCCCAAGTGCCTCCAAGCCCCCCACTGAGTGTCTGGATGTGTAAAGCGTTCCAATGCGGTCGCCAGTCTGACTTTTTCGTCGCCTCGTTTGCGCGGGCGTGTGTTTGTGTGCTTCCCATATGCGAGCCTGTGTGAATGTGTGTGCGTGTGTGTGTGTGTGTGTGTTTGGTCAATATTTGTAAAGGATTTTGTTTGTTTATTGTTTGCACATACACACCTAGCGCGGTGTTAGTTGGTGTTAGCTTTTTAATTATAAAATATTAAACCGTGCCAGCGTGGCCACTTACCCCGGTCCGCCCGCCCACTCAACCCCGCGCTGTGCAGCTGACTGAGCCCTACCACGCTTTTCCATGCTGTGTGGCGGTATTTCAACTCCATATTGCATCAAAAATATTGGCCACAATAAAACAAACACCAACAACAACAACAACAACCACAACCCCGCTTTTTTAAAATGCATACAAATTGTTGTTGACGCTGATGATGAGGCGTGGCGCAAATTGTTTTGATTTAATATTTCAGCATTTAATGCGCGCCGCTGTGAAAATAGAGTACAAAATCGTTTCATGACTAAATCGGATGCAAACAGCGCTGCAGCAACTTACGGGGATTTAAAGTGGTGGATTTACTTGAACAACACCTCCTCTTAATGGGCATTTTGGGGTCGCTCTCCATATCCGTGACGCCAGCTAACGAAGGAGCGTTGGCCCTGGAGCGCCAAGCTCGTTCTGTGTGCGGGCATCTCACACGAAATCTAAATATTAACAAAGTAAATCGCAGCGACAACACGTAACGCCCCTCCCGTGCCGCCCCGAGCCACCGTGGACGGCGCTGTGCCAGTCCGTTCGTCCGACAACCGACCGCAAAGAACAAGTGTCAACTTGTATGGCAACAATAAAATACTGTCAACAGAACTGAAATGACAACAACAACAACAACTACAACAAACAACAACCAAAACAACAATAATATTAACGCCAACAAGTGCAATAACAACAACAGCAACATCACCAGAACAGAGCAGGCCGCACAGCAGAGCAATAGAAAAAACAAAATAAAACAACGACGAAAATAAAACAAATTTGTTGACAATACACAAAGAAATGGGGTGGCAGCAGAGCCAGCAGAGCCAGCAGAGGCAGCAGAAGAAACAAGAGTAGGCAGGTTATGTGATGGCACCAACAAACAACAACTTCATTGTCTTTTTTATTAACTCAATCTCACGAAGTCCTGGAAATTAAACAAATATTGTCGCACACCGAAATGGCATACACAGGCGCCCCGTCGCGTCGCGTCGCGTCGCTGCAACATCCCGGCCAGCCGAGCAACGGAAGACGGGCAATCCAACGCTATCCACAACAGCACTCCATCACATCATCCCGCCAGCAGCGACACAGCGAAGAGCACAGAATCTGTGGCGCTAACTCCAGCTCGGGCAATTATTGCCGCCTGGAACAGAAATTAAATTCGGCAAATATTGTTTAAGCCAACTGCCCCGTTGTGGGACGGGGGAGGTGTGCGGCTGCGCCACAAAACCAAAGCAAGAAAATTTCTGCCATTCAAACTGCTTAAGAGTAAGCATGCAAAATGAACTGGCTCGCAATACTTTCGGCTACGAAGAAAGGATGAGCAGTCCTTGCTAATCCGTAGCGTCAAGCTTCCTGAGGAGGAGGGAAATTTTCACGTTTTTAATTGTTAGCTGGTCACTTAAAAATGGTACAACCTGCATGAAGGTCCCATCAGGATGAACGTCCCCTTTAGCCGCTCCGCATCTTTGGTGCTCCGAAGCCGACCAAACTTCGAGTTGACCATGAGGCGTGTTTCAAGCTCATTGTAAGAGGACACATGAATACCTGCAGAGATGTGGGAAGGTGTCTGAGCCGACTTGGTTGGATGAGAAATATGAACTGAACTGCGGTGGGTTTATGTCGTATCACCCCTACAGTCTGCAGGGAATGGAATCATGCCAAGGTATAAGTCTCTTGTCTGCCTGTACATTCCATTCATTTGATATTCTAATTATGTTCAGTACATTTTCCATTTTAATACAGGACCCTTTGGCTATTCTTAATGAGTTGCTAGGTTAGTGGGACTGAGAGGGAGAGCGGCAGTCAAGTTTGGGGCCATTGTAACCAAAACAATCTTGCGTTACCTATGATTAAAGGCAGTCTATATCCCTTATAAAGTTGAGTAGGAACATGCTTGACTTTCCTAAAGTAGTGTCCTCGTCAAGTACTACTTACAGACTCTGGTCCACGCTTGCGCACTGGACGAATGTTCGAAGAAAGTGTCTTAAGCCAACTGCCTAATGAGCAAGTCGCAATCGATCCTTTAGGCACGGACAGATGTGAGATTGGAATACCAATTGCCACCTGTAAACTGATGCTGAAGGATAGAATCGTGCGTGAGACCAATGGGTCTTGGGCATAAGAGGGCACTTGCTTAACGACTAGGCTAATGTGGCCGGAACTTAATAGTAGGAAAACTAGAGACTTGCTTGCCCTGCCGAGAGAGAATATCTCTAAGGTCGTGGCATGTATAACTGGTCACTGGCTTTTCGGCAGACATGCTCTCAGGCTGGGAGTATTCTCTCATGAATACTGCAGAAGCTGTGGGGATGAGAAGGAGGAGGAGACTGTGGAACATCTCTTCTGTAGTTGCCCCGCTCTGGCTAGAAGCAGAGCGGGCTCTTTAGGCAAATACGCTTTTAGCTCTCTTACAGAGGTGTCTAGCGCGAAGATCAAACAAATCCTGCGCTTTATTAGGGCTTCAAAACGGTTCGACGAGTGAATCGGAGGTGCGTTGTGGCGCGGTGGTATCACAATGGACCCATGGTGGTCTGAGTGAGCTGGTCCTTGGACTGGCTGCCACATTAACCTAACCTAACCTAAGTCGCAATCGAAGTAAGAAAACAAACCAAGCACAGCACATGGCACAGCACCTCGACTCGCTAAATAATGAGCCATTTATTTTGTTTGCCATCACGACCAATGCCTATAGTGCCTCTGCCCTAAGGTACTCATTTAGGAAATTAATCCAGGAAGGAAGCCCCAACATTCGTTAACTGCTGCAAGCATCTTCTTACTCTGGAGTTGGACATCTCAGTTAAGGCATCAGGGTTTGAGCAAAATTTTCAAGAGAACGTTGTTATTAGACTCGGAACTGTCTTGTAGACTGAGTCCACTCTACATGCAAGAAAAATGGAAAATCAAAAAAAATATCCAATTCTGCGAGAGATGGAATGCAAACTTCCATGCCAGAACAAACCTGGAATCATTTGTTGTGCTGGTAAAATTGCCTACAAGAATACCAAAGCACTCGCCACATGGCAAGCGAACGGCGCATTTGTTGGCGTTATTGTTGACCAACCGAAGTAGATTTGGAATTTAGGGCGCGCAAAATGGTGGTAGGCATGACTGGGGCTTTGCGCCGGCTACTTCTGCGTCCAGCCCACACTTGTAGGCCATTTTGGAATGGATTGGTGCGCCGGCAGCGGATTCGTATTTGCTTAGAACCGCAATCAAAGTGCGAATGTAAGCAAACTGCACAAACTCAATTTCGAGTTGCATTAAAAATGCGCGCATTTTGATGGACGGATGGACGGATGGAGGCAGAGAGGGACATGGGCAGATGATGGATGGACGGATGGACGAGTGCACGGCTGAGCGAAATGGAATTTTACATGCGGCTCAGCGCGGAAAACAATGCAGCGCAAACAATCGCAACCACAGCGCACAACAAAATTTTCTGTAAACGTTTGCTGTTTAATATTCCTGATTGACTGCTGCGAGCAGGCGGCTGAAGGATCGAGCGTCATTGTGCGTCTCCACAACAGGCACTGCACTGCCTCTCAATTAAGTTAACAACACCGGGAGCTGGCAACTTTGGCTCTTGCAATAACATAACGTAAACAAGTCGGGCCGGTGGTGGGACTGTTGTACAGGCATGAGCAACTATCTCTGTAGTGGGGTCTTGAAGTCAAGGGGGATATACTGCCAGAGATACAGAGACGAAGAGAGTATCATTGGATGGTCCAAAGAAAATCGGTTGAAGACCGGAAAGTAGTCGAAACTAAATGCTTTCATTTATCTGTGAATGATGAAGTGAATCCTACGAGTCACTTTCATGTTTTCAAGATGCAAATAGTGCGATTTTTCCATTGGAACATGTTCGATAAAGTGATGGAAGTCAAGAAGGAAAGGACTAAACTATTTCTATATGAGTGTGATATTGTAGGGTATGTGAGGTACACTACAATATGTAGATGAGGTATTGTTGCCACTTGGACACGGCTTAGTTGCACCTTCTCACTTATCATTTTAAGGCAGAATCAATCCGCTTAGCACGGGAATATTACGCAAGAGCATTTGCAAATACTTCCATGCCATGTGAGCAAATCTCTGCTCCCTGAATTTCTACAGGATTCAGCAAAAACAGGATTCTGTGGGAACCCACTTGAGTTGTATTGATATTAAGCTTCAACAAAGAGGAAGTGTACGTGTGACAAATTGCCCCTAGTTACTTGGAACATAGACCCGGAGGCTTCTGGAAAGCGTGCAACAAATGTGACCCCCACTACTGAGTCATTGAAAGTATTCTTTCTCCGGAATTCCGGGAATCATGCAGATCCTTTGATACATCAATCTGAGTTTTAATTTTGCTGAGCTCGGATCAAACACTCGCATTGCAATTTGTACTGGGAATTTCAACATTTGAACGCTTTCTGGCAGTTGGACTGGTGTGAACCCAATTTCCATTTGTACCCTCGCGTCCTGCTCACTGTTAGGTACCCTGTTTTCTCCTGCATCTATGTGGGCCATTGTTGTCGCGGTGCTGCCCCACTTGTTACTGGACTGTGCTCGCTTTTTCCGCTTCTGCCGGGAGCTTGTTTGCCCATTCGCGTTGAAACTGGCGAATGCCGGCTTCGGTCTTTTTCCATTTCATTTTTGCGCAAATTTAACATAACAGTGGGGAGCTAATTGGATGCATGCAAACATGCACACATGCACACGCACAAACACACCATTATGCACTCACCCACACACACGCACACACACTCCCCCATGCACTCGCAATATGCACGCATGATTGTGTTAATTTTATGTTAAATATGGCATCCACCCAAGCGCTGCATGCGTGAAGTGTTTGTTTGAGCTTGGCAGCGTGTATGTGTGTAAGTGTGAGTGTGTGCGTGTGTGCCTGTGGATAGTCACTTTTTAAAGTGCATCAATAAATAAATTATTATAAATTTATTTTACGGATTTTGTACATTTATGTAATTAAATTTTAAAATTATATCACAAACACAAACAAACTACAACAGCGGCAGCATCACAACAACTATAACAACAACAACAACAACAACACTCTCTTTGGCCGGGCCGTTATGGGAATTAAGCCGCCTCAATGCATTGTGACAATAAAATTAATAAATTGGCGGCCAGTCCGGCCGTGCTGGTCCGCGCCGTATCGCTTAAACGCTTAACGCTGAGCGCTTAATGCGACATTGATTTGCATTGCTGCCGCATTTTTTGACTTTTTTGTTTTCCCAACTGCGTAAACGCACGCACACACACGCAGAGCCACACACACACGCACACTCATACACCCATATAAGCTGACGTGACCAGTCACTACCCGGCAATACTCCTACTTCAAATTAATGAATTTAATAATTAGACTCCAATTAGTTGAGTTTCTGTTTTTTCACAGCTTTAACGAGGTCCTGCCCAGCCACCAACCACTAGCCACTGACCCTCCTCTCCTTCTCAGCCCCTTCCCCTGCCCCTTTGGCAGTCATACGCAAGAAACAGGGCGGACCGGGCTGGCAAAACAAGCAGCAGCAATGTACGAACAATAAAGCGGAGTGAGCGCTTGAACGACGGACGCATGTAGGGCAGTCATCTTAAAAATTCATTTCATTGTCCTGCATCCTGCATCGTGTATCCTGCATGCAGGCAATATGAGTAGTCGGCAAACACAGCTTTCGCCAGCCAGAGAGCAACATCATTTCCGTCAGGCAGTCAGGCATTCAGCCAAGATGCAAAGACAGCTAAGCAAACATCATCATCACGGCAGGCACGCCAGGCAGGACAGGCAGGACAGGGCAGGGTGCGCATCTTCCTTTGCAGCCAACGAGCGGCGGACCGCTTCACTGGCTGACTGCCTACAGCGCGCACGGATATTGCGACCAAGTGTACAAGGCGGGCGCTCGCTACTCACACACACAGCCTCACACTACATTGCGAATACAATGCACAGTGGCAGTGTGGACCCCTCGCTGGCGCGCGCTGAGTACTTTTCGCTAGTTCACTGCTGGGTGCGGTAACTCAGTAACCAGCAAAGAAGAAACGATGACAGAAATGGTGTCCAATGCGTTCCTCTTAGTCGCTACTTTCTCGCAATCGTTACTTTCATTCGTTAACTAGATTAGTATTTCTCATTCATTGCTTTTAATCGTTATTTAGATTAGTTTCTCTCATTCGTTACTTTCAGTCGTAATTTAGATTAGTAAATCTCATTCGTTGCTTTCATTCGTTATTTAAAAAAGTCTCTCATTCGCTACTTTCATTCGCTATTTAGATTTGTATCCCTCATTCGCTATTTTCATTCGTTAATTAGATTTGTATCTCTCATTCGTTACTTTCAGTCATAATTTAGATTAGTATTTCTCATTCGTTACTATCAATCGTTATTTAGAAAAGTATCTTTCATTCGTTACTTTCATTCGCTATTTAGATTAGTATCTCTCATTCACTACTTTCAATCGTAATTTAGATTGTATCTCTCATTCGTTACTTTCAATCGTTATTTAGATTGTGTCTCTCATTCGTTGCTTTCAATCCTAATTTTGATTTATATCTCCCATTCGGTACTTTCATTCCTTATTTAGATTTGTATCTCCTATTCGTTACTTCCATTCGTTATTTAGATTTGTATCTCTCATTGGTGATTTTGAAACATTACTCTCGCTGCTCACTTGGGTTCGTTTCTCCAAAGTGCAGTTCAATTCGTTACTCTCATTCGTTTCTCTTGCTCGTTACTTTGAAAATATTCGTTACTTTAGCTGAATACGTTCGTACTCGTTACTTATGTACGAGTGTGTTTAGCAGTAACGAGTAGCAGCGCAACGAAACATTACCTGTGTGGCATCTCTAGCATTTGCATGAAGATGCACGCGGACAATTGGTTGCGAGACTGTGTGGTTGTGTGCCTGCCAGTAGCGAAGACACAAAGTAATATCAGGCTGGCATTGTTGCAGGTATCGTGGGTATCCTTCACTGCACAGGCACACATGCACACAGCAACCAAGCCGCGCCATGCAGTGCGGTTGCAACGGAATGAACGATTCCAACGCCTTTGGCCACAATAAGCGCTGCCAGAACAAGCGCAGCTCACAAAGGACTCTTGCTAAGCTCGAAAGTGCTTGGGACAAGTTTGCCGTTGCCTCGCTGCATCTTATTGGTGCACCCTAACACAACCGCCTGCCAGAGGCGCTCCACTCAACAGCGACAACAACAGCAACAACAGCAGCAACAAGCAAAACGCAAACAATGCACATCACAGAGTAGCGAAAGCAGCCGCTGAAGTTTGCCATAACGCAATTTAAACCGCCCCAAAATGAGTTGGCAGGGAGTCAAGTGGAGCGTTTTTCCAAACAAAAGCGAATGAGAAATGTGTTGAACAGCATCACACGCACGCACAAACACACGCAGGCACGCACTCTAGCCGCGAGTTGTTCGCTGCAAGCAAATTAAAAATGATGCTCCGCGTTTAATCGATGTCAGCCGCCTGAGGATGTCGCTGCAACTCCAAAGAATTACGACTCATCATAAACGAATGTGCGTGCGTGCGAGCAGTCACCGTTCCACGGTCCACCCAAGTCGAGGCAACTGAAAATCGAGTTTGCCACTATGTCCGAGCAGGGACTGGTTTCACTCATCCTTTCACCGTTTCATTAAAAATTGCCAAATTTGATTCATCCGCAGCAGCAGCGTATGCGTGCGAGTAAGGACGCGCCCGTCCGTTCACATGTGAGCCACGATTTACGGCTGCATCATTAAAATCAATAAATTTGTCTTATAAAAATAATTTCGAATGACACAAAAATTGCAACAATACGCGAAGGTCCTTTGGGATTCCATTGAGGCACCTCAACAATTTACAAATATTTATCCAGCTTCCTTTCTGGCACCGCTCAATGGGACCATTCTTGTCGAACGTACCCCGGCCAAGAACACACCAAAGGAAATGATGATCCAGGAAATTTTGAACAAAACCAAAACGAATCCGTCATTGTGCGGCGACAAAGGACGCGTGAAGAAAAGGCAGTGCCGTAGAGAGTCATAAATTTGCACACGCCTTTTGTCAGCGCTGAGAACACCATCTCCCGCTGTGCGATCGGCAGCAAAAGGACAATCCCGGCATACAAATCGAATTACACGCCTTTTAAATGGCAACGACTTCTGACTGAGCTCAATTACGAGGGATTGGGCTGGTTGCTGGTTGCCGGTGCTGCTGAGCGCTCAGCGGGATATCTGTAATTGGTGTATTTAGTGATTTCACACTGGCAGGGAATTGACCTCTGCCAATGCGAAACTCATTACGTAAAAATGCATTAATCAGCGGCAATTCGTGTGTCGGGAGGGGGAAATATGTTTTGTCAATTTCATACACAGGACATTGTTACGCAGTGATGGAAGTGCAGAGCAATTGTGTCAATCTGCTGCTGGTAAAGAATAAGAAACTGGGCAGCACAGGAAGAGATGAAGGAAATTCTAGGGAAGCGCGGCCGAACAATATTCGTCATATGTTAGGAAACATGAAGCAATGAAGAGGTTGGAGGTGCAGACACGAAGAGGTTGGAGGTGCAGACACGAAGAGGTTGGAGTTACAAGCACGAAGAGGTTGGAGTTACTGATACGAAGAGGTTGGAGGTGCAGACACGAAGAGGTTGGAGGTGCAGACACGAAGAGGTTGGAAGTACAGACACGAAGAGGTTGGAGGTACAGACACGAAGAGGTTGGAGTTACTGATACGAAGAGGTTGTAGTTACAGATACGAAGAGGTTGGAGGTACAGACACGAAGAGGTTGGAGGTGCAGACACGAAGAGGTTGGAGGTACAGACACGAAGAGGTTGGTGGTGCAGACACGAAGAAGATGGAGGTGCAGACACGAAGAGGTTGGAAGTACAGACACGAAGAGGTTGGAGGTGCAGACACGAAGAGGTTGGAGTTACTGATACGAAGAGGTTGGAGGTGCAGACACGAAGAGGTTGGAGGTACAGACACGAAGAGGTTGCAGGTGCAGACACGAAGAGGTTGGAGGTGCAGACACGAAGAGGTTGGAGTTACAAGCACGAAGAGGTTGGAGGTACAGACTCGAAGCGGTTGGAGGTGCAGACACGAAGAGGTTGCAGGTACAGATACGAAGAGGTTGGAGGTGCAGACACGAAGAGGTTGGAGTTACAAACACGAAGAGGTTGGATGTACAGACACGAAGAGGTTGGGGGTGCAGACACGAAGAGGTTGGAGGTGCAGACACGAAGAGGTTGGGGGTGCAGACACGAAGAGGTTGGAAGTACAGACACGAATAGGTTGGAGGTGCAGACACGAAGAGGTTGGAAGTGCAGACACGAAGAGGTTGGAGGTGCAGACACGAAGAGGTTAGAGTTACAGATACGAATAAAACAAAGAAGCAGCCTCCAAGTGGAGTATTCGGCGCATATCAGTGCACGTAACCAGAGCCCAAATTGAATAGATTTGCACGAAGGTTTTTCTATCAGAATTTCCCAAGAAATTTCAAGACGAATTTCTAATAACATATTAAAATTTACTTGGAAGTAGTCTTGAAAAGTTCAAGATTAGCTTTCTGCCCATTCCAATGTTCTTTCATGTTTCACTCCCCACAACTCTGCAAATACCTGATCTCATCTCAGTATCTTCTCTTTCCTCTCTCTGCTAAACCAACTTAAAAATTATTTTGTCGTATAAAATTAAATATTAATTTAAATATAGAAAACAATGTTCTTCCTTCCTCTCTCCCTGCACCGTGGTCAAATAACCACAAACCGGGCACATTCTCGGTACTATTCAAACCTTGCGGGAGACCATGCTTGAACTATAATTGGATTGTTGGTCCCGATAAAACATTTACTGATAAATATAGAAATAAATAAACACAAATAAGAGCGTTAAATTACTCAGTCAATATTTAAGATTTATCTCTGAGTGGGGTCTGTCCGCAGTGGAAGTGTAGCTACATAACCAGAGTGACACAGGTACAGTGATAGAGGACAGATTTTCATGAGAGAATTGAAAAACTGATCTTGAACTCATCTGCGTCAGTAGCTTCGCTTCCAGCCGCTCTTTTCCTCCCACACAGGGTTTGGATGTCACTCTCAGTTCAGGCGATTACTGACTTAATTTAGCTATCGATCCGTAGCAGTTGATTTAAAATTTGGGGACTACAGCGGTCACTTGTTCGTCCTTGTTGTTCTTATTGTTTTCATTCGTATTGTTGTCAGGAATGAGCCAGGAATTGAATACTGTCTTCGGTATCCTGATATCTGACTCGTTTAGGTGTTACTTTTGATTCGTTTTACGCTTCATGAAAGATATAGTTAAGCGATATTTCGGCAACCACTGTGAAATCTTGGCTACACTTCACGGTTCCATAAGCCCGTGAATATGTGTTCCATGTTTATACACGAATTTATAGAAACGGAACCCTATTGGAGTCGGATTTCAGTGATCTTGAAGGCGCTTAAAGGAAATATCTATCGCTAAAGAAAAGGAGGTGGAGTACTCTTAGTACGTGGACTCTTTTGTATGGTTACTGTGGGAATTGTTGTAGTACTTAAAGTTATCGTAGATTTGGAGAAATTATTTGGGGAACATGATCACTCTGTGTCAGAAATTCAACGGGACTAAAAAACTCAATTGAGACAATCTTTATTTCATGGGTTTTAGCGGCAGTGAGACTACTACAGTTGGAATAAAAACCGATTAGTACTCCATTAATCTGATTAAATGTGATGTTGGGGCGTAACTGTCTGTGCTAGCCCCATACACCCCAACATGGACTTCCATTGAGAAATCCAAAATTTTGTACTGCTGAACGCATGGACCGATGTAAAGTCAATGGAAAAGGCATATGAATGAAAGAATACGAAGAAGGCGATGTTAATCAGCTCGAAACTCATTAATGAAATGTATAACTGATAAGGACCCATTACTTTGGATGATTGCAGGGGACTTCAGACAAATTTTCCAGATGAAAAATCATTGACAGAAGGAAGAAAGAAGGATCAACAAGATGATTGAAATAAGTCACAGAACACCCGAAATTATTGGGGAAGAACACTATAGAATACTCAATGTAAATCAATATAGTTAGAGTAAAATAGTTGGGGATAACTGATGCACCAAACAATGCGCAAGGACGAAGAAAGAGGAAGATTATACATAAAATTGTAAAGAAGGATTTTTGCAGAAAAACAAGAGAACTGAGCAAGAATAGAAAAAATTCAAATTTTAGCTGACTTTCTCTCTCTCTATCTCTCTTTATCTCTATTTCTCTATATCTTTGTCTGTCTCTCTCTCTCTTTCTCTCCCTCTCTTTCTCTCTCTCTTTGTTCTCTCTCTCCCTCTCTCTTTCTCTATCTCCCTCTCCCTCTCTCTTTCTCTATCTCCCTCTCCCTCTCCCTCTCTCTTTCTCTATCTCCCTCTCCCTCTCTCTTTCTCTATCTCCCTCTCCCTCTCTCTTTCTCTTTCTATTTTTCTCTTTATCTCTCTCTCTTTCTCTCTCTCTCTCTGAGCACAGCTTCTTAATAGGATTCTTTTTATAAGGGATTTCTCAGTCTATCTATAAGTCTATAAGTATCTTTCTTTATCTCTATCTCTTTTTCTCTCTCTTTCTCCCTCTCTCTATCTATCTCTTTCTCTTTCTCCCTCTCTTTCTCACCCTCTCTTTCTCTCTCTCACTCTCTCTCTCTCTTTCTCTGAGCACAGCTTCTTTTTAATAGCATTCTTTTTATAAGGGATTTCTCAGTTTCTCTATCTTTCTTTATTTCTATCTCTTTCTCTCTCTCTCTCTCTCTCTCTTTCTCTCTCTCCCTCTCTCTTTCTATCTCTCCCTCTCTCTTTCTCTTCCTCTCTTTCTCTCTCTCTTTCTCTTTCTATCTCTCTCACTCTCTCTCTCTCTCTCTCTGAGCACAGCTTCTTCTTAATAGGATTCTTTTTATAAGGGATTTCTCAGTTTCTCTATCTTTCTTTATCTCTATCTCTCTATCTCTTTTTCTCTCTCTCTTTCTCTTTCTATCTCTCTCACTCTCTCTCTCTCTCTCTCTCTCTGAGCACAGCTTCTTCTTAATAGGATTCTTTTTATAAGGAATTTCTCAGTTTCTCTATCTTTCTTTATCTCTATCTCTCTATCTCTTTTTCTCTCTCTCTCTTTCTCCCTCTCTCTATCTATCTCTTTCTCCCTCTCTTTCTCTCTCTCTCTTTCTCTCTCTCTCACTCTCTATCTCTCTCTTTTTCTCTGAGCACAGCTTCTTTTTAATAGGATTCTTTTTATAAGGGATTTCTCAGTTTCTCTATCTTTCTTTATCTCTATCTCTCTTTCTCTCTCTCTCTTTCTCTCTCTCTATCTCTCTTTCTCTTTCTGTCTCTCACTCTCTCTCTCTCTGAGCACAGCTTCTTTTTAATAGGATTCTTTCTATAAGGGATTTCTCAGTTTCTCTATCTTTCTTTATCTCTATCTCTTTTTCTATCTCTCTCTTTTTCTCTCTCTATCTCTTTCTCTTTATATATCTCTCTCTCTCTCTCTCTCTCTCTCTGTCTCTGTCTCTCTGAGCATAGCTTCTTTCATCAGGCTGCCCAGCCGGCATCGTAGATTTCATGCAAACAATTTGAGAGGGAAAATTATGATAAATGAAGATACCTTCTCTGATCTGTCTGCATATTGCATTATATCAATCAGGCTACACTGAGAAGGTAACACCCATACACTCTCTAAGTGTTTCATATTGTTGGCAAAGGTTCGCCCGAAGTCTGTTTCCCTAAGTGTGGCCTGGTTGCAAATATAGCAAGATGCGAGTGCGTCGAGACTGGGTACGCCTGCCACCATGCGTTGGCTCATACAACCAATTTTCCCAACTTTGACCTATATATTGGACGTATAATGAGACATTGTGAATTAGCTCATGTAACTCCCTACAACGATATTTGTGTGCAATCGAATTGTGGGAACGATCGAAGGTACGCAACGACGTGTTCTCTCAGCACTTTACTTTGAGACCAGCGCTAACATTGCTAGCCTTGCTAAAGGGACCATTTTGGACTTGGCTGCTTTGCTATCGTAGCGGGAGTTGGCTGTCTTGGAGGCTTGGTCGATGTGTCCTTGGAGGCGGGGATAATTATCATCAAAGTGAGAAGTGTATCGACCCGAACTCTCTGGTTGGATTCGTAAGTCATGGTCTGGTTCAGGCTACGATAGAACAAACAACGCAAAACAAAAAAAAATTTAATAAAAAAATGTTTTTAATTGCAAATAAAAGTTTTTTCTTTAAATTAAAAAAATTTTGTTTTTTTCCAGAAAAGCTGCATCAGTACAGTTGGCGCGAAAGGTTGAATAAATAGTAGAAAAATGTTCTCTAATTTTATGTAAATAGTCGGAGCAATGGCGGAACCAACACGAGCAAAACCCCAACAAGAACAAATTTGCCACATTTGAAAATTTGGGCATTTCAGCGGAGCCGCAAAATGTTTTGAAAAATAAATGTTATTAAATAAATGCGTTGTTTTCATTTCTTTGCCACTTAATTTGGATTTCATTTGGAGACAAAGAAACAGTTGCGACGTGTGCGACTACCCCGCCCCCGGCGCCGCCGCCACTGTTGCCGTGTCAGGTTTGTATTAGACAAATATTTGAAGCGTGCTAAATGAACACTCCAGCTTCAGCTGGACACACAGCGCAGTTGAAAAACAACAATATTATTAACAACAACAGAAAAAACACCACAAAAGCCACTCGAAAATGTCGCTTTGGAACGGTCCAATTTGGGCGGTGTTGCCAGCGCCTCAACCGCTGCAGCTTTCGGCGGGCGACTATTTGCACAGTTGTCCCTGAACCGTGTGTTTTTTGTTGTTGCCTTTCGCCTTTCGCCTTTCACGTGAGTGCGGGCTGATTTTCGTAGTAATAAGCTAATGCCTCATTATCAAATTCGAATTGTACAAAAAAACAAAAAAATTAATATTTAAAAAACAACAAAAAAACATGAAACAGTACAAAAAGCAAACACGGCCGATCAAACATGGACTTAGCCCAGCACAGCCTCCACTCCACATCAGCTGTACAGACAGACGGTGTACCATATAAGACATCTATTGACATTGATTGTGCCAGATCCCCGAACAATTGCCTCACATATCATCAGCAAACTATGCTCTCTTGTGTTTGGGCCATGTTTCAATATGGCTTCAAACGCCACCAACAACAACAACAACAACAACAGCAGCAGCAGGGCACACACAAAAAGTCAGCTAAGTCAAAACACACGTCAATGTTTGCTCAATAGAACGATCTGGATGCCGACTTCCGCACATACGCGCAGCTCCGAGCAATGCACTGCAGCAGCGAGCAGCAATTCCTCCTCGAGTCTCATTCACTGTTCAATTGCAGCAGCAGCACCAGCAGACAATGTCGTGTCGCAGCACAGCAAAGTCATCCCATCAATTGCTACCAAAACATAAACTATCCCAACGGCTGCAACAATAGCCGAGAAGACGTAATGTTGTGCGCCAACACCGACATCAGCATCGACATCAGCATCAATGACAACGCCAACAATGCCCATGGCCCATTCAGACAGAGGTGACACCAAAGAAAACACATCCGGACGCTGATAGCAGCACCAGTGCCCAACACCACAGACAATCGAGATGACAAATTCAGAGAAAACGAGCGCTGCATGCGAAGCAACCGAAGATGCAGGTCAGGCGCTGGAGCGACCGTCGAGCCGGCGACAGAGCAAAGTTTGCCGCAGCAGAGGCTATTACCGAACACTGAACACCGAACATTGTGCCGCAGCTTATACCATAATTGCAGGCATTCAATGAAGTAATTTCCGCTCGGCTCAGCTCACCCCCGCTAGCCACAGACCCCGCTAGGCCACCTCGTCTCTGCTCCGCCAATTTTTGCATAACAAAAGCTGCTGGAGCTCTTAACATGCAGAGCGGGCGCCAGTATTATACAACCGGAGGAGCTAAACCCCAGCAGTGGATGTGGTGCGGTAATTCCCGCGTTTGTCAGACTTAAAAACCGCCCGCCAGAGCCTCGCACCTGATCATCAATGAAAATGCTACCGTAGAACGCGTGGGGAATTCCGAATGAGTTGGCACAATGGCTCTGGAACCGACTCCAACGCACTGCTAAATGTGAAGTTGTTGCAGAATTGTTGTTGTTTTTGTATTACAAAATCTATTATGACCGGAAATTTCCAGGCACGTTCCCAGCATGCCAATTGCCATATTTGAAATTCATAAAAAGTTCATTCATAAGTGGGATTTCTCGCCTTTACAATCAGAGCAGTGGGTGAGATATACACCGGATGTGACGATTAGCTGACGATGCCGGCTGCTCTTCTGTAATTAGTGAGTAATGTGACCACTAAGCTGAGTAGACTGCGGGTTATAGAGGAAGATCTGTATCTGGAGCATACTCCGCCAACAATGTTGATACAATAACCCCGCTTCGTCGTATGCCTTTCATTAGAAAAATATGAGAAAGTCTTTCAAGTCTACCAAGGCCGCAGTCCTGAATTAGCTCCGTTTCCAACTGCGTTGTTGCAGACTGAATTCTTCTCATTTTAATGATAAGGAAGTCAGAGTTGGATTTAAAATTGAGAAGACTGTTCTTAGAGATCTTGAATCTCAGATCTTGAATCTCATATCCCACTCATATTATTCTTCAAATTAAGAAGGCTTGCGGAAGATGATGGATTCTTTAACCACTCATTGGAGTACAATTGGAGAAGGAGCTACCGAATCAGTTGTCTATTACTCAAGAGAGTGTTGAGCCTAACAAGTGGGTCCCACTGCCTACCTCAACCCTTGTAATCAGTCAAAACAGATCAGACTGTTCCAGTGGCAAGAAGCTCTTTATTGGCTCTCTGTTTTTGATCAAAGTTCTGATTATTTTATCGTGTGCAACTCCCCTTTCCAAGGACTCTTGCCCATGACCCTAGTGATGAACCCTTTCATTGTTATTTTAACTACCCTGTCTGCATCTCTTCCAGTGGCATTTTATTTGTCCACATTAATTAAGTAAAAGGCACTATCTATCTGAGTGCTGCATACTTCACTGCCCCGCTAGCAGCTCAAAGTGGCGCCTAATGCATCCATCAAAAGAGGAGCACCACACAAAAAATGTTTGGCTTTGGAAAAGTTTTCACTTCGTTGATGACTTTCATTTGGCAATAAGAGCACAACAAAAGTGATCCAATTGAGTGAATGATTTTTTCCACACTTGCTAATTAATCCTTGAGTCATAATCATTCGTACACATATGCACCGCACTCACTCACACAAGCGCACGAGCTCAGTCAGAGACAGAGTCAGGCGCACACAGATGCACACTTGAGTGCCTGCTGCAATGCGGAGCGACTGGCTGTGTACATATTTGTGCAGTTATGTTCACATTTGTACTGATCATAATGTACATGTGCACAGTTATGTACACACACAGCCACACACACATGCACACAGCTCACATCCTCACAAGAGCACTCGCATACACAGATATAAATTTCATCCAAACACTCCAGCATCTACAGACAAATTCTATTTGCAAACATTTCACTTGATTTGCAAGCGAGCGAGCGAATCCTGCATGAAATAAGAACAAACGACAGGACGACGTAATGCAGCGCCACCGAGCGATGAAGGACGCGGAGTGCGCGTTGAAGCGCCACTCACTCTGCGCACGGTACGGTACAGCACGACACGCCACGCCATGCAGCGCCTCCCCAGCAGACCCACCTCGGCGCTCGCTTCGTTGACATTGGAGCATGCTCGACAAATCGAAATTGTGTGCTTTGGAAAAATATTGGCACAAGAAATCATTCCTTCCTGCTGCTGCCACGATGTGCAAGCAAGAGCGTGCAGGAGGGGCAGGACGATGACTGGAGGCATGCTCGACGCGGGTTCATTTGCCAACTTGTCACAAATGCGTTAATATTTTGGCAGTTGGCAGTTGCCGGCTCCCTGTCGTGGAGGAGCTGCTCCGACTGGAGCTAAGCGTGAAAGCATTCCGCACTGAGGCCGGCTACTTCCTGCTTCCCGCCTGCCTCTCAGAGTCGTCGTTACACCCGGCATTTCATTAATCCGGAATCAGTGGAGCGCTCTGGCATTGGCAACGGCAGCAGCGGCGCCACGTGAGCCAAATAAACAAACGCACGCGTTGCGAAATTGCGTTCGCTTTCAGCGGAGCGATTTTCGCTGTTTTTATTTATTTTTTATTTTTTCAAGTGACTCTCGTCGACGTACGGAAAGCAAAACATATTATCCTGGGATTAGTTGTCTGTTGTTTTTGTTGTTGCTGAGCAAATACGCCCGTCCGTCATGCCGGCGCACACACGCTTTGTGCAGGCACTCCTGCCGGTGCCCCCGTACCATCTTAGCATGCAATTAAAAATTTGTAAAGTGCCGCTAAACTGAGCTGCCTCCCTCGCTCACAAGCGTATCACATTTGATTGCATGTGCAAGCAGTCGCAGGACGATGGAACGGCAGCGTGACAGGACGACAGGCGGAAGGCATCAAGTGCGAGAGCTTATTTTCGGCCCCAGCCAGCTTATGCGCTGCTGTGGCTGACTCCGACACTGACTGTGACTCTGTTTGCCCGCCTGACTTTGCACTCAGCTCACTCAGCGCACTCGGCTCGCTCGCTGGAGCAGCTCAGAGCCGTGCAGTGCCTTGCAGTGCCGAGCCATGTCGTGCTTCTTCTGTGTTTGTTCGCTCATTTGTTTGTCTGTTTGAACTTTCTCCTGTTTCGTTTGCATTTGCAAATATTCCTGCTGACTGTGTTACTTGCTGCCACTGCTGCTTGGTGCTGCGCCATGCCGAGCTCTGTAGTGGGGTGCTGCCCTGGTGAACTGGCGCTACTCCGCTGTGGTGCAGAGCAGCTACCAGTGCTAGTTAGTTGCGTTGCCCGGCGCTGTCTGTGGCGGGCCAGGGCTGCCTTGGGTTGCTCTGCGCTCCTCGTTTTCTGACTTCGGAGGTCATGTTGATTCTTTGACAGTGCTGGCTGACTGGCTGACTGGCTGCGTGGCTGGTGATGTCGAAGGAGGCGGGCCAGCCAGTCGCTGTCGCTCCGTTTGTTGACGCTCACGCTTTCTCACAGCCAGCATTCCTAACCGTCAAGCGCCGAGTGTTCCGGAATTGTGAAGTGGATCGAACAAATATGTTTACATTTAGCACATGTGCAATTATTTGATTAAACTGTAAAAAGCACACAAAATCAGAGACGAGCGAGCTTACAAGCCAGCGAAGGGACCAGCGGACGCAAGGCGCAAGGGCGTACGGGCAGCTGGGCGGAACGGCGAACGGCGGAAGGGCTCACGCTTTGTGTACACTCTCAAACAATCACACTTAATGCAAAACGAAAACAAATTAAAATCAAACTTTGGAGAAGGAATCACGGCTCGCAGGATGCAGTCGTACTTCGAATTAAGGAACAATGCTTTAAAGCTGGTTAATCTGCATGCGTAGAAATTAACTGGAAACGTCAATGCAGCAACTTACGACCTGGTTCGGCGCGATGTGATGCTACATGTGCGTAAATATTGATCAAGCGTTCGATTTGTTGCCTCTTCGCCGCACTCGGAATCCCTGAGTTGACACGTCAGCCCGGGCCGCGCTCGATAATTCGTAAATAAACTGGGAGTAAATTTCACAGAAACGCTCCGAACAGCCGCCACAGACTTTCTGATGTTAGCCTCGTCTGAGCGCGTATCTGGCGGAGGAGCCATTGAGAGTTTCCCCATGAAACATGTTCAAACATCCTGCAACTGCTTTGTTTCCAAATTTATCAATATTTATTAATTTCTTTTCATCATAATGTTTTTTATTGTTTTTTGTTTATATTTTATATTTATTTTTTTAATAATCTTGACTAAAATAGAAATATTGTTTCTATTAATATTTATTATTGACCATTTTGTTTATTGTTCAATTATTTACAATTATTAAAAAGTGAGCAAACAGAGAATTTAACAAGAAACGCTGAAAGTAAGTTGCCATTTCTCGGAAGTGGGTGCGGCAGGTGAAGGGTTGAGCGTTGATTGGGGTGAAATGTCAGTTCCCGAGCGACGACACCGTTCCAATGTAAATTTCATTCAATTGTTTCGAGACATTGAACAACAAAACTAGAACAAGAGACTCACAATAAGAACACAATAATAATAATAATAAAAATAATAAATAATAAATAATAAATAACAAATAATAAATAATAATAATAATATTGAACCTGAAATGACAAAATAAAACAAAAATATTAATAACAATAAAAATGTATACGTTTGAATTTCCCACTTGAAGTGATGTACTCATTGTCAAGCCTCCTGGAATAGTCAATTTGTACCCCGGTTGGTCTATTAAAGCACTTTCTTTACTGTTACTACATCAAAGACAGCAGAGAATAAGAAGACTTACGTAAGATAGGATTAAAGAAGAACAGGTTCTAGTCACCTAGTCACTGCGACCTCAAATGGGTCTATTGTGACACACTCAATAAGTTACAAGTACTCCGAGAGTTTAGTATTCATTGAGAATTCAAAGATCTTCTTGGGAGATTCGACCGCAATTTCTGGCGGTTCTAGGTAGTGAGAACCTAAGTAAAGTAGTAGGGTCCATATTAGACCATTACAGTGGCATAGAAAATGCTCTGCAGATTCCTCATCCTCGTTACACAATCTGCCATAATCAGTAAGACTCACTCACATTTTATGTGTTTCACTACTGCGTCAAAAATCCTATGATTGCGACTGCCTACACGCCTGAGACTAAGTATACTAAGTATATCTGTGGTTCTGTTGCGACACCGTTCTGGTATGAAAATTTCAGCCACCCTAATATCTTTAGTTTTCGTCCAATATTGGTGCGATTCTCCCTCAAGCCATTGCTTGATTTGAGTTTGGTTGAACTCCAAGGCAACCCACAGAATGGTTCGGATCCAGCAAAACTACTAGCAGCTCCTTTTCGAGCGAGCTCATCTGGCTCTTGGTTCCCTGTGTACCCACTGTGGCCTGGCACCCAGTAATGAAAGTGCTGTAATAGCCCAACCGGGGTACAAATAGAGTCTTCCTTACAGGAGGCTTGACAATGAAGGCTTGAAGTGGGAAATTCAAACGACATTTTTGTTTTATTTTGTTATATGATGCAAGTGTTTTGAGGAATACTGGGCAGTCCCATACCCATTACGATTTTATTTCGAAGGTGTTCAGTGCTAGTACAGCCGCCTATCAGAGTGAACATAAATGTGACACTTATTGGTTCAACGCCTCCAATCGAACATTTGGAGAATGATCACCGGTGCTCCATGGTACTTGATGAACACAAACATCCACCGTGCCCGGAAATACCCAAGATTAAAAATGAAATGGTGAACACCTTCGCTCTTAAATTGTAAAATCACCCAAACTGCTTGGCGAGGAACCTACTAAACCTTCCCCCTACAAAACGTCTCAAAAGGATATATACCTTAGACCTGATTTAATAACGTCTTATTACATGCTGTGGAAACACGAAATATTCGATGCAGTGGCTGAGGATATTACATAGATATAAGAATCTAGTCTTGTAATCTTAGAAAAATTACTGTTAGTTTCTTAACAAAGAAAGATTCGGTAAATAAATAGATGTAAAAAAAATCGGATTTGTCGACCTTTCAAGTTCCTGTATTAAGCACAATTCTATTATATGAATCTCGCCCTGAAAAACTGAGATTTCTTGGCCCATACTGCTAAATATACGCCTTCTAGGGTGTTCCCCAAAGACCCCAGCTACAACAACTTCTTCCGTTATTAACCCATCTGTGTACCAAACTTATTATGAGACTTACATACGGGATTTGGTCTCATCTGTTCCAAGTGTACCCTATTTGAAATCATAACTAGCAGACCGCATCTAAGGATTGCATACTCCACAGGTACTCACTACAATGCCTCGACATAGCATAATTTAGTGGGCTCCTTCATAGAAGCTCCAAGTCCCATAGGAAAACTGGCACCGTTTTATGCGCTTCAATTTGCAAATCACAACCAACACTTCTCTCTCGCATATTCCTTATGTAAATGTACTTCCATGCTTAGGTACCCTTGTCAATGGTTGATCTTATTATTATGATTATTATTATATCATACACGATCATTAATTATGACTGCAAGGTGTCAGGGAATGACTACTAGCTACTTCGACTCGAGGAGAAACGATATTTTAGAAAGAAGCATTTTTGAGACCAAGCCCGGGCAGGATTTGAACCTGCGGCCCTCTGAGTGTCAGTCTAGCATTGGTTGTGATCTTAAGTTTCAATCTACTTTAATTTCTCACCACTTCTTCTTGGTTGGATTAAATTGAGGAGATACAAAATCTTCATGCAGCACGGTATCGTTCATCTATTTGCAGAAAACTTCCATTGTACAAGCGAGAACACGTGTGGTCATGATGAATATAATTCTGTTAACCTGGCAGAGAAGGTCTTAACTAACTGTCATTATATCCTACTGGGCGGCCCTTTGCTCCCCCGCGTAGCCATAGGACTATATATATATATATATATATATATATATATATATATATATATATATATATATGTTATATCCTTCAGTAAGATTCGTGAGAGTTCTTAAATCATTAAAAAAGGACTGTATTTATATTTTTCCAATACTTTTCTGTGTATTTATTTTTGCTTATCATAAAACTGTGCTCAGTGAACTATCGTTGAATAATTGTAATCCTTCAATTTTACAGCATTAAACCTTTTTAATATCAGTCGCATCTGAGCTACGAGTATGCGAAGCTTTCCTCTGCTGAGCAATTAACCCGGTGGTCCTGCCATAGTTACTGCACTAACTCTACTCGTATGTTAAGTAGTTCCATTGGAAACAGTGAAACATAATTATTAAATAATCCACTCATAATTGACGAACTCGGCATCATCAAACCACGCGAAGGTCCTTTAACAGAGTGGCAGAACACCATTGAAGATGAGTTCCAAAAAAAAAAGTGTCACATACAGGTGAAACTCAACATCAAACCGATGCATATGTAGGAGAGTTGTTGACCAACATAAAGCTCATTAGGGACTGTTACAATTCATTAACTGATGATGATGATGATGATGATAATGATGATTTGAGTTCTATTATTTAGAAACTTCGTATAATAACGAACAAACTCTTAAGAACAACTTTAAATTGTATGCATGTACAAGTGGGGTAGGATGGAAAACCGACGAAGAAGGATGGATACCTCCTTATTTGACTGGAAAGCACTCAGGCATTGAAGTCCATTGATACATACTTGCATATAAATTCGATCTCTAATGGAAATATATGCTTCAGTACTCCAGCAACCAGGCAATGTTATATTTGTGCTCTTCCAAGCATTTGGACCTGGAATTTCACATCACTTAACAGCATAGCTAGAATGAATCGCCATCATGCAGGAAAAAGCTGGACCGAGAGAACATCAAAAGAACATCAGAACTACAATTTTGCCTGAAAATTACAAATAGTCTTTGAATCTTAAAAAGGGTCTAACACAGCGAGGGAAGTTATAAGAAAATGAGGGATTCTCTGGGCAAATTAGAAACTCTTCAAGGAAGGGAAAAATCATCCATGAGGATGAAGAGTTGTCTAGGTTAGGTTAGGTTGCGAAGGTGTGCGCGGATACGAAGTATCCACACTTCCACTTGGAGACATCTATATCCAATGTGACTGCCAAGAGGAGGCATACTCGTCCATACCCTCGATTTCCGTATACATTGGAAGAACCATCCCTATTAAACCATTTGGTTTTCCAGATGAAAGTGAGGAGATCCGATAAGTCCACCTTCGTTATCTCTGTCAAGCTTGTCAAGAAGCACGACCCCAAACATTAAAGTCGTTTCAACTGCCATCTAAGAACATGATAACTGCTCCGACAAAATTAAGGATGGGAATTAAGAGCATTGTTGGAATATTATAATTAATATAACAATTAAATATAGTGTCGGAAAATGAATTTAGAAACTGAAGAACACCCCAAAAACTGAAGTATGATACCAAAAATTATGGAAGAGTTCAATGGAGTGAACAATTATACGAACATAAATCGAATTATCAGAACTGCCGCTGACTATTTCGTTGTTTGGTATGCGCTGAAACAGCTGCAGAGAACTGTCATTCGCTTCATGAATGGAACATATTGGATTGCATTGTGCTGGAAGAGACGCCTTCTTGAGCGCAGCCACCGCGATGCTGTTCGGCAAGGAGTAGCTGCGAAAGTCGGGCACCTCCGCGGCACGCCAGATTAGCCTGCTCTGCCAACGCAGTTGTATCGTTTTAACGCCGCCAACAGTCGCCGTACATGCGCGTACACCGACCCACTTCGCTGAAGTGCGGCCGTTTGTTGCCATTGTTCTCCTGGCGAGAGCATGAATATTATTTTCATTTTCGTTATTAGTCTGAGTTATGAGCAGAGGCGGCAAACAACCCTCTGCCCTGCCATGCCCTACCCAGCCACTTCAGCACCGCAAATGATGCTCGAGTGCCTGGCCGCCTTTGTCGTTGGGCGTTGTGTGTTGTGTGTTTAATTTTCGCATTTCCGTGCATTTTCCTTTTTGATTGACGCTCGCTCCGCTGCCGCCGCTCGTCAGCGGACAAACAATTTATCTCGATGACACTTCAGCTGCGATACTCGATTCATTCCCTGCAATTCGCCAGCCAGCCAGCCAGCCAGTCAGTCAGCCTGGACGCATAGACATACTCGTAAATTGAGTGCGTGAGTGCACGGCCGGGAGGGCGGTGGGACGGCTGGGCGGGGTGGTCTTACATAACGGTAACTTGTAGCAAGTAACCACAATATTTTGCCACTTCTGGCTTTGTGTGCGAACACAAACAATTTCCCAAGTCTGTTTCTGTCAACCAGCGACGAAACGTGATGGAGAGCCCTCCAGGATAGCAGGCCCACAGCCCTACCATTGTGCCTCTGCATCTGTGTGGTCAATCAGGGCGTAGAACACACGGCAACGTATTTGAGACATGTCTCATTGTCGGATTAATTGCATTTGACACCTTCAACGAAAGCACAGTTGTCGATGTTGCCATAAAACACTGCGAGAACTCTGCCACAGGAGTTTTCCGCACTCCTACAACTGCTCCGTGGAAATGCCCTGTGTGTGTGGTCCCATCAAAGGCTGCGACCGCCGCAAAACAACACATTCTGAAGCCAGCCGCCATTGATTCCCATGTACGATGCATCACTTGCCCAAACGCGCACCGGAGCTCGAACGCGAACCCGAACCCAAACTGAGTGTTTTGATTTAAAGTGGCTCTGATCACTCACATACTCCACGCTCGCAGGTGAAATCTACCACTTCACCATCTACAGCAGCAACCACGGCGGATATCGGCGACGACTCTAATGTGCGTAAACAGCGCTTCCAAGCGAGCATTACCTGCCGCTGCCGCTGGCACCGATGCTGCGACATAAGTGCCCGCTCAGCCTCAGCCGACAACTCGTATGCATATGATGTCCATATCTAGCCTGGTCTGTGCAGCCTTTGCACGTTTGCCGCTTGTGTCAATATTTTGCCAGTGTTGATCTCAAGAATATGATTACCTGGACACAAGTGCAGATCGCCCGTTCGCTTCACGGTGGCTTTGGCGTCCGAGGGACATGTCAACGCGGCCAAGTGCTGCAAAGTGCCGTGGCCATTGCCATAGGCTCTGTCACTAGCGCTACCTCTGTCGTCTTCGAGCGATCAATTAGGATGCCAGCGTTGGTTATGATTTCTCAAGTGCCTTCAAATTGAGATCAAAGAGACCGTCGGCACCTATTTACATGTGCGCTCAGGTAAGGCTCTGCCGAGCGAGCTGCCATTCGATTTTGCATGCCGCACATTGGCCGCTTGTGCATGTTTGCCGAGCTGTTCCTAAGCAGCGCAGAGGCCCCCGCCACATGCAAGGCTTCATTAAAAATACCACACCAACTGGACAATGGACATGAAGTTGGTAAACATGTTGCCTTCATTAGCACGGCAGCCTGCAATGCCGTCCTGTGTGTGATGGTTTCCAACTTGCCACGAAGTTACAACCGGATACTAACGGACTCAGAGTTGCGTGTCGAAGGCACATCAACGCGCCAAGTACCCACTGCGGGCCAAACTTCTAATGACTTCAACATACTCGTACACTTACCTCAGACCAACGCCAAATGCCCGGCCACCTCCAAATGACTGCATTTCGTTGTACATTAATTATTGACAAATTTTCTGCCAGTTAAAAATGACAGCAAGTGGCAGTAAAGAGCGGGAGCCGCAGAGTGGAGCTGGGCAGCAATCAAAGTCCCAAAGTTCATTAAAGTGGAAGCACTTTAGCCACACATGCTTGGCACAACTTTGTGCGCTGTCGCTGCAAGGACTGGCCTCGTTTCCACCAGGCACCGAATTTTCACAGCCGCTTTCAAAGGGAGCACCGTTGAAATTTGTTTCCGAGTTCCTCTTTTCTGATTTGCACTTCACTAATTAACACCGTGAATTGCCGCCAGTCAAGAGATTGTCGCAGCAAATTGTTCAAAGTCACGAGTACGAATACATCTATCGATGTTTGCAGTTTGGTCAAACTTGTCAACGTACCCTCCACCAAAGATGGCCCCCGCAAGTTTCACGAACCCACACTTGGAAGCATTGCGAGTTTAGGTATTTTTATGTTCGAATCTACTCCAGTTTCGCGCCGGGAAGTTTTCGACAGTGGAGATAAAGCAGACTCTTCTTTAGAGGGGAGTAGATAATTGAAGTAGGATTGGCAGTGACCCCCCAAAGAGACCGACAGCGTTTGGTAACCCGAGAAAAGATAGTTCAGAATTTCGGGTCTCTGCACTGAATCCGCAGTTTTAAACAGTTCAATGTTCAAATGGGCTCACCAACGTTCGCATGGAAGTGAGATTTTTGTAGATCTTTGAAATGTGAACCAAATCGCATACTTCTGTTTATTGGAGACACTCGTACCGAAACCCAAATGATGCAGTTTTGATTAAATGATTACTCGAACCAGGGCCGTGCGCACGGGGGGTTTTGGGTGTTGAATTGTAGCAGCCCATTCATTCAATAAGTGACTACTGTGCTCAGGAATTGAATCAGACCAGTCTGCGATGTTTGCATCAGGTCGTCATCTCCGAGAAAATGTTTGCCGAGGTGCCTTACTCTTGTTCGTGCAAGGGCCTGGCAACTGGCGATTAGATGCCCCATAGACTCATCGTCTTCTAGGCAAAATCTACACAATTTGGTATCAGCGAGGCCAATTTTGTGCAGGTGCTCATTGCAGGGAAAGTGACCCGTCCACGCACCGCGCGGTAGCCTCAGTTGATTCCTTCTCAGTGCCAATTTAGCCTTTTCTGCGTTGAAACACAGGAACCTCTTTGAGTGTCTCAGACCCTCTAAGTTCACATTTTTTCGCTGCGTCGTTCAGTTTCAGAAACCTGGACACTGTGGGGTTGGATTTTTTCACGCAAAGAATACTTCATTTAAGCCTTACAGGGATCTGAAGTAAAACTCAATGCATCAGTGGTGTCATACTCTCTACAATTTGTGACTAGCGTCTCTGCCTGGAAATTTAATTTAGCACAATTATAATAACAGAAATAAGAGTCAACTGTGGACAGTGTGCTACAATCCCTCACAGTCTCTGAAATACAATTCCTTGAATTGCAGAACTCCTCACAGGCGTTTTGAATGGTTAATCAGTGGACCTGAGACATTCAGATAGGTCCACACTTGGAACAAACGAAACTGGCGGTTCTAAAAGAGAACAAAAACACAAGCAGATTCAGCTGAAAAACATCATTAGTACCCTTGAAACACTGCGCTATGCTCCTCAGTACCAAAGATACAAAATCACTTGCCAAAGATACAAAATAGACTTGAAATTGTTGTGCTTTGTTTCAAAATAATGCATTCAGTTGATGTCGTTATTTTTGCATTTTATTCTTAGTAACAATACAAATGCAAACTTGCTATTTGTTGATCCTTCTCCAGCTCGAACAACAGTGAACGCAGTTTGAAGATAATATTTTGAAATGATTCACATAGACACCATAGTTGGAATTGTCCTTTCCACCCTTATAACCAAACATATCCAAATGCCTATGCCATTCCGTGGGAACTCTGAAATGGCAGAATGATGAAATTCAATACAATAACCCAAGTAGCTGGAATCCCACACTATGCAGAGCCAGGAGGGAGATTAAAATTAAGCGTGGTGTTTGGGGGCTATATCACATATCGGGAATTCATTGTGGGTATATACGAACAATCATTAAAAACCAATATAAACATGTCGTGCGGATGGATGAAACTGCTCCAACTAGGAAGGTATTCGATACGATGTCCCAAGATGGGCGAAGCAGGAGGGGAAGACCACCACTGAGATGGAAAGATCAAGTCCAGGAGGACCTGTTTGGACGCGGGATTTCCAACTGGCATCAGCGTGCGCTTAGCAGAGACGACTGGAGAAGGCTAATTAAGCGGCATTGGCCCAATAGGGTTGTTCGTCAACTAAGAAGAAGAGGCTACACTGGAGCATACACTTCTTATCTGACCAAGTTTTCCCCAGTTAGGGACAAATTTTTGGAAGTTTTCAGTTCAGCGACTTTCACGGAAAACATTTCCAGCGATTTTTCGATCATCAAAAACTCATTTCAAAGTAAAATTCTTAAAAATTTTATGATAAATAAAATATTATTATGTAGAGCGCGGAATTATCATTTCCTAAAAAAATTCAATCAAACTCGCAACCCCGTCGCTATAAAATCATCACACAAATATGATACAATTCATTATTTTATATTCACATTTTTTGAAGGCACAATTCCTGGTGCTTAACTGGCTATTCAATGTACTGCTCGAGCAGTGTACTGGGCTGTGGACCACACGAGTCCCCGGGAGTAGTTTTCAATAAAAGAAAATAGTTATTATATTATTTTATGAATAAAATACACCATTGCACAGACCACAATAGAGAGCTTAAGGAAATCAAGTACTGTTTCCAGGGTACTTCTGACTCACTGTATCTCGCCGCTTTTGAGATCATGCTGAAATCTGTATTTAAAACACGCGCGAGTAAGTTGACGCATTAGAAGAGTCTGCGAAGTTAGAAGAAAATTGGATATGACGTGGTTTCAGACAGTTGTTCGCTTTGACGTGAATCGAGAAGATGTCTTGATCTGCTTTGGTGGTTTCAGACGGTTCAGACGTCAAAGGGACGTGAATTGTACTGCTTTGTACTGTCTGCGTTGCTTACGAACGCTTTGGTGTTATAATGAACGTTGCCACCGGGCGGAATAAGCCTTATAGAGAGCAGGACAGTTGTGCGGAACAAGAATTCCGAAGCTGTGGGAAAATACACCACATCCTAAACGAGGATGCCAGTCATTGACACCATTACACCCCAACTAAACGTACCGACAGTACCATTAGAATCTAATGCGTCTCTTCGGCCTACCCCACGGGTAGCCGGAGAGCCGCCGAAGAAGGGCGCCTCCAAGCACTCAGGCATTGATGCCCATTGTACCAACAAAGTACCATTATTGCGTAGCCCACTTAAACCTAAAATCATAAAATAAATATTGAAACTAAATTAAATAGATTTGTTTCTAAATTTGAAATAAAATAAATATTTGAAGCAAATTAAATGGATCTTTTTTCCAAATTTTGAACGGATGTGTTTATGTCGATTATGTCGTGGGAACTAAACTGAATTTATCAAAAAAAAAAAAAATGCATTATTATAACGACGTTTTATTGATATTAAAATCAACTTTCCCAACATATTTCTATAACATCATCATTTGAAGTATTGCAGATTAGTGAAACGCAAACACACCCCTATAAACAAATGCAGCTCGAGGCATAACTTTCAATACTGTGAATTGTTACTTCATTAATGTTGTGTTCGGGCTTTCCACCGCTTTCCAAAATGGCAGAGCACTGCATTCACCGGTGGAATTGATTACAAATGCGTTCATGTAATCGTCAGCTTTGGCGATTAAAAGGTGAAATTGTAAAAATTGTGCCCGCACTTAAAGGCCCGGCTTTCATGCCAGCAAATTGTAGCTACATTGCTGCCATTGCCAAATGCGCGCACGCACAAACGCACCCATGCTCGCACACACACACACGCACACATGCAGCGCACAGGCAGATGCAGATGCCAGCGATGCTCTTCGATTTGAGCGATGCTATGCTGTGCGATGCGGCTGGCTTTAATAATTCGCCCGAAATGTGAGTCAAGTCGGCCTTTGTGCTTGCGTGAGTGTGTGTGAGTGCGCACTCGTGTCTGTCTGATTATGAGTAACAAACATTTTCGGCCATGTTTGTTTACTTTGCTCCGCCTCGTTGTGCGCGCTTCAGCTGTGTAGTGTGTTTGTGTGAGAGTGTGCGAGAATGTGGCTGCGAGTGCGGCAGTGTGGCTGCTCTCTCTCTCGCTCTGACTTTCGTGCGCCGCATCACTACCTCGAGATACACAGATACACAGTTAGATACACCCTAGTCAGCCAGAGCAGACGACTTTGTGCAGCTCTGGTTCAGCATCGGTTGCGGCTACGGCATGGCTACGGCTCAGCTTTCACCACTTCAAGCAAGCAGGCCAAAATGGTCGGAATCTGGCACTCGTTGCACAAGCCAAATCCACTCAACTCCGCACAGCTGCCCCCGTTGCGCTGCAGCCAGCCTGGGTCGCATTTACGTGTACAGATGATGTTAATGCTTCTTAAAGGACTTTGGCGCTAGCTGCATGCAGCTCGAATTGTCGTCGCTGTCGCTGTCGCTCGCCACATTTGCTGAAATTAAATTACATTAAATCGCAATTGAGACTTATCACATTCAGCACACACACGCACACACAAACACACACACACCCCAAACCCATATTAGAGTGCCTGCTGCTGGTGGTGGAGTGCAACCGGCGGAGGTGTATCCTAATTACATTTTACTAGATAAATTGTAAAGTTTCTCTGCGCATTTCCTCGAGTTGCGATGTTTGAGTTCTGTGAAGTGCAAACAGAAATGTTGAAGTTGCAAGAGCTGGAAGTGGATTGAGCACGAGTCAGCGGAGCAAAGGGGGATGCCAAATTAAACCATAAATTATGACAGAATATTCTGCTTGCTCGATTCCCGGACCCTTTCGGGATGGCACGCAAAATATTGGTGCAGAGCAGAATGTTTCCAATGAACATACAGGGTAAGTAAGGGAGTCTAAAACCAAGTGAAGCTAGGAAACTGCCAGGGAGTAGCTTTATACCTACTGCAACAAATGAGTTCAGAAGCCACTTTGGCGTTGAAAATCTCTCAGAGTCTTGTCTGATAGTGCACTGCTAACCACCCTGTTCCAAATAAATCACACAGGAGAAGGACATACGTAACAGCATTCCCAAGGAAGCGTAGCAGTTGCCAATTACAACAGTAGATTGACTCTCGCAGCTCTTCTATGGATGTGCGGTGTCTTGAAACATTCCTACGCTAGTAGCGCTATCTCTAACAGGATATGCGTGCTCTTCCGGCAGCACTTTGCACTTCCTTCACTTCACATTCTGCATTGCTGTGGGCTGTAGCATATCCTTGTTGTTTGAGTTATGTTCGATGCAGTCCTTCATCCTCTCCTTTTCGCTGCACATGCTCTTCCAAACTTTATTCACATTGGAAGCTATGTGCACATATTTCATCGGTTTGAATTCCTTATCACAGCGCTGGCATTGGCGCCAGAGTGTGAGTGTGTTTCATCGTCATCATCAACTACTCAATGATAAGAGTTCACTGACTAAGGTTATTTACATATATATATATATTTATATATATATATATATATATATATATATATATATATATATATATATTATATATATATATATATATATATATATATATATATATATATATATATATATATATATATATATATATATATATGTATATATATATATATATATATATATATATATATATATATATATGTATATATATATATATATATATATATGTATATATATATATATATATATATATATATATATATATATATATATATATATATATATATATACATATATATACATACTTCCAATTACTCTAAATGCTTCTAAACTAATCTAAGTGACGTAATTATTGAGAAACCTCTATACTATAATTAAATTGTTTTATATTGCCCGACCATGCCCACTTTCAATAAATGATGGCAATGGACATGTTTAATAGTTCCTTTTACAGAGCAGGAACAATATTTACAAATATAAAAAAAGAAATGTATGTCTGTACAGAGCAATGTTAACTTCGAAGTTATTAACAGTACCTCGTTAACAGCACATTTCATTAGGTCTCTTCCCGTATTTTCTGTTTCCTACAAGTATGGCAGAAACATATATTTATATTTCTGGTATAAAGACAAGTAGCAAAATAATCAACGAGAAGCGTGATTGAGAATTTTTTATGTCTATTAAAGTCAATGACTTCAAGAGCTTCCTAATTATCCACAGAAACATAGATAATAGATTTAATTTATGTTTCTGCAAGAACTCATGTACATATTCGTAACAGTGCTGTTAACTTATATTGGTATAGTAGTGTTCCACTCTCAAATATGACGATAAGGCAGTGCAATCAAGAACTGCATTGGCTCTGTGTGGGCAGTTTAGTACTGTTGGGAATTACTTTTTAGTAGCGAAAGACAAAATATTTAAATAACAAATTATGGTCAAATATTCTACATGCTTATGATTAAAAACTCAAGCGCAAATGAACGCTACGTTAAGTAAAGAATTTTTTCATGGTGTCGTTGAGACCAAATACTCTCATATTAGAGATATTTGGTTAAGACATTGCCTACTCAAGCTTTTATACCATTCGTTTATAATTTCATTGTCCAACACTGACTTTTAATTTTATTACTTGAAAATTTATTTGAACTTGGCATCAAAATACATTTAACAGGTATTATCAAATACTCTATAATAGATATATAGAGAGTATTTGGTATTATTAAATGAGAGAGTGAGAGGAAAACAATCATAATATGTATCAAATCTGCTCTCTTAACGAATGTTGTATACGAAAACAAACATAAAAGGGAAATAGTGATTGGAAACAAGTAAATTATTGTCGTCAGCCTCCAAAGTGTAGTGAAATCACTTGAAAATATATATAAACAATAATAAATAGAAAAATGGTGCATTATCGTTGCGTTATTTGCAATAATACATGGAGAAAGGAAAAAGTTAGATTTTTCAGCGTTCCTAAAGACGCAATAAAGCGAAATCGGTGGATCGTGGCTTGTGGCGTTGATTTAAAAGAAAAATCAAAAGTGTGTGAAAAACATTTTGTAAATAGTCCGGAAGCCGCCACAACTAAAAAAGTGCTACTATTTCCAAATTCAGTGCCATCAGTTTTTTATGGTACATTGCCAAACCGTTTGCAGCCGCTTTCTTCATTGGAAAATGTGTGCAATATTGAGCAAGGCCCAGTGACTAAAAGATCAAGGCTCTCACAGTGTGCAGTTCCGTCAGTTTTAAATAATACTCAGGAACTGTGTACTGCAGTTATTAATGTAGATTGCTGCACTCAAACTTAATGAGCATGAATTTGAAGGCAGCACTTGGCCATGGGTGGACCAAGTCTCAAAAGGAGGTCTTAAAAAGCCTTCAGAAATGTTTTTGTGTCTCATCAAATCATTAGAGATCATTTTCATAGAGTTCAACGGAAATAAAATTGTGCACTGCAAGAATTTCCGTGAAAAGTTAATGGAATTAAACACTAAAGTTAATTTACCAAATGCGGTAAAACAACTCTTTTTTAAATGTCGAATGTATTTTAGAATTCAATTTTTAAATAAAAAAATTAGCAACTAAAAAAAAAAACAGAATAATAGGCAATAGTAAATTAATTTACAAAAGAAGCAATATTGTTTATTCAATTTGACACTTCTTATGACTGAGAGAGAATGACATTTGGAGAGCGGTCTTCTATTAATAATACCTGGTAAATGTATTTTGCTTGGCATTCAACTTTTCGTGGCTTAATTATTGAAAGTTGCATTTTGTTTCTGGATTTGAAGTTAATTACAAACTTAATGAAGGCACACGAGAAGAGATTTTAATCAGAGTATGTTCCCATATGAACTACGTTCTGATTCTTATGAATTACCAAACGGTATAAAAGAGTTAAAAATTAATTCATATCTTAAGCAATTTCTTGATTATTACTTTCATCGAATTAAAATTAGTTATGGCTTAGAAGTTGAGTGTGTAGATCAAATAATATATAACAATCGCTTCTAGTTTCCGTAAGAAAAAACATTATGTGAATTATTATGTAAATAATGTTAGGACTTTTGAGATAAAGAATAATTTATATTAAAATAAGTACAGTGAATTAACTAGCGTTGTTCTTGACGGGGTTGCTAATGAAAACGCCTTTCACAATGCTTGTCAAACATTTCACCAACACTCTCAAACTGCAGCAAAGTTTCAATCTGTGACAGTTGGGCCACAGATGTTCCTCTCCTATTTGGCGGTGTTTACATAAATCGCAAATGAAATATGTTTGTGAATGTTTTGCGGCGTGAATTGTTGCGGTAAGAGGCATTTAATGACAGAAGTGCACTTGAAAAATGATGAAAAAGGGTTGCCTCTCATTATGCACTAGGTGGACATGCGTGTAGCTCGTCGAAGACTTATTTTCCCATTTGTGTCTCCCACAGAACTGCTGCAAGGCGGCTTCGGTATGGATATGAGGCACGTGCACTACCCATTGGAGGGCGTAGCCTATTCACATGTAGTGTGTACTTGAAGCGGAGGAAAACCGCCGAGGAAAGGGTGAGTAGTGGTATAATCGTTCAGAATAACTCCTAACTTTCGTCTGTCTCTTTTTCAGAAAATAATTGAGTTCTCTCCGAAGAAGAAGAGCAACAAGACGTCGACGCCTTTTGGAGTAGTGGATATCTGGCGGCATATGACTGTGGAGGATCTATCGAAAGCTTTGAAGCGACCTTTGGGTAAGATTTACTATGAGGGATTGTCCTTCCTTGTTAAACATGCTTGTTTTAGAGGACGTTCAGGAGGTCATGCTGTATGTGCAGGGGGCTGACAACATTGAGCCCAATGCTCAACTGGAACATCTGAAAGTGATTCAGGACATTGTGAAAAAAGCTGGAGCTAAATCTCGTATTGTGGCCGCTCCAGACTCTACACCAGAGGTAGAGATTAGAGATAGGGACATAACGCCACGCCCACCTCCATCTAGTGAATTGCTGCAGCCACGTCCACCTGTAGTCACTGTAATGGGGCATGTCGATCATGGCAAAACGACACTTTTGGACTCGTTGCGTGGGGCAGACGTGGCGGCTGGGGAAGCTGGTGGCATTACACAACATATCGGAGCCTTTACTGTAACCCTGGAGAATGGCGATCAGGTGACGTTTCTGGATACGCCTGGCCATGCAGCCTTCAGTGCGATGCGAGCGCGTGGCGCTAATGTCACTGACATAATCGTGCTGGTGGTGGCTGCTGAAGATGGCGTCATGGCCCAGACGCGGGAGGTTATCAAACTTGCGCAGGATGCTAAGGGTATGTGAGACATTTGGTGCAGGCCTTATGCTTCCTTTAGATTCATGGGAGTATTTTTCGTCTTTCAGTGCCCATAATTGTGGCTGTGAACAAGATTGATAAACCGGAGGCAGATATTGTAAGTGGATCCCAGCAAATAAATACGCTTTTTTGTTAAACCCACTTCCTTTCTCAATTGACTATTAGGAGAAAACCAAGCGAGAGTTGGCTCAGATGGGTTTGTTGTCTGAGGATCTGGGTGGAGATGTCCAAGTGATTCCGATCTCTGCGCTGAAAGGTACTAATTTGGAGTTGCTGGCTGAGGCCGTTAGTACACAAGCCACCCTCATGGGTCTGACAGGAGACCACACGGGACTAGTGGAGGGAGTGGTGGTTGAATCGAAAACAGATGCACGCAGAGGGTACCTTCATGTGATTTTTGTATATTAGGTAAACTAATCAAAAGTTCCTGCACGTGTTCTAGGAAACTTTCAACGGCGATTGTGACCCGAGGCACTCTGCGCAAAGGGGCTTATCTCGTGAGTGGCGTGGCACATGCAAAAGTCCGTGGACTATTCGATCACAACGGTACTCCTTTGATTGAAGCGGAGCCAGGTACACCTGTGGAGATATTGGGTTGGCGTGAGTTACCATTATCCGGTGATATCATACTAGAAGTGGAGACAGAGGTGAGTCCGCATTACACTGAATTTATTGAGTTTTATTAACTTGTTCACTGAACACTGGTAGAAAAAAGCTCATTCCGTCCTCAGATGGCGGGAGCATGAAGCGTTGAAGCAGAAGGCAGAGCTAGCCGTGGATGATATTCGGAAGAAAGAGGAAGAGCACTTGACCAAATACCGAGCCGAACGTGAGGAGCGCCGTCTGTCTGGACGGTATCGCAAACGACAGCAGGGGCCTCGATCGAAGGAGATCTCTGATGACGACAGTGTGGCACGTGTCAGCGTCATCGTGAAAGGCGACGTGCATGGCTCCGTGGAGGCGATTCTGGACGTGTTGGACACCTACGTCAGCAACGACCGCTGCCGCCTAGATATGGTGCATTATGGCGTCGGCAACGTGACCGAGGGAGACATTGAGCTGGCGAAGGCTTTTAATGCCATCATCTACGCGTTTTCCGTGGAAGCACCGACCACGACTCCCAAGGAAGTTAGCATACGAAGATACAATGTGATCTATCGCCTCATAGACAACCTGAAGGAGGAGCTGAATTCAAAATTGCCGCCCGTGGAAGTGGAGGAGGTGTTGGGACAGGCGTCTGTACTGCAGCAGTTCTCCATTACAGAGGGTCGCAAAGAGGTGCCAGTGGCGGGTTGTCGCTGTGTGAAAGGCGTATTAAAAAAGTCCCAGAAATTCCGCTTAGTGCGTGATGACGAAGTCATTTACGAAGGTAGGCATGACGCTTCAATTTGTGACTACTCTCCTGTACTTGATATTTTCTCTGCAGGTGCTCTGGAGTCCATGCGCCATTTGAAAAACGAGGTGGACACTATTAAAAGGGACGTGGAGTGCGGTCTGCGTCTGAAGGACACCAACGTGTTGCCGCAAATGGGCGACACCATCGTTTGCTACACCACGCACATGGTGTCGCAGAAGACTGATTGGGATCCCGGGTTCTGAGGCGTCGCTAGTTGTACATTTGTATAGGTAATGCCTTTTTGATTTGTACTTGCCCCGTATTGTATTTGAGAGTTGTTAAAGTTGGAATTAAAGTGCTTGAACATGAGAATGTTTGCCTTACGCAGCCATGCACCGTGGCCACACTGCCAAGTGTCTTCTTGCCGCCCTACGCGCTGTGGTTTTGCTTTCGTTTCCGAGCGTTATCGTTGCAAAATGTGTGGCACATAGCTCACTATTTCCTGTTGTGTTTACTACGCGTACGTGCTGCCCCACAGAAGTGCTCTGCTGGCGCTCGTAGGCAGATCACGGCGCACAATGTCACCCTTCACCCACATGCACACGACGGCCGTCTCGCTGCTACACATGTAACCAGCCAATAGCTAAGCGAGTGAGCGACTTAGGATAAAACGCAGCAAACGAAACGAGATCATTGCGAGCGGAACTGGGTGCTGATAAGCCGCACAATCCATTCGACTGCTGGGCGCTCAATGAAATGTGCGCAGTGGTGCGGTGGTGCGGTTGCGGCGATTTCTATGAGCGGGCAACGAAATAGTTCTGGTGCTGGTTTGGGTTTTGTGTGTTTGACGGTGTTCACGCGGCTGCGTTCATTCATAGACCACTTGCACTGGTTTGCCGTATCAAGCGTTGTGAATGAACCAAGGAGCTGGCGAGTGTGTGTGAGCGACAAGGGGTCCAACTGCTTACAAGGCGTATCAGCGCCAACGCCACCGCCACTGCCACCGCCAACGTGGGCTACCATGACTGAAAGCTCAGGGGAGCATTGGCGAGTGGCCGCAGATGTCTAAATGTGTTCGGATCCCGCAACTGATTTCGAATGCTGCTGATAAAGAGAATGAACTTCCGTTACAGAAACTATGCGGCTGCTCAGGCTGAATAACGCTGCGGTCTCCGCTTTGGTGGCTAATGCCATCGGAATTTTTACTACACAACTTGCTCGGTTTCTATTTTAATTCATTTAATTGAAGTTTATTTAATGAAATTTATTTTTCTACTCTACGGAGACGGGGCTGAAGGGCGGCTTTACTTATTTTTAGGACCTCGAAGTGTGATAAGAACTCTAAAAGTTTCAAACTACGAAAATAGGCGCACTGCCAAGCCGCCTCTACCGGAAATAGATGCCTTAGCTTTGCAACTCTTCGCCCACGTGGAAGGATTAAGTAGCCTCGTAGGCGTAAATACCGCTTACACCGTGCAATATGCTGGTCTGAAGGGAGCGTATGTGACCTATAGCCCAGTTGCCAAGCAACTTTACTTCCTAAGTATGTCCTTTGCATGCGTTTTAAATGTAAGAGAGGTGATGCCTCTTTTGTAGATTGTCATTCGTTCACCAATACAGGGGGATTCACATGTAAGACATCCCTGAACGTGCCGAATTTGGTTGAGAAAGTTGTGTGGTTAAGTAATCCTTAGGCCAGCGGCTGGTAATACTGGCACACTAAGGTCACGTGTCCTTTGGCCAACTGGCAAACATGGTCAGATGAAGATATGGTCCACTATCTGAATCATTAGAACTGTTGCAATAACTGAGGGAGATGGGGCTTTTGCAGATTTATTATGATGTGTGTTTTCTAAGGAGCTTTCTAATAAAAAAGTTGCTCAAATTGAAGGATAACTAGCTCAGGGCTTTACTAATTTTGTGACCCAGCCGGGACTCAACTGGTGTCATAAAATGTCGCAAATAAGAAGGTGACGGAGAGACATTTGAATCATGTTTCCTTGTCGCCATATGTATGGTATGGGTCGAGTTAGAGGATTAGTCAGCGAACTCAGCCCAAGTTTCCACGTATCCTGGCTTCTAACCACCTTGCATGGTCCACACGAAGTCAGAACTGATTGGTCCCTTCACAAATACATTTAAATTTACATTTAAAACGCATGGAAAGGACATACTTAGAAAGTGGGGTTGCTGGGCAACTGGGCTGTAGATCACATACGCTCCCTTCAGACCCGCATATTGCACGGTGTAAGCTATACTTACACCTACGAGGCTACTTAATCTTCCCATTTAATTAAAACATGTTCGTACTTACGAAGCTAGCGGTGAGTACGCTAGTCTCATTACCGGAGTACCTAGCTTGTTCTGCTAACAGTCTCATGGAATGCTGCACGACACATTTTGAACGACACCCAGTACAGTGCAGTCCGTTATGATCTTTCAGAGCGGGATGGGCGCACATTTCTGACATTTGAAATATGGCTTTCGATCGTAAAAGTAAATTCCTAGCGCAGACACTTCCTACAGCGGCACATCCCCGCCCTCAGCAGCCCTCTGACGCTGTCGCTAACTATGCACACATGTGGGGATCGTGCGACGTTTTTTTGATGCGGCACCGCCTCAGCCATTAACGGCAAACGAACCAAAAACAGAAGTAAAGGCGTTTGAGGCCGTGCTCGCTTGTAAACTTGGAATGCAAAACAGGGGATGCAGTTGTGCAGCGAGAATGAACTGAGTATGACATGCAGAACTTCCTGTAGTATTCAGGGATTGCAATTCAAGGAAATTCCAGCTTCCTTTGGAGTTGAATATAATGATGGTAGGCAGGGCAAAGCCTCAGACACTTCGCTTCGGAGCCATTCATGAATCAGTACCCGAACTGCTGGGTGGATTTGGTGGAGAACGCGGTTTGTGTGGCTCTTGCAGTGGAGATGAGAGCTAGTGGAGGATTCCCCCTCTCTCTCTCTCCGCAAGGTTTTCTACTGATTGTGCAGCAAGCCGATATGGCAACTATTTATGAGTGTTCCACAATAACAACCTAATCAAGTGTTAATAATGGGGGAGAATAGAAAGAACAGCAGGGAAACGCTGCCGCTTGCTGCACGCTGCATGCTGATAAGAGTGCGGTATCAGAAGCAGCTCAGCAGCAGTTCGCAATTCCTGCTCATATCTTCACAGCGACATAATTCCTCGCAAATGATACACCAATTGCTCATAGCTCTGCTAAGCTCTTCACAGGGGCTGTCGTATTCATTTGTGGCCCAGTGGCAGCATGGAGCCTTTGACATGCGTTCGCTCCGCTAGGATAATTCCTGGTTACATGCGCCGAGTGACTATTCCCGTAGCACAACGAATTGCTGCGACGCGCTCCTCCCCAGGCTGTGGAGTGCGATGGCTCAGCACCGCCAGTGCGGAATTGATTCCCTTTGTGCGTGGCTGCGAATTAATGTGTCAATTGGAATTTTATTTCCGTTTCGAAATGTTTGCAAACATTTTTCACTCGTGCTGCCATTGTGCACCGACTGCGCGTTGTGCGGCGTCCTCTGCACCCCATTTGCAATGTTTGCCATCCCAATGAGTTACTACTCGCACTGTCGCTCTGCCGCTCGTTTACTTTGTTGCTGGTTAATGTATCTTTAACGAGAGTTTGGTTTGTGTTGTTTGCTCAGCAAATTGAATTTTCCATTTTCGTTTCATTTTTTGCACTCCGCTGCTCTGCTCACAATTCGTTTGCGTTCTGTTTAATGAAGTCCGCTGCTGCCGGTTACTGTCGAGAGTTGAGCTCCGGTTGCATCATAGCGCCCCATTTGCACATTGCAGGCATCTCCAACGTTTGCATGCTAGAACTGAATGTACCCGTATAGTGTTTGTCTGACTCGCTGCTTTCGGTGCTTCCAGGGCACATTTGTGAATGTCCTTCTGTAGTTTGGCATTCCAGGATCTGGCTTCCATCTTCAACATGATTTTTTATGATCGATGCTCGCTTGGTGTTGTCTTCCATTGATGTCCTCTATGGTGCCTACATTGCACCAATTCTAGTATACTGGGGAACATTCCTGTGTCTCGTCTTCTGCTCTGGCCCAGGACTAGAAATGTGTATTGGACTTCAAATCCTTCCCATTAAAATTAAGTTTTCAACTTTTCAGATTATTCTGCTGAGTTTCAGTCTCGATTAGAATGTCGTTTATATAAAATAATGCTGATAAGTTAATCGAAGATGCCTCTGAACATTCCGAGGTATGAATCTGGTCCTTGAGAAGTAGGCTTCAGTCCTTAGAAACTCGTAACTTTTTTGGTTACTATCGGAGCTGTTGAGTCTCTCTTGTGGTCTTTCAAGTGGCACTGAGTGATACAATTTATAGATTATGCCCCACTTTGATAAGGATAGGATAAGGAAGAATCAGTAATTTGAGCGACTTGCGGAAATCCGATATTCCTTAATGGAAAAAAATTTGGTTCTCCAATGTCTGTTTTCTGCATGATATCAAAGAACTCCAAAGGACTTATTACCGAAAGGACTCAGCTCTATCATGCATAGAAAATTCCGGGATATGTTTTCTTCCCGTGAAAGGAGAAATGATTGATTCCCCCTCTTAATTTTTATTCAGAATAGGACTGAAAGTGACCAAAAACTACAGAGAGCTGGGGATGGATGTCAAATCTCTAGGATTGTGTGTGGAACCGAACAGTGTTATTTGGAAGTATATCTCAAATAGCCACAATTGAGTGTATGCGAATAATAATCAGGATTTACTCACCGTTTACGTAGTAAGGTAATGGAAAGTACTGCCATAACCTGGCACATATCTGGGGAAATGTAACACAGAAACGGAGGGGGAAATCAAGGAGATACAGTACACAAAATCATGAAGAAATCACCGATGTGTTGAGGTAATTGACAATAGTATTTGGTATTGCAATTGTGTTCAGAGACCTGACGAGAGATGTGAGTCGGTTACTTCAGAGCGTGTGAGGGATTATTGCTTACTCTTCCGGGTACTTTATGGGTGAGGCTCCCACAGATGTGCTGCAATTTCCTTAATTCACTTTGATTTCTAAAGGTCATCCTCCCCTCCAAACCATCTCACACCATATTTCGTTAGTTACTCTGGTGAAGCATAGAAAGATACGTTGGGAGAGAAAGTGTGTTCGGAAGACACCAGCGCTAATGTTGTAATAACTGTGGTAACAAGGACGCTATTTATGTGTGATGATAGCTAAAGACGAGCAGGGACTTCGCATTTTTGAAAGAAAGGTTCTACACAAGAAAAGTGCAAAAGAAGGTGTGGTCAAATTCGCTAAATCTCCGGGATTTAGTGCGGTTCAGTCATGTTTGCGCCACGTTTGACAATTAAAGTTCTCTAAAGAGATTCTGCCACCAGGTGCACCTGAAGGCTTTGACCACCATGTTTCGATAACGATTGAAATGGAAGGAGAGCAGTGGTGGGGAATGCAGTATTAAAGGAAGATGTTGAGAGGAAGGTCACTGAGGATACTAAGATCTCCTCGAGGTGTGACGTTGCCTGATGATGTAGATGGTGATGGAGATGGTGGGGGACTGTCTGAGGATGCTAACATCACCTCTAGGTGTGACGCTGCCTGATGATGTAGATGGTGATGGTGATGGTGGGGAACTGCCTACCAAGAGTTTGGGGAATTGAACGCAGACGATTTTGCTTTACAAAGTTGCCAATTTTGCAATGATCTCCACAAATTTCGTCCTTAGTTTGGGTCAGGAGCTCATTTGAAATAAAGATTCATGGGTTTGGACACTTTGAATAATGGTTAACTTTCATTTTGGATTTATTCTACAGTTCTCTGCATTAGTTCTTCAGAGACATTCACACTGTTTGAAGCTTATCCTCTTCGCTCGGCGAAGCCACTCTGAAGAACCACCAAGATCGCTTCGCATTGTGGATCGGTGTTAGGCAGGGTGCCGGAACTGTTACATAAACAGCTCTGGAAGTGCCCGCGTCCCGCTGCCGCCGTTCCAGCAGTGCCCATTTCAAATTTTAATTGATAAACTGAACTTCCGTTACAGAATTGTGTGACTCTAGTTGTAGAATTACGCTGCGGCCGTTGGCAGCTTCGCTTCCAATTCGCGAAGCACTTCAACAAACTTTTTATTAACGAGTATTTATTTTTCGCTCATTGCTCAAATTGAAATTTTTATGTTTTTGCGTGTTTGAAGGGCGCTTTCGAAATCTGAATAAACAAATTGTGTATTTTTAGCAGCCGCACGAACGCTCGATAAGCACACTTCTAAGCACTCATTTGGTCCAACCGGAAATAGGCTTTCGCTTGAGGCTTTTGGACTTCTTGTGCGCCTGTGACGCGAGCGCGCGCTTATCAGGAGCGGCGTGTGTGAGCAGAGAAGCCGAGTTAGCCGTTACTTTGTGGAATTGTAGCAATTATTTGAAAAAGCACAAAAAATTGAAAAATGCGGAACTACCAATTTGTATTTGGTTACTCGCGCCTACACAGCTGCCAGCGTGGACGGAGGAACCAGAGCGCCACCGAACATAAGCAGGCGCGCTCACTCAATTGCTTAGTCTGCGAGTTTAATAGGTGTTCTAACTGTACGAGCACCCAGCGGAGGCGCATCTATGGACGTGTGCATTTGTGTGCCGGGGTCGCATGTGGACTTCGATTCAAATGTTCTCACAGACATCCAGGGCCAGTGGTAACAGATGCCCCCGTTCAAGGCGGTCGCTCAGTGATTTTATGCTTAATGAGGCGGACAGCTGACACTGACGCCATTCATTCAATGGGAATTTGGGTGTTTGGGTAGGGACGCAAGCGGTAGTTCCAGATTGTAGTACTGGCGATTATGGTGAGGGAAGAGAAAGGAGAGTATCACACTTAGTTGCATAATCCGCTGATATCGAGAATTCATGGGCAGTGGGACAATTCATTACGCAGAGTCATAAGACACTGGGACACAGTGCAGATTTTGTTGGCAACTAGAATCCGGAGTATGCTAAACCCAAGAAAGGAATTGCTGACTTCAAGCAATTAATAAATCAGTTTCAATGAGGATTGTTGCGAAATGATATGAAAGCTTTTTATTACTGAATTTAAGAAGTACAATTTCTGACTTTGACTTGGAAGTTCTGATTATAGGCAATTACTTAATTTAAGTAATTAATTTCCTATTTTATGCGAACTATAAGAAATTTAAAAACATATTCGGAGTTTCTGAATTTCATAAATTGAGTATTTAACTTTATTGATTGAATGGCATTAAGACACTGAAGAACTGTTTTTGAGTTCCATAATATCATTAAATAAGTCACTTAGTTTCAGTAATTGAATCCTTGACTTCAAGAAATGTAAGGACATATATCCTGTCATGATCTTACTACATTTCTGTATTTCTATTGCTGATTTCCACAACTAAAGAATAGTTTTCGTTACTGAAAATAAGTAATTACTTTACTAGTTTTCAGTAATTTCTTTGAGACTTCCTCAGTAAGTGTATTGTTGACTTTAAGAAACTGAAAAACCAATTTTGAGTCTTAGAATATCATGAAGTAAGATACTTAATATCAGTAATTGAATTTTTAGCTTCAAGAAATTGAAGGACAGGCCTTTATTTCCTGAATAATCTTACTTCATTTCTGTTATGTATATTGAAGAATTCGGTAACTAAAGAATAGCTTTCGTTAATTAAAATAAGCAATTACTTTACTAGTTTTCAGCAATTTCCTGAAGACTTCCTCAGTAAGTGTATTGGTGACTTTAAGAAACTGAAGGACTCATTTTGAGTTCCTGAATATCATCAATTGAGTTATTTTACTAGATTTTAATTTGAATATCATCAATTTAGTTTCTGATTTTGAGTTGCTGAATATCATCAATTTAGTTTCTGATTTTGAGTTGCTGAATATCATCAATTGAGTTAGTTCATTTTTGAATTATAATTACTACGCAAGAACTTGTGGAGCTGATTTTGTGTTTCTGAATAAATATAAGTAATTGAGCAACTAAAACTCAGAAATTGAGTAGAAACATTTCAATATTAGAGGGTCATGGAAATGGTGCTATGATCAGTACAAATAGACTACCATGAACTGAAGATAAAGAAGTACCAAGCAAAGCAACTGTTCAATTTGTCGCTTAGGTTCAACACTGCAGCTGTGGCAGTCCCAGCTCCATTACGGATTGTATCAATCACATCTAAGACCACTCAGAACCCTTTCAAAGCATGTAGTGCTATCCACATAAATCTTCCAAAGGGAACACGCTACTTGCAGGAACTGCACCGCGTACCGAGCTGGCAAACATGCCCTTTCGAAGCAGGGCAGTCGCACATTCCTGGCATTTGAAAGATGTCTCTCGATCGTAAATGTAACTGCCTGGTGCAGACACTTGCCACAGCTGCATCGAAGAAGCGAAGCACCGCTGCACCGCTGCACATCCTCACCCGCAGCCTCACTCTGGCTCCGTAGCTGCTCATGCTAATTGTGCACACATGTGGTGTTCGGGCGACGTTTTATTTGAAGCGGCACCGCCTCAACAATTAACGCCAAACGAGAAAGAAAAGTGAAGCCATTTGAGGGCAGGACCGTTCGTCAGCGGAGAATGCAGCGCAGGATTTGCTGGCGGGAGTGAACCGGAGTGATCAAATGTGAGAAAACACAAGCATTGTTGACATGTGTTGGATCAACCACAACGAGCTGCGGCCTCACAGTTGAGGAATTCCCTGGAAACGATCTGCGCAGGGGAGTTCAAGTCTCAATTAAGCGAGCACACATGAAATCGAGTTGCAGCAGTTGCTGCCTGCAACTAAAGCAGCACCGCCTGTCCGTCCTACTGTGCTCCCAACGTATCGATACATCGACGCATCGCATGACGCATCACGGTCGCTGGCTGCGTGCTGTGTGCTGCGAGCTGAGCGAGAGACAAAGCAGCACAACAACTGATCGGGCGATCGTGTGGATTATGCTGCACTGCTGCTCGTGTGCGCTGTGCTGTGCGGTTCAGTGTTGTTGCAGGGCTCCATTGGCGCAGATCGTTAGCGGATTAGCGCGTCATTTTCTGGTATCCATGAAGGACTCGACACAAAGAGTAAAAGAAACCAGTGCCACTTGCTAGCTGAGGAATTGGGGCACTTGTGCATTGATTGCGGCAGCAAAGATATCGCAGGCATTCTCAAAACTATTTACGCCAACAGTGAAAGGGGCTGAGCACAAAAAACAGTCGAGCACGAAAAGTAAGACGAAACTTTGTCGAGGCAGAGCGTCAGCGTCGTGTTGATAAGACCCAAAGCCAGATCCAGTGCCAGTGCCTTAGCCGTCCACATCCATATCCGTTCGCCAGTCGCGCTGCCAGTGCGCGTTCTTGTGCGCAGCGCACTCGGGGGTGTTGGGCGACGGCGAGCACAAGAAGCGGAAGCGCGGTTGCCGCTGCTGCTGCTGCTACTGCCACCACGACTACAGCGACTACTGTGTGCCTGAGCCTGTGGCGTTTGCGAGCGATCGTGCTGCGCGATTCGGTTTCAGATTCTGATTCAGATTTCGCCGTACATTTAGAGCGATCGTCTGCAGCTCTGGTCAGTTGCTTGCTGGCGGTCTTTCCCAACGGGTGTGTTTGTTCTGTGCGTCGTGGTCGTGGAAAATCTATCCGCGTTGATCCTTGTGCTACTATATTTGCAAATACTGATTAAAAATTACCCAAGGATACAGGATACCTGCATCCTTTTAATGCAAAGTGGAACTATCGAATTGCTATTGCGCTCAGTCATGCTGAAGATTCTCAAGTGCCTCCAATAAACAATAAAATTTTACTGTGTGTTTTCCGAGCAATATCCTGCCAAGCAAAGTGGACATTTTAAAATTGTGTGTACTTAAAAAAAAGTTATTTTTTTCATTTTAATTGTATCGCGAAGGACCCAGGATATCGGTTCACTACACTGAGTCAGTCACAAAAATAACTACAACGAAATGGATTTATCGAGGCGGTTGCGGTAAGGATATACATTAAGGACCTTCATCTACACTCACACACACACACACACACACACACATCTCACTCACCCACATGAGTGTGCTTAAATAAACAGTGGCGCGGAATTGCTTGCTTTGTTGCATGTGTGCATGGGCGGCGAGTGTGTTTGCGCGCGTGTAGCTGTGAATGAGTGCGTCGATGGAAATTTTAATATCAATTCAAATTGTTTGCGAGCTGTAATTGCGCGACTGTGCGTCCGCTCTCCTGCTCCAGTATTTTTTGCGGCTGTGTATTTGCACTGCCATTGAAGGCGTGCTGCTGCTTCGGAGTGTTTGCTCAGCCACTTCACTTTATTATCCTTGTGACATGTTTGCCGACAAATTTCACATTGTGCCGAGATTTCTGTTCACTTTTTGCGGCAGTTTTATTCGATTGTGGGAGATATTTCAATATGCTCCACCACGACCTTAAAGTATGTAAAATAATCAAAAATTAAGTTCGTAAGCAATCTCGGCGGCTATTTCAGGATTTTAAGGATACATTTTTGAGTGTTTCTTTGGTTGTTGAAAACGTCTCCTAAGGGTTACTCCACTGTGGTAGGAATCCATGTGTGCAAAATGGGATTTTGGGTAGAGAGTGTGCGTTATTGGCCACTCCGTGCTTTGACGGAGCTTTTGCCTGTCCCAGAGAGTTATTCAGAATTCACCCCTCATTTAAGGTTCAGTTGATCATGGTTCAGTTGATCACAGTTCAGTTGATCACAATTCAGTTGATCACAGTTCAGTTGATCACAATTCAGTTGATCACAGTGCAGTTCATCACAGTGCAGTTGATCACAATTCAGTTTATCACAGTTTAGTTGATCACAGTTCAGTTGATCACAGTTCAATTGATCACAGTTCAGCTGATCAAATTTAGACACCGAACAACTCAAGTCTTTTTCATGACCCCCCTCTATTGGAGTCCTGTACCCTCCGACCGCTTCCAAAGGTTCCGGGATTTTTATAATCTATCCGGCTAGAACTCATTTTATTCCTCATTTCATATGATTTATAAATATACTCCTCAATCCTTTGATGAATTCCTTCTTCACTGATAGTTGCTTTGCCCTTTGTAAAAAGTATTCTGTCCCAACTCCAACAATTGTCCACAAACCACGCAGTCCTGCTTGCGGTGAACCCCTTAAACTTAAATTCCATCCATTCTATCTGCTGGTCATGCAGTGCAAGCAGGGGCACTTCCTGCTTCGCATCTGGATAGAAATGCTGAAAACAAGGTGTGGTCTTTTCATCGTGTACGGCTCCAATGGTCATGGTCACACACTCAGCACATAATTTCAATATTTGAGTACATCTAAAAGCTTTTTACTTTAGATCAGCGACGTTCATTCTTGAGCAGTCATTCAGTCAATCGCATATACATCATCTGTGGATCTGCGGTGCTGCGGATCGGCGCATGCCGCACATTATACGCGATTTGCGGCGAGCAGAACGCCACCTCTTCACTCGAAATGTTGCTTTCCTACGGACCAGCGAAATAGTTTACCTATTCGCTCGCAGCTCAGCCCAAAAACGCAAAGCAATCAAACATGCCGTGGTGGCGTGTGTCTGTGCTGCTCCTAGTTGCCAGCGCGAATTAATCTAAATATTTACTTTACCAAAAAAAGAAAGAAAACAATAAAAAAACTGAGATGTTACCACTGCTCGCATACGCCAAATTCACTTTGAAGTGAAGTGTATCTGCAACGGACTCGCCATCCGAATCTGGGCATTGGAAGGTGGGCGAAAGTGTCAGTCGGACGGCTCACTGATGTGCACCTGTTGCAGAGCGGTACGCAGCAGTTCAAAGTTGAAGTGGCCCACATTACAGGTACGCGTCATGCCCACACCCAAACTTATGCACACTCAAATTTTGGAGAGTGCAAATATGCATAAATGCACCCAGCAGAAAATTTGCATAGCCAATAATTTTAATGAAGAGAGCCATTCATTTAATTTTTTGTTTCCCCATCATACAAAGCTTCAAGGTCAGTCATGGTTGTTCTGAAATCAGGAAACTTTACGACTCGCCATTCTGAGAGTGACTTCTCCGAGGTGGGAGACGAATCAGTTACTACGCCCGGCAGGCGCGAAGGTTGTGGAATCTATTTCGTTACTCTTTGGTAATCACACTATGCCAATTGTTGGAATCATTATTGGTGAAGTAGTAGGGAAGACGTGGGGAAGACTTTTGACTCACTGGGCCTCTCGATTCAGCTTACAAAATCACCCAATTCCAATTTTAGTTGATTCCCTGTGAAAATCATGCTTTGTTTTTAAGAGTCGCCTCCCATTTGAACAAATTCCTTCACTCGCATTGTGTTTGCTTTGTGTTCAGCTTCTTCTTCGTACTGCCCTTAAGCGTTTGAGTAATCCTCTGCATAGCGTTCTAAATGTGTTTCCCCCTTTCCTGTTCTTACTGCACGTCACATTTTCCATGCAGGGTGCCTACAGCTCTTGCCATGCGGCCGACAGCCAACCATCCATCTCTGTACGAGGAGTTAGTGTTTAGGTTTCTCGTGCTATTTTCGGTGCACGACATAAAATGAACTCCAGAATATGCCACACATACCGCGACTCCCGAAACATATATAAATAGTTCCACCGCAGTGAGTAGCACATCCGTCGTATGCAAATGTCCCGCACTTGCATCGCCACAGCCACATTGCGGCACTTGAAATCCCAAAACAGAACAAAGCAGAGAATTGGAGTACTGCTCGCCTGTCAAAATTGGTCAAAGAGAGTGAAACACTTTCGTCAACGTTTCGTGTAAATGTGGCCAGCACATGCTGCCGTCTGGAACTGCCCACTGCGCTCTTCATCACTTCAGCCGAACGTCGGCTTCATGTGCCAAGTGCGGGGCCGGCTGCGCTTGCGTACCGTCTCATTTGATTACTGCTGTGCTGATCTCTCAAGTTCGCAGCACTGCTCATTCGCGGCTGCTTGGCGCGCTCCTCACCTCCACCGCACAGGTCGCATAATTACGCAATTTAATGTGCGCACAATTGAACAGTCCGTCCAGTCGGTCCATCATTCTGTGCTGTTGTTTGGTCGCCTGCTCAGAGCTCGGAGGCGCGTCAGTCAGGGAGTTGTGGTCTCCGAACTTGACCCGCCTAGCCTGAGGCTTTATAATCGCACTCTCATTCCATTAATTGATCATGAAAGTGAACGTTATAGTTCCAGTTGTCATAACTGTGCTCATGCGCTGTTTAACTCGTTGTGTACAAACCGGTCGGTCTATTTCAATAGAAATCAGTTTAGTGAGTTTGGGAACGATATTAAAAAAGATGCGAATCCCAGCTATTCCGTTCAGTTCAGTTCAGGTTTTGTGCCGTGTTTGGTACTGGTTATTCTTGTCAAGGTGGGTGGTACCTTGCCAAAGTTCTATGGGAGGTAGGCGAGGCAGTGCAAAAGTGTGCGAACTCTTAGTCCGAGCTTCAATAGGAATTGTTTGATCTGAAGGTCCTTTGAGTTTGTTACTTACTTCGGATGTTGGATGGAATTCCTTTTATACTAGATCAGTCGGAATGAACATACAAATAATGTATATGTTTCTATTAAGATCTGCTCGGTTAATAAACTGGCAGTATCGATTTTGTATATGCAATCATTGTGTTGCATCATCAGGGCTTTCAGACAGGTACCGCCAATGGAATACCAAAGTGTAACTTAATTAACCGAGAATAAACTTAATAAAAAGTATTAAAAAGTCAGTAACTGCCTGGAACAGCAGAAATTCTGTTGATATAAATCTCTGGGATATTTTCAAATATAATGCCAGGAGAGCCCAAACAAGACTTCAAAATGGAAAGAAGAAATAAAGCCACTGCAGAAATTTCGGCAATTAAGAAAAGTACTGCTCCCAAGAGTGCTGCTCTCAATAGTCCTGTATAGATTCCTGTATCACTCAGATTCCTGTATCGGCAACATTCCTGTATCGGCAAGATTCCTGCGTCGCTAAAATTCCTGCGTCGCTAAGATTCCTGTATGGCTAAGATTCCTATATCGCTAAGATTCCTATATCGCTAAGATTCCTGTGTCGCTAAGATTCCTGTATCGCTAAGGTTCGTGTATCGTTAAGATGCATGTATCGCTAAGATTGCTGTATCGCTAAGATGCCTGTATGGCTAAGATTCGTGTATCGTTAAGATTCCTGTGTCACTAAGATTCCTGTGTCGCTAAGATTCCTGCATCACTCAGATTCCTGTGTCACTAAGATTCCTGTATCGCTAAGATGCCTGTATCGCTAAGATTCGTGTATCGTTAAGATTCCTGCGTCGCTAAAATTCCTGCGTCGCTAAGATTCCTGTATGGCTAAGATTCCTATATCGCTAAGATTCCTATATCGCTAAGATTCCTGTGTCGCTAAGATTCCTGTATCGCTAAGGTTCGTGTATCGTTAAGATGCATGTATCGCTAAGATTGCTGTATCGCTAAGATGCCTGTATCGCTAAGATTCGTGTATCGTTAAGATTCCTGTGTCACTAAGATTCCTGTGTCGCTAAGATTCCTGTATCACTCAGATTCCTGTGTCACTAAGATTGCTGTATCGCTAAGATTCCTGCGTCGCTAAGATTCCTGTATGGCTAAGATTCCTATATCGCTAAGATTCCTATATCGCTAAGATTCCTGTGTCGCTAAGATTCCTGTATCGCTAAGGTTCGTGTATCGTTAAGATGCATGTATCGCTAAGATTGCTGTATCGCTAAGATGCCTGTATCGCTAAGATTCGTGTATCGTTAAGATTCCTGTGTCACTAAGATTCCTGTGTCGCTAAGATTCCTGTATCACTCAGATTCCTGTGTCACTAAGATTGCTGTATCGCTAAGATTCCTGCGTCGCTAAGATTCCTGTATGGCTAAGATTCCTATATCGCTAAGATTCCTATATCGCTAAGATTGCTGTATCGCTAAGATGCATGTACCGCTAAGATTGCTGTATCGCTAAGATGCCTGTATCGCTAAGATTGCTGTATCGCTAAGATGCATGTACCGCTAAGATTGCTGTATCGCTAAGATTCCTGTGCCTCTAAGATGCCTGTATCGCTAAGATTCGTGTATCGTTAAGATGCATGTACCGCTAAGATTGCTGTATCGCTAAGATGCCTGTATCGCTAAGATTGCTGTATCGCTAAGATGCATGTACCGCTAAGATTGCTGTATCGCTAAGATTCCTGTGCCTCTAAGATGCCTGTATCGCTAAGATTCGTGTATCGTTAAGATGCATGTACCGCTAAGATTGCTGTATCGCTAAGATTCCTGTGCCTCTAAGATGCCTGTATCGCTAAGATTCCTGTGTCGCTAAGATGCCTGTATCGCTAAGATTCCTGTGTCTCTAAGATGCCTGTATCACTCAGATTCCTGTGTCACTAAGATTCCTATATCGCTAAGATGCCTGCATCGCTAAGATGCCTGTATCGCTAAGATTCGTGTATCGTTAAGATGCATGTATCGCTAAGATTGCTGTATCGCTAAGATGCCTGTATCGCTAAGATTCGTGTATCGTTAAGATTCCTGTGTCACTAAGATTCCTGTGTCGCTAAGATTCCTGTATCACTCAGATTCCTGTGTCACTAAGATTCCTGTATCGCTAAGATTCCTGTGTCTCTAAGATGCCTGTATCACTCAGATTCCTGTGTCACTAAGATTCCTATATCGCTAAGATGCCTGCATCGCTAAGATGCCTGTATCGCTAAGATTCGTGTATCGTTAAGATGCATGTATCGCTAAGATTGCTGTATCGCTAAGATGCCTGTATCGCTAAGATTCGTGTATCGTTAAGATTCCTGTGTCACTAAGATTCCTGTGTCGCTAAGATTCCTGTATCACTCAGATTCCTGTGTCACTAAGATTCCTGTATCGCTAAGATGCCTGTACCGCTAAGATTGCTGTATCGCTAAGATGCATGTACCGCTAAGATTGCTGTATCGCTAAGATTCCTGTGTCTCTAAGATTCCTGTATCGCTAAGATTCGTGTATCGTTAAGATGCATGTACCGCTAAGATTGCTGTATCGCTAAGATGCCTGTATCGCTAAGATTGCTGTATCGCTAAGATGCATGTACCGCTAAGATTGCTGTATCGCTAAGATTCCTGTGCCTCTAAGATGCCTGTATCGCTAAGATTCGTGTATCGTTAAGATGCATGTACCGCTAAGATTGCTGTATCGCTAAGATGCCTGTATCGCTAAGATTGCTGTATCGCTAAGATGCATGTACCGCTAAGATTGCTGTATCGCTAAGATTCCTGTGCCTCTAAGATGCCTGTATCGCTAAGATTCGTGTATCGTTAAGATGCATGTACCGCTAAGATTGCTGTATCGCTAAGATTCCTGTGCCTCTAAGATGCATGTACCGCTAAGATTGCTGTATCGCTAAGATTCCTGTGCCTCTAAGATGCCTGTATCGCTAAGATTCGTGTATCGTTAAGATGCATGTACCGCTAAGATTGCTGTATCGCTAAGATTCCTGTGTCTCTAAGATTCCTGTATCGCTAAGATTCGTGTATCGTTAAGATTCCTGTGTCTCTAAGATTCCTGTATCGCTAAGATTCGTGTATCGTTAAGATGCATGTACCGCTAAGATTCCTGTATCGCTAAGATTCCTGTGTCGCTAAGATTCCTGTATCGCTAAGATTCCTGTGTCGCTAAGATGCCTGTATCGCTAAGATTCCTGTGTCTCTAAGATGCCTGTATCACTCAGATTCCTGTGTCACTAAGATTCCTATATCGCTAAGATGCCTGCATCGCTAAGATGCCTGTATCGCTAAGATTCGTGTATCGTTAAGATGCATGTATCGCTAAGATTGCTGTATCGCTAAGATGCCTGTATCGCTAAGATTCGTGTATCGTTAAGATTCCTGTGTCACTAAGATTCCTGTGTCGCTAAGATTCCTGTATCACTCAGATTCCTGTGTCACTAAGATTCCTGTATCGCTAAGATGCCTGTACCGCTAAGATTGCTGTATCGCTAAGATGCATGTACCGCTAAGATTGCTGTATCGCTAAGATGCCTGTATCGCTAAGATTCGTGTATCGTTAAGATGCATGTACCGCTAAGATTGCTGTACCGCTAAGATTCCTGTGTCTCTAAGATTCCTGTATCGCTAAGATTCGTGTATCGTTAAGATTCCTGTGTCTCTAAGATTCCTGTATCGCTAAGATTCGTGTATCGTTAAGATGCATGTACCGCTAAGATTCCTGTATCGCTAAGATTCCTGTGTCGCTAAGATTCCTGTATCGCTAAGATTCCTGTATCGCTCTACACCTCTTGGTTCCCTGTTAGGCCTCTTTAAATGAATACAAAGGACCTAATAATCGTTTTTAGGACCTTTCAACTGTTCTCACTCCTTTTGCACTAGTGATGGGCAACCCATCTATTCCAGGGATACCATACCAAGTATACAGGGAGGAAGGCCCACGGCTCTTCTGCTTCGCAGCAAATTTGGGTCATGGTTCTTCACCTACAATCGATGCTGTGTTACCCCGTTCTGCCCAGCAGAGCCGCAATTGGCGCGTTCATGCGTCATTTGACTCCGCCAGGAGCCGAACAGAGTTGAGCTTGCGCCGGTTTCGGCCCAGCCGGCCACAACAACAACTGTTTAACCGCTTCAAGTGAAGTCAATGACTATAAACTCGCCAAATCGCAGCAATTTCGCGTGCTCGCGCTCCGACACTGCTCGTAAATTAAAATATTCTTTCTGTGCTTTGAACTTTGAATTCATTACTTCTGTGAAGCATTTAAATTAAGTGCTGAGTGTGCGCGAAGTGCCTCAGTTTGCGGAGATTCAGTTTAGTAAATAAATCGTCGAAAAGTGAGCAAAAAAAAACGAAGAAGATTAAAAATGTAGAAACGTTGTTACCACGCACTCGCAAATTTGAAGAGGCTTTTCGCAAAATTGTTCCAGTAAAGACGCGCTCAGTCTTTGGTCTGAGTGCGTTGGCAGGCGCTGCTGCCGATATCACTCATCCCGGCGGCTTAATCGGAACTGATGTGGTGGTGGGAAAATCTTCGCTGGCGCTGCAATGATGTGGCAAATCAGGCGCGCCATCTTGCCTCATGTCACAGTCTGGTGTGCAAACACAAAAGCCCCGCATTGTTCGGACCGTCCTGCCAGTGGAGCTGTTGCTGGGCTGCTGGGTTGCTGGGCTGCAGCAAATTCATTTGTATCAATTTCATTTGAATGGCGGATGGTTCAGGTTCAAGCAGCAAGTAGCAAGCGCTGTGCTCCTTCACGCCTGCTGCATTTGCTGCATGGCTGCTGTGCTGGCTGTGCTTGCTGGGCTGTGTTCATTGAACCTTTGTCCGGAGCCTAAGAATGCGGCACATTTGCGACACATTTTCTCAGCTCCATCTGCAGATACTGATACTGCCGCGGATTGAGATTCGTATTCGGATTCGTATTCGGATTCAGATGCCACCATCGCCGGCTGCTGTTGGCATTGGCAGATGAAGTTGGTTAATTAAGTTTTGCTGTGTGTGATGTTTTCATTTCTCTGCTTTTCACAATGGAAACCGCTACACATGCCTCGCTCGGCGCTTCCCGTACGCTTCAGCGGGCAGGCGGCACAATTTGCTTCATTGATCAATTTCCTAGCGCTGGTTGCAGCCGCACTTGAGCGGAGTTTGAGCGTTATGAGCATCTAATGCCGCACTAAATTATTCATTAGCGACACACATGCACACACACGCGCTCTCGCCGTGCTTGCATTAATTTTATGTGGTGGCTGCTGATGCTGCTGCTCCTACTACCGCTATAAATTCCACCTGAGTTCACTTCCAATTGCCCAGAAGCCATTCATACACTCACTCACTCACTCACTCACTCAGCGACCCACCCCGGCCCGTTCGCGCTTCTGCCTGCTTACCGCTCGGTGGCTGCTGCACTCCGCCGCTGCTATCTGCCTCACATGTTTGACTTATGTTATTCAAATTAATTGAATTGGTTCTGCGCGCCTCGGAAGACGTTTTGGGGGCCAAAATATGTAAATTTGTGTTTCCATATCACGGCACAGCGAAAATAATGTTGCGCGCCTAATTAAATCGATAGCGAGCGGAATACGTTGCGGCCTCAGCGCCGACTCAAGTGCGGCAATTTGGATGCCTGCACGACGCACGGAGCACGGAGCAGGGAGGATCGGGTCGCGTCTGCATATGTGTGGTACATGTGTATGACGAGCAAGACAAGGTCGACGAACCTCTTGAAAGCGAAGCTCGTCTCAGAACAGCATCACTCAGCACCGGCGGCTTGAAAGGAGTCCGGCGTCTTCTGCTGGGTCTTAACCGCTTGCTCTGTGCAATTGGCCACTTTGCAGGCAGCTACGCACAAAAAGCATTCGGCGAAAGGAGCGCAAGATCGCATGTGGCATCGCTGCAATGCTGCACCATGTGCCGCCATAAAACATCCACGAAAACATGAAAAATTTCTCGTAAAAATCGAAAAAGTGCGCCACAAAGTAAAGCGTCCAAATATTGTGACCAGTCCCAGTCGCAGTCGCAGCAGCCGCGCGCGCTCCCGTTCCCACTCGCTTTGAAGGTTCTTTTCAATTCACTTTCTGTGCGGTGCTGTTCTGCATCCATGACTGTGATGGCTGTGGCTGTGACTTTGGCTGCGGTTTCGGCAGTGGCTGCAGCAGTGCGTACGTGCAACAAATTTTGATGAGACATTGAAACCTTTTTGCGTCCTCCTAACCACAGAGGTGTCGCCGTTGCCTGCTATCAGCCACGTTAGCCGGGTGCGTGTGCGTGTGCGTATCATTCTTAGTCTTTGCTTTTGTTTTTGTTGTTGTCTTGGTTTTTTGCCTCTTAATGCGCGGTAAATGAGGTTTTTAACCTCTCCGTCTGTGTTGGACGCTGACGCTCTGACTGACTCAGGCTGGGATGCAGGCTCATGCTTATTTCGGCGTTGACGGCGCCTAATGCCCCAGTCAGTTTGATTAAAGAGAAACCATATAAAATTTAATTGAAGTACTCTCCTGACTACTCGTCGCTCCGAGATTCATGGTAGTCCATAAAATTGTTGAAGGCAACGCAAATCAGTTGGACACTCCTGGGCCGAATGGTGTGCTCGTAAAGCGAGTGAAAGGCAGCTCAGTGCAAAGATTCTTAGCAGGCGGTGGAAGCTGTACAATTGGTAAGGCACAGGGAGCAGGCCGAGGGCGGGATCCTCATGTGATGCAATCTAAGCACAGGTCGCGCCGAAGAGCTAAAAAGCCAATTGCTTTTACTTCTCTACTTTGAGTATGCAGTTGAATATAAGGGGCTTGCAAGTAGGGCATAGAAGAGTAGAAGTGAGGTCATAAATGTTCAGAGTGAGCTCTTTGATTCATGTAGTCCGGCCTGGAGTTATGTAGTTACGTGACTGTTCTGTATTTGGATACATGAGGGAAGGGCCTTTTATGTTTCCTAGGCAGATATTTCGAAGATGTTTGAAGTTTGCGGTATTATGCTCAACTAATTTCAACATTCTTCTATGAACCGAGCACGAAAGATAACAAGAATGGATGCCATTGTCTGTTGCATAGGACAGGGTAAGATGCATCTACCCTCCTACCTCGTCCAATGCCACCTACCCCGTCCTATGCATTCTACCCTGTCCGATACATCCTACCTTGTCCCATACATCCTACCCTGTCCTATGCACCCTACCCTGTCTTATGCCTCCTACTCTATTCTATGCATCCAACCCTGTCCTATGCATCCTACCCTGTCTTATGCCTCCTACTCTGTTCTATGCATCCAACCCTGTCCTATGCATCCTACCCTGTCCTCTGCATTCTACCCTGTCCTATACATCCTCCCCTGTCCTATGCATCCTACCCTGTCCAATGCATCCTCCCATGTCCTATGCCTCCTACTCTGTTCTATGCATCCTACCCTGTCCTATGTATCCTACCCTGTCCTATGCTTCATACCCTGTCCTATACATCCTACCCTGTCCAATGCATCCTATGCTTCATACCCTGTCTTATGCCTCCTATTCTGTTCTATGCATCCTATTCTGTTCTATGCATCCTACTCTGTCCTATGCATCCTACCATGCCCTATGCATCCTACCATGTCCTATGACTCCTACCCTGTCCTATGCCTCCTACCCTGGCATATGCATCCTACCCTGTCCTATGCATTCTACCCTGTCCTATACATCCTCCCCTGTCCTATGCATCCTACCCTGTCCTATACATCCTCCCCTGTCCTATGCATCCTACCCTGTCCTATGGATCCTGCCCTGTAGGATTTCCAGGATTTCACTGAATAATTTTCGAGATCTTTCAGGGCTTTCGCTAATATTAGCCTTCTTATCATTACTGCTCTGCGTAGTCCAACCGTCATTTGGCAGCTTCTGCTTGACTGCCTCCAACTTCGTGGTGCCAGAAGGCCGTATCCATCCATCTATCCATCCGCTCATTGTAAACATTCAATTAGACATCACAACAATGGTTTTACAGTTATGTACTCGTACTTCCATGTACTCCGCGCAGTTCCTCCGTTGCAGGTGGCATCATTTCAAAGGAATTCGCTGCGAATAAATTCCAGCCAATTGCCAAGGAGGAAGGAAATTACGCCATAAATCAATGTCAGAGCGAACGGCGCTGTTGTTGTGGCAGCTGGGCAGCTGGGCAGCATAAATGGCAGCGCCTCTCCCATTGTTACCGTTACCGCTTGCGAATAATATTCGTCCGTCCAGCTGCTGAGCTACTGCGGGCGGGAAATTATTGAATACCCTAAATACAAGTAGTTCAAGTACTCGCGCCTCCTTCCCCGCCCATCATTGTATCACACACGAATGCGTAGAGATACGTCAATCAGCATGGTAAGGCGGCGGCTGGGTGGGCGTTGGTCGGTGGCTGGTGGCCGGTGGCCGATGCTGGCCGCATTCACATGCCCTCATAACGGATGTAAAAGACATAAATTGTCTGTGTGTTTGTGTGTGTGCGTGTTGAGCAGGAGGCGCGCATAAAATATGCCTAAATACGCAAACGAACTGCCACAGAGCTCATGAATATTTGCCACAAACGGCAGATGGGGACTGAGCCATGCCACGTCGATCCGCGCTGGGCTGTTCAATAAAATAATTAGTTGGCGGGCGTGTAATTTATCTGGTAGCGCTTCCCTAATTATGTGCTGAAGCATGCTGTGCCCGCTGATGACGCTTAACGGCGAGTCAACTCGCCCGTAATTGGGCCGACGCCGGCTGCTCGTGCGGACGTTGTTACATAACGAGCCGCATTTATGGAAGTGAACTGGCGAAAACTTGGAAAAGATCTGTTTTTAAAACGAATTGCAATAAAAATGAAAAGCGTGAACAACGCAGTCGGAGGAAGCGCGAAGGAATGGGGAGACGGCAGGAGGTGGAAAACATCAGCGAAGTGATTTCTTGGAATAAGTGCTTTGGCAAATAGAAAATTTGCTAAAACGAAACTCACAAAGTGACCTCATTGCCGCATGGAGCTGCAGCAGCGGAGATGATGAACGCACACACACACACACACACACAATCATGTTTTGTTTGCGGAAAATCAGGCCAAGCGGCAGCGACTGGCAGCACGTGTTGTGGACGGGAGCTGCACTGCTGCTACTTAACCTGCGTCGAGATGTCGGTGCGAAAATGCAGCTCCACTGCTAATTATCGCGTATTCCCGTTGTGCCAGAGCACACAAAGGCACGGGCTCGCAGCTCAAGATGCCCAACACTTGAGGAGGCCACGGCAGCTGCGGCCTCGTGTGTGCTTAATCGTTGCAGCGAGCGGGCAACGATTTCATGCCTCACGCTGGCCTAAGTGCCCGGCTGATGGCGAACCCTACGCAGCTATGCGCAACATTGGCAGGCAATCGACTGCAGGGCGAAGAGGGCAGCGGGGACAATTTCACCAGTTCTCGCTTTCTGTTGGGCAAATCTGGAAAATTGCACAATTGTCTCTAATCACTGAAGTGGCGGCACATCAACAGCCCCGATTAACATTGTTGAGGTGAGCTCTGAGCAGCCATGCCCCCTTGTTGAGATGAAATGAATCGGATTCTATCTACGCATTGCAGTGCATCCCACTGGGAACATGGTTGATCCTCCCAGTCGAATATCTGATATGAAATCTGTGTGAATCCCTCTCAGGGCAGGCTGGCTCCAGGAGACTGGAAGTGTCAGTTAGGAAGACGACTGACTTTGAATATAGAAATTGGACTTTTGGACCTCGAAATTTTCTTATCAATAGGCTCAGAATTAAAGAGATGGGCATGGTCTCCGAATTCTTATTTCGAAATCTTGTGTTTTTTCAACTCGAAGGGCTTCGTTGCCAGACTGCAATCCATCAAAGCCTTGCATTCATTATGTCCTGTGGGTTATTAAGAATTATCCTGGTTGCGAGCTTTATGATTCTCCTCATAGGTTTACATGCTTGTAACAAGTGGAACAGAAGTTCTTAAGTTGTTTGTCTAATCATGGAATATCTGTAAGTTTCCTCAAGTGAGGCATGAACCATATTTTCCTCATCCTGTTCGCATGTTTCACATAAAATTTCCACTTGCGATGATTTGAATTTTAAAAAATTCTTTCTTTGGACAAAAATGAAAATATTCTTTTGTTTTTTCATAATTTTTATAACAATTCTTAATTTGAAATACCTGTTTCCTGGGAGAGTATAACTTGAAATTCTACGAAAGGAAACTACTGCCTAAACAGCCGGTAGATGCCTTTCGCCTGGAAGCGACAGTGTCCCGTCTGTTAAAAACACTTGCAAAGTATATGAGAAGGATCCTTTTATTTCGTTCTGATACTGTCTTTCGGATTGGGGATTGCAGAGTAAAGCCTTCTCTTTCTATGACCAATCTAAGCCTGCGTTTTCCCGCTGGGATGGCATGCCGCTTCAACCGCCGAATGAGTCCTTATAATGCGACGTGTGTTTAATGTGTGTTTAGGCTGTGCGCGTGTGTGTGTTTGGTTTGTTCTTCAATTAAGTTTAATTAATTTTGAAATTGATAAGTGCGAATGAGCGTTTGACAGGACGGATGCTGCTGGCGGGCTTCTATCCCCATTCTAGCTGCGTGCTGCATGCGTGCACTCACTGCATTGCTCCCAGCAGCGTAGGCACTCGAGCAAACAGACATACAGCATAATCAATTGTTTAGCTTTAATGTGCATAAATACACAAATGTGCACACACACACAGTCACACCCTCACACACACACACACACACACACACATGCATAAGGAGGCCTCTACACATATGCAAATGCAATTAAAATTTTAACAATGCAAACATTCACTTCCGTCATCATGCTCAAAACTAATTGTAAGCGATGCGCTGCTGCGATTTGCAGCGCTATAACGAAACGCTGAAAAATTGCGAATGGGGCTCCAGCACTGCCGCCCTGACAACTGGAAAAACTTCGTCTCTGTTTGCTGGCAGCGCGCCACACAAAGGTAGCAGCCACAAGAACAGCGGCAGGAGCCGCAGCGGCTTCTAATGAGGAAGCTCACTCATAATTCTGAGTCGGTTGGTGGGCCAGCGTGCTTGTTCTTTCAGACAAGTTAGCGCTGCGTGTCCGTCTCTCGCGTGGTTTTGACAAACGAGCGCACGGAGCGGAAGGCGTGCAGGAGCTGCAGTGGCTGCGGGAGATGCAGGTGCGGCAACCCGGCTTCATGGCTGCGCCTAATGACGTTTATTATATTAGAGCGTGTGCGTTTAATTTAAGGGAAAGTGTTGCGAGCTCCGTCGTACCCACCCACCGACTGCGCGCTCTACTACTCTGCTCTGGGCCTTGGTATTGGCGTTGTGTGCGTTCCTTCCTCGGCGTAATTTATTTCATTTCCTTTGCAAGTCTTTTTGTTGCTTTTGATGTTGCAATTAAATGTAAACTTTGCCTGAATGGCTGGCAACCAAAAGGAAAGCAAGGGGAAAAATGGAATAGCAGCAATGTTTGCACACAATTTGCATGCAGAAATCCATGTCCACGTGATTAAGTGCTGGAAAATTTTCGCAGAATTGGAGCGCATCAGAATTTAATTTAATTTAACACATTAACTCCCACATTCACGTTGGAGGAGGCTTTTCCTCGTTTTTAGGCCAAAGGGTCAAACGTAGAAGAGGTAGTTCGAAGGTTAGTTTGGTGTGGTGCAGTGACCTTTTATGCAATTCAACTATTTTTAGAATAGGACTCTCCTCTGACTGCATCTTTCCCAAGCTTTTGCCAACTTTTTGTAGAGGAGTTCCAAACTAAATAAAGGATTTTCTTTAAGAAAAATGTGGTCTTACACCAACAATTGTGCCCTGGATGTACAATACGGTGGTGCGGCCGATCTTGACATACGGCTCCGTGGTAGCTCCGGGAAGCTCTCAGTAAGGGCTGCAATCTCACGAATCTACAAAGAATCCAGCGCACCTCGTGCATTGGAATTACAGGAGCCTGCCGCACTTGTCCGGGGGTTGCTTTAGACGCGATTGTACACCTCCTCTCTATAGATCTTCATACTTATTGTATTTCCGCACAAAGTGCACTAAGACTCAGGGAATCCGGTAACTGGAGGGACACCCTGTCAAGGTAGCATTTTGTGAGAACTACCACCAGACATAGTATCCTCGAGAACCGACTTCTTTGTTCGCTATCTGGATTTTGCGGTGTGTGTTAACAGAGTTCTACCAAGTAGGAATGATTGGAAGAAGGGAAACATGCTCGTGAAAGGGGGTTCGCCTATTTTCACCGATGGTTCCAAGATGGAATCTGGGGTGGGTGCGGGAATATTTTCAGAACCTTTCAATTGTCTGCTCTCCTTCAAATTGCCATCGACATGAAGTGTGTTTCAAGCAGAGGTATTTGCAATTTTGCTGGCGTGCAGGGTGTTGCAGAGGGGCTCAAGCTGACCAAAAGCATATTCATTTACTCCGACAGCTAGACGGCAATAAAGGCGCTAACGTCACCTTTTACCAGTTCTAAGTTGGTCGGCCTCAAGGAGGAATTTAAATCATTATCAGGAAATAGTATAATATCCCATGTCTGGGTTCCGGGACACAGGAACATTGATGGCAACGAGAGGGCTGATGAGCTATCACGAAGAGGTTATCAAGTATTTCCTTTTATGGACGTGCGCGTCCCCCTCTAACTGTTGTTAAGGGAAATTTTTATAATCAATTCCTCCGCAAGGCTCGCGAGAGGTGGAAACACTTTTTCAAAGGGAACTTTCTTTAGGCATTCTATTGTAGAAAAGTTCAATAGTTGACCATCATAAGAATTGTTAAGTGACCACCAGGCTGGAAGTGCGCTGTGATAAATGGCATTCAGGTGACTCCTACTGTCGCTAAAGAGATTGGAGTTGTGGAGGCAGTAACTTGGGCACAAAGTAATAGCACTCCATTTGCTGACCTTCCAGCTGGGTTCATGGACTTCCAACTGCCGACCGATATCCTATCCGCCTGCCCCCTCGAATAGTCATCTGACTCTGGAATTGGACATGCTATAATTTGCTGGAGTGCTTACGCAGCGGCATTCCTTTCATTTAAGAAAGAGCTTTAACGGATTAGTCAAAGAAGCATTGATGGTATCTGCCCTGGAACAGCAAAATTTTATGTTCTTGCCTTTAATGTTGACTTCAATGCTGACGCAAGCAACGCAACTCTGGAGTAGCGGCAGCAGCACGAGACATGCCAACACTGGCGCGGTCAAGCAAGTCAAATGACTCTTTTGCATTCCATCACAAGCGCTTCATGTTTCATTGGCCAAAACATGCCACAAAAAGACACGATAATAAATTTATTTTTAACTAACCAAGAAAGAAAGAAAGCAAGCGGAGGCACACGGCGCACGAAGGAAGCCAGCCACCAGTCACCAAATGCTGGTGGCGAGTGTGTGTGCTTTGATGGAGACGCACACTTTCACAGGCACAGGCGCAGGCACAGGCGCAGGCATATTCGCAGGCACAGGCACACAGGCCACAGAGGATGACAGCAGCGGCACACACGCGAGTTCCTGAAATAGCAGATGCAGCCAGTATTCCGGCAGCTTTGACGCAATTGAATTGCGTACTGCATCTTTATAAATAGGCAAAAGGCACTACTCACTCATAATTTACGATCCGCACCCAGCGCACGGACTGCTGGGCCGTTGGGCTCTTGGCCGTGCATTGCAACATGAGAAACGCAACCAGCCAGCAAAGCCAGCAACAAAATCTAATTCTGCCCAGCTGAAGCGACCCCACCAGATCCGAAACAATGCAGCAAACTGCATGGATGCGAGTGTATCGAGGCACTCATACAGGCGCACATGTGCACATCTGAAGTGAAAAGCATCTTCTTGAAACTGATTCCACTCCATTTGCGGCTGGCTGCTGGCTCACACTCCCATTCTCAGACTCGTTGCCGGTCCCCGCCACATTCGCATTTCCATTTCCATTGACTTTCGCATAACCGCCCGCCCAGCCGCCCAATAATAATAAGTGCTCAATGCAGTATTGCTCAATCGCGCAATGGTGGAGCGCAGCACGGCAAGGCACGGTGCACGGTGCGGCACGGTGCAGCATAAAACAAACAGCGTAAACAGACTGTCTCCGGGTTAATCAAGTGCCATGGGAAAGTGGTGCTTTTGTTTACGAGTATGCATGGGCCTCCAAGTCCTCCATTGGAGCGGTGGCGGTGGCGGTGACGGTGGTGGTTGGTGTTGCAAGAAGTGGTTGCTCCCTTTAAGTTGTTGAAATAAACAAAGCGCCGGCACTGCATTAACAGCAATCAGAAATTAAGAACTTCAAATTTGTAACACTTTTCGTTTTAAATGCTGCAGCTGCAAGTGTCCGTGAGTGTGTGTTGGGGAGTCTAGTAGGGGTGTGCGAGTTATTCGGGTATTCGAGTATTCGGTTACTCGGTTTTATTGCGGGTACTCGTTTTCAAGAACAAGCGAAGAAGCGCCTCTCAAAATGTTCGTTGAATGGGAAGTAAATGTTCGATGAAAAAAACATCCCAGTGGGCGTTAAATTAAGACTGAGATAGGGGCGAGTACCCAGGCAGTTACAAACTACAGTAAATGCTCTCTTATTTGACCACTTATTTGACCAATTATTTGACCACTACTGACAATGGTCGAAGCTGTTCTAAAGCGATGTGATTTTTCCCTGTTTTGGCACCAACTCTTAACCACTTTTTAAATTTTGAATTTTCCAGACTATCCTGACTAGTTTCCCCCGGACATCAACATATTCAGTTGAAGATTTGATTGACACAAAACTTTTGTGGTTTTTATGTCTCTTCATAGATCAGTCCCGTGGGAATAATATATATAAACTCTTCTTAGATTTAATTAACCATTTTGGAGTGAATACCATTACTCACTATTTGGATCACAGTGAATCGAGACAGTCATGCTTAGTCCCACTTAAGCTGACACTCGAGCTCACTTGTCCACTTGAGACAAGATTCATGACTCACTTCGATATGTGGATGGCACTATCAATAGTTTCGAAGTATTCCCCAACCCCGCTTGACTCATTGCTCAAATAAAACTTGGCATTTGCCATACAAATTCTCTCTAATCTCCGATTTGTATATCGGTTTGCTTCTTAATCATTGTCCTTAGTATGCCACTATCTCTACTGTGTGATCCCTATGATTTGTCTATATTATGTACTGTGTGATCCCTACGGTTTGTGTATATTATGTACTGTGTGATCCCTATCATTTAATGGATAGAATACCTTCAACGCTGTCTCAGTTTCCTGGAAAACTAGGACACAATTTCAGCGATGCTGGAAGTGCAACACCGGTATTCGAATCCTATATTTGCTCCTTTGGGTACTAAATAAACAACACTAAGGTATTCGGTATTCCAATTTGGTAAGTGTTCCATATATGAACATCTCTATAAGAACATAGTTGGGTGTGTTTGCAAGGGTGTGTGTATGTGTGTGTGTGCTGCAGTATTGAAGTATTGCGATGATTCGATTTCAGGTGGGCCTGTGAAGTGTGTGAAGCAATTTTTTAGACTTAATTGCGCGCATGAAACATTTATTTGACGCAACCTACTCCAGCGGCAGCCAGCATAAACAGCACAGACAGCACAGACATCACAGCCCTCACAGCTCCCACTTGCCGCATGGCCCGCTCTAATTCACGCAATTCCATTTCGAATTTATTGTAGTTTCCTGCCGGTTTTCAGCGGATTTCCACACTCCAAGCGCCTGCAATTGAATTTCACAACTGACAAGCACTCGAGTGCGAGTGCGCCAGTGCGGAAGGAGTGGCAAGAGTGGCAAGAGTGGCAGGAGGACTTTCGCCTCTCGAACTGCCAAGACAAATCTTTGAAGGTTTTAATGATTTGCCAAAGCTGAAAGGAGGGTGCTTCATGCAAATCTTCAATCACAATCGCCTCGGCTGTGTTTCATCCACTCATTACCATTCGGACAATGCACAATGGGTTGCTCCATAGGACTTGGTGCTGCAGAGCTGCTTTAGAACATTTCCGCAAAAGGAAATTTCGTTGCCCAGCCTCTTTGGCTCCGACTCGCAGTGCTTAAGCAACTCAACTCCACTCAGCACACCGTACCTGGCCGCTTCGAGTGTGGCGGAACAGCCAGCAATAAATCAAGCTATTGTTCTAAAGATTGCGATCTCGCAGATTATTCCACTGGACGAGCGAATGCGTTGATATGAAGGTACGAACGTGGAGATATGGATCGGCGCAAGCACACGGCGAGGCCGTTTTGCACGAGTCGAAGTTGCAAAATTCCGCAATTGGGATTTTTTGTTTATTGAATCTCCTTCTGACATCATAAACTGCGGAATTCTTCAGCTTCGGTGGTTGGAGTGGCATATTCGAGTAGTAACGGTATTCAGTGCAAGCTTTGTGAGTCAGGCTGCACCAAAGAATGAATTTTGTTCGATGCAAATATCGGAAGCGCAGCAGAGCTATCGATTCTGACATTGATGATGAAGAGGTCAGCAACTTGCACCAAGTTTAGTGTTAGAGTGGAGAACAGAGATCTGCAAGTGGATTTGCGTGAATCATGTAATTGATACTTGTTGCTAAAATTAGGAAACATGACCTTTCTGAAGTTAGGAAGCAAATGCGACCACAAATAGTTCAATTGAAAACAGTTCGGAGAGGTTGACAGAAGGTCTCTTCAAGATGTCTGCATTCGGGGCAAATTGTAAGAAGCGCTGATGCACAGCAGTCCAAGTAAATTGTGGTCACTCTGGAGGTCCAATGTAGCCCCTGTTACACAAGTAAAGCGAAGGGTGAAAAGTGCTCCTACATCCGTGAAAGATTCCTTACTTAAGAGGATGATGGTTGAAAAGTGCTTCCACATCCATGAAAGACTCCTTACTTGAGAGGATGATGGCGTGTGGAAGCAATGCCACACGCCATCATTCGCTCGTGCATTCGGAAGCTATTCGTAAAAAATTGCAGTCTCAGGTTGCGATCAGTGCTCCCGAAATAATATTTATCAAATATTCGCAGCAAATGAGTGCCTCGCAGCGCATTTGGCAACGATTTCCTTCCTCTGGATTGGTTTTGCTTCTCGTATTGTTCGACTCGAGCAAGTGCTCTGCGTACTTCAACGCAGCTATTTTGCAGTTGCTATTTTGAGGGCTGGTATTGAATTTCCTACGGAATGCGGAGCGTGAGAATCAGTTGCAAATTTCCTGCTTTATTTATGTTAGAGAGTATCCAAGGCGTCCACCAGTGGCCGCATGTCACAGGCCAAACGTGCTCGCCACTTTAAACAAAAATGTGCTTGCATGCATTATCGCGGACTTTCGCCTGTGAAGTCGCCTGCCACAGCTGCAGACCTATGCACGAGCTGGCTGTGCTCATTCCGACTCTGCTCTCTAATCGGCGGCCGCAAATCCCATCGGCGCAGAGGCATGCAATTGAGGAATCGAATGTGCACACGCTGCGGTCGAGCACAATAGTCCTTTTGTGTGGCACCGAGCCCAGGGCTCTGGCTCTGGCTTTGTCTTTGCCTCTGGCGGCGTTCAAGTGTCACTTTGCGAAATAAAGTAGGTGTTGTTGTTTATGAGGTGGCTACGGATGTTGTTGTTATTGTTGCTGTTGTTGTTATTGTTGTTATTGCTCTGGTGTGGTGTAGGATGAAAGGCAGTCGCCGAGCATTGCGCCGCGGAGGCCTGGCACAAAGCTTGCCTTCATTGTGGCCAGTGCGAAAAGTGGCACACTTGTGTGAGCAAGTGTGAAAATGCTTTAATGGAGTTCAAAGCCGGGGCGGCTACTAGCACCGGCTGCAGTGCTAATTATTGGAGGAGGCTGACGATAGGCGGACAAAAGAATCCTTGTTCCTGTGGTGTCCGCCGCCGCCCACATTAATTGAATGCGTGTAGCAGTGGCCTGTAAATAAAGCTGCACGCGCCGGCTACCCTGCTCGCTTCCTTCCTGCCGCTGGTGGCTGCTGGCAACGCCTCTTCCGTCGTTCGACATGCGTTGCTGAGCGCGTGTCTACAGCAAGTGCTGCGATAATTTCCTCGCTGTGTCTCCCAATTTATTTTTCCTGGTATTTTTCTGTAATTTGCTACTTTTTTGTTATTGTCAGTTACTTCAATGAAGCCATCGAAACGGCGGCTGGGCGGTTGGGCGGTTGGGTGGTTGGGTGGTTGGGTGGTTGGGTGTTGCGCCTACAACATTTTCATTTCAGTACATGATTTAGCAGCCAACTGCCCCCTGCCTCCCTGCACGTCCCCAATTTCGCTAACTCAGCAGTGCGAAATCAACCGCAGTCGATTTATGAATGCCTTCGGATTGGAGCGGTCTACAACGCTGGCACAGCGAGCACAAATTTTAAAAATCCTGCCATGTAAGCAGAAGCGACACGACGCCGGAGCATGTGTGCGAATCGGCGTTCAAGTGGGTGAGACTGGTTGGTTGCGGCATTTGATTTCATACAAATTGTCGCACTAAATAAGCGCCTTCCTGGTTTGCTGCCTCTGTGCCACTTGCTTATTGCTGCCTGCCTGCCTGCTTGCCCTGCTGCTCGGCTGCCTTGTTTGTTATTATGTACTTCCTCTGCGTCCTTGCCAAGGTATCCTTAACAGTTTCTTAACACAATTTCGCATTTGGCACGTTGTGCCAGCGCGCACTTCATGTGGCAACGCATTCAATGGACTGCGAAATTCCGTCACAACCGAGCAGCAAGCAACGCGTTAGGGTGCAAGGTGGGGAAGTGGGAGAGCGGCAGGGAGTGGAAATGAAACTCAACTAGGAGCAGCCAAAATAATTATATTGCCGACAATTCGTGCAGTTAGAACAATAGGTGTCCTGGCGCATTTCAGCGGAAAATGCAGGCATCGTGGACACACTGGGACGGCTGCTTGTAAGCGGCAACCAGTGCAAGCGCCAGCCGAGACCGCCTGCTGGCTACGGAGGCGACGAAGTGTAACGTTTCCATTTCGGTTTGAATTTTAGCGATGTCGCAGTCGGTGTCGCAGTCGGTGTCGCGTGGCGTTCGCTCGCTCGCTGTGGCAAAATTAAATTGGCAGCGAACCAAAGCCATCCTGCCGCTCATCCTCTGAGTCCCGTGCTGCCAAGCATAGGCCACATCGAACGCATTTGACACATGCTGCTCGCTTAGCACGCTCGTTCGACTGCGGCAACGACATCGGCCGCGGCGTCGCTCTGTCTGGCATATAACAATATTTTGTAGCAATTTCTCGCCGGCACTTTGGCGGTTGCTTCGGTTGGTGGCTGCTTGGCTGGCCCGGCCCGAAATGCATTCAATTGATTTGGCTTTTGTTTGCTTATAAAAATTTACAATTATTTATATTCAATAAATTTGGAACGTGTGTTGTTGTTTATGACTCCGTTGGGAGCACCTTTTGCATTGGTGTAATTTATGCGCCGCAGCCGGCAGAGTCGAGTCCACGACTTGCCTCCTTGCTGCACCGCCGACAGAAACGATATTAAACACGAAACCCATAAAACGTCAGCAGAGCCGCAGACACGGATTTGTTAAAGGTTGACGATCTTTTGTTGTGAAGATGGTTAGAACCTTGTTGAGGAAGATCATGATGATGATGATGATGTTGAGGAGGATGATTTCACATCCGTCGACAGTTTATTTTGTTCACATTCATTGTCGTCTCAGGGATAAAATGCAATTAATTGCAGTTGCATTGCCCTTCAAGGGCCCATGCAGATGCAATTGCAATTGGAGTTTGTTTACTTACCAAGTCAAGTGGAGCAGGTCCACAGTCTCCTGGAGGGAAAGTAGCAGTTTGTTTATATTTTGTCTCGGAGCTGTTCACATTTTCAAATTGGTTTATTCAATTTTCATTCGATTTTAATTAAAATCATTCCAATTCTTGCTGGCGATTTGAAATCGATTAAAAGCGAGCAATGTTTGGTTTGATCAGTTTTGGCGGGTCTTTTCAGATAAAAGAATGGGGCTTTGACTTTAAAGTTGAAGGAAGAACCAGACTTCTTGTAACTAAAATTATTTAGTTCCTAAGAAACGGAGTCCTCTGAGTTTAGTGGTGATCCAAATATGATATTATTTTTTCTTGGACCAGGTTGGAACAAAGAGCGGATCGATACTTTTGTTCCAGGCTTATGGTTAAATTTTGTTCTAAAGCTCACAGCACGAGCACGTCCTTCACTGCTGAACTTATATCCAATTTTTACACAGCTTCTTGATCATTGCTTTGCTCTCTCTTCACTGATGCAGTAATCGCCCGACAAACTTATATTTTGATATGACCTGTTTTTGTACTGAAATGTAGGACACACATGTTCTGAGAGGACCATGTACACCTTGCGAAATGAATCCGTAGAAGTGTGTAACCATATTTTAGAGTTTCAGAGACACTCAAAACACTACGCTGAAAGCAACTCCTTCTCCTTGCTCAACAGTTTGCTACACTAACAGACCGCAGCGAGTACTGACTGAGGTCTGAAGAATGCAAAACTATATTGAGTGGGGGGAAGTGAGTGGCAATTAACAGAGAGAAAGTGAGTGAGGAATAATTGAGTTGCAAATTAACGTGTGGAGAATCTTCCTACGGATTTGTATGGGTTTTGCTTTGGTTAGCACTCCAAGGATACCTCATCTATTCGTGATGAAATCTGAGCCATTCTTTGGATAGAGCTGAGTACTCGCATAACTAATTTTGAATTCCTGTTTTACTTTCAGACCGACGGCCTTGATACTATTCATTTTTCTGCTAAGTACAATTCAAACATCACACTCCAGATTTGTAAGTTCGTTTCCCTGGAACATTCTCTGCAATTGCTAACCAATATTTCTCTCCAGCATGGTACGCGACAGAAGCGGCAGTATGGCGCGAATCTTTACTTGCCCGAAAGCTCCATAACGCCGGGAGGGGAAGGCGAGTCATCTGACTGGACCGATTGGAGCTCTCCCTCGGAGTGCTCCAGATCATGTGGAGGTGGAGTTTCCTTCCAGTCCAGGGAGTGCTTGCGGACCGCGTAAGTATTGCACAATTGCTTGAGCTTAGATTTGAAGCTGCAGGAACTTCAAAACGAATTCATTTGTAGGCCCAATGGAGCGCCCCTCTGCACCGGCGGTAACAGGAAATACTTCTCCTGTAACACCCAAGATTGCCCAGATGAGGAGTTGGATTTCAGAACACAACAATGCGCGCGTTTCAATCACGTGCCCTTCGACGGTGTCTACTACGATTGGGTGCCGTACACGAACGCTCCCAATCCTTGCGAGCTGAATTGCATGCCAGTGGGAGAGCGTTTCTACTATCGTCAGAAGGCGAAAGTAATCGACGGCACGCGTTGCAATGACAAGGAGCTGGACGTGTGTGTAGATGGAGACTGCCAGCCCGTTGGATGCGACATGATGCTGGGCTCGGATGCCAAGGAAGACAAGTGCCGCAAGTGCGGAGGAGATGGTAGCACCTGCAAGACCATTGCCGACACCTTCACCACCACCAATCTCGCAGCAGGTCAGAGCCTGCGACTGGCACATTTGCAATTTCGATTTCAGACTTCAATCTTATTTTTCGTACGCAGGCTACAATGATATTCTGCTGATCCCGAGCGGCGCCACAAACATCAGGGTGCAGGAAACCGCTCCTTCAAACAATTATTTGGCCTGCCGCAACTTGACCAGTCACTACTATCTGAACGGAAATTGGCGCATTGACTTTCCACGTCCCATGTTCTACGCGGGATCGTGGTGGAACTACCAAAGAAAGCCCACAGGATTTGCGGCGCCCGATCAGCTGACGTGCAGCGGCCCAACAATCGAATCCATTTATATTGTGATGCTGGTTCAGGACAAGAATGTGAGCATTGACTACGAATACAGCATTCCGGAGTCGGTCAGTAAGAATACGCCGGATGTGTACAGTTGGACTCATATGGAGTTCGACCCCTGCAGTGCCTCGTGTGGGGGTGGGTCGCAATCCCGGGTAGTGACGTGCAACAACCGCATTACTCTCGAAGAAGTCGACGCCAGTTTGTGCGATGCCAACAGCAAGCCTGCGGAAACCCAAGACTGCGGCCAGGAGCCTTGTGCGCCCCATTGGGTTGAGGGCGAGTGGGGCAAGTGTTCCAAGGGCTGTGGAGAAGACGGCATGCAGAACAGGACAGTGACCTGCGAACGCATTTCGCCGAATGGGTAAGTTTGTTGTGGAGTTGGCGCAGGTAAATTTTTGACACGTGTCCTTCTGTGTTTATTTGCAGGGATCACACCGCAGAGGAGGCGGCAGTGTGCCTACAGTTAGTGGGCAACAAACCGGCGACTACTCAGGAATGTAATAAAGACGTGAAGAACTGCCCCAAATACCACTTGGGACCTTGGACGCCGGTAAGTGCCAGTGATGACGTAACTGGAGCCGAGGGTGTTTACTTAACTCTCTTCTCATGTAGTGTGATAAATTGTGCGGTGAGGGCAAACAGAAGCGGAAGGTCACTTGCTACATTAAGGAGAATGGTCGCAAGAGGATCTTGAGTGAGGAAGACTGCGCAGAAGAGAAACCTGAAACGGAGAAATCTTGTATGCTAGCGCCGTGCGAGGGAGTCGATTGGATCATCTCCCAGTGGAGCGGGGTAATGTGATGAACTTGATTAACTGAAAACTTGTTTTTATTGTTAACAAAATGTATTCCAGTGTGAGGCTTGTGGCCAGAATACGGAGACCCGAACGGCCATTTGTGGATCGAAATCAGGAGAAGTTTTCCCGGAGGAGTTCTGCGCGCCAGAAGTGCCTCTATTGTCGAGACCTTGCAAATCTAAAAAGTGCAATACGCAATGGTTTTCATCCGAATGGAGTAAGTGCTCCGCTGTGTGTGGAAAAGGAGTTCAATCTCGCGTCGTAATTTGCGGAGAATTTGACGGCAAGAGTGTTACGCCCGCTGCTGATGACTCTAAATGCGATGCCTCTACAAAACCCGAACCAGAACAGGAATGCGAAGGTGAAGAAAAGGAATGCCCTGGGCAATGGTTCACTGGACCTTGGGGAGATTGCAGTAAGCCTTGTGGTGGTGGTGAGCAAGTCCGAGAAGTCTTATGCTTGTCAAACGGAACGAAGTCGTTGAATTGCGATGAATCCAAAATTGAAGCAATATCGGAGAAATGTAATACACATGCTTGCACAGAGGATGAAATTATTCCAGTGGATAGTACGGCAAAACCGCTGGAAGATGACTCCGAGGACGACGAAGACTGTAGTGACGAAGAAGAAGACGACGATTTCGAAATTGTAACAGATAAGATGCACGACGATCTGAAGATATCTGATGGAATAGATTTGGATGATGAATCGACCACACTCTCCTCTCTTATCACTGATGAGTTAATGTTGAGTGACGCACCATCTTCAGATGACACTACCCTGGATGATTCTTCAACAGGCTTTACTCTCAGCACTATCGAAGGGTCTGGTGAAGACACTGAAACTACGGATGTCAGTAGTCTGTTGACAGAAGGCAGTGGCGACGATTTGGAATCGACCACTGACGTATCCGGAAGCACGGACATCTCATCGTCTACTGAACCATCGGATACAACAGATACAACAGGCAGTGATGTGACGGCTTCATCTGAAGAATCTTCCACTTCTGCCACCGATACTTCGGAAACTTCCGATTCGTCTGCATCCACTGACTCATCAGTATCACCTGATTCAACCGATGCATCCGCTAGCACCGACTCTTCAGACACTACCGATTCCTCAGCGGTTACAGATTCTTCAGTATCACCAAGTTCTACTGACTCTTCTGAAAGCACTGATATATCGGACACAACAGATTCATCAGGCGCAACCACATCTTCCGATGGTTTGTCTGCTTCTACAGAAGTTTCATCTTCAACAGAAGATTCGAGCACTAGCAGTGAATCGTCTACTGATGCTTCTACAGAATCATCCACCGATTCCTCTCTATCAACCGAGTCTTCCACTGAAGAATCGTCCTCATCCTCTTCAACAGAGTCTTCTGAAAGTACCACCGACTCTACTACTGATTCCACTTCAGACTCATCGACGCTATCATCTTCGTCTGTGGATACTGAAAGTACGGAGTCTACAACCGATCTTAGCACTGAGTCAACAGACAGTTCGAGCACATCATCAGAGACTTCTGAAACTTCGACTCTTGGCTTCAGTGAATCAACCACTGATTCTGGTATATCAGATTCAACGACATCAGATTTGACTTCGGAAAGTGTAAGTACCGACAGTGTGACTGATGGAAGTACTATTTCCACGGAGAGTAGCGGCGTTACAGATGATACAACTGATGTTACTACTGATAGTACTGACACATCCAGTTCCACTCTATCCGGCACTGATGAAACAGAGACTAGTGGATCAACTTCAACGGACATTGGTTCGTCTACAGATGGAATTTCTTCTGAGACCTCCACGGATGAGACCACTTCTACTTCGGAATACGGTTCAAGTACAACTAGTTCTGGAATCACAGATAGTTCCGACGATACATCGTCGACTGACGTATCTTTGACCACAGACAGCGGATTTACAGATGAGAGCTCTACTGATACATCTATGACTTCAGAAGAAGATACTACTGTGGATATTTGGACAACTACTGACGCTACAGATGACATGGATCAGAGTACTGTCAGCACTCTGGAAGATCTTTTCACAAAATCAACCAAACAGAGCAAATGCAAAGCCAAAAAGAGTAAGGTTTGCAAGGTTTCCAAATTTGGATGTTGCCCAGATAAAACAACAGTTGCTAAGGGACCTTTCGATGAGGGCTGCCCAGTTGCTAAAACTTGCGTCGAAACTAAATTTGGATGCTGCTTGGATGGTGTTTCACCGGCACATGGCAAAAATCACAAGGGTTGTCCAAAGTCGCAGTGTGCCGAAACACTATTCGGCTGCTGTCCGGACAAATTTACACCAGCCGAGGGTGAAGACAACGAGGGTTGTCCGGAGCCTACTACTTTGCCACCTACTACCACCACTGAAATTTCAACTACTGAAGCCATTGAAGAGCCCGTTGCCACTGAATTACCAGCAGAAACTATAAATAAGGTCCTATCATGCTCCTTCTCAGAGTTTGGATGCTGTGCCGATGGCAAAACAGCAGCTAAAGGTAAAGATTTCGAAGGCTGCGAAGACGCCCCAGATACTAAAGACTGCAGAAAATCCGCCCATGGATGCTGCGCAGATGGTCGCACTCCTGCTAGTGGTCCTGACGGCGAAGGTTGTGCCAGCTGCACAAAGGAGCCGTTTGGCTGTTGTCCCGGCGATCAAGCTCCTGCCCATGGACCTCTTGGTGAAGGTTGTTGCTTGAACAGCCTTTACGGCTGTTGCCCGGACAACATTAACAGCGCACGTGGCGCCAACTTCGAAGATTGCGACTGTCAATACACACCTTACGGCTGTTGTCCAGACAAGAAGTCGGCAGCACGTGGACCCAATAATGAAGGATGTGAATGCGAAACTTCTCAGTTCGGCTGTTGTCCTGACAAACTGACTCCAGCCAATGGGCCCAAATTCGAGGGATGTGCCTGCCACACCATGCAGTTTGGTTGCTGCCCCGATGGTCTCACATTTGCTCAGGGCCCACATCATTACGGCTGCCACTGTTCGCAGACCGAATTCAAATGTTGTGCCGATGAAAAGACGCCGGCTAAAGGTCCGAACCAGGAAGGTTGCACCTGTGTGGAGAGCAAGTTTGGCTGCTGCCCCGATGGAGTTACACCAGCGGAGGGCGACAAGTTCGAAGGTTGTGAAAATGTTAAGGAACCACCACAGAAGGCATGTGGACTGCCGAAGGAGACAGGTCCCTGTGGAAACTTCAGTATTAAGTACTTCTTCGACACATCCTACGGAGCGTGCGCCCGCTTCTGGTACGGCGGATGCGATGGCAACGACAACAGATTCGAGACAGAAGGGGAATGCAAGGATACGTGCCAAGAGTACACGGGCAAAGAGGCTTGCTTGCTGCCGAAGAGCGCTGGACCTTGCACTGGATACAACAAGAAGTGGTACTTCGACTCCGACCGCAATCGCTGCGAAGAGTTTAACTACGGCGGATGCTACGGCACAAACAACCGCTTCGACAGCGTGCAGGAGTGCCAGAACCTGTGCACACCCAGCGAAAGCATACGTAAGTGGGAAGTGGAGTAATGTACGATCGGCCTCTGATCTTTCATATCCATTTAGCACCCTGTGAGCAGCCCATGGAACAGGGTCCTTGTGAGGGCAACTTTGAGCGTTGGTTCTACGACAACGAGACTGATGTGTGCCGTCCGTTCACGTACGGTGGCTGCAAGGGCAACAAGAACAACTACCCCACGGAGCACGCCTGCAGCTACCACTGCCGACAGCCGGGAGTGCACAAAGGTTTGATTTCAGTAGATCGTGTGTTTTCCGTTTTCCGTTTCTCGTTTTGTGTTTTTTGGTTTTGGTGTTTGCTATCTTTCGAGTATGCTAATATAATCTGGTGTGGTCCCCGCAAGAGCCTGTAACCGCATCGGCTCGGGGCTGCCAGGAGTAGTTTAAGTACTTAGTCAGTTACGGTGATGGCATCCACGAAACGCATTTATTACAAATCCTTCTTTATTATAATTTAATTGAATTTACTCTGTTTACTAACTGAATGGTATCCCTCTTCCCTATCCCGTTTACTACTTGGTCCTTTGAATGCTCGCTTGCTGCCTGCTGCTTGCTCCCCTTGCTTGTTTACACATTCCCACATCTCACGAATTCCAATGCACCCAATGCAAACCACACACTTTAGAATATTGCTCGCTTCCTAAGCAAACCGGTGATTGCAGTGACCAACACGCGCGATGGCACTATTCCGATAGCGACAAGAAGTGCATGCCATTCTACTACACTGGTTGTGGGGGCAACAAAAACAATTTCCCATCATTGGAGTCATGCGAGGATCACTGTCCTAAACAAGTCGGTAAGGTTGATGTTGCGGGTGTCGCTTTCACTGTCAAGCTGAATTTTATGTCCGCACGTGTGCAAGTGTACTCGTACAGATTTGCTTGAGTGTCTTTAACAATTCTCCCCATAATTATTTCCCATAATAGCCAAGGATGTTTGTGAGATTCCCGCCGAAGTGGGAGAGTGCACGAACTATGTGTCCATGTACTACTACGACACGAAGGATACGCGTTGCCGTCAGTTCTACTATGGAGGATGTGGTGGCAATGAGAACAGGTTCCAAACCGACGACGAATGCATGCAGCGTTGCGAGAAGAAGCCAGAACCGGAGCCAGAGCCAGCACCAGAACCGCCAACAGCGCAGAGCGGTGCCAATGTTTGTGGCAATAGTGCCGATGCCGGAACTTGCAGGGACTTCGTTATTCAATGGTATTACGATACCAACTACCAAACATGTCGCCAGTTCTACTACGGAGGTTGCGACGGCAATGGTAACAGGTTCAACACGCAAGAGGAATGTGATCAGCAATGCATCAGTGCCCCGCGACAAGCTCCGGAACAGCCAGCAGCTGCTCCCGCTGAGGGAAATGTGTGCGAAGATGCAGCTGCTCCTGGTGACTGCGATGAGTATGTGCTCAAGTGGTACTACGATGCCAGCGAATCGCGCTGCTCTCAGTTCTACTATGGCGGTTGCGGCGGAAATGGCAATAAGTTCGATACGGAGGACGCATGCTTGAGACGCTGCAGTTCCGCACCAGCGCCTGCTCCGTCGTTTGAACCTCGCATCGACGTCAGTCCGGAGAACAGCATGGCACCCATTGCGCCCTCTGAGCAAGAGAAATGCTTCCTGGCTCCCGAACAAGGCGATTGTGACAACAACCAAACTCGTTGGTACTACAACAGTGCCGAGGGACTTTGCGATACGTTCCCGTACGGCGGGTGCGGTGGCAACGCCAACAACTACGAAAGCGAGGACGAGTGCCAAAACGACTGCTTCGATGTGCAAACAACCTGCTCGCTGCCGCCAATTCGGGGCCGGTGCAGTGACAACACCACGCGCTGGTACTACGATGAGCGCTCGCAGCGGTGCTACGAGTTCGAGTTCACTGGCTGCCGCGGCAACAGGAACAACTTCGTCACAGAAGCGGAATGCACAGAATACTGCGGCAGCGAACAGCCTCCGCCGAAGCCTGCTGCTCCGGTGAGTGGTCGCAGTGAATATCATGAGTCTGCAAGACGCTAATCAAACATTTGCTTTAATCCTGTTACAGGGCTACTCCGTCTGCGAACTGCCTGCCGAGGCAGGCGAATGCGACAACTATTCCGCGGCTTGGTTCTACGACAGCGAGGCGCTGACTTGTACAGCGTTCAGCTACTCCGGTTGTGGTGGAAACGGCAACCGGTTCGAGAGCAAGGAGCAGTGCGACCGACAGTGTGGCGAGTTCAAGGGAATCGGTAAGTTATTCTTAGGTTTAGACTTTCAGGTAGAGCTGTTTTAACCCGTCGTCGTCAGACGTTTGCAATGAGCCTGTCATGACTGGTCCGTGCCGGCAGTGGCAGACGCTCTTTTATTTCAATAAAGATTCACGCAGCTGCGAACCCTTCACGTACGGCGGCTGCGACGGCACTGCGAATAGGTTCACAGATCGTGCCGAGTGCGAATCGGTGTGTATTGTGGGCCAGGAGCCGCAAACCCACCCCAACAAAGGTAACACAGCAGCGCCTTAACTGAACATAAATTTCCTCTATATTGACATACTTTGCTTGTGTGAGTAGATATTTGCAAGTTGCCTGTGAGCACTGGGAAGTGCAATGGAAGCTCGATATCCGAGCGCCGCTGGTACTACGACGACGCAAGAGGAGCGTGCGTGTCATTCATCTACGCCGGTTGCTCTGGCAATCAGAACAATTTTAGGTCCTACGAAGCTTGCTATAACTCCTGTGCAAGTAAGCCCAGCCTGCTTGATGGGCAGTAATTTTGATCTCCCGCACCATGCACCTCTCCTGCACCGAACCTCACCCTTGTTTGCACTGCACCACTGCACCATTGCATCTGCCCCACGTATAAATTGCTTATATTACTCTTAAGCGTAGTTTTGTGCACGATCTCTCATACCTTAGACATAGTTTGCACGGGGATTGGTTTGGGCTTAGCTAGATACTCGTAATATTAGAAGCACTTTCTGACATCTCCTTCCATATTGCTCCTCTCTTAGCACCCGTGGACCCCAACGAGATTACGAACAACGAAGTTTTGCCGAACAAATGCGAGAGTTACGAGGAGGAATGCCGCCAGCTGCGTTGTCCCTTCGGTACACGTCGAACACCGGCCGACGCCGAGTGCAGCCGTTGTGAGTGCGAAAACCCTTGCGAACAGTATTCTTGCCCAGAAGGCCAGCAGTGCGCAGTCGACGTTTCGAGCGACACTGCCAGGCAATTCGAGCCGATCTGCCGAGACACGAACAAGCCGGGCGAGTGCCCCACGCTCGCCAGCAACAGCAGCAACTGTGCGCGCGAGTGCTACACCGACGCGGACTGCCGCGTGGACAATAAGTGCTGCAGCGATGGCTGCGGCTTCGTGTGTGTGCGGCCAACACAGCCGACAATGCACACAACCCGGCCCACCACTCCCACACCGCTCGTCATATATCCGGGCGAAGTGAAAGCGGAGCTGGAGCCAAGGACTCCACAGGAACTAGATGTGCAGACGCCTGTGGGCGGAATTGCAGTGCTCCGGTGCTTTGCTACCGGCAGTCCGCCGCCAAATGTCACGTGGTCGCGACAAAATGTTGTGGTAAGTAGAGTTGCAAACGATTTTGGTCGGGTTCGGAATGTTTGTCATCCGAAACATTACTTCTGCCTTTCCACTCATTGGAAAGCCTTCGCATCTCCTCACTGTCTCTGATAATTCAGTGTTCTCTGTGTTTTCCCAGATTGATACCAACCAAGGACGCTACGTGCTGACCACCACCGGAGATTTGACGATTGTGCAAGTGCGCCAGACCGACAGCGGCTCTTATGTGTGCGTAGCCAGCAATGGCCTAGGAGAGCCGGTGCGCCGCGAAGTCCAGCTCCAAGTCTCAGGTTTGAATTTGTGGTTTATTTGTTGGTGTTGGTGAAACTGACCTAAGGCATGTTTATTTAACCTCCTCTCCTGTCTGTGCATGGCATGGTGTTTGTGTAACGCTTGCATTTGTTATTAACCCCCCGCAAACTGACGGCTAACCCTGAAACAGAGCCGAAAGATATTCCGGCCTACGTGTACGGGGACAGTAACGCGACGCAAATCGTGACACTGAATAGGCCAGCGCAGGTGCGTTGTCCGGCAGGTGGACACCCAGCGCCGCACGTGAGCTGGTGGCGCAACCGCAAGCGTTTGGGTCTGGTCAGCGATCGGTTCGAATTGAAGCGAGACTACTCGCTGATGTTCCGTTCCATACATCTGAACGATCTGGGCCCATACACTTGTGAGGTGTGGAACGGTCGTGGACGTCCGTCCTCTATGAAGGTGACTCTGAAGGCGATCGGTCCGGCGCGCGCGGTCAACAACGACGACGCTCCGTACTTGCAGTACGTGATTGACCCAGCCACGGCACCGATTACCGCCAGACCCGCGTACCCCTACCGTCCCACACGACCCAGCGCCGTGCCACCACCAATAGATTTCGTAGAGCCGATCCGCGGGCCACAATTGGGTAAGTACATGGTTGCTTCATGGCGTAAAGTATCAGTATTTGGGGCATGGCATGACATTGTTACACTCAAGTTTTGACACACTTTGATTGATATATTTGCACACATATTTCTCTGTAGTGAGCGCCCAGGCAGTTCTCGGACTTGATCCCCGAAATAGTTACAGCCCGGGCTCCACAATTGCCATGAGCTGCGCCGTGCAGGGACTACCCACGCCGAGCGTGACCTGGACCAAAGACGCGGAGCCACTGCTGCCCAGCGACCACATACAAATAACCTGTGAGTTCGACCGCTGAAAGGTCTCCCAACTTATGACTAACCCCACACCTTCTTTTCTGTCAGCTGAGCCACATCGCCTAGTAATAAGTGACGCTACGACGGAAGACTCCGGCGTGTACGGCTGCACTGCGCGCAACTCAGTGAGCTACAGCACCAGCGAGGAGCAGATCAACATCGAATGTAAGTAGCCCGCTTTACACGCCTGGCACCGCTCGGCTTGAAACTTTCCTTTCTGCTCTGTTCCTTGCAGCTGCCATACCCGTGCATCCTGAGTGCATCGACAACCCCTACTTCGCCAACTGCCAGCTGATCGTGAAGGGCCACTATTGCCGCAACCAGTACTACGCGAAGTTCTGCTGCAGGTCCTGCACGCTCGCCGGGCAGATCACGATGCTGCACCCCAACGCCGTGTAGACCCGTCGACAGGGCGGCACATTTCCACACTTTTGCAATCGACGCACAAATCTAGTATTTAATTTGAAGATTCAAGGAGTCAACGATGCAGCGACTCAACTGTCTGCATCACGTTGCGTTTCCAGTAGAGTATAAATTCCTCAGGCAGACGACGGGAGCGCATCTAGGATAGTAGATATTTAAACTTATTTAAAGAGAAGCCAAACTAACGCAGTCACAGTGCAAGCGAAGGCGCCGAAGCAGACGCAATCGATGACGAAGTCGTACCCCGAGCCACTGCACCGCACCCCGCGCGGTCTCCGTAGTAAATTAGCACTTAATTTGTTCCTATTTATTGCCCGCCCAATCAGTAGCATAACCGCACAGCCATTTATGTCCACCCCATCCTCTCCAAGCAGTCAATCAATCAATCAATCATCAACCAGTAAATTAGAGAACGCGTTCACAGCAGTGGCCTGCAGCACCTGCAGCACCTGCACCACTTGCACCAACTGCTCCACCTGAACCAACAGCACCACCTGCTCCACCTGCACCACCAGCACCCAGCACGGAACTCTTTTAGTCAGCCGCAAAGCGCCTTCGACGAGTACGTTCAGAGAATTTGTGCATTGATTTAACTATTAACATTAAATTTAAGCGAAATGATGAAGCAAACGATTTCTGTAAATAAATTTTTAAAAAGTAGAATTTAAATCAATTTGCGTGTGTTTTATTTCGATGTGGCATCACTGCCTGCGCCCGGAAAATCGATAGGCGCCTGCTACAACCACCCCTGCTGCTATGCTCAAGGCACAGCAGCTGTTGGCGGCTCATGCGCAGTGGGCGCGTGCAGTGAATTGCAGCAGCAAAACGGGTTTCAAGTGATTTTTCCAGCGGAGTAACAAAGTGAAGAAGTATAAAATGTCCCAGCAAGAGGACAGCGGTATCGATAGCGAGGACAAGCAGTCCACCACACTGGAGGATGTCCAAGGGGTAAGTCCGGCGCCAGGCCAACTGGGAGTGCTCACTTATTGACTCTACTTGGCCTTTGGCTTTTCGCAGTTTCAGCTGCCATATGCACAGAGCAATGCAGGAAGGATGGACACCTACGAAATGCCTACGCTGCACATGGCAGTGAGTGACTTGGAGGTGAGTTTCAGAGGATCCAAAACGGAGACAGAGCAACACAGAGCCGCCAAGATGGGGACGACAAAAGCGACCACAGAAGCACCGTCTGTCAGATCCCAGCCACCCAACACCTGCCGCCTGCTGCAGCGCAAGTTGGAGTTGAAGGTGGAGCGAGCGAAACGCAACTACAGCCAATACCAGGAGGACCACGTGAGTAAATGCGTCTTTACGTCTTCAACTGAATGTTTCAAGTTGTCGCTTCCACTCTATTCAGCCAAAGAAAACACAGAGCGAGCATTTGATACCAATCAGCAGGCTGACTATCCCTGGCAATGTGGAGCAGCAGCCGCTTGTGGATTACAAATCGGACGACAGCAGGTAATCTCTTCTTTCCTTCCAATTTAATTTTAAAAGGCACTCATTGTGTTGGCCTCCACAGCGAGGAACCTATGGAGATCTCTTTCTTCCCTGCTAAACTCAGAAGTAGTCGCAGAAGGCAGCAGGCAGAGTTGAGCGACACTTTCAGCATACAGGAAATGACGATTGACTCGGAGCTGGACTCGGATGACAGCGGCTCACAGAATCTCGAGTTGCTACCACCGAAAGCGCGCACCAGTCTATGGGACCAATTCAGAAGCTGCTTCCAGGCATGCTCACCTATGAGCTAACGCTCTAGTGGGCTGCTCTTTTTACTTACTACTCTCTGGACCTGGCTGTCTTCCAACTGTTGTACCTCTGTAGTATGAGTACCGCAAGAATTGGTGCATCATTATCCCAGTTGTAAGCAAATCGATCATGAATAAACTTAGAAGACTTGTTGTAGAAGATTGTGTCGTCTATATCATTCATGTACGGGAGTTCAGGCGTGGAAGCATCGAAGAGCCGCCTTGACTGCACCGCAAAGTATGCTACATTTTAAATACATATGCTAGGTACACTGCTTATGCTAGATACACTGGTGTGGTGTGAGAAAAATGTTGCATACTTTTAAGTGCTTTCAAAGACGAAATGCGAACTACTTGTAAAATGTAGAGGGCTGTCTCTTCATTCTCTGATGTTGAGTTTTGAGTATGTGTAAGAACCAATAGTTTTGCTAATAGGATTAGTGCTGCAACAAGGATGCGAATGCAGATTTAGTATGTAAACCAGTTTTGGTCCGTATTTCGGAGGGAAATGGATTGTCATCATTTAGCATAGTTGGATTCCACATTCCATACAATTCCATTCAGCAAATATCAGTACGAATAGAAGTGACATAGATGGCCACTAACTCTACCTAGGAACAGTATGTAGTAGTATAAAATTCGTTGATGGGAATGATTTCCTTCATTGTGGGATTACTCTTGATGACCTCAGTACACTAATTAATTATTTTATATAGGGAATTTGCAAAAATATGATTTGAAAGTAGCCATCCTTAATCTATATATAAATATAAATGCCAATTGTGATATACTTTGCCCTATTTTGGATATTCACAATCGTGCATGTTGGAGATTTTGCTATTCATTCAGGGTATGAAAGGTGCAAAGTCCATTCGTTTGGCGGTGGAAGTGTCATTGCCAGGATTATATATGGCAACATTATTATATAGAAATATATTCTGCACCTCCTTTGTAGCCGTACCGTACGTACGACCAAATCGATACTGAAACTTCCGAGGAAGGATTGCAGAACGGTAGTAGGAGTTCTCACAGGTCACTGTCTAACGGCGGTACATGCTAAAAGGGATGGGGCTCAAAAACAATAATGAATGCAGGAAATGTGGGGAGCAAAGCACAAGAGAAACTCTGGAGCATCTAATATGCCTATGCCCCGCAATATCTAAAGCGCGCTTATCACATCTGGGAGCGCCTTGGTTTGAAGGACTAGAAGAGGTCGCACAGCTAGGGATAGTTTGCCTCTTAAGATTTGCAAAGAGCGTCTCCTAGTTCAACGATTCATACTAGAGCTCTTAAATGGATATTCAACTGGCACCGCAAAGGACCTTGTAGGTCTATCTAGGCTAACCTAACCTAACCTTGTAGCCGTAAGCATTAAAAGCACTTCAAACTGTTGTTAATCATTCATTTAATACTCGAAAAATATCTCTATCCAATCTATATAAATATATCTATCTTTATACTTATTTAATTAAAATTTTTGTAACATTTTTATTTAAAACTCTATAAAAACATTAAACAAATTGCTGTTGGCAGTAATAATGCTTCACCATGCGGAAGTGTTCTCGATATCTCTACGGACTTTGTACTGCCAACACACCCTGTAGAAACTTAAACGAGAAATGCGGCTTGTAATAGGCAAACAGCAACACTTCTCTCTAAGAACACTTGTGTCCGAATCTAAAATATACCATTATGAATATGATTCCTCTGTTTTACGAAATCGGAGTGAAAATTATGAAAATGGAGTTCTTCGCAGATGGTGCGAAACCAGCCAAACAGAAATTACAGCAAATGACAGAGGGAAAATGCCTCTGAAAAGTATGCTATACTTTTTACTATCTATTTGATTGCTCTCAAACTGTTGAGCCAACACCGATCGACTCGGTTTGTATGGATGCGGGTCGTATGAAGATGCTAACAAGATTCCGAGCATAGTTTTAGGGTGATAGTGATGTGAGTGATGTTTTTGTGTCATATTATTCGGTATAGTTTGCGGCAATTTATGGCAGGATATGGGCAAAATTAGATAATGAGCAGAAACACTTTCAAAAGCGGGTGGGCATAGCACAAATAGTGTGTGTGTTTGTGTGTGTGTGTGTGTATGTTTGCGTGTGTGTATGTATGTTTGTGTGTTTGAATGCGTGCTTTACTACATCAAAGGTTGAGTAGAATAATACGAAAAAGTGATAGTTTCAAAGTATATTTCTTAAAAGTGTTTTATTTATAATTATTCTTATAACAAATATGAAGATGTAATTTTATAATGAAAATAATTTAAATTCAACAATTTACCATAAATTGAAAAAGGTTTTTAAGGCACATTTTCTTGGATTAAGAGAACTGAAAGGTCGCTCCTAACTCGTGGGTTCTATTAAACGGTGGTTTAAGAACTCAGTCATGTTTTTGGAACAATTCTAATTGCAATATTAAGTTGGACATTTTTTGTATTCTATATATTCCTGCGCTTTATTAGGGCTTCGAAATGGTTTGACGAGTGAATCGGAGGTGCGTTGCCACGGTGGTATCACAATGTACCCATGGTGGTCTGAGTGAGCTGGTCCGTGGACCGGCTGCGACGATAACCTAATCTAACCTATATTCTATTTGGGTATATTTCCCCTGGTCACATCTTGACTATATATTTACTGATATGAGAGAACTAGAACGGCCTACACACAAAATATAACACCAGCCATGGAATTGCACCAGCTTCAAAAAGACAGTTCCTGAAGACAGGGATACAAGTGCTCCTACTACTCCCTTCTCTATTTTAATTAAAAATAGTCTTACACAAATCTTTAATTGGGCACAATGAGTTCGATCAGGAATATGTCGACCTTCAAGTAACCTATATTGGGCAAGTTACTTATAGAAATGTGTATATTCCAATATAACTGTTATAATAATCCTATTCAAACTCGAGGAAGGCTTCAATATGACTGAATAATTCAACTGCGTCCTGCTAACCTAATTCAACTCCACTTGCCTTATTTGAAGTATTAGGGCTCTACACTAGGATACATACAACCATGAACATGTTCTCCACTTAATGTCGAGAGCGCTTCGCATTAGATATTCCCATTAATATTCGTGAGTCCGAACTTTTTCGCCATGGGCAGTGGGAACACTAGAAACACTTTTCCGTAATAACCAAAATTTAATGTGAAAAAGTTGTAATGAAGTGATTTGATGCGATAAATCGCGAAATATAAAAGAAAATCAATAAAAAATTGAAGTCCGAATCTCTCTTCAGTCCATGTTTAATGTGAGGCAGACTCCCTGCAAGACCCAGTGGCTCAGATCCTCTACGGTGGCCAGGTCCGCTTCGAAGACGAGACCCACGCCCATGGCATTGCGACGCAGCGATGTTGTGTAGACGGGTGCACGGAAAGTGTTCTGCAAACGGGAATAAATTAAAACAACAAAATCGTAGACGAGAATCCGCAAGTGTCACACACATTCCTCCCCACATACATACACACTCACTCAAACACACACATCCAAGCAAAATCCCAAAATTTAAAACTAAGAAATCGCCGCAATTTAATGCTTCATTACGAGCAGCAACCGAATGGCACACTCCGGCATTAGTCCTTGTCACTTGCAGGTGGTGGTCGCCAACACCATCCCCAACACCAACACCAACGCCAAAGCCAACGCCAATGCCCACGGCAACTCCAACTCGAGCAGCCACACTAACCCTGCCATCGCCCCAAAGTAAACATAACCCGCCCGCGCAAAACCACATTGGCAGCACAGCAGCGACGGCCACGGGCCCACCCCGTCCACCGAATGCCCCAGTGCGCCTGCCACTGACCTGCAGCTTAAGTCTGTGAACCTCAATCGGCACCACTGACAGAATCGGCAGCTCCTCCACCAGAATTTTCGGATGCGACCGCGCCAGTTCATTAATTTCCAAGTCCCAGCGCGCTCCTTCGATGTAGAGACCGTGTATGTAGCATCCCTATGGGCGGTTGTCAACAATTGCAGCGGAGCAAAGGAGCGGTCGGGAATAAATAAATATAAAAAGGAAGAGAAAAAATGCGAAACAAGTGAGCAAAAAAGGAGAAGATTTAAAATGCAAACAGAATTCTTAATTACGAAATTAGTGGCTTGTCAGCTGAAAAGGGGGGTGTTTCCACTTACCGTCGGCGGCCGCTGCTCCACGTCATCGGGATCCGTGAAGCTGGTGACGCACGTGTACAGAGTGGACCTGTCCAGGGGCCAGACAAACCGTCGGCACGCCATCTGGAAAAGAATGATTTCAAACGCACACTACAATAGGCATTCATGAGCGTCCAAACCTGCACCAAGGCTGTGAGGTAGCTCTGCGGAATGTGCAGCCCCGAGAGCCACATGACCATCGGCTCGCCTGATAATGCCCAGTATTTGTATTGAGTCGAGCGGTTCTGTGTGCCAGGACACACACGTATGCGAAACGAAAGCAGAAGAAAAGTTGTTATTGTGCCAGGAATAGGAAATCAGAAGCGCTGCTGCTGCTGCTGCTGCTGCTGCGGTTGAGGCTGGAGGCAGTCGATTGCAGTGATTGATTTACGCGTGAATTGACTGAGGTCTTTTACATTTGATTAATGATGTCGCGTCCAGTTGCTTCAGCAACAAAGCGCCCAACCCAATTTAAAATAGGCACCAGCCACAGCAGTATCTTCAGCATCAGCCTCAGCAGCGGCAGCAGCAGCAGCGCGGGATCAATATGTTGCCAAAAGGCCCCACCTGCAAGTGTTCCATCCAGCTGCCGAGCTGCTTGCACGTGTCCGGCGCCAACTTGCGCCACTCGATTGGCAGCAAGCCATTGAAGAGCGAGTTGGCGATGTTGTCGAGCACGTTGTCCATACCAATCTCCCCGGCGATGGCCTGAAACGGAAGGAGAAGCGGGGCGGAGCGGAGCATGGATGAACGAGGATATTGGATATTGAAATGCAAATCAAACAGGCAAATAAATGAATGAATTAAAGCAGCGTAATTAATTATTTTCGGCAGTGATAAGCGTTAACAAACCGAACCACAGCCCGTCTCCCCGCTGTCCGGGTGCCCATGTGCACTAGGAGGGCGCGAGTGTGTGTGTGAGTATATGTGAGTGAGGTGAGTGGGGTGTGCAGAGCTCCACGGTCCCAGCAGGAAAGTTTCAATCATTTCTACCAACATGGACCAATGGCCTTTTGACGATTATGTGAGCAAACATGGCATTTGCATACAATTTGCGTGCCTGCCCCGCCAATACCTTCGCCAGTGTCAGTGCCAGAGTCCCAACGCACAAAGGACTCGCCAGTGCAGCAGCAGCCACAACAGCAGAGTCAGCGCCAGGCGGGGTTCAAAGTTTATTTGCAAATTTGTTTGGCGAAGTGCTCCATGGTGGGCTAAGAGTGGGCGGACTCCCGCTTCAGTGTCCATAGCGTGAGGACAGGACCAGGGTCGCGGGGCAGGGCGGGGGCGTGGGTTTATGCGATGAATGTGCCTGCTATTTTGTTGCGAGGAATTTCTGTCTTTGGCTGCGGTTCAGGGCCCAGCGTAATTTTTACGATTGTGTACAAAAATATTAAATGCATCATTTGTGTGGCTGGCTCTGTGCTTGTGTGACTGTGTGAGTGAGTGTGTGAGTGTTCGGTGGGTTGGTGTGAGAGTGTGCATGTGGGCGATGGCTGGTTATGCCAGCTGGTGTTGTGCTTTTTTAAATGCAGCCGCATGTTTGCTCTTATTTACTCTGCCGCCATTCGCATAAACGCTGCAGACGTAATTCGCGGATCCCGCGGACCCCGCGCAGCCCCTCTCATCTACGCTTTTGCCGCCGCTGTGCAACATTTTAGCCATTTTTGTGTGTCCTGTCTGCGTGTGCATTGTAATTTGGCAAAATGGTAATGTAAACACAACTGATTTGAAGTGTTTCGGGCAGGATTGCAGCCATAAATCTGTAGTCTTCACTCTTCCACCTCAGCGCCCCCCACCCCCGCGGGTCAGTTACTTTATGTGGAAGAGAATTGTTTAATTTTTGGTGGAAATTAATTCCGAATTTCAGGCAAAAAAACACCAAAAAATATGTTGAAATAATTCAAACTTTCAGCGATGTATTTGACAAAATTTGCCAGCAATTTTCCGCTGGCTGCGTGAGTGCGTGCGAGCGTGGGTGCAGGGGCGGGGTGCAGCGAGCGATGCCAACGCACGTCACTTATCATATCAGGAGCGTAATAAATTGCGCAAAGCGACATGAATATTTGTTTTGTTGCTGTTGTTGTTGTTGTTGTTGTTGTTATCCGCCACAAAAACAAACTACTGCGGAATTTGCGTTTTTGTTGAAGTGGCACACACACACACACAGACACGCAAGGATAACAGCACAAACACACTCGCTCCAAGTTGGCACACATTCTTGTGCCCGAAAGTCGTTGCGAGCTGTGAGCGAAATGTGCAAAAATTCTGCTGCTGCAATTGCTCAGTGTTGTGGTCATTTGCTGCTGGATTGGTTAGTCTCCCCACACTTGTCCCCGTCCGGACAAGCTCCTTTGTGTCAATTTGAATTGAATGTGAAAAGTTTAATTAAAACATTCCGTTTGTTCGCTCCGCTCGGTTGATTTGCTGTGATCACATGCCAGCAGGGGATTGGCTGCAGCTAAACTGAGCCCGGTGTCGGAAGAGGTGTGCTCACTTACCTTCCTTAGCAGCTCCAGCGTCTTCTTCATACGCACGACCAGCGCATTGAAGCGGTCCAGCTCCTGCAGCAGCACCACGCCCGTCGGTGTTATGTTCATTTGGATTTGCTTCTTGACGCGCCACACCTCGAAGGCAAAGGGCAGTTTCTCGAGTATGTCGGCGGCAACTTTGTCGATGAAGTCGTCTCTGCTGATGCCGCCGGAAATCTCACCTGCACCAGAAACGGAAAAGAAGGACAGAAAGTAAATGTAGCAATACAAATTAGGATATTAGTTAAACTGTGTCCTGGAAACAAATGAGGCACGGAATTGGACTCAGCACAAGACTTGGTGCAGTTCTGAAATTATACTGTTTAACAATGCAGGTTGTTGAGCTTGCCAAAGTAAGAGGAAACTGAAGATATCATGAAGAGGAAACTGAAGATATCATGAAGAGGAAACTCAAGATATCATGAAGAGGAAACTGAAGCTATATCATGAGGAGGAAACTGAAGATATCATGAAGAGGAAACTGAAGATATCATGAAGAGGAAACTGAAGATATCATGAAGACGAAACTGAAGATATCATGAAGAGGAAACTGAAGATATCATGATGCGGAAACTGAAGATATCATGAGGAGGAAACTCAAGATATCGTGAAGAGGAAACTGAAGATATCATGAAGAGGAAACTGAAGATATCGTGAAAAGGAAACTGAAGATATCATGAAGAGGAAACTGAAGATATCGTGAAAAGGAAACTGAAGATATCATGAAGAGGAAACTGAAGATATTATGAAGAGGAAACTGAAGATATCATGAAGAGGAAAACTGAAGATATCATGAAGAGGAAACTCAAGATATCATAAAGAGGAAAACTGAAGATATCATGAAGAGGAAACTGAAGATATCATAAAGAGGAAAACTGAAGATATCATGATGCGGAAACTGAAGATATCATGAGGAGGAAACTCAAGATATCGTGAAGAGGAAACTGAAGATATCATGAAGAGGAAACTGAAGATATCGTTAAGAGGAAACTGAAGGTATCATGAAGAGGAAACTGAAGATATCATGAAGAGGAAACTGAAGATATCATGAAGAGGAAAACTGAAGATATCATGAAGAGGAAACTGAAGATATCATAAAGAGGAAAACTGAAGATATCATGAAGAGGAAACTGAAGATATCATGAAGAGGAAACTGAAGATATCGTGAAGAGGAAACTGAAGATATCATGAAGAGGAAACTGAAGATGTCGTAAAGAGGAAACTGAAGATATCGTGAAGAGGAAACTGAAGATATCATGAAGAGGAAACTGAAGATATCATGATGCGGATACTGAAGATATCATGAGGAGGAAACTCAAGATATCGTGAAGAGGAAACTGAAGATATCATGAAGAGGAAACTGAAGATATCGTGAAGAGGAAACTGAAGATATCATGAAGAGGAAACTGAAGATATCATGAAGAGGAAACTGAAGATATCATGAAGAGGAAAACTGAAGATATCATGAAGAGGAAACTGAAGATATCATGAAGAGGAAAACTGAAGATATCATGAAGAGGAAACTGAAGATATCATGAAGAGGAAACTGAAGATATCATGAAGAGGAAAACTGAAGATATCGTGAAGAGGAAACTGAAGATATCATGGAGACGAAACTGAAGATATCATGAAAAGGAAACTGAAGATATCATGATAAGGAAACTGAAGATATCATGCTAAGGAAACTGAAGATATCATGAAGAGGAAACTGAAGATATCATGAAGAGGAAACTGAAGATATCATGAAGAGGAAACTGAAGATATCATGAAGACGAAACTGAAGATATCATGAAGAGGAAAACTGAAGATATCATGAAGAGGAAACTGCAGATATCATGAAGAGGAAACTGAAGATATCGTGAAGAGGAAACTGAAGATATCATGAAGAGGAAAACTGAAGATATCGTGAAGAGGAAACTGAAGATATCATGGAGACGAAACTGAAGATATCATGAAAAGGAAACTGAAGATATCATGATAAGGAAACTGAAGATATCATGCTAAGGAAACTGAAGATATCATGAAGAGGAAACTGAAGATATCATGAAGAGGAAACTGAAGATATCATGAAGAGGAAACTGAAGATATCATGAAGACGAAACTGAAGATATCATGAAGAGGAAAACTGAAGATATCATGAAGAGGAAACTGCAGATATCATGAAGAGGAAACTGAAGATATCATGATGCGGAAACTGAAGATATCATGAGGAGGAAACTGAAGATATCGTGAAGAGGAAACTGAAGATATTGTGAAGAGGAAACTGAAAATATCATGAAGAGGAAACTGAAGATATCATGAAGAGGAAACTGAAGATATCACATGAAGAGGAAACTGCAGATATGATGAAGAGGAAACTAAGATATATCGTGAAGAGGAAACTGCAGATATCATGAAAAGGAAACTGAAGATATAATGGGGAGGAAACTGAAGATATCATGGAGACGAAACTGAAGATATCATGAAAAGGAAACTGAAGATATCATGAATAGGAAACTGAAGATATCATGATAAGGAAACTGAAGATATCATGAAAAGGAAACTGAAGATATCATGAATAGGAAACTGAAGATATCGTGATAAGGAAACTGAAGATATCATGCTAAGGAAACTGAAGATATCATGAAGAGGGAAACTGAAGATATCATGAAGAGGAAACTGAAGATATCATGAAAAGGAAAATTGAAGATATCGTGAAGAGGAAACTGAAGATATCATGGAGACGAAACTGAAGATATCATGATGCGGAAACTGAAGATATCATGAGGAGGAAACTGAAGATATCGTGAAGAGGAAACTGAAGATATTGTGAAGAGGAAACTGAAAATATCATGAAGAGGAAACTGAAGATATCATGAAGAGGAAACTGAAGATATCACATGAAGAGGAAACTGCAGATATCATGAAGAGGAAACTAAGATATATCGTGAAGAGGAAACTGCAGATATCATGAAAAGGAAACTGAAGATATAATGGGGAGGAAACTGAAGATATCATGGAGACGAAACTGAAGATATCATGAAAAGGAAACTGAAGATATCATGAATAGGAAACTGAAGATATCATGATAAGGAAACTGAAGATATCATGAAAAGGAAACTGAAGATATCATGAATAGGAAACTGAAGATATCATGATAAGGAAACTGAAGATATCATGCTAAGGAAACTGAAGATATCATGAAGAGGGAAACTGAAGATATCATGAAGAGGAAACTGAAGATATCATGAAAAGGAAAATTGAAGATGTCGTGAAGAGGAAACTGAAGATATCATAAGGAGGAAACTGCAGATATCATGAAGAGGTAACTGAAGATATCATGAAGAGGAAACTGAAGATATCATGAAGAGGAAACTGAAGATATCATGAAGAACAAGTAAACTGTAGGTCCTCCCTTTCGTAGTTTGGATATGGTGAGGAGGTTATTCTTTAAATAATTTATTGTACAGCCTGAGCAAAATTCTTGTTCGATTCCAATGAAAGACATTATGCTCTGAAAATAGGGACTGGATACCCCGTGATCCATGCACATTCTGCCGATATTATGAGGCCGAAGTAGCATAGGAGACTGTTGTGCAGCTCCTAAGAAACTGTTCTGCTCTGCCGAGCAGAGAGAAACCTTCTTCTTTACCAAATGAGCGCTTCACTAATCTCTTTGTAGTACTTTTGGTCCTCAATCAGATTTAGTAGTGCGTGGTCAGACTAGTCTTCGATGTTCGTAGTATCTGTTGATTTAAAGAAACGCAGCGAAGCGGATTACGCCCTGGAGTGAAGCTTGTAACCGCCAAAGTGTGCCGTTGGTTACACTAGGGTTAGTGCTGATCTTGACCAGACCTAGTCAAGAGCACAGAAAGTAAATGAAGAGTCTAATGCAGTGTTGCAGGTTTAGATTTCAGAGTAACTCTGCTTTATTACCGACTTGGCGGCCTGCCAGCTTCAACGGTCATATCGAGATCTCCAATTACTCCTTCCAATTACCCTCACTTATCTAGCGGGAAAATGCACTAAACTGAGATTCGCTCACAGGAAGTTGTTCTTTGCTTACTTTTATGAGAAAGTAATGCCTCACTAATCACATAAGTCGGGAATGCTAACACCTCTGTCTGCCCCATCCCTCTCGCCGTAAAGCTAAAACAGTTTCGCGTTCCCAAATAGACTAGTTCTGTGATTTCCAGCCGGCGCATTTAATCCCGCCTCAAATCCTGTGCCGTGCATGGAATATGCTGCAAATAAGTTTCCATATCGCAATTCTCCCACACTGTTTGCCAGGCAGCACATATTTTGCGGTGCAAGGGGGTCATGTGGGGGTGGGCTCGGCGTATGGCTGCTCGTGTGTGCTGCTCACGAACCTCGCGCAAAATAGCGGCCTAAATCGGAAAATTTGTTTAAATTGTCACAGTTTGCGCTTCAATATTGTCCTGGCAAAAACTATGCCTGCGCCATTTATCGGAGCGCGGCACACACAGTCACGCAGATCCGCGAGTACGCAAACAAAGTGGCAGCGTCGTGCATCATCCCAAATTGAAAATATAATTAAAATTTTGAATTATCGCTGGTAAATTAAAATAGCCGCGTGCGGCTCCGCGGAATGTGACATGTTTTATTCATTTATTTATTTAGTTAAATTTATTAAAGTTCACCCCAAATGACGTCATGTGGCGAGTGAGAAGGGGGTGGCTGGTAATGCAGTGTACTCTGACAGTAGCTGATTAGATAGTTGAGTACTCATGGTGCTCGTGGATTCATGGGTATTAGTCAAATGAGTAAGTGGGAGTCAAGAGGTAAATTTGAAAGCACTCTTTGTGACATAATACAGAGAGGACTCCTTATTACTCAGGAATGGTGCGCTTCAGTGGGACTGAACATGAACCCCACAAAAACAACCATAGTGCCGTTCGCTCGGAAAAGAAGTTGCCGCAAATGCATCCAATCAAACTCCGAAATGCGGAGATTAGTTTGTCAAGGGAGGTTAAATATCTAGGAATAATACTAGATTCCAAACTTCTCTGGAGAGCACAAGCGGATTTTGTAACAAGTAAGGCAATCAGAGTATTAAGGGTGTGTAGAAGTTTAGCGGGGAAGACATGGGGTTGCAAACCGTACATTCTGAAATGGAAGTACATCATGATAGTTAGGCCGGTTTTAGCATATGGAGCAGTGGCATGGGCTCAAAGAACCAAATTGCTCACCATGAAGAACACTTTGCACAAAGTACAACGACACTCATATGTATTACCGGAGCTGTGAAAACGTGTCCCACAGAAGCAATGGAAACACTTTTAGACCTTACTCCGCTACATACTATAGTAGAAATGGATGCTAAAAAAACCCTACTAAGAATCGACAAGGAAGGTACTGGCCGCGAGAAAATTTGTAGTAATAAACAACGAGACAGCATCGTAGCCACTATACTCCTCGCGGACCTACCCCAGAGACGACAAAAGGTATAATTTTGAGAAACGCTTCACAGTTGTAGTTGGGAACAAGAAGGAATGGAAACCTGAATTACTTCAAGATATCCTAAAAGAGCATACCTTCAAGTGGTTCAAAAACAGAAGAAGGGATTGGAGTCGGCATATTTGGGCCGAGGGTCAACCACTCCGAAACAATGGGGGAATCACCCAGCATATTCCAGGCAGAGATACATATAATTCACCTCTGTCTTGTCTTTAACCTCCGACGTAACCTTGTGGGACAAGACGTTGCTATCATGTCTGACAGTCAAGCAGCTATAAAAGCACTCAATTCATACGAGATTCACTCTAAACTCGTATGGGAACGCGTAGAGCTTTTAAATAAGTTAGGAAGCCTCAATAAACTCTCCATACTATGGGTCCCAGGACACACTGGGATCCCTGGAAATGAAAAAGCGGATAGTCTTGCCAGGAAAGGGGCAGCCACACCTTTTATTGGGCCTGAACCATTCATTAGCATAGGGGCAAATAGCATAACAGATAAATTAAGACAGGGCCTGAACCATTCTTTGGCATAGGAGAAAAGAGCATAACAGATAAATTAAGACAGGAGGAAAAATCCAGAAGATCACGCTACTGGGCCTCACTACCAAAACAATCCAAAACAATTGGGGACTACAACTGAAAAGTGCAGCTTTATGTCCACAGGTAAGCAAAAACAATTTAAGAACTCTGACAGGTCATCTCACAGGCCACTGTCGTTTAAGAAGCCATCTCATGAAACTGGGACTCTCACCAGTAAACAGGTGTAGGGTCTGCACGAAGGCAGAAGAAACATCAGAGCACCTTCTAATGAACTGCGAAGCCTTATATCGCAGTGGCAAGAAATATCTGGGGCAGAGACATTAGAGCAATGAACCCCAACTCAGTGCTAAGCTTCCTTAGAACTGTTGGACTAATCGAAGACCTTTAATAGGTACATGCAGGAGGAGTACAAGAGATCAAATTGGTCGAGATACATTTTCCTTCTTTATTTCATTCATTCATTTATTCAAGTGGAAGTCTTCACTAAGTGAAAACAGGACTTGAGCTCTTGAGACTGCAAATTAAGAGCACATTAATGAGATTTATGAATATGGACACCAGGGGATATTTTGGTCACTGTTTTTCTGCCGTTTGAATTTGTAATGTTCCCGAGAGTTTTTTGTAGTATCCTATCTAGAAAAAATAAGTACATGGAATGTCGTCATAAGGATGACGAGGCGATATTAACATATCCTATGTGATAGTCCAACCCTGGCCTGGTTTTAGATAAGAATATTATTCAATTAGGTGTTTTGAAAGTTCTCTGATATCAGATCCCATTCTACAAAATATATTTCAAACCAAAGCACCTCTCCCTAAACGGGGTATGGAACAATAGTTACCTCCCAGTTGCAGTGTATTGTTTTCTGTATAGTGTATATCAGTGTATAGTCTTCACATTATGTGTTACACTTGTAAGTATTTTTACCACAGAATAGCTTCGTTAGTAGCCATTTTTTTGCTTTTAGTGTTGAAGTAGAAAGTTGGAACTGGAAGTGAATGTCAAGAAGAATGTACTAAAAGAGGATTGTAGACCACAATTCGGCAGTACTGTTCAAGCCCTCCTGGTAAATATACTAATAATTGTCTTCAGAATCATCAACTTGGCAATTATAGCTCATCATAATCATCAATAGAGCAATTATAGCTCAGAGTGAGCCAATGCTTCCCTTACTGTTGCGCTCCATACGTCACGGTCGTTGCTTCGCTTCTTCGAAATTCATGCTACATAGGTATTTTTCTATATCATCGATAGCTTAAATTGACAAGAGGCACGAGTACTTTATTGTCACAAAATTTCAATGTTTTACAACGCTTCATCTGCCCATCTCCTGGAGGTATTTCGCGCTTTCAGCTGATCAAAATGCGAGAGTTGACGGTCTTCTTTATGATTCTGCGGTCGCCCATTCTGAGTAAATGGCCTAACCACCGCAGCCGCTGCGCTTTAGCGAAACGCAATGTTTTGGACCCTTATCATGTCACGAACTTTTCGGAGCCGAGGTAAAGCTCAGCCATTCCAGGGTTCGTCAACAGAATAAAGACTTCCTGGTTCACAGCAGTGCTCCACTTCGTCAGTGGACGAATTTCATCTTCACAATCAGATGTTCGATTTCGCTGTCATATCCTATTCTATAAGACCCATCAGGTTCTCATATGGGGCCAAATATTCTCCTCAAAATTTTCCGCTCAAAGCGCAAGAGGTTATTCAGTAGTCAGAACTCCAGTTTTGTATTCGTGTGTTGCTGTGCTGTTGGTCTTATAAGAGTCTTATAGATTTGTAGTTTACACGTCCATGATAGCAGTTTGTTCTTGAGTAGTTTAAAATGTGCAAAATAGCTTCTGTTAGTAGCTTGGAGATAAGTGGGTTTGCTTTACTATTTAGGTTCACTCCGAGGTATTTGAAAGTTTCGGCTTTGACATATGTGGGGCCCTACTTCAAGGTTACCGTAGCGAGCGGTATGCTACGATCTGAACCGGCACTAGAAGCTAGTATCGAAAAGACAATATATGCTAATGCTGTATGTAGGGAATTTTTAATTACATTTCACTTTAAATTCTATTCTTATGTAGTCAGAAGATCTGTAGATGAGACTATCCTCATCTTTCACAAAAGATCTTTCAGTCAGAAGATCTGTAGAAGGGTAGTCTCTTCTCTCTTCCATATAAGAAATTTGAGAGAGTAACACCCCCCAATATATCTTCAGATGCCATCTGTCGATTCTGTGGAGAAAGTGACGAAACGTCACTGCACCTGATCACAGACTGCGGACCATTGGCACCAAAAAGCTCAGGTGTTTTGGAGAATATATCTTAGATATAAAACAGGTCCCTCAACTTGGTTCCTCCAAAATATATGAATTCCTGTCGGAAATCAACTTGACAGAAGATCTGTAGATAAGACTATCCTCATCTTTATTGACAATTTTAGTCACAGAGTCCTAATTGAGGATATTGAAGTCTGTTTCAAGCTTGCTTCTCATTTCTGAGACTACTTCCGTAGTTCTATGCCCAAACCTAGCCAAGATACGGGAGCAAGGGAGACAGATATCGAACTCACAGTTTTCCTTCTGGTTATGAAGCTTCCCTTTTACCCTTCACCCTCTTAGAGACGACAAATTCATTCTCATGCAAGCGCAGCAGTTTTGTAGTCTACGAGCGTTCTTTCTGTGGAATTCTCTGATGAGTTTGACATAAAGAAAACGGAGAATTGAGTCAGCCTTCACGAAAGGTGGTGAAGTTCCAGCTTCACAGAAAGTAGTTGCTCCGTGGTGCTAAAACTTTCTACCTCTAAAGCGAGATCAATCTGATTGCTCGGAATGGGCTGATTGCCCAAGTCCCACCACAGAGGATAAATATTACCTGGCGTTGTTACGCAGTGGTATCACAATAGACCCATGGTGGTCTGAGTGAGCTGGTCCGTGGCCCGGCTGCAATGATAACCTAACCTAACCTACCTTGCGCCACGAACTTTCCAACCTGTGCCCGCCGTCGTTTTTGTTTGCGGACACTGCTGCACGGGCAGCAGTTAATTAAGCGCATTCCGTTTTTAACGTGTCGCGCATTCCAAACCGTGCGAGTTCCGCAAAATTTGCATGCCACAAACGCCGAAGCTGCTCAATATGTAAAATTTTAATCAATTTCATTTGCGCGGCCAGCGCTGGACACGCACCAGCGACGACGCCGCTGCACTGCACTGCACTGCGCTGACAAAGGCCATTAGCAGCGCCTCCAATTCTGGTCAGCCGCACGTCTGTCTGCTGCGCGCGCGGAGCTCTGCTCGGCGTTAATATGATTTGCGTTTTTGTGTCCGTTCTGATGGCCCCGAATTTGCGGCGATGGCATTTCTCATTTAATAAACTTTACGCCCGATGAAATACCGAAAGGATGAATTAGTCGCGGCTCCCGGGCTGCAATTGCGCGCACATATTTTTATGAACATATTTCGTTGGGCTTAATTTGGCAAATATGCGTGCGGGTGTGCGTGTGTGTGTGTGTGGCGAGGTGTTAATTCCGAATTTATTTTGCAGTGGCGCACAAATGCGAAATTGATAATTTGTGTAAGCGGAAGGATGAAGTGTTGCTATGCGGAGGCAGGAGGGAATGGGACTGGGCGTGCGACTGGGAATGGGACTGGGAATGGGACTGGGAATGGGGCCGTTGGAGGCAGGTAAATACTCAGTTTATACTTTACCCGGTGCGGTTGGCTTCCACGGCAAAACTGGGCGGCATGAAAAGATGAATAAGTGGCGTTGGATTTCAACATGGTTCTGGCAGTTGTTGTTGTAATACACAATACTACATATTGACTTTTACGCCCTTTGACCCTTGTGCGTTTAATAATGCGTGTGTATTTAAATTTTTAACATGTGGCGGTGCAGGCGAGTGAGCAGAGCAATAAAGTTAATTGCGAAACCGCAACTAATTAATTAAATTAAATCGAATTAAATAAAATTGCGGCTCAGTTACAGCGGCGTTACAAAGGAGCGGGGTGCAGGCGGCGGAAAATCAAAATGGTTTCCGCCAGCGGAGACCCTCCAATGTCGGTGCTCCTGCTAAAGTGCTTTGTGTGTGGCTGTGAGAGTGCGGTGCTAGTGGTGCAGATAACTGTATAATTCGGAACTGGTACTTTCTATTCGTTACTTTCAGAGGTAGTAACTGTGACTCTGTACTCGTTACTCTGTGAAGAGATTTACTCAGTATTTTCGTGGAAGTTTTTCAATGATGTGTCGTTCTTGTTAATAAGATCGGCCATCGGTGGAGTTGACCAATTCGCTCATATAGCTCTGCCACTCGAATAGAGAGATAATGAAGATATGGCAAAGAGCATAAGCAGTCCTTGTCCTGGTTGTGTGTGCCAGAATGTCACCCTTAAGATTAGTCCCCCGGAAATAACAATTACATAACTTAGTTCTCCACGGCAATTTGAGAGAGTAAAACCCCCAATATATCTTCAGATACCATCTGTCGATTCTGTGGAGAAAGTGACGAAAGCTCACTGCACCTGATCACAGACTGCTGACGATTGGCACACAACAGACTCGGGTGTTTTGAAGAATATATCTTAGATATGAGCATGATCTCTCATCTTGATTCCTCCAAAATATACGAATTCCTGTCGGAAATCAACTTGACAGAAGAACTGTAGATGAAACTATCCTCATCTTTCAAATAAATAGGAGCATTACAATAGATCTTTCAGGTCACAATGTATAACACCCTTAAATATATCTATCTATCTATCTATGCACAAACGCTAGTGCGAATAACTTGACCTGAAACTCCTTAACCATTTTAAACTATATTACACTACTCTTCCTAACACTCAAGTGGTCTTCCCCCATAGTAATTCGCATCTGGCGGCCTTGAATTACTGTTCTACACTTTGTTAAAAGATCCTGTTAAAAATAAATCTTGACATTTTCTGAGTGAATAGTAAAGAAGCCTAACAAATCGTTACTTTTTCCTCATCTCTAATGAGTTCAGGTGCGGTGTGCGAGTGCAAATAAATACTGAAACAGAAAAGGCGCGCGGCACACGGCGTACGCGGCAGACTACGTTTAGCTCACCGGTTTGTGGTTGCAGCTCGATGAGATGGCCCCAAATGCTGCGAGCCGCCAGCGTATAGTAACCAATCTCCGCATTGGGATGCAAACCGAAGACGTCTGGCTTGTTGACCAGCGGCAGGAGATCAATGTGGGCTGCAGCAGAATCACAGAGAGGAAGAAGATAGATTAGTGCCTTAGGAGCATGCAGATTTTTTATATACGTACCAATAAAGTCCTCCTTTAGGAATATCTCTTCGTCTGGCAGAGAGTAGTCGGCGACTTCGTCTTTGTAGAAGTGGAACGGTTGGAAAGTGTCGAACAGAAAGTCGCCCATGTACTCGTCCATGTAGGTGCGTGTGATGCGTCGATCGAAGTCGTCGATAACGCGGCCACCGTACATGACCTGTGAGCAGATGAGGGGGATATGGATGCAAGGCTTTACTCGTACTCTCACAAATACACACTCACCTCGCCAATCAAGTACTTCAGGCTGTTCCAGGGCACCACCTCGTTGGCCACTCGGTTTAAATAGGTCTGCAGTATTTCCAGGCAGACATTGAAGTCGGACTCATTGAAGTCGTAGCTGATGTTCCAGCCCAATTTGTCGTATTTGCGCCGTTCCTAGCAATATGGAAGCAGAGTGTCTTAGCAGAGCAGCTGGCAATTTGCTGTCCGAGTGCAAATCGCCAGTCAGCGAAAACAGTTGGCGCAACTTGCTCAGCTACCGCTGCTGCTGCTGCTGCCACCGAAATGTGTGCCAATAATAATTTGCAGCGCAAAAGCATTTTCATTAATAAATCCGTGCGTGTGCATGTGTGGCGAACAATTGAACTCAATTGCGCCCAGCTGCAGTGCCGAGCGGCGTTCACTTGCGACACGGACGGACGCTCACACAAGCAAGCGCAATGCAGCTGAGGAAGCAGAAGCAGAACTAGAACCAGCAGCAAAAGCAACAAGAACAGCAACAACAAATTAGAAAATTAATAAATAAACATTGCCAGAGCAAATATCAAGTTTGGTGCAGCAACAGCAGCAGCAGGAATCGCAGGAGCATCCACTTGGAGCACCGAGAATGCCGAGTGCCGAGTGCCGCAGCACAATAAATAACACGAAATGGACAGCATGGCAAAATACACTCGCTGGCTGGAAATGGAAATGGCATTCATTAAATTTAGTTAGTTCCACGCTTGCTGCTGCTGCTGCTGTTGCTGTTGCTGCTCTGCTGGTGGTGCTCTGCCACCGCTGCCTCTGCTTGCGCGTTTTGGCTGCAAATCCATTTCGTGACGGCGCACGATAAATAAACTAAAATTAAATGAGAAGCGTCGTCGCTGGCGAAATTACTTGCACGACAGCGTGGAAGAAGGCCAGGACGTAGACTAATGGCCTGAAGGCTTTGTGATTGCAGCATTCCAGACGATCCTGGCGCAATTTGAAGAAGGTCGAACGCAGGTTCAGCTTCAGGCCGTTCGGCGGCTCCGTGACAACTGCGAAGAAAAGTGTGAGGAGCGTGTTTAGTGAGTGCCCGGGGGCCGGCCTTACCTTTGAGCGACTTCTGCAGAATGCCAATGGGGAATGTGGGCGTGGGATCCGTGGTGATCCACAAGCGAAAGTCGGGATGTGGCGTGTCAATACGCTCCAAGTACTTCTCCAGCTGACGCACGAAGCTAATGAGCAGATGTCCGTTCTGCAGCATTAACCACTGTCCCAGCCGAATGGCGTTGTCGAGCAGATACAAGGCCATCTTTTATTGTCAGCAGCACGAGGAGTGGGGTGGGGGGAAAGTAAAGAAACAAATTTCAGAAATTACGTAGCAAACAAGCCCCAAACACTCACAACACACACACACGCACGCACTTAGCCCGGTGCTGGTGTCTGTGTACGTGGTCGAGCAGCCGACCCCGCGCCTAAGACGACGTACTCGTAAGTGAGAAAGCGCTGACAGCGCGCAAATCCTTTGGCAGTAGTTGGCCCCCGACATATTTGTGCGTGCGTAAAGAATCCGCAAGCAGGCCATTGTCGCGCATAAAATACAGTCAGGCGAGAATTTGTGGGGCGCACAGTGAGTGGGGCACTCGCATTGCACTCCACCGCAAGGGATTTAGTGCGAGTAGGCAAGCACGGCGCAGTTGAAATTGATGTCGGTAGATACTCGAAGCAGCGCGGGCATTGTGGGGCGACTGTCCGGGGGCCTGGGCGACTACGTTGATCCATGTGACAGTTGTACAATGGCAAACGGCAAATCCTTGCGAAAATAACCAACCAACCAAGCAACTTCTTTATTGGAGTGCGCCGCAGCCTGAACGTAAATTGACATTTGATTGCTTCTGGTGTCCGGTCGCCCGTCCGCCTCCTGTGTCTCCTTCTGTGTGTGTCCGAACAATTGACACAAATTGTGGCCTGGTTTGGGCAGCCTGCGTATGTGCGTGTACGAGTGCGAGTGTGTCTTGGCGTTCTTTCTTACCTTTTCCTGTCCCTGTCCCAATGAAATGTGACAAAAGTTGCCCAGTCCACCGCCGAACTGCTCCGCTAGTTTCATTAAGTCATTGGTGGGATCCGAGCCCGCGCTGAGTATGAAGCACACTGGCACCATGCAGGACGTTTGCTCGTATATGGTGGCGAAGCTCACCACCGGCGGGGTGATGTAGTACTCGTCCATTGTCTCCACGATGTACTGATTTATTGAACGGAAAATTCGATCGACGCGGAAGCAACGCAGGAACATTAATTTCTGTAGGGGAGACAAAGCAGAGCAAAGGAAGGCAAGTAAAAGTACAGATTACAACAGAGAAAACAGCGACGAACGGAAGCAAGGAAGTACACAGCGACGCAGGAGGCAAGAGGGAAGAGGGAAAATGGCAAGAGGCAAGCGACAGCGGAGGCAAGAGGCAAGCGACAGCGGAGGCACATCTAGGCGTGACAGGAGGGTTGCTGTTTTAGTTATGAGACAGCTGAAAAATGAACTGTGAAATCATAACAAGTGGAGTATTGAATTCCAAGTCCGCGCGGCCCATAGCCAAGCAGACGAGCAACTTGCAGCGTCCCATGCCATCAGCTCCGGCACCAGCAGCACCCTCGTCAGCAGGGTTTCTTCTGGTTCTCTCTGTCGTTCGGGCCGCAGCGGCGCACTTAGCCATAAGTGCAAATTGGTCTTGGTGGGCGAGGTGACTCCAGCAACGCTGGGTGCTAATGTAATGGCTCGGAAAATTGATAAATTATGGAAATGCACAGTGCAGCAGGTCCACCGCTGCCGTTGCCGTTGCCGCTGCAGCTACTGCCACAGCGCCACTTCACATTGAAAAGCATATTTAATAACTACAGAAAGGAAGCGATCATAGCGCAAGGAGCAATCGAAACACTCGTACAAAATGCATAATAATAATCTGCAAACGAGCATAAAATATTGTTGAGTGAAATCCAATAACAATGGTGGTGTGTGTATGCGTGGGTATATTCCTCCTCTGTGTGGATGTGTGTGAATTTGTGTGTGTGTGTGTGTGGCGAAATATCTGCAGTACTTTCATTTAACAAGTTTCTGTTGCCAGCACCGCCGCCGCAGCCGTTGTTAAGGGGAAATACAAACATTTTTGAATTGTGTGCTCGGGCATTCGTTATGCGCTCGCCAGGAAGCAGGAAGCGAATCGAATTGAATACTTGCCTGGAAAGGATTGCATTTGACGTTGTATTCGCCCGGGCTGGTAACTTCTTCAGGATTCTCCAAGTCGTACCACTGCCGGGGTGGGAGTATTGGTGGTGTTGTTGATGAAAATTTGACCACGATGCAGAGCACCGATGATGTTGAACGTGCCAGTGACGCAGAGCAAGCGGCACCAAGCATATGTTCAGGCACAATTGAGGGAAGAAAGAGCAGGAGGCGACAAGGAAAGGAAAAGAAAAGAAAAGAATATGTTATGTTATGTTATGTTTTGCTGGTGAAATGTGCAAAGCGTTATGATTACGGACTGTCAACAACACTGCAGGGATTAAGTGGGAACATCTCAATTGTGGCATGGGTGCGAGTAAGTGTGCCACAACTCCCAACAGGAGCAGCTGCTGCAGCTCCATTAAATTTGCATTGATAGAAAAATAAAATGCACATGAAAATGGATTATAAGAAGATTGGAAAAGCAGGGCACCCTACAAGGCGACAATGCGACCGCTACAAGCGGTTGTGGGACACATGAAGCCTTAAAGCGTAGCCACACTAATCAGATTGGCAATGGTTCTCGTGCCTTCAACAGCGATTCGGAACCATTCGCTAGAGGAGGATAGAAATTTTTCATACTACAAGAAGAGTGGGAACGATGAAAGAAGCATTTTTAATGGGGAAAGAAGCATTTTAATGGGTTTTCGCTCTCCTCTGCAGTGGTTACATGCTCCTCCAGTAACTCTCTGAGTCAGAGAGGAACCCTGATTTAAGCCTGAAACAGGATTATGGCATATAAACGGGAGTGGACATTTGAGGAATTGTTTCTCCGTTTTGTGTTCTGAATGATAATTCACTTCGTGGGTACCTCGGACCTTTCTGGAATAGTTTCAAGTGAGAAATTCACATTCGCAAACTTCACTTCTAGTTAAAGCAATTCAGAAACTCAGAAGCCAAAGGGACTGGAAATGTTCGTATTCCAGGAATGGATGCCCACTTGCAAGCAATTTGGCTGAAGCAATTTTGTCACTGGAGGCAAAAACAGTGTCTGCGGCCCCTTTGGGAGCACATAAGCTTTCAAAGTGGAACTTCTCCACCCTTCGCTGAATGCATTTTGTGTCCTGTTCTCAAGTATGAAAGCACTATCCCCACCTAACCGAAGCAAGCGAGGGCGGTTGGGTCTGAGTATGCGAGGTGTACCACTTTCCCCACTTAATCGAAGCAACCCTCACTTGGCTCTGAGTATGCGAGGTGTAAGGCAACCAGCTGCCAAGTTTCCTCTGCGTGTGCCATTTGCAGGCGAATGTACGCGGAAGCTGCTGCGATGAAATTTTCATTTCCCGAAATCTCATTTTGCGTTCGACACTCGTAGTCACTTGCCAGGTGAATAAGTGGACAGCGACCAACATTATTTGCACACATTTCCTACCTCCTTCCACTCGTCTGGGAACCGGCCCAAGTGATCCGGCAGTGTGCCAAATGTATCACTGAATTCGAATGCCAGCTTTAGCAGGTCACTCCAATTCTTATCTGAGAGCCATTTCACGGGACAGGAGCGTTCAGTTTTCGACAATGACACGGAGCCCTTGATGAAGAAATCCAGTTCCAGTTGCGTGACTTGGCCTTCGCTGCGAGCCAATTTCGTCGCAATTTGGAAGGAGAAGAGCAGCTTGTGTCGCTCGAAGATGCCCGTGCAGCCGTACGAGTAGATGTTCTCCGTCAGGGTTTTGATGATGTTGCCCAGACGCTTGACTAGCACAGTGTCTGGCACCGCTTTTCTCAGCGAATAGCAGAAGACGTCCAAGTAGGCGGCCAGGGCGTATTGATACATGCTGTTCACGGTCGACATGTCCGAGAGGGCGAAGAAGAGCACGGCGCCTCGTTTGGCCACCGGTCGGTAGCCGTCTCTCAGCTTCTCAATGTCGCGTGCGGTCTCCGCCGCCAGACGCAGCTGCTGCGTTACCGCGGACGCTTTTGTCTTTGTGTTCTCGAGCGTCTCGATCAGTTCGACGTTGTCCAGCATGTTGCCCGTTGAGGTGGCCAACTCGCGCAGCAGCGAGTCCTCCAGTTGCTGCAGCAACTGCTTATTCTCACTGGTTTCGGTGATGAGCATCTCGCGCTGCTGTTCCAGATCTGGTCGTTCGGCACGCACCACCACACTGAGCAGCTGGTCTTCGAGTCCCGTCTCAGTGACGGTGTAATTTATCACAGTTGCCTTGGCGAACACGGCAGGATCAAATTTGGGATTGGCAAACTTTGTCGTCAAATAGAGTCGGAAATTGGGATCGTAGTCTACTTCCTTGTCTCCCAATACCACGAATTTTCGGCCAGACACGAGCTGTATATTCTTCTGCAGCACATCGTCAATGACGGGATCAATGTAGTCGTCCACATCCTGGAACAGCACAGGGAGGCCGTACATTATTGACATTTCCAGCTGCTTTAGGAAGTCGCTGTCGCTGAATGAGAGCACTTTCAGGTTGTTGCGTGCCTCACGTTTGCGGATCCATTGCAGCGCCTGAAGTTGCGGGTCAACACAGAGGGGAAATCGGGATGCTCTGACCGTGAGGATGCCGTTTTGAAGCGAGAGCTCGTCAGGCGGCAAGCCTTCAGAGGTCCATGTCGACACTTCGACGTCTGTGGTCAAACTATCATCTATGCGAAAGGGCAATTCTATGGGTATATTGCGGGTGGTGATGTCGTCCAGCCAGTCGTCCATAACCATGGTTTTGCGGAACTCCCAGGAGAATACACCGGTGTAAGCCAGGAAGGAAGCACAGACCAAACACTGTCCAATCATTGCGATGAGCTGTTTGCCGTAGTTCTCATAGTCGTGCCTCCAGCGCAGCCGTTCAGAACTGAGGCCGCTGATCAACTTGTCGGACGCAATCTACACAGGAAACGAGAGACATGTTTGGAGTAGTATCAGTAAAAATCAAATATACCACCGTACCAGTCGCCGCTCCGCTTCCTGCATCATCTCAGTCAGTGCCTTCATTTGCTTCATCGACTCCGCGTATTTGTGGTTCAGGAGATTCAGAGTCTCTTCGAGTTTGGTGATTTCCTGATTCAAATGATTCAGCATTTTGATTTGTACTTCCTGCTCCTGTACCAGGAAATCCACACGCTCCTTCTTCGGCTTCACTTCTCTGTAGACTTCAAAGAACCCGATAACAGCGCGCACAAACTTCAGCAGCCCAGCACCAGCAACGGAGATCTTTTCCATCTCGTCCAAATTTTGGGTCTTCATGTGGGCGCGGCAAGCGTTGATTTGCTTAGCCGTTAAAGCTTCGCAGTCCATCTCCATCAAGCTCCGCAAGAAGGACACGTCCGACATCATGCCCTTCGCCGCCTTCCAGTTTATCTCCTTGACGCCTTTCAGTATAGCCACGCATTCGCAGACTACTTGCACTTGAGGCGGCGGAGTGGCGAACGAGCGAATTTCGGTGATCTGCGCCTTGTCCAGATCGGAAAGCGCTTTGCGCGCCTCTTCAAGAGCCGGCATGGCTTCAACTAGAATAACCTCGGCCTCCTCCTTCTCTATGGAGATTTGCTTGCCTTTTATTTCGACTTCAACAGACTTCTCGGACGCCTCCTCCTTCTTCACATTCGCCTGCTGTGTTGATGTTTCAATGTCCACCAGCATGGCCTCACATTCAGCCGCGGCTTTGGCCACATTCTGCTTTTGTTCTGTGACGATTATACGGAGTTCTTCGATTTGTTGGGCTGCCTCATCGATCTTTTTTATGCCCTCCTTCAGCCGCAGTCGCTGGGTGGTAATGAAAACATTTTTCTCCTCTGGATGGTTGGAAGATTTAATCAGTGGAAGTAAACAAGTTACGGGATTCTACGCATACTAACCCAGCAGCTTGAGGTAAGTGGTTATGAAGTCCAGGTAGTGCTTAGGCGTGACGTAATTGTTGCGCCGCAACTTCACTAAGTACTCCTTGGAGTACTCCAGTACAGAGCTGTGCACGTGCACCACGTGCTCCATGATATCCTCACGATGCACGGATGGAATCTGGAAAGGAACAGACTCATGAGGTGTTGGAAGACAGATTACGCATTAATGCACACCAAGGCGTGTTCGGTCAAGTACAGTTTTGCCACAGCCGAGAGCGCCTGCTTGGGCCACGGGTAGACCCAATCAATGTAAGTGCTGCCTATAAGACCCGGGAAACTCCGGCAGCGGTTTCGCAGCGCATCGCCAGAGGGTGACATACTCAGCACCACGTGCAAGTTCTCAGCGCAGGTGCGCAGAAAGTAGGCCCAGACTGCGTCCCTACAAGATTCCACGTGAAATAAACATGAAACATAATTTTTGGAACGAACCAACCTCGATGCAGAGAAGCCTTCCTGCTCGGCCTGAGTGCGGCATGCATTTATCACTGAATCCTTTTCGTCGTCCGGGAACAGCGCCGGCACCATGCCGACCGTCAGAATATTGTTGATGAGCTCCAGGAAACCTTCCTCCACGATCTGCAACGATTGCCAGTGGGCATTCAGCGTATGAGCAATTGACGCACTGCACCTACCTGAGATGCGGTGAATAGGAAAGACGTTTTCTTCTTGTTAACCCCGGCCAAGGTGTACAGCTTTTTCAGATCCTCACGGAAGGCTGCTTCGTTATAACCTCGCGAAATGGTGATTTCGAAAACATCGCATTCTAGGAGAGGAAGCTAGTGAAAAGTGGACTGGAGAAGTTCAGTTGGAAACGCACCTGCTGCGAAAGAAGCCAAACGCGTAATGCTCTTCTTGCCACACCCGCCCACACCCACCACCATTATGTGACCGCGGTGCATGCGCAACGTACGATGCAAACGCGTCAAGTGCTCCAAGCAATCTTCGAACAGTACTAAGTTCATCTTAGCCTTGCGCTCCGAGTACTCTTCCAGTATCTGGAAGTGGGGAAATATGAAAGAAAAAGGTCGCCGCCATGCAACTATAACTGGTTACCTCAGCGAAAATATATTCGATGGCCTCGTAGTCGAGCATGTCCTCGTAGAAGCGCGGCTCCGACTCGTTGACGGCATTGCGAAAGTCTCCAAACAGCACGGGATCCCGCAGCACGTAATCGCTCAAGACGGTAAACGTCGGCTGCAGGCCAAACTCCCCCTGGTCTTCCGCCATAGTCGAAACCGTCGATTGCCGCACCGCTTGAGCCGGTTCTACAAAGAATTTTCAACAAGAGAAGTGATAAAAGGCACTTGCGAGGCGAGTGCGGATGACGGCAGCGCTCGCATTTGGGAGATATCATCATCAGCAACAATAAGAAACCGAACTATTATTTCCATTGCCTCACAAAGTGCACACCTGCCGACCCCCGCCTCCGTGCACACGTGCAAAAGAAATTTACTTACGCAACGCTTCTGGATCGACGAATCCGTGCTCCACTTCATACTCGGAGGGAAAGTTCTTCCGCACCTCATGTTCTATGTGCTTCTTCATCAATTTGATATCCTGCACATAGACACACCCAACGAAGTGGCGATAAATGGCGTTAGTATGCATATTGACGAAAGTGGAATGGGCGTGAAGGTGTGTTGTATATAAAATGTGTGTGTGGGAGTGTGAGTTTGTGTGGAGTGTGAGTTTGTGTGTGCTCGGCTGTCTGTGGCATGTAATTGACTGTAATCTGGAAGTGCGTACTCGCGAAAGGAAGCCGCGCTGCCGAGCTCATAAGCACGAGAGGGGTGCGAGAACGGGTGCGAGAAGCGAGTAGGAGTATCTGCAAGTGGTGCCAATCAATCTGCGGAATCGTTAGAAGCGGAAGAGTACTCCGCAGTAATTTGTGCGTCTTTGTTTACTTAAACATTGAATTTAAATCGAATTCACATTTCAATTGCAGTCAATTTGCTAACGACATCAATCAAGCGCCATCAGTTCAGCGGCAACGAAAACGCTGCTGTGTAGGTGTGTGTGAGGTGGGAAGAGTTGGTGTGGCGTGGTTGGGAAATGTGCGTGGGTTGGCAGGAGGAGGCTCAACTTACGTTCTCCGAAATTAATCGATCGCATATAATTCTGGTGAACTCATTGCGCCAAACGCGAATCAGTTGGCGCAGTTCTTGGAACAGATTGGCGCGAATCAGCAGCATGCCGGCGAATATCCTAGAAAGGTCCTTCAGGTTGAAAATATAATGGAACTTGGAGGGTGTTGGAGGCAAGTCGACAATTACGATCTGTGTGGAAACGAAAGAGAGAGAGACGCGAATTATTCACAATTTATCAGGGCTATCAGCAAGGACACACACAACTATAGTCCGGGGATGTGAGTGGGGAGATTTATAGATTTATGCAGTGCCCTTCTCGAGCGGTAAATTAGAAGACTGCAACCGAGAGCGCAAAAACTGCATACAAATCAAGTTTATCTTAATTTCCAATATGCATTCAAAAGCGCCTCCTATGGTGGCGCTGCCATTGTTGCAGCCACAGTGTCGGCAACAACCAAGACGCAATAGGCACTCACTTCTCTCGCACTCACACTACCAGAGCCGTCTTCAGCATTATCAACTTCGATGGGAGCTGCTCTGAGAAACGACACTACCGTTCGAATAATTCATTTTACTCCATTTCGCTATGCATTAAAATCTGCAGCAGCCACCGAGCAAGGACACGCTCCAGTAGTGCAGGTGCGAGTAAATCATTTCTGGCTCCAGTGCCTCCGAAGCCCGAGAAAACACAGCACACAAGCAATGCTCATATACTCGTGCTCGTGTCGAGGCTTCTATCACTGGCTCCTTGTGCCTGAGCATGTGTGTGTGTGTGTGGTGTGAGTGTAGCGGCAAACCGAGGAACACTCTGAAGCAGCGCCCGACAAATACATTTTTATCTCAGAAGCAATGAAATGCGATAATATTTTAGTGTCAACAATTGTTAAAAGTGCCATAAACTAATGCAATGCCAACCGCAGCGGCAGTGACAGAGACTGCGACGGCGACAGCGACTGCGGCTGCAGTGGCAACAGAACCAGAGCCTTTTGCCTTAGACGCGTGGCGACGATGCAACAGGAGCACTCAAGCATGAATTCCTCGAGCGCTGCAATGCCACAGCTCCACCGTTCGACGCTAAACTACTCTTAGCGGCCAGGGGAGTCGTCTGTGGATGCTCAGTGCCTCATCCGGATTTGAGCATAATCGAACGCTCGTGGTGTGACAAGCAAAGTACCCAGTGACGCCATCCAAACACGGGCAGCATGAGCAGAAAAGAAAACTCCGAAAACCGGCAGCGCGGCGGAATGCCCAAAAATGGCCACTCGAGCAGGGCGCAACCGACTGCGCCTGATGGTCCGAGCGCATTTCACCCTCATTGAATAATTTCGATTTTGAATAAATGATGCTGGCGTCGAGGAGCAACGATTATGAAAAATTGTTGATATTTGCATATGTAAATCGGTGGCAATAAATTTGGGACTGTGCAGCAAAGGAAAGTGCAGCCCGAGCACGAGAGTGGCCAGTGAGCACATTGCTACTCTCACCCAGCCCCGGCCGCGCCTTGCTGGGTGGAGGCACGAGTACAAACCTTAAACAAATTCAGCGTCATTTGCACGATGACGTCCGCCATGGGCACTAACTTCGCATCGAAGGCGCTCTGCGTCAAATGCCCCTTGAAAATCGAAACGTAGATTTGCATCAGCGACTCATCGCTGGGAAAGACGATGTTGTACACGGAGAACATGGATATGAATCGGGGATCCACCTCGTTGCGGCCGCCGCCAGCGCAACCCATGGCCGCGTAGAATGTCAAGTCCTTGAATTTTTTCCAGTTGAGGTCCTTATCACGATCGTACATGCCGCCACGCTCGAAGAACAGCTTCAGCAGAGCGATTGGCTGCTGGGTGCCGTATCTGCATAGGAAAAGAGAGCAATGAAAAGGATCAGGATAAGGGTCGACTTTCACTCAGGTGTAGTTGGCACACATTACGCAGATACTGCAGAGATAATGAGAAACCCCAATTGTTAATGTATCAAGCAGATGCCTTCGCATTGGTTGGAACAGATCCCTCTTCTTGAAGACAAGCTGACCTTATATAAGTCTTACTATACTAGGGATGCATCCTCACTTTATTAACACACTTTTTTCCAGAGTTAGGATAACTCAGTGGAATATATGAGGAGTATTTATGGGAGGTCATGCCGAGTATTGCAGCTACACCACAATCATATACGTGACCCTCAGAAGACTTTGATAGGATTAAGAGATGGCAGGGGAAGTTAGCGGAGGGGTTAACTAAGAGCATCTCTCTTAGCACATACGTAGCTTTTCAGAAGGATATCAGTTAGGAGCCATTAATGAGATGGTTTCACAACCAAATCAATCTCCAGTGTGGACAGAAGAAAAATGGAAAACAAGCTCAATGACGTGAAATTGAATTCTCTAATTTGTTGGAATCCTATTTCGGATTTGGCCTCGTTGCCTTGAATAAATTCATGCCAAAATATGAGTTCTCAATTTTCAGTTGAAAACAAGACTTCTAGAATCGACTCTCGGTGAATCATTTTCAATTTTGCAAATAATTCCCCAAGACTGTGGCAGTGGCAGCCACAAACTCCATCATGGCACTGCTCACTTTAAATATCCTTTAGAGAGCATATCGCCGGACTCTCCTTTAGTTGGTCAGCAGAAGGAATGCCACATTCAATAAACTTCAAAATCTGACACTGAGCACCCTTTCAAAGCTACTCCAGCCGAGACTCCTCTGCAGCGGAGCACGTGTGAACACTCAACATGTTCGCACATGTTTCTAATGCACTCGAAGCAATAAAATTTCGAGAGTTGAATGCAGGCGATATTTACTCGGGTGTTCTGCCGGTACCAGTAACCGACCCAAGCAGCCCCGGAACACTGGGTAAGAGTGATAGCAGGCCACAGGAAGAAGGCATGAGGCAGCAGGCAGCAGGAAGATGGCAGGAGGCAGGAGCCAGGATGGCTGCTACGATTAATCATCTCAGTTTGAGGCGAGCGCATTTGTTTGGATTGGCAAAAACTGCCGAAAAGAACACACACAAACACACAAAGAGTGCACCGTAATGCAGCCGGAGTCGACTGGTCTCGTACTTACTCATCGACTTGTGGCATATTCATGTCATCAATAAAGCAGGCAATTTTCTTTCCAATCGGCGGCCCAAAAGTGTCCTTTGTGCGCTTCTCCACAGATGCCTCGAGCGTGTGTTGCACATCCAGTGATGAGGTTCTCGATGAGAAATTAATATTCAATATGATCTGCAAATAGGCAAAAACACAATGCAACAACACCAACAACAACAACAACATCAAAATCAACTGCAGCTGCAGCCATGCCTGCACCAACAGCGGCACAGAGTTCATTAATGTGCCACTGAGGCCGTGGCTGCAAGCGAATCTTTGGGTTCTGTCACATATTCGGCCACTCACATTCACACTTGGATTCAGATGACGCAGATACTGTGAAATCATGGCCGTTTTGGAGGTGCCCGCCTCGCCCACCAGCAGCACTGGTCGCTTGATCTAGTCGGCAGCAGGAGCAGCAGCAAAGCAAAAACAAACAAGAAATGGTAAAAGAGTTATGAAAATGTGCCTGCAAGCGGCTCTTTAACTCCCACATACCTCGCTCATCAGCGACAGTATCCTCTCCGTCCTGGTGCTGTCCACAGTGGGCACGAGGATTTCGCTGAAATTCACAGCAGGGTCATGTACGTACTCGGGCACCAGCCACTCCCAGGCGATCCAGGCATCCTGTGGTCTGTTGTAGAAGTACTCGTAGAGCGTGGGCTTTGAGGTGGGCAGCTGGCTCCCGGTGGCCGGCTTCTCGCGGGTGTCCGTGACCGACGGAAAGCCCGCAATCCGCTTGAAGAACTCATCGAACACCAGCTGGTCCTGCTCGATGAGGCAGGCACCCATCGAGCCATACACGCACTGCAAATGGGCAGCAGTGAATACACGCAATGGACGAACAGGGTCACTCGCTGCCCACTTACCTGAATGAAGCCGCACTCCAGAGATTCCCGGTCGTAGACAATTGCCGGCGGTGTGTCCGCGGTAGGGTTCAGCGTGGTGGCGAACAGCGGCAACAGAGCATCGAACATGTGGCAGAATTGCACCACCATGTTCAGCTCCGTCTGCAGGATGACCATTTTGAGGGGATTGCCTTGGGTGGTGCCATCGATGCCCTCCAGTATGAATGCGATTGACTGCATTATTAGTTTCTCGTAACAGTCCTGCAAAAGCAAGCGGTAAATGTGTGTTCCGGTCGTATGAGGCATTGCAAGAAGGTCACCTGTAATACTTCGTGCTCCTTCTCCGGGCGAGTCAGCACCCAGCGCTGCCAGTAGGGATTGTATCGGAGGTTCTTCGGATCCACGTACACCATGCCAGCACGCGAGACAGTGGCCGGAGAGGCATACCACAAGTTGCCGACCTGTTGGCAGACACGGAAGTGAGCAAGCATTAGAAGTTATTTTGGAGCATAAGGATTCAGCTGAAGAGAGCTCATTAGGAAGCTTGCTAGCAGTGGGTGGCCACAAATGCCACCCGTATGGGCTGTTGCACTTCACTCACTGCACCTTGCAGGAGCTCATCATCATGCGGGTGGGCCTGATTGGCGGCGCTCCCCGGACTTACCTCAAACAGCAACGCGCAGTAGCTCTCCAATCTGATGCGTTCGCCATTCGCCAGTGTCAGCAGCTTATTGTCATCCATAACAGAGTTCATGTTTTCAATCCAGAGTGCATCAACGTCACCATCAAAGCAGATATAGCGCCTCTCCTGCGGGAATGCATTACGGTGATTGTGTTAGTTTGCCACCGCACGGATGCAGTTGCACAGCGGCAGCAGCCGCAGGCACTAAACCCCGTTGCGCGATGCAGGTGGCATGTTTTAGAGGGATCTGTGAGTGCCAGGATTATAGTCGGCGTAAAATGAATGGCTGGATGAGCCACCAGTTCGGGTATGAGGGTGGCGCGTTGCCACGCACAACAGCCTGGCAGCAGGCTCGCAGGAGTCTGTACGCCGGGCTACGTTAGAGCGGGGGAGGTGCGAGTGGGAGCATTGTTTCGCGACGCAGCTTTGCAAAGGGATTTATTAGCGAACACTGCAATTTCTGCATGCATGGCACTACCGGGAGCACCTGCCAACAAAGTTGCCTACAATGGGGCTTGGCAGCAGTGCTGAAGTGCAACTGCTGCAGGAGGTGGAGGAGGGCGAGCTGAAAAAACGCAAATGCAGCCGAAACGGATTTGCGCATCAAACGAATATGAATGAATGTGGTGTGACTTTGATGCTTAAAGGATTTGCCCATTGTAGTGAGATTAGCATCGCTACGGTTGGAGTAAATCCGATGTGCATTATGAGTATGAAGAGCATGGTTTGGGTGGGGTGGGGTTAAGTCTGCCTCTCACTCGTCATGTGGGAATGCTAGAAATGTCGTCCACACAAACAGTATTGAAAGTTAACAGAGTTAACAAATTGCCAGGGTTTTCAGGGTTGACTCAACACTCCTCTTTTATGTGTGCATGTGCCTTGAAGGCAATTTACCGCAGGGAACACTTTTAAAGTTGTACGGTTTCAATATTTAACATCGTTTCAGACTCTTCATTTTCGCCGCTGAATTTGAATTCAAATGAACACATTTCAAGTTCATGTTCACCATGCCCCAAAAATACATAAACATTTTACTTACTGTTTAAATCCAACGCCAAGGTTCATGGCAACGCTTACCTCCCTTTCCGTGGGCTTGTTCATCTCTCTGAATATGTTCGAAAACAATCCATCAATCCAGTCGCGCGTCTCCATATCGAGATATCCGTACAACTCTATCACCGAGCAGGCCTGCAACGTCAATTCAAATACAAAAGAGTAACAACGACAATAATAATAAACAATTCTAGGAAACAACAGCAGGGAGGAGGGTGATCGGAATTCATCCAACACCGCACAAAAAATTTACCAAAAAAGGGAGAACAAAATGAAATATGCATAAAATTGTTTACAAATTAACGAAATGCAAACGAGTAAACAAACAAACAACAACAAAAACAACAACAACAGTACGCGAGAGAGTGGGCTGGAGCGGGGCGGGTGGGTCGTTGGGTGGTAGGTTGTTGCGGACAAATTAAAATGTAAAGAGTGCAGCTGCGACCAAGTGCATTGGTTGGAATGTGGTGATGTATGCTGATGACTGGTGCAGGAATGTTGGGTCTGTGAGGAGGATGAGGGGAGGTGAGGTGTGGTGAGGGGTGGTGATGGACTGAGGGCAACAGCAAATATATTTGCATTCGCTTTAGCACAGTATTCCACTGTGTTTGGTATGAATAGACCAAGCTTGATGCCTGCTTTAAGTGACCGGTGCGGACAAACAGGAACAAAAATGAGGGTATAGAGCTCGTATAGAGCAGAGACACCCGCAGCTCCTCTGGCAATAGGCTGCAGTGGAATATCTTTAGTTCACTTCAGACAAAGGCAGACTTCTCAGTGTCTATGTCATTAATGGAACAGCAATCCGGCAAGAATTGAAGCTGCCTCTTTAGATTATCTTAGAAAGCATTCTCCCAATTTTCTTGCTTTTACGCGAGTAGCCACCATCTGCATTCTCCACACCTATGGATAAGGGAATGAGTTACCAGATGAATAGAAGTATTCTACACTCAATTTGTCCTTTTTTGGATGGATCGCCATTTGCCCAATTTGCATTGGGAATATAAAGAAAGTAGACTGACAGCTTATCTTCTTAATGGGGCCGATTTTGACAAAGGAATTCCTATTGCCTGAGTACTGGTGACCAGTTCACGTCCCATTGTGGCTCATGGTGCACCATTTAATGCTGCAAAATGTCAAATGTAATTACGCTCAGTGCATAAGTTCGGGCCCTGCGTTTAGCCAGCAGGCAGCACAAATAAACGCTCTGCTCGAGCATCATCAACGGAAGCCGCACCGGCGAAAGGACAAAGCGATTGTTGCAGGCGGACGCTGTGCTGCGCTGTGGAGCGAGAGGAGGAAACAAAACAGAGACCGTGGCAGCTGGCACAAAAGCCAAGTGTTGCACGAATTAAGCGAATGTCCTCCTCGCCCGCCCTCTCATTCACCCGCTGTTGACTTACCTTGGGGTTAAGTGTGATGCACTTGGTGGGCAGGCCCAAGTGGGTTTGCGCTTTAATTAGTGTATTTAAGACGACGGTCTTGCCACCACCTGTTGGCCCCACAATCATGGTGGAGTGGCGTGTCATCATCGTCTCGTACAGCTGCACCACTTTGTCCTCCTGCTCGACGGGGCCGCACACAGCACACACACACACACACACAGCGGCGACAAAGGCCATTCACCAGTCCAGTGTGGTACGGTTCGGTTTGGTTGGCAGTGTTTTCGTCATTGTTGTTGGGGCGAGTTGATGAGTTCAGTGCCGGCAGCGTTGTAGGGGCCATTTGCATCACAGCGTGTCGTTTTGTTTTGTGGATTGAGTTGAGTTGGTTTTTTGTTTTTTGTTTTTAATTACAGTGAAAGAAAAGGAAAGGAAAGGAAGAAGAAAGAAGACGGCATGAGCAAAGGTGTGTCATTTTTGCTTTGTTGGTCAACGCTCAATGCTGAACGTTTCAACGAAACGTTCAACGTTGCACACGCTGAGCGACATTTCCTTCCTGCATTTGCGATTATTTTCCACAGAGCGCAATTTACAATGTGTCAAAGTGTCAACGCCTGGGAAGGACGAAATGGATTCACATCACAGGAATTTCAGAATTTAGAATGTCAAGAGACAATGACAATAACAGCAAAAACAGCAGCAGCAGCAACAACAAGAAGGTAATTGCGTACAGGGACTACAAAGTGTCCCCAGCGACGGAAATTAGTGCACAGATGAGGTTGTTGCTTTAGCCCAGTTGGCACTTCCCAAAGCCGGAAAGACGACGGCAGCTAAAGTTTAAGTTTGAGTGACGAGCTGGCTCAGCTGAGGCAGTGGGAGGTGTGTGGGCAGCCGAATCCTTCAAAGCGAACTTTGAGGTAATCGTTTGGTGTGGCGTTTTGTTATTGTTTTGTTATAGCGCCACTTTCACTGAATGTGTTCGACACAACGCAAATGCAGGAGCCCAGCGTGCGCGTGTATGACGGTAGAAGTGAATCACCTGGTCGGGCAGCAGCACATATCCATCGTGAACCAGTATTAGACGAACGGCAGCGTTAAAATCGGGGTAGCCAACTCTGGGACAGTCGATGCCGGGGAACAAATCCTGTGAAAAAGAAAGAAATAAAGGAGAGCTTTTAAAGAAGTTGGTAAACAGTTGAAAATTGGTGAGGACCAAACGGGATTTGACCCTTTTGACATAATGTGAGGTTTACTGTGGCGAGGTGAAGCTAACGACTGCGGATGAAACATAACTGGACAACATTTGAATCAATGTGAGCAATGTGAGAATATAGGAAATGTTTAAATGAAGCCAAGAAACATCTTCACTGAGGGCAAAAAGGATTTAAAGCAGGAAAAAGGAAATATGTAGTAACACAAAATAAGAGTGTGATAGAATAACCTTTCGCTGAAATGTGTTTTCTAGATTTATATCCTTTTTATTCTAGGTTTGTGACTAAGGACATTTTAGTCCTGGTTTTGTTGAATACTGATTTTCATTTATGTTTGCTTGTGTATTGATTCAAATAAACACAAGGAAAAAACTGGTCGACTTATTTTGTATAGCTATGTTCGTTGGTAATACTCACAAGGAGGCGTGGTAGGTATGGGCATTTACATATATATATATATAAATGTTCAGGAATCTGAGTTGAGTTGCTTCTTGTCTGTCTGCTCGTGTATGTCACACTTTTTCCAGACTTTCTGAAGCAACTTAATGGAACTTTACAGCATATTCTGGTTAAGACTCGTACCTAGCTCACGCCTACCTCCCATATCCGCAACTGTTGGCAACTCATTTAAAATTCCCGCCAATTCCACCTAATTTAATAACGTCAAAATTCGGGAGTGAGGTACAAAATGTGGAAATGTGGTACAGACCACCATGCCCACAATTAACACATGTCCGTAACTTAAGACCTACACAAGATTTATGGATGGAATTCTGTATAGCATACTGGGGCATGTATATGAGATGCGTGGAGTCGATTAAAGGACACTCCTACTTCCCAGATACGTAACACCAGAGACATCAGTTTGAATCACTTCCATATTTGACATTTATATTGATAACATAAAACATAAATATGAAATATGCCCTACTCCCCAGGGGCCTTTTCTATGTCCTCTGCCCACAAGTATATTATTTAAATTCATATCTACACAAGATTCACCAACAAAATTGTCTATTACAGTGAAAAATTGGAGACTGAAACTGATTGTTCATCAAAGGCGAAAAATACATCAACTGCCACTCCCACAATATGATATATGTTCCTAACAAGTAATAATGTTTAGAATTAAGTTATATTGAATTTATTTCCACATGCCCATGGACTCACATGCCCAGGGATTCACATGCCCAGGGACTCACAGGCCCGTGGACTCACATGCCCATGGACTCACAGGCCCATGGACTCACATGCCCATGGACTCACATACCCATGGACTCACATGCCCATGGACTCACATACCCATGGACTCACATACCCATGGACTCACAGGCCCGTGGACTCACATGCCCATGGACTCACAGGCCCGTGGACTCACATGCCCATGGACTCACATGCCCACTTCTTCTATGAGCGAAGTCAGTCTAACCCATCTTCAGATATCTTTACTTATTTTGTAAGAAATCAGTATCAACTTTGGAAGGCTTCCCAGAAGCTGTTCATCCTACTCGCTTCCATAGGAACTGTCTTAAGCAGGCGGACGTAGCAAACGTTAAAAACAAAGAAGCTATTTTCTCCTTAGTGTGGCATAACTCCAATGTGGTTCACTATCTCCCAAGACCACGCTGCTGTTGCTATCATAACAAATGAATGCTAAAACCCGATTAGCTTTCAAAGAACTTTGATCATATTCTAAGTACTTACTATCATTTACATTTCACATTGCATTTTGTAGAAGAGCTCATAGAAGATTTTCTTCCAGATGCAATGCTGGAATAGCTTATTCAACTATAATACAAATAGGATGCCTTCCTCAACTGAGCTAAAGATGAGCAATAGTGGCTATATTTGTATTTGTACCATCTTTGAATGGAGAATTCATGGTAATATTATTGAATAATCACTGCAAAAGGGTCACTCTTTTCCGTTGATTATATTGAAGGTTTTACGTCTCATGACCGAAAAATCGTCCCTTAATAATATGCCTGTAATATTTAATTGCCCCCGCTCTGCACATCCTCAAATGCCTTAAGAGCCTCAAAGGATTGCTTACGGATTTCGAGCGTGATTATCGCCGGAAATAATTACGGGTTGCCATTTATGTTGAGGCGGAATAGCAACCATTGCCGCTTTCCACACCTCTGTCTCCGGCCCGAGCACAGTTTAAAAAAATACCCCACACAACGCTATTGGAAACTGTGAAATTGTAGGTACTCCCGGCCTGGCAGCCTGGCAGCGAATGCCTTGGGGAGCCACTAACACCGCTTAACGAGTGAAAACTTGACACAAACTTGCGCACCCACACACTCACACGCTACGCAGCTCTAAGCCACGTTATCCTAGCAAATTTAATTACGTCATATGCACATAACCGTAAATGTGATTGTGTGCTTAGCGCAAATGCACACCCGCGCGCGCGGCTCTGTGCTTGGTCTGGCAGTGAGAGCCTTACCTTAATAAGACCTAAAAACAAAGGCACATCCTCAAAGATAAACTTGGGAAAGTTCATGTCACGCAGCACACGCATCAGCACGACGGCCTCGGGCAGCTCCTCCGAGTTCCGCTTCATGACGCCCGCCATGCGCAGCACCGAATTCAGCGAGCGCAGCCCCCAATCGTAGTGGAACTGCTTCGATAGCTGCTGCTCCGCCAGCGAGTACAGCACCGTCATCTTCTTCGCCAGAACCTTTAAATAGTAATTATTATTATTATTGTTATTTGAATGTAGAGAAATTTTGAAAGCGGTCTCCTCCCACACCTTGCTCCCGCCCTCGATGCTTCACGCACCCTGCCGCCACATTGAATTGTGGCAACTCTTAATAATATTATTGTTACGGCGTGGCTGGCGAATATGCAGAAAAGGTCGTAAAGTGATTTTAAATACCGCTTTCAGGCAGAGCCACATAACGAGCAAGTGGGAGACTGCTGGGGAGGAGATGGAGCGGTGGTAGAGTGCAAAATTGCGAAGCATTAAATTTAATACCACTCGCGAAGGTTGTAGTGATAATGTAGGAAGGCGGGGGTGGGGGCAGCAGGGACATAAAGCTTAATGAGACTTACTTTAGCCGTCAGAAACCCGTCGGAGAAGAGTGAAATCAAGCAAATCAATTCCAAATCCGGCTTAATGCAGGTCACCGGACGGAAGAGCGCCTTCACCGATTCAGGCAACTCGGTTCTGCCAGCGTAGCCGGGGTTCATGGTGACAAAGACGCCCACCTTTCGGTCGATCCTTATTTCGTTGCCCTCAAACTGAAACAATGAAAACGAAGCTCGTCAGTTTGCAGTTTAATGTCCCGATTAAGCTGAGGCAGAAAAGCAGTTCCGACTTACAATGAAGCGTTCCAATCTCCGCAGCAGTGCATTGCGTATAGTCTGCAATTGGGAGGAAATGACACTCAGCACGGAGATGTCGATGCGGTTGAATTCATCGAAGCAACCCCAAGCGCCGCACTGAGCCAGCCCGGACAGAATGGTGCCAACTGCTCGGAAATCCATGCCCTCGCCGCAGTTCGTCACCACGCAGAGCAGCGCCATCGCTTTGGCCAAGTCCTTGACAGTTTCGGTCTTGCCAGTGCCTGCCGGACCCGCGGGTGCGCCGCCCAAATTCATGAGCAGCGCCTGCGTTACGGTTAGGTATATGCGATCCGTCAGCGGCGTGATCACCAGCCGTCCATTTAAGCCCATGTACTCGTAGCCGTACTCGAACTGGCCCGAGCACTGCACCACCATCAGGTTGTCGTACAGACGCATCCAGTAGAAGCGCAGCTGGCTCTCCCAGCTGAACTCGCCGGCGTCCAGCACGTTGTCGCGCACGAACTGCTCGATTATGTCGCGCGCATGCACGTCGATGGTGGTCACCGTCTTGAATTTGAGCCGGTCGTTTCGCGTCAGGTTGGAGCGCACCTTCAGCACAAGTTCCTCGATTTGCAGGTTCTGCTTATTCAGGAAATCCTTCATGGCGCGCATGTTGCCGTGATTCTGAGCCTGGTCGAATGCCTCCTCCACCTCAGCGGTCCACCACACCTGGTTGCCAGCCAGCGCCACCATGCCTTGGTACTTCAGAATCCAATCGGATCTGTGTAAAGGGAAACATTTTACGACAAATTGCAGTAAACAAGCAAATGTCGTCTCGTTAGTGGTGGCAGTGAAAAGTAAATCACCCAAATTGGCACCAGTCAATCAAAGTGGGCAATTAAAGTAAAAGGAGCAAAAGGTTCCTTCATAGACTGTTAAAGCCAGCTCAGCAAGGAGGAGGAAGAAACCCACCTGGATATTTCAAGGTCTGTGCCGAAGTCGTAAACGGCCGTCTTCGAGATGAACCTGTTCGAGCGGCGCATTTCCTCCAGCACATCGGTCATCCAGTTCTCCACGCGTCCATTCGCCAGCACTGCAACGACAACCACAAAATCACAGAAATCAAAGAAATCACAGGAATCACAGCCAAGTCAGCAACCAAAACAAAAGCCATAAATATAAATAAAGAAATAAAAGAAGCGTAATAAGCGCAGCGATTCCAACGACAACCCCAGCAATCAAAGCCGAAGTGCCCATTTGCTGGCTGCTTGGCGTGCTCATGGAGCGGCGGCAATTTGCATGCACCGGAAAGTGCGACACCGCCAGTCAATCGCCAGTCAATCGCAAAGGACATTAGGAGGACACGGTCGTGCGCTGTTGCCGCCGCAATTAATTAAAAGCAATAAAAATACGCGTAAAAGCACCGAGGACGCCATAAAAAGTTCAATTTTGAATAACGCTCAGTCAAGGCGGGCGGCGCTGGGGCCGCTGCTGTCGGTGGGGTGCCGCCAATCGCTTGGCACGCGCACTCAACCGAAGCACAGCAAGTGTAATAAAAGCCAAAGTGGACAATTGTTCTACGTTGGTATTTGCTGTGAGTGGCAGAGTGGGGCGGAGCGGGGCGGGGGTGCCCCAGCGCTGTCAGCAGCGTGTATTGGAAACCCATACAAAATAATTAAGAAAACTTGGACGTTTGTCTGCCTGCGTCCGTCCGTCGTCCTCACCATAGTGCTGGAATTCCATAACTTCGCCCTCGCTGGATATCATCGCCGTAACGATGGGAGTATCCGCGTTGTCCTTCGAAAATCGCAGCGATTTTATGTTGTCGTACATCTGAAACGAGAGCAGAGCAACAAAATGTGGCACAAATTAAGGAGATGCAAACGGGGAAATTAAAATGAGAATTAAAAGAAAATGAAAAATCAATAACGACGCAAACTCTCGTTTGCATTAAATTCATAAAAGTATTAAAAATCACGAAACAATAACAACATCAGCCGCAGCATCAGCACAACAACAACAACAACGACGCGGAGGTGAAACTGTGTCAACAGCTGATTGTGGTGGCGCGCTGCTGATGCCTCTGAAGCTTGGCGTGGCATGCCCGCAAGCAAACAGGAACATTAATTTTTATTGCAAAGCCACACACACGCACACACCCATATATATATATATATATATATATATATATATATATATATATATATATATATATATATATATATATATATACCTGCAGGTTGTTGTGGTGTTTGGGGTCGCCTTTGTCAGCGGCATCCTTTGCCACCGCCGCCACCGCGCCACGCTCGCGTAGTCACTCATAAAATTAATGGGTGCAGCAGTTTGCAAAATCCGTGCGAATTGCTGCTAAGAACGAAATGAAATTGTTCCAAAAGAAAAAAAGGAAACAGTTGTGGCAGGGAGGCTACAATCAACTCCCACACACACACACACTCACACATCTTCACCTACACATGTACACACACTCAGCACAAACACTTAACACTCACCTTAATGATGTGATTCTGTACTGCGGTGGGATCACTGCTCCCCAATATCGACAGCAACTCGTCGGTGGAAATGAAATAGAATCGCGGGAATATTCGCCGCTTCGACTCCAGATATTCGTTCAAGGACTTTTGACAGTTCTCCAGTCCAATGCCCAAGCCTTGTATCTCTGCCAGACGCCCGGGCACGGAGCAAAACGGCACCACCAGAGGGTTCTTGTAGCAATCGAGCATCATCTGTGGGGGGAGAGTGTAAGAAGTGGTAGAAGACAGTGGGAAAGAGAGAGAGAAAAGAGAGAGGCAAATGGGAGAGAGAGAGAGGGAAATGAGAGAGAGAGAGAGGGAAAGATAAAGGGAAAGAGAGAGAGAAAAGAGAGAGGAAAAAGAGAGACAAAAGAGGGAAAAGAGAGGCAAAAAGAGAAAAGAGAGGGAAAGAGAGAAAATATAGGGAAAAGAGAGAAAATATAGGGAAAAGAGAGAGGGAAAAGAGAGAAGGAAAAGAGAGAAAAGAGAGGGAAAGATAGAGAGAAAAGAGAGAGGAAAAAGAGAAAAAACGAGGGAAAAGAGAGAGAAAAGAGAGAGAAAAGCGAGAAAATAGAGAGGGAAAAGTGAGAGAGAAAAGAGAGGAGAAAAGATAGAGAGAAAAGGGAAAATAGAGAGAGGATAAAGAGGGAGGGGAAAGAGAGTGGGAGAAGTGAGAGGGAAAAGAGAGTGGGAAAAGAGAGAGGGAAAGAGAGAGGGAAAAGAGAGGGGGAAAAGAGAGTGGGAAAAGAGAGGAAATAGAGGTAGAAGAGAGAGGGAAAAGAAAGAGGGAAAAGAGAGAGGGAAAAGAGAGAGGGAAAAAAGAGAAAATATAGGGCAAAGAGAGAAAAAAGAGAGGGAAAAGAGAGAGGGGAAAAGAGAGAGAAAAGAGAGAGAAAAGAGAGAGAAAAAAGATAGAGCAAAGAGAGAGAAAAGAGAGAGAGAAAAAAGAGAGGAAAAATAAAGAAAATAGAGGGAAGGGAGAGAGGGAAAGAGAGAGGGAAAAGGGAGAGAGAAAAGAGAGAGTGAAAATAGAAAGGGAAAAGAGTAAGAGAAAAGAGAGAGAGAAAATAGAAAGGGAAAAGAGAGGAAAAATAGAGAAAAGAGAGGGAAAAGAGAGAGGGAAAAAAGAGAGGGAAAAGAGAGAAGGAAAAGAGAGAAAATAGAGGGAAAGAAAGAGTGAAAAGAGAGAGGGAAAAGAGAGAGGAGAAACAAATTAACGATAGCTCTAGGAGAATCAGGCCTATTGTGAATAGTTCCATTAGTTCCAAAGACGAATGTGGATATTCCTATTAAGACTATTCCTCTTAAGATTATTCCTATTAAGAGTATTCCTATTAAGAGTATTTCAATTACAATTGCATTTCCAGGCAATTCACTTCCACAACAGGGAATGGGTCAGTTTCAAATGCCAATCAAAGAGTTGAACTTGGGATTGATGTAGTCTCTCAATCAATTCCAAGGAATTTTTATGTTGTTTGGAATTTTTATGCTGTGTGTTAATCGAGAAGTAATCGAAAAGTAATCGAGAAGTAATCCTCGAAATGGCATCACTTTCAGATCCGAAAGCTCGCCAGTGAATATCCTTAATTTTTCTTTTATATCTAAAATTTTATTCCAAATTTCTCAAAGGAATAGAAAATGTTATTTACAATTTACAGATCCTTGGAAGGGAATTGCAAAGGAAATCATTTCAAATGTTGTGGCCTTGAATGGTATTAAAGAATTTCAGTACGATGCCTTGGAATGGAGAGGAATTTAATTCCAAAACTCCTGATGCTTGCCCAGGTCGATTCCCCAATTGGAATTGTATAAGAATCATACACAAATTGTGGGTGGAAAAACTTGAAAGAAGGGAGGATGAAAAAGTTGAGGGAAGGGAGGATGAAAAAGTTGAGAGAAAGAAAGATGAAAAACTTGAAAGGGAGGATGGAAAAACTTCAGAGAAGGGAGGATGAAAAACTTGAAAGTAGAGAGGATGAAAAATTCGAGGAAGTTGATGGTATACCGAGTTTAAAAAGTGTTTCTCATGGGTGGATAAATGGGAAATACATTTTTCGAGCGATTATGGAGGATTGGGGAAATGGGAGTTAAATTTTTCACAACAAATTAAATTACTTCAAGGAGTCGAAAATGTTATCTATAATTCTCAGATTCTTGAAAAGGAATTGGAAAAGAAATCAACTTAAATTTTGGGTATTCCAAGACGCCTCTGAGAGAAGACAAAATTTGATCTTCCTTGAGTCTTGAGGTATTCTCCTCATCAGAATGGAACGATAAACAAAGCACAATCTCCACTTAGGAAACATGCTGTTTGCTCATATCTTCCAAAATCGCACCCAACACTCTGTGTATGAGTAACATCCGCTTTGGTCGGAGACCACTGTTCCATGCAGTTTATGGTCCTTTTGACAGTCTTTGCGGTTGTATTAGGAAGGCTTCAGTTAGCAAACATAAATGCTGTTAGCTTCAGTTAACAACTGCAAATGCCGCAAATGCTGTAATGGAGACTCAAACGCCGCAAAGCGGTAATGTTTCATGGCTCATTCAAAGCGTCTGCAGAGCACACGCTGTCACCAAACAGTCAAACCGTCAATCACTCCATCAGTCAGTCAGCCAGTGGCCCCACCTCCCACATTTGGCGCTCGAAGCTGTGCGCCTTAACCTCGCCGAGGTCAAATGTCAACAAACAACTCGCATACTCGCATTTGATACGCAGGGAAACAAATACGCTTGACTACTCCCGAGTTCGATTCGCCTCCAACATTGGCAGCAGCTTCTTTGCATGCGTATTAAATTTACCATTAAGTAGCAAGTCGCCATATTGTCGACACAAATCGACAGGCAAATCCAATGGCTCTGACAGCTAATGTGGGGAAATGTGTGCGCAGCAGTGGCTCTGAGTCTCGCTCTGGCCGTGGTAGTGCCGCAGTTGTGCTCGTGTTGTCGTACTTACTCTGCGATAGGATCTGTCAATGTCATCGAATTTTTTTGCTTCTTCAGGTAATTGCGCTCGTATGTCGCCGCCAATGAATATGCCCTCCAAGTAAATCCATTTGCGCTGCACGACCAGCCACTCGTCGATGATTTCGGAGATCAATGACAATGTGCGCTCCCACTTATTCACAGTCTCCAGGAAGGGGCCAATAAATCTAAACAAATGAGCCACGACGACACAAACAAAGCATTTGAATGAAGTTAAATGTGAAAAGGGAAAATGAAGCACCAACAAGGGCGGCCATGAAACAAAAACAATTGCCTCTGACCCCACTACACTGCTGCTACCGCCCCTTCACTTACTGCGAGGCGCCCATCGACTGCAGATTCATGGCATTGTCCTCGAGTACCAGGACTATTTCATCCACGGCGCCGAGCGTATAGCCGCGATCTTCAGAGCCCTTGAAGTGTTTGTGAACCTTGAGGGCCATATTGGCCCACGTGTCTTCCACAGCCTTTACGCCACGTTCGATTCCCAGTTCCTTGATGGCGGCATTCAGAATTTGCTCCGCAATTTCCTGTGAAGAGCGTGCGAGAAAGGCGATGTTCACAGAGCGTTCAATTGCCGAGAGCCCGCCACACTTACCTGGTACTTGTGTAGCTGCATGCTGAACATGTTCTCCAGAGTGAAGCGGGCTGGCGACATGTCGAAATGCTGCCCCGTCTTCTCCATCAGCTGCAGCCAATGCCGTTCGCGCAGAGCGTCGTTCTTCAAGCTCACCATGAGCGGCACAGTGCTCTTGAACTGCTTCATCTGCATCTCGAGCATCAGACCAACCGGCAGTTGGCGCACCTGTACAGTTCAAGAAGTGTTGACAATTTAGGAAATGGAGAAACAATGCTTTCAAGGAGTGGACCACAAACCAACGTTGGATACTGTTCACATTAAAGGACACACTAACTTGCAAAACTATTTAATGAGAATGACTGCGGGGTCAACTTATGAGGGCGTGGTGTAAACCAGTGCGTCGTCGAGTAGGTGTGCTGAGTTCAGTAACCATTGAGGGGAAATTGAAGTCTTTGCTATCCAGAAAGGATACAGGCCAGTTGATATGGACAAACTGTTCCGTTGCGGACTCTAGTGAATACCTTGAAGGTCATGATTACACCATTTATGAGGCAGTGGGTAAGAGACAAGGAAGGCAAGTGTGCTAGGGATTAGGGCTCGGACTGTCGAGTACTTCAAAACTATGATACCAAAATATACACATATCCTGGTTCATAGTCAATAATTTCATGAGCCAGTCGTGGTTATTGTGTGCTGCTGTTCAGTTATATTTCGAGCCTTGCCTTCAACACACACGCAATCCTTTAAGGCGTTTCTATATATATGAAATTCATGTTCATGATGTACCCCAGGACTCTTGAACTCATTTATCTCAGTCAATTTGGTAGATGGGTGGTTCGTATGCTTCAATTGGCCCCTCTCTAATTAACGAATATGGTGCTCTCTCCAATTGGACAGAATGGGCGCACGAACTCTGCCACTTGGCGAGGATAATCCTTGCGAATAGTTTGCACTGATGCCACCGTACAAGGCACCAGCAAATCAGTCCCTTCAATATTGACTAGTGTGGATGCGTTGCTGTGTTGTAGGGTGAGGTGTGGGGTGCTCTCCCGCCTGGTCTTTGTTGTCATTTGCGCGATTGCATATGCAAAACTGCGCGAAACAACAAAACAGCTGCTGGTGGCTGGTGGCTGGCGGGTCATGTGGGGGCAGTGGCTCACTGCGGCAGTGCTTAGTAACTTTTATTTAGTAATGCATGTAAGCATGGCCGCAGAGAGGAGCGTAGCTGGCCGCAGAGGGGAGCGTAGCTGCCCGCCACGGGGTGCTGTTGGCAAGGATAACGCCTGCCACTGCTGCCAGGCGAATTTAATTTCGCTATTTTCGGGTATCGTGCAAGGACAGGGTGTGGGCGTGTGAGTGGGGGTCGCGCAGGGCTTTGGAAAACCGAGAGCGGCTTGTCAGATGCTTCGGCGGCGTGGCTGGCCTGGTGGCTTGTCATTGGCGTGCGTGGAGCTATTTTAATTATTTTAATTTTAATCAAATTGATTTACATTTTAGCCGTGGCTGATTTTATGCGCTCGCTTGTAATTGCGGCCATGTAAGCGCATCGTACCGCACCGCAGCGCAGCGCTTTCCTGTGACAGGAGATAAGAGGAACAACCAGCGCTGTGCGATTTATTGGCATCGGCTCGGGCAGTGCCTGACTCTAAATTGACCCAACTAATTAAGCAACTTGGCATTCGATGCAGCGCATGCTTTCCAATTTAATTGGGTCCAACTATCTAATTTGGGCGCTACAAGTGCGCGTATCTGGATTGCGTGGAGTTGCAACGTTTGCTCATCAATTAAGAGCAGCAAATGGCACTGGCGGTGCAGGACAAGGGGAAGGAAGTTGATACGAGTAAATTCCTGAAGATTTGTTGGCCAAGTAAGTACATAAATCAATTTGTCATAATCAGTTTAAGTGAAAATTATGAAACTTCTGGCTTGAAGCGTCCTTCATCCTGCATCCTTTTCGCTTCTGCTGCACTAAAAACTGCGAAACATTTCTGAGCCAATACCACCTGCAGCAGCAGCAGCAAAAGTGGCGGCGGCGGCGGCGGCGGCGGCTACCAGAGCAAGTGACACACAGTCAGACTTTCTCTGCTTGGCAAAGTTTTGCTGCTTCCTGCCCTCCTCGGCTGCCGCTGCCACTTCTGCAGGCAAACAAACTAATTGCGAAACTTTTATTGGGCGGCGCAATTCATTTACAAATGCTCACCGGTTTTGTCAGTTTGCGGAACTCCTTCATGTAGCTGTCGATGCCGTCCGTAAGAATTGTCGGATCCAAGTCGACCCACAACGTCTTGGACCAACCCTCGCGGCCGGCTTTATAGTTTCTGTAGAGTTTGTAGACCTGCCAAGAAACGAAATGTCAATCAAGCAGCGGGGAGAGGGCCGTTCACTGCGTGTACTCCACCAATGTCGACAGCTTAACTCACCATCTGCATGCCCTCGTAATCGGTCTTGAGTTTCGAGAAGTCATTGTAGTCGGCCATGGGCATGTCGAAGAGCTTCTCGGCGTTCGCTGTAAGTAGAGAGCAAACCTTTATAGAGCCTGAGCACTGATGCCGCCCGCGTTTCCAGACCACTCACCCAACTCGACGCGACGGTTGTCATACTCCTTCAGCCGGGTGCCGTAAGGGTCCATCAGCCGCAAGCCTCTGTCCAAATCAGGGCCCACAGAGCCGGGGCCGTATGTTTCGAACTCGTCCATGAACTCTTCCAGCTGCAGTGCCCGCCACGATTGCACGATTGATGAGTGAGACAATAACGCCGCGCAGAGCAGAAGTACGCAAATAAATCAAATTCTAAATGAGCGTCAGTGCAAATTTTGTGTCACTGCTGCGCTGTTTGTTCTCGAGTCGCAGTGCAGCGGCACGAACAACGAGAGCAGCGAACAAAGAACGCGGCAGTTAACTCAAGTTCAAAGTAAACAAAACGAAAAATTCCGCCCCAAACCCCAATTTCCGGCGCAGCAAATGCAGCAAGTGCAGCGTCCTCATCCATCCTTGGCGAATGCCGGACGAATGAACCCATGGACGGATGGTGGACGAACGGAGGAGCATTGCTTATTGTCGCACTTAATTCGAATAATAAACACTTCAGAATAATTCGTTTTCTTACTCGTTGGCCGTGGCGCGACGGGGGGTTGAGGCAGTCGCCTACGCCCGCCCTTGCGCCAGCAAATCCACCGCCAAAGTGCTCGTTCTCACTACAACATAATTGACAATAATAGCGCAAGGAAGCCAAGCGGCGGAGCAAGGGAAAATCCAATTAAATTCCCATTGAGAGGAAATAATAACGGAAACAAAGTGGAACGGCGCAAATAGCAGAGATGCGTACCGCAACGGAGCGGGCGGTGGGTGGTTGCGGGCGACTTTGTTATCGAAATAAAAGAAATGCGCAAATGCCGAGTAAACAAATGAAAATAAAACGCAATAATAGAAGGAAAATAACAAAAATATAGCAACGCGTGGTGTCCTTGCGGTTGGATTTACCTCGTCCCAGAAAGTGTTTATCTCCACAGCGGTCATATCGGCGAATTTCTGCTTAATTGGCTGCAATCGCTCGGATCTGTACAGCGACGAGCGGAACAGACGACCCCAGCGCTTCTCCAAGTGATGCGCCATCAGCAGCTCATCATAGTTGAACTAAGCGATGGTTAGCGACACGAACCAACGTCCCACATGGAGGTAGAGGCGGCCGCACAGTGGCATTATGGGGAGGAGTCCAAGAACGCAGCAGCCGGACGAGAGATGTGGCAGGAAAAATATTGGAAAGGAAAAAGAAACATGGCAAAATTATAAGCAAAATGGATGCGAATGACAACACAGTAATTGTAAAGCTCCTGATTAGGGTGTGTGGGGGTCTGGTTGTAGGTCTCACAGTGGTGCAAGGCCACAGTGATGGAAGTCATCCCGTAGGTTGAGGTTGGTTCCAGGCAAACCAATCCAAACAATATTTGAAGGAATTTATTATTTGCTAATTTGTGACTATCGGACTCTCGGGTCCTATCAAAGTTGCCTCGTTGTCATTAATGACAGAAGTCAGTCAATCAGTAAGAGTTAACTGCGAGTCTTTTCATTTTAACTTAGCATTGATTGATTGATTCTCCTTCTCCGACACCAAGGTTTATGTGCCTGTTGTCAAACCCACCATCAGCTCGGTACAAGCACCGCTGTTGACATTAGGTCTATATTTAACGACACCAAGGTTTACGTGCCTGTTGTCAACGTTATCATCAACTCGGTACAAGAACCGTTGTTGAATTCAGTTGTTAAATTTAGTTTAACACCAGTCAAAGTAATTGTGATGGATGCCACGTTTAAGACGGCAAGTGTAATAAGCATGGGTAAGACGACGACACCGCCCTCTGTGTCTTTGGTTGCCTTGTCTGGACTAGACTAGTATCTCCTGATATCAAAGATTGGGTAGATAAGGTAGGTCACCTAAGCCAGCTCCCTTAACTATTCACAATAATCACTATTCACATTCATCTTTTCTTTTAGTAGCACAGAATTTTCAACTTAGTCCCATAAACATGAGATGACTCCATACCTACACTCAAAATGATACTATAAAATTTTGAATGTGTGTACTTGGGAAAGATGAAAGTGAAAGAGGACCTACTGATGTCCCCAGAGTAACTCATTCCTTATCATTCATTGGTTTATAATGATATTGCAGACAATTTCTGCTGCATATCCCAAGCCTTGCTTAGAACTGGGCTCTAAGCGCTGTTGTAGACATTCTTCAACGTAGTCGATTTGCAAGTTGCTGATATGGTAAGCTTCCTCAACCGACCAGTGACATCACAGCGCCGGTTTTTACGCTGATTATGTGCTCTTGGGGGGTAGAAGACTGCACTTCAACACACCGCCAACATTCCTCACGCAATGTACTCAATTTGATTAAATTCCTGTTAGCTCAGGAACGAGGCAAACAAAATTCGCCAAATGAAAAAAGGTTCGCTTTTCAACTAAAAAGATTTCCAAAATTTTCACATTCGAGCTGCAAAGCCACTTGCAGCATTTACGAGAAGTCACAAGCGTAATGTGCGCTTTCCACTCTGCACACTCACACACACACACACACATACACATATTTGCATATGTGTGTGCATAAATTTTCATTCATTCATTAATTTTTATAAAATGCAACTTAATTCCACTTGTCCTTCGGCAGGGGCACTGGCAAGGGTAAGGGAACAGGAACAGGAACGGCAACTGAAACTGCAACTGAAACGGCAACGGCTTCGGCAAAGAAGGCCGCAGCGACGGCGGCAGAGATAGCAGCAGCGGCACTACAGATTTCATCAATAAATGAACGAGTGTGGAAACCAACCGAAATGGACTCCAGTACACATTCAGATGCCGTAAACGACTGACTTTATGTAACATTTCTCTTTCCCGTATGTTTTAGAGCGTGTGTGCGTGTGTGTATGAGGAGACCGGGGACAATACAAAACATTCGCCAGGCAGCCCGCCAGCCGGCCAGCCATGCTCAGAGCAGGACGCATTGTAAATATAGTAACGACTTTAAAAGGATTTTCTAAAATCCTCATTTGAATACACAAATGCGAGGGGTATTTGTGGGCAGCCAGCACTGCTTGGCTGCGATTGGGAGCGCAAATTCACAGCAATCGTCAACGGGCGGCCAGCAGGACCGGTCTCCTCGTCACTCTCGTCCGGCAGCACAAGTCGCCTGGTCCAGTGAGCACAGTCAAACGAGTCACCCCGGTCTCCCCGAACATTCCGCACTGCTGCGACAGCGGGGCATTATGTCGAATGTAACTAAAAACCCAGCTAAACTATGCAAATTCATACGATTCGAGTGCGAGTGTGAGTGTGAGTGTGAGTGCGAGTGGCTGACAGTGGACTGGCCGGGCCTCGGACTCGGACTCGGACTGGCACTGGCAGCGGCGCTGACGCTGGCACCAGGACAATTGTCCATGTACAAATATGCATGTCGTGGCAAGTGCGCTGGCTGCGTGGGGGCGGCGGAGTTGGGTGCGGGCGCGGCGGCACATTCATTTCCATTTCGTTTAAAATATGCCGCACTGGTTTAGCACTTGCTTTGCATAAAAATCCGAAGCGTCTGATGTGGCTTTGCCGACAAAATATGAAATTTGTGTGCCGCATTTTCGGACCTTGGCAAGTCTTTTAATTTTGCATAGCTGCTGCTTGCTGGGATGGAATCCTTGCGACACAGGACGTGGGCCGTGTTGCGGGTGGCAGTGTTGGCGTTTTTGATGGAATGCCCGCAGAGAAGACAACAGGAATCCGTTTTGGCCGCTTGCTGGCCGGAAAAATCACTACAAATTCAATTGTGCCAACGTGCAATCAAGTAAACGCGACCAGAGCAGCACAGAGTGGGGTGGAGTAGAGCAGAGCCGGGCAGAGTTGGCAGCGAACCGTACGTACCTTTATGTTGTGCTCACTTAGCACTGTGTAAGTTTCCTGCATTTCATGGATTCTCCACTCGGCAGTCAGCGTCGTCGACTGAATCGTTGCAATAGTTTGCATAACCAATTTAAAGTCGCTAAGTTCCCTGGTGCTCTTGTTGAGATTTTCGTTAAGTTCCTGAAATGGCAAAGCAGCAAAAAGTTCCACATTAATTCGACTCAATTCGGCGTACTTCACAATGAAAAGTTACAAGATTTCGGTGCTCGGAGTTCGAAAGTCATGCACAAATTTTTGTGAAATAGCAAAACGGGGGGATGCGGCAGAGAGGAGAAAAAAACTTAAAAAATTATTTACATTCAGAAATTAAGGTCACTTAGAGTCAGCGAAAAATGTTAGTCTATGAATCCTGAAGACAGAATCAACCCCCAAAAAGGAGAATGAGGAGAAGTTGTCGAGTACTCGAAGCCTACTGGGCTACAGAGGTGGGGCAAACCTCTTGGAATTCACCGAGGTGTCAATGCGAATCTCTTTGATGTCTTTCCCTTTGAACTCTTGGATGAAATACTCGTAAATGGAATTGACTGAGCTGTCAATATGAATCTTTTTGATATCTTTCCCTTTAGACTCTTGCATGAAATACTCGTAAATTAGAGCTCACCCTTGGCTCTTGTTTAGCTAAGGAAGCAAATCGAATGCCAAATCACTTTTGCAGTGGAGAATGCCAGCTTTCCACGGGATACCGTTGAGTCCACTCTGCTCTAGAAGAGCGTAATTGATATTTTCAACATCATCAACCAAGTGAATCAAACCTTCTGCTTACTACATTAAAGCCGCACACCCAGACTCACTTTTGGTGCACTGAGAGCATGTGACTGATTTTTTCAACTTCATCAACCAAGTGAATCAAAAGTTAACCTTCTTCTTAAAGCCGCACACCAAGACTCTCTTTTGGTGCTCTGATAGCTTGTTGACTGGTTATAGCTCCATATCAGATTATTCCCTAGAACCCTTTCTGGAGAGCAAGTCTCAGAGAAACTTGGGATTTCTATCATTGGTCTTTGTACTCTACTTTCAATGCGTTGCACTAACATTTTTCTTTGGCGCTCTCTACCGAACTTTGTCTCCGTGTATGCACAGCACATTCAAGGAAACATCGTTGTAGTATTATGAGCCAATTATTAAAAAGCTGCTTAAAGTGGCAGCAGTGGACTTGCGCCCAAGTGGCGGGTTGGCTCGGCAGACCATGTTCAGGGCCTGCCACATAAAAGCTGCTTAACGTCCGTGCCTGAGTGTGGATCTATTGCACCTAGTTCGCCGGTGCGAGTTGGTCACTTACTTTGATTTCGATGCGCATTACGGCCATGTTGCTGCTGGTCTTCTTCGCCAGTATCTCGCCCAGTGTGTTGCGCCACTGCGCCGCATGCTGGCAAATGCTCTCGACCAGCGGCTTCAAATTTATGCGTAAACACTGGACGTTGAGGAACGGCGGCACATGCTGGAGGTCCTCGATGATATTTGCGAAAAATGTAAATGTCTCGTCGAGCTGCATAAGTGGCACGTTGTGATTCACAAATTTCTCGCAAATGATTTCCTTATCGAACGCCCACACGTTGTAGTATTTTTTGAATCTGAAATGAGCCCCGAACGGAGTCTTGTAAGCCTTGCAAAATTACGCCAATTATGTGCATATATGAACTATCGACGTAGCCTCGAACGGCAGCACATGCGAGGCGGGACACAAAAGTTCTCGGACTCGCATGTGATGCCAACTCGAGGGAACTGATGCAAAATTATATTGGAAAAATGATATTTGGGAAGTTGAAGACACTGATTTAGGTCGAATAGAATGTAGAAGGCCTCATCACTTTCTTACCTCATGACATTATACTTTGCCTCCGCCACTACGGCATGAGCCAGTTCCTGGATTTTCGAACTCAGCCCAGCAATTTCGTCGATCTAGAAAATAGTGATGACAATGAACCTGGATGAACGCAGTTTGGCCATCAGCTGCTTGGCATACCTTCATAACATCCTCGTAAAATGTGAAATTATACTTCGAGCCAGAAAAGCCTTCAACAGCTGGGCACGGCAGGCAGGTACCATCCATCCAGCGGTTGTATATGTGTATGCTGTGCATGGGGATGGGCAGGGAGAATGAAGATTTAAAATCATTTACACATTAATGTGGGCTCTGATGCTCACCGCTCTAGAAAGTCCTTCGCCGATTGCAGAATAATATTGCGCAGTTCTGATGTTGAGGGCTCCAATACTATCTCGGACATCAGTAGCGCAGCGTTGACCCCAAACATGGGTTCCGTGCTCATGATGCGCTCCAGAAAGCATTTCAGGTTGTTGTGAGTGTTGCTGTAAAGCGCGGTAAGTGAAATCACAAAATTTCCCCTCCCTTTCCTCCCTCCCTGTAGGTACTCACTTCAAAATGCAACGGAAAGTCTCCTTCTCCCAGTAAACGTAGTAGTCGCGCATCTTGCTGGACCGCCCGGTGAATGTACCCAGCACCAGACTCTCCAGCTTAATCAGCACCGGCCCCAGCGAGTCGTACAGGCGCTTCATATATGAACACTTTTCGGTGCGCGTCTGCTCCAAGCGGTCGAAGTAGCCCTGGCAGAAATAAATGCCAGTACCACAGTCGGTCTGGATGTGTTTGTCCTCTGGTTCCTCTTTGAGGCGGACGATCTTAACCTTCTGGTTTCTTGGTGTATTATCAATCAACGTTTCCTTAAACCTGTCTTTCTCGCGGTGTTCCACCTGGAATTGGACGTCGGTGGCGCGGTCGTCGATGACGGCGGTATTGTCGTCGATATTGAAGAGGTTGAATTGCTCGATGCGCTGGATGCGACTCCTGATGTCGATGCGGATATAGTTTATTTGCGATACCAGCGAAGTGAGCTTGCGTAGAAGGATCTTGATGTCGTCGCAGAACTTCATGATGTTGAACGACTGCCAGGTGTAGCGCCCCAAGCCTTCTTGAATCGTCAATTCGGTTTCGTAGATGTGATCTCGCAGAAAATTCACCTTAAAATGCGATCGAAAATTTGAAGAACATGAGAGTAGGTGTGAGTGTGAGTGAGTGAGAGAGAGAGAGAGAGAGAGAGAGAGAGAGAGAGAAGTGAGTAGGTGAGCAAGTGAGGAAATGAGGAAATGAGTAAGTGAGTAAGTGAGGAAGTGAGTTATTGAGTTAGTGAGTAAGTGAGGATATGAGTAATTGAGTGAGTGAGGAAGTGAGGAAGTTAGTAATTGAGTGAGTGAGTAAGTGAGGAAGTGAGTGATTGATTGAGTGAGGAAGTGAGTAATTGAGTGAGTGAGGAAATGATTAATTGAGTAAGTGAGGAAGTGAGGAAGTTAGTAATTGAGTGAGCGAGTAAAGGAGGAAGTGAGTAATTGAGTGAGTGAGTAAGAATGGGACAGATGGGAGTAACTGGGATTGTAACTAAACAATTGTGTGTTAGAAATTAAAATGGATTAATTGAGAGTTGTGAGAGAGGTATGAAAGAGGTGTGAAAGAGGTGTGAAAGAGAGTACTGGATATGATTATGAGTAAGTATGAGAGTGACTAGACATAACTAGAGCATACAGAGTAAAGAAACTTAAACGTCAAACGGCAAAGCAGCGAAATAAAGCAGACGGACGTTGTACATGCATGAATCCGCTGAAAATTGTGTTAAATCCGCTCAGAATCGTGGTGTGTCCGCTACGGACGCTGGCAGCGAAAAAGAGTTTATTTTCTCTGTGTTCTCTGACATAACTGATAGTGGAGGAGCAAGTGAAAATGAGCGATATGGAGTGAGCTTATGTGTGAGTGACTCGCAATAATTTGAAGAGGGCGCGGATGGATTTCTGTTACATTGAGTATAAGCATAGAGTAAAGAAATAAAGGTCACACTCTCGAACAACAAACTTTTTGTATGGAGGCGCTGCTAATAGCACCAATTATTCAATAGCTCTTATTTTCATATCGCAGCGCCACTCTGGTTACTACCCCCGACCGATCTCTATGTAGAAAAATGAGTGACCTTTCAGATTGTGACTCTTATTTCCTTACTCTATGGTATAAATGAAGGAAAGAGAGACTGAGTGGGATCTAATTAGATCAAATAAAATTGAGTGGGACCAATTGAGTATCCAGGATATCTGGGAATCGATGAGTTAGGGGGAGTGATAAGTGTGTAAGAGGGGATAACATTAGAAAAAGTTTGAATCTCGAATAACACACTCGCGTAAATGATATGGGACGATGGAGATGTGTGAGCAAATACTCACTTCCCACATTGCATATGTTCTTTCTCATAATACGGAGTTGGTTGTTGTTGTTTGCATATTTCATCGTCTCCGCTTGGGATCTTAGCATTAATGGTAGCAGAGATACAGAGATGCCAAAGTGCAAAAATTCCCCAAAATTATGCGAGACTCAGACTCTTTTCATTTCCTATTCCATGAACGAGGTGAATGTGGTGTGAGTGTGACTGCGTATGTGAGGCAAAATGGATGTCAGAGACAATCCGGGAGAGTGAGTGATTGATTTCAATGATGTGACAATTTAAAGCTTTAAATCGCTTTTCAAACTGCCTTCAATAAATCGAGCACTTTTTGACAGTAGGAGAAGCCTTGACAGGCTTCGGCAAGTGCGGACTGGTAATGTGTGTTTTTTCCGAATCATTGCTGTGCAAATATTCACACACACACACACACGCACACATTGACGCGCCCACATATAGGCAAATAGGAAGAAATCAAAAGGAAAACCACTGCGGCGCGCGAAGTCGTTCAGGTGTGCCAGGAGATTACTCGACAAATTCTGCACGGTTGCAGCGAGCGCACGCATACACGCACACACGTACACACACACACATCCACACAGCTCTTCCCCGTTCGCACAAATGCGTATTTATTCGAGTAGAAATATCCGACTTTCTGTTAATTTATTGTAGTACTCACATCACAAGTGGCGCCGGGAACGCCAGCCTTGTTCTGTTTGCGTGTTGGTGCTTATGTGTGTGACACACACGCACACACAGACACACACTCGCTGAGACGGGTACTTACCTCCGAGAGCGAAAGCTTGTTTATAATGGCATTATACTTATTGATGACCTCTGAAACCGCTTCGTAGTCGGTGAAGAACATTAGCTTCTTCATGATGGCGGTGCGCAGCACGGACGGCAGCTGGAAGCCGAGGTACTCGAATTGTTGGCCCTCGTACATCAGCTCGAACACCTCTGCCGGCGGGAGGGGGTGATAAAACGTAAGCAAATTGCAAATTAATATTTAACAATCACATTAGAGGGCGCCTGGAGTGCTGAGGAGCATTAATTTGCACACGTTGCCGTGACTTTATTCCCAGTCTGTGCCCAGACTAGACTAGACTGTGGCTTCATATTCAATTATGCCACCCAGCAGACTAGCCCCGCCCTTCTGCGCTGATGCTGAACTAGTGCTTACCTCTGGCGATGTTGACTGTGAACTGCATCTGGTACTCGATGAGAATGCGGTCGCCCACCAGCTCACGCCATGTTGGCAGACCCTCCTGGCTGTCGCAGCGCACCAATACTGCCTCGTTGTGGGTGGTTGAGTGGGGCAGAAACGGATATGACAACATTAAAATAATCGCAAATGCAATAATGATAAACACTATCAGCGAATTGCCGCACGCTTAGCAGAGTGATGGGTGAGTGGCGCAGCGAGTGCTGCGGAAGGGCGGTTTGCCAAATAGATGGGGAAAAAGGCGCGAAGCCGAAACCAATTTCGGAGCCAAACGACCTTAACTCGGCTCTCAAACAATACAAAAAAATTGAATACATTTTCCTCACTTCAACCCATAAATTCCACGCAATTCCGGCGTGAAGAGGACAATAAAAATGCAAATCAAATTCTGCCCAGAATGAGCTCAAACGGAATCTGCCGAAGACGTAGGCTAATGGATTACGTTTAGGGGGTGCACTGCAGCGGTGGAAGCTGTTGGCGATGGGATTTGGTCGTTGAGGGATTTTTCTTTAGACGGATTAGCCTTGCCTAGTTGGCCGGGAGTGGCTCAATTTAAGCCGCAGCTATTCCGCTAAGTGGCCAATGATGATGCTACTTAAGGCAATCAGTCCAAATCGATCAAAACACTTCACAATTAATTGGGCAAAGAGCGGATGCTTATGGTGGGCTGGTCAGAACTTATTGGCTTACTTGAGAAAGCACACCACATGGGGTGCCAAATGGACAGGACAAAACTGATGAATTGGTATTCAGAAAGAGATTTACTGAGCATGGTAAGACAAGGATTGAGTAAGGCTTGCCAGAGTGAGACTAAGTCACATTACTCGTAGTTCCAAACAGCCAAGCGCCGATGTAAGTAATTTACTGCTGCCCAATCAGGAGGACATAGCCATATGGCGGCTACTCCTCAAAGACGATTCGGCCGGAATGTTGCTTGTTATCAGCATGCGCTGAAAGACAAGTGTTCATGGCACAAGCAGAAGTCTCATTCGCCAGATTGCCACAACATATGAAAGAGACCCTCGGGGAAGTTTTATGTAACCTACCAAATCGCACCGGGGTTGAGGGAAATCCCAGAAGAATACCTTGTTCAGATCAGTTCAGTCCGTTTACTTACACTCGCACTGCTTGTAGTGGAAAATCTCCTTCTCCGTCAGAGTCTTCTTGTTCTTCATCGCTTTAATGTACTGCACAGCTCTGCGCAGTTGCACGTCACCTTGCTGCGGTCTGTTCACGAGCCACTGAATGAGTGTCAGCAGAACCGTCAGTTTGGTAATTTTGCGCATGAATCCAGTGCCGGTGCTTGAGTATTGAGTCACCGAGCTTTGAGCTCGATCGCGTCCTTCGGCGGAAGCCTGCAGTGAGACATCAAAAAGACTCTTTAATAGAATTAGTTCACTGATGAGCCTCCCCGGGAGTGCTTACCTTTCTGTATTTGAGCGTCTCCACGGATTCCGTAATAAACGCCACTGTGCCGAAAAGAAAGATCGGAGACAATTAAATACCCCATGAGCTGGCTGACGAATCCAATACTCACGGCCCTCCTTGTTGACGATCTGCATGTAGAGAATGTTCCGCTTCATGACGGCGTTCACGGTGTAGGTCGACTTCATGATGTACTTGTCGTAGAGCTCCTTCTCGTTGCTGTAAATTTTGTTCACCAGCTCGAAGTACTTCTTGAAGGCGGTGCGCTTCAAGTAGCTGTTTTTGAGGATGGGGTTGTCCTCCACCTATGCGAGAACACACCAGCAAGCCAGGCGAGGATTGCAATACAGACGCGTACATGGCGACGATGGCAGTAGATGCAAAGAGAGAAACGATATAATTTCCTTATTTTCACACCATTTTTTCCACTGCAAGCGGATATTAAAATTCTGCACTATTGGCAGTAAAATAAAAGCATAACAACAACAACAATAACAATAGCAACGCCAAAGCCAAGTGCACGAATACAAATTGCTTGCAATAAAAATATCAGCAACATTACACTACATCGAGTAAGTGGGCAACACAAAGCAAGCGGGGTGAAAAAAACAAGGACACAACTCTACAACAACCAGCAACACAGCAAGGCTGGAAAAAGGATCAAAATAACGAAATTGAAATTTCAATTAAAAGAAATGCTTGTGACTGCGCGAATTGTGTGAAGGGTTGCAACGAAAAGTGCATCCTTTTTTAATTCATTCGTTTGGCGAAAGCCGCGCGCGTCCGAATCAAATGCACAATAGTGCCAGGTCAGAGGCAGAGTCGGAATCGGAGGCTACTGGTCACCGGCAACCGGTCCGGAGCACACAGCCTCGCACAGCGGATGAATGGATGAGTGAATGAATGGAGCGCAGCGAGTGCGGCTCGGCGCTGGTACCTTTTTGAACGCCAACACGGACACTTTCAGCTTTTTGCTCAGCAGCCGCATCCACTGAATGGCGCCAACTTTCGCGGGTTGGTGTTTGCCGATGGGAGGCGATTTCCGATTGTTCTGCAAAGCAAACCAAAATGAGAGCACGAAAAATACGAATATTACACAAATAAATCGCTTGCATACCTTCTGTAAGCGTTTTAAGTTAATTAAACGCTACACAAATATGCACACAAAGAAACACACACACGCACACAGGCACGCAGAGTCCTTACCGAGTACTCGAATTCGACGGTGTTGATCTCCGTCATAAAGTAGCGCAGAACGTTCTCATGCTTCATGGAAACGAATTCCGCCAGCGTCTGCGTCGTGTTTATTTGGCTGATGTCGTCGATCAGCTTCAGTCCCAGATCCGCGGAGCGCAGTAGGTTGATGCTCTTCTCGATCACCGATTTCGCCTCATGCTCGACTACCTCGAGATGCCTCTTGTAAGTCTCGATGCTGTGCTCCCAGTTGTCCCAGTTGCCCGGCTGGAAGATGTCGTAGTCGATGTGGTTCATGAGCACGTCCAGCAGCCGGTACACCTTGCGCATGAGTTCATCCACTATGGCCGGATCGGTAATGAGCGACTTAAGGCGACTGCCGAACAGATTCTCGTACTGTATGTAAACGAGGCCAAGAAAGGCGATGTCCTGGCTGACGCGTGTGATGTGATCGACCTCATTGAAGAGCGTATTGCGGTCGAACTCCCAACGCGACCCGACGCCCGAATTCTCAATGTACGAGCGACTCACATTGTAAGCCTCCTTCCAGCAGCGCAGCAGTTTTGCGCAATTGGTGGCGGTCTCGTACGCGTACTTCGAATTGGAACTGTGGGAGGCGGCTCGAGTAGTGGAAAACCAGTGGTTGGGATCAAGAAGTGGGAACTTACTTGAAAATGTTCTCCAGGCACACAATGCGCTTCACCTTCTCAGTGAAGACATTCGATATTTGGCAGAGCAGTACCAGCATCTTCTCGTCGCGGCAGTAGTAGCTCGACATGGTCCAGATGTGGCGCAAGCCCACCATCACATTCGGGATGAGCAGGGTGGTCGTTTTGAAGCTGTCGTATGAGCGGATTTTCTGCAAGTGAGAAGCGGAAGAGTTGAGTTTGCTTTCTTTTCTGCACACTGTCCACATGCGTACCTCTAAGTAGTCCGTGATGGTCGCCAGATAATCGGAATTCTCCTTGGCTAATAAAAAGTTTCTCTTCATGCGTTTGATCATTTCATCCCAGTCGGCAAGGATGCTGCAGTTTTGTTCCCTTAAGCGCTCTGGTCAAATATAAAAGATAAAGCGAGAATATAGGAGAAGGCAGTTGGAGCCACAGAAGTTTAATTCATACACGTACCCAAAACGGACACCACGAAGTCCGACTTCAACTGCTCTAGCACGCTGTACAATTCCATTTCCGTATTGTGCCAGTACCGGTACTCGGCCATCGGCGAGAACTCGTCCAATTGCTGTGGGAGGAAAAGAAGAGGAATACATGCCACATTGGTGCGCAGACAGTTTCAATTGCCGACCCACCTTTTCATGCAGTTGCTTCATCGCCCGGTTCAAATATCTCACCCAATTATCGACGGCACTCTCCAGCTGCTCAGTCGTGTAATTGGACAGCAGTTCGATCTTCTTCGGATCGATTTGAACCTTTATCTTAGCCTCTTCGAATTCAACGTCCTCCTGCCCGGGCATGGTGTATTCCGTCGGCATGTTGAACGCCCACACAATGTGCCCCAGAGTCCAGGTTACTTCCTCCTGGAACTCGTCCATCTCCTTGATGAGATTTTCCTTGTGCGGCGATAACTTAACCACCACGTTCGCGTAGTCCGTCCGAGAATGCAACACCGCCTCTTGGGTCTCTCTGAACAACTTCTCCCAGCGCTCGGCAATGGTCAGCTTCCCCACAGGTTTCTCCCCTGCCAATTGGTGATAAGGTGATAATGAACGGTTAATAATTGGTCTTGTTAGAGTTTGCGGCACGTCATTCCTTTAAATGGTCGCGGCTGTCCGCAATGTCAGGTAATAAAATACGGCGGCACGGTCGGCGGAGGCACCACGCACCACGGAATTCCCACAACCGACCGCGAGTGCCTTAATTAGATTTCACACGGCGCACTCACCGGGGTCTTCCAAAGACAACTCGGAGAAAACCTCTTTCAACTTTTCGCCCTCCTCCTCGTCACTCTCCGCCTCTTTGCCATCCGCCAGAGCGGCCTTCTCTGCAGCAGCCGCTGCGGCCTTTTTTGCTGCCGCCGCGCGTAGCTGAACCAGCTTCTCCAATTTCCTTTGCACATACAGTTATTTTGTTGTTGGTGTTGTTGGTGAGATTTCATGGAACAATCCAATAATAATTACTGTTAAATCAGGAAAAAGGGTTCGCCGGCCACAGAACGGAACGGAACACAACAAACAAAGCAACGTAACACAGCGCTACAACATCAGCTAAAACAGAAACGACTTTAAAAGCGGAAAAATTGCAAATGGAAAACAAAACTACAGCAAACAAAAACAACAAAAACAAAAACAAAAACGAAAAGAAAAACGAAAGCAAATGCAAAAACAAAAGCAAAAAGAAGCGAAAATTAACACAAAAGTAATGAAAAGCTACAGATAAGCGGAAAGTGGGAAGAACATAAAAAGGGTAAAAGGCGGCAAATGCGCAAGCAGAGTCCAATTGGAGGCACGAGGCAGTCCAACTGCTGTGTGGATGCGCCGCGCCGCGCCGTCCACTGGATGGATGCGTTGTGAGTTTGCATATGCCGTGCGGACAGACGCACAGACGGCGCACTGGACGAACTCTGCACGGGACGGACTCAGCACGAATGTAATCCGCAAACGATTCAAAGAGTGAAAAAATCCGATTAAAAGTAAAAATTCCTTATCGGATGGGCAGTAATTTATGTGCGAAAAGGGTAAACGTGCAGAACAACACAATCAGAGCCAGTTCCAGTTCCATTCTTAGCTCCAGCTCCAGCTCCATCGCCACCAACTGCCGCGCCAACACCTCCACTTGGACCTGCACTCACCCATCGGACAAGCAAGACAAAGGCACGCAGGAAAAGTGGAGTGGGCGATGGCGTGCAGCGATAAAAGCGGCGCTAGGCAAACAAAACCAAACCAAACCAAACCAAACCAAGCCAAGCCAGCGAAACCAAAACCCAGAAAAACCCAGAAAAACCAACCAAACCAGCAACGACGCCAGAGCAAATGCGAAAAGAATAAAGGAAATCAATAAAGAACGGCGGAGGAACGCCTTTGCTAAAAGTTGAATACTGAATACTTTTTCTGTTTGAGCGCTTTCATACGAAATTCCGACGGTTTGGAGAGCTCCAGCAGTCCTCGTCCGGCATCCTTCGCATCGCCGCCGCCGCCGTCGCCCCCGGCGCCCGGCCGCTGTTCGTCATGACTAATCAGTTGTTTGCTTTCCATTAATTTCGGCTCCCGAAATTGAAATTCTATCGCCTTTCTGCAGATCTGAAATGCAAAATGTACGGGTGAGAGCCTGGAGTGAGCGGCGAGGACACAAATAGCTGCTTCCCCAGCGGCAGCGGCAATGGCAGCCACCACAGCGCAGCCACAGCAGCAGCAGAACAATATCCTAATTTCTAATTGATTTGCTGCGAAAATTAACGCAGCCAGCGTTTCGGGAAATTTCAATTTATTTTAAAGCAAGGCCAAACCAGGCGGGGGTGTGGCCCGTGGTACGCATCAAAAGCAGCGGCGGTGGCAGCCGAAACAAAAACATCAACGACTCATGGCGAGATGCCGCTGTCGAAGGAGTAAATTGTAACCGCACATTGATGATGGCTTTGGCGTTATGCAAAAGAGCCCGTTCGAAACGTACCGCAGCTAGCGATTGAAGCTACTCGGACAAGCAAAACGAATATCCACGCCTCCGTCCCCTCAGTGTGCCATCGACTGGAAAAGTGAAAGGCATAAAGGGAGGCTGATAGATGGCGGTCTGCATAGCTGCGGCATTAATTACAATTCGTCACTCCATTACAACCGCTTCGAAGGCTCTAACGCTCTAGTACAGGACAGGACAGGACACGCACTTCGGCATGGCAGGACTGGGCAGGCAGGCAGGAGGCACAACTAGCCGAATCAGCAGCTCTGCCGCCGACGCTGCGGCTTCGGGGATGGGGTCCAGTCGAAGTCGGCTTTGATTAATTGAAAAATGCTTGTATATGCGTGGCCGGAGTGATGAGCGCTCCAAATTGAAATTGCTCAGATTAATTTTGGGGTATGCGCGACCTTGTCCCGCCGCTTTGTCGTTTTCCGTTGCTGGTGTTGTCGCCAACCCGTCACTGCCGCCCTGGCCAAATGAGCTTCTGATCAATATGCAAGAAATTAATTATTTTTATGGTAAACTCGGCGTGAAATGAGGTCTATTAGTGAGGTTCACAATTAATTTGGCGACCGTGCTGCGCTCGCCGCGCTGGACTGGGTCGGCGTGTTAATCAAGCTAAAGTCGGGTGCACTTATTACCACATTAACGTCCGTTTCCATGGCGGTGATGCACTGGCCCTTTATGGAGCCCAGGATGAAGTAGCGCGGCATCTCGGCAAAGCACTCGTGATGATCTTCGTAGAAGGCTGCAAGTACAGGAAGATGAGGTATTACGATTGTAGGTGAGTGCGTATGTAGGTGTGTGGGGGACTGGGCTCAGGCAACCCCAACTAACAACCGAAGCGGATCCATTAATATTTATGGGCATTAGTAGTGGATGGAAGTGTGAATGAAAGTGCGAATGGGCGTGTGGTGCACTTACGTATGGCGGGCGGATCCTTACGTATCATGTACACGTATTTCGTTTCCGTTTCAATTTCCAAGGGGTTCACTTCCCCGAAGTGGCAGTGCAGCAGCGGCGTCTTCACGAACGACTGAATGATTTTCTGTAAATGCGGAAGAGGTGAGTGAATACATGATGAGTGAATGCGGGGCTGTTCAAGCAAATCTGTGAAATGCGAGACCGAGATGCGAATTTCTGCGCCATAAACAATTTATTTATATTCTTATTCTCGTTATTCTTGTGTGCTTCGCTCGAAATTGAATTGGGAATTGTTATGGAAAATTAACTGGCTCGAATGTCATTTGAAGGCAGAATTGCCACATGCGGCAGGTGTACTTACCTTCACCTCCACGTACATCGGCTCTGGTTCCGGCTTCTTGCGCGGCTTCGACCGCTTTCGCTTGCGGCCTCCCTTCTTGACTTCTGTAATTTCACAAAATTGAGTCAGGCGGCGGTGGCAGTGCAGGCGCAGGTGAAAGGGTGCAGCGTAATGAATGAATGAATGAGCAATGTGCAAGTGTGGCGTCACTAGTGTCGCTATGCAAATCATGCGGCTACGAAATGGAAAAAGTTGAATTGCGTGCGCCGCAAGATACGAGTATGACAATCCAATCCGAGCCCACCGAGTCAGCCAATCAAGCTGCATAATCTGGCTGTAATTCATAGTCTCAGCGCGAAGTCATCAAAAGCAGCGTGTATTTGCTGGAGTCCCTCTTGCCACCAGGCCGCTCTCCGCTTCCCGATAAGGCGGTGCAATGCGTTGATGAATTACGCTGCACGACGGAAATCTTCCATTTAAATGCAATGAGTTTTTAAACATGCGGTTGTCAGCACCCCCGCGCGCTTATTTAATACTTTTGCCAGTGCCAGTCCTTTCTTCGTGTGCAAAACGTGAACGCTCTCCGTGTCGCAACTAAAGCAAAAGTAAAAGTTTGTTGCAAAGCAGAGACGCGTGACATGGGCTGCGAAAATGAGGCCTTTTAATATTTATGACCAGCCAAGGGAGCTGACAAGACGTGGCAAGGCAAGGTGCGGTGCAGTGAGGCGGCGCTGGGAAATTGGAAAGAATCGCCTTGGAGACAATGACGAATGCACAACTGAACTCAACTCGGAGACCAGATTGAAATCAGCATCTAATTTTTTACTCATTCAAAAAGGGTGCAGAAATCGTGGGAGGCGAAAATAAAAATTCTCAGAAAGTGTGCGATAAGACGCAAGGAAAAGGAAATTACTTTGTCATAAAGCAAAAACTTTTCTCATAATTACCAACATCATCCTCATCATCGCTGGCTGCAAGCGGCGAACATCCCGCGTGGGTGGTTTGTGGTGGGCGTGAAAGTGTTCGATTAGGATTTGTTTGTTTGTATGATAAATGTTGAGGCAGCTGTGAAGGCATGGCCGTGTGGAGAATTACCTGTGCGCGTGGAACCCTCCGGTTGGTCCGCTTGACTCTCCAGGTCATCACCAGCGCTTTCGGCTCCAGCCTTTTCGGTATCAGCCACTTCAGGGTCCTCCGCCGGTGCTACTAGTTTTATGGATGACGTCTTCTTGGGCTTGGGAGCTAGATACCGAAATTTCGTTATATTCTTAAATAGATACTCGGAATGTGGTGCTTCAATGTAGATGCCAAATGCGATTTGTGTGGGGAAATTAAATCGACAACTTCATTAAAGCAACACACACAACAACACAACACAGAAGATGATCACTAATAAGACTTCTTTACATTAACTTATGCTGCCACTCTCTATTTCTCCTTGTACCACCACTAAGTTCTCCTTTTTATTCTTCCTTTTCCCTCAGTACTCCAAACCTTCTCCCTAAGTACTCCAAACCTTCTCCCTTAGTACTCCAAACCTTCTCCCTTAGTACTCCAAACCATCTCTTTTAGTGTTCCAAACCTTCTCCCTAAGTAATCGAAACCATCTCTCTTATTACTCCAAACCTTCTCCCTTATTACTCCCAACCTTCTCCTTTAGTACTCCAAAACTTCTCCCTTGGTACTCCAAACCTTCTCCTTTAGTACTACAAACCTTCTAACTTAGTACCCCAAACCTTCTCCTTTAGTACTCTAAACATTCTCCTTAGTACTCCAAACCTTCTCCTTTAGTACTCCAAACCTTCTCCCTAAGTACTCCAAACCTTCTCCCTTGGTACTCCAAACCTTCTCCCTTAGTACTTCAAACCTTCTCCCTTATTACTCCAAACATTCTTCGTAAGTACTCCAAACCTTCTCACTTAGTACTCCAAACCTTCTCCTTTAGTACTCCAAACCTTCTCCTTTAGTACTCCAAACCTTCTCCCTAAGTACTCCAAACCTTCTCCCTTAGTACTTAAAACCTTCTCCCTAAGTACTCGTAATCTTCTCCCTTAGTACTCGTAATCTTCTCCCTTATTACTCCAAACCTTCTCCGTAAGTACTCCAAACCTTCTCACTTAGTACTCCAAACCTTCTCCTTTAGTACTCCAAACCTTCTCCTTTAGTACTCCAAACCTTGTCCCTAAGTACTCCAAACCTTCTCCCTTAGTACTTAAAACCTTCTCCCTAAGTACTCGTAATCTTCTCCCTTATTACTCCAAACCTTCTCCGTAAGTACTCCAAACCTTCTCACTTAGTACTCCAAACCTTCTCCTTTAGTACTCCAAACCTTCTCCCAAGTACTCCAAACCTTTTCCCCTAGTACTCCAAACCTTCTCCCTTAGTACTCCAAACCTTCTCCCTTGGTACTCGAAACCTTCTCCTTAAATACTTCAAACCTTCTCCCTTAGTACTCCAAACCTTCTCCCTAAGTACTCCAAACCTTCTCCGTAAGTACTCCAAACCTTCTCCTTTAGTACTCCAAACCTTCTCCTTTAGTACTCCAAACCTTCTCCCTAAGTAATCCAAACTATCTCCCTTAGTATTCCAAATCTTCTCCCTTAGTACTTAAAACCTTCTCCCTAAGTACTCGTAATCTTCTCCCTTATTACTCCAAACCTTCTCCCTTAGTACTCCAAACCTTCTCCCTTAGTACTCCAAACCTTCTCCGTAAGTACTCCAAACCTTCTCACTTAGTACTCCAAACCTTCTCCTTAAATACTTCAAACCTTCTCCCTTAGTACTCCAAACCTTCTCCCTTAGTACTCCAAACCTTCTCCCTTAGAACTCCAAACCTTCTCCCTTAATATTCCAAACTAATCCTGTGCAGCTGTTTATGACTATGGATCAGTTTCGAACGCGAACGGGGCTTGATTAGATTGAATATCAAGCGGACTTCCTTACCTTTTTTGTTATCCTTGCCTTTCTTTCCCTTCTTCACCTTGTCCGATTCTGGAGGTGGTGGGGGTAGTTCCACTAATGAAAGAGAAACACATTTTAGTACAATCTTCAAAATCTTGGAACCCCGGTGGAGCTGCGACGAGTGCTCGTGTGATCCGTGGTTTCGCACACGTGTGGAGTGTGCCTGGTAGTTGAAGCTGACATAGTACCCTACCATAAGCAATCTTGTCCCCATTGCCTTACTTCTTGCAGTTGTGGGTCACAATTTGGCATAACTCTGCAATGCCATGGCAAGAGGGTGGAAGCCGGACAAACACTTAAACTGCTGTAGTTACTACGGCCCTCCTGCTGCTGAAAAGTTAGTTGTGAACATGGCCAATCGGTGTTCTGAGCATAGCAGCAGCAAGGACGCTATCACTTCCACCCGCGTACACAGCGAAAGTATGCAAAGGAGGAGGCTTTGAAGTAATCATTTGCTGGTTGTGATGCGTCCTTGAGCAGAGTGTATTGCTTGCATTCAAATGTCTTATTTACTTGCAGCAGATTTCAGCATGTCAACAGCAGAAGCAGCAGCATGACTGCGAAGTGGCGTGTCATCAGAACGACATCATCAACAACAACAACAACAACAAAGGTGGCAACAACAGTGGACACTTGCAGCAGTGAAAGAGCTTTGTTCATCTCGACTTTGGTGGCAGTTGAAAGTTGCACAACGAGATGACGATTGCGAATATTAAAATGCCACATGACAACCACTCCCGGGGCACTCCAACTACAAGTCGCTCCACCGCTCACACCCACAGTTGCATCCGCATCTGAACCGGCACCCACACTTACCCAACTCCAGCACGGTAATCTCCTCCTCCACCATTTTGTCGTAGTATGAGCGCCAAAGCAACAAAGTGACGTAAGCGATGTCCTCGTTTTTTGTGCAGTCCTCGTCTAAAAACTCTTTGAAGGACTCTTGATGCTTTTGGAACAAGGCGTTCACGTACTCCGGCTCGAACACGCCCATCAGATTCGATATGGTGTATTTGAGCCACAAAATTCTGGCATCGTACTCCATGTCCAGGGCGCTGCGTTGTCCACTTGACACCACTCGGCGAGCAAAGCGAATGCAGCACTATTGGTGTGAGCGTAGGGCTCTGCGTGGGCCTGTGCCTGTATCTGTGTGTGTGTCGTGGATCAGTTGCCAGCCAGTCAGCCGGCCAGCGCAAGAGCCAGCGGCAATTGTTTCGCTGACTGCAATTGTGTGATCTGTGGTTGTGTGGTGGAATGTGACGATTTGGAGCTGCATCAGTGCTGCAATAGAACAATGGCTGGAGACTTACCTGTCGAAGTGTGTGCGAAAAGGACTGGGCGCCCTGAAATGGAATAAATTTCGCCCCGTTGAGGAGCGGCGGTGTTTGCTAGTGTGCGACCTTTGCCTCTACGCCCACTCGGCGTTTTGACAGGATCTTATCCTGTCTTGTGTGTTGATTGTTTGTCGCAATCCCTGCTGCGGGGACTCCTGTGTGTCTCGGTGTCGGTATCCTATGCAAACAGCGTCTTTGCTGCTCTGGTTGGGGTTGCTGTTGGTGTTGAATTTACCGCTTTCGGATTTGTTGTTATTTTTGACTACGCTTCCGAATATTTCTTCGTTTCGATGGCTTCCGAAAAATGTGAAAATATTTTTTCTGCTTCTATTTTATGTGAGAATATTTTTTCTGCTTTTTGGAAATTTTATTCTTTATTTTCGATTTTTTTTTCAAAACCGAATCGATTCTTGAAATATGAAAAATTCATTCACTGGCGTTGCTGCTCGTTTGTTGAGTTGCTAATGCTGCCATTGTGGTTGTTGTTGCCTGGCACTGTAACGAGGCGTTGTTATCGCCGTTGCTGGTTGTTTGTTGTCTGGCGTTGGCAGTGTGGGAAAAAAGATAAGAAAACAACCGGCACAGTGGAAGGTGTTGTCAAGGTTTATGTCAAGCACTTTTCCGCATGGCCTTGCTGAGAAATGGGAGATAAACACCGACAATTAGCAGGCTCCCGACTGTAACTCAATGAAGGCTGGCGTCAAAAGTGCTCAGTTGCAGTTTCAGAAACATTTCACGAAACTAACTCCCTTGGCTTACTGAAGCAGCAACTTGTCGTGGTAGTTTTTATGTTCCTTCTTCCAAATGGAAATGATTCAAACTTCCCAACAAGGGTGGCCAAACCACCTCCGTAGGAACTTTGAATGGCCCTATGTGTGTGTTTCATTATAATGCTTAGAGATGTGGAAGGAACGTTATAAGCACGTATATATCCTTTATCGAATTATTTTAAAGCAGTCGAGGGGCTTCGCGTGCTCTGAAGGCTATTGGCGCTTTACAACTTTGTGTTCGTGTATACCAGTTGCACCACCATGTAAGCTTGCATACAGTTGCATCAGCGCGTACGTAAGTCCTTGGATTTGTGTGTACAGGGGCGTGGATTGAAGCATATTGTTTCAACTAACGAAGCTTTGCTGAATCACTGTAGAAGACGGATACAGTTGTAAATGGGTTCCTGGGCTACTCTGTTGTTTTAACTATGATTGGAAACATTATTAATATTATCATTATTATATCTTACACCATAAATGAGTATGAGAGCAAGGTGTTGGGGGAATGAGTACTAGCTACAGAGGCCTTCGACTCGCAGAGAAAAGGATTTTACAGAAAGAAGCGTTTTTGAGATCAAGCCCTTGGCATGATTTGAACCTGCGACCCATGATTGTATACAATTTCTGTAATGTTCACAGAAAGTCATGAACAATTGTGGGCTTCATGATTTCGCTGATTCTTTTCTCGACTCTTCTCATACAATTTATGCCTGGAATTATAATCTTAACAGGGCTCCCACAGACAACTTATTTCCTTGTGAAAGCCCATTTTTTGTGTTTTTAGCAAGTGTCCCCAGAGCAAAAGGAATGCAAGCAACAACAGGAACAGCGGGAAAGGAGGAATGGATTCGGGAAAGAGATAAAGTTATCATCAGATAGGACTCATACACATGGGAGAGAGTTATATCCTGCTTACTCATGACATAATTGTGCCCATTGTTTTTTCACCTTGACTGTTCTCACTCACCTTCTTCCCTTTACTTTCCGTCAGGAACCATGAAGCACCTATGTTTATAACCTTTACTATGGTTCACAATGGTCTTAATTTAAATTTCACTATAAGAAGAGTCTAACTGAAACTTGCACCAGAGGTCGTTGGTGTAACATCCACCTTAGTCTAACTCTAACTCGGTAGTTGTTTGCGGGAAATCTGCATTTTTATGGAAATTGAAAGGGAATAAATTTAACGCTGCTGCTGCTGCTGCTCTCATGTGCGCTGCATTTGCGACAGGGACAGGGTCAGGGTGCAGGGGGCAGGGGCCAGAGAGCACTTGCAAAGCTTATTTTAAGCTGTCAGCGGCTGTGCTCGCGCAGAAAAATGCAAACTCAAGCATCACAACACAAAACAATCGCAATGCACAGCGATGCAACAGTTTCCAGGTGGCAGATGAACAAGAGTCATCCAGTCAGCCAGTCAAGCAGTCATTCAGTTGGGCAGTCAGAGGGAGTTTGCAACTTATTCCAACTGTGTCTGGGTATACTCACTAAGCAGCCGGCAGGCAGCAGGCAGCAGGCGCAACTAATGTCCTTGCACATTAGACGCGCGGCAAGTGCAAGCTAAACAAGCTTGCCAGCGATAAGCTCTGTTGTTGTTCTTGTCGTGTTTGTTGTCACAGCAGCATGCTGCGATGTGGCATATTTTATTCACGCAAGTGGGTGTTGGCGTGAGGGCGGTAACTACCGCTATCTGTCTGCCTCGCTGCCATTGTTGCAGTTTGTGTGCTGCACGCAGGAGCGCGCCTCCTGCGCTCCTTTGACATGCGAACATGACGGTATGCACGGGCGTCTTTGCTATTGACAGCCAGCATTGGAGCAAACGGCAACTATAACAGTCTCAAAACAATAGAAACAAGAATAATAACAACTACTACAACAACAACAACAACAACAACAGCAGCAACATAAGCAACAAAAACAGTAACATCAACAACAACAACAGCGGCAACCGCTGCGCTTGTTCAGAAGACAATACAGCAAAATAAAATATTTGTGGGGCAGTGGGCTGGGGGAAGCGCGGCATGGAGGGGTGTGCCGAGTGAGAGTGGGGCAACAAATAAAAATGACGTCTTCTCAAATGCCTTCGCATCCGTGCCGGTGCCCGTGCCCGTATCCGTTTCTGTAGCTGTAGCTGTAGCTGTGTGCGTAAAGAAGTTGTCAGCGGAGCAGTTTGGAGCTGTTTTGCAATTCATGACTTGTTCCTCCTCTGCTCCTTCCTCTGGTTCGTGCTCGTGTTGTTCCTCTTCGTGTTGTTGTTGTTGTTATTTCTGCTGTAGTTGTTGTGCAGCACCTGTTCATGTCTTACAAAAAGATTTAAATTTCTCGTTTGTAGATTTCTTTTAAATTGCCAGCATACGCGTTCGCAGCGGAGCAACGGAAGTGCACGAGCGAAAAGCAAAACAAAAACAAAAAAGAGCAAACGAATCCAGGAGAATTTAATTCAACTTGACTGAGTTTAAAGTTGAAAAGGAACAATTCTGTTGCTCGCCACATTTTGACGTCAATTGTAAATCTGCGATTTCGAACCCAGCTTTCCGCTTGATTCCCAAGCAACAATTCCTACTGAGCCAGGCATGAAGATCAGCGGGCTGATCGTTTGCAACCGGTTGTACGTGTCCATCCTCTACGTCAGAGATGGGCCGTAAATATATAAAAAGAAACCTGAACAGCAACAACATCAGTTAAAGCAGTCAAAATAAACTGCGAAATCGAAGAGACTTCAAAAAACTCACCCTTCTTTCACCAGGAAAACAACAACAATGGAATGATGTCTACGAAGCAAGAAAGGTCTCATAAGGGTGAATCTCATAGTCAGTGAAAATCAAGATCTGAATAATATCCTGTGAAAACAACAAAAACTGCACTCACTGCAAGAAACAAAGCAAGCAATTTTTAAGCCCTTGCAGCAGCGAAAAGAAGAGACCCCTAGACTAGACCCTCATTTCTACTCCAAGGCACCTTGCTTCTGACATACTACGCTGAAGAACCTAATCTAAGCTACTCGTACACTATATTCCACTGTGTTCCCCAGTCTCTGCTCCCGCATTGAAGCAATTACACCGGAATCTCCATGAGATGGGGTTATGCTTTGAGTCTGGATGCCGGCCTCATTTATCACTCAACCTCCAAGGCTTGCCTCAGTCCCATTAACTTCGCTTCGAGCATAAAGTGAGTCATATTTGCCGGGAGTCCAGAGCAGGAGCAGGGGTTCCTGTTTCAATATGTGAATATGAAGCTGCGCATTCATTTGCTAAACATAGGCTGACATTGACTGCTTCGGTTTATTAATCATCAAAGATGAAAGGAAACCTTTTACGATTCTTTACACAGAAGTTGTTATCAAAGGAGTGCATGTGTGTGTGTGTGTGTGTGGAGGTAAACAAGCAAATATACTCAATTTCCATATTTTAATAGAAACATTATTGCATTTTCATTCATCTGCGGAAGCACCCATGTCAGATTTGCTTACTACACGAACACGCACACGTACACACCATCTAACACACTCTTTCCCATACTCACACAGCGACCAAGGATGCTCGTCAAAGGACTCTTCCAGCAACTTTGCGGCCGAATGATGTACACCAACAAATGCGAATGCAAGCACTCATCCATCACCAGAATTCAATGTTATCGTTCGCCCGTGGTACGGCATCTGCTCATCTGCTCCGCTGTCCTGCCGCTTCCGCTGCTTTATCAAAGTCCTCACTGAGCTATGCCGTGCTCTGCTGTGCTGCGGTGCGCTGCGCTGCGGCTGCCACTCGATTAAGACTGTTTACATTCAATCAGCATCCAGAAGATCCGCAACGACAGCCGCTGCATGCAGTGGAGCGCGGCAACGCCAGTTCGTTGTATTTGCATGCGTTTTCGCTACGCATTCCTGCCACATTCCACCCGCTGAACTGAGTGCTCCCACTTCTAATTTCGCTTTTGCACCGCAGTAATGCCAAACAAACGCACAACTACTGCGCTCCTCCAATCGTTCACTCGCCTGCGGCAGGCACCCAAGGACAGTGCTCTCTCCGCATGTGGTTAGTTGCTAAGAGTAACCTAGCCGTGAATGCGGTACTATGTTGGAAGTGTACAACGGGTTCAGATGGTTAACCCTCCAGAATGAGAGCTAATAGGAATTCCCTTTGCGTTCAAGTTTATGCTGGAGTTTAGGGCTAGCTGGTGCGACTGCTGCTACTGTCCCTTCTTCGATCGAGTGCCCTTCCCAAACTTTCTTCGGTCTTATTTAGTTTTGTTGCACAGCTTCGTTGTTGCTTTTGAGTGCTTGATGTGCTTCATGTATTTACTTAACTTTGAAAATGCCATAAGGAGGCGTGACCAATATACAATTAGCAGTATTCTTGATCATTCCTCTCTAAATGGATTCAGCTAATCCGGGCACTCGTATTCTCAACCGTTAGAGACATGGTAATCAATCTTAGTATAAACTTTGCCTGAATCTCAGATTAAATTCTGAGGAAAATCCGTCAAAGGAAACTCCTGTGACCAAAATAAACTAGTCTTGAGCTTCCTTAAAAGAAAACTGTGATTTTTTCCACTGATGTTTCCACCAATATAAACGATGATAATACGTCCTGCTGACGACGGTTTGTTGTGATTTCCTAGCTAAAATAAACATTTGAGAGATTGGGATCGTGGGAGTGAGAACACCAGAACAAAATACCACAGAAAATGCTGGGGACAGGTGTGTTGTTGTGCTTAATACCTGTAGCATGCTTAAACGCGAGCAATGGAGAGATCCAGAACTACTTGTAGGGGATGCAACGACAACTTTCTTCACCGATGGCTCCAAAACTGAAAAGGGAACTGGGGCTGGCAGGCATCTGAATGAAAATGTCAAATGCTTTTCGGCTGTGGGAAGTATGCCAATGGTATTCCAATCGGAAGTGTTTGCTATACTGAAGGTAGCGGAATGGGTAATTGAGAAGAAATGGCGCGGTAAGTATATTAGAGTCTGTAGTGACAGTCAGGCAGTAAAGGTCCTAGAAAACGCTTTAACCACTTCAAAAATTGTCCATGAATGTAAGTCAAGACTTAACTCCATCGCAAGGTGGAATTTGCTTGAACTTATTTGGGTGCCGGGACACTGTACTGTTCAGGGGAACGAATTAGCTGATTGGCAAACTGTGGATCTGCGGGTGCTCCAATGGGACCAGATCGGTATAAGTTTAGCAGAGGGTATGAATTGGATCAGGAGCCATGTGAATAATATGCACAAGTACCGATGGAGCAGTTTAGTTGCCTGCAAAACAACCAAGTGCTTCCTAGAAAGCCCAAACAGGAGAGTTGCAAATTTCCTTCTGACATTACCGAGGAAAGATCTTCGATCATTGGTTGGGGTAATGACAGGGGTATACTCCATGGGGTCATCATATGGCGAGCATAGGCATCTTCGAGAATCCGAACTGCATCTTCTGCCTGGAGGAAGTACAGCAGGGCACAGAGCATTGTCTGTGCTCTTGTCCTGCCTTTGCCAGAATGAGGAGGCGCATATTAGGGTCAGATATTTTGGGAATGGATAATGTACATTCCTTATCCCTGGACAGACTTCTGAGGTTCATAAAAGAGTAAAAAAAAATTCAAAAGGTGTACTTTCCTTTCCAAAATCCTCTATATCCCCCCCTTCCCTAAATCTTTGTCCAGGCTTAGCACAATACCTGAGTGCTTGGAGGCCCATTCCTCCTTTTTCGGCGGTTCTCCGGCCTACCCCACTTCTATCTATCTATCTATCTATGTTAACTCCATACGATATTCATTAACCTGACCCTCAATGATCCGAAAATCTATGTTGCACCATGCCCACCAAACATCCTTGCAATACGAGTGGAAAATAGTGCCACATTCGTCAATATTGCCGGCAGCGAATTGTTGATCTCGTATTCACCTACCGTGGACAGAGTACTGTGCGATGTTGGATTGACTTGAGTTGTGCCGGGATGCGCTGTGTTGGTGTCTGCCTCCTCTCCTCTCCTGCCCTATCCTACCATGCTCCCGTTGATGTATTCTCGTATCGGTTCGATACTAATTGAAATAAATGTCGAACATTCGTCGCTCGTTGGCAAATACTCGCAGTGGCAGTCGCACTCGATCGGCGTCATTGGAATTCATGGGACAGGCTCTGTGTGTGTGTGAGTGAGTGTGCTCGTGTGTGTCTCCTGCATGTTTGTGGTGTTTTTAAGCCGTTGTTGTTGTGGTGTTGTTGCTGTTGCTGCCATTGAAGTCAAATGCCGCTTTGATTGCAGGTAAATTTGCGCTCAAATGAGAATTTATTGACGTGTGTGCCTGTGTCTCTCTTCCGGCTGGGAAACAGTGGCAAAGCGGCAGCAGCGACACTTGATGCGTGCGCAATAAACTCGTCAGGCGTGGGGGCGGGGCAATGGATGCACGAAAGTCGTAAGAAAACGCGCGCTTATGTGAGAGCAAGTGCATGTGTGTGTGTGTGAGTGTGTAACCTTCGCCTTGTGATGTTTACATTTCCGTAAATATATTTAAAACGTGGCCTCACACACACTCCCGCTGCAAAGCATTCTTTAAGCGAGTGTGAGTGTGTTTGTGAACTGTTGCTCTGTGAGCTTGAGGTGAGTCGGGTCGGGAGGGGTTGCGTGTGTTTTACAAACATTTCATAATTAGTGTCAAGCTCAAAGGCTAAATACACTCGAATAAATTTGTTTACCTGCTCGTGTGTGTACGAGCGACTGTGCGTGAGGCTGTATGCGTGAGTGTGTGTGTGTGTGTGTGCCTACGCAAACAACATTTGTCTAACATAATCGATTTAATTAGTTTACAATAGCAAAGCGAGACGTGTTCCCTACTCCTCTTCCTGCTGCTCCTGCTGCAGCTTCGATGCTTTCCTTCCCTCTTTTCGTACACTTCAAGGCGGAGGGGAGGCTCAGTTGCCTGTGGCATTATCATTCCTCAAAACTGTGAAGTTGCAGGAGCTCAGCCTCACTTGTTGCAGTTTATGAACACTTCTAATGTAACTTGCTTCAAGGATTTTGTAGTTGCCTTTGTTATTTTTTGTGTACATTTCTTGCAGCAGGTAAAAAGTGTGTTTGAGTAAATTCCTTCGCTCCGCCCCTGCGGGATGGTCAAGAATAATGCAGACTATGCCTTGCATTAATTCCTGCAGTACTTGCCTCTTAAACTCTTTTTACCTACCTATAAATTTTTGCCAAGTACTTCCAAGGATTAAGAGCAAATGTCTTAGTTATTTTTGCCCTGCCGGGGAAGGCAGTTGATACACACACGCACACAGGATTGTGTACAAATATTGTTCAGGACCATAGAATTCGAACAATATTTGCCGAACAACTGCTGAAACAATTCCTGCCACTCTGCTAGTGTCTGAGCGTATCTGATGTGCGTAACTGCTGCGAGAGCGTATCACGACATTCACACTTGCACAGGATGGCAACAATTACGAGTACACTGTCAGCATGGGCGGCGATGCACTTAGCGAAATGCGGCGCTTGGTTGTTGATGCCAGGATTTTCCGTGTGAAGCAGTAATAAATTGAAGAACTGGGAAAGGGAATGCAAAACATGTCATAGTTGTCCAAATAGGTTTTAGGATAGGAGTAAGGCCATGCAGTGGAGCAAGCAGTACCAGAAGAGGAATGGATCTGTAGACTATCAGGGATTTCTTACACCTGCACAAGTAACCTCACTGACTTTTTTTGATTCGGGGTGATGCTGCATCAAGTCGTAGATGTAAGTACACTTCCTCAAATAATTTCACCACCACCCCAATCATGCTTCATTCCGTAAGTCCGTTGCACATGATGAAAGGAGAACAATTCTCCTGAGATTTTCTTCGTATGGAACTTAATGCTATTGGCTCACCCAACAAAGTTAGAATTCTATGGGTACCAGGACTTGCTGGCATAGAAGGGAACGCGATTGCCGACGAACTTGCAAGGAAGGGGGTTGCAACACCCTTTATTGGGCCAGAACCCTTCTGGGATGTAGGCAAGGGCATGCTGTTCAGCCAGCTTAGGATCGATGAGGGACACCACAGGCACAAACACTGGGTTAACACACCAGACCTAAGGGCATCAAAGAGTCTGCTAGGGACATACCACCTAAAAAGATTCGACGCACTCATCAATCTCGGCGCTGTCCTTGCGCTGACTATCACCATCCCAAGTAAGAGAACTTTTTAGTCAAGTTTTGTGAACGGCGCCTCACCGTGGTATCACCATGGGCCATTATGTGTACTCAAGTGTGCTTTTGGCAAACTAGGCGGCCACTCCTACCTACCTACCTACTCATCAATCTTTCTAAAAATAATCTTGGGATGATGACAGACCTACTCTCAGGACACTGGAAACTGAACTCACATATGGTGATGATAGGGGGTCAGCTCGGAAGGCTCCTGCAGATTCTGTGTGGAGGAAGAGGAGACGTCTCTGCAGTGATGTGAAACCTCTGGAACCCAAACTGATCATCACGTTTATCCAGAGGATAGGACTCAAAGATGTACTTTGAGCCTCTGATGGGGGGCACAATAGATCGAAAGGTCGCTGTGCTTAAATCCCCTACACACAATAATAATAATAATTCTAATTATAATAATAATTCTTCGTATGAAGGATAAATGCCTTCATCCTTCTTCCACGTATACTCAAAAGATAGTGGTTTAAGTATAAACGGCAGGATGCAATTGAACTAATATCGCTCCTCCTCCCTTTCCGTCTCACTTCTCCCTTCTCCCTGCTCCCTTCTACCTTCTACCTTCTCCCTTCTCCCTTCACCCTTCTGCCTCTCTCTCAATCCGCCTCTTTCTTTCTGCTGTACAACATTTTCCAAGTCGCTGAACAGCATTTCGAGATGTTCTCAGCGCAGTTTACGACACCTTCTTTTGCCATTTTGCTGAGTGTAGCAATCAACTGCAGCATCAGCGTCAACAATAGCAGCAACCATATCAGCAACAACAACAACACCAACTTTGTATGCAAAGTCGTGCACACATTGTATTTCCGTTTCCGTAATGCATTCTAATGCGGCTTTTGTTGTTCCATTAGCAGAATTTGTTGTTATTGGTTGCTCTGTGTTCTGTGTTGTGTGTTCTTGGTTGTTTATGTTGTTCTTCGTGCTGGTGTTGTTGTTGTTGGTGCTGTTGTTGGTGTTGGTATTAGTGCCGTTGTTGTTGCCGCTTTGGTATGCTGCAGTTGTGCATAGGCAAGAAGCCGGAATGTCAAGTGTTATTGAACTTCCTAAGAGGATGCGGCTTCCACATGAAGTTGCAAACATTCAAAGCAAATTAATTCTTATAATTTCGTGATTAAGTTTGTGATGAAAACTACTTGTGCCTTTAGAGGGCTCTTGCTGTTGAGTACCAGGTTCGGCATGCGGCAGGCGGCATGCCGCAGACAACACATACAGCTTGAGGTATTTACGTACATCAGAAGCTCTTAGGCAACCTTACCGATGTGTTGGCGATGTTCACTTTGAATACCAGAAAATATCAATCAAAATTCAATGCTGGCGTCGACATATTTGCGGCAAAATCTGTAAAAAAGTACCCTTGGATAAGTCTCTGAGGACAACTCTTCGGAGTGAATTGTGCTAACTACGTGGATTGTAAACATTTCCTCTCTATAAGGCATGCTCCCACATGTTCACTGGACCCGATCAACTGCAGCTCAGCGCAGATTTCAATGTTTTTCAAATCGGAGTTACTAGGCACCCTTTTTGTCGGGTGAACAGTGAAGAACTGGGAGAACTCTTTGAAGTGCCTGAACGGTAATTTGTTCCCCAAAATGTACTTTCATTGTTCTTAGATGTGAATTGTTCTTTGAAGTACTCGTACTCTATTCTTGGTTTTCATTCTGATCTTCTGTGTATTCTGTGTATTCTGTGGTGCTCGCAGTACGACTTTCTTCTGACGCCAAGAAAGTGCGTTTTTCTCCATGTAATTTGTATACAAACATTTTAGTACCCTCTGTCATCCAGGACACTTTTGGGAATTGCCCAGTGTCGGCGGAGGAGTCTCAATATTCTCACTCACTGAGCATGAAGAAGTACAAACAGTGGTCTTCCGAGAGACTAACAGGAAAGTCACCTGATATTGATTATGATAATAGGTGTAGCGATATCTGGAAAGTAGTCGCACATGAGTTGTTGAAGGACTTTGCTAGCCACTCAACCTTGACATGATTTCATCATTACAAGTAGAACAGTACGAGCACTTACCGCAGCAATCAAAATAAAGACACCGTTGTTGCTTTAATAGAGTGGGCAGAGCTTCCAGCTGCCCACGGTTAAATCTAGTTTGGCATCTTCAAATAAAGTGTGAACTACTCTCATTGCAACCTTTCAATTTTGGAACATAAAAACGGATCAGAGACCACAAAATACTCCCACTAAGAGTGGATTTCCCCTTAACCAGGTTGGACGGTATTGAAACTCGGTCGAATATTTAAATAATAGAATAATGAAAACCATCTCAGCGCATCCCTAGGAAGTTTACCCCTTACACAGACACACACTCTCTGCTTCACACTCGCACCCATGCAGCAGCCGAAGTGAGTTCATTGCGAAGCGTTCCATGAGTGCCGACTGCAAAATTGACGAAAATAATTGACGATAACTTTCGCAGAGGATTTCCGCCAATTCCACTGCCGCAGTTATTGTCGTTGTTGTTATTTATGTTCTTGTTGTTGCAATTTCAGTTGCACTTTGCTGTGCTGGCCCAAATGCACGCCAATGGAATGGAGCACTGAGCAGCTGCCGCAGCCAAACGTCTAATACCGCTGCTGCCATGCCTTCCTTCCTGCCGAGCTTGAATGCGGTGCTTGCCTCCTCTGTGAGTGTGTGTGTGTGTGTGTGTGCGGCATTATGTGGCATTAGGGGCACGGTTGGCGCTCGTACGTAACGCTGCGTATGCGAGCCTAATTAGTGCAGTCAGAGCGAGACCCTTTTGTAGCCTTGCCGTGCCGTGCCGTTCCGTTCCGTTCCGTGCCGAACTGCGCCTGGGCCGCTTTATTGCAAACACAAAACCAGCAACAACAACAATAACAACAAACTGCGTCGAATATGCACATATGCCCCAGTGAGCTGCAAGTGCGTCGAAGTCAAAGTTGCGAGTTAATTAGGTTTGTGCAACTGCAACATACGCCAGCATCGATTTTGGCTTTGGGCTGCGGTAACAGTTGCCTTCCCAGAGCCTTTGCTACCGATGCTGCTCTTGCTGCTACCGCTGTTGTTCTTGATGCTTTTACTGCTGCTGCTGCTGTTGTTCTTGTTGCTGCTGCTGTTGTTGTTGCTGTTGTTGTTGCTGCTGCTGTTGCTGCTTCGGAGATTTTGAAATCTGTTGCACTCTTTTTCAAATGGCGGATTGCGGTTAATTTGCACCGCTGCAGCGGCATCTCTCGAGTGGAAGCGAACAATGCTCTGCCGCAGCGTCGCCCGCAGGCGCGGACGTCGAAACGCACACGCCACATTTTCTGATTTAGTTCCTTTGTAAAGGGATTACGAAGTTTCGCATCCACATTGCGAGCGAAATGGATGCGCTTGAGATGAATTATTCAGCAAATCTAAAATGTGTGCGGTAAGAATGGAGGGAAAAATCTAAAATTAAAATCTCGGTCCTTTATGTCGGACTCGGCACTTGTGCTCCTGAGCCCACCTCCGAACGAATGACAAAAAAATCGCCCATGCTGAAATTAAGAAAAGATGGTAATTGCTTCGGCTTGCGTCACCCCTTCACATTCCTTATGGTTTCCGAGTCTTTTAGTCAGCGTGGAGAGTGAATCTAAGGCATGAATTCGCTAAGCGGGGTTTGTTGACAGATGAGTTCATTCAAGCATCCATCAACGTTATTCCATCACGTTTCACTTTTCACTTTCACTTTTAGTTTTGTATAGTCAACTGAAGATAGCTCCAATTGGTTGTGTACATCAAAAAGGAAGTCACATTCCGCGAAGGTTATCCAAGTGCTTGCGATCTCAGCAAATCCATTCGAGGAATGGAAATTTTTATGACCGCTCTTCTGATAGTTTTCGAGATATGGGCAATATTGTTAGTTAGCTATGACATTACATTTTTGACTAGTTTGTCTGGACTACAATTGCCTGAAAAGGTCATACATTTAAGGTCTGGGATCACGGCTTCGGTGTCAGTAAAATACAGATAGTCTTTCTTGATCTCGGCTTTCACATCCGTCGGGTGAGGACTCTATTGATCCCTTTGACCTCTGCTTGATATATACCCCCACTTTGTGTCAGTAATGCATTTGTGTGATTCTTGCTTCTGAACTTGGATGCGGAGAGATCTCTGCACTGCCAAGTGGAGATAACAGTAAGAAAGTAAGGCTTAAGGAGTCTTGAAGTACAGGAGCTCAGAATTGAATACGTTAGTGACAGAAAGAGTAATGCAGAAGTTCAAAGTCAGAGTGGAGCAAGGTAAAATGATCGACTCTGCTTTCTATAAAAGAGGAATTCAGTGAAACTTCGTCCTACTAATCGGTGGGTGGCTCTGTTTTAGCATAACCCCGGAATAGGAGGAACTCTTCCCGTCTAACATAAATTTGAAAATTTTGTTTGGCATCCGACGGAATAACTCAATTTTGCAAAACATGTTAAGAGTCCTTGAGTCCCAACGCCTCAATTTGGGAAGGTTGGGTTCCCTATCTGTGTACTCTGCCCCTTATTTTCCCTTCCTTAACAAGCAACTTGTATTCTTTCTGCTCCTTCTGAATGCAATTATTTTCTTTTGTCAATTGTACGAAAAGGATTTGCTGGAAGTCCACTTCAGCGACTTCTGCAATTACAAACATCATGGAGCTAGATACCCCTGACCCACAGCCAATAACCGTAATTGCCCTCCGTGCGCTTTGCGAACGACCGGCGACACTTTCATTTTTGTTACCCTCCAAAGCGTAACAAATCCTGCACGCAGAAATGTTTGAGCGTTCGAGTTTGAGCCATCAGCACTCACTTGGCATGGCAAATGCAATCCTTATTTACCTGGTACCTACATCAGCTTGATTTATGGGATTCTTCCCTCCAAGCAGCATGCAAATCGGCACGAACGAACAACTGGCAGCAGCAACAACAACAACACCAACAACAACACCATCAAGAGCAGGAGCAGCACCAGATCAACTGGTAATATTTCATGGCGAAATGTGCTCAGCGCACCTTCAACATTCATTGGCAGCAATTGTACGCGAACGTGAATTCATTTTCGAGCATTGAGCACGTAGAAATCCGCCAAAGGACCTCAGCAAAGCAGTTTACCATGCTACACAAGGATACTTTGTAATGTGCGCTTTGTGTAAATAACGACGTACGAGCACGAAAAACGAGCACGAAGCGACGCAGCGATGATGCCCGGATTAGGATGAGCCGCAATCTGAGTATGAGTGTGGGGATGAGCTGAGGCAATAGCAATCGAATCGATCCGGCCACATGCCAAACCAATCGACTTGCATGTGCCTGCTCGGTCAGCCAGTGCAGCCACTGTCCTGAGCAGCGCTGCTCAAAGGTACTTGGCATTCACTTGGCAGCTGCAGAGAGTATCGAGAAAGCAGAAATGCGACGTTTCCGGTGGCTCGCGCAATGCCCCTGCGGTGGTTGGTGGTCGGGCTTCGTTGTCGGCTTGAAACGTGTCAAAACTGTCGAAATTGCAATTGAAGCCAGTGGACGAGCTGTTCGGCAGTTGCATTGGTACTGCACCACCGCTGATGTTGTTGTAGCTTCTGCAACTCGCACAAATTTAATGCCTGCTCAGCCATCCCAGCCCCAGCAACCCGTACCAAGCACGACGCACCTCCCCGGCGCCTCTGTGCTTGCGGCCTTCGTGGTGGTTCTGTTGCTTAAACGTTCAGCGAAATCTTTAATTACGGCACTCCATGCAAATCCATTTAGCAGTGAAACCAGCGCTGTGCATATTGCGTGTGCCAATCGCAGCGCCTCGCCCTGCCGCGTCCTGCCGCATTATCCTTGCCATACGCGTACGGCGCTGTTCAACATGGTTGAAATAATATTTTCCTTTTATTATTTAAAATGTTTGTTAATTAACAAAAAATACATCATATCCCACGCGTCAACGCGGACAAGAGCCGGGCGGACACAGTGGACGGGTGGACGGCTCCATGGCTACATGTCTGCCAGTGATGGATACGAACGCACTGGCCCACAGCAGCAGCAGCGGCAGCGCGTACGCCACGTCAATGCAAAATGATGATGAATTTTTTACTGATTTTTGTCTGTGTCGTTAATAAAATTCCCCACATTTGCATGTGCGTCCGTGTGGGCTCTGGCGCAAAAATATTAAAATGATCCGAAGGCAGGATACGCATTCGCACATCCTTCAGAGCTGCAGCGCTTCGACGGGCAGCCCGGGTGCATGTGTTTGACTGTCGCGCCTTGGCTGGCTGCTGGAAACAGCAGCGCCGGGCAGTGGCATATTGGAGGCAGCTACGAGCCTTCTGGGAGCATCAGGACTCCTTTCTCGGTGCGGCCGCTTGCAGCCGACACATGGGCTCACACACGCACACAGCCTGCCTGCAACGGATGCGCATTTATTTGTCACTTGTCACGGCACGAAATTTCACTGGATATGCTACTTCCTTGGCGCACAGGACACACAGCAGACAGCACCCAGAGCGGCGCGGCACGGACCGCCACCGAATGCAAAATGAATTATGGCATTGTCCGTGTGCGCGGCCATTGTGCTGCCTGCCTGGTGGCTTGTGCGCCTCCCACGTCCATCTCATCAACGGATGAGCCTTGAATTATGCCCACTGACACAATTAATTACCTGCATTCCCGGCCAGTGCTGCCACACACGCGAACATCAGCCCCCTCCCCCTTCCCAGCCTTCTCAGTGTTATCTTTCAATTTCTCGTTTCAATTTTGCAATTATTCCGAAAAGAAGTTATTTTCATATCGAAAATTAAAAATACCCCAGCGGCCGCTGCATATGGATTGTCCACATGGGATCTGTCTGTGGGATTGTGTGTGTGTGATTGTGTGCGTGTGTGTGTGTGTGTGTGTGCATCCTAGCAAAGTAAACTCTTCGCGGGCCGTATTTTCCCCGTATTTGTACAACGGCGCAAATTTACCTTTAAACAACAAAAACGAGCGCCGCAAACGGAATTAAAATTTTAAATGCGATTTTTTTAAATCCATTTGACGTCAATCTCGGGCTGAATGGAAACGCACGCAGCAGTGGGCGACTGGCACCGCCCCTTTTATTATTATGAGTTAAATAAGAGTTTATGAGGTCGGAGTCAATGTGACCAATGTGACCAATTAACTGAATGTGGGCAATTATTGCTGCGCTGCTCGCTCGCCACACACTTCCACCCACCCACGGTGTTTCTGGCGCAGGGCTGCGAGCGGTACTGTGGACCCAAGACGAACACAAACTGCGCTTGAGTAGTGCTGCAAGTGTTTGCTGTCTCGCCTGCCACATTGGAAGCAGGGGGTTGGGCAACATTAGATAGACGAAGGAGAAGTCATCAGACCTGTTGAAACGAAAATAGGGACCTGAGACCACTTGGGGACATTGAAATCCATGTGGTTCTAAGAAATAATTCTCCAAGTGTCGGCGTTGCCTTCATTTACACCATCCCAGTCAGTGGAACAGTCTTCTGTATCTGCTCATATTCCATAAAAAAACCAATGAGTGTTCGAACTCACGGACGATGTGTTAACACCTATTTGTTACACGGTACCTGTTCGATTTCTATGAACACATTAGTAAATGTTACATTGGATAATAAAAAAAAATAGTTTATTGATTTCAATTTTATTTTTTTTGCGTGGAATTTCCTATTACTTCTTTTTAACACAGAATATACCGGACAGGTTTTGCTATTTGCTCGTGCCGATGTCTGTGAAGGAAATATTTCTCATGAATTTGTTGTTGCGCTCGCTGATTCGAATCAATTCCAGACTTGATTCATAAAATCTTGATTCGCAGAAAATCTTCGTTTTCGCAGTCGCAGAAAAAATGACTCTGTGTGTTGTTTGCATGTATTGACTTTGTAGATTTAGTCCCTACACGCCGCTATAGATGTTAACACATCAATAAAAAAGGTATCGTACCAACTGGTGCCAGGCGGACACCGCGTGAGGATTGTGTCATCGTTCTGCAAATGTGGTTTATGAAGTGGACACCTCATTGGGCCGCATTTTTTCGAATATGATGAATGTATGACGAAGCGATCGTGAATTACATTTGTTGGAGGACTCTGATTACTGACCAGAATTGGCAGACATTGGTTTAGAAAGCCTGTGGTTGAACATGTCAGGGTCACAAGTCCACAAAAGTTCGTTCGCCGTTCAATTGTAGTGAAAAAGAGGTACTTCCAAAAGGTTAACCATGTGTACTCGTATGTTTTTTTCCTTGGGATGGAGGGGGAACTTCCCTGTCATTAGGAGAACTTTATCCGACTTCAGATAACGCTATTTACTTAATGCCAGCCTCATAGCTACAGTTAAACAAACGGTCCAGCATATAAGAACAACTTTTGTTATAAGGAGATGTGGCTAGAGCGGGTCATATAATCATTATTTGGATAATGACCCTTTTTTTCGAACCAGTTGTTGCCCCAGAGTGAGACATCAAACAATGTTTTAAGAATCATTATAAGACATGATCCCTAGAATCGGTAGGTATTAGCCTAGAAGGGCAAGTATGTAAATGGATTTTAGGTGGGTGGAAGTGGCTTTTTCCTGTTCACTGCAGACTTAGATGAGCTGTGAAGATGAAATTCGTCCACTGACAAATTTTAACCACACAAAATGTTGCTTATTCATCAAAGGAGGCGAATCAGATTTTGATTCGTTTGTTTCTTCTTTTGTATGAAACCAATTCTCAATCACGTTAAACTTTCAGTGGGTGAAATAGTGATTGAGAATCTTTCATAAAGCAGAGTAACAAAAGTCCAAAGCAGAGTAACAAAAGTCCAAAGCAGAGTAACAAACGTCCAAAGCAGAGTAACAAACATCCAAAAAGGAGTAACAAATCAGAGAACTACTGTGAACCAGGAAGTTTTTATTCTGTTGACGAACCCTGGAATAGCTGAGCTTTACCTCGGCTCCCGAAAAGTTCGTGACAGAGCGTAGCCTCATTTTGTCACGTTTGTCGGTCAACTGACAATTCTTTTCCGTGGGTTTTGGAGATAGTCAGGGAAACAATGCTAATAATTTTTAGATATTCGCCCAATTGGTAGCAGCGTTGACTGCTGAGGTATAATAGCAAGCCATGTTCATAGAATTTTCATAGTGTACGGCCATGAACAGGGAAATACAAGGTGTGTTCAAAAAGTGCCAGCCCTGGTCCCCTGTGACTTTTTCTTGTTCCCGAAACTGAAAAGGCCCATGAAAGGACGACGCTACGCCATGATTGACAAAAATCGAAGACAAGCTAAAAGACGTCCCTATACGCACAATAGCTCTCAAAAACAGACTGAACGTTCAAAATGGCCGATATTGTCAACATAAGTGAGGGTCATGAGTACCAACATAACGCTACAAAAAGATCGAAAATAAAACATCCGTAGCCCGCGAAAATTCATAATTCGCCATACGTTTTGAACAAACCTCGTTTATGCAAATAGTGGGCTACTTTTCCGAAAATTAGTTCATGCTACTAGGTCAGATCACTGGAAGCTGTGAAGCAATACATAAACTGAGTTTTTTTTTATTATGAATTGGTCTCATTTTGGTGAGGAGGTGCTCCTTCATAGCTTATAAAGATTCACAGCATCATTCGATATTTTGCAGCGATCGCTTCAGTCGTTCTTCTCAGAATTTTTGAATATTTCTATTGCAGTACTCAGTTCACTGAATCTTCTATTACTGTATGCCTGCTTCCTTTTCAAATCCTTACTTTGGGGTTATCATAATGAACTCTGCTGGCTTTGCTTGAGTCTCATCTCCACTGAGCCACTTACCCGGTGTGGCAGTGCTGTGCTTTCGGTGCGAAGTGTATCGCCACGCATAAATCTTAACCGCAGCTTCCCCGACTGCGTTTATGTTGCCTCTTATTGTTGCATGTGGCCTTCTCTGAACCCTTTCAAATGGGAAAGCAAACTCTAATGAGCAAATTATATATTTACTCGTGCACTGCAGCACTGGCCAATGAGCCCAACTAACCGGGGGCCACAGGGTATCCTGTACACATGGTCGAGAAGGTGTCCTGGTGTGTGAAGGTGCGCTGGTAGGGCTCCGCATGGAGCACTGGGAGAATTAATCACTATTAAATTGGAGTTAACGATGCCGTATGTAGCGCACAACAAAACAGCCGGCATTGCGGCAACTGCAACTGCGGTCGTTGCCTCTGCCGCTGTAGCTGCCTCTGCCATAGCCTCCGTGGCTTGTTTTGCAATTATTTTCAAATAATGCAGAGCGAGTGCTTTGTCGATTTATTTACTTTCGTTTTGTTTTGCTTTCTTTCAGACCCGTTTGATTGGTGCAAATGAAACGGCGCTGCCGCTGGCTCCACTGCTGCCACTTCCGCTGATTATGCAACGCTTCGCATGTGTGTACACGGCGTAAACTGCATGTCTGCCGAGGCGGAAGGGTGCAGCAGGGCTTGTGGGCCGTACCGAGCCGCATGTGTGCGAAATGTGTTTCGGTTCCCAGAGATGGAATCGAGCATAAAAATAGAACTTCAATGAGCACGATTATTGTTGAATAAATAAAATGGAATAGAATAAAATAAAATGGAATGGAATCAAGCAGCTTGGAAGAGCGAATGGTGGCAGAGGCAGTGGGACAGAAGCCGCCTCCTGCCTGCCACATTCGATGCAAACTCAGCCGAGCAGGAGCACGTGGCGAAATTATGATAAAAATTCCAAAGGAGCAAGCACAAATAAAGGAGTGAACCGAGGCAGGAGCGACAGTGTAAACACTTGCAAGTTCGTGCTGGCAGCGCCTCTGCCGGCGTGTTTGCATTGGCAACGAGGTGTGCTGCACTGCGTCGAGCAAATGCAAAGCTGCGAACGGCGATTGTGGCGGTGGCAATGACGGATGGGGATGGCGGCCCAGCGTCAATCATACGTCATTGTTAATGCTGCTGTTGTTGTTGCTGTTGTTGTGTAAGCCGCTTGCTGCCGTCGATGGAGCGTGTTTTCATACGTTTTCGTTCCATTTCGTGTGTGCGAGAAATCAAAGCGAAAAAATTCAAAATTTCGAAAAGATGTGCACTGAATTGCGACAGCTACGAAAATGGCAAAAACAACAACGACAGCCCCAGCACCAGCAGCAACAATAATGCACGTCGGTAAAAGTGTACAAAAAAGCAGTGGAAGAATAAATACGGCGAGTGTCACGTTTAACAAGCATCAAAAGCAAAAATAACCAAGCAGAAAAAAAAGAAGACAGGAAGAAAATAAGTTTGGGATATGTTGGCGACTACTCTCACTCAACCCCCCCAAAAAGAAGGAGGGCGGGCGGTCTGGCTCTACGTGAGAATGTCGAAGCATTCTGTCAGAGTGTTTGGGAGGCGGGCAGGCGGCAGTTGTGCTCAAGCCATATAAGTAAAATAACAAATTTGCACTATCACCGCTTGGTAGCTGGCCTTATTTGGCCACGATTGAATTGCTGGATTTGTTGGCGGAGCAGGCCTACACAGCAGCCCACAAACAGCAACTCAAACAATCAAAGCTGCCGCAGCGACGTGAAGATTTTGTGTACTCGTGTTTGAACTGCAGTGCCGTCTCCGTGTACACAAATGCAGCTCCTGTGGAATGTTCAACTAAATTGCTTAGGTGGACGGCAGGGTTCAATTGGATAACATTCGGTTGGGGTATCGAGAAGCGAGTTGGGGTAGCTGTTGGTGTAGCGGTTGGTGTATCGAGTAGCGAGGCATACATTCAATACGTTCTCGGGAAGCTCTACTTCCGCTGTCGCTGGCACATGATCAACCTCGGGTAATGGTGACTTTGGTTGTCGACTTTGTTGGATGATTCAATGAACTAAGTGTAGGATACTAACTCAGTCATAGTAATCACAGCATGACTAAGTCTACAACAAGGTGGAGATGACTTACACTGAGGCATCAGGCATACGAGTAGCTTCATATTCATCTGTTGGTTCTATGCTAGGAGGGCATCGTAGTAATCCAAACAAGCCAATTTTTGTGTATTGACTTCCTGGGGCCACTGGAAACTGAGCAAAGTTCAAAAAGATGATCTGATTCCAAGGAGTTCGCATAAAAATCAATCTGGGTTTATTACTCTTCCAATGGAATTAGTCCGTCTCTATGCTGTGAGCTGCAACAGAAGCATTTTCTAAAATATCGAAAGCTGTTTTCAAAAGGTGGCAACGCTTTCCAATCCACTTTATAGATTCCCCTTTGAAAAAGTGAATGATACCGAAGAGTTTGTGAAGTGAATGATACCGAAGAGAGGTGCTGTATTTCATTCAAACATCACCTGGAGAATTCGCCCCTGCAGTGTTGCCAATAGATGATCTGTGTGAACATATGTAAGGCGTCCCGAACCTACCCATCAATGATCGTTGGTGGCTTTCCACACTTCAATGGTTCATTGTAAAGGGGTGTGTGGCTATTTTGTTCGCTGTCTAATCCTCCAAAATCGTGTATCAAAGAATGTTCACAGAGTGCTCCTTAGGTCCGATAATTCATAATAAGGCATAAAAAGGAAGTTTTCATTATATTTTCATAACTGGAACATGCTTCTACTAACAATAATAAATGGACCCTTCCTCCTTTCAGGCGTTGTGCACACACTCAGACACGCTACGCTGCGAGCATTTCAACCGAACTGGTTGTGTGACAAGTACGAGTGCGCTTTTGTTACTACCTCACAAACCTCACTGCGAGATAATGGAGTCATTCCTGCTCTTGGAAACGGTTGCAAAAACCATTACAAACATTTCCTCATCATAAATACTTTTACTGCAATTTAAGCAGTCGCTGCTCGTTCACAGATCTCAGGTAACAAATTAGAGCAATCATGAAGGACTTTGGACACAAAAAGGGAATCCGCTCCGTCCACAATCACATCAACAAAAATGCTACACTTACAATAAAGGGAACAGCTGCTTCCATGTTCGCAGATGAGGGGAGCGAAATAAACTGTGGGTCAGGTTGATCCTTGGCTACATCTGAGAAGACTCTTTGAAGGAGTCTGCCCTCCTGCGACTGGTTCTCTGTGAAGAATTGTTGCACTATATCACGAAAAATGTCCAAAAATAAGTTGCAAATTGAATTTAAATTCTGTTTACCTTCCTGCTCTACGATGTTGTTGAAGCAGCAGCAGGGTTTTCATTTGTCAAAAATTGGTTTGCTTTACAAATTAAACGTTTCCAAGAAATGCAAATTGAATTTCTACGCAACACACGTCAAAGTTGATGCGCCCCGCTCCACCCAAACAAACCCAACCAGCCAACCAGCCAACCACCCACACAGCCGCCCGCTGAAGCCTGTGTCGGATAATGTTAGTCGGTCTAGAGTATTCTTTGGATTGTTGTCAGTGTTATTGTTGTTGTTGTTGCTTCAGTATCTTCTTCAAAAGTTCAAACACTCGAGCGGAGCGGAGCTGCTCGGCTGCTGCTGCTGCTGTTGCCGTTCCTGCTTTGTACTCATTCAGCTAAGAATTTCGTATTTGTTTAGATGCCAAAATCGTGTCACAGTGGAACAAAACAAATACAAACACATGCACCAACAACACTCCAGCAACACCAGCAACAACAACGACAGCAACAGCAACAAGAGACTACAAGTAGTAACGTTGACATCCATACACGCAGCAGGAGTAAGAAGGTAAAAACTGGCAGCAGGCAAGGGGCGAGGCAACCGAACTAAAAACCGCTAAAGCGAGAACACGCAGCATTTCACAATTCCACTTCTTCGTCTTCCTCCTACGTCCTGCGTCCTTCGTCATTCGTTGTTCGTCCTACTTGGTTGCGTTCCTTGCCTCAGTGATGGTTTCTATCTGCCTTAGTTTATTCTGTGCTGCTTTCTTGCGATTCTGGTTGTTGTTCTTCTGGTTCTCTTTGTTGAAGCTGTTATTGTTGTTGTTGCTGCTGTTGTTGTTGTTGTTGTTGTTGCTGCTGTTGTCTTAGTGTTTACTTACGTAAAACTAAAAACAAGTAACGTAGATCTTTTCAGGATTTACTGAGTCAACAAGCGCACATTCGTTGTACTCGTATTCCGTGTACCGTTTTCCTTGCGAACAGGATGCGGCGCACGCAACTAAATCAAATAAGCAGCCGAGTAGACGCAGACGCATGCATGGAGTTGGTATACAAGCGCAACTACATCAGTAACAACTGCAACTACAACTACAATTACAAGTAAATACAAGTGCGGCTACGAGCACGAGTGCAACTGCCAGTTCAGTGGAATCGCAACGACCCTGGAGTGAGCTCTACACTGGTTGAGTGGCATTGACTGACGTGATGACGAGTATATCCGGATCAGGCTCAGCTTCAAGAGTCCAGCATTTTCTGTTGGAGAAAGATGCAGTTCCATATTCTGTCTGGTGACTCTCTCTTCCTTATTTTGAATGTGGAGTTATTGTGGCTTTCTGAAGAACTGTCGAACAACCCCAGGCAGATTCATAGCATAACTATAAATAAGACCCTCCTCAGGCCGTACAGAGAGAGAGAGAGAGAGATTAAAGCCTTTTTTTCCTTCTCATCTGTTCTTCCAGCATTCAGTTGAAGTGTTGGTTGTCCACCAAATCTGGAACTACGTTTAAACAATCGCGGGTAGTTTATCGTTTGTTCCGGACCGCCTCCTCTTGTCTGCAGTTGTCGTTGTTGTTGCTGATTTTCATTCAGCCGCCAATTGACAGGAACAAAAGAAGTCCTCTTTTTGTCAACTTTCGTTAAATTAATTGGAATTAATTTCCACCTGAAATCAATTTACGCAATGATGACGCAACAATTCGTTCCATTAATTAAATTCCTCACATGCGGCGGGGAAGAGTGCTCAGCGCATAAAGCGAAAAGTCAGTTTAAAATTAATGGGAAAACTTTTCAATTGGTTTTTTCTGGTTGTTGTTTTTCCAATTTTAATCATTTCGTTTTTTGTTCTCATGCTTCACGCGGTTATTGAAAATGAGCAAATGAAACTTTTTTAAATTATCTATCCAGGTGTGTTTCGAAGGACTCTGCCCACACCCACACTCAGCGAGCAATGATTCGTTAATCTGGGATGATCGAAAAACTCATCAAGTGACTCTTATATTCAAAGAGAAGAAACAAGGCACTCGATTTGAGGATGAGGAGTGCCAGGAATCGATCGCTGAGTACCATTTCCAGGTTTTGCAATCTTCTCTTTGTCTTTGATGTTGAGTTTCTGAAGTTATCTACTGGGAGTTATGCCAGTCTGATAGTTGTGGGGACCCGGTCAGGAAATTGTCTCGCTAAATTTCTTACTTACTCCGTCTTCTCAGGGAAACTTGTATGCTTACAGCCAAACAGGTCCTTTAGGTGACCTCATGGCTTCGACCAAGCCATCGTCGGCTGCTTTATACAACATTAAAATCTCGGATGAGCTCTGAACTTTCTACCTACCCATGCTCAAACAGAAGTTATCTACTGGGAAGAATGTCAATGTGGAAGTTGTGGGGACCCGCTCAGGATACTGTCTCGATATACTTCTTTCTTAGTCTTTCTTCTCAGGCAAACTTGTGTCGTTCCTTTAGGTGACCTCATGGCTTCACCCAAGACATCATTGGCTTATTTGTCTAACATTAATCTCGGATGAGCTTTGAACCTTCCCTTCACCTAACCTTCTGCCTACCCAAGTTCACGCCGACCGAACGTAGCGCAGAAAGCCTCATTTGTTGTTTCCTCTCCGACAGCCAACAATCAAAGTTTTGCGGTTGAGATTTGTGCACTTCAGCGCCGAGTATGTTCAGGCGCGCTTTATCGCCATCGAGCCACCAGTCCCGCGCGAGTAACTCGCCTGCCACAGAGCAGCTTGAGATGTCGCTATGCTAATGCGGCAGGTAAATATTTTGTTATGTGACACTGAGCGATGAACTTCAACTTTGGCATGCTGTGTTGCACAACACAGCAGCAACAACCACAGTGCCAACAATCACAAACCCAGCACACAACAGCAACAACAACGCAGAGCAACAGATAAGCGGCGGGTCCGTAAGTGACAGTCACACAAAAGACAGCCGCAGCAGTTTGAACAGTTGCTCGAGCAGCGAATTTGTTTGCTCTGCTCAGCTGTCGGCGGGGGAAGACAAGCGGGGAGGAAGCTTCTGAGCTTAGCTTTTGCTGTAGTTTCGCTCCTCGATCTTAGCACTATTCAAGCAAAGGATAGAGAATGAGAATTTCCCCATTTGCCCTCAGGCCAGTTGTGTCAAAGACCGCTCTTCGCAGCGCCCTTAGTCCTGCGCCTAATTATCTCCTTGAAGTGACTTTCTGCCATGGCTGCGTACTCCCAACTTAATTAATTAAAGGCAAATTGAAAGTTTTAATCTCCCGTTGTAAATGGCTGCTAAAAGGATTTATGCGCTGACTCTGCGATGAACTTGATGAGCAAGAATAATAAACAGCCATCGCCACCGCCAGCCCCGCCTAGTCTCCGCAGCACTTGAGCACTTGTAGAACACGTAATGTAAAAACAATCAACCTGCCGAATAAAAAAGGACCACAACGAAGCGGAGCAAACAAAGTCGAGGAGCGTGCAGCGTGGAGACGCGAGTCGAGCAGGCAATCAATGTGCGCCACGGTGAAAATAACGCCCCAAACAAAAATAACAACAGCAGCCAAAGCAGCAGCAGCAGCAGCAACAACAACATCAGCACAAGACGCTGCCACAGGAGCTGGGCAGAGTTCAGTGGAGGTGGGAGTGGTGGCTGCCGCGGATTTCCGCATAATCCAATGTAAGCAGATTTTATCTTAATTCAACGCAAAATTAACAAATTGCCAAGAAAGCAGCGGCAACAAAACAACAACAACAGCAACAACAAACACAAAAACAGCTGCAAGCCCAGCAAAGTCCTTTTAATACAATTATTGCCGCTCTCTGAGGTTGTTGTAGCCAGTGCTGTGTTACTACTTTGCTTGTTGGCCTCGAAGCTGTTGTTGGTTCTGCTGCCGCTGTTTATTTGCTTGTTACATGGCGGATTTTCATTAGTGGCCGCCCTGTTGGTACCCCTTCGCTCTGAGAGCCCAAGACGAGGTCCGCCCACTCAAAGTTTCCGCTCCACTGAATCACAAATGAAATTTTAATCACTTTTTTGGCTATCATCGTCGTTGCGGGCGCCGCTCGCTCGCTGGCGTTTAACTCATCGATCGACCGCCGAGACACTGGAAACATGGAAGCCAGATATTGAGCCGTACGCAAGGGCTGCTCCAAACCTCCGCCACCATTTCCGCTTTATGCCAATTTTTAGTTTTACGCGTCCGGATGCTTCGGCGGCTGCTGCAGCCGGTGCTGGGGGTGCGCTTTGCTATCCGCTGAGTGATGCTGCCACAAAGCCGTGTGACACTTCGGCATTGCAGCACGCTTGGCAGCGATGTAAATGCAGCGTCAACACGGTTGCCGCAGCTGCAGTGGCGGCAACGGCTGTAAAACATTTATGGCCTAATCAAGCAAACCGTGTGATGACACAACCGCTTACAACGTGGCTGCTGGGATGGTTGGATGGTTCGCTACGTGGAGCGCTTTACGAGTTATACGCCAGCGCAACAAAATTGCGAATGGGCAAATATTTTGACGCATGTCAATGCGCCCTGATTGCGTGCGCTCGTATACGCGATTTATGAGCTTGGCAACTGCCAAAGTAATCTGCACTAAAAATCGGGCGCATTTCATCTGGCAGTGGCCATGCATCTTCTTTGTTGCTGACTGTCGGTCTGCTGCCATGTTGCTCGTTTACCCGTTTGCCCATTTGTCCATTTGCCCACTCACCAGCGATTGTCAGTAGCGCCTCATTGTGATAAACGGGTCGTTTAAATTGAAGCACCAACGGCAGCAGCAAATGTTGGAGGCGTATCCTTCGTTTGTGTTGTTGCGAGTTTCTCGGGTATTTACGCTTGGGCCAGTCTCAAGATGTCTCGTTGACTGCAGCTGCGGCCAGAGGGAGTGGGACGCTGGCCGGGCTGGGCTGGGTCTGAGAATATGTCGTCAGTGTCGCCAACATTGCTCGTCCTGGTCGTTGTCGCCATGCCCACCACCCCTCCCTCTCCGCGCACACTGTTTTAAATGTTTATTTTCGGCATGCAGCATTTTTGTGCTGCAACATTTTATTGTGTTGGCTTTGGCTTTTTGGCAGCAATTGCATTCGCAGTCGCAGCGGCAGCGCCTGTGCCTCTGCCTTCGCCTGTGCCAGTCGCATTTGCAATTTCCATTTCCATAACATTTTACAACATGCCTCCGAATGATTAGCGTGCTATAAATCTGGAAATGTAGCAAGCGCGGCGAGGCGCACACAAATTTATGTGCGCATTTGAAATTTTAATATTCGTAAATTCGTGCAGTGCTGGCTGCATGCGGTGAGCGGCGAGCGGCAGGCTGCATGCTGCATACTGCATGCGAGCGGAGCATTGTTTATGCATATTGATGGGTGCACTTTTTTATTGCCAACTTACTGTAAAATTTTTAAGTAATATCGAAATTTGGTGCAAGCGGCATGCAACGATCGCAGCATTAAATTGTGGCACTTTAATGGGGGAAGGGAGACGATTCCTCCATGGACTGCCCTTATTGGTTATAGTGGATGGCAACAACCCGGGCAAGTCATATAAGAAAACGTGGAAAGGAAAACAAACACTCAAAAATCATATTTCATCAGTTTTATTCTATTTGAAAGCATCTTCTTAGGGAAGACCTCCTGCAACCGATTCTAAAACTTGTTTTGCATATTTTGTGTTTCGAAAGAGATGATTTGGAAGCATGGGCTATAATCGTGCCATATTAGTATCTTCCAAATAGTGTTAGGTAGGTAGGTTGGGCAGCCGCATCACCAATAAACCAGTGATGCCAATTAGACCACCAGTTGGGTCCGTTGTGAGCCGCGGATGCGAGGCATGGCTACGATTTGGAATGTTGAGCCTTCCTCCTTATATAAATATTTCTCACAATACAGAGTTCTACGGTAAGGTAGGTGTGGCTTTTGATATACAACCCCCGCATATAACAAAAAGTGTGATGTTCCAATTATGTGCCACTATAGCAGAATTTGTTGACAAGCTCTCCTTTGTACTTCATGTGGGAAACTATTACTGAGTTGTCCACCGCAATCAAGAACCTTCTTCTACCAATCTTCCACACTTTCCACTAATCTGAGCTTAGTCTTATACATGCCACTTTATCTGTGTCGTTTAATTATAGTTTTTAGTTTACAAAGCGAAGAAGGTTGTCGACACCTGACTGGCATAGATCATCTATACTTGGTAAGAAGTGGGATCCTAGTAAACGTTCCCTATTTCTAGCAAAACCTGGACATGTACAGAAGAGATGCTGGACATGTTCAGAAGAGATGCTGGACATGTATAGAAGAGATGCTGGACCGTTTCCAGTTCCTCCTCGTGACAGAAATCATGGGTATAAACTCCCATTCTTCTTGCATGATTTCGTTTTAGACAATGTCCCGTGAGGGCTCCTATTAAAGTCCTAATTTGTAGTCTATTGAGTCTAGTTCTAGATAGATCTAGATGTAGCCTCGGCCATGTTTGCCTGGCGATTTCACAGGTAGTGGCACCGTTGATTGGTAGAATAGTGTTACTATCTTGCATTATCAGCGCAACTTTTGAGGCCCATTTTTGAGGCCCATTGCAATTCTGGTGTTGGAACGTTGGCTCTTCTAATAAAGAGGATCATGAAGAGTGACTTAAATGATACAGTATCGAAGAGGGCTCCAGACTCTATAATGCAGACAACATATTTATAGTCTTCAAAACTCCAAATCTCAGTGAGCCTGTTTTACTAATTTTATCCAAATATATTATCAAAGATATAAGCTAATATTTTCCATAAATCCTTACCTTATATCTTTAAAAACATATTTGGATTAAGTTAGTAAAGGAAACGAATTCCTGACTGAGTCATTTGATCCATTAAGCGATCTGTTCCTTGCCATTTTGAGTCTCAACTCATCTAGTATACTTACAAATCTCTCTAGTGCTAATGTAGGCAAATATTGCGTCGATGGATAATTATCCATTGGGATCCTTAGGAAGCCCTCCCTCCACATATTTGCTCTATGAATATGTTACTCTATCTTTAACTGACTCATAATCTATTTATCCAGCAGTAGTTTCAATGAAACCTGCATTTTCGTTAATGAATTTCCTTCTATAGCCCTGGAAGAGAACCATTCATCATCTTCATTGTCATCCGCATATGACATTCTTAACACTGCTCCGTGTTTTTTCACTTACTATCTTCCACTCCACTGAGCACTGAACCCCAATGTAACCGAAGGTGTTGTAATAACTCCAGTTAGCAGCCATAATATCCTTAACCTCTGCATTCCATACATCTAAGGAAGCTTTCACCTCTAAAACACCTCTTGTAGTGCATGTGCCCTATTGCGCACAAACGTAGTGTAGCACAAAAACTACCTACGCAAACGCCGTATCATATAGTTTTATATGGGTGCAAGATGACAAGATTTCAATAAACAAATCACTCTTTTATTCTTTATCAACAAGAAAACTGAGCCCTTCATTTCAGCGACGGATTGTTCAGGTTCAAGTGCTTGAACAATCAACTTTCTAGTCTCATATTATATATCATTTCTAGAGTCATATTGGTTTAAGTACCTGTATGAGACGTCAATAAGGAATACATTCTACAGTCAAAAGAGGCTGTCAAAACAATAACGAAGAATATGGGTATCATAATTGTGAGTAGTCAGTTGGTCAGTAGTATGCAGCTTCTACCTAATAAGAAGGAGGCAATAGGTATTACCAAGACCTATAGCCTTCTTCCTATATATATATATATATATATAACACTAATAAACTACTAACAATAGTTCTCCCAAACAGGCTCAAATAGGATCTTAAAGAAAGCTCTCGTTCTTGTTGTTCTACCCCCCTTCCGAATCGCATAACTCTTCAGCCATAGTGTTCAGCGGTAGCAGATCTTCATCGCCATTTCTCAATTGAGCAATTCAGTTGCTCACTTTACCTTGTTTGGTCCCAAAGTGAGCTCACTCCACCACCTTCGAGTTGGTAAACACACCATCTTCTGTTTAATGATGTTTCTTTGTGCACAAACATTGCCATTACTGCCTCCCATCGTGATAAAAGAGACACAATAATTTACCTCAGCATCTCTCTTGTCCCGGCCCCTTTCCATTCCGCGTAGTCGCATAGAAGTACGCACCTGCACCTCTGCATAATGGCCACTCTACCATACACGCTGCCGCCACCGAATCAATAGCGTGCCCTTTGGACTTTGCTCCGTTTGGCACTGATATGAAACCGCGCTCATAATTTATGCTCCCAGAGTCATTGGACTGCCATTCGCCCTTCAAGGCCACGCAGCGAGCGCTGATAACACAGCAGATTCGGCGCTGGTTCTTCACAACGTATGCCAACCCAGCAGCGAGCGTGCTTCACCGCACTAACGAGGACCCTATCCATTGCAGCTACCAAGGGTCTATTAATATTGTAACTCATACGCCAGGGCGGGGTGGCTGCGAGCGCATTCAAATCATGTGCTCAGGAATATGAGAAAGTGTTCCAGCACATACTCGTAAAAGTTTAAACACTTCATGACAGAGCAATTATGTGCCGGCAGCCAATGGCGTGGAAAGTAAACACATGCATGGCGGGTGGTGGGTGGCGGATGGCGGGTGGCGGGTGGCGGATGGCTACTGGCGGTATGGTGCACGGAGCCATTACCTGCAACAATGTAGCGTTGTTGTGCTTCTTGCTGCTTGCTCTCAAGACCATTGTGCGCACTTTCGCCTGAGGTGGTGGCCTTCACTGCCACCGCCACTGCTACTGCTGCTGCAACTAATTTGGACAAAATTTCCTTAACGTGTTTCGAAGTGAAGCCGACGGTGTGGCTCGTTTGCACTCTTACCTCGTGCAACTATAAACAAAGTAGCAACAGCAACAGTAGCAGCAGCAGTAGCAGCCACAACCACAGCCACGGCCATAGCATCGGCAGCCAAGTGCAGACTTCTTGACTCCAAGCTGCGCCCCGGCGCTGTGTGGCGCGCAGCACATACTCGCAATCACAATGTTAACAAGAAGCAGCAAGTGCACTTAATTTGTTTGTTTTAATTTGCGAAACATGACTGCAGCGTCTAAGATTGCCATCCCATTCCACCCCACCCCATTCCATCTCAGCCACCTCGTTGTACTTCCCTTTTAACAGCCCTTACGTGGGTGGGCGTGTAAGCTTCCAGCCATATGGCTCCCGTTGACTCGTGACTGGCACCTTCTGCTGCCGCTCGACTCCTTAAAATATTGCCCTGTGCGCTCTGCGCTGTGCGAGTTGCTGCTGTTTTGTTTGTTTGTTGTCTGTTGTTGCACTATTTGCGATGCTGCGAAGTAATTTTAGCGCTTGCCCACCCAGCAACCTCCTCAATCGCCGCAGAGCCCAGAGCAGTCATTGCATCTTTCATAATTTAATTAAAAATAGATTTTTATTAGGCTCAAGCGTCTGTGTGAGTGTGAAAATAAGGCGACGAGATAAACCTCGGCTCTGGTGGTGCCGATGCCGGTGCCGGTGCCGTTTGGTCCCAGTATCGCATCTGCTGAGATTACTGACTGACTATTTTCATAATGGAATATCACGCTTGCTCGTAAAGGAAAATTTACAACTCGTTCTCAAAGTGAACTTTCCCCCACGACAAAGGCCTGTGTGCAGGTTCCGCTCCCCCCTGCTCAGGAGCGGACTTGTCTTTAGGGTATAAAGGGCCCAAAATGACAATAAAAGAATGAATGAAAATTAATGATTATTCGAACAATTTCCAATGCAGGGGGCCCAATCTTTCATAGAACATACAGGATTTTTTCCAAGAGACCGATTTCTATTTTACCCCTGGTTAGGGTACCTTCTGATGACAGTCTCCTAAGTCTTTAAGTCAAGTTGCGATATACAGAGATCATTCAGTTCCCAACCAGTTTCACATTGTTGCCTCAATTTGGGACTCCACGCAACTCCTATGGTCGCCAGATTACCTGTCAGTCCACTCCCTGAAACACAAATTCAATCAGAGTCTGCTTCTACCTCCTCTTCATTGCGGCAGCTTCTGCAGAAGTCAGAAGACAGTCTTCCGAGGGCTTTCCACACACCCATGGCTGTGCAGTTTCTGCAACTAATGCAAGAATAGTACGCGGGCTCTGCATTCGCTTTTGCTTTCGCTGCAGCCCCCACTCTTGCTGGCTGATAAGCCCACTCTCGCATTCAAGGTGCTCCCTGCATAGGAAAGTGAAATGGAACTTACGCGCTTCGAGCGCTCGCTGCCTAGGGTCAAGGCGAAGTCAGCTCTGTCAGCAGATTGTAGTGGTGCGGCGATAGCTCCAGCAGCAGTGCGTTTGTATAAATATCGCTGCCGCACTGTTGGGAGCATGAATTCGCGAGATGAAGTCATTCGCAGCAGTTGCCGTTGTGGGCCTGGCGCTCTTCGCCTTGGCATCCTCCAAGAGTATTGAATCGAAACATGCCGACAAGGATTTCCTGATCAAGCAGAAGTTCATGTTGGAAATTTTCCAGCACGTTTACCAGGACGACGTTTTCGTGACCAAGTACGACAACAGCTACGTTGAATACAAGCCATGGGAGCATTTGGACGACTACCATCACACTGAGATGCTGAAGCATTTCTTCGAGCTGTGGCAACACAAACCCATGTACGACGATGAGATCTTCACCGTGATGTACGAACGCCACGAAGAGTACGCTGTCGGCATGGCCCGCATGTTCTACTTCGCCAAGGACTGGAGCACCTTCGCCCATGCTGTCTTCTGGGCACGCATGCACGCCAACAAACAACTTTTCATTTATTCTCTGACCGCAGCCAGTCTTTTCCGCAAGGACCTCGAGGGTATCGTATTGCCAGCCATCTACGAAATCCACCCATGGTACTTCTTTGATGCTGACACCCTTGAGCTAGCCGAAAAGTACAGGATGCATGGCTTCCACAATGTCAAGAAACTGGACAACATCTACAACGTGGTGATCAAGACCAACTACTCCAACGTGTACGGCGATGTCAACTACGATCACAACTTGGCCTATTTCCTCGAAGATGTCGGCTTGAATGCCTTCTTCTATTACTACAACCTCGACTACCCATACTGGGGCAAGGGACCCGAAGGCCGTGAGCTAATCAAGGATCGCCGTGGAGAACTCTACATGTTCACGCACTGGCAATTGTTGGCCCGCTACTACTTGGAGCGTCTGTCGAACGATTTGGGCAAAGTGAAGCACTTCAACATGTACGAACACGCCGAGTCCGGCTACTTCAGCGGCCTCCACTACTACAATGGCGTGAGCTTCCCTGACCGCGACAACCACTACAACTTCTACTACCACGACAACATTAAGCACATCGACAACATCGAGATCTACTCCCTGCGCATCGCAGAATGGATTGACAAGTGCACCCTGGAAAACAACGAAGCTGTCAACACTTTGGGCAACATGCTTCAGGGCAATCGCGACAGCATCGACAGGAAGTACTACGGCGCTCTGGACAGGAACTACCGCTACCTCGCCAACGAAGGACGCCCCTACGGAAAGTACTACGAGACTCTGCCCAGCACCTTCATGCACTACGAGACTACCCTGCGGGACCCTCTCTTCTACGAAATCGACAAGGAACTCATGTCCTACTACTGGCGTCTGATGAAGAACTTCCCCGAATACACCACACACGACTTTAACTTCGACGGCGTCAAAATCGAGAAGATCCAGATGCCCGAAACCCTGACCACCTACTTCGAGTACTTCGACTCGGACATCAGCAACGCTGTGAACGTGGAAATCCCCAAGGAAACCACCGATGATGCCCTCGTCAACTTTGGACGCAACTCTCACTACGACGGACACGGCTTCGTCATCAAAGCCCGCCAACTCCGCTTGAACCACAAGCCCTTCGAATTCCAGATGGACGTCACCTCCAACAAGGCCCAACCTGCCATTGTGAAGATCTTCATCGGTCCCAAATACGACGAAAACGGCAAAGCTTTCCACCTGGAGCACAACTTCATGAACTTCTTCGAACTTGATCACTTCTTCGTCGATCTGATCGCCGGCACCAACACCATCAAGCGCAACTCCAACGACTTCACTTGGTACGTGAACGACAGAACCACCTACCTGGAGCTCTACCAGAAGGTGATGGATGCCACCAACACCGACTACAAGTTCCCACTGAACATGATCGAGGCCCACTGCGGAGTGCCCAACAGGATGATGCTGCCGAAGGGCAAGAAGGGCGGTATGCCATTCCAGTTCTTCTTCATGGTCTACCCCTTCCATGAACCAACCACCAAGCAGTACACTGGCTACGACTCCATGATCTCGTGCGGCGTGGGCTCCGGCGCCAGATACGTCGACTCCCTGCCATTTGGCTTCCCCTTCAACCGTCCCGTCAAGCACGACTACTACTTCAACGTGGACAACTTCAAGTTCTACGACGTGAAGATCCACCACAAGGACGACACCACCAACGTCGTGTAAAGCTAATTCCGTATCAAGTAATTCTCAAGTAATGTGTTCTTCTTTTAGTTTCCATCGATCTTAAGAAATAAAAGTAAATAAAATTAATAAACAAAAAACAAAAACAAAAACTCCTTCGAATTTTTGATATGCTGATACATTTTTTATAAGTGGGGTTTCATTTTAGGATCACATTCCATACGAAATTCAATGTGGCTGCTATAGAAGTGAGGGAGTTTCTATTGACAGATCCTGCTTTACCAGGAGAGGAAGAGTCAAGTAGGGCCACTGCTTAAGCCCAGTTTATTTGGTAAAGTGCCCGGAACTGAGAGAGAGAGGGAGAGATCCAGAGCCCTCAAACGGCTGGCAATTAAAAGGCTTTCCACCAGCAGAGTAAGAGTAAAGTAGGTGCACTGCTTAAGCCCAGTTTATTGGTAAAGTGCCCAGAAGTGCGAGAGAGAGAGAGAGAGAGAGAGAGAGAGATCCACAGCCCTCAAACGGCTGGCAATTAAAAGGCTTTCCACCAGCAGAGTAAGAGTAAAGTAGGTGCACTGCTTAAGCCCAGTTTATTGGTAAAGTGCCCAGAAGTGAGATCCAGAACCGAGCCGTTTGAGAGCAATTAAAGGGTTTCCACCTACCACTAAAATCACATCATAGTCCCCATTTAACACCATGATTCTAAATGATCTCTGCCTATTTTGAACCGTATTTTCTAGACACCAGACTTGAAGATTGAAGGACTCAATTATGGCCCATTTACATTGGTACGACCCACATATATTGGGATTTGTCTGCCTGGGCAGCCTTATATATCCCTGAAGACTCCAATATCCCTTGCTCGAAACCCGTGTTAGAAGCTTGTTTATAAAAACAAAAATTTGCAATGTTTAAGAGTAGAGAGGACGGGCAAGGATGCTTGTTCAGACCTTGAGAGTTAGGGGAGTTGCAAGCAATTCGTTTCATACCTACCCCAATGCACGGTGATGGTTTCGTGTTATCCTGCGCTGTACTTCCTTGAATGAGATAATGAAGGCAATTCCTTGTTCCTCGTTCCAGAGGCAAGAGTGCTGCCGCTGGGCACCTGAATTGCCAGTTTACCACATCCCCGAAAATTGCACTGAATCAGCGAACGCGCCTTCTTCCCCTCCGCCCTTCCCCCAAACAAAGAAATAAACAGTCCTATTTGACCACAGACCTTTAAGTCAAAGCTCATACATTTATTTTTAATCATTTCATTTCATTTTGTTTTTTTTTATTATTCCTTTATTTAGATTCAACATAATTATGAGTGTCTGCCGCTACTGCCGCTGGCGTCGACGTCGGCCCGGGCGCTGGAGTTGGCTATGGCTGCAGCGAGCGACGACTGCAGTGCGGTGCCGACAGCTCTGCCAGTAACAACAAAGTATCTCGGTCGTTCGGTCGCTCGGTCACTCGCTCCGCCACTCGCCGCCCGCCCGCACGTTCCGTACGCTCTGCATTGACAAAGTTTATCTGCAAGTGTCAAAGAAGTGTTCTGCCGCCCGGCGCCCGCCCCCCGACGCCCCACGCCAGCCGCTCGTTCGACAGTTCTTTACTTCGTTCTTGTTATTGTTATCTTGGATGCTTCATTGTTGAGTGATTAATTGCCACATTAGAAAACATTTTTTACTATTCTGATAATAATTTATTTAATATTTTTGTTTTTGTTTTTGTTTTTGTTTGCTTTTGTTTTTGTTCTTGTTTTTGTGTGTTTGATTTTATTTTTAACATTTATTTATTTCTCTTAGATTTCTTTGTTCGTTTGTTTGTTTGTTTGTTTGGCTTCGACTGCTCGCGTCTCATTTCTTTTGATTTCATTCATTTTGCTTCGCTTTGATTTTCGTTTTGATTTTTTTTTTTCTTTATTATTTCATATTTTTTTTGTTTGTTTTGCTTAATTTTCCTGTATTTAATTTAAGTGTTTGATTTCGTGTTTTTGCTTTTGATTTAATTCGCATGTTCTTTGATTTTCGTTCGCTCCTCATCTATTTTCCCTTTATTTTTTAAACATCAATCAATCTAAATTTGTTTATCTTGCTTCCTGTTCATCATTTCGGACTGTTATGGCATTTTCCTTTTTGTATTTTCCTTTGGCTTGGCTCTAATTTTCGCAACGCAATCAGTGATTTCGTTTCTGATTTTCGAAATTTAAATTTTATTTGGTTTCTGCAACGCCACTTGGTGACTATCCTCCCAACACCCAGAGCCGTACCCATACACATCCTTATTGCATGTCACAAAGCGCACACAACATGGCACGAGGCAGATGGCCATTCAAAGCAGTGAAAGTAGTGGAGTTGGGGATATTAACTGAAAAATGCATTCAAGAAAATGTTCTTCAGCTGGAAGATAACTCAATTTTGGTAGCATAATGGGACAACTATCCAGCATTTCCTAATTCCGGACGTTCTTAAACTATTGTCAAATAAGGAGTTGGCCAAATCAGAGCTTGCCACAAACTACTCTACATAAATTGGATTTGTGTGGAGTTAGTGTGCAAGGCAGCTTCCGACGTAGCTAGGCAACTTGAAAGGATGGCAGATGAAGATGGAAGAGCCGGTTAAACTGTATATGAGGCCTTGTGGCAAGGCTGATGTATCCTCCAAAACTCAATGCGGATATGTAAAGCAATTAAACTTTTGTGGTTCGGTGGTTCTATCGAGGTTTAAAGAGAAGGAGCTTGTATGTTGTCATTTTCAAATTTCCATTCTGGTTCAATCTGGATTGAATCTTTCTATTGGAAATTGGAGTCACAAAGTATTCCTTCTCAAATTAGGGATCGGAATTGCAGTCACAAAGTATTCCTTCTCTAATTAGGGATCGAAATTGCAGTCACAAAGTATTCCTTCTCAAATTAGGGATCGGAATTGCAGTCACAAAGTATTCCTTCTCTATTTAGGGATCCAAATTGGAGTCACAAAGTATTCCTTCTCTATTTAGGGATCGAAATTGGAGTCACAAAGTATTCCTTCTCTAATTAGGGATCGAAATTGCAGTCACAAAACGATCAATTCCAATATTGATTCTACCATTCAGGAATTATTTAATCCAAACTGAGCTGCCATATAAAAGGGGTGGTCTCAGCAAGGCTTTGTCAACTAGAAAAATATAAACAGGACTCTAATGGAACTGGGGGAAGTTTGAATTCTATTTCTTGCCACTTCCAAAGGTACTCGTGATTCTCTTACAGCACCACCAACTGCCTGGTAATACTCGGGTAAAGCTCTCAATGTGCATTTTGAACACTTCAAATTATCAACTACAATTTGATAAACTGTTTCCCAAATGTGATAATGGCTGAGCTCTCAATTTTCTCGATTGCTGTCACCATTGAATTCCCGCAGGACTTGTATGAGAACAAATGAATCAGGGTGGTAGGTAAGTAGGTAAAATGGCTGGCAACCTCGGGTTGCCTCGATTAGCAATAGCGCCGTTTTGTTGCCATGTCCTCGCGAGCCTAAAGAAAATGGTAATATGCTTTTGTACATTTACAACCATCCGGAGTTGCTGATAAAGTTGGATAGGTCTAAAAGTTCTAAGCTAGAGCAATGTCCTAGAATCTCCAGAAAAGGACTTTCGAGATATGTAAGTCTCAAGCGAGCGAGGGCTGAGCAAACACAAAGAAAGTGTACGCCTCTTTCTTTCTCTTGTGGGTCTTTACAGCTCCTGCAATGAGTATTGAATGGAATGCCCATTCTTTCAGCGTGTGTACCAATAGAACAATGACCTGTGCAGACAGTTATCAGGTTGCTAATTCTACCGAATATAACATCGGTAGAAGATTCTCTACGCAAACCGAGGAATTACCTAAAATGGAGGAGTTTCATATAATTTTATAGCTTTCAGTTCATTCACAGAATTATGGAAATGTCTTCCATTATTTGCCGTAATTTTAACATTAAAAAGAGAACACATTTCAAAGCTCTGCAAAAATTTTCTGAACAATTTGCGTACTGGATTTGTTGTTATTATAATTCATAAATTAATGGCTAAACCAGAATAAATTGCCGAACAGATTTCAATGATTTCAATTGGCTGCAGGAGATTATCTCGTCATAGCAGAGGGAGAATAGTTATGTGTGGGAGCGTGTGTGTATGTGTGTGTGTGTGTGTGGGTGTGTGGGTGTGTGTGAGTGTGTGTGGGTGTGTGTGCTATGCCGAAAACCACTTTAAACAGCGTAAATCCTTTGGCAAACTAACAATTCTGATAGTTTGCTGCTGATAGTTTTGATGTTTCCTCATGAGCAACATTTGCTTTTGGCAGCTGCGTGAATCCTGCTCTATAGTGAAATAGCTCCAAGTTTGGGATTTTCTTCCTAAAGTTTAACAAAGACTCTGGAGCTGTTCTTACCCTACCAGGTGCTGTTCTTACCCTACCAGGTGCTGTTCTTACCCTACCAGGTGGGGGGGTGCATATGCAGAGTTTAGGAGCAATCCCACCTGCACGAACCTGTGCTCTGCCTGTCAAACTGTCTGCTTCAGTTGCTGCCAGACGCGAAACTACTCCTGATTACTTCGAGGAACTACTTTCACAATTTCACTGCGGGGGTATGGGCATGCGTGTGTGCTTGTGTGGGTATTAACGGCTTCGGTATTTATCTGTTGGCCATAACGGCTTTTCGCGTACTAATTGAAATTAGTGCCCTTTAAATTCTGCGAACAAACAACTTCCTCTCTGCAACTCGCGTCTAGGAAAACGCAAACAATTAAACAGTGTGCCCCGCCCACATGCATGCACGCCTAACTGTGTGTGGGTGCGTGAGCATGTGCGAGTGGGTGTACGAGTACATGACTAATATTTATATTTATATTTATAATTATGTTTATTTATATGTTTAGTGTGTGTATCTCTAAAATTTTATTCTTGTTGTTGACAATTTTTACAATTATTATTTACATATCCGTGTGTGTGTGTGTGAGTTAGTGTGAGTGATGGTGTGCGTGTGTGTCGAGTGTTCTTAACATAGAGGGGCGTGGGCCCTAACGTGTTTATTCAATTAGTAAACAGATTAATTGTGTCTGTTGTTGTTGTTGTTGTTGTTGTTGTTGTTGTTGTTGTTGTATTTGTTGTTAGATTAGTTTTATTCACTCCTGCCTTCATTTACGTAATTATCATCGAATTTTCTAATAATTTTGTTTTTGATTTTGACTTCGGTTTTGTTTTTTTTCTTGTTTTTTTTATTAATTTTTAGTTTTAAATTTAATTTTACTTTAATACACAATTTCGGCAGAGTTCAGCGTTGTTTGCTTAATTCATGCGCGGTGCTGCCGCCGCGGGAGGGGGCCACAAGCGCGCCCCTGCCTTACACTAACACATTAAAAGTGGCTGCTTGCGCATAAAACACATTCTCACTTTAATTATTTATAATTATTCTTTTGTTTTCTCATTGAATCATAATTAATAAATTTGTTGCCTTTGTTCGTTTGTTTGTTTGTTGCGCAAACAAAAACAAAACATTTTTTGCGTGTTTATTTGCTTTTCATGTTGCATTTTTCATTTTTCATTTTAAACTATGGCGTGTCAATTTGTTCTATGTGTGCGTGTGTCTGTGTGGGTGCGTGTGTGTGTGTGTGCGTGTTTGTTTATTTTGTAGTTTTTTGCTGAGGTTGTCTCTTGTTTACGCTGCTGCTGAGCTTGGTCACAGGTGGCGTCTGCGTGACTGCACCGACGCTGGGCTCGCCAACGCGGCCGCAGTGACGAGGGACGCGTACGCGTAGAGTAGGGTGAGGGCGGTGGCTGCGACGATGATGTTGGTGGTGGTGGTAATTGATGCGCTGCCGGTCAGGGCTGAGTTGTCTGGGTCGCCGTTGGCGCGCTTCGAGCCCTCCAGACCGAGCAGATTGGGCGAGATGGTTGTGGGCGGCGTTATGCTCAGCAGCAGGCGTTGCTGCACATTTTTGTGGAACACGTGCAAAATGGACACCTCGCAGAGCAGCAAGATGCTGGTTTGGTACTTGGGCACCGCCTGGAAGAAGCCCTGCAGCACCTGGCTGTGTGGGTAGATCTCGAGTGAGGAGTAAGTGGCTGAGCCCTCAAAGCCGTCCTCCGTGATGCGCTGGAAGGGCGTTCGATACACCTGTGTGAGGAAGAAAGGAAGAGATTGGGAGACAGAAAAGTGAAACAGTGTTTAAATTGATGTTGATGACTTGAACATATTAAAGAGAGAGGGGGGGAAATATGAGCACTGCACTCAAACTCTGCAATAATGGGGTGAAATGCCTCGGAAGTACGAGTAAGTCACTCTGCCACGCAAGAGTTTGAAAGACATTACACAGAGAGTTACAAATGGAAGCCAAGTCAGCCCCAAATCAAAGTATCTCAGCACCTTCCACAAGCAATCCGTGCAAACACTTCAATGTCCGGTGGTAGACCTGAACTCCTCTCATCACTGTGATAGTTTCTCTCAAGACAAAACCTGACATTGAAAGTTCCACTCTACTAGTGGTGAAGGCTCCATGCTTCGTGGTTGCTTTCGGGTTTACCGGGCATTGTACTGGTACCCAGGCCGCTTTGAAGTGGGCTGCTTGTGTTGCCCTGCGTTTTGGACTCACCTTTCTTCCATTTATGTACCACGTGATGTTGGCGGGCGGATACGACGGCCCCACTGTGCAGACGGCCTTGAAGCTGTCGTTCACTGTTATGACTTTTTTGTCCACTTGCATGGTGGGATCATCTTTGGGCAGCTCGATCACTTGCATGTGAGACAAGCGTATGTCCGTGTGGAAGAGGGGAGCATCCTCGGACACCTCACACTGGTAGTTGCCGGTCAGCTCTCGGGTGACGCCCTTCAAGGTCACTGAAGTGGCGTCGGAGTTTGTCAACTGGAATGAAAACAGAGCGTACAAACATTAATGAGAGGGCTGAATATTCGTTCATATCTGAACCACCCACTTGCACTCTGCCGAGCATGTTTCATGGAAGCTGCCTCTGTGCCCCAGCAGCGTGGCAGGCTCAGCTCTTTTAATTGCCTGCTTAAGTTAATGTATTTTATTGTTTTCAATGTATAATTAAAATTCTGTTTGTTGTTTAAGAGCTGCGCCGTTCTCCTCCCAGTTGTCTGTGTGAGTGCGTTAGTGTGTTCGTGTGTCTGTGTGTGTGTGTCTGTGTGATAGGCACGTGTTTGTGGTGCTTTTAAAACTCATACAGAATAACATGATTACTGCGTTTGCCAGGACTGCCGGTGGCAATATGAAAACATAATCAAATTTGCAATCAACAAACAAAACACTGATAACAACAACAACAGCACGAACAACACCGGCAACAACCTGAACAACAAAGTTCGTTCGTAGAACTGAATTTAATTGATTTTAATTTAGGCGGCCCTGAGTGCACTCCTCCCATGCCCCGCTGCACTGCCGCTTAATTACATGAGGAATGCGGCATCGAACATTGGCCTACGGCGCTTTCTAACTCCTCCTCGTCCTACCCCCGTGAGGCGCGTGCCACCGAGTGTCACGTGTCAGCGCTTGACTGTCAAAGCACGCTGCAGCGTTTTTTCCGCCGCACAAATTTACCGCAACATTTCAATTTGTTGTTGTGCCGTAGTCAAGAGTCGCAAAAGCCAAATGCACGGGACATGCAGCATGCAACACGGGACTAGACCACAAAACGAGCTTTATCAATTCTGGATAACTCAATTAAAGCAAATTGAAATTCGGCCGCTGCAGAACACTGGCTTTGGCGTTTGTCAGCGAAGTGGTTCGTTCGCGTTGCACATATGCAGGCCTGCATTTGCATACGCAGACATGCACGGAGCCACAGATGCCCAACAGCGACAGGGACGCACACGCCGCACAGTACTCTGCCCAGGGCAGGCAACCAAAGCAAAGTAGACCAATGAAGTTCGCAGTGAGCCTAACGAATAAAAGAAACTTTCGCCACTGATATAAAAATCATCAAAAATTCTATTCCGGGCCAAAGGGTCGGGTCCCGAAAGAAAATCCTGGAGTTTTGACTCATTACGAATGGGGAATACCTCAGCTGTGTGTGAAGACAGTGGGAAACACGAAAGCACCGAGAGGAAGAAGAGAAATCCTTTATGATATGGTGACAAAAGGACGGGCAACTATACACGCAGAGAAAAACTACGAGCCTAAAAGTATGCACCGAATACTTTTCTTATTAAAGGAAGGGAAGCTTTCAGGATAAATATGTGTCAAATTGGGTGTCAAATCGAAATGGAAATATTTGGCATACACAAAAAAATTTTTCTTCAAAAATTTGTGAATTCCATTTGAGAATTATTTTTAATTGTACGACATTTAAGGTCCATATCTGTCCCGGCAGAGCAACTGACTTTATATTGAGACCCAGAATCTCTAACTGAGAACTTTCGCCACAGACCACCAACTCCTCAAATGCCTTGCCATGTTTGTGCTAGGCCAGAGTACTGTGCACCCTCACTCGCTTTGCGAAGCGTAAAATGAAGTCTGCTCAGGATTTGGCTGGCTGGCACTCGTCGGATTGGTCTGGCGTGAGCTCGCGCATACGTGGCCGGTTGCCACTTGCAGCCGGCCCACTTCGGAAGCACTCGAAATTCGGTGCGAATGGGTGTCATGCACGCACATGCCAAGTGACTGTAGCAGTGAGCACGGTAGTGCAATCTGCATATGCAAGTAGCACAGATACGTGTCCTCAGCTGCGCCCGGCTGCCTGGTCATTCTCTGTTGCTGTTGTTTAACGATTTTTTTCCACACTCACTGCTCGCGATAGGAAAGCGTGAATTGATAAGCGACTAGGCGTCAACTACAAGCACCAAACAAGATTGACAGCTGGGTGAGCAGCTGCAAATGACACGGTTACGCCAACCGGCCGGCCGGCCACCAGACAGACTCCGTGCGGCATATCACGCCAGCCGGCGCGTGCTGAGTCAGCGTTTGTGCCGTTAAATCTTACGTAAATGAAAATAAACAAACGGAGCAGCGATAAGGGCGAACTTTCAGCGTTATCAGCACAGCGCTTCGCTGAGGCTGATTTGCAAAAATTCCCTTCAACATGAAAGTAATCCGACCCTACGCTTGACTACGGCGCACAATTTAATTACGCTGAGCTTGTTTTGAAGTGGAGTGCTTTAGAAAGAATTCATGCTAAAACCATGCTCACATGTTTAATCCAAAAATTGCATGCATCACACACACACACACACACACAAAGCCGTTCATCCGCCTGAATGTATGCAATGCGAAAGTGTTTCAATAATTCTGGCTTTATGGAATAATAACTTAACTGCCAACCCCACCACAACAGCACAGCAACAGCCACAACCGCAATGAACAACGCAGCAGCACACACCATTCATACACACACACCAACACAAACACACACACTCATTCACACATACAGCCTCACACTGGTGTACGGAGAAGTGCAATGAATTATATGCGCACATCCTCCAAACGGCCAGGATGCCGTTGTGGAGTAATTTCAATTTTTGCAAGATCTACGCTGTCGTACGCCTTGCCACGTTCGTTGTTGCTATTGCTGTCGCAGTCGCTGTCGCTCTCGCACTCGCACTCACATGCGGCCGCACTCCTTCCACTTCTTCTTTATTTACTGATTCGTTTTTTGCACGCCACATTTTTTGAATTATGGCTGTGCAGCTCAAACACACACTCCAATTCGGAGGGTTTTTCTGGGCCCGCACAGTACTCTCTCCCAGCATGACACATGATAACTCAGTGCTAAGCTTCCTTAGAACTGTTGGACTAATGGAATAGGGACATGCAGGAGGAGTACAATAGATCAAATTGGTCGAGGTGCATTTCCGTTCTTTATTTCATGAATGAATGACCTTCATGACACTTGAAATGCATAGGCTAGACTTGATTCCAAGTTCACAGGAGTGCAATAGCGAATTCGAGGTACACAATGAATCCTATGAGTCTTATTGCAGCTTTCATGATCGAATATCTTTGTCTCAATAAATGTTCTTCGATCTCGCCTCCAGTTACTATGCAAAGCCGTAGGAATTATATTTCAGCACAAACCAATTGATTTCTTTTTCGAACCATTCAAAAACATATCCGTTTATTCCACTTCAGAATCCAATCTCTTTCTGAAAGTGCGGACACAGGATCAAACCATTAGAGCTCAATTTGTATGAGGGCCCTTCACAACTCACATTTGGGAGTAAATGAAGCGTGCATGAGGATGTTGATGCATAAACATCCTCATACACGCACTACTAATTCAAAATGTGAACTGCGAAGGGTCCTCATACAAATTGAGCTCTAACTGTTTGACCCTGTTTCTGCTCTTCCCAAAGATATTTGATGCTGATGTGGTATAAACGGATATGTTTTTGAATGCTTCGAAATGAAAATCGAAGTGTTTGTTCTGTGCTTTTAGATCCAGATCTCAGTTTGGAAGTATGTGAAGTTTCTATAGTTATAAAAAGAACGTCTGATGATTCTAAGTATTCGCAGAAGTATGCAATCGAGGAACGAGGAGCACATGATACACTTGTGAGCAAATTCATAGACCGAACAAACGGTCAGAAGTTAGAGTATGCTGTTCAAGTTCTTTATTATGAACCGACTCGGGTCTGATTGGTTTTGTCTACGGAGCTAGCAGGTCGAAGGTATCCGCTTCGTTCCTTTTCGGTTCCTACTCATATGTGTGGTTCCTACTCATATGTGTGAGCGTTTAATCTATAGTTACTAAGTGCTCTGTGACAGAACTCGCCACAGGTGAAGTTGGGAACTCCAATGTCCCATACACATGTCCAAATATTAAAGAAAAAGGCTTTCTGGCATTTAACTTTCCTGGCAGTCGTATTGTAACATGAAAGTCCAGAACAAAAGCAGCGATGTATCACAGAAAATGGTAACAAATGATCATGAATAAATTTGGGGAAAGGACAGGATAATGACGACTAATGAGAGTTTGAATCAACTGTGGTAAAAATCGGTGAAGTGCGGAAGGCTGTGGTCGGACTTTGAAACTTTACACCATAGAAATCTTGAGTGATTCAAAGAGAATATTCGGCAGTGGAAATTATGAACATGATTGTATGGCATTGAAGAGTAGTGAATTATAATGACATGAATCATCACAGGAGTGTTGACTAGAATGGTGATCGATACTGACGATGGATACTGGATACTATATGGATACTGACGATGGATGTGGTATATTTAGTTGCTAATTCATATAACGATTTCTTCTTATAAAGCTGTTTGATATGGCATTGTAGAATTGTCAAATATGCGATTTTTCCTTATATGCAAAAAGGGTCTCATACTTTGAGTTTTAATATCCTAAGTGTTTATATATATTCCTATCCTATAATGTATATATATATTCGACCAAATCAATCATATATATATATTCGATCAAATGATTAAAAAGTGATGGTTATAATTTGTTTAATATTCGGACGGAAGGTCCATGCCCGAATATTAAACAAATTGTATATAAAGTTGAGTGGAAAGTTTCTATCAGGGAAAGTTTGTATAAACAAATGCCTCACTTCCCTCAACTGAGCGTGATAATTCTTCATTGCTGCTAAAATTGAAAGAGCCCACTGAGGATTCATCACATTCTTCATAAAATTTGTGAAGTCCTTTGTCAAATTTGAATACCACCACTTCAATACAGTGACTACAAAACAATGCTAAAGAAGGATTTAAGTAATGATTTCAACAAAATAGAAGTGAGGAAAAAAATGAGAGCTCATCTTTCGAAAGTGGAAGCAACGAGTCGAGAGGGTCATCTGGACTAGAAGATATGCTAAGAAGAGGTAAAAGACTAAGAGTAACAACAATTTGTTCCCCCCAAACCATAAAAACTATGTTTATAGGCAGAAAGTGAAGATAGCTAAGAGAGCTACGAGTGGTTTCTTCCATACTCGTAGCTCCAGAATTTCCCAGCCTGTAGTTTCTTCCATACTCGTAGCTGCAGGATTAGGCAGCCTGTCAGGCTAATTGTGGTATGATTTAGCTTAGGGTGGCCACCAAGCCAACTTGTTAACGCTTATTAAAATTACACACAAATTGGTCACTCAGTAAAATTGTTAAAGTAAACAAAAGCAATATTGTTGAGGTTCACATAAACCAGTTGTCAACCTATTGAATCCACGCACAGTATAATCCTTTAACTTTTCTGATCCCGCCACTTCAATTTCCACAACTTTCTTTGAGTTATTATCTTCTAGGAGCCACATTTTTGGGAATTTTTACTTTGCTCAACTATTTCTGTGATTTATTTGATTTACGAGTATTCACTTGTAGGGAACAAAGCACTGTGGACCAGGGCGACTGCGACTGTGGTTGCATAAACAGTGTTTTGTGTCATCCCAGTCTTCCAGTGCTGCTCACACACACACACCCGAGTACAGAGTGCATTTTCAGCCTGCCTCAAACCGACCGCGAGTTTAGTAAATGAGCGGCTTCCGGAGCGGTAGTTGCGCCTTGCTGGCTGGCTGGCTGGCAGCCTCCTCGTGCCGCAGCCCGTTGTTAACAATTCTGCCTTGTTTGTAACTGCCGGATGCATAACTAGTTGCGAGTGTTGTTGCTGCTGCTGCTATTGTTGTTTTTCTTCTTGTTGGTGTTGTTGTTGTTGTTGTTGTTGTGGCAATATATTTTATGATTTTTGTAAAATGCGGCAAGTCCATAACTCTGCACGCTGGCAGTGCGTGGCGTGGGTGTTTAGCATATTTCAATTTGGCGCTCGCCGTAATGAGTGCCACACTCTCTTCAATGGCGGAAGCGAGGCAGGAAGGAAGCACGGAATCACCCAGTTTCGCAGGCGGCAGCGACGGCCCACTCGTGGCTTGTTTCATTTTTAATTTCAGTTTACAATTTTGGTATTTTTAGTTTTTGTTCGGTTTCTGTTTAATTTGCTATTATGCAGCACAGCGCCGCAGTCTTCACCACTGCACTCCAATCCACTTCGCTCCACTGTGATCCATTTTTACACTTGTCCTCGCACGCCTTCCTGGCTGCGACATGATGTGCAAGCGTGCAGCATTTGTGCTGCTTAATTTTAATTTTTTAATGGATTGCAGCACAGCGCAAAATTCTAACGTTTCATTTACACAGGAAGGAGTTAAGCCCGGCGTCCTCGCTGACAGGATTAATTTTTGCAAATTTTTACGCTTCGCAGTGCTGCCACTCCATTGTTTTTGCTGTTGTTGTTGTTGTTGTTGTTGCAGTGGTTGTCTCATTTTCATTTTCATTTTAGTTTTGTTGGAAATGAATCCTCAGCGTCCGAAAGTGCAACTACGGCCGCTCTGTTTGACGGCGAGGGGCAGGGCTGCAAGGATTGCCGTGAAGTCCTGGACAGCCGGGGCCTGAACTTCCTGGGACTCTTGTAGCAAAAAGCAAACATGCACAATTACCAACCGCACAGCAACAACTTGAACTGCACATGTAAATGAGGCGACATGGCGTCGTGGCCGCAGTGGAACGCTCCCTGCTCGGTGCTCACTGCTCAGTCCTCAGTGCTCAGTGCGGGCTCACTCACTCAGCTTAATGCGGAGTGCTTCCATCCGTGTTGTCAACAACTTTTGCGAAAGTTTTCCATTTTATTTAATTTTTTTCATTTTAATATTAATACAGCAAAGTTCCGCTGCGCACAAGTTGAGGCAGCAGAACGTCACAGAGCAGCAGGACACCACAGGCTCACGCCACCCCGACTGCAGAAGGGGTTTAGCTTGGAAATAACTTGAAGGCCCACACGCTGCTGCCCCGGTTGCAGGTCCACGTCTTCGCTTGGGAGTGTGTGAGAATGCGTGTTGGTAAATTCCGGAGTCCTGTGCAAGAAGAAACTCCTGCCACTGGCGTCTTAAGCGGTTGGTGTGAAGAGGTAATGCGCAACCGAGCGTTGCCCAGAATGCGGTGTGTGTGACCGCACCTCCCGGCAGACTCGGATGTGTAGACGGATGCGCGCCCGGCAATAGCTGTCCGCATGCGAGTGGCCTGAAAGGACGCAGAGCTGCGCATCCTTTACATTTGCCGAGATTTATACAAGTGCACTTTTCAAATTTAATCCCGAAAAGGGAAGTGCTGAATGCTGCTAAGCACTCCGGCCGACGGAGGCGCTAGCGATGCAGGGCGGGGTGCCTGACCATTAGCAACAACATCCAGTCAAAGCGAGCCAAAGGGAGCGACGCCAAGCCAAGCCAAGCCATATGTGGACACAACAACTTTTTACGTAATGGATTTGCGCAACGACAAAGCACGTTGCCGCAATGTGGATGTGGGCAGTTGGCAGAGAGCACCGCCGCTTACATTAAATTAAATGGATTCGGCAGATGAAACGGCATGGCTGCCTGTCGTCCCCGAAATAGACACAGCAACAGCGACGGACTCAGAGCCTCGCCCGCAACTGAATTAAGAGCATGTTTGCATAAATGGCTTTGATGCAAGCATGCATTCATGTGTGTGTGTCGGTGTGTGTGTGTGTGTGTGTGTGGAGAGGGTGCATTTAAAATAATTAAACGCGGCACGTTCAAGAAATGAAACCTCCAAAATTTAATATGAATTATTTCTAATTGAGATGAAAACGCGCTCTTAATTTGGCAACGCGGGCAAACTGCGCCGTCGAATGCGCCGGCGAGCGATGCAGCCATTCAAGTGGACGCCACAGTCGCAAACGCAGCTGAATCGGTTGCGGCATGTGGCGCCCTAAAGTGGTGTGTAGTGGTGTGGGCGTGGCTCACACGCACTCCCTCGTTTTCGTAGATGTGCACAAATTTGCATTCCAATAACGCTGAAGTGGCAACGCGAGTACACTCAACGTACGTTGCATGCCACACAACACTGCACCGCAGCAAACCACGCCACAGTCACAACACACCACACACCGCACATCATTAGCACACACACACAAACACCTGCATATGTCAGTGGCAGACTCGTATGCAGCGACCAGAGCACTGTGGAGCCCCGCGGCTGGCGTAGAAATCGCAGGTGGACCAATGATGTCGCCTTTGCTCCAGCAGTCAGTGCCTGGGAATAGCGATATGCTGGCTTTTTCTGCAATGCCCATCATACAAGCTGTGCAGAGGAATCAGAGGATTGCAAGAGTGTAGTTATATGGCTCAGATAACCGACAAGATCCTACTTGATATATGTACACATTTTTTCCACCCGTTTGTTCCGAGCTGACCGACCGTTGTCCCAGAGAGAACAGCATTCTCTCCCTCTGGGGACTGGAATTGTCCACTTGCTTAGCCTTGCTAGATATCAGCTCCTCTCCCGCTTTTGCAGATGTCACACTAAGTGTGAAATGATTCACCTTTGCTCCACAGTGCGGCAACCTGCATTGCCAAAGTCTCAGCAGCGCTGCACGCTCACTCCACCCTCCCACACATTAGCCCACACATCCCTGCACAGCCTTCACCGATCGAGGTGTGGGGGTGCTCGATGGAATTGCTACTCTGTGCCAGACGCCAACGGCCGCTGAGCCTGAGCAGAGCTGAGCTGAGCGATTGTGACGCGCGTGTTTACGACTGTTTTGCATTGAGTAGGCAGCAAAGCGCTTGCCACGACTTCTGCGGCTGATAACCCAACCCCCACCCGTGCAGCTGCGGGCTGGAGGTACCCGGGTTGGCAGTTCCACTTCGAGCATGTGTGTACGAGTATGAGAGTGCTTTGTTGTTGTTGTTGTGCTGAAATTTAATTTAAAAGCGGCAGCAGTCAAAAAGCGCTCTTAATATTTAATTACGGCGCACAACGCTCCGTTTAATTGCTTTCCCACTGCCTTCAAATCTGTTGCCCCAGCACCCCTCTGCCGCAGCGCCAGTGGCATGACTGGCGCTCTTTGACGTTTCCCAATAAAAATGTTAATTTCGCCCGCTCACTTCCGCATCCACCTTCGGTTTCTCACCTCCACTTGCACCGAGGCTTCCGTCCGCAGTCCTCGCGCCTGCAGCGCCGAATTCATTTCAGTTGCTCACAAGTATCAATTCTAATCAAATAAAATGAGCGTGAAACCGGGAAGCGGCGAACGGGGCCGTGCACCTTTCAGCTAATTCTTCTTAATTATAAACTTCTCATGGTGTCCATTTTAATGAAAAGTTCCACTCAAGTGCGCTTCATCGTGCTGCAGTTCGCGCTTCCCAACAGACTGACTCACTTCTTCGCTCTTTCAGGTTTCCGCATCAGTTGCACGTCGTGGGGCGTGCAGGGTTGGTTGTTGTTGGTGCGGCGCCACTTTTTCGTTTCCTGCTGCCATCCAAGTGCAGGAAATCCTCGAAGTTCTGCAACTGCTCCTTGCTGATTAATTTCGTTTTATCTCCTTTTCTTAGCGTCGGTAGCGCATTTTACGCATTCATTGCAAATCCGCATAGGGTGCTGCTTCTCCTCCCCCTCTGCAGATACTGCTGCCGTTCGTTAAGCAGCCTTGCTCGTTGTGCTTTTACTATAATCAATCATGAGTCCTATAAAATTTTCAATAAGTCAGTTTTTCATCCATTGGCATGTCCTTTGCGCATTTTTAATTCTTGTTTTTTGCCTGAAATTTCTTCTTTTGGAGAGGACACCATCCGAGTCACAGTCGTAGTTGCTGCTGCTGATGAAGATCGGCACGCAAAATGACTTGAAAAAATTCTATAATTAAAATAGAGAAAACTGCACAAAGGAAGCGAAGTAGGAAGAGTTATGCTTGAGTGAATCCTTAGGAATTCTCTACAAAGCGCTCAGTTTTTTAATGAGGGAAATTGTTAGTTAAAGTGAGCCAATCATGGCCATTACTTGAAAATATGCTCCTTTGTAGCTGTAGCAAAGTGGGGCGGAAGGTGGTTGGGGCGGAAGGTGGTTGGAGGCGTTGCCTGTGGGTGGTTGTAAGCTCGGCCGCACTGCTACTGGCGATGGGATATTGATTATGCATGCAACACTGCTCTCTTTGCAGAAGCCTCTTACTTTGGCCAAGTAACCAAAAATCATGCAAAACGGGACGACAGAGGCGTAGATTAATTCAATGCAGAGGGGTTACTCACTTCGGGAAGCTGGAAGAATGTTCTAGTCTGAGAACACAGACAAAAAAGAAACTTAAACGTCAAACAGAAAATCAGCGAAAAAAGTGGACGGACGTTGATCATGAATTCACTCAAAATCGTGGTGAATCCACTCAGAATCCTGGTGAATCCAGTCAAAATCGTGGTGTGTCCTCTATGGATGCTGGCAACAAGAAAGACTTTCCTTTCTCTGTGTTCTCTGGTTCTAGTCAAGGTTCTGGTCAAGAAATGAGTAAGTGTGGCAAGGAAAGGTTGAAGAACTTTTCGTATAGTAAGAATGTAGTTACCTCCGTCAACTTTAAACCACCGTTGACAAAGCTGTTCGATGAAAATGTGTGCTTCAGCTTGCGGAGAGAATAGAAGCTCTACAAAAGTCATGACGACACATGCTAAAATTGGAAAGAAAAAGAGAGATTGATCGCACCAAAATCTTGAATGGCTCCTCGCAATACTCTCCAATGAATTCAATCCCTCTGAAAACTCACCGTTTTTGGCTACAAGGTGGACACAAATACAAATTCGTTCCCGGTACTCAATCATATGCCATAAACATGTGCTGATATCTTTCTTCCCTGGTCTGGTGTTGACTCACCGAAGGACTCAACTTTTTGGAGGAAAATTGTAGATTTGATAATGAAGGAGTGCGAGGAAGTGAAACTACGCAAGTACTACTGCGCTGCTGGTGGTCACAGGAGTAGATTGCAATCAGAGAAAACTACAACAGATCAAGCACAGAGGATGTATACCAAGGAAGTCACTGGCTCAACTCAAATTCGACTGGTGGGACTTTGCTCAGTATAGGAAAATGAATCCTTCTATCATACAATTTGGGCATGGATCCTGCGGAAATTGTTCTTCTCTCTACAGCGAATTAGTCTGCTGGCCAAGCTCTCTCTTTTCGTGGCATAATTTGGTTAACGGAGTTCACACACTTATCTCGCACACATATTGATAAGAAGGCCTTTCAACATCTTCTCTTAGCAACCCCAGATGCTCCGGCTTCGCTTCAGCCAGAATGACGAAGCTTATTTGAGAACCTCCTCAGTCTTAATGTGGCTTTCACATCCTGCCACTAGCTCTACGTGTATTTCAAGCAGTTCAATAGTCACTAATTGCAGAACACTCCGTGCCTCCGTCCGTCGGTCCCTCCCAGTATGAGTTCGCAAGACTTTGGCCGCAGTTTCCGCCTAATTACTGCGTGCGCCTTGCATCCACCAGCGTACATTTTCGTTTCAATTCATGCTTCTCTTTATGAGCACACTCGAAGAGGAAGGGGAAACAGCGTGTTTTAACTAAGGGCTTCATTTGGCTTCTTCCGCGTGCAGCGGACGTAAATAAACTCCCCAGCAAGGCTCTCGCTGCAATTTTGCTTTATCGCTTTTAACCCAATCATAATTCAAGTAAATTTAATTATCGAATTAATTAACAACATTTCAATTTGTGCTCGCACCACCGCAGCCCAGCACTCCACTTCCTGCGCTACTGCCACTGCCACGGGCACAGGCCGCCGCCCACCACCATGTTTCCTTTTTCACCACTACAAACGAAAAATGCAGTCATTTTTTCAGCCTGTTTTTCTGTGGAAATTTGTTTTAATATTTGCGCTGTGAGGCGAAGCGAGCAGCGGCAGCGGCAGCGGCATCGGCGCAGCTTGTTTGCCATTCGCGGCGCTTGTTAAAATGTTTAATTAGAGCAAAATTCCATTAACGTTAATTAGTTGCGAGCGTTGATGGGCGCTGGCAGTGGCGGGGGTGGCGGCAAACAGTTCGCCACCCTTTTTCGATGCGCGAGCAGGCGGCGACGGGCGTAGGCGCACGCCAATCTGCAACAATGGCACCAACTACGGCCAGAAGGGACGCGTGTTTGCCTACGAATTATGGAGCTTTGAGGCAACTGCGCCCGCGTTCACCAACGCACTGCCAGCGGCCCCTTGGCCCCTTGGCCCATTGGCTCTTCGGCCCAGTGCAATGGAGCGCGAGACGACAACGACGACGCAGCGCAAAAAACTTCCGCAATTACTCATTATGATTGGCGAGAAAAATACTTTGTTAAGTTTTATTTGTGTTGTTCACCCGCCCCCTGCCGCGCCACCCGGCAATCGGTGCTCCTCACTGCGATGGCTGGACGGGGGCTGTGTCGGCGGGGCGGGAGCTGAATTGTTTTTTGATAATGCTGCAAATGAGAAAGCAATTAAGTGCGGTCGAGTTGATTTCGCAAACCCTGCTCCGCGCTTCGATTTGATTTGGTTCGGTTCTCGGTGGCGCTGGGAGTGATGCGATGCGATTCGGTTTGATGGCACGGATTGCGCTGAAGTGCACTGCTCTGTTCGACTGGGCCCTGCGCTGCTCTGCCGGGGATGGGCTGGGCCGTGGAAATTGCTAACTGGGTGCTGCGCTTTGTTGTGTTGCTGCTTGTTCGTTTGTTCTTCGCAATTATTTTGGAATCATATTTTATGCTTTCATGCATTTTGTGTAAATTTCTGGCAGTTGTTTTGTTCGATTCTTGTTTGTTCATTATTAGCCCGATTCGAGTGCACTGCGCCGTTGATGGTGGCAATCGCTGGGAAGCGAAATCATGCCAAGTAATATTGCGAATATTTCGCTGTCCCTTTAATTCAATGCGGGGTTTAACAAGCCTTGCTCACAGTTGAGCCACTTTGTTCTGTGTGGTGAATTAAGTGAAGTTCTAGATGAAGAAAAGGCTAATCAACCCAAAGAAAGGAACTCAACGTGGGAGATAAACTAGTTTCAAGTTAATCAATACTGCCTTAAGTCATCATGGCGGAAGATCTGCAAGGATTGCAGTGAATCGTTCCGAACAGTTGAACGACTTAAGCAAGAAAATGGTTGAGATATAATTTTGAGATATTCCTCATCAATCATTCCATTCAATGTGGATGGATGCAGAAGGAAAGAAAGAATCAGAAGGTGTCTGGTACTACACTGAAGACACTAATCTGAAAATTCAGCCGAGGGTCTCACTTAAAGATCGGTCAATTTATGAACTTTACCAGGATAATTACTCCTATAGGAGACAGTTCCAAACTCTGAAGACAATCGCATGCAAAGAGTTTATAATTTCGTGTTTTGTCTCAATACTTCCAATCCCAATCAAGGCCTTCACTTATGTAAATCACCTTTTACGATCCTTTTGAATGGAAGGTGTCCAAAACAGTTTAGAAACCAACTCCTTTTGTTCTAATATCATTTCCACTCCTCAGATTTTGAAATCTTAGTTGGGAGCTAAGATGCAATTTACTGACTAGCATAGCCCACATTTGTGGCTGAGAAGAGCGTAAGAGCCAAAGAGCCGGTTCTAATCGGTTGCCTCACTGGCAACAAAATCAGTTTCACCTCTAGATTGAATTCGAACTCCCTCCACATCACATCCCTCTATTCCTGCAGGTTGTGTGCAGATTTTCAAGGTTTCTCCAATAGGGAACTACACTTTGTGCTTTGTTGTGCTTGGCACTCATCTAACTCACACACGTGGACATTGGCGCAGTAACGCCGCCACGCAGCGACTGCGGATGCAGCGCAATTAGCGGCGGCAAGCCACAATTTGTGCTGCGCGTTTCGTGGCGTGTATGCTCTGCACGACGATTTGCGCCGCTTGCACCCACTCAGCTCGGCGCAGAGCCACACCGCACGCCCTCCAACAGAGCACACATCCGCAGGTCGACCTTAGTCGCAGGCAAGGGTGGGGGCTCTCTGCACACTCCTCCATTCATGCACCGCACTTCAAAAACTGCGCGATTTCAGTGCGAACACGCTGCCCACGAATTTTGTCAATTTGCATTGCGAATCAGCAAAAATTCGGAAAAGTTGAAGCGCTACTTTTCGATATACATAAATATCAACTCGAAACTTTGTGTAATTACACAGTCCAACACGGCACAGGATACGAAAAGGAGCGCGGTGTCCTGCGAGTGGCTTTTATACAAACAGTAATTCAGGGCTTTGAAAGTTGTTGGTAAAATTCATTGCCTGAGATGCGGGAGACGGTCGCCGTTCTGGATGCAAATCGTGTCTGTTTAGGCGTGTGTGTTGAACTGATTTGAGTCGGTTATACTGACAAGTTTATACACCCTACAAACGGGTGTTGATTTTCTTGGTATATTGCCACAGTTTTGATTGGGTACACAAGGACCTAGTTAAGTCAGTTACGTAGTTCCCTCTCTTAGAGTAGTAAATATAGGTGTGAGCGTAGCAGAAGGCGTGGTTGTTGAACCGCTTTTCGTGCCTTAATTCTCAAATTGGTTAGCAATCTTCGTAAAGGAATGAATTTCATAAATGGGAAATGGTTGAATGGAAATGGGAATGGGTTTGCTTTGAAAAATATCCAGCTGTGGAAGACATTTCAAGGTACTCATAACGGGATGCTCCTCAATACCTGCAGCTACAATTTCATAATCAAATGTTTGCGGATTCTTGAGATGTGGCTCTCGGACCAGTGCAAAGCCTTGCGGAAAAGGCTTTTTTTGCGGTAAACCGGTAAAAATTGTATACTTCAAATTGTATATGGAACTTCTATTTCGACCACAGGTGAAATGTGAGCCGAATATTTCTTACTCTCTTCTCACGAAATGAAGATGCTTGGACTGGCCTAAATTGCTGCATTATATGATAATCAACACGACATCTGATTGGTTGATAGTTTTAGGGTAAGCGTCATTTGCAACCCCTAAAAATACACACACGAGAAGGCGTGCGTCAATGCGCTCAAAGGCTAGTGGAAGTTCTGGTATACAAGAAGTATACAAGCGACTACACAATTGGCATCGAGATCAGTGAACAAGTGACAGTGGCAAAGTGAACATCGTTGGCAGCAAGCAGTGCGAGTGATCATAGCCGAATTCTGAGTGTGGCAGCAAGCAGAGTGTTCGTCGTATTGACAAGATCAGTTAACTAGTAACAAGTGACAATAGAAGAGTGAACATAGTATGAGCAACAAGCAGTTAACCATTAGCATAGTGAACATCGTGATCAACGGGCAGTTGAGCAGTGATCATCGCAGAGCGGACATCGTGTTAGCAACGAGCAGTTGAGCAGTAATCGTCGCAGAGCGGACATCGTCTTAGCAACGAGAGTTAAAAAGTGATCGTCGCAGAGTGGACATCGTCTTAGCAACGGGAAGTTGAGCAGTGATCGTCGCAGAGCGGACGTCGTGGTTGCAACGGGCAGTTGCACAGTAATCGTCGCAGAGCGATGTAAATAAAACATTGTGGTGCAACAACTGACTAACTGAAGCAAACGTTAGCGAAGACGAAGTGTGTGGAGCGAGCAAACTAATAAAGCCCATTTTTCTGACTGTTCGAAGGAATTGTTTCCTTATTAAACAATCCAGCGATACGAATCCAAGCATTGAGCTTGGTATAAATTTTCTGAAAGGCAATTACGTAACAATATATAAAATAGTTGTATAAACATTTCCATTAGTCCAAATCATACTACAAGTAATCGATGTTTCCTGGATTTGTTCAAGGATTCTGCAAAATAGTTCTTATGTATAGAAAATATTTAATAAATTGTATAAATCACTCATTCAGATTCTCAAAGGATTCCAACAAATTTGATTACAAGTCCCGCTGAACTCAAAGCCAACTGTGCTACTTTTCTATATGTATTCAGTTAGTCCCTATGAAGTGGTTTTAGTATCAGGCCCCCTCATTTTAGAGCTTCACGATTTGACTTGCTTTGATGTAGCACAGAAAATGCCATCAAATATATTTTTATAGTAAGCAAATACCAAAGGAACTCGAATGGTCAATTGAGGTCAATTTGTTCTATAAATCTACTAAGTTTAATGGTTCAAAGGACACCCCTTTGGATGCTCAATGCTATAGCATGTAGTATCAGATTTAGCAGATGCATAGATTGTAGTATCAGATTTAGTCTTGTGAAACATTCCTCAAATCATTGCTTCGGATAAACAGATCTTGATTTCGAATGAACAGTTCATAATCTCCTCTCAAGCTCCTGATTTGGTACTCAAACTTCTCAGTATTTGGTCTCTTTTGGTAGGAATCATTTTCAGTTTACATTTTTTATACTAGAACAACTCCATTCGCACCATTGGGTAGGATTTCTATGCTATGGCCACAAAGAGTAAATACCCTAAACCCAGAATTTAGAACTGCGGTCGTCTACGTCCACCTCCGTCGTTCTACTCTTTCAAAGTTAAGCTACACTTTTGTACTCCAAACTGCTCCAAGCACACTGTTAATATGTATTTGGAGGTGGCATAGACCCCTGTCCTTTCTCTCCCTACCCTACTACTCTGCACATAAATTGTTGTTCCGTGTTGTTGCTGGGAAATTAAAATTCTCCCACAGCCCGGATACACACGACAGACAAAATACACGCAAATACGGCGTAACTTACATCAACATTAATTCCAGACACCGGAAACACGAGTGTGGGCGGCACCTCCTTCGGCACATAGCGATAGAACTCCTCGGTGCCGAAATACCAGCGCACCGAGTACAAGGCCGCCTGCAAAACGGGGAATGCAAAATAGCGAGATTAGTGACAAATTGCAGCGTAATTATTTTAATTAAGAATTCAAGCACGGCAAAAAATGCGCGTACGGAGCCAGGAACGCAACAGCAGCCACGCTTGCAGCACGAAGCGCAGGACACGAGCAGAGCGCACAGGACACTGTGCCGCACTTGCCACTTGGCACACCTGGCGTGGCTGCTGTTGAGGCTCGCTGTGCTTGTGTGTGTGTGTGTGTGTGTGTGTGTGTGTATTAGTGTGAAATTGAAATGAGCATCAGGTGAGGATGGCTTTGTTCGTACCTGTTCCAGGTCGTATTGACAGGACAGCGTGGCCGCGTTGCCCATGATGACGGCTTCTGGCACGAAAATCTTCAGATCCTTCAGGCAGTGCGCTGTGGAGAGAAAAGAGAGTGAGCACACAAAGAAACAATTAAATTCTGGAAAATTGAGCAAATTGAAATTCGCGGCGCTTGTGGTGTTTGCGGGACATTAGCGCTGCCGCTTGCCACAAACGCCTGATTTAATAATGAAGTCAATTTAAAAATAAAGCGCGAACGAAAGTTCATTAAAATTAAACAAAATGCCCACACACACCCACACACACACACACACACAAGCGCGTGAAAAAATGCACTCAAAAACACAATCCTGGACTCAGGCACACTCCACTCGCACACTCACACACATTCACACACTTATTCAAATTTACAGGAGCAGCATTAACGCAACTGGCGCTTGGGCTTGCAACATGTCAACGTCGCGCAGCCAAGAGGACCAGCAAAAACCAGAAACTGCGCGTGTGGCACATTAGCAGAGCCAGCAAAGCCGGCAACGACAACAACAACGACGGCACGCCATGCAGTTGACACATAATTAAGGGCCATCCTAGGCAGGCAGTCACGGACTGCAACGGGCGCGGACGGCGCAGTCCTCATGTGTGTGTGTGCGGATGTGTGCGCGCGTGTGTTTGAGTTTGACAAGCACAAAAGTCGCGTCGGATTTTAATAAAGTAATTAAAAAAGAATTAAAAATTTAAAGCATAAAAAGTAAACGACTCAACAAAAGTGGCAATAGTGCAGCAATGTGTGAGCGAGCAGCCGCAGCCGGAGTGGCAGAGGCTTCTAATGGTGAAATCATTTCAAGGCGAAACTGTGGGAAGAGCCCTCCCAACTGATTTCAGCCATCGTAGTCGAAGTGCATCATTGCCGCAAACTTAAGTCTTGAAAGTGGCTCGCAATAGGAGACAACAAAGCGAGCAGCACAACTCCCAAGACACAGTGGCTGAGAGGGGTGCGGGGTGCGGGGCGGAGACTCACGCCCGCACCATAAAAGCACGTTTACGATAAACATTTCAGTTGAGAGTTCCACAAACTTGCTGCGGCCCAATTGTGTGCAATGATTCATAAAAGTTGCAGCAGCGCGAGCACACCTGGGAACGCTGCGTCGGCGAAATGAAGCCAGGAGACCGCAAAATGAAATATGCAGTGCGGATAAGTGCCGCACAGACACTGGCGCAGCACACTGCAAAGTAGCCAACCAACAGCAAGCAAGGTGGTGCACATCCCAAATTGACGCTCCCGCAAAGTAAATGTTGCCTCTTTAGCTCCCGCTTCTATAAGTGAACGACTTAATGGTCCTCACGGCCAGCTTCGAAGGAATCCAGGCGCCCAAGTGGCCACATAACGTCAACCCCGCCACTTACTGATGCAGCACTTGCGGAAGTACTCATAGTTAGACTACATGATAATAATGGACTTCATGATAATAATGGTCTGGGCACTCCAGGCAAACTACTGCAAATTTGTTGGACAGGACTTACAGAGTTTCGAAATGGAAAGTAATGATGTTCGAGTACACCTCGATGGCGTGCGGTTTGGGGCTGGTCTGCATGGATGGACCCAGTAAGCAGAACATGTTTTTAAACGAAGATTTCTCGCGGTTTAATAGCACTCCGGAGGCCAATATGGAGATTCGGGTCGTCAAGCAGTTTCCTACCGTCGTTCGTAATGTCGCATCCTACAATGTAGTTTCCTACCTTGAAGGAGTAGAGAAAGGAATCAGTTCTAACAGTCGAGTGTTTTTAGGGCAGACGTCTCGCGTTATTCGATAACTAAAGAGTGGGTGGAGAAACAACGTTCAACCGGGAATCACAGAAATGTTTTTCATGTTCGTATTGAAGAACCAAATGAAAAACTCGGACTATCCAAAAAGATCTGACAAAGTGTGAAGCATGGTCCATAGACAAGTAAACTATTCAGCTCCCAGAAGCTTTAAGAACTATCACACATCCGCAATGCCGCATTCATGTGGAGTCCTCCTCTTCCTCATCCCCACAGCTTCTGCAGTATTCATGAGAGAATACTCCCAGCCAGAGAACATGCCTGCCGAATAGCCAATGAGCAGTTATACAAGCCACGACCTTAGACATATCTTCTCTCGACAGGGCAAGCAAGTCTCTAGATTTCCCCCTATTAAGCTCCGGCCACATCAATCTAGTCATTAAGCAAGTGCCCTCGTATGCCCAAGATCCATTGACCTCACGCACGACCCTATCATTCAACATCAGTTTACAGGTGGCAATTGGTATTCCAACCTCGCATCTGTCCGCGCATAAAGGAAGGTTGGTGCCCCGTCTGTCTAACTCATCAGCCCTACAGTTCCCCTCAATATCCCTATGTCCCGGAGCCCATATTTGGCGTACCCTTAAAACGGTAATGATATCATTTAGGGCTGCCTGGCAGTCCTGAGGAACCTTTCAGTGCCACCGAGTTCATTGACTTGATTCATTGACCTGGCTATTCGAGTAGATATTTATAATGGTCTTTGTTACGGCGTGTCAATAAGTAACAAGGCAGGTCTCATCATACTTTCGAAGCTCGTAGCCACAGCGGTGTCTACGTAGGTTGGGTTGAGACAACTCCCCATTAGTTCCGGCTCGAAGTCTGGCTCTGAACACTGTTCCCCATAAGGGACAATGTCAACCTTCACATGGCCTCCTTGCAATCATTTAAGCAATTGACTTGGAAGGGGTAATATATAAACAGAGGTGGGTGGGTTTGGTGAGCATACCCGAAATGTTTAGCTGGGAAACCAAAGAGAGATTCCTGGATGAGACTAAGTGAATGTACGAGTCAATTCAATAGAGTTTGGTGATTGTAAACTTGAACTATCACAACCTTCAATTTCAGTTGTTTTAGGATCGGAAAACTCCAAGTTAAGATTGCCCTTGAAACTTTGTGATAGCATTATCTGGACCTCGAAGTAGACCCCGATCGATAATAAATGGAAACGCAATACTCTTGGCACTTTTATAATACACACGCCCACTACTTGCTCAGGTCAACAGTTCTGATTAAACCCATTGAATGACTTTGGCAGATGCTAGTGTGGCTTCTACTACATACAAGTACGCCCGACTATGGAGGCCGAAGTGCCGACTCTGAGGCAAGCCTGAAGCTACATTCTCCTGTGAATATTGGTTGAGTACTCTAATTTAGAACTGAGGTGGGATGCTTGGAAAAATGGAGATTCCTACTTGATTCTGATAGTGATTTCGATACTGTAAACATTTCATCAGCAACCGCCGGAGCCACGTTTGCGTTCATCTACAGTCCCTCCCCTTCCTAACTGGTAGATCCATGCTGATGCCTCTGACAGCACTTTGTCTCTCACTTCTCTTCGACCGTCAAATGCACTCCACTAAATGCCACAAAATTGTTCCATTCAAGTGTGATGGAACAGTTTTTCTGCTGTTACTCAGTGATACATGCGCCGATTTCCTGTACTCCCCTGGACAATTCCGCACGTCCGAACGTGGAAATTGTCCAATTAAGCGAGAATTCAAAATAACAAAAGCTGCCAACAATGCGTGGAATTGAATTTTCCGAATTGTTTTAAATAAATTGCAATTAAAGCACACAAATTGAAATAAAATAAGAAATTAAAAATAAAACATAAAAAACAACAACAAAAACAAAAACAAAAAATGGAAATATTGCAATCGGCTCAAACAAAAACAAATTGATACGTTAATTTTGTGTAATTCAATTGAGCGACGCTGGGCGTTGAAGCACGCCACGCACGTCACTTGCGTCATGCAGCACGAACGCCTCGCCAAAGCTCATTGGGAGCCAGTGGCGGATTCGCGGCAGGGGTTGGTATCTAGTTAATAATCTTCTAGTGCAGGCGTTTCAACAAACAGGAAAGGAGGGCTGGGAAAAATCCACCGCCCGGGGGATGCCAGCTGAACTAAGCAATGCAAAGCTCCTCTATTTGGTTGGAATTCTCCCAGTTTTCAAGTTCTAAACAGAGAGAAGACTATTTGGAAGTTATGATTCGATGGACATAGTTCAAAGCATGGGGACTTCATCATTCGTATCAGGCTGGTGGAAAGTTGCGATCGATCGAATCGATACCTTACTAGAAATTTCTCAGGAGATGAAGCTTACTCCAGTACCAGAGGGCAGGTAATCTTCACCGCAAAGGCGGCTAATCTTCACAGTATAGTCAGTCAGGGCGGCTAATCTTCACAGTATAGTCAGACGGGGGATGATGGGAGTATCTTGACTATCCTCAGTGAGCCTGATTCAAAGGTGCCATAATATAACCTACCACCTAACCTATACATTACAATAGATATCAACGCCTGAGTGCTGGGAGACCTCCTTCTTCGGCGGTTCTCCTAATCCCACTGATGGACACACTCCGCCAAGTACTTATTTCAATGATCCCCTGGTAAAGTTCTGGACCCGCCACTGCTGCACACACTTATGCAGTTTTGTTTTATGTGCAGGAACTTAATTACTGAAAAGCACTCGAGTGTGTGTGTGCCAGAGAGGAGTGGTAATTTATGACAGCTGCGCACCCTCGCTTTGACTTAAGTCCCCCCTCCGATGGTGAACGGCAGTCGCAGTGGGGTGGAGAGGGAGAGCGAGTCAATTGACTTACTGCGTGAGAGTTGGGCGTTAAATTAAATTTATTTTATTTCATTCCAGTTTCAGTTTTTAATCAGCGTTGTTTAATTGAAAATTCAGCCAACATTTTATTGTGATGCGACGCTGGCTGTGGAAGAGTCTCGCAGCTCCACTCCCACTCCCACACCTGCCACCTGGGCATTCTATAAATAATAAATTTCGACGTAGCTGTTCGGCTTGGAAGTGGTCAGTAGGGCAAACAGAGAAAGGCAGCAACGCCGGCGCTGGCTGAAATTTGCATACGGTGGGGATCAGGCGCACGAGGCGCATCAGGCGCGCAACGAATGCCAATAAATTTACTCAATTTACACAATTGCAAGTGCCACAATAAAAATTGAATTAACTGTGCGGCGCAGTGCATCAAATGGCGGACCGCTTTAATTGCACACCGACCGATATTAATCAGAAATTGGCGGCGGGCGACAGGCGGCAAATTAGCAAGGCCACTCCTGGACGCCGCCAGTTATTAGCAGATGAGTTCCGCGCAGGTTTCGCAGAGCGCGGAGCAGTGCAGCGCAGAGCAGTGCAGTGCCGAGCAACGCCGTGATAATCAGTCGCAGCACATAACATGCTGGCACAAGCCATCTGCCGCACGACAAGCGGATTGGCGTGTTTCGTGTGGCGGGCGGGGGAGTTTTATTGCGACAGCAAATATTTCACTTTAATTACCGACCAACAAAAAACCGAATGAAAATATGCGAAAAGAATGCGCCAAACCGCAAAACTGCGGAACTGACCCAGTCGCACATATTCACATAAAGTCGATACGGGGGGTTTGCGTAAGTGGGTGGTTGACCAGCTGCCATACTAGGCTATATTCTCTCTCCTTACTTGCACCCTTTTAGCAGTGGTTGGAAGCAATCATCTTTTTAATGAGGTTTCACTTCGTTATTGCCACCAGGACGAACCTACCAGCAAGAGAACTTAAATGCATGACTGCTTAAGACAGGCATAATCCGAGGTTGGCGGTGGGAAACACCTTACTCCACATACCTATGCTTTACTTGATTCTGAGGCTACTCTACTATTTTGCACCTTTCAGTTTACTAACTTTTTATTGCCAAGTTTTTTCCAACACGTTTCGCTGCTCAAACTTGGATGGGAAGGAGTCAATTGGGAATTGGTTGGAAACGGGAGTCTACAATTGCGCTTAGTGAAGTACAGACTGAGAATTCGACAAGTAGAACACCAAAAATGAATATCAGGGAACGATGTGGGTAGATTGGGGAACCAATCAACAGAATTGGAGAACCTTCTTTGGTGGTTGTAGATGCGAAGAGGACTATGTTGAGGCATTTTTTGAGCTTCATAGTACAATCACCAGATTGATGGTCGGGAACACATCAATTAGATGTTGGTATTGGATCAGATATTAGACAATTTGCGCCAAACCAACTGTCTGTGTAATAGGTCTCCAGTTGCATGGGCAGTTGCTGACTTTGCCGAGTTGGGTGAAAGGAAAGGATCCTTAAATTTCTTGTAATTTTGGAGACAAAAAGTGGTCTGCTCCCCAGAATTACAAGAGTCAATGTTCTGACTCGAATGCTAGCGGCCAACATTTTCTGTTGGAACCAGTAGTCACCTTCTACCAGCGGGTCTGCTACCGCATCCAAATATAGCCACAGACTGCTCGTAAACTAAACCCGTATAAACCTGAATATTGAATTGTCACATGTACATATACACAGAACAATTGAATATCCATTCTCATATGGCGCTTACGGCTTGACAACTCAGGGAAAACCGCCAATATTTAAAGCGGGCCTCACTATCTACCTCTGACCACTCAGGGAAAACCGCCGCTATTTGAAGCGGGCCTCACTATCTGCCTCTGACGACTCAGGGAAAACCGCCGCTATTTGAAGCGGGCCTCACTATCTGCCTCTGACGACTCAGGGAAAACCGCCGCTATTTGAAGCGGTCCTTCCTATCTGCCTCTGACCACTCAGGGAAAATCGCCACTATTTGGAGCTGGCAGCACTATCTGCCTGATCCTGTTTCTCCTTCAAGAGAGAAGCCCGCAAAAAACTGCCCAGAATTTGTATACACTCACTTTCAACGCAAAGTAATTCGGTTGTTTGTTGTAATGAGCCACTTACCATTGAGACAAATGTCAGAAATGATCATCCACAACAGCGCGACCAGATTGAACCAGTCGTGGAATAATTTACGCCTTCTCGTCATTATGTGGGAGTTCAGGTCCTTGCGACTGGCGTATAGAGCGACGTTAGACAAAGAACTCTGCAAAGAAAGAAGACAGGCAAAAACATTGTTAGTTGTATTTGAGTTAGTTTCTATCTGTATGTGTGTGTGTATGTGTGCGTGTGTGTGGTTCAAACATGACAGCCCTCAAATCCTTCAAAGAGAGCGCAATTGTGAAGGAAAAGAAATGCGACCATGTGAACGGACCGAACAGCAGGCAGAGCAGAGCCAGAGCCAGCGCAGCAAAAGTACTACATGAGTTTTTGAAAACTGTTGGAATGAAGTGAAGCACCACCACCAACATCACCACCATCACCACGAGCACCACGAGCAACAACAGCAACAATAATAACACAATAAATGACAACAACAACAACCAGCAAAAAGCTTTGTTGCAACACCGCACCACACCGCATCAGAGCATTTGTTAAATCCACTTTAGACCACGAACTGCTTACGAAACAAATTCGTAATGAAGACGTGTCCTGCCGCTGCCTCTGCCACTCCACCCTTTCCCGGCCTCAGCCGCTGCCAGCGCCCGTGCGTGCGTTCGTTGCACTGCTGCAGCGAACTTCTGGGCTGCCGTCCGTCCAGCCGAGCACCGCCACCAGCACCAAATGAGTTTGTCTTTTGTCTATTGTGTTCCGTGTCCTGTGCGCTGCGCTGTGTGTGCTGGTCTTTAGCTAACTGTAAGTTATGCCACAACTTTAGGGGAAGCAGAACAAAACGACAGCTGAAAAAAAACTGCAACAAGCGGAATAAGCAGCATCAGCAGCGGCCCCGGCAGAAGATGCAACTTGTGTTGCGAAACGTTTCGGATACGTGCGAAGAGGACTCGTCATGGCTGAAGTTACAGTTGCAGTTCTCATGGATGTGTTGATATTTTGTTGCTGGCAAGTGGTTTCGTGTGGAGCGTGTGGGCATGTGTACATGTGTGAGTGAGTTTGTCCTTGTGGATGTGGATGGCGTGGTCATTAGTGTTGCTCGGTATAAGATTTGATATTTATACAGCAGAGCGGGTTGACCGCAGAGTATTGAAAACAATTGTCAACATCTGCAGAGAACACAATGGCAGCCCCTGCACCCGCACCCGCACCCTCAGCCACAGCTCCACCAACACACCCACGCACACAGCGTGCAGCTTTCTGCAATCTTGCTTAGAAAAGGTTGTCAGCTTTTTCCCCTTTCGGAGGCGTTGTTGTCATCGCCAGCCTCCCCGACCCCCACCCCAGCTCCAAGCGCTCGGTTGGGCTTTGAACTTTCAGTTTAGTCTTCATTCGAGTTAATTTTGTTATTTGCTTTTTGTTTAGTGTTTTGTTTGTTTGCCGCTTTTCTTTGTTGTCCTCTTAATTTGTATGAAGTAATTCGTAAATGGATTTTCCACCCGGCGACTGCAGACGACCGGAGACACGAACGCATACGGAATGCGCTCCTGCTAAGCGTGCTGGTGAAAAGTTTCAAAGTATTCCACAAATACGTCGAAATGAGAGAAGTTCTCACAGGGGTGCGGCTGTGCTCATAGCCCTGGCAAGTCCACATACGCACCTCCTTCGGTGTACACATTCCGATTTTAATTTTGATTATTGTTCTGTTCTGGTCCCTGCATGCAGCACATTATACACCCACATTCCTCATTCTACTCCCGGTGCTCCACTGCCCCATTATCTCAACTATTAACACACCCATTTAATGGAGCGTGCTGACGGACATTTATCACTCACACCCCGGCACAGCAGCTGCGGCCGTTTCGACAGAATCCGAGTCGGCTCCAACTGCCTGTGTGTGGCTTTCAGCAAATTGTCCTGTGTGATTATTGCCAGTCCAACTGCTCGGACGGACAAGTGGATTGAGACAATTCACTCCGACACAGGTTCACCTCGTCCACTCGTCCATGTGAGTGGATGTGAGTGTGCCACTGGTACGCATATGTTTGCATATTTTGTGGTCCTGCCGCATTGAGACCAGGAACATCGCCTGCTCAGCCCTGCCAGCTTCCTTGGTGCGGAAAGAGCGGCGCTTGTGTTTCTGAACCGAAACATAATTTCTGAAAAATATTTTTGCAAGCTGACGGCGTCTCATGTGAGCATTAAAATTAAATTTAAATATTATTACTGACAAGTTGATTAAATTTGAACTCCGGTCGAGGCAATTGCGCCGGGCAGGAGCGGAGCTGAGCTTTTCCTAATAATTTAAGTTAATTTCTGACAAAAAGTTGGCAAAAACAAAGGAAACACAAACTGATACCATCAGTACCGCATGAAAGAATGGGACTCTATTGGGAAACTGAACTCCCGAGGCACGCAGGCAAGTAATCTCTAACCAGGCCACATGGGAATAGAGGAAAAGAGAAGGCTGATAGCTTAGCAAAAACATCTGCCGCCTCTCAGTTCAACGACCCTGAACCCTTCTGCGGACTATCAACCAACACCATTGGAGCTCTGCTGAAGAATAGTACAGATGCAAACAGAAGTCAAACCAGGGAAAATCTTCCCGGATGACAACAGTCCCAAGCTCTTCTAGGAGATTTAGTCCTAAAAGAGCAAAAGAGTTAATAAACATGCCCGCTGGACCACGACATATGGGACGACCATGCCTCTGATGATACAACGAAGTCGAGGAAACCCTAACCACGCTTGGTATAACAGACTGGCGTAGACGCGCGCAAAGCGGAGGCGCTTAACAGAGCTCAAGTTCGGCCGTAACTCGATAGCGGGTTTTGTCGCAGAATCTGCGATTAGGCCAGGAAAGTAAGTAAGATTTAATTAAGTATCATCACAGGCATTTTAAGCGGACACTGTCGACTCAGCCATCATATGAATAGGTTGGGTATATATTCAGATGCCATCTGTAGATTCTGTGTGGAAGGTTAGGTTAGGTTATCGTTGTAGCCGGTCTACAGACCAACTAACTCAGACCACTATGGGTCCGGACACTGTAAACTCAACTATGAATAAGATGGCGGTGTATTTTAAGATGCCATCTGTAGATTCTGTGGAGAAAGTGACGAAACCTCAATGCACCTGATCACAGACTGCGGACCTTTGGCACACAAAAGATGTGATGAGGTGATTTAGAGAAGATATCTTAGCCAGATCCCTCAACTTGATTCCTCCAAAATATATGAGTTCTTGTCGGAAGTTAACCTGACAGAAGCTGTAGAGATGAGACTATCCTCATCTATTAAATAAATACGGGAATCTCAGTAGATCTTTAAGGTCGCGGTGTATGACACCTTTAAATCAATCTAATCGAATCTACTCGCATGAGACCAGGCAATCTGTCCACCCAATTTTCAGTACAATGTCGAAGGTTTGCTCCCCTTCTTTGATAATTGGTCGTGGAAGTGTTCCTTTAGGGAATAACCAATTTGTGGATCTTATGCTGAAGTGCCTTCAATGAAACAGGGATCATTGAGGCTTTGAACCTCTTTGAAATTTCCAGAAAAAACCCATTCCCGAATTCTTTGTCAGTAACAACGTCTTTTCACGGTATCTCTCCCGAAACTTCTGCTTCCATTGTGTTAAAACCAATACTATAAAGAACTTTCCAGAGCCGAGGTAAAGCTCAGCTGTGTCCAGGGTTCGTCAACAGAAGTAAGTCCTTCTTGCCGTGGAGTGAGCATGTCCCAGGGAGACTATTTAAGGCTGAGTCTCCTGTGGACTTGGTTGATCCTATTTCGTTGCCCTTAGTGCCTTGGAGTGAGCGTGTCCCATGGAGACTATTTAAGGCTGAGTCTCCTGTGGACTTGGTTCATCCTATTTCGTTGTCCTTCTTGCCGTGGAGTGAGCGTGTCCCAGGGAGACTATTTTAGGCTGAGTCTCGAAACTTCTGCTTCCAGACTTGGTTGATCCTATTTCGTTGTCCTTAGTGCCTTGGAATGAGCGTGTCCCAGGGAGACTATTTAAGGCTGAGTCTCCTGTGGACTTGGTTGATCCTATTTCGTTGTCCTTCTTGCCGTGGAGTGAGCGTGTCCCAAGGAGACTATTTAAGGTTGTGTCTCCTGTGGACTTGGTTGTTCCTATTTCGTTGTCCTTCTTGCCGTGGAGTAAGTAAGTCCCAGGGAGACTATTTAAGGTTGTGTCTCCTGTGGACTTGGTTGATCCTATTTCGTTATCCTTATTATGATTTCAACGGCTATTGGTCTTTTCTTTGGTTCTCTGCTTGATGTTTCGATTTCTTGTTGCTACTTTGAGCGCTTGTTACTCCATACTCTGAAAGATCCTCAATCACTATTTCATCCACTGAAAGTTTAACGGGATTGAGAATTGGTTTCATACAAAAAGAAGAAACAAACGATTCAAAATCCGACTCTCCTCCTTTAATTTATTTCATATTTTGAACAACCCAGTTTTTGTGTGGGTGAAATTTGTCAGTGGACGAATTTCATCTTCACAATACTCAGACCTTTCGTGGGCCCTACTCCGCAGTCTACTCAGAGACAATGGGCAAATCCAGCCCCGTCGTTGAGGAGCAAACTTCAAATTTTAATGTCACTCGTATTGTGGATTGTTTTCTGATTGTGTGTGGGGCTGCACTTTCCCATTGGTCTTTTGCCTTTCACCTCGACAATAATCGAGACGAGGCAGCATTGAAGTATGGGCAGTTGCCTCGACAATTTCGGATTTCGTAAGGACTAAAACAAGCACAAATTTAATAAAAACAATTTCCAAATATTTCATTTTGAATACTTAATTGAAACTTTCAGTCAGCGCCGGGCGCGCCGGAGTGGGGCGATTGGCCGGGTCGGACGACAGCTAAGGAAGCGGTCGTTGCTACCCTACTCGAGAGCTCGTAGGCCAATCAACAACGGAATTTGATATTGAAAAGTGTTGCAGCAGCAAAGATAATTAAAAAAGTTGTCGAACGCAATAAAAACTTTGGGCGGAAAATGCCGAACTGAAAACTTCTTAAAATGCAATAAAGCGGTTTATTATGGCATCATTACCAGCGCCAGTTAAATTCCGTAAACGTTACCGTAACCGTAACCGTATCCGAACCCCAACGCACACTGTTGTAATGTGCAATACAACAGAATGAGGGCATGGGAAGGGGGCGAGGTGGGAATGAAGCCACTTCTTGCGCAGCAGTTTACGGCAGCCAGCAATAAAGGCCCCCCAAGCGGCAATTTACATAGGAACCAGCAACAACAACAATCACGAGGTTGGTGATTATGAGGACGACACATGAATACAACGGAACAGCAAACACGATAAGCGATAAGCGCGTCAGCCCCACGAGATGCGAGCGAGCACCTACTGACAATCTGATAAGTGAACCCAATTATTTCGACCGACTCGGCCGCTTCGGGCGCTCGCAGCGCATTACAATGAATGAATTCAAATCGAATCGTATCGAATCGACTGGAATTGAATCAAAACAAAACAATCGAAATTCGTAATTGACATCGTTGACGCTCTCTCCGGGGGTGGGCGTGGACGTGGCTGTTGATGTGAGTATAAGTGTGCGTGTGTGTGACGCTGATACTTGCTGAATAGCTTAATAACAGTCACAGCGGCAGAATTCATTGTCAGCGAACTTGGCGACAATCTGGCAACATCAGCACTTGATTGTGCGGAGCCAGGGAGGGAGGGGGGGCGGTTGACATCGATTTCACGTCATTCCATTTCAATTCAGCGTCATTCCCAGTGATGTGGCGTAGCTGAGATACGTGGTAGTTGGTGCTAAGGGCGGCGATACGGCGACACTGGCACCAGCCGCGTTGGACATGTGGACAGGCTGTTGGAGCGGGCATAAAATAACTTGTGAATTTTGATGTGTCCAATTTGCGGAAATCTATTTTCCATCGGGAATCACTAACGGCGACGGTCGAGGTGGCGGCTGAGGTAATGAAAACCGAACGGAGATAGCTGTAGACGTTGGCGTTGACGTTGGCGCTGATGTTGACGTTGACGTTGACGGGGTGTCATGTTCGACTTCGACGTAAACGTTTGTAGCTTTAAATTAAATTCCTTGAGAAGCGGGCGGACGGGGTGCTCAATGCCGTTTACACAGGGCAACAAACGGTAACAGGCGCTCACTCACCTGCGGCTGATGAAGTCGCTTTTTGGCAAAATTTGCTCTTATATCTCACTTCGATAAACAAGTCAGGGAGGGCGACGTTTGCAGACAGTCCGGCCGGCTCAGTAAGTGGATTTAATGGACAAGACGATTAATAACGCCGCTTAATATGGAGAGCTCAACTATCCGCATACGAGAGCTCAACTATCCGAATGCGTGAGCTCAACTATACGAATACGAGAGCTCAACGATCTGAATACGAGAGCTCAACGATCTGAATACGAGAGCTCAACTATCCGAATACGATTGCTGAACTATCCGAATACGAGAGCTCAACTATCCGAATACGAGAGCTCAACTATCCGAATACGATTGCTCAACTATCCGAATACGAGAGCTCAACTATCCGAATACGAGAGCTCAACTATTCGAATACGAGAGCTCAACTATCCGAATACGAGAGCTCAACTATCGGAATGCGAGAGCTCAACTATCCGAATACGAGAGCTCAACTATCCGAATACGATTGCTGAACTATCCGAATACGAGAGCTCAACGATCTGAATACGAGAGCTCAACTATCCGAATACGATTGCTGAACTATCCGAATACGATTGCTGAACTATCCGAATACGAGAGTTCAACTATCCGAATACGATTGCTCAACTATCCGAATACGAGAGCTCAACTATCCGAATACGAGAGCTCAACTATTCGAATACGAGAGCTCAACGATCTGAATACGAGAGCTCAACTATCCGAATACGATTGCTGAACTATCCGAATACGAGAGCTCAACTATCCGAATACGAGGTATGCAGATAAGGGCGGTCAATATGACTGTCATATTAGTGGCACACCAAGGAAGACTTTGACAAAGAACTGATCGAAACATTAGTTCAAAAAGGAAAGAGTTCTTGGGCTTCATCGGTCTTTCAAAGTATTGAGAATTTTATAAAGCGTTCATTGAATTACATTCTCCGAACTATCAAGAGACCTTTTTCTATTCAACTGTGTTAAAGCTTATAAAGAAAACGCCTGAACTTATATAGAATCACCCTCCGGTTCATGACAAAAGTTGTTTAATTGTTGGTATTTAAGCACCGTTTTCATTTTGGTCAATTGATGGCCACATTGTCAACTGGTGACCGGTCATTGCTAGTCTCTGATATCACACCGAACTTGGTCGTTTGTTCTGACCCTGTGTTACCACCAAACCCAATCGCATCCGAGTCAATTGAAATGGACCCCACTGGTTTGCCGACCGTACCGTAGCGTACCGCAGCTAAACTCACTACACAACCACACCGAATCGAATCGAATCGAAGCGCAGCAAAATGAACCAATCAGTTGTCAGTTGTCAAAGGAATGCTGGTGTGTCATTTTAGCATAAATGCCAACTCAGGACTTTTGCTCACGAAATTGACCACGTTCTGAGCTTGGTCTCGTCCTCGTGTGTGGTGTGTGCGGGACAGTGGAGGGGGTCAGGCGGCAATTCCGCATGCATGACGCTATTTTGCCACTAGTCGTATAATAAATTGGGCATAAATATCTCGGAATATCGCTTGCTGCGTACTTTAACTGCAAGTTGAGATCCTGGCAAGGATACCACAGGCGTCAGTTCGAATACCATTTGACGCTTGGTGTGTGCGCGTGGCTGTGTGTGTGTGTCTGGGAGCGTGATTGGCAAACTTCGAGTATTTATGTGCTTATTTTTGTTATGCTTTGCTTATTTATTATGCTCGATTGACACGACTTCTGTCCTGGAGGCGGTTCAATCAGAAAACCATTCCGTCGCCCAAGCGAGTGCTGCGAGCCGCACACAAATTATTTTCCGGTTTCCTTTGCTGCTGCTGCTGCTACCACTTCTGCTGCTTCTGCTGCTTCTGCTGCCTCTGCTGCCTCTAATCAATCAAAAGTTCCTTAAAAAAGCAAAACAATTGCCCAACTTGCTGCGGTGGCAAATCGTTTGATGATGAATGCCTGCAGCACATGAAAGAAAGCTCACTCGGCTGGCATGGGCGCTGGTGTTGGAACGATGAAGATGAATGCGCTGCAACGGAGGCGGCGGGAAAGCTCCTTGTAGAGTCTGTCGCTGGTAACGGCTTTAATCGGGTTGGCTTTGCTTTCCCTTGCTTTGCCACTCATTCACATGCCAACTAATCCCGTCAAATAAACGAGAGGACTACACCCGCCATACGGCGGCGCAACAATGGCTGAAAACAGTGGCAATATGGAAGGAAGCACCACTGTATTGTGTAATCGTCGGCAAGGCTCAGTCTTAGCTGCTTGCGGCCCCTCCGTCGCCCTTGTACTCGTACGCTTAAGTGAGCGCCGCTGGCTCCGTGAAGCCACCGTCATGCGGGCTCATCAAAGTTGCAACTTCAAAGCTTGATTGCCGGAGTGTGTGTCGGAGTGAATGCCGGAGTTAATACTGGCAGGGCAGGGCAGGTCCTGAGGTTAGCAGCGTCAGTCAAGCGGGAGCAGCGAGCAAGCGGTTTCGCTGGCTACGCTGCGCCGGTTCGTCATGGTTCGATGTGAGCTTTTGTGCAATACAAATCGGAAACTGTGTGTAATGACTCAAAGGATCCTAAATTGGTTGAGTTCCTTCCGTACGAATTGAGTTTTTATTACGCTTTCATATTCTGCAGCATTGTGGAATTCTTTATATTGCCATCGACAATCGAAAATGACGATGACGAGGCTGGAGATGGCGATGACGACGGCATTGGCGCTGATGCAGACGAAGGAGCCGATGTGGTAAAATGCAAACAAAAATGGAATATTGCCTGAATGCGAGTATAAAGGAAAAGACACAGCCACGTCCGGCAATGTACGAATCATCGAGGGGGCGGGTGAGCCCACGAGGGGCGTGCGACGAATGCTCTCTGCACAACAATTGCCGAACAATTTGACTACACTCTACTCAAGAAAGTGATACTAGCTCATCCTTCGTAAGTGTGTGGTTTTTATTGGTGTGTGTATGTGTGTCTGCATTCATTTGTATGCGTGTGTGTGTGACTTCATCTGTGGGCAGGAATTTTTATAAACAACCGCATTTACTCCGTTTAATTGCCACAAATTTGAAATATTTTCGGGTCCAGTGGCTGCGCAGCATTTCAACCGAGCGCCTGGAATTCAGCTCCTTTGACGAATCGCTGAAGGATAATTGAATTCTAATGAATTTTAGGCCAATACAAGTATGCCAATTTCGGCAGCCACAAGTGAGGCATGGCTGCAGGTCGCTTCCACCGCCAGCGAGCAAAGGAGCAGTCGAGGAATGTTTCAATTACGATGAAACCTCAAACGGCGGTTTTGCGCCAAGACTCACCAGGCAGGCGAGTTGCCAACCGCCGGCATGCTGCGCCCAATGTGTGCTAATCAAATTAAACGGCGCCTTTATTGGCTCGTCGCGATTCAGTTCCAGCAAATTACGGCATGTGCGGCAGCCGCGGCAAAGGGATGCTTGATTTGATGTGATTCGGCTTGATTAAATTACGCTTTGTGTGGTCGCGCAAGCCTTTGCTGGAGACGCGGCTCCATTAACACACAACTGCGGAGAATGTGGTTATTTAGCTTTAAACTGTGCTTTGCGACGCTGTATTTAGGACATAGAATAGCTGGAAAGCTCCCACTAGCAAGACAAAGGATATGAATGAGAACAGAAGGGGTTCACTCCTCTAATTGATACGGACTGACCGCTTCTTAGAAGACTTCAGCGACAATGCCACAGCTTTCCGAAGAGATCGTTGCTGAATTATGATTAACTTTTAACTGAGTCAGAGGTCTAAGCAATGCTTCAGAGAACCAACACTACCTTGAGGAGTAAACTCTCCACCCCACTTCTGTTCTCATTCTCCCAGTAGCAAGACAAAGGAGAGTCTTTTAGTCTTACAGTGTACAGAGGAAGTGGTTACTACCATAGTCGAATCTTTTGGGTAAGAGTCCCACCTTCCGGTGTTAAGCAATGTTCAACCACAGCAAAGGCACCTCTCACTCCTCGCTTCTACCGCAACTAATGCCATTTAGAGGGACTTCCGAAAGTAACAGGACAGCATGTCATCTGTACAATGATTGAGTGTGTCTCCAGCCTGTCTGTTGATCTGCCACGACAACTGTTTTAAATAGCCTGACGCTGCAGGATATTTTGAGGAGCCATGTGTGGCAATAAAAACGTTCACAATTTTGTTTCTGCCCCTCCCTCCTTCTCCGTGCTCGCATATCGCTTTCAAGATGCACTTCAATCTAATTACATTGGAGCGCTGCAAGCACATGCTGCACTCAATCGAATGACAAAAACGGCTGCAGCCAGCGCCACAAATATTGATGACGAGGGCAGCACAGCCGAGAAAAAACCATTTCTCAATTCCGACGTGCTCCGTGCTCCGTGCTCCGTGCTCCTGCTGAGTCAGTTTGACTCGCTGGCCGCAAAACCGCTGCGGCAGAGGAATGGGGGCGAGCGCTGCTGTAAGCATAACGGAAAATCCATCAGATTAGGACATCAAAACAACGTAAATGGCAAAAACAGTCACAGGAGTGCTGAGTGTATGTGTGTGTGTGTGTGTGTGTGTGTGTGTGTGTGTGTATGTGTGTGTGTGAGTGGGTATGTGTGTCGGGCTGACATCGCGTCGGTTGTTGTAATTGCCAGTCTTAAAACAACAGAGGCCAAAAAAGTTGAAACTATTTTTACCACACTCCACCACGATGGAATTGTTCTTCGTTGTTGTTGTTGTTGTTGTTGTTGGAGCATTGTTTTTCTTGCATTTACTCGAAACAAAAAACTTTCATTGGTTGCAGTTGAAGCGACTTTTCGCAACCAAAAGGAAAACTCGAAAACTCGCATGAAAAACAAATTCCGCCCCGAAAGCAGAAGGATAGAAAGCTAGAATTTGTAAATCTCCGAGTCAGCAAACGAATCCCGGCTGCCACAGCCAACCGCACCCGAAGCCGCAGACAGAGAGTCATACATGGAAAATGCATTTTCTACCTCAAACCGATAAATCACAAAGTGGAAACTTGAATGATACACCACAAGGAAACTTAAAGGATACACGCTGCCATGTTGGCCAGTGGCGCGGGGACTGCAACGTGGCCTGCGTCGAGGCTGCCGGACAGCTCGCCAAGCTGGTTGGCATTTGTATGCAGTAGCAGTGCCAGTCCATTCTATTATTCCATTCATTACGGCTGTCAACGCAAAGACAAGGACATTTATGCAACTACTTATTCCAGCCCCAGCCCCAGCCTCCAGCCACAAAGCAGGACTCGTTGCGGTCCAGCAGTTGCAAAACTTCACAATTGCTAATAATTGAAAAGAGTAGCAGTGCAACGAGCATGCAGCGTCCTCAGCCAAGGGTACTGGGAGCGGTCAAGCAGTCCTCCTAAGCTAGAAAATTTAACTAATAAGGAGGACAAGGTGCAGTGCTCAGCGCAGCTCTATTCGCTTCGCAGTAGGTGTGCAATAAATGGGTGGAGCCATGCTTGACCGCCCCCGGCTGCACCACTTGAACTGTAACTGAGAGCTCAAACTTCGCAGGCAGTCAAAAGCAGGGCGTCAGAGGGAGAGGGACCTCGGTGTGAAGCGGTCACAGTGCAGAAGCTTAACTGGCATGATGGGGGATTACCCACACTTCTGCTCTCGTTTTACCGCAAAGCAAAAAAAAATCACGCAGCTCAAACGACTTTGACAGCAGACTCCGGATGCCCCTCCTCCACTGCTGAGTGCGTTGTCGTACATGCGAGCTCATGTTCCGACACGACACTTGCCCCCGGTGGCCTTTTAAGTGGCACCAACCACGCAACCAAGCAACCAGCCAGCCCAACACTCACTCGTGCCCGCAGGGAGTTGTCACTGAGCATGTTTGTGTAAACCGTTTAATCAAACATTAATGCGCCCCCGCCTGCCGCCGCGCACCGCCTGCTCTCAATTGCCAAGCGTTGCCACTCTTTCGCAAAAGTGCCCTGAGGGAAATCGGCAGCTTTGCTGTTTGTGGCCGACCACAGTGGCTATTTGAGTCCTGCCGTTGCCGAGCCTTGGGCGGATATTTTTCTCATAATTGTCGCCAGTTACGCCATTAAGAGTCTTGGTATCTTCGAAGCATCTGGGTCTGGTCTGCGTTTCCTATTTTGTTATTATTTAAATTACTTCCTTGGCTTCACTTCTGAGCAGTTGTGTACAGCCTGAGCCTGATGTTGGATGAAATTGTCCCAAATTGGTCGCCCCACCGGCTGGCTTTGTCAAGTACTCATTTGCTTACAAGCGAGTCCTTCATGCGTAGCAAATTGTATTAATTCCAACGAAATTCATTTCATGGCCTGGCTCAAAGATGCACGCAGGAGAAGGAGGCCTGCTGCCACCTTCCCCATAACGCCGCACCGCTTTCGAATCAGGCAAATCCACTGCGTGCGTCTAATCTCATCAGGACACAATTTGAAATGTCAATTTTAATAAACGAAAATGTAATTTGCTCGTTCTGCTCGCTCCCAGCGGTGACGGGGACGTTTCGAGTCTAATTTTGGAAATGTTGCCGCCGCCGCCGGTGCTGCTGCCACTGCCACAGCCACTGCCACACTCAATTCGCCTGCTCCCAGCGTATGTGCAAACTTTTTGTTGGATCTTCTGCTCGATTTAATTATTTTAATACAACTGTAAAATAATTATATCAACTTTTGATTTGAGACAATGTGCGCCGCAGGCCCGCGCCAGGCGTCCTTTCAAGTCTGAGTCAAGCAAACATACAACCCATCCAACCCTCCCACCACCCGAACAACCAACGCTGGAGCATACGAGCCGACAACTTCAAATCAATGCGGATTCACGCAGAACACTCCAACAGAAGCAGCCAAGCCACCCACTCGCCATCCAGCCCAGGGACCAACTTAGCAGTTCGGTTTCCTTCCGCTTGAGTACGTCGGCTCGCATCAAACACTCAGCCAGGCAGCCAGGCAGACAGACACGCATGTGTAAATGAAACATATGCGTGTGTGGTGGTGCATTGGAAGCGGTGATTTAAACAGTTACACACCCACACACACTGCCCCTCCCACCCCTGGGTTGCCGCGAGCACTCTCGTGAGACTAGCAGCTCCATATCAGCGTTATTTACACAGCCCCGGGCTAGCCACGCACACTCACACACGGCCACGCGCCCACACTCCCCCACACCACCACGCACCCACTCGCGAAAGGTTAATTTAGTTAAGGCAGCGTAATTAATTACTGGAGCGATATTAAATGCGCGTTTAAATGGTTGTCTCAGTCTCGACATATCAATATTAAATCGAATGCTGCGCGGCACTGAAGTGACAAACGAGCCGATGACGTCACAGCGTTAAATTATGTCATTCACATAATCGTATGGGTTCTGTATGTCCTTCGGGTGGATGGGGTAAGCAACACTTACCAGAGGGCTCCTGTTACGTTAATCTTCTTCGTTAGTCTTCTTGGCTCACTGTTCCAATTATGGCAGATTGGACTCACTGTTCAGCGGAAGAGTGGCAGACGTGTCGGAATAGTTTACGAGCCGTGCAGTTGCTTGTTCCCGCTTTACTAATCTTGCTAAAAATTCGTCTACGCCGCGGCGCGAAAATCCGAGTACAGAAATTGTCAATTCTGCCAAATTTGACCAAAAAAAAAACTCAATCAGCGGAGCTAAATTTAATCTTCTTCATTATTTCATTTGACACTCAAATTAATGCCAGCAGTGCGGCTTGAGTGGCACTCGGAACACTGGGTTCATACTGCGGCGGGTTGCTGAATACGTTTGCAGAGCTCACATTAACAGCTGCATATATATTTGAGGCATCCTGAGTGGAAAGTGGATTCAGGTGATTACAATTTTCACTAGGAAATAAAATTCAAATAAAAACCATACATTTACTAGGCGCATATCATCCTTTAAAAGAAGCTCCTTTAAAAGAAGGAACCATGCCAGCAATCAAGGCAAAGTGTTGGAAAGGGCGACGCTTGGTTCAGTGAAGGGCGACACATGGCTCAGTGAAGGGGTCGCTCGGTCTGCGAAGTCAAAGGTCTCCACTTCTAGGTCTGGCTGGGCCCAATTTCATCCACTGAGCACACAGAAATTTGAAATTTGTTCTAATGATAGTCTGACAGGGTCGTCACGTAATAACATTAAAGAAAGCCTGGCAGGATTGCCATGTAATAAAAGGATAATGTTATGGTGGTAGTATAGTCAAGCAATATAATCCGGGATTTGTGTGCAGTATTCTTCTGTACACAGGATCACCATGCGGTATATTTCTGTAAATAGAAAAGTTCCTATCGAAGCGGATATGCGCCCTGTAGCAGAGTTTATGACCGGCATATTTGCCGCTAGTCAAGCTGAGGTTTTAAGGAGCAAAATCTCCGCATAAAGTTTGCTCCAACATAATTCTTCTGCCACACCATCATTTTTTTAAACGAAGCCACGGACCTCAAACGACGTCGATTGTTCTAGAAGAATGTAATTTATGCACTATCAGAAGCAATCGGCAAAACCCACCCGTAATAAACAGTATGATCGACGCGCATGACATCATCAACAACAACAACAGAACGTGCAACAACAAACAATGCCACGTGCTTGACAACAAGCCGAATTCTGCAGCGATAATGGCGGTTGCGTTTGAATACAATTTATTCAACAGCAGAAGTTTCTGGAAACTTTGCGACTGGAGCTGGGCTATAAAAGCAGCAGCAACTGAGGGACTCTCTCTCTCTTTCTCTTCCAGCAAGCAACGAAGACGCATCGACGAACAGAGCTCTTTGCCGGAACAGCCATCGACGACGACGCATCGACATAGTTATTTTCTTCTCCAGCAGCCAACGAAGACGCATCGACGGACAGAGCAACTTTACTTCCTCAGCCATCGAGGAAGGCATTCAGACGCACAGTTCTTTAGGAAGACACATCGACGAACCAAGACTTGTGGCTCCAGCATTTGAAGCAACTGTACTGAGACCATTCCGAATTAGTGGATTATATGGTTTGTAATCGGTAGCCCACTAATTCCCAGACTTATCAACGTGTACCTAGACTTTGTTACTGTACTTAGTAGAGGAGTCTAGCTTATTAACTTAGTATTGGCTATTAACTCAAAGATTTAATTTAATAAATTAAATAAAGTATTGAATATAACCAAACTAAGCAAACTCAAAGTTGTTTTCTGTAAACGATCCTGACAATCCGGCGAGCATTACCCAGACGAAAGAAAGAGTTCGTTACAAGGTTTGTGCTGATCTCAAAGTTAAGCCTAACTGAGAGCACTGAGAAAGAATTGAGGTCTAGAGCAGTTATGCTAATTTAAACGTTCAGATTCATTCTGATCTTTATTCGACTCGACGGCCCTTTTATATAATTTTGATACATATTTTCTCTTACTCTATCTAACATAAATTATTCGTATCTCGTTCCTACTTGTTATTAATCATAGCTTTAAAATATCACTCAAATGTAGAATTATCGACATTTGGTGTTGATAAATCACGGTCAAACATACTTTGTTTACTTCATATTGAAGGAGCGCGACTCATGTCTCTGCACTGCCAAAATAGCATATTCAGCAGTCTGCCAAAGAATCTTCTTTGATTCTGCATTGAGGGGAATTGCGTGTTTCGCGCCAACAATGTTCTGAACACATCCCGCTTGAGTCGTTGTTTGGTCGAAATGCATATTCAACATTACTCCTTGACCTATACGGCCTATACAAATACAGAGTATGCTTGATTGTGTGGTCGTCAGTGTACGTTAATAAAGTACACTACACTACACGCAGACCTCTTCCACAAAGATTTCACACCTTTGCGGGACTACTACGGGTCAAATTCTTTGGTTTTGTTAACTTGAGTAATTTTTGTACTAATATTAAACATATTTTGTTACTATTTTATTGCAAATGATCCGGGAATGGATTTTGTGGCTCTAGAAAATAAGGTCTGTGAGGAACCAAAATGCTGAACATCCTCGTATTTTGGTCTCACAACGTGGGCACGCACGCGCGCATGTGAGTTGCCCACACCTAAAAAAAAACTATCACCGCCATCTAGCGGCCATTAGGGCTACACAATTGCAGGATCGAACGCAGCACACTTGGTGGCCATATGGAAAAGCGCCCGAACACCTCACACCACAAACAGCTGAGAAGCGATTATAGAAACGCGTACAGAGCGTAACTCAGCCCTTCTTGTTCGGCGAGCCAGCAGAGTGACAACACACAGGTAACTATCCTAGGACACTGACGCATAGTTACACTGAGAAATTCGGGATTCGTCTGCTTTTCTCAGTGCTAACCTAGGCATAGGATACTCGCTTGAGATCCTGACTTTTGCAAGACTGAGAATTCCGGGATTCGTCTGCTTTTCTCAGCTCTTGTCCAAAGCAGCACCTAGCGAGCATTCACTGAACACTGACGCTTTCGTTACACCGAGAATTCCGGGATACGTCTGCCTTTCTCGGTGTTAACCAGGACATAGGATACTCGCTTGAGATCCTGACTTTTGCAAGACTGAGAATTCCGGGATTCGTCTGCTTTTCTCAGCTCTTGTCCAAAGCAGCACCTAGCGAGCATTCACTGAACACTGACGCTTTCGTTACACCGAGAATTCCGGGATACGTCTGCCTTTCTCGGTGCTAACCCATACGCTCGTGACCTAGTGTACAGGAAATAGGTCAACACCACGGACTATTTCGCCGCAACGTGGGATTCCTCGCCACCGCACGTAAATATATTGAAATATTATATAATTGTAAAAGCTACGGTCTGGTAATATATTGTAAACCACGGCCGAACTTCAGGAAAACACTTTGTATTAGAATTAAGTATATATCCATGTTAGATAGGTTAAGTTTTTTCCAATAATAAATAATAATTATAATCAACCCTGCAAATAAATAAATTTGGTATGGAACCTAGACAACGGCGAGCGTCACCTCAGCATAAGCGTAGGCAGGAAGGTTCCTTACAGGTCCCTAGCTTAACCATTGCTGTGTTAGCTGTAATTTGACTGAATAATTTATAGGCTGGTACAGTAATCACATCACCTTTGTGTGAAGTATTCTCAGAGTACACCACCAAATATTCGATTGACTTTGCTAGAAACGACTTTGCTAAAAAAAGTTCGCTTAAGCAAGCAAGTCGTACTTGTTGAGTTTCAGTACCCAACTAGCCCAAAGTTCAGCGTTAACTTGGTTAAGAATGCAGTTAGCATGAAGTTAGGTTATAAATGATGCCCTTACGGAATTACTGAACATTTCACTGAACAATACATTCTAAATACATTCTCTATTAAATTCGTTATTTACTGCTCGCAATATATGCAGTTTTGCCACTCCCCAGTGCCCTCATTTTGGGCCACAACAATTGAGAATGATGCAAGATGCGTCCCAATTATATTCCTCTGACAATGAAGCAAATCGGATCTGATTGCAGCGCAAGCGAATAATTTACGCGTAGATCGCCACTCAGATAAAAGTGTGCTCGCACACACATCGCGATAATATGGAGTGCTGGTTAATTGGATGATAGTCTTCCATCTACTATGTAGTCTTCCATGTACCGTGTGAAGGCGTCAACTCCTTGGAAAGCGGAGCATTGTACTTGCAAGATAAATCCTCGGCATTTGCGATAACACTCGGCATATCGTTAGGTGAGACGGGGCCATGACTAGGCAACTCCCTATCAAGCGAACGCTTGCTTTTCCTAGGCCCAACTTGTATAGGGGGAGGCTCAAAGTTACGAGTGCTCCGAGATCTTGTACAGATTGCTCTGCTGTGCCCGGCGTCGGCCGTGCTGCGTTCTTCGCATGTTAAGCAATTTAATAAATTTTAATAAGACGAGGCACACAACATTTACGCCCCTCCCTCCTAGGACAAGCTACACACAAGGAAGTGCAGCAAATGTTTTTAATATGCCAAACAATTAAACCGAACAAAGGCAAAACAACAAAAACAACAACAACAACAACAACAACGGCAACAGCGGCATCAACAATGCCAAATGCTGCCAAGCTACAACGGGGCACGTTCATTCCACGTTCCACATGCGGCAACGTGTCGAAGCGGTGTAAATTGTATTAATAGCAGCAACCCCCTTGGCCGCAGCCCCGCCCAAGCCGCACTCTGCCGCACCACTTTGCGCTCTTGCGCTTAATTAGTACTAACAACGGAATGAGTCAAAAGCAAAAAACAACAAACGGAAAAGGAGAAAAGAAATGAGCAGAAAAGCAGGCGGCAGCGGTGGCAGCGGTGGCAGCGGTTTAGAGGCTTCGTGCTCGGACAGGAGCCCGGAGGATTTTCAAGGTTTTCAGGCAACAGAAATTATGACGCCGCAGCGGTTGCCCAGCAAAAAGCAGCGCACTGGCACATTAACGCAGTGCGAGAGTACTGAAAGACACCGACCGCAGCAGCAGCGGGCGTGCGTCCTGGCCCGCTCCGAGGCTGCTGGGCACGCGGTGCTAAGTGCTCGTCTAATTAAACTTACCTTGAAATGTGTGAAGCGGTCGCAGCGAATAAAGACGCGCTCAGCAACGTGCCGGAACGTGCTGCTTCAGTGGCTGGCGGGGGGAGGTCCGTGCCAGCACGACTCTAATGGCTGCCCGGGCGCATGCCAGGATGCGTCGGAGCTGATGTAGGCTGATACAGTGGGTACAGTAGGTGCTCGGTGCTGGAAGCTGGAAGATGGAAGCTGGATGCTCGGTACTCGGAGGTTATATCTGCAAAGAGTAACATAAATTTTCATGTGAGCGACGCTTTAAGAAATTTTATTTGTAATTTGCTCGGAATGCGACACCGAGTCACACAACCATGGTGCAAATGGCACCAGTGGCAGGGGGAGCGGCCGTTTTTCTTATTTTTTCGACATGCCATTGGGCTTTTAATTTCAGAAACCATTAAAAGATAAGCAAATGGCTTTCTGCGTTCGGGAGGCGTTCTGCAACAGAGTCGACGCCGCTGCTATCGCTTCGCAACGCATCTGCCATAAAACAATAAACACCCCCCTCAGGCAGACGACATCCAGCCAAGCCGAAGGGAGCCCAAGCAAACCGAACCGAACTCAACCAGACCAGACCAGACCAGACCAGGCCAGACCCAACCAGACGAGCGACGTTTATGACACTCCAGCATTTCTTATGCCGGAGCTCCCCGGCCGCCCCCACTCGGCGCAGGTGCTGGCATAGCTGGCATAGCACATCGGAACTGCCGCCCTGACTGAGTGGTGCTTGTGGTGCCCCAACGGGAAGCAGCCAGCCACGAAACTGAGTTAAGAGTGCTGCGACTCGGAGCGAGTGAAGGACTGAGCGCTGTGGGAGCATGTAATATGCAAATCCCAGGGTAATTAAGACTTGTGAACATGTCGTCGTGGTAATAGTTTTTATGTTGTCAGCACAAGAGTGGATGGAGCTCGGCGGGCTGGCTGGTTGGTGGTCTCCTTGTGTGTGCAGGGATTTTCTAAAGTTGCTGTCATGTGAGTGGGGGAATGTGTCAAGATGCGGAGTGAGTGACAGTGGCAGAACTGTGAGGGGAGCTTTTAATTTAAATTTTAGACATGAAATGGGTGGATTTAATTAAGACATGGCGCTGGAGGTGACGCTGGCGCAGGGGCTCGAACTCGTGCTCATCATCGCTATCAACAACATCTGCAGCAGCGTCATAAAAGCGCCGTCTTCTTACCGGGATCCAACCCAACCGCTCTCCTCATAATAATAATAATAATAACACGGAGATAGCAGCCGCACCACGGAGTCAATGAGTTGCACTTTAGTAAACAATTTAAACCCCATTTAGCCCGAGGCGCTTATGTATCACATGCATAAAGTTGCCGACGCCGCCGAGCCAAAAAATAACAAAAACCGTTTTGTCGATGAATAATAACGGGAATTTAAAAGTTTGCTCTGCCAGGCTCCGAAGCAGAAAATAGCTTCGGAACGGCACTCACTCACAAAGGATTTCCATACGTGGCGGAGCTGCAGCCGGCAGACAACTTGGCAGTTATTTCTTTTCCACTTTGCAGAGCGCGAAGGCGGAAGGAAGTCTTCATAAAACTCATCCGCCCGCCCGCCTGCAAGTGTGCGGGCTGAGCGTGTGTGGCTGCGCCGGGGCAGGCGAGTGCATGTGTGTGTGCGTCTGACTGTGGGAATTTATGGCTCAAGACGTTGCGGCGCACAGCCAGTGGTCAATAAAATTCTAAAGTTCTTGTCGTCAAATTGTCGTTGGCGTCCGCCACGTCCTCCGTGGTTGCAGCAGTCGCCAGAGCCACTGCCAGTGCCTTCGTCGCTGCTGTTTTTATCGCAGAAGTTGCGGTAAATGATTTCCTTCTTTTCTTCCTTTCAGCAGCAATTTATGAGCTTGTTTTTCCGGTGATACTCTCAGCACACGTGGCTGCATGTGTGCTGCTGCTAATGCGGGTGCATTTAGAGCTGCTGCCAGTGGAAACTTCGGCAGTCGGCGGGCGCTCTGAATTAATTTTTGCATAAACAGAGGTGGCCGCGCTGCATGTGGAGAGTCTTATTCCTCACGGCATGAAACGCTGTCATAAATATTTGCAACAACAACACCACTCAAGTTGTTGCTGCTGTTGCTGCTGCTGCTGTGGCCCGAGAGGAAGCGCCTGATGCACTTATATCTGTGCGGGATTTAAGATAAAGTGGCACATTTGAAAGTTGCTTTTAACTCGTCCGCGCTGCACTGCGCCGCGCCACGCCACACCACTCCGCACACATCCAACGAAAACTGCAAACTTTCCGCAGCTCGCTGAAGTTTGAGCTGTGCTGCTTCCTTCTGAGCCACACACGCTTTCCACTACTGTACGCCTTTGTGGCAGGAGCAGCGTTTCAGCCTGTTCGCTCGAGCTTCATCCTGTTCGCCCGCGCTTGTTCGCTTTTGCCTTTAACTCCAATCTCCACTTTTCCCACCACTCTTCACCCCCCGCTCGTTGCTTCATTCATCCCACTTGTATTATAAACTTTTTTCTGCATCTCTGATTTAGTTCAAAAGTTTAACTTGAAAACATTTCTTTTCGCGCTGACTTTATAAATTCATATATCAGAGGACTCTGAAATGTTAACGGTTTATCTTCCTTGTTTGCGCAGTTAATTCCATATTTTTAGTCTGATGATTTATATCGCAATTTATAACACAGAAAAAGGAGCGCCATTAAAAGTTGCGAGCGCTGCAGCGCATTAGGGCCGCGTGTGCAAGGAGCTGGGCTGGAACGGCTGACGAAAGGTAGGGACGGAAAAGCGGCCGACGTCTGCTAATACCGGGGACTTTCAATTAAAATGTGGTTAAAAGGGGTGTGTGTGTGTTTGTGTGTGTGTGTTTGTGTGTGTGTGTGTGTTTGTGTGTGTGTGTTGTTCGCTTCGTTAGTCCTTTGGGCAGCGCGGAAATTTATCGCCGCTGCCAGCGTGCTTCATAAATTTTGTCGCCATCTTCGAATTCAACGCGCGCTTATCTGAGCAAATATTTGTGATACAATTTCAGATTGCGGCCACAGAAAACACTTTAGGCATTCCGATAGAAATCTCGCAAATTACACGGTGATAAATGAGGTCCTTTAGCTGCCGCTGCCAACCCGCCCCTCCATCTGGCCTCCGTCTGCAGCAACGTGCAGCACCTATTCACAGCACCCTTGCGCCTATTTGCGTTTTGTGACACGAATGCGGATTTGTGGCTTCGCGGCGCTGTGCAAGTGCCCCACCCTCCGCCCTCCCCCTCGAGGGGCAACATCAGTTGTAAATATGTAAAATCACTCACGGCAGTTGAAATCTCGCTTTTGAATTCTTTCTGATTAATGCATTTTTGATGAGATGAGATGAGATGAGATGCGATGCACAAAACAAGAAGTGAAAACGTTCTCCATGCGGATTGTGCTGGGCAGGGCTGACAAGCATTTTAGGTGCACTACGAAAAATTGCTACGGATGGCAACGTTGGAGATGTCAAAATGCGATAAGAAGGAGCACAGGCAGGTGTCCAAACAACTAATAAGGCCAGACTGGCACAGAGCAAAGGTAACTGGGAGAATCTTCTTTGGAGTTTGGTGATTGCAAACTTGAACCATCAGTTGCACTTTGTCTTGGATCGGACACTCTGAACCATCAATATCAGTGTGTTCAGCATCCGGAAAACTCCAAGTTAGCAAAACTGGGGGTTTGTGTCGGGCCTTTGAGTAAGCTTCGTTTAATTAAAAAAGTGTTCTGGAATTGTAACTCTTTATTGGAGTAAATGATGGAATCAGGCAATTAAAAAGTTTTTAAGCCTTTGTGCGTCTCCCACCAAAGTTCAGGACTTCAAAACCTTCACTTAAATTGTGTCTTGCTTGAACGTATTCTTTCCCTTGTCTGTGGTAATATTTCGTGGTTTCTTTCTTTCTCAGATGCTCACTTATCATCTCAGTCTATGGAAGCCAACTTCCTGTTTCACTGCCACACAACTCACCAACGCCTTTTTTCGCAGTGTAATCAAATAGGTTTTATAAATCAAAAGTTGCAAACAAACGAAGCGGCAGAGTTATGCAAACTTTTCAACACGGCACAGTAGAAGCAGCAACAGCAGCAGCAGCAACACAACACGAGACCAAGGACACAGCTCGGGAGCACCGAACAAGCGAGTGAGTGAGTGACTCACTGCAGCACTTCCATTTGGCACTCATCTCGACTCATTCATATTTATGGTGATTTGCACAGGGCGAACAACATTTGGAGAAGTGTTGCAACCGGAGTGGCCACAATGGCAAGAAGGCGACACCGAAGAAGAAGGTGGTGCATTTCCTGCACTTCCGCTGATTGCGGTCATTTATGAGCAGAGCATAAATTTGCGAAAAATGCTCCGTGATAAATTACTCAGTGGAGTTGTTCCGCACACAAAATCTCTTTTAATAAACTCCCAATTATGCCGGCCGTAAATTTGAGCGCGTCGGTATCATAGGCAGGGTGTGAGGGGCGTGGTGTGAGTGGAAAAGGGGATCCACTTTAATTTTAATGCGTGCGGAAATTGCGAGATTGGGGCAGTTTGCTGTGCGGCACGCAACAAAAGCGAAAGTCATAAATTTTGCGTACACAGCGAGCGCCGCGGGGCTGCAGCAGTCACCGCCGGCAGTTCGCACCCAGTTGGCGGGGCGACAGTGAGTGGCAGGAGGGCAGTGCACGACAGCGTCATAATTAGATGATTTAGAGTTATCGACAAACTTATTACTGAGCAAATGAAAGCGGGGGAAAAGTATCTGCGGTGTTTAGTCCCGGCGTCCAACTCACAGGGAGGGAGAGCGCCCACTAATGGCAAAGTTGCACACACAGTTCGAAAGAAATGAGTGACTTCGGGTGGTGTTCAGGAGGGTGTGTGTGAGTGTGATCACCTTTGCTTCACCTCGCCGCGTTTTCTAATCACTGCCACCGTCAGAGACGCTCTCAGCATCCGCATCAGTATCAGTAAATCAGAAAATCCCAAAATCAAAAATTACTGTCGCGACTGCTCAAAGCTGAAAGAGGCCATCAGCGGCAGCAGGCAATGTGATGCCTCAAAGGCGGGCGCACAGGCGGGTTGGGGTAATTCCGGCAAACTTCGAAGAAAACAAATAAATATAATTTTGCATTAATGAAATTCCTTTTGAGAGCCAGAGCGCAAAGTTGCCGAAGTGCAAAGCAAGGTGACTGACTGACTGCCAGCGGGAGTGACGGTTCAAGGCGGCAACGGCAGTGGCAAGGCACCGGCAGAGGTTGCAGCCGGGGTGAGGACTATAATGAGCGTTGTACTTTCGCTCATACGACGGGTACGTCAGGAAATCGCTGGTTTGGCGTGCAGCGTGGATTAAAAGGCTTTTGATTAACCTTATCAAGAGCACATACAAAGTCAACGATAAAAGACGTGCACGTCATGCCGCTCTTTCGCTTCCCCCCGCCCTCTTGCAGCTCACACATTATCCTGTACTGCTGCCTTCCTACCCAGCAGTTGAGCGAGGCCAAACTTTTTTCGCATCTCGCTAAAGCCGTAAACTTCTCCAACGCTCCTTCGCTTGTTTCTTCCCGCCCCAATTTCGCCTACCATCCCGGTTGCCAGCTCTGTACGCTCTGCACTTTTGAGTTATGTGAAAAAATAATTTATGAATTTATTTCTCTGCAAAGCGTTGCCCTGCCCCCACCCCTTCCCCGCGCTGTTGCCTGTCACCCAGAGGAGCGAGCGCGTAAATAGGCCACATTTAGGCAACATGCAGCGCGTACATCATGGCCCGGCAATTGTCGCGAATGTGCGTTTGAGCGGCGGTGTGGCAGCGTGGCAGTTTGGTGGTGGTGGGGTGTGTTGGTTCAGGGGGCGGAGGAAGTAGGCGTACTGCGAAATTTTTGCGAAAAAGTTACTGTTTACATATCGTTGACATCATCAACTTTCGTCCTTTTTTGCTTTGCTCTTTCGCGTTCTTTAAATTTGTTATTTTGTTAGCACATACATAAACATAAACGCTTACTCACACACCCACACGCACACACACACTCGCACGGAAACTCTACATCGGCAATCGCACACACTCACACTCAGTTAACTCGCTTATTATATGTACGAGTATAAATTTGCTTATCTTTGAGCATGTTCTTTCCCATTTAGCCGACGGAGGAAGAGGAGGGGCTGAGGCTGAGGAGGCTGAGTCGGAGGCAGAGGCAGTTGTTGTTTTATGTTGTTGTTGTTGCAATTGTTGATGATGCCAGCTCGTTTTAAATTAACATGACACATTTCGCTAACTTCTGCTTGCCATTTAGTGCGCTGCGTGAGTGAGTGGTGCCCTGGCGCCGCCCGCTAACACTGCGCCAATTCATATGCATGGGAGAGGCGGTAGTGGAGGGCGTGGAAGGCCGTTGTGTGTGGCTTGTTGCTTGTCGGATTGCTGTCGTTGTAAGAAGGAGTGCCGTGCTGTGCCGTCCCATAACTGAGTATTTATCTTCTGTCAATTGTCTACTCCTTCAACATTCTCTTCAGTCGGAGAGTTCAAAGCTAATTTTGGGGGCAAAATATAACTAAACAATGGCCACAATGGGCCTTGAACAGGCCTAAGTGAGTCGTAGGATAGCCACATAACCCAACCTAACCAATATATTATATAATGCGTCGAAGTCCTGCAACTACCATAGTAGCAGTGATCAGGGATCTCGCCTTCAGCCATGACACTTCAACTAAGTTGGGGGGAATACGAGCCGTCTTCTACTCTAACGATTTCGGAGTCTAGATTAGAGAATAGTCTGCATCCTGGAAATGTGTTTTACACAGAAATCAAGCAAGAATGAGCATTGTACATATATGTTTTTATATCCTCACTGAAAAAAGTTTAGCAGGCTTTGTGGAGACGTCGTTCGAGACAGTTAAGCAATCGTGGTGCGCCTTCGACTTCAACTTCGACTTCGCCTTAGACTTCGCCTTCGACTTCGTCTTCGACTTCTACTTCGCCTTCGACCAGAGAACACAGAGAAAGGAAACTTAAACGTCAAACGGCAAAGCAGGGAAATAAAGCAGACGGACGTTGATCATGAATCCACTGAAAATCGTGTTGAATCCACTCAGAATCGTGGTGAAGCCACTCAAAATCGTGGTGTGTCCGCTGCGGACGCTGGCAGCGAGAAAGACTTTCCTTTGTCTGTATTCTCTGCCTTCGACTTCGCCTTCGACTTCGCCTTCCACTCCGAATCACTGGAATTTTACAACACCAATTTAGAGGAATACCACTCCAGTTCTCTATTTTGTCCATCGTCTTCTTGTATAACTACAATCCTCTGGAGTGCAGAAGCAACATCGACAGAATTCATTATGTGAGCTGCAACTAAAGTAGGAGGAGCGTGGTTGGCACCACTCCCATCAAGTTGAAGCCAAGCTAAGTTCATCTCTAGCGACACTTTGTCCTGCAATTCGATTTACCAGTCGGGGACCCAAAAAACTCCCTAATTTTGCATTAATCACTCGTAGAAGAGGATGCATTGTCGTCCACCATTCCGGAAGCAACATACATCCCCGATCATTTAAAGTTCCAGTCAATAATTTTGCCTCACTCGCATGTTAATGGCCCACGACGAGCCTGGAAACACAGGAGCCGCACTTGCTTACTTCAATGACAACCGGAATCCACGCCTCGCCAAAGTGACGCAACGCTACGTGCATGAATTCTGACACAGTTGTTGCAATTATCGCAATTGTCGCAATCGTCGCCTTTGCCGGATTCGCTGCATTTATGTCCATTCTTGAAAATTTGTTTGTTTGCCTTTGAAGCCTGGGCGACGGTTGCTGCACCACTGCTCGGCTGCCTGGGAGTGCTCGGCTTCTGGGTCAGTAAGTGGCGCGCAACAAAACCACAACCAAGCCAGGCCGCATTCAATTGTGCCGCATGTAAAAGTTGCTCCTTTTGCCGGCTTTGTCGGAGTTCTTGAAACGGTTTCATTAATAAACAACACAAACCAGAACAAAAGCGGAACATGGCGCATGCTGTTCTCATTTCGCCCGGTGCCGTAAACTGCACGCGTCCCCTGCCCGCATTTTCAAGTGGTTGACTGGTAAACACTCGTAGTGGCACAGCACACGTCGCTCCAAGGAGGCGACGGCACACGGAGCCACGGCAGATTTGTGTGCGCTTTGCAAATTATTTTCTATTCAAAGTGCACGGCTTTGTGTGTGCAGTGACCGAAATTTATGGCCGGCAAATTAATTGCCCCAGTGCCGAAAATTATGAACTGCATGGGTCGCCACTGCGCCACCGCCAACCGCATGGGACTCAGCAGGCAGCACACCTGGAGACCGTGGCCACATTAGCACGCAATTGGCCAACGGCACGGGGCGACAAGTCAATTCCGCACAAGTGGTGCCCACAAAAGTGACTCCAGTTTATGTGCCCTTCCGCCGATGGCCACTTAAGCGGCCATTACCAGGGCGAGCAAATGACCCTCAGTCACTCGGCCGGCAGCCCTGCTCAGATAAACATCATGTTAATCTCTGCTATCAGCGCATTTGTTTGGGCCATAAACGCCGGAGGAGCCCATCAAATCTCCAGGCAAGGAGCTTGTGTACTTTTAATCACCCTGCGAACACCAGCAGCCGCAACGAGACGGACAACGATGCCAATGCCGATGTTGAGACGGACGCACAAAAGCGGCCAACTGCAGCCCCACTCTGCAAAGCGGAGGCTGTAGCCAACCAGTCGCATATGTCAGTGGGCTCAGACTCGCCCCCGCCACAAAGGCAGTAATGCCATGGCAGGCTTCAATATGTGATGCTCGCTGCCTCTGTCCGTGTTCACAGTGGACACTGGCAGTGGTTGGCTCGGCGCTTATTCGCTCGGCAGCTGCCAGTAGGCAAAGTAGAAGAATGTCTCGGAATATGGCTCCGTTTATGGCCAAATAAAATAATGAAAATTGCTAAACGAAACCCTCAGAATGAAGTCCTTTGTTTGGCTTTTATTGGCATAGTAAAATGTTTATGCTGTTTGCTGTTGTTGTTGTTGTTGTCGTTGCCGAGCGTGTACTTCTTCTTTTTCTTCGTCTTCTTCACCCGCGTTGTTGTTTTGCCTTCGTTTGCTCTTTGCTTACAACGCTGCTGCTTCGTTTTGGCAGATTTTGCCATTTGCCTGCCCTTGCTTGGCCGCCACTGCCTCCGTTGCTGCCTCCGTTGCCGTTGTTGTTGTTGTTGTTGTTGTTGTTGATATTGTAGTTAGTGGCGCTTGCCTTTTATCGTTTGTCTACGTCAAGTGTCTTTTTGTGTTCTACTTTTTTTGTTTTTAAGAACGGGCGCGCTCCCTGCTCCTCGAGTGCGGCATTTTCCTCGCAGACAAAGGCAGCAGTAACGGCTCCGAAGTCCTTCGTTCATTTACGTACTTTTGCTGCGAAGCAAACAAATCCGAAAGAAGGACAACTCAATTCTGCAAAAGCGCAGAGTAAATAAAAATAAACCCGGAATGCATATAACACGCCCCGATGGCTCCACTCCACTGCAGCCCTCTCCGCGGCACTGTACTCCACTCCACTCCACACCAATTGAAAGCGTACTGGCCGTACCCATCTCAGCCGCTGTATGGGGCCATAAAAATTAGAATATAAACAAGCAAAAGTTGGCAAGTTTTTAGTGGTCGCGCTTATACCTGCTCGCCCCCTGCTGAGCTCCTATCTGTGGACCAGGACTTTTTAAGAGCCCTTGCCTTGTACGCTGATTACCATAACTTTTTTCTATATTTTATGCCATTGTCCCAAACAACTTGTTTATGGCAACATAACCTGCTGCGGTGTACCTGCCCCCCGCCGGCTCTGAGCCAGTATCAACGACTGACTGTGCACCTCTACGCCCGACTAGAATTGAGTCTTAAAAGAGCCAATAACCACGCATAAATTTGTAAATAAAAATGCAAACTGGCGAAAAACGACCCCAAAGTGAAAAGGCAAAGGAGCACAGAAATCTGCTACACACACTCCCAGTCTACGCACACGGGTGTGGACACAGAAACAGACAACGCACACATTTGCATAACGCCCGCTGCTGCAAGAGCGCAGCGCAAAGTTGGCTGCTTCTGGCTGTGGCTGTGGCTGTGGCCGTGGCTGGTTGTAAGCGAGCCCGGAACAATGGCAGCGATGCTTACATGCGGCGAACATGCGAACATTAAACAACTGACGAAACCGAGACAAGCAACAGCAAGGACGCAGGACGAGCACATCCACTCCGGAGCTCGACATGGAGAGGGAAGAAACAAACATGTCTTTCACACAGACCGAAGCAGAGCTGCGCTGCGCAGCGCAGCAAGCTAAGCCCACCCGGCTGAGCCACATAGCATTCAAGCAGCAAATTGCACAGATTGTGTTTATTGTGCACAGGTAGCCACATGGCAGGTGTTGTGGACAGCAAGCAACGCAGCAAAGCCAGAGAACTCACTCAGCCCAGGAGTGAGCCAACGAACGCATTTAAATGCGAATTCGTTTGAGGCTGCCTGGCATAAACACTGTGTAAATCCTTTTAAGGCCATGTAAGCGGCGCTATTGGCAAGTGAGGAGCGAACAGCGAGGCAGCGACGGCCCAACGTAAACACAAACACAGCAGCATCAGCAGCAGCAAAGGCAGCGGCAGAGACAGCAACACACACAAACGACACAAAGCCACACTAACTGACAGGCTGGCAGTCGGGGAGATTGCCTGAGAGACAGACCCTTTCAGCACGGCAGCTTTCTTGTGCGTGTGTGGCTTGCATTGGCAAACGACAAATCACCTTTGATCCTTTTCAATTATCTGCACGTCAAAAGGATAAAACGTCTCTGATTTAAATTTAATTTAACTGACATTTCTCACATGCAAACCAAACTCAACCAAATCGAACCCAATACAAACCAAACCAAACCAAACCGAGCCAAACCGAACCGAGCCAAACCCCAGCCAGCAGCGCTGCACTGCACCAACCTAAACCACATCACACACCACACTCTTCACTCCAGCTCGCCATACTCCCGCTGGCTTACTGCTCCATGCTTTTTGCTGCTGCAGCCCTAATGAATATTTAAAGCGCCTGGCGCCCGCCCGTGTAAGCACTGAGTGGAATTTGCAGGACATTCAATGTGAAATTTATTTAAATAAACCAGCAGCAGGAGCGGCAGGAGTAGCGGCGATAGCGAACAAGTAAAGCCACACATTCCTGCAGGATAGCATAGAAATGGCGAGCACACACACAAGCACACCCCGTAGCAGCGCTCGAGCAGGTCTCCACTGGCTCACAGCGGCAGCGCTTGTGGCGCAACGCTCTCATCGACATAATCGACACTCAACTCAATTCTGCATGCAATAACTCAAATATTTGCTCAGCCGGAAGAGTTCAGGTCGGACGGGAGGCGGTGGTCTTGTGTCCAGCTGAAATTTTAAAATTATTTACAATCATTTTGTGTGAATTTCCATTCCGGATTTATTGATTTTCTGTTTCACTTAAAATTCCATTGAAGGTTTATCATTAAGGACACAAAGGCTGCTCGGCAAGCGGAAGCTGTGCGTCAACTCAAACGTGTCAGCCAGGACATTGCTGGTTGGTCTGTGCAGCACAAAGCAACCATAAGACCACTGCAAGCATGGCACTAGCTTCGGTCTGTTCGCAGAGTCTTCGCTTGGAAATGGGGGATTAGAAATAGGGCTTCTAAATAAAGGCTTGGAAATGGAGGTTAGGAAATGGGCACTTCGAAATGGGAGCTTGGAAATGGGGCGTTATAAATGGGGTTTCCAAATAAGGATTGGGAAAGGGGGGTTTAGAAATGTGGGCTTGGAAATGGGGACTTGGAAATGGAAGCTTGGAAATGGGGCTTTAGAAATGGGGTTCGGAAATGGGGCTTCCAAATAAGGACTTGGAAAGGGGAGCTTAGAACTGGGGGCTTGGAAATGGGTGCTTGGAAATGGGGGTTCCAAATAAGGGCTTGGAAATGGGGGATTGGAAATGGAGATTTGGAAATGGGGGATCGGAAATTTGGGCTTAGAACTGGGGGCTTGGAAATGGGGACTTAGAAATGGGGTGTTAGAAATGGGGCTTCCAAATAATGGCTTGGAAATGTGAGCTTAGAAATGGGAGAATCTAAATGGGTCTTAGAAATGGGGGCTTAGAAATGGGACGATATGAATGGGGCTTCCAATTAATGGCTTCGAAATGGGGGCTTGGATAAGGAGGTTTGGAAATGGGGACTTGGAAATGGGGGCTTGGAAATGGGTCGTCAGAAATGGGGCTTCCAAATAAGGGCTTGGAAATGGCGCTCGGAAATGGGGCTTCCAAATAAGGGCTTGGAAATGGGTGCTTGGATATGGAGGTTTGGGAATGGGGACTTGGAAATGGGGCTTGGAAATGGGGGCTTGGAAATGGGGGCTTGGAAATGGGAGCTTGGAAATGAGGGCTTGGAAATGAGGGCTTGGAAATGGGGGATTACAAATGGGAGCTTAGAAATGGGAGCTTAGAAATGTGACGATAGGAATGGGGCTTCCATATAAGGACTTGAAAATGGTTGTTCCAAATAAGGACTTGGAAATGGGGGCTTAGAAATGTGGCTTTGCAATATTTTGCTATCCAAGGTCCAAAGGCTCCGAATTCAACTGAAACTCATTTTGCGATCTCTCTCAAGGCGACTATTCTAATGAACTTCACGAAGTGGTTGGAACTTAATGAGCAAGTGGGTCTCTTAAGACCTCCACCACCACTCACGCCATCAGAGAAGGGAGAAATAAGGATCTCGCGATTACTATTTCAAGTAATTCAAAGCCAAATTTGGAGGACATTGGCAACGTTTGTTTAAGAGGACATCTAGAAAAATGGAGTCTTACAGGCAGGCAGGAAGAACATTCCAATATTCTTTCAGATTAAGGGAAGTGGGATTCACCACAGAGCTTAGTGAAGTCCTTAACTAAAGGAGAGAGAGAGAGAGAGTACGAGTCGTTTATGGGAGTTACCCATGTGGAAGAATGAAGCCAAGTTCCTGCAACTTTTGTTTTAAAAATAAATATGAATATTTGATGGAATATCTGTGGGCAACGCCAATCATTTCTTAACATCCTGGACTTAGCAACTTGACCGTTATTTTCTGGAGCGCTTAACTAGAGCAGAATGAAACGCAGTTGATATTTTTTTGTTCAGCACCGCTCCGCATGCAGTGAGGTGAACGTATTTCTCCAGAGAACTGATTAAGCTCAGAGATGCATCCATTGCCTTAGGAGCCGTGTAGCTAAGGACATTATGGGGGGTTGGGAAGTCTCCTTGCCTTGTCGCTGTTAATCTCGGAGCTGTTAATTTCCGTCATCATCAGCGTCATTAACTCGAACAGCGTGCAGACACTGATTCAGAAATTAATTTAACGACGAACAACTTGCCGCGCCCCGACCACTGCGCCCGGCTGCTGGCTCCGGGTGCTCCTAATTGAAATGAGATACGCTTTTATGCGACACGCTTACCCACTTTGCACGTATTTTATTTAAAATAAAATAAAAATAGTTCCTGCATTATTTTCAAATAAAAAAATTTACGCTGGCTCACTCCGCACCGGTAATAAAACAGCTCCTCAGCTGGCCGCCCCCCTCCCAACCAAGCGTCGATGCCACTTGATGAAGTTGTAAAACGTGTTTTGCTGAACACTAAAATCCCCGTGCTGCTTCTCCCCCGAATATGAGTTTTCGTTTTATAAACTTTGAGTCAGAGGAGCAGCAGAGGAATCTCACATATCCGTGGCAACACCGAAGCCAAGCATCGCTACAATCGATCAAAGAACGACAGCCAAAGCAGCCAATATATTTGTGAGTACGAGCGTGTCAGAGGATGTGCTGTATGAGGGAATGTGTGCATGTGTGTGCATGTGTGTGTGTGCACGTGTGTGTTTGCGTATTTCCTTAGCAGCTCGTTCGCTTCACGCTTCATGTGGCCCAGCAGCAGCAGGAGCAGCTCAGTGACATATGCTCCGCATTAGGGAAAATGTGTGTGTGTGTCTTCCACTCAGCTTAGTTGCGTAAAGCAATACACACACAAATACTCACACACGCACACACACACGGACAAGCACACGGACAAACACCCGTCAGACAAACGGACAGACTCGATCCCATATGCACCCCCGCGTCCAGCGAGAACCTCGTAAAATAACTAAAATATGTCGGTGTCAGTTTCCCGGTCTAGGAGCACAGCCCCTTCGCTCGACGGCGGCGGCGCGCCCCGGTGTGAGGTGTGGCTCAGGGCTCAACGTAAGTTTTGATTTTACGACCTTGCCGCCGCTTAAGGCCGTCATTAACATTATTTTACGATGTCGCTGATACCGCTTGCCACAAAACACGATAAGACGGCGGCGGCAGTTGCTGTGGCGGCGACAACTACTGCAGTGCAAACTGAGCCAGCCAGCGATGATTGCGAACATTGTGTAGGAGTGAAGGAGACTCAGACACAGCCACACGCCCACCGAAACCCACGCTCACATAAAAGTCAATAAATGGTAATGAAAATTCCAACGCCAGGACACAAACAGGACAAAGCGAACAGCTAAGCTGATAATATTATTGTGCCATTAATGCGCTTAGGTTTATGGCAGTTTTAATCGCTTTTGTTTCAGTTTCCGCTCCAAGATGATGAGCGCTTTGTTCGGCGTGGCGGAGAGACAAGCGTCGCTTAATTTTTGCTCGCCCCATGTGTGCGCATAGGTGGGCGTGCTACTGAGACTGGGCGAGCCAAACGATTGTCGAAGATGCTGCGTACTCGCGCACAAAAGAACTAATTGCTGGCGTCTCTAAGCTGCAGCCAGCGTCAGCCAGGAAAGCAATTTAGCAAATACCGCAGGAAAATCAATTTCAGGATGCGCTCTGCGGCGGCCAGGGCAGCGGAACGGGGGGACTAGCAGATGAAGACGACAACGGCGACGACACACTGCCAAAGAAAAGCTCAGGTGAATAATGCGAGTGGCGGAAACACCCTCAGCATCCATAGTCCAAGTAGCTGCGTCCAGGCTGCATCAGCAGTCTGCTTTCTTTCTTCCAAACGCTGTGGTGTTTGTGTAATTGCGCCACCAATGCTGCTGCTGCGGGCTACGCAGTCTGTCTTCCTGCAGAAAATGAGCGACAGCAAAAGACTTTTTCGCTTCTTACATTCAGCAGCGGAAATACCTTCAAGCTGCTTGCACAGAAGAGCAGCTGAAAAAATGCGGCCACAACAAAGAAATCGCAGCGGGTCGAGTGGAGGAGCGGCGTGGAAAGAGCAGCAGAGCTGCAATAAGACGCAATTTAATGTTTAACACCGCAAAGTGGATTCCTGGCGAGGATGATTGCTGCACGTAAACAGCTCTGGGGAAGCACAGCGCTGTGGTAATCCGCAGGGGGTTGGCGGGGTGGTGCTAAATAGCAAACAGTTCGTGATGTATCGCAATTGTTTGGAAAACTGTTTCAACACTGGCGCAGCCAGCGTGCCTAGCTCCCTGACCCGGCCTGCTCCGCCTCGGCTCCGTGTCAGCTCAGCTCAGTTCAGCTCCACTCAGCTCATTGTGACTTTGGCCTTGTCGAAGCAGAGCAACGGGAAACAAAAAACGCACGAGAAAATGATCCTTTACAGAGCTCCTCATGTGTGAAACGCTCTCAGGCAGCCAAGTGTGCTTTTTACTTTGTTGCACGCCAACCGAGAGTGGCAGCTGCCATTACTGCTTCCTCTAAGCGCAAACGGGTACAAGGCGACCCCACCCCCCGCCGCTTTTTATTTACAATTTTTTTTCTTTTAATGGCGTTAAATAAATTCAAACAAGTCATAAATTCGCATCACACCGTTAAGTGCCACATTAAAGAGCGCGTTCGTGGCACGGTTCGCGCCCGGGCGTAATTTATTTGACCTTTTGTGTGCGGCACTTACGCGCATCCGTAAACGCAGCGCAAACAATTATCCTTAAATTTCAATTACCGCCCTTATTCAGTTGAACGGCACAATGACAAACGGCTCTGCGGCTGCCGCAATCCCAGCTACTTCGAAGCCATCGACTCGAACTCATCATCTGAGCCGCTTTCAACAAAAAGTAATCGAAACTTTGCGAGTTTAAATTGAAGTGGAAACGGCGATGACGACGGGCATTTGCCAAACGGTTGGGGGTGTGTGCATGGGCGGGCGGCAAGCGAAAAAGTTGAACGTGAATGCGTGCTCACGGCTACGTCCCGGCTTTTTCAGCATAATCCTGCAACTTGCGTCTCAATCACAGGTCTCTGCAGCAGCCTCCTCGGCGCTGCCGCCTGGCTCGTTCGTTTGATGGGCTCTTATGGTCGTTCATGCATACTTTCACATACTCACTCGTTCATATGGCGCACGAGTACGTTGTTGTCATCAGACAGAGTGGGCTCGCTCCGCAAAAGTTCTGTCTTTGTTGTCTCTGCTTTTTTCTTCTTCCTAGGTTTTTGTTTCATTGTTGTTTTATTCAATTATTTCAGCACTGTTTGCCATGAGCACATGGTGCACACAGCTCACTTGAACAGACCGACCAAGTACCTCAGTCGCAGTCGCAGTCGCCGTCGGAGTCGCAGTCGCAGTCGCATCCTCAGCCTCAGCTGGAAATCCTTTAAATTGTGTTCATTGTTGGAGCGCTTATGGCAAAAGTTTAAGGAGCCTGCTAAGCTGCTTAAACTATTTGTAAGATATTACGCCCATTAGAGGCGTGGAGAGAAGTGCAAGCGACGTGGTAGCAGGTGTGTCTGGCAATGAGTGTTCACACGAAGCACCCTGTATGGCATCTCTAACACATTTCCATGCCTGACCTGGCTTTGTGCTGCAATTAAATTCCCCTCCAAGAACCAAGTCGCAAGAGGAGATTTCGATTGAGCACACTAGTTTCACACAGGTTGCATACAAGTTGCAGTAAACATTCAAAGTTGCAAGAGAGTTGCACACACTCTGCTAAAAATAAATCTTGTTGCATAGAAGTTGCAGAAGAAAACTTCCTTGGTTGGTTGTTGTTCAGCCGCATCACTAATAAACCAGTGATGCCGCTTAGACCACCAGTTGGGTCCATTGTAAGCCGCTTCCCCCTCCAGATGGAACCAACAGGAGTCTTTTATAAAGCGAAGAAGGTTGTTGATACCTGACTGGTGTAGATCAACTATACTTGTTAAGAAGTGGGATCCTAGTAAAGGTTCCATATTTCTAGCAAAAGCTTGACATGTACGGAAGAGATGCTGGACATGTACAGAAGAGAACCTGGACATGTACAGAAGAGAACCTGGACATGTACAGAAGCGATGCTGGACATGTACAGAAGAGATGCTGGACATGTACGGAAGATATGCTGGACATGTACAGAAAAGATGCTGGACCGTTTCCAGTTCCTCCTCGTTTCTGCAGCTGCGACAGAAATCATGCGTATAAACTCCCATTCTTCTTGCATCATTTCCTATTAGACAATGTCCTGTGAGGGCTCCTATGATGTCTTATAGCATTATAGCTTATGAACTAAATAACTTCCTTAGTTGCTCAGAAATTGCCAAACATGTTTGATAACATTTTTGGTCGCTTATAAGTAGCCTGAAGATCCTCAAGGACATATCTAGTTGTGCCTCGTATGTACAGAATGGAATTCTGTCATGTTAAATAACTTCCCAATGAGGTTTGCTCATCAACTGTTAATGCAATTAACAAGTAACGTAAACATTTAGGAATGGACAAGGTACATTCCTTATCCCTAGACAGACTTCTGAGTTTCATAAAAGAGTCAAAGAAGTTTCAAAAGGTGTGGTTTCCTTTCCAAAAAAGGGTCTAACTTCCGTTCCAAAATCCCTTATCTCCCCCATCCCCCAATTATGTCCAGGCTTGTAGCACAATGGGCATAGATGCCTGGGTGGTTGGGCACCTCCTTCTTCGGCGGTTCTTCGCCCCACCCCATTTCTAGTGCATTCTAACATAAACGTTGTAAAGAAGTTGCGTGCAGAATCAGTTTTAGCTCCAAAAGTCTCCTACTAACATTACAAAGAGCATATTTAGTGGCACAGAAGGAGCATTCGAGCGTAGTCCTGTTGCATTTGTCTCACTAACTGCGACCGGAGCCGGCACTTAGATGCCATTAGTTTACCGTCTGCTGGCAGCGCACACTGTTCGGCAGCGACCTGGGCTTAACCAATCCGAATGAATGCCACTCATTAGAGCTGGGCACTCATTCAGCTCATAAATCCGATTTCCCAACTGCACCCAAATAATGGACTGCTACTTAGGCGCTAAATATGAACTCAAGCCCACTTGGAGCATACTGCCCCGGCTAAACGGCCCAGAGTACCACCGCCCTTGCACCACCCAATGTAATAATGCTGGCAATACTCGACGATTCACCGTCAGCAATTCGGAAATAGTTGGTGTATTGAGTCTGCTGTTGCGGCATTGTTTGCGGGGCGCAGCAGCTGCATGCATCATAATAAGGTTGCCGCACACTCGCACCGCACGCACGCAGCATATGCATATGCAGGAGCAGGCTGCCTGCCACCGACCGCACTGGCGCGCTCTGTCGAGGTCACGTATGAGCGCGGCCGGCCGGGAGGCAGGCAGTGGTGTGCTGGAGCTGGGCGCTTTGATTTATTGATTTCGGTTTGCCAGCAGCAACGACAAAGTGCAACAATATTTGAGTGTGGTGGCCAGCAAGCGCAGGCTCCGTAAATCAGTCTGAGTCTGTGAGTATGTGTGTGCCTGCGTGTCAATATACTTCAGAGGGTGTGTGCGTGTATGTGTAATACACATCCTTAAAATGGTTTTCCAAATGCCTGACTCGAGCTGAGCGCGTTTAAAATTTAAGTGCTCGCATAATCCCCCTCAAAGGACGTCATCGCAGCCACTTACTGAATGACGGTAATGCACATTTCGTCCTGTGTTGTTGGAGGGATTTGTTGTAGGGATTAAAAGCTCATAAAATTACCTGAATTTCTTCAATTAACCGCCACACCTCCTCACGGGCACGGGCATATTCTCAAACTTCGCCGACACCAAACTGGCTTCTGTGGCGCTGCAGCTCGGATTGCGTGGATGCGTGAATGCTGCCTGGAGTCGTGTATGAATGAAACCTACAACAAAGCCAAACGGAAGAAAAATTAAATTACATTTAAAGTCGACTGCGGAATGGAGCAAAGAAAGTATAAAATCAAAAAATGTGTAAAAAGAAACGAACGAGAAGGCAGATAAAAAGGATCTTATGTTGGAGATAAAAAGGACGAAATTAAATTGGACATTTATCAAGAGATTTATTGATTCCTGAAGTGGAGCTCAATGAACAGCAATTGACGAGGAGCGGCAGTGGCAGTGGTAGTGGAAGTGGCAGTGGCAGGAGCAGCGCTGATAATGCGGGCAATTATTATACTTGAAAGTTTGTGAGCGAAGATGAATCGTCGAATGCAGCAGAGGAATCAAATTATTTAAAGAATTTTAGCGCAATTTATAAGCGCTCACACAAATCACTCACACGCCCCCGGCGACGCGCTCGCTTAGGTAGCAGCTCGGCGAAAAGCAAACAATGCCAACGGGAGCAGAGCACACGGAGCAGTCAGCGTTATCGCACGCACATAAATTACCATTCCGATCCATTGACTCGGTCGAGGCGGACCACCCACACCCACACGCTCAGCTACTCAGCTGCAGCGGCCTCAGCGCAACAGCAGCAACAAAACCCTCGTAATTACTGCCATTAGAAAAACAAAAACAATTATTAAGCATTTAATCACCTGACGAAATGTAATTACGGAACATATTCGGCAGAGGGCATGGCCACATGCATTAGGCAGGCGCAAGGGTGCTCCACGCTTGGAGCAGTGGGTCAGCAAAAAGTTGCCGCTTGCATGCTCCGGCGAAACAATGCCAGCAACACCAACAAAACAAGCTGAGACCGTTTATCATTCGGGGCCAAACCACTCTGGCGGTTGCTCCCTCTGTTTGAGTGTCGGCACTCATGAGTGCGTGTGTGTGTGTGTGTGTGTTTATTCTGTGCCAACGTTAAGTGGCGGTGGTGTGGGGCTGGTGCTGCAGGATGAAGTGGCGGAACGAACCCCTTTTGTCTTATAATTACGCTCATAATTTGTTATTTAATTCTCCGCCAGAGTGGAGCTCTGCATGGAGCTCTCTGCTCGCACGTGAATAATGCAAGCGCATAAATAACCTAAACTCGAGTTTTAAGCGCTCCGGCCACCGCTCCACTGCCATCGCTCCGAATTGGTTTTTTGCCGGTGGGGCCAGAGGGAGAGCGGCGGCACACACTTACTTAAATAACTGCCGAACTCTGAGCTAAGGAAGCACACTTCTTACCTAGGCGAGTAATACACAACAGGAATAACAATAATAATAGCAGCAGAAGCAGCAACACCAACAACAACAACAGCAACTAGCCAAATAAAACCATTTATCACGTACACACACACACAACTCGAGGAAGCACTCCAACCACTCGATAGGGCAGCAGAGCCAAGTGGTTCCGAATCGGGTTGAGGCGAACCGAAGAGAACGTCTGGAGCGGCTGGGCAGGCAGGTCAACCGTTGTAAATGCTTGGTCAACTGTAAAAACAAAGCAAATTAATTGCAGGTTCAAAGAGATCAGCAGTGGAATGTCCAGGACCGCTCCCCACCACCCGCAGCACGCTGTCCGCTCAACTCCCCATCTGCCTGCATCACTGCTTAGTCACATATGTGAGTATTGACTGTTGCAGAGGCTCAGAACGTGCGGCAGGCCGCCAACCAACCACCACCGCTGCCCTTGCGACTGAAATTCGACAGGACACTAATCAATGGCGCACCCCGGCCCAGCACAGCACCCCGAAGAGTAGAGAAAACCCCAGCGCTGTTTGGTCAGGTTTTTCGATATGAAGCCGACTGTGCTCGCTTGGGTACGGTGTGCGTGCCTTTTGGCTGACGCTCGCTGAAGCGACACTAATTTCCTTATTGTAGCCGTCAGAAGCGCTGCTTGGTGCTGGCTGCCCAAGCGAGCGCCTTTGTGTGCAGTGATGCGCGTGTGACTCCTTTGGTCAACAGGAAAATCAACAACTTTCGTGCGCTCGGGCAGGACTTGCCGAATGTTGTTGTTCGAACATGTTCATCCCAGCCGTGCTACGCCACTCCGCAGGACTCGTTGCCTGCTCTCGATAATTCAGCAGCAAGCGCCCTTCGCACATAATGGGAAAGTATTTCGAAATTCTTTATTATACACTTCAACTGTGCTGTGTGCTTTTTGCTCGTCGTCGTTGTCGTTGTTGTTGTTGTTGTTATTGCTTGTTATTCTAAAAGGATATGGTGCGGAGAATAAGCCTTTAACCCTTTACGGCATGCATATCTGAACTTTGGCATTTTTATTCAAATTTATTAAATTGCGCCCGCATTAAATTTCTGCTCGCACCCACTTTTGCAGGGGACCGAAACTAATTGAAAGTAAATAGCAGCCCCATGTGTCCCGGGCGCTGCCTGGTGGAGCCACTCGAGTCATAAATAAACAGAGCAGTGCCAATTATGGTGGATATATGGAAATGACAGTATTATCGGGTAGTTTCGCTTATGAATTAAGGCATTCAAGGGACCAAGGGGCAGTTGGCAAGACTGGAGTGATAATATGTTGGAGTATTGGTCCTAAAAGGAAGTAAATAGCATGTCTCTCGAGTTGCTCAATAGTTCATCTGCTATCTCTGAGTTTGAAGACTGGCAGTTAGGTATTTCTTTACGCTACTTTTTGGAGATAGCTAAGTCAATTCTGTTGGTGACAGTACTACATCAATCTGAAGTCAGTGAGCTTACTAGCGGAATAACCAAAAAGGGAAGATTAGAGGCTCCATCTTTGACATCAGAGATCTCGAAAACTCACAATCACAGATTTTTAATGTACTCTTACCATGTCATGAACTTTTTCGGAGCCGAAGTAAAGCTCAGCCATTCCAGGGTTCGTCAACAGAATCAAGACATCCTGGTTCACAGAAGTTCTCTGGTTTAGTCCAACTTCCTTAGATTCTTTAGACGCTTGTTAGTCGGCCTTGTTTGTTACTCTGCCTTGTTTCTTACTCTGCTTTTACTCTGCTTTATGAAATATTCTCAACCACGATGTAACCCACTGAAAGTTTAGCGTGATTGAGAATTGGTTTCATACAAAAGAAAGAAACAAACGAATGAAAATCTGATTCGCCTCCTTTGATGAATAAGCAATATTTTGTGTGGGTGAAATTTCTCAGTGCACGAGTTTGATCTTCACAACAGTATTGTCAATCTCCATTATATTATATATATGACTGATTTGTGTGGGCAGCATCCAAGGCATATTTTGTGTTAACTCTACACAATCACTCTTAGGCAATATTGCTTCCGCTTTTTGTTAGCTAGATCTGGAATTGGTTCCACAATGCAGTACCAAGCTCTAGAATCTAATCGCATCTTACATGTTAAATAATGATTTCTTACTTGATGAATAAAATATATTTACAGCGATCTTTCAGCTGAGTTTGTTGAGTGTTTCACGTCTTAGTGAAGGTTGGGTGCCTCTTCGCATTGATTTTCATGGAAAGGCATTGAGATCTGTGGACAAATTTCAACTCTTTTCACCTCATGTGATATTTTCATCTCTTGTATTCTTACACAAAACACAAATAAATATTATCGTTGAATGAGTCTTTCCTGCTCTTGCTGCTTGAAGGTTGAGTCTTTCATGCTCCAAAAGAATAATGTAAAATTTAGGACGCTTCAAGTCAAGATCAAACAACATAATAGGCCAAGATGAACTCCTACTCAAAATACTATTCTGATGGGGTGACATTTTTCCTTCAACTCTCTCAATTTCGTAAGATCGTTGATATGATTGAAGAGTCTCTGAAGGAACAGCAAGTATTCTCTATCATTATCAGAGATGTAACCCAAGCAATTGATGAGGAGCATCATGGCCTCCTATATAAGATCTAGTTTTCTACACTTATATTGATAATATCACTTCTTTAGGATACCTTCTTTGAATTAAAATAAACCAAGGTAGGGGTACCCCAAGCCTAGTGTACTAAACCGTACCCTGATCTTGATCCTCAGCACAAGAAATCTACGTACGAACATAAACAATTGGCTTCAATGCAATATTTGCTAATAAGATGAAACGTATAACAGTGTCTTTAATAGCAGCAGCTTCAACCAGGAGAGGGCAGAAGCAGGGAATTAAGTATACGGGTCCTTCACAAACATCTCCAAATCAAAACCAATTGAATTCGGGAAAGAATAAAAGTCAAAATAATTTTTCTATATAAAGATTCTGGGCTTCTTGAGACCCCTGAATCCAAATCATATTGAAAGAAACTTGTCAACTTGTAACGAACTTTTCGGAGCCGAGGTAAAGTTCAGCTACTCCAGAGTTTGTCAACAAAATAAAATCTTCCTGGTTCACAGGAGTTCTCTGATTTGTTACGCCACTTTGGACTTTTGTTACTCTTCTTTCGACGTTTGTTACTCTTCTTTGGACGTTTGTTTCTTCTTTTGTATGAAACTAATTCTCCATCACGTTTAACTTTCAGTGGGTTAAATAGTGATTGAGAATCTTTCATAGGGCAGAGTAAGAAACAAGGCTGAGTAGGAAATAAGGCAGAGTAAGAAACAAAGCAAAGTAAGAAATAAGGCAGAGCCACAAACAAAGCAGAGTAACAAACGTCCAAAGTGGAGTAACAAACGTCCAAAGTGGAGTAACAAACGTCCAAAGAAGAGTAACAAACGTCCAAAGTGGAGTAACAAACGTCCAAAGTGGAGTAACAAATCAGAGAACGGTGGGAACCATGAAGTTTTTATTCTCTTGACGAACCCTGGAGTAGCTCAGCTTTACCTCGGCTCCGAAAAAGTTCGCGACAAACTAGTAACTTAAATAAAAAAAAATAAAAAAAAACTAGACTGAAGCACTTGATCTGAAACCTAGACAAATGTCCGGGGTCAGTGGCAGAACTCTCTTATTGTATAATAATCACGCCCAGAGAATAGTCTCTCTGTCTATTTTTGTCTTCGAGTCGAAAGCTGGGGTTGCTCAGTATAATTACCCCACACCCTGGCAGGCAGAGCCACTGTCAATGAACCGAGAATACATTATTATGGTGAGTATTAATTGGAATCTTTTGTATCCTGCTCTGGGATGAAACTAATGGAGTACAATATTTCGAAGAACAATAAATAAGGTGCGTGATGAAGACTCTTTGAGACTACGATCGTGTCTATAGTAAGATTTGGAATATACTGCGCTCTAAAAAATTGAAGGCAAAGCAACTCAGGGAGTACTTCAACCAATCAGTCTTAAAACTTATTGACTCAGTTTCAGTGGAACCAAAATAGAACCATTTTATACGATCATTGCTTCTGCTGTATTCGCGACATTAACAGCGATATTTCCAGGCTATCTCCCTTGGTGGAAACCCAACTCTATGGCTGCCAGAAAACTGTCTCACTATTGCTTGTCCACTCATTTGTCCCATAAACCAGATGCCTTAATTAAATAACTGCGGACTACTTCCATCGCAAACAGCAAATCACTTTTAGAGCGGTTGCAGCCACAGCTCTCCGCTGCAGCCGGTCACTTAAATGACAGCCACCCATGTTAAATGTGCCAGCTGAACAGAGAATAGCCGGCAGATAAAGTTCCTTTTCAATTTATCGCCACCTTGTGCCACTCCACCCCACGACCGACGACGACCACCTCGAACCCTGTCGCTGAAAACAATGCCCTGTTGTCACATGTTAACTGCAAGACAACAATCATGATGAGGTTGCCTGCAGTGGCAAGTGAATCCACCTGCCACATATCTTTATATGCTGCACAAGCTGATAGGATCGGGTGACACCAGCAAACGCCATGCCCCTTCTCCGTGCACCCCTTTTGAATTGCGAGTATCATATTGCTAAGTGAGTGGAGAAATGAAAAGCTTTTATACAGAGTTTAGACACGCAACACTTGAGGACCTCCACCACACACACACACACACACACACACAAACGCAGCTGCAGGCACACACACCAGCAAAAAAGCCATTTCGAAAATTAAAGCAGGAAACAGCTGGTCCATCAGCGTCTGAGCAGAGAGTCAGTCGTGGCCGTAGTCGCACTCGCAGTCGCACACAAGCGTAAATGCCACACATAATTCCGGTAAGAGCTTCAAATTCCATGGCACCATGTATCAACGAAAGGCCCTGTGCTCCTTGTATCCTTTTTTATGCTTCTCTGTGTTATTTTATTTTGTTCGTGCAGTGCCCCAGAGGAGCCCTGCGAGGCTCAAGTCGACAACTTACGACATTCACTCACTCACTAAGCTCTTAACATGTAAGCGCAGCGGCGAGGCACTCTCGTTAGTTGTACCTTCCTCACCGGCTCAGCGCAAGTGCATCTCCCACGGTCCCCGCTCCACGCTGCCAGTGTGTGCGGCTGCAATTTATAATTTGAAATAGAGTTGAAACGCTTGAGCCGCACAAGTCACTATAAAAAGAAAAGCCTTTGGAATTATCCCTGCTGTTGAGTGTCGGAAGTCATGTTGCCACACTCGCCTGGCACAGTGACTAAACGCTGCTACGCTGCAACGACGCACTTGACATGGTCTAAATCGTCATCTGTAAGCCGCATATTAATTTAATGGTGCTCATATTTAAAGCGGAGTATAATCTTTTATATTTTGACAAGCGTTTAACGCAATGCAACGCGACCACATGTGGCAGGCAACCAGCGACGCAATCCTTGCTCCGGCACAGACACTCGCACTCGCACTCGCACTCGCACACTGTGTGCGGCAGTGTTCACACAGTGCTGGTGCGGGCGCTCCTGGCAGTGACTCGGCTGCAGATGACGACACTCGTTTGCATATGGACGAGCACAGTGCCGCCACAACCGCACAGCAAGTGAAGTTACCAACCTTCGCTATCACACACGCCGCGGCTGCTCCTTCAAGTCGAGTCAAGTGCGTTGTGCGACGCTGAATAGTGCGCTGGCGGCAGGGAGCAAGCTATTGGATTTTAGCGCGGAAAACGCTTATTGCAGGAGTGACATAAAATTTACATACGCAATTCCAGCCATTGTTGCCAACAAGCCAACCAACCAGTCAGCCAGGAGCGAGCGCCACCAGAGTCAAATTTTAAATTCAAATTTAGCGCGCTGCAGTTTATTTGCACTGGAGTCCTGCGACTTATTATGTGTGCTCGCTGTGTGCTTGTGTGTGTGTGTGTGTGTGTGTGAGTGCTCCATGTGTGTGCGCGAGCGAGCGAAGATTAGTCCTGCTTGGCGCGCTTCCATAAAATGCAGATTCTTATGCGCTCGGCCGTGATAATCAACTGCACTGTTTGCGGACGAATTTAGTGGCGATGTTACAAGCACTTCCGCTGACAGTTATCCGCAGCGCCACGCACTCATGCACACTCGTCTCGCTCTCTCGAACTCTCCCTCCCTCTCTCTCTCTCTCTGGGTCGGCCTGAGTGTGTACGATTTGCAATTTAGCTTTATTTAAATTCATATGCAAATTGCTTTGAGAGGATTTTTTCGTGTACCCGCGCCAGCCTTGCAATTTATTGGTTTACACGCAAGTGGGCAACGCCCATGGCGAGAATTTACAATAATTTATAAAAATTGGCATTGAAAGTGGGGGGGGGGGGACACAGGATTGCAGCGGGGATTTGGAGTGGTGCTGAACACAGCAGCGAGGGAAGCCTGCGAATTACGATACTAGTAACTCTGCCTCACACATGGAGTGAGAACGTTTGAGTGCGGCACAGGACACAAGCACAGTTTCTTCGTCCAAATGGATACAATTTTCAACAATTCCTGCAAATGAAGTGGAAAGCGTTTCAAACAGCACCCACTTACGTGGGCAGAACACCAGCCTGAAAGCGTTTAAAACAGCGCCACTTATATTGGCATAACACCAGCCTGAAATACGCTTTCGTAGGCCCGTTTGAAGATGATGAAGTGCCCAAATACAGCTTTGATGGGGGTAAGGCGCAGGCTCATTGGCACTTAAACAGCCGGGCCCAAAACCACTTGAAGGGTAGGACAGGACCCCTCACTACAAAACATGTTGGACAACCAACATGCTACTGTTCCAAGCTTCCAATGCTCGTTAAACTGATTATGAATTAGTTCTGGTCTTTCAGTCGCCCACAGTAGAGGCATATAGAACCATGTAGAGCCAAGGATATTTTACACCCCTCTCCCAAACTTGTGATGTTAAGTTAGTTGAAGGTGCAATAGAGATGTGGTTAAAGCACTGTTCTGATATTTAAGGGGTGCACAGGTTCAGGGGTCCACAGGGTCAGGGACCATATAGAAAACTTCAAATATATGTGTTGTACTCGTAGTTTTATTGTGTCAGTTGCCAGTTGCAGTTCCAGTACCTTGTCCGCCAATCTCTTGCATTTTCCGCTGATCTGTTATACATTATCCTCATGAGACTTCTCAGTTTATGATGCAGGACTTCTTAATCGGCCGGGACAAGTTTCTAGTTAATTGCTTTTAATCATTTTCTAGTCTTTGTACTTCTCACCTTTCAAGTTCAATCATCTCTTTCTCAAGAGACAGGACACTGAGCAGTGGCGCAGAATCTGAATATTACTGCATGATCGACAATATCCTCATGTTCGAAATCTGAGAAGGGGAATCTAATTTTATACCAGAGAAGGAAATCCCATTTTATACCAGAGAAGAGGAATCCAATTTTATACCAGAGAAAAAGAATCCCATTTTATACAAGAGAAGGCGAATCCAATGCTATACCAGAGAAGGGGAATACAATGTTATACCATTGGAGGGGAATCCCATTTTATACCAGAGAACGGGCATCCCATTTTATACCAGAGAAGCCGAAACCAATTTTATACCAGAGAAGGGGAATCCAATGCTATACCAGAGAAGGCGAATCCAATTTCATACCCGAGAAGGGGAATCCCATTTTAACCAGAGAAAGGGAATTCAATGTTCCACCATTGAAGAGGAGACCAATTTTATACCAATATGATTATTGCCAAAAATGATCGTAGGAAAAGTAGCACTGCAAGTATGAGTTTCATTGTGAGATAAATTAAGGCAACTGGGATCCTTAATTGACCCAATAAATTAACATTGATTGAAGTGTTTGTATGGAAAATATGCCAAAGGATACAAATCATTGTCAATGTCCTAGACTAGAGTTGAAACGACTTCAATGTTTGGGGTCGCGCTTCTTCACAAGCTTGACACAGATAACGAAGGTGGACTTATCGGATCTCCTCACTTTCATCTGGAAAACATAATGGTTTAATAGGGTTCCAATGTATACGGAAATCGAGGGTAAAGACGAGTATGCCTCCTCTTGGCATTTTTGAAGGAAGTCACAATGGACGCAGATGTCTCCGAGTGGAAGTTGCGGATACCGTAACCGCACACGCCTTCGCAACCTAACCTAACATACAAAACATTAGTTGAACTGAATTCAACAACGGTTCTTGTACGGAGTTGATGATAAAGTTGACAACAGGCGCGTAAACCTAGGTGTCGTTATAGTTAGACCTAATGTCAACAGCTGTGCTTGTACCGAGTTGATGGTGGGTTTGACGACAGGAGAGTTCTCCCTGGTAAAATGTTTACCCCCGCCACTGGTTTTTGGCAGATATTTTTCACTTGTGAATATATACAAAATTATTAAAAATAACCAAAAAGAATAATATTTTCTTCGTGGGCATGGTCTGGTATATAGTTGAAATGTGCACTGTTTAACTTAGAACCGGAAGAGTCACAAAGTGTCCACAGCAATGGCATATCTATACCGCCATGAGTTCCACACCCTGACTATTATGAAGGCGGCCAACACCATCCCAAGCAGGAAAAGATGCTTTCAAATATTTAAAAATCGTCTTGATTCTTTTTTCCCCTTTTTGTAAGAATTGGAAGTGCTCTGGAGCAGATGCAGCATAAGCTGCCGGCACGGTTATGGCATTTGCATTGCAAATGTGCTGCTCAACAAGGCACAATCAGTTAAAAATTAAATTCAAACTTGAAATCAAACGAAATCAAAAAATTGCAATCAAAAATCTTTCACTTCAGGAGTGGCTCTTGAAGCCAGCACCCCACGCAACCCCACTAGCCGGCCAGCCACCCACCCAGCCAGCCAGCCGAGCCATACCCTTGCCTGACAGGGATAAATAATGCGTCAACTTAAGTTAAATTTAGCGCAATAATGAGAATGAATTTGCATCCACTTCTCTCTATGCTAATGCGTTCATATTCCGAGCACTGTGACTGGCTGCCAAAGCCCGCAACCGGGCGGGGAGCAGAGCAAGAAACTAAAATAAAATAAATAAAAGAAAAATAAATAATAAAAAATCAGCATTTCAGATTTGTATCTTTGACGACGAGCTGCTTAACTGAGTAAACTCGAGTGGAGTGGATTGGAGTGGCGTGGCGTGGCGTGGCGTGGCTTGGCTTGGTGTTGTGGGCAAGCAACGCCGAGTTGGTCCGCTGGACGAGTGGACGACCGAGCGATCAATGCTCGCAGCGATATGAAAGCGGTGGAAAAATGTTAAAAAGTATTCTAAATAATTCATTTCTGAAATGAAAAGTAAATCACATTCACACCGTTTCTTTTATGGGGTGGCGGAGCACCCCGCCCAGCAGCTGCAGTCACCCGCACGCTGCATGCAAATGAAGCCAGCCAAGCACTGTCAGTGGAGGGGACGCAGCTCGATCCATTCAGTTCATAAACTGAAATGACAATAGAGCGTTGGAGGGGAGGAGAAGAGGAGCTGTGGTGTAGTGGCGTAGTGGCGTAGTGCCGGAACACACCCGGCCAGCCCCGCCCTTAAAGCAGAGCACTTAGCGTCTTAATAAGCAAATGCAATTCCGGCCAACCAAACAAATTCAAATAGAAATGAAAATAAAAATAAACACCAAATTGCGACACAGCGGCGCACTCCCACTCACTTGGCGCGGGCTGCGTCCACACTGCGACGGTCATTAAAATTGACGAACTGTGAAAGCGACACTCGACTCGACCCGACTCGACCCTGGCTTTGCCTCTGACCCCAGCGAAGTGCGTGCGCCGTTCATGTTTATGTTTACTTTGCTGCGCTGCTGGGGCTGCTGCTGAAGCTGCTACTGTTGCTTCTGCTGCTGCTCTGTTTACCCAACGCACTCACGCGAGCAACGCTGCTGAGCTGGTGGCAGCGCCTGGTGTCAATCCCATCAATGCGGCGATTTTTGCGTGCTGCGGGTGCGGTCGATTTTTAATTGGATTGCTCTGACGTGCTGCCAGAGGTGCGAATTGCGGCTGGGGTGCGACGTCGATTCAAGCAGTTAATGTGCCATGCAAATTACTTTCTTCCTCTGAATAGCAGGGTGGGTGACTGCTCGCAATAATCAAGTGTCAAAGGCAAGTGTTCAATCCACCCAGACACCAAACTGTGCACCTTCTAATCTCAATGAAATCTTCTCGCCCTGGCACACGCCTAGCACAGCAATTGTCAGAGTGGTTTACGTTAAGCTCAGCCGTTGTGGGCTTAAAGCCGGCTCTAGTATAAGCTTCATTTGTGAGACCTGCCATAAGTATTCTGCCGGGCACACTTGCTGGCATAACAACTAAACCCTGAACACCGCCCGGACTCCACGTCGTCATATGTGACACAATGGCATGAAGTGAGCCACTAAATTGAATTTTTCCCAGCCACCTACTACCTGCTTAGCTGGAAGCATCCGACCATGCACTCACGTCATCCGTTGTATTACAGTCGGAATCCTTTTCCGCAACGAAAGTGCCATCCAAGTGTCATCAGCAAATACAATCAGCATTATCGACGCTGCCTGCTTAAGCGTGTCAGCCACGTTCCGAACATTGTTGCGGAGGGCGGCACACCTTTTCCAACTAACAACTGCCAACTGGGCGTCCGGAGGACACTTCTGCTATCATAATGCACAATGCTCAACCTATCGCAAAGATTAAGCGCCGATAAATAAAGCGCATTGCGAGTTGTCTGTCATATCGCCGTAGATTTCATTAGAGAGATGTGGCACAGAGCCCACTCGCACACACTCGCACACACTCGCATACACTCGCACACAGTCGCATACACTCACACACAGTCGCAAACAGTCGCAGCGTACTTATATCCCACACAGCCATCCATGAACAGGTGCTCTGTACAGCAGCTTTGGTACTCGTGCTATTGCCACTCAGGCCACGTTTATGGCACTGCCAACCCTCGCTCTCCCTGTTCCGTGCCAGTCACTTGGTTGGGAAATATTGCAAAAGTTCATATCGGGCAATATAATTCAATGGAGTTGCTCTGCTCCCAGTGTATGTTTCCTTGCAGTGCGGTGCCACTGAGCAGCCAATCAACCACGCGACGGCATCCGGTTGATTGTGGTGGACGTGGTTGTGTGGGTCCTTCGCAATGGTTTGCTGAGTTTTCAGGCGGCATGTGTGCGTTGCTCTGGTTCCTGTAGTGGCAGCTCTAGGCGAGGTATGTTTGTTGGGGTTGATCTTGAGTGTGCGTCCGTCACTTTGCATACCAGTGCCACTTATTTTCGCCTGTGGCCAGCTGCGGCGGCACATGTGGCAGTTGGCGAGCTGAGAACGTTTTAATTTTCGTTGGTAGCCGCTTTTTAGTTGGTCTCTTAGGGCAGGGGTGGCTCAAGGGTACCCCGTTCGCGTTGGTAATTCGCAGTAAATTTCAACTGTCATTCTCACGCGCACGAGTGCCGCCGCTTTAGCCAGCATCCCCGTCCCCCTACCCAACGATGTTGCTATTATTGTGGCTGCTGTTATTGTGGCTGCTCTTATTGTTGCCTCTACCGCCGATGCTGCTGCTGCTCTTGTTGTTGTCATTGCCGCTTTATTTATCGCACGTCTTGGCCATGTCGTTTATTTCGCCTTGCGTTTATTTAAACTTAAATGCACTCCCAGCCCCCTGAGCGCGCAGCCAGCCGCGCACTCTCCATTGTTGCCAGTGCAATATTTTGCGTCTTCGTCTGCTCCTGCTGCACCAGCTGCTCCAGCGCCGCTCGCACTCACCGCCTGGCGCTTGGTGTCTTGTTTAGCTGCATGTGGTCCCCCAAAAATGCTGCGCTCGACTGCCCCGCTCCGCTCCTTGAGCTCCGCAGCCGTTTTTTCTTGCTCATTTTCGCTGTAGTCCTCGCTGCGCTGCTGTGACCCAAATTTTTGCCAAATTGGATAAATTTTTCGCATTTTCGCCTTCTCCGCTGCCCTGCTGCCTTGCCGCTGCGCCGGCCATTGTTGTTGTGTGTTGCAATTTCTCGCCGCATTTTATTTATCTCGCTCTGCGAATGTTCCATCTTTTTGTTGGACTTGTATATCCTGTTTTACTAGTTTTGTCGTCGTCTTTGGCGTTTCTCTTTTTTTGGGGGATTTTTAAAATTTTTTCCTATTTTTGCTATTTTTGGTATTTTTTCTTTTGTTTTTTGCTCCGCCTCGTTTGAGGGCGCTGCTGCTGCTGTTTGCTCACTGGCATATCTTGAAAATTGAATCGGTTTTTTGCCCTCCGCAGCCCAAACGACAAAATGAGCAGCGCCACTGTCTGGGTCTGGCATGTTTGCTGCCGCTGCCACCGGCACTGGCCTGGCACTGTCACTGGCACTGGCACTGCTCCACACTATGCACTACAATTTCGGCCACAATTGGGGTGAAGGCAGGAGTCGTGTCGCCTTGAGCTTTAATCATGATTTACGACCCGAGACTTGAGCTAAATAAAAATGGAATTTTAAAATGTAATCAGATTTAATTATGTTACCCTGCCACGGAGGACTTGCTGACAACGATTTCCACTCCGACGCTGACATGTCAATCGTCGTAAGCAAATTTGCTAGGAACACGCTGCGGTTCCCTGCCTCCTCGCCCGCCATCATCGCAGAGCCACAGCACGCACAGCCGGAAAAACAAACGCTTTAAGGAAATGTGATGCGACAATTCCGCTATTTGTCATGTCGCCGTTCAATTACGCCCGAGCAAAAACCCCAGTCGAACGTGTGCCAACAGCGTTTGACTTGGCTCTTGGCAGCCAAACCGCATCGGGCATCAAATGCCAGCGCGAGTCGGGCGCAGTGCGCGCAAAAAGCGCCGCATGTGTTTCATTGTTTTTGCGCGACTTCGGCACGGAGCGGAGCGGGGCAGGGCGGTGTGTGTGCCATGCACTTTGTCAAATTGAATGCAATTGGCCATGGAGTTAAGTGAATTTATGATCCGTGCCGAATATTAGGCAATGCTGGCGTCAATGCGAGGGCTCTTGGAGCGCTGCGGTGGGGCGCTCTTGAGACGCGCTGCGCACATTTTCGGATTAAAAGCGGAAAAACTGCAATTGGGGAAATCGCAATTGCCGCGCTAAGCGATTCGGAAAATATGTTCTCAACGAGCAGCCACATTGATTCCCATGGAGCAGCAAAAAGAACGACAGCAACAATGACAGCAGAAACGGCAGCAGCGGCAATAATAATAATACGAGTAATCGCAGAAGAAATCGGAGACTGGAGTGAAATGAAAATGGCCAATTCCGCCGTTTAAGAAAAATACGGCTAAAAGCTGGTCTAAAGCCATTCTGTCAGTGGCATCAGCTCAAAGGGAGTCTTCTTCCATACCAGTTTCTCTTAAAGTCCTCCCTATTTTAATGGTGGAGTGGCATTCTGTTGGATGTGCCGTGCTTACTTTGACACGAGCAGCCTAGGATAGTGTTTGAGCAAATCCAAGAATTCGGTGTAGATTCACTTTGTTGGAATTACAAACTCGGTTGGGCTGGTTTAGATAGACGAGGTGATTAGTCTATGAATCCCTGGACATATAGCAGCAACGACAACAAGTTGAAGGCCCTCTGAGTCTTACTAAGGCTTTGCTAAGAAGTTGATTTCATCCACAAACCAACCAAATTGCTCTGGCATTTCTGGCTTTCCGTGCCCGCATCCACAGAACTTGCAAAGGTAGCCTTTGAAGTCTTAAGGATCCTGACAGTTTTTGTTAGTACTAATTTGTGAGGAGGCATTGCCTCTCAATTAAGGATCCTGATAGTTTTTGTTAGTACCAATTTGTGAGGAGGCATTGCCTCTCAGTTCTAATGCCTTCGGTTCAGTGACCCTTCCTAAGATCGTTACGTTCCAACTTGCATAATGAACTTCTGGGACCCATATTGCAGTGGCGCTTTCAGTTCAGAGAAAAGTTTGTCCTCTAATTTATAACTTTCCTGAGACTCGTCCTTGCCGCCCTCATGAACTTCTGGGACCCATATTCCAATGGCGTTTGAAGTTCAGAGAAAAGTTTGTCCCTCTAATTTGTAACTTTCCTGAGACTCGTCCTTGGCGCCCTCATAAACTTCTGGGACCCATATTCCAATGGCGTTTGAAGTTCAGAGAAAAGTTTGTCCCTCTAATTTGTAACTTTCCTGAGACTCGTCCTTGGCGCCCTCATAAACTTCTGGGACCCACATTGCAATGGCGTTTGCAGTTCAGAGAAAAGTGTGTTCCTCTAATTTGTAACTTTCCTGAGACTCATCCTTGCCGCTCCCCTCAGTAACCGAGCCTGTCTAAATGACAAATCAGTCGCTTGCTTACTTGAAGCTATCGTTCAAATTAATCCGGATGCCCGTCGCCGGATATGATAATGCCAATTCGCACCCTCGCACGCCCATCTGCTGTCTCCAAGGATTAATATGCAGTTAAGGAAATTTAAGTTCCGATCCGCAGAGGAGTTCGGTTTAATGGGCTTTAATTCCCGCTTACGTAACCCGCCCAGTGGAATGGCAAATGGAAACCGGAAGCGGAGAAAGGATAACACGGCGTGTTGGCAAATATGCCAACTCAATAAAGAAACTGCGCCTTAGCAACATAAAAATGTCTCGTGTTACGAGTACATGAAAGGCGAACACAGCAGTGTCAGGTCCCGGCGCTGGCCGTGGTTTGACCCTAAAATAAACTGCTTCTCCATACACTGCTCGCATGCACAAGCGACACGGTCCGCTCCGGAAATGTGAGGTTAAATGAGAGCCATTTGTACGCAGCTCATATGGATCCAGAGCACACTCACAGACTCACATGTACACACACACACACACAGACGGACACACAAATTGCGTCTTTCAATATGTTTTCTTTCAATTTTAATATTATTTTTTGAAGCAGTTGCCAAAAATAACCCAAATAAGTGTACGAAAACAAATTCTTAAATAGGAAATTATGCGAAGTATGTTTAAATAAAAGCGGAGGCAGGCGGCGGGCAAAACCTTCTCGATTTACTTAACAACAGGAAATGATGTTCTTATGCCATGCCAGTTCTTTTGCTTTCCGTTTAACCATTTCGAGAGACGCCGAGCAACAGCCTAAACGCCATGCCACGCCACCCAATCCTCGGCAGCGCAGCCCAAATGAAATGTGACGACGAGCTGAGCTGAGCTGAGATAAGTTGAGATGCGAAGCGATGCGATGCGACGAGATGAGTTGAGTTGAGTTGAGCTGAGATGAACGGAAGAGCAGTAGGAAGGAAAATGTGGTTGCTTGTTATAACGGCCCGTGACGTAGCTGGACGACAGTGACGGGGCAGTCGTCACAGACGTCACACTCGTCAGACGGTGGGACTGTCGGCCGGTGAGTCTGTGAGCCTGTGAGTCTGTGAGTCTGTGAGCCTGTGAGTCTGTGAGACTGTGAGCCTCTACGCTGGCCACCGTCAGCCGTCACAGTAGGAGTATTCATTTACAAAAAGGATCACTTCATTTCACAGCTTTTTATTTTTATTTTCGCTTTGCTACGGGTTTACAAATGTCCTTCTCCCTTAGTGGAGTGGAAGTGCACGCTTCGAGAGACAAACAGGCCAACTCTGTTCGTCTGTCTTTTGGGCTCAGCGAGCTTTGTGGCTCTTATTTTTGTTGCTGTGTCTTTGTTGCTGCTGCTGCTGCTGTTGTTGCTGCTGCTTCTGTTGTTGTTGTTGTTTTTGTTGTGGTACTTGTGCGCCTATTATGCTAATTGAACAATAAAAAATGTTTTATGACGGAGCCATTGTCCCTGCAATAATAATTCGGTCGGCATAAATGTAAATAAAAGTAAGAGGAGCACGGATTCACGGTGTCACTCTTTGTCTTGGACTATTGTGGACAACAATGGCAACAACAGCACAACGAAAACAGCAGCAAGAAAGGGCGGCGGCAAAGTTGAAAAGTTCCTGCGACACAAATTCAATTCAATTCAATTCACTTCAGCACAATGAGCGGCGGAATATGCGAGCTATTTAATATTTGCACAGTTCATGACTTTTCTCTGTGGTCTGTCACTGTGACACAGTCCGCGTGTGTGTGAGCAGTAGAGTCACCCCGCCCACCAAAGTTTCCCCATAATAATGTAAAATGAATGTACAGCAGCAGTCTTCAACTTTGTTGAAAAACAATGTCAGAAAGCGTCACAAAGGATCCTTTCGGACTCAGGGCTGCGCCATTTTTCTTTAATTTGCATGCTGGCAGTCGACTCAAAACTTATAAATTGTGTAAATTAATGCGATGTGCGACTGGTGGAGCAGCAACTGAATTTGAAACTGACGCTGGAGCTGTGGAAGCCGTAGCAATTGAAAAGCTGGCAATTTCCTATGCCGACGCGACTCGAGCGATGAATACTAAAATTGTTGCGCAAGGACCTTTTACGAAATTCAGCAAATTAAGCAAATAAATCCATCAGCCGACGCAAGCAGTGCCAAGTGTCATCAAACAAAAGTTGTAAATATCCTCTGAAATCCTGAAAATACGCCTCCTTAAACGCGAGCCCGGGAAATTGCTGCAAGGTGCCTCACAGAACATCCAAAGCCACGCCACCGCCAACGCCGCAAGTGCAAATGCGAATGCAAATTTACAACAACTTGTGTAAAATGCAACACAGTCATCCTCTGGAACATTTCACCACATCACCCCCTCCCCTCCCCGACACGCACTCAAAGCAAAGGAAACGAAAGCAAAGCTGAGAAAAGTGCAATTTAATTTCTTGAGCAATTTTCATAATCCCCTGCAAATTGCTACTGATTGTGAGTGTGTGTGTGTGTGTGTGTGTGTGTGTTTGTGTGTGTGTGTGAGTTTCTATCGCCGAGCCTCAGCCGCAAAGAGTGTTCCCTCACCTCCACCCACCATTCCAACCAAAGCGAAAGTGCACTGTTTTGCCTGCAGCTTGATTCATGCCGTGCCGCCGCAACATTTTACTTTGCTCTGCAGCGGAGCGTAATAATCTCGGCAGATCTTTAAGGCTCGCTGCAGTCGGCAGCATTGCCAGGAGGAGCTGAAAAGTTTTCAATTTCCTCCCACACCACTCCCCGATTGTTAGAAGTGCAGTGACGCCCGCCAAAATGGTCCATTAAGGCCGTTGCCGCTCCGCTTCTTCATTCTGTGATGCGAACGGCGCCCACCTTGTTGCTGTAACTGTTGTTGTTCCCTTTATTGTTGTTGTTGTTGTTTTTGATGTTGTTGTTGCTTCTTCTGCTGCTGATTGGAGGTTGCGGCCAAGTGCCAGAAACTGTTTTGCCTCTACGCAAAAGTTTCCATCGATTTTGTGGTGGAAACTGCAAGTGAAAATGTTGCAAGCTGCGGCCTTGAGCCCCCGGCAGCTGGCTGCAAGGAGCAAGTGGGGCGTAATGAGCCTCTAAAGTTGCAGCACTACTCGCTGCGCCGCAACACAATTTCCAAGCAACGCTACGCACCGCAAGCCGAGCTCAGTGCAACTTAGTGGCTGGCGTAATTAAAATTACCGCCTGCGTGTCAAGCGCCCTTAATACAGCCAGTTGCGGCGCGGCATTGACGTGAGCGCCGTTTACCAAGTCTCGCGCACTCACAGCGAAACTCACGAACTGCTGCAGCGAATTAGACTGCAAGTCACTCTTGCCAACCATCCTTCTCACCCGCACTCACTCTGACTTCGCGCCTAACGTCAATTGTCTCCAACGCGGCAGCATGTGATGAGCATCCTGCCTTCGCTGTCGAGCTGCTTAATGGGGTGCTGCGTCTGTTATAATGTGAACATAAGTGGCACACTGAGCACTTGCTAATGCGCCGCTGCCTTGCTCCGTCGCTGTGTTGCCTCTGTGTGTATGCAGTCGTGTCAGCGTGCTCCAAGTTAATGAAAACGTTTCGAGATGTTGCGATAAGCGGCAAATTGCCACCAGCACAGCTGTTCCGCAGCCAGCCAGGAACAATTGACTAACCATCAATTGAGCTAATCTCGGCACGATGGCACTGCCTGCTTGCACTGGCCGACTGGCAGACTGGTTGGTTGCACGGCTGGTTGGATGTTGGCTCTGATGAAGCCTCTTGCCACTTGCCCCTTGCAGCTTGGCGCTTACCGCTTCAGTGCGCTCGAAGGCTCGAATGCCACTTGTCGCCCAATTGATTTGTCTCTGCAAATTTCACAGCACTGTTGCAGCACGCAGGAGCGAAATTTGTGAATAATGGCAAAGTGGCTTTCAGCAAGGACAATGCCGGTAATGGGAGGCGTATGATTGAGTGACAAGAACCTGGACTAAGGCTGACTTTCGTTAAGAGGACTTTCTAGGAATGTGAATTCAGTTTCAGTCAGAATTTGAGGATTTCCGAATGAGACCAGATCGACTCCGATTGGGGCGAATCAGCTTTAATTTCCTCAAATTCAAACTCATCGGTAGTTTTACCAAGATTATGGCTATTGAAGCCTCTGTAATGCATCTTAAACACTTCACGTAAATGCATCTTAATGCATCTAAAAACACTCCGTGTAATGCACCTTAATGCACACAAGCATACAGACAACCTTCATGAGTAATATCCTATCATAAGGATCTTATCCCCATGTGCGGTTCATACGTTTTTTTAATATACCAAGTCTAGAATCTTCAAGTGGGATATTTATGGGTCCTTCGGTGTTCTATTCGGTTAAGAAAGAATTTCCCTCAAACAATGCATTTCAACCGACACGGAAGGAAGCTTCTGTGGGTCCTCCAGATTACTCCTCATTTTCCAGGTGAGGCTTTACCGACCATCACAATGTCATTGCCTCACTACTTTAACCATTTCTTCTAGTACACCCCACAGATCATCAGTGGGTACTCTTGCCTGCGTTCAACCGAGCTTCTCCTTAGCTGTTTACAGATCTATGTTATGGCTTGGCTTACGCACCTGATTTCACAATAAAGTCTTACCACTGGTGGGGGACTCTTTGTGAATGTAGTGCATGGTCGACAATGCTGGTAAATGAAGCTAGCTAAGCTAAGGTGCTTGCCTAGAAGGCACCTTTCCTATGTAAACTTTAATCCCGGATGGAGCGATCAGTGAGTTGCGGGCACAGTAGTTGCGGGCACAGAAATTGCAAATGCACTCTTTTATTTTAGAAATTAGTAGATCTGCCTTTCAAGCCTTCAGTGAAAAAGAAAGCAAAATCTGCGAGGTGGCAAAAGGATCTGTTTAGAAGCACACCAAAAACAGTAAATAAGCCGCATTCATCTTCAATCTTTAAAGCAGACTCCTTTTGATAATCGGCCGCCATGTACGCGGAGTCTCCAGTAGCGCTGCTGAGTTTGGGAAGCCCTGCTTCGAAGGTGCTTGCTAATTGTTGTCGCCTGGCTGCGCCGTCACGCTTCAATGCGTGGTTGCACTGCACGAACCGAGCAAGTTTCATGCCTTTAATGCAATAAATCAAAATTATCTGTCATCGCGCGGTGTATGCCTCACTTATGATTGCGTGCGTGCGTGCGTGTGGGCGTGGGAATGTCTGCGGGGACGTGTGTACTCGCAGCACACAATTACATCGCGCACACACACACACAAACACCCTCGCTCTAACATTTTTTATCCCTTCACTTAAAATAACAAATCAAATCAAATTAAAACATTTAAATTTGCCTCTTTGTTATTCATGGCGTGTGCGAGCCCCTCGGCCCTCGCCCCGCGCCGCGCCCGCCGGCAACAGCGCTCCCAAGCGCTTTACACGCGTTTATTGCCTTCACTGTATTATAATCTTTGTGCGTTGTTTTTCCTTCGGTTCAGTGTGGTTCGGCTGGTTGGGGTTGGGGCTGGCGCTGGGACTGGGACTGGGGCTGGCTTAGATTGTGTAGAATTCAGAGTGAAGTCGTAGATAATAGAGGGAATTCCACACTGCCTCCGAAATGCCAGTGTGTGAAATCCCCAAAACGATTTCGCCAACATAAAATCGCAGGACGTGCCTCACATACTTCAGCAGCGCGTTATGCGAGCACATCAGCCAGCGGCGCCTTGCCTGCAGCGGCAGCACATACGCCGCTCGCTTGGCTATGGCTGTGACTCTGGGAGTCTGTGTGACTGGGCGTGTGCGTATGAGTGCTGTGTCAAGCACCGCTGAGAAACGCGACCTGTCATTGTAATACGCTCCAACCCCGACAGTTTTATTAAAATATTTTCGGATCTCGCATCCATCGCAGCGGTTCGTGTGGCGCTCCGCCTCATTTTTCATCTTTGTTTTCGTTTTCTTCTTCGGATTTGGTTTTGCCGATTTTTCCTCTGCGCCGTTCAACGGTTCCGTGTTGTTTGTTTTTGCGGACAAAACGGTTGCAAAGTGCCCCTTTGAGCGCATTTTCACCTATTTACGATGTCGCAGCAGATGCCGCTGCCGCTGCCGTTGCGAATGACAACTCTGCGCATTCAGCAGTCAGCACAATGAAATTTTAATAAGCGCCCGTGCCACAAAGGGATAAGTCGCATATTTGCTGACTGTCGACCTGATAAAGTACGCAGCGGGATGCGGGATGTGCGATTGCGGCAGGTGTGCGCGAGCAATTCCTCAGCGCATCCAGTTCGAGCACAACGGTGCGTATACGCAATCACATGCCCATTTATAATTTGATTTTTTACTTCATGTTCTGTCAACACAAACGCTTCCGCAACTGACAACTTCTGTGCATGTTGACTGACGGCTCCGTTTAAAATTTCAATGGGGGCATCAGTTCCCAGCAGACAGCAGGCTCAACAAGGAACTCGACGAGGACTCACTGCGTCAGTAAATTGAATTCGTTTAACCTTTTCATGCTTTGTTGTCCGTGCCCACCCACCTGCGCAAATACTTTCGGCAGTTTTATGGCTTTTTTCAGTTCATAACTCCGCTGTCCTCCTCCTCCTACAGCTGCCATCAGCACTAGGGTACTCGCTCACCCACATAGAGCTTGTGTGGCATAAATTCCGCCAAATAATCCCCAACTCTGCTCAGCTCTATTTTTTATTTACCAAGAACACACCACATGTCGCAAGCCAAGCCGCAGCACAATTACAGCACATTTAAATGCCGGGCACTCAGCTGCAGCGCTCATAGAGATGCAGCCAGGTGGAGGGTTTATGCGGAGTCACTTCCGAGTACACGCTCCGAGCGTTTTTAATGGCAAAAATAAGCTCAGGATTAAACGCATTGCAGAGAAAGGCAGAGCCATTCAATTGAAAATAGTCCTTAATTACGAGCCAGCTGGCGCGTCTATTCGAGAGTCCGGAAAGTTTGCAAGTACATAAAGAAAAAGCAATGGTGAACTAAGCCGCATCAGAGAACAGGGATTTGTGGGCCGAAACGTGTTGGAGTGAATGGTTATCTTTGGTGAAGTCAGGCAATTGATGATGCGATCTCCCGAAGGTCTCTTATGTAAGTAGCGGCTCCGATCAAATATCTGCGGAAATTGTGGAGCCACTTTTCAAACCTACTGTGTAAGAATGTTGTTATTGAACACCGAAAGAATGTCCTTGCTAAATATCAGAATACCCCCAAAAATGCGAGGAAGGACTTTTTTGTAAAGAATATTTTATTTCCCGAAAGCAGAACCTAAAACAATTTACAGTTTGAAAGTGAATCAAAGGTCGGAAGCACTTTTTTGTAAAGAATATTGTATTTCCCGAAAGCAGAACCTAAAAAATCTCCAGCTTGAAAGTGAGTAGAAGGTCCTGTCAGCCAGCACTCATTTGTAAAGTTTAATATGAGGATTCACTTATAAGAATAAATTGATAATAAAAATATATTAAAAACTTCCTTCGTAGCGATGAAGGTAAATTTTGGTCTTAAGCGCAGCCAGTTCGGATTTGCTTCCAAATAATTTTTTTTTAACTGAAGGTTCTGAAACGGAAAGAAAAGAAGCTGAATTTCTAATCAGGACACAACTCGAACTATGGTTGGAGTTTTCAAATCAATCCTAGTAACGAAACTTGCAGTATTCTCTTGGAACTTTCACCAATCTCGAGTAACCTGGACTATATCCTGACAATTATACTCTTCCAAATGGAGAAAAAAGTTTCAGTTCGTCTGAAGAGGCCTGTATATTTACCCATACCAAAGGACCGAGATATTTACCTATACATCTGCCAGATGGAAGGAGATATGGGGAATGGTTTTAGTGTTATTCAGACCACTTCAGTTCAGGCTGAAGTTAACTTCTTGAGATAACATACTCCAGCAACCACTGTTGCTAGTTTCCTTAACTTTTTGAATGAAATCGATCAAATTGCTGGGCTCCTTCAATTAGGAGCCTTTGTAGGGTTGAGCACAGGATAATGCCTCTGACAATCTCTTATGAACTCTTGCAGCGAAAGTAGGACTTATAAAGTAAATTCTGCTGAAGTTCTGGTTAATATACGTCGAGGAGCAGGAAGAATGATTTTACATTTTAGCCGCGATTCAGTGGAAAAATTTCAACCCTTCTCTGTGTCGGTTTGCATAGTTCCTCTGAAGGCTACCTCCTCAGTCCTACTCTAAAAAAAGCCACAGACCTGGTGCTGACACATTGAACTTTTCTGGTTCTAAGAACACTTCATTCGAGGCTGTCTTTCTAACCTTCCCTAGCCAAGAAGCAAGCCCTTGGTGAGGGCAAAACTTGTATGGGACTGTATTGGGTTTGCTGAATTCCCTAGGCAGTATGAACAAGTTATCTTTAAAGTGGGTACCAGACCACAGAGTAGTAGAGAGAAATGAGAAGTCTGATAGCTTAGCTAGAAAGGCTGCGGCCTCTCCTTTCAACGGCCCTGAACCCTTCTGTAGACTATCATCCAATATTATTGGATGTCTGCTGAAGAAGTGTACAGATGCAAAAAGAAGTCAAACCTGTAAAACTCTTCCAGGATTAAGACAGTTTTCTGGGTGATTTTAATCCTAAAAGAGCTAAGGAGTTAATAAATATGCCACGGAGTAAATTAGGAATCATCACAGGCATTTTAAGCGAACACTGTAGACTCCCCATAGTCATATGAATAAGTTGGGTCTATATTCAGATGCCATCTCTAGATTCTATGAAGAAGGTTAGGTTAGGTTATCGTGGTAGCCGGTCTACAGATCAACTAACTCAGACCACTATGGGTCCGGACACTGTAGACTCAACTATGAAGAAGATGGGGGTCTATTTTGAGATGTCATCTGTAGATTCTGTGGAGAAAGTGACGAAACCTTACTGCACCTGATCACAGACTGCGGACCATTGACACACAAAAGACTCGGGTGTTTTGGAGAATATATCTTAGATATGAGCAAGATTCCTCATCTTGATTCCTCCAAAATGTATGAATTCCCGTCGAAAATTAACCTGACAGCAGATCTTTAGATGAGACTATCCTCATTTTTCAAATCAATAGGGGCATCACAATAGATGTTTCAGGTCACGGTGCATAACACCCATAAATAAATCTAATCTAACCCAGAAGCAGTCCGCCAGAGAACAATTTACAACGATTCCCCGCTGATGAGAACCTTTTGGACCCTTCTGCAGACATTCCTGGTTCCTACTTGGTTATTTCTTTGTTTTAAGATCTTACCAGGTAAGAAATTAAGGATTAGTTGAGAGATTATTTGCATCTGGAAGGTCGTGGGTGGCTCTGAGTACAGCAAGGATGATGCAGTTCTACGCTTCCTCGTCCCTGCGCCTCCTCGTCCCTGTGCCTCCTCGTCCCTGTGCCTCCTCGTCCCTGCGCCTCCTCGTCCCTGCGCCATCCTCGGTCAATAATTATTTTATGCACATGCATGAAATTTAAAAATTCAGTCCACACTTTATTTGCGGCCACGCAGCGGTAAGTTCCGGACGTGGGTGTGAGTGTTGGCGTCGGTGTGAGTGTTGGCCTGGGTGGGAGTGTTAGTTGGGTGGGGTTGGGTTAGATCGGGTTGTGGAATTTATAGAAATTGAGAGAGAAATTTCGCAAAAATGCTGCTCTGTGGAAAAACTGAAATTCTAATTTCGTGTATTGAATTGTTACGCGATAAAATTGTAAAAACACAGCTCGCAAAAACCAAAAAGAATGAATGGCGGCGCTTCACTTTGCTTTGTGCAACTGCAGCGGCGGCGCAGGCAGCGGCGCTGAGCTGCATTTACAAATAATTCCCTGTAAAAATAGGATGATTTCTCTGTGTGGCAGGCGCCCGCTCGTCAAGCTGGATAAGTTGGTGTATTTGCTAAGGCCGCAATCGGCGGCGGCCGTGAGTGGCGCTGACAGCACGCACACACGCTGACAGCGCTGCGTGTGTGTGTGTGTGTGTGAGAGTGCATGTGCGAATGTGCCTGGGTGGGTATTATCGCCGTCATATCAATTCGACCAAATTGCGATTTTATTTGCTTTGCTTAGCTTTGTTTGTTTTAGTGGGAGGCTGTTTTTTTTCGCCATTTGTTTGCTCAAATTTTCACTTGTTTTTATTTGTTTCTGTTTCTGTTTCTGTTGCTTTTGTCTGCTTTTATTTTATTTATTGGTAGCTACTTTGTTCGCTTTTTGCCGCTTTTGTTGTGTGAGTGGGCGTTGCACAAAGGCACAAATGCGCTTGCATTGCAACGGCCTCCCGCGCGTTCGCTCGCTGCAGCTTCCTGCAGGCCTGCCGCCTGCCAGCCTGCCTGACTAACTGCCTGACTGACTGGCACCATTGCAATGCAATTGAGTCTGGTTTTTGCACTGCTAAAGTATTTTGAGCAACATTTCCGTAGCAGGGTTGCAAAAAGCACTGCAAATTGATATCGATACGCCATGTTTGTACTGTTCCTTTATTGAAATTCAGTTTTTCGAAACAAATTAGAAAGCTACTCACACTAAGCTGCAGCTTAGTAGGTTGGGATGTTTTTTTACTGTCACAATTGTGGCAGTTGCGGGACTCAGTTTGCTGTGATGAAGCTCCTTCTTGAAAATAATTGAATGATGGAAGAGTTAATGAAGTCCCAAAACATTGGAAATAATAGGATGCCTGCAGCCATTTACTTGCGCATCACGAGCGATGTAGCTTAGAACTGAATTTTCAGTGAAGATTTTCGCAACCGTTCCAATCAAGCAGAACAGACACTTCCTTACACTTGTGAGGATGAAATCTGGGTTGTTCAAAATATAAAATAAATCAAAGTAGGCGAGTCGGATTTTGATTCATTTGTTTCTTCGTTTTGTATGAAACCAAACCTCAATCACGTTAAACTTTCAGTGGGTTAAATAGTGATTGAGAGTCTTTCAGAGGGTGGAGTAACAAGCATTCAAAGTAGCAACAACAAATCGAAACATCAAGCAGAGAACAAAGCGAAGAGCAATAGCCGTTGAAATCTTAATAAGGACAACGAAATAGAATCAACCAAGTCCACCGCAGTCAAGGACACAAAATCTCACTCCAGAATCTCACACAGGGGTCTCAGCCTGAGGAATATCCCTCAAGAGTCTCACAGAGGGGTCTCAGCATGAGAAGTCTCGCCCGACTCACACAGGAGTCTCAACCTTAAATAGTCTCACTGGGACACGCTCCCTCCACGGCAAGATTGACTTATTGTCAAAATAACAATAAAGGAAACAATAAAGGGCCAAAATTATAAACTCTGAGAAATATTTCTGTTGACGAACCCTGGACACAGCTGAGCTTTACCCCGGCTCTGAAAAGTTCGTTACACACTTTCACAAAGTCCTTTTGTCTTAATCCTCGTAAGAGCCTTTGCACTAAAGGGAAACAGTTTATTTGGGAACTATGCGGGTGTTTAGTTTATAAAATTCCTCACAAAAATCTCTGGGAAAGTGCCAAACATGAAAGTTTCCGGATTGGAGGGGATCACTTTTATATCTGAACCAGTAAGGAGACTAAAAAGGATAAGGCCGAGGTGAAACTTTGCCAGGCTTGCAGAGAGAAAGATGAGACGTTGGACCACTTTTTCTGCTTTCACTAAAATGAGATTCGGGGTATTTGGCACTGACCCGATCCTAAGTAGGGCAAACTTTAGCTACTTAGGGACACAGGATATACTGAGGTGTGTTCACAAGTCAATCAGATACAAATTAAAATAAAATTCGAACCTCAAATACAGTTCAATGGATATCTCGTGGTCTAAATGCTATATTAGACTTGATGTTCGGACTGAAAAAGAGAACGGTGAACTCCTGTTGCACCGACAAAGGAATACTCCAACCTTAAAATCACTTTCCCATAGAAATGCAGTGGACCTGCGAAGTAAACCTTGTATTCTTTTCGATACATTTAACTTAATATTCAGCCTGCCTCCTTAGGTAGGTTGGGCAGCCGCATCACCAATAAACCAGTGATGCCAATTAGACCAGCAGTTGGGTCCGTTGTGAGCCGCGGATGCGAGGCATGGCTACGCTTCCCCCTCCAGATTGAGCCTTCCTCCTTATATAAACATTTTTTAGATTGCAGAGTTCTACGGTAAGGTAGGTGTGGCATCTGATATATAACCCCCGCACATAACAAAAAGTGTGATGTTCCAATTATGTGCCACTATAGCAAAATTTGTTGACAAGCTCTCCTTTGTACTTCATGTGGGAAACTATTACTGAGTTGTCCACCGCAATCAAGAACCTTCTTCTACCAATGCTCCACACTTGCCACTAATCTGAGCTTAGTCTTATACGTGTCACTTTGTCTGTATAGTTTCAGTTGCCAGCAACCCTTCACTCAGCCAGTCTTCCACACTTGCCATTTCATCGGCCAATCCCGTGGATTTCTGCGTCGCTCTCAATCGGAGGAAACTATTTAAATTATCTTTTATGCATGCAATTAGCTTAAAATGCTCCGTGCCTTTGTTCCGTTGCTGTTTCGCAGCATATTTGCCAATTTCTTTCCGCACTTGCTCTTACATTTAATTAACTCCAATTCAGCTTGATTGCTGGCACTGGTGCTGCTACCAATCGACCAACCGAGGGAGGGTTGCTGCATTGGTAATGTGGGCCCCGATTACCGCACTCCTCTAATTTGAACAATGATGCACAATGACAATATTAACAGTCAGTCTGCGCAGTATTTACCACAATCTCAACAATTGCTGCAGCGTAAACAGTTACGACACCGACGACAACGATGATGACGACGAGTCGAAGGACAATGCTGAGCGTGCAGATGGGGACGAGCACGACAAATATGGCTAAATTCCGGGCGCCTCCATACACTGAAGCGTCGTGGCTGCAGCTCCTTTTTGCGTCTTTTTCCTCGTAATACGTTTTGTTGTTATTGTCATTGTTGTTGTTGTTGTTGTTGTTGTTGTTGCCATTTACCGTTTGTTGTTCACACTTGTTATTGTTATTTTACCTGTTCCTCATTTTTTGTGCTTCCCTTTTTTGCCTTCGCTTTTTTGCTCGAGTTTTTTCTGCCGTGCTGCCACATCCTTTTAATCAGTCCAAAGCAAAAGTAACAAAGCAGAAATAAACTCCGAAACACGAAACACAAAATACGGGAGGAAAAAGTAGAACAGCACTTTAGGGCGCTCAACACAATTGCTGCTTGATGCTCCGTGCTCCGTGCTCCGTGCTCCGTGCTCGGTGCTCGGTGCTCGGTACTGGGTGCTGCCGCAGCTGCATGGATGATGGCATGCCACTGCAATTGTGTCCAAGTGGCACACACACACAATGCGGTTCTACACGTGGCATGGCAGCTCAGCCACCGTCCCCAACCTCACCACCGGAGTAAGCGCCCGCCCCGTTTGATTCCATAAGTATCTTCATAGCTTCATTGCAGTCAAGCAGCCGAAGTGGCAATGGGAGTGAGTGTGGGTGTGAGTGTGGCAGTGGATGTGGGTGTGGCTGTGGCTGTGGCTGTGGAGGGACAGCTTGGCTACGGAATTTTAATTCGCCTCTTTGACATTTCGTTTTTTGCTGCTTTAAAAGGTAAATAAGCTTTTTAATCTAATTGCTTAGGCACCAAAGGGCAGCCCTCGAAATGCAGGACGGAGGCTCGATTGTTTTTGTTCTGCTCGCTTCGGCCGCATTAATGCAAATGGAGCTGCCCAGTGTTCTCGAAAGCGCTCCACAATTGCTCAACAATTCGTGCAATCTACGAAAGTGCCACTCGATTTTTCATTTCCGTGTGTGACGTGCGTGGAATTTGAACGCTCAGTTCAAATCCTGCCGCCCTTTTTGTGCCATGGCGGCACTTCACGCTCCGTTCGCCAGCAGCTGCTCCCACACTTCAAACAACAACAACAACAACAGCGAAGACGAGAACAATAAACAGAACAACAGCATTGACGGGTGTAGTGAAAATTGAATTTTCATGTTTTATAAACTAAACAACGCCGGAGTGAGTCAATCCCAATGCGAGCGATTGGAAACCTATTTCCCAAACAAATGCGAAAAGGACGACAGTTCACAGGACGACGTCCGCAATCCATGGAAAGGCTATCACAGCAGAAACTACTGAAAGAGAAGTGCCAACTGCAACGAGCATAAACACGCTTCCTAAGCCTTTCGCCCGCTTCAAGCCCAGCAAAGGGGGTGTGTGTGGTAATGTTGGCAGGTTGGGTGGTGTGGTATTGGTGAGCTTTGCACTTTCAGTTTCCATGAGTTGCGGAAATCTTCTGGCCAGCGAGGAAGACACGTCCAAGCAATTGCTGTCAATGCGACAGGCATGCACGCGCGGCGGTGGACCGCTCGGCTCGGAGCCACACAAACAACAGCAACACTTTTAATTAGCACGCACTGCAATGATACGAGGAGCTGTGTACACACGGCAGTGGGCACACTGACGGGCGCTTCAGGGGCCGCCGCAATTGCAACTCAACCCGAGTGCGAGTCTGCTCTTAAGTTCATTAAAAATCACAAGGCGTTTCATATTTCTGAGGACATGCTGGGCACGTGATGAGCGTGCACAATGCTGATGGATAGTCCGGCGGAGCGGCTTGGTCGGCTTGGGGTCGATTGCGGCCGCAAAAGTTCGGCAAAGTTTGCTTCCCAGCCAGTGCAGCTGACGCCTTGTCACATGCGGCCCAGTCAAATGCCACGCGAAGATGTGCTCGCTGGTCAGCAGTGATGGCAGCAGCCGTCACAGCAACATCAACAGCAACAACAGCAACAACAACAACAACAACGACAACAAATCTGCCAAAGACACCACGAACAAAGTAGCAACAGCAAAAGTAATAAAACTCACGCAAGTGTTTTGTTTGGCGTACGTGCCGCGAACGCAGTTGATGAGCTGGCAGCAGGCTGGGAGGTGGCGAGGTGCTCGCCTGCCACTTGGCCCCGTTCGCTTGGCCCGTCCCCCTCCACCTGTCACAGGGGCAACAATTTAATTTTGCTGCGGCTCTATTCAGAACCGCTCGACTACAAAATTAGCGGTTAAGGTCCCCAACCCCACCGCCAGTCACAGCACCAGTCTCAGCGCATTTCTCCTCATATCAGAGTGACTGTTTGTCCCATTCAAATTCAAATTTCTACCACTACATTTGCATGTGTGTGTGTGTGTGTGTGTGTGTGGGGCTCTCAAAAAACATTTAGTGCGACCCATTGCGATGTTTTTTTATCACTCGTAACAAAATTTTATAAATTTGTGAATGGTTTCCTTTGCGTGCGAGTATGTCCGTCTATGCATGTGTTTGTGTGGGTGTGTTTGTGTGGCATGTGGCAGTGCGGGTGTGTGCCGTCTGCAGCCCAAGTGCTTGTGCGTTTGTTTATTGTTGCTGCTGCTGTTGCTGTCGCTGTTGTTTATTTATTTATTTATCCGTTTGTTTGCAATTTTATGTGTATGAAAGGATTTTGTGAGCTTAGCTAACACAAAAGGAACCCACGAGATACTTATGTGCGCTTTGGGGTTTCCGGTCGTTGGGATCACATACCAACGCACAGACCTACTCCTGCCGCAGCCAACTCTGCTCTGCTGCCGCTGCTTCAATTCAAATAACAGACCTAAATTTTGTAAACTTTCGAGCACACAAATATTAACAACAACAACAACAACCCGCCCGGCTGGGGGCGTGTGTGTGAATTCACATGTTTGTCTGCCGGTGTGAGTGAGTGTTTGCATGTGTGGCAGGGACGTGTGTGAATTGTACTCGTATTTATCTGTTACCATCGCACAATATCCTAATTCCAGCGCCATATGCGAGCGTGTGTGTGTGTGGGCGTGTGTGCGTGTGTGAGTTTGTCCGTTAGTGTTGGTGTTTGTTTAGTGCGTTTGCAGTAAGCTGCGTGCGGACTTCACTTGTCCGGTCGGAATTTCGCTTTTACCCCGCTGCTCGGCTCCGATTTCGGGTTCGGGTTCGGTTCAGCAATTCAGCACAATTCTACAAATTTCCAAATCAAAGGTTAAACGCGCGCTTTGGGAACAGGCGAGGCTCAGGCGGCGTTCAGATTTGCTTATTTATGTGTTTATTCCTGAAACGGTTAAACCCGTTTCGCAAATTGCCGACCGCCGACTGCCGCCTGCCCCTGCGGTGGATTTTATTGATGTAAGTATGGAATTTATGGCGCCTTCATTTGGATCCTGCAGCGATACAATTGGGAAGTGCAAAAATTATTGTTTGATGATTGCTAGAGGATTGCTTCACTTCGCTGGGTTGGTGCTTCCACTTGTCACCCGCAGATTAAGGAATATGGTACTTAAGGTAGCATCTGATTAAACCAAAAATGGGGTTAAGCTGCTTCCAGTAATCGGTTTCTGAACACCCCTGACGAAATACTCTATTTGTGATTTATGACCGGAGAATGTTTAAATGCAGTTTAAAGGCGATTAGTGACTAAGGAGGGATGATTACTGGCAAATCATTAGTAAAAGCTCATTGACAAGAAGTCATAAATAGCTGCTTATAAACCACAGGCCACATATGATGGTTCTGGAGGAGGAGTGAAGTGAAAGAACGAAATGACATCAAAGATGATCGAAACGACAATTTAAATAGATTAGTGTGCCAAGTTATATGATCGACTAGCGACACTTTCGGAATCTGCGCCTTGGTTCGGCTGTGTAACAGGAGCCCTTGTAAAGTAGCGCTTGTGAAGGAGCTTTTGTGAAGCAGCACTTGTGAAGGAGCTCTTGTGAAGCAGCACTTGTAAAGTAGCACATTTGCAGCAGGAGGAGAGAAAGCTTCAAATGTATTACTCGCATATATAGGTTGGGTTAGGTTAACGTGGCAACCGGTCTAAGGACCAGCTCATTCAGACCACCATGGGTCACTTGTGATACCACCGCGTAACAACGCACCTCCGATTCACTCATCGAACCAGTTCGCATATATAAGATGGTATATTTTCCAGTCAGAGGGTCGCAGTTTTAAATCCCACCCCGTGGTTGGTGTCAAACTTACTTCTCAAAATGTTTGTCTCTTCGAGTCGAAGGCCTCAGCAGCCACTGATTCCTCCAACACCTTGCACTCATAATTAATTATAGTATAAGATATAATAAGAATAATAGTAATATTTTCCACAAACTGTACAATTGAAACGAGCAGCTGAGTTGTGATCTTACTCGGGCAGCTTCAGGCGCCAGGGGCACAACTCAACGTGGTAGTAGCGTAGTTGCCCAGTATATACTCATACTGATATTATGCCGAAACTCGCATGAGAGCTACTTTCTTGGACTCAGCAGCCTCTCCAAGTCGTTCTAAGGCTGCTCTCAAGATCTTTACTTTATTGTGGTTTGCTGCAAGGATTCACAGAGTTCATAGCAAAGTGTCTGTTTTGGCAGCCTCTGTAGATGTAACCGTTCTCAATAGATCGGAAGCAAAGAGGTTGGTTTTTATACGTGATCCAAGAAGATACTGAAAGGACTCTGAGGAATACATCACTACAGTCAAACGAGGCTGTCAGAACAGTGTCCTATAAAATATCTGTCAGCAATTTGCTCAGAGCCATTTCTGTACCTTCTTGGATCACGTATAAAAACCAACCTCGTTGTTGTTACAAACCTATTTGCTTCCGATCTATTGAGAACGGTTACATCTACAGATTACCTTGGTGGATGGACGACCTCAATATTAGCAGAGCAATGACGTAGGGCCTTCTGACAATTCAACGTTCTTTTACTACGTGCACATCTTCAGTTCCTTTGAAATCCGCTGAAATTAGTGAGTTGACAGTTGAGTAGTCTGAGCCCCTTGTAAGTCTGTGATTAAGGCACGGCAGATGAGTACAACTTTCTGTCCGCGACCTTATAAACTCCTCCTCATCTCTTGCTTATATTTCCTTTCTTCAGAGCAATTTTCAAAATGAAGACGGCCCGAGCTTCTCCAGAATATGCGCACGTAGATTGTCCCGCAGCATCAGCATCAGCAACGGCATCATCATCATCATCATCAGCATCAGGAACGGCAACGGCGGCGGCATCATCACTCGAAAAACCTTTTAAATTCGCTTTGTCGCAGGATGGAGGCGGATGTGTCATGCTTTATTTGTCGACAATAAAGGTTGCTTCACTTTTGACTGGCAATACAACATCTTCACTGGGTTCCGCCAGCTCATCCTCCGGCACCGCCGCCACTATCCGCGTACGTGCGTGTGTGAGCGACAAAAAGGCCGCTTGCTGCCGGTCGCATTTCGTATTCAAAACACATTCCTCAAATATTGATTTTGAAAATTTGTTTAAAATACACACAACAGCGGCAAACAGGCAAATTCGAGCTGATAAAGCGAGCGTCGTTGTCACCTCTCCCGACCGAGCTCGGTTGGCGCAGACCAACCGCACTGGCGCAATTGTGGGCATGTTGCACGAGGCACGCCTACGCCACAAGCAGCGATGCGTCCTCGGTGAGTGTGTGTGTGTGTGTGTGTGTGTGTGCGGGAGTGGCAAACGCTGCATTTGTATGCATGGCGGCGCCACTCGAGCTGCGAGTGTTATTGCACAGGTCAGAGCGCTCAGCGCCAGCTCACAGCCACGGCGTCATGCCGCACGCGCCCTACGTGACCTAATGCCGTGCAGCGAGCATATTGAATCACTTGCGGCTGCTGCAGCAATTCGCAAATTTCACGGATTTTCGATTCCGTTTGGCTTCAATTGCAGTGTGGAACTCTTTCCCGCTGCCTTCGTGATTAATTTCCCTTTAGTACTCGCAACTTTGGCTGAAGTAGCGCTACGCATCGATTTCTCATTAGAGCGTCCTCGCTGCCATTTTTTGCAGTGTCGCGCGGCATAATTAAAATTGATAACAACGCCGGAATTCGCTCATAATCAGCACTGCTGGCACGAAGTTTATGAACTGCCTCACAGGCGGGCATGATTAATTACAATTTGATATTCTGCAGAGGGTCGTCCCTGGTTCCAACCACCCCCGCAACGAATGTACAGTGATTCGATGATTCAATACTTCAATGCTTCAACGCTTCAGTGATCCACCCCGGCCCGTCCCGTCGCTCACAAAGGACTCCTTCCAGTCGCTGCTGTCACTGCGCTCATTATCGCTAGGAATTCGGCACTTTTTGCCAATTGAAAACTCGCATTGAACTCGCCCGCTCCTTCGAACTCAAGTGAGCCTTAATTAATTTCGAAGTTCCTGAGCTCCTTCAGCGCTCCTCCCAGGGCGGCCCATTGAAGCGGCGGAAGCAGCGCTGATGTCATTTATCATTTAACACTGCTCGCAGTAAATACGAGTACCAAGGCAACAAAATGACTGCTGCAAAAACAAACACAACAACAAAAGCAACAGCAATGCAACACCATTTGCATATCCTTTGAAAATGTGGCAGCGGCACTTTTTTCCTGCTCGGCGCCAACGCCCGCAAAGGTAAAGAAAACAGTTTCCTTTACTTTGAGACTGCTCAATGAATTGCAACTTAATTAGCTGCACAAACACACCCACGCTCCACTCGCCCTCATGCACAACACATGCCAACATCCTTTAAGTAACGCTGAGGTTGACTGCAGAACAGAGCCATTGTGGCTGGCATGTGGGGGGCGTGGGGTGGTGGGGTTCGTCTTACGTCAACAAAGGCAAATGCCATGTTGACTGATACGAGCGAGCGGGATAGATGAAAAAAGTTTTTCGATTAAACTTCATAATTACATTGCAGTGCGACACACACACAGAAACACATCCTCACACACACACGCACATCCTCACACACACACACACACAAACACACACTCTCACGCACATTCCCAATTACACTTCAACTTCCTCGCTCTACGCACTCACCCACTTGCATAATTCGCTCGCTGTCATACACAAACTCGCACTTAGTCCTGGTGGAGCTATCCTGGCTCCACTCCACGCTTGAACTGCACGTGCACACCTCTAAACTGCGATTAGAAAACTATTTTTAATTGGAAATCTCGGGCTTTAGGCGAGAAAGATGCATGCCCACCCACCAATAAATGGAGCAGCACTCACTCATTGAGTCACACAGTCGCAGCTCTGCTTCACGCCGGGGCTCTGTGATGCCCAGTAGGAAATGGCAGTAAAGAGAGATTGTAACAAACTGGTGCCACATAGAACTGCGATTCTAGAAGCGTCAAGGATGATTCCAAACGGGTATCAGTGAAGAGAGATTGTAACAAACTGGTGCCACATTGCAAATAGAACTGCGATTCTAGAAGCGTCAAGGACGAGTCCGAACGGGTTCAGCACAGAGTTAGAGCAGAATATCTAATTTGACTCGCAGGTAGAAGGGAGTACTCAGCAGAGAACACAGAGAAAAGAAAGTCTTTTTCGCTGCCAGCATCCGTAGCGGACACACCACGATTTTGAGTGGATTCATCACGATTCTGAGTGGATTCACCACGATTTTCAGTGGATTCGTGTACAACGTCCGTCTGCTTTATTTTCCTGCTTTGCCGTTTGACGTTTAAGTTTCCTTTCTCTGTGTTCTCTGGTACACAGTGTTTGCGGTCTCACAGATTGCACCTGATTAGGCTTGAAGCTACACGTACTCCTGTTGTTTAAACTGTCAGGATTGCCTCAACACAGCATTAACAAGGACGATTGGTTACCCTCTCATTGAGTGCTATGTTTCTGTATTTAGCTCGAGCTGCTCCACACTTTGTCGTGGATTCTCTACTTCTATTACATACGAGTACATGAATGCCAGTTCAAATAAGACCCTCGTGTGACAAAGTAACCCTCGATTACTCACAGGCACGATTGAGTTGTTGTCTTTGGAGTCATGTTGCCATCAGAAGAGCCACTCCCCAATTTAGTGCTACACCTCCAACAACAATTCACGAAATTCATTTTAAGCATTACTTCGGAAATGTGGAAGAATTTCCACCCATTGTGACTATCCAACAGATTACTCATCAGACGAACTCGCATCAACAGAGGAGTTTGCTAAAGACTTTCATCACCGATTTGCGGCTATTTATTAGTACAGAGTGAAGTCATCACTGAATGCATGTTACCATTTCCTACTCGGTTGCGCCATGCTACCAGCAGAGTCGTGTACTTGTATCCCCAATCGACTGTTTGCGTGTTCGTGGGCCTGTGTGCACAGTTGAAGGATAAAGGATAAGGAGATACTTTTGCACAAAGCAGCATTTTCTTAGACAACCGAATGAAGAGACACTGACACCGATACCGATACCGACACAGTGCACCACCAGCAACAGTGCACAGACAGATAGACGCAGACTGGTCTTGTTTTTGTTGCAGCTGCTGATGAAGACGAATACTGGATTCCTCCTGCAGTCGTCCCGGCTCTGCTCAGCCCTGCGAGCGTCACTCACAACTGAAATGTGCAGAGTTGAAACAAATGAAAACTTTAGTCATGTCTGACTGCCTGCCTGCCTCCTTGCCTGCCTACCATGCCCGGGCGCCCCTCAACCATCAGATCATCTTTGTGACTGTAGCCGTCTGCCAGGCTGCTAGGCTGCCAATACGCCGGCAAGTTTGCGAGCTCCTTCATTTGACAAGGGAGCAGCGAGGAGCAGCAGCAGCAGCTGCTTAGCTGCTTTCAAATGAAGTAGCTGAATTTGCATAAACGCTATTTGAATAGTAAAATGCATTGTGAAATATGCAGATCTATTTGTTTTGTGCGCTCTCACCCCTCCGCGCTCCGCCAGTGATTGCAGCACGTTGAGCCGAGTCGCATCGAACATAACTACAGCCAGTTAAGCTGAGCTGAACTGAACTGAGCCGAGCTGAGCGGAGCGGAGGTGTTCTGTGCAGCTATGCTCTGTGATTGCTGTGGGCGGACAGGTGGACAGTTGGACAGTTGGATAGGCGGACAGGCGGACAGGCGGTTGGGAGTACAGGAGCACGCTGGAGCCTTCGATCAACTGGCTGGCTGTGCAAGGCAAAGGTCGTTGTTTACGATTTGTCTGACTCTTCCTAAGCCATTCGCAGCCAGGCTGCACATGGCAGCGTGTCTGCGGCGTGTGCTGTGGCAACATTTTCATTTCCGCTGGGCCAAGATTGATTTGCAGCTTGTGACGTGCTCAAGTGGCGGCAAGTGCCAGCAGCTTGCTGAGCTCTCAGTTAATGGCATTTTAAATTGAAGAGCTCAGTTGCTCGGGTGAAGAAGGACTGAAGTGATAAATAACCCAGCCGAATAATACCAACACCGAAGCAGGTGTCATGCGCTTGCCAGCCAAGTGGAAGACAGAACTGCCATGGCGCTAAAAGTGGCCAAAAGGATGCCATCTTAATCCAGTCAACTGGTGCACAAGGCATTTAGTCCGAGTTGTTAGTCGGCTCTATGCAAATATGCGAAATGGGAGCGAGCGCTAAGGGCTCGAAATTGCAGTGGCCACATTTGTGAGGCAGCTGCAAAAAACATCCTGAGCCAACACAAACGGGTGAAACTGTTGACCCACTTGCGGCCAAGCTGCTTCCCGAGAGTCGTAATTCTTCCGCACTCCCAGCTTAACATGTGCTTGTAAGCAACTACGAGAACGAACACTCTAGGGACGCACTCACTCCTTTCCGAGTGAGAGGAGCTGCTTGTGAGCGCCTTCGTTGCCGTCTCCTGCCGACGCTGTTGCTGGAGCGACTTTCAAGAAATTGTTATTTGGTTAATTATTTCGGATTAATTTTAAGACATGGTGTTTATTCATTTCGGCACAGCTTGAGCGCACAGCGTGGCGTCCTTCGCGTTGTCATCCTTGTCGCCTGCCACAGCCACTAGCACTGGCACTACCACTGCCACAGTCGCTTACTGTGGCTGGCTTTAGTTGACTTTAAGCCTTGCGTGCTCACAAATTTCGACATTGGCGACGACAGCCAAATTAAGATTTCGCATTACTGATAATTGTGTTTTTGCGCTTACCCACTACGGCAGGGGCTGCACACGCCGCTGGCTGCCAGCGCGGGGTGAGGCGGCGAACGCAACAAGGGTATTATCCCGGACTTTCCTGCTCTTAGCTGTTCAAACTTGGGCATGATAAAGTGTACCAGCATCGACCGCAAAAGGAACACAGTGAAATAAGCACAGTAGTCGTTTGTGAGGACGGGTATCGCTGTGTGTGTGTGTGTCTGTGTGTGTGTGAGCTTAGTAGTGTGAGTGAAGTTTGGACACACAAAACGAAGCATGAGCAGTAGAGTAGCCGCAGAAATAGAGCATTTCAGTACCCGACATGAATTTTAAATTCCGAATTGATTGTCTGCTCACTGCTACTCGAGCCTCCCGTGCTCTCCTGCTCTCCTGCTCTCGTCATGTGGTTGTTCCCCCGAGTTGCTGGTAGCGAATTTGTATGCGTTGGAAGTGGGTCCGCTGCATGTGCCGGTCCGATAATTTATCGCGGAGTGAAGCCCAGCTACATTTATTGTTATGATTGCATTTCGGGGCTGTTCGCTTTCTGGGTCAGCGGAAAGAGTTAGAGGCGTGCCAGCGGACCAGAGGGACATCCACCACAAACACACAAACACAACAGCGGAGTGCTTAGATGACGACTTCGCCGCTCTGTTTTAATATATGACTGACAATTTAAATTTCAGACACACACTTAAGTGCAGACAGCGGTTCCTGCCGACTCCCAGAGCTGCTGTGGCAGTGGCGGCGCCTGAGACCGTGTGTCGCCCCATTTAAAAAGCGCTTGCCGCTTGCCTCCTGCCGCCTGCCATTTTGCTTTGTGGCAACGAATTTGAACAACTGTTTTTGCAGGCTCGGCGTGCCTGCGGTCATTTGTTTAAGTGTGTTTCTGTGTCTGAGGCCGCGGCTGCGTCTGTGTACGGGGATGTGTGCCTCTGTGTTTGTATCCCTCTGTATTTGTGTGCCTCTGTGTTTGCTGGTGTGTGATTGCTTTGCTTGGCTGCAACAAGCGGCGTGGTCAATTGGCTTTTATTTTTGTGCTGGCAGCGAATTGAGCTCAAATTAAATTATTAACGGCATTTATTTGAAATGTTTCCGCTTTTGCCGCCGCCGCTGGCGCCATGGCCACCAAACTTCTTTGTGGCGGTATGTTTAAAGAAATTTTAATGCACTCCGCTCAACTGCGGAGCACTCTCTTAAAGCCGCACTCCCTCCAAGCTCGGCATTGCTGCTACGACATAACTCCGTCTAAAACATTCCTAATAAATTGATGCATTTATTGTACACGGAACTCGCTCAGTCGCTGGCAAGCAATTTCCAAAGTTTCGAAACGTGACCCACAAAGTTTCCGCAGCGCACATCAATACTGCATGAATTTGCCTGCCATGAGCAGCACCAGCCGATGAACCAGACGAAGCAGGCGGCTCTCCCAATGAGGCAGCACATTCGGACGCGTTGCGACTGACTAAATAAATGCATTGTGCCACGCTTGAACCGGGTCGGGCCGAGCCGAGCCGAGCCGGGTTGATGTCAGTCACGATTTCACACAAATTTCGATAAGAAACGAAATTCCTTGCCAGTATTTCAGGATAAATTTCCAGCAGTTGCACATGAAATTAAAGGATAAAACTAATTTTTAACAAAGCTGCTGCTAAGCACTTTATAGCAAAAGTTTCTGACTGGCGCAAAGGCTACGCACAGCACACCGAGTGTGTGCATAGCTCAGCGACTGTGCCGGAATGTGTCGGATTATCCTTCACTCTCTGACATACTTTAACCACAATTCCGCCTATACGTGCTGCTCACATCTCCCTGCGTAGTGTCTGCCAGTCAGTAAATACCCTATTTTCAGTCCTCAGCTGCTGACTACTTAGACATAATGGAATTCTCCAGAACTGTGGTGACCCAACTGTATTCAGGACATAGGAGTATAAGGCTAACAGCTACTGGAACACTTCAAACCCCGCAAACTGTTCATCTTTACTTTCCCTGATACTGAAGTTGGTGGAAAGCCAACTCCCCAGTTTCTAACGCTAACATCGTCATGCACTTCGATTAGATCGGACCTATTAAGTTCTCTTCTATGACAATGGTCGTATTGCAACTGCGTTTCTATATCCCCATCACAGAGTGTGGTTCATATAAACAAAACCTCAGCTATATTTCTTGGGAATCGTGGACCTTTAAGCAAACATTCCATAATGATATTGTAGCTCTTTGTAGTTCTCAGATGAGGTAGGTAGGTAGGTAGGAGTGGCCGCCTAGTTGGCCAAAAGCACACTTGAGCACCCCTAATTGTGACACCACTTTGTGGCGTCGTTCACTAAACTTGACTAAAAAGCTCTCTTACTTGTGATGGTAATAGTCAGCGCAAGGACAGCGCCGGGAAAGGCACGCCTACCTCATCATGTTGCAGGAAACCATTCTGATAATTTGTTGAGCCTTACTATGTCCCTAATATTAATGGATGACAGCTCTGTCAGGCTTTTAGGAAATGGGTTACCAAAGGTACGATTTCTACTTCTGCTCAAGGATGTGACATAAGAGGTGGAAACCCGTCTCGTCCTCCTCCACGGAGACACAGCCTCGACAAAATTCGTTTGAGGGTAGGCCCAGTCTTTCTGCGTGCTGTCCCAGTATGGAGTGGCCGGTCAACACCGACGCAGTTGTCGACAGTGATACGCGATCAAGTCGAAGAAGTTGATTGATTCTGTTTTTGTCCATTCTTGCTCAAGTTTGTCTAGCCTTGTGGCAGGATTCCTCGTCGACCCAGGATTTGTAGCTATCAGCCAGATATTTCCGTTTGATATCGAGCTTGTCTGTTGCCAGTGGGATGCCGATATTTACGGAGGGCTGAATTTAGTGCAGTAGCGTGCCTGCCTCGGCAAGCTTGTCCGCCTCGCAGTAGCCCAGGATTTCGCTATGTACGGGGAAACCCAGTCTAGGAGCACCCGAGAGTAACTTGAGAGCTCATTTAAAGATATTCGACATTCATGAACGATTCTTGATGTGGCCGTGGAGCCAAAAAGAGATTTAATGGCGGCTTGGCTGTCTGATAATATTAATGCGCCGATATCGCTACTCAGATGAGAATGAAAGGATAAAAATTATGATTAGAAGACCACATCATGAATGGGTTATCATCGAGCCCAGCACTAAAGAGAGGATAAACGCATTCCATGAATTTCTTCAATTACCTCATCACCCTACTGGCTCATCTAAAGGGCACTCTGTTTGTGTCTGCCAAAATTGTTTGTCTTTCCAAAACTCTTTCGACTCCTGTCCTACATTTCACCTATGGACCCTTTTCCCCCTTTTTTATGTGACTTCACTACGATTTCCGATGTAAGGCGCATAATTTCCATCAACAGTTGAGATGCTTTCTACCGGATGTTAATGGCATCCTGCTCAACCTGCAATTGTGTAAATCACACGCTTCTATTCCTCCAAACACATACAAAACATTACCTCAAGAGGCACTCCGCCGTAGATAAACAATTCCAGTTACCGACTCCACTCACATAGAGGCTTCCACAAAACTTTATATAAATATAAATAGCTGTGTCGCTGTGTCGCTGTGTCTCTGTGTGTATGTGTGTGTGTGTGTGTGTGTGTGTGTGTGTGTATGTATGTGTGTTTGTGTGTCGTGGAACAATCATAATGACAAATTTGTTGTGGCGGTGAGCTGAGCCGCTTCAAATAGCGTCGTTAAAAGGCGCTTTTAGCTCTTTTGTTTGTTGACCCAAGGTCGCGACATGATTTACTCGACAACACCTTGTCACATGCTCTGCTCTGGCACACAATAAAGAATTGGTTATTATTTGGATGCCCACTCCCGCTGCTCACCTGATGGCACATAAACCGTGCAATTACGCCGGCGTGGCAGGCAGGAAACACAGCAGCAGCGGCCCACCGCCGCATCTGCCGCAATCGCAGTGGAAATGAAGCTGGGGCGGGGGCACGCAAAAAGGCTTTTGTGCTGGCTGCTTGGCTGCCTTTGACATTTATTAGCATTAAGGCGAGCAGAGCAGAGCGGTGAACATCAGCAAGAACAACAAACTCAAGCAAACACACGCAAACACCGTAAGGACCCAAGCGACGAGCGTTGAGCGTTGGCTGCTGCAGCCGAGGAAATTCAAATTCGGTTGCCAGCGCAAAGGTTGCAGACTCCTTGCGCTGTGGCCCAATTGAAAAACAAATTTGTTTGCTTTATTTGAGGCGCGCGCAAACAGTTCCGCAGCAAGCCGAGACGCCAGGTACCCTTTCATCACTTGCCACGACGACAACGATGGCAACGGGGGGGGGACTGCGGGTGCGGAGCACTTTTCAATGATGTTGACGACGGCGGTGATGACGCTGATGATGGTGATGCTCGTGTATGGATGGGATTTTATATGCCAAAGTACGGCAACAATAACAACAATCATAATAATAATAATAACAACGGCAACAACAACAATAACAACATCAATGACAACACACAAAGTGAGTGAGTGGAGGAGCTGGGTTGCTCCTTTGCAGTGGGCTGTGCTGGCATGAGCGTTGAATGGGTGTGTGCGTGTGGCTTTGTGGAAGCGATATGGAAAACCTAAATTGCGGCTAGAACGTGGTTATCCACGCGAGTGTGGGGGTGTGCCCGGGCTGCGAAATCCAGCCAAGACGGCAGTGATGAAATCAAACGCCTTCAAATGCTCTCAATGCGCCGCAGTCAAATGCCTTGAATTGCCTTTGAAATTATGATTAATGAAGACAAAAACATATTTTGCGGCTTGAAAATCTTTTAATTAGCTGGAAACTTTGCCAAAGCTGAGGCAGGCGGTGCTGGAGACGGTGGAGATGGTGGCGAGGGTGCGGTGGAGACGGTGAATGCGGTGGAGACGGTGGAAGGGCGCCGAAAAAATGTCAACTTTCAAATTGTGTGTGGCGCTTTAATAGCTCCTTGATTAAATGTAGTCAAATGGAAACGCATAAATCAGCGCCTGACTGGTGGAAGGGGAGCCGCGTGGAGCTGAAAGTTGTAAAAGTTCGTATAAGCTGCCATGGACGGGGGCGGCATGCCATGTTGGCAGGTTGCTGCCGCTTTAAGTAGGCAGCGGGTGATTATTAACGGCATTTACGTTGTTAATCCGGGGATGACGATGGAGAAGGGAATCATGCAGAGCAACCGGGAACCTGTTTTACAGACGACTTTGCAAATTTGCTCTTTGGGAAGTTTTTTCTTATGACTCTTCTATAATGATGTGGACTTTTAGGTAAAAATTAACTTCAGCAGAGAAAAGCGGAAAGAGTTCGATAAAATCGCATCCAGAATTTGCAGACAAGTGCGGATTTCTAACGAAGTTGGAATGCTTGCATTGATAAGGGTCCCAGTCATCATTTATGGAGACTGCCACTGCGCTCTCTTCCGCACTGCATAAGGCGAGAAATTTAGGTTTGTGTGTCCAGTGACAGCGGAAGAGAAATGAAACGTCATAGTCTAAAAAATGTACCATCATTACAAGCGCTGCCTGCACCCAAGGCTGCTGCCACTGCCGCCGCCACTGCCGCTGCTGTCTAATGACAAATGATTTACCATAAAGCAGTTTTTGCCATACTTGTCAGCATGGCCAAGCCTCGTGCAGCTAATGTGGTCCACAAGTGGATTCATTAATCTCCACAACGCCCGCCAGAAACACAGGCAACGAGAAACCCAAAAGCAGACGAACAAAGAAACTGATTAACGCACAGAAGCAATCGCAGTGTTGGAGTGAGAACACCCCGGGCTCTTCGACCACTTGAATTGCGTTATTGAGCTGGGTGAGACACACAAAGCAGGAGAGCAGTGGAACAGCGGGGCAACTGCAACACAAAGAAACCTCATTTGAAGAGAATGTGCACTGAACTTCGGCGATTCACTCACATGCTAATGCCGACTGTAGAGTTTGAACAAACGGATTGCAACTCCCACAGAACTGCTCGGTCCGAAGTTTGCTCAGCAGTGTTTTGATGTGCCGCTTTGAGGAATGCGCCTGTTTCATTTAAGCAAAAATCAATTAAATTTCTCAAAGCATATCTTCACTAAGGCAGTTGATGAACCGCTCTGCCCCTTCTTTCCCACCTGCAACCTTTTAAGGTACGAGTAAATAAGAATCTATGCTTTCAGCCTTTGTTCTTCATTTTAATTCAACTGGCAGCTGCAGGCTTCCATGCAGTCCTGCTATGTGCATGTATGCCTGTTAAGCTGCTTTTGAGGCACGTTCGCCGCATGCAGCTGAGGAATACGTGGTTGCTTCTGCTCCGCACTGCTCGGTTCATAAAGCCTCATTTGCTGTATATAAACTTACGAGCTCGCATGTTTCTCAATTAATTACCGCAACTATGATCCTCCTGGCTGCTGCGGTGAGTGATTCAGAACTTAATCCGGTCCGACGTAGTCATATGTCTGCGGCTTCACTGGCGTCTGCTGGGAGCGACACGTATTTACTGCGCTCTCCAGCGCTGCTGGGTGTCATTTCAATAATTTGTGTTATCGCTTCAAAATGCCACTTGGCACATCCGAACACTCGCTTTGCTGCCACTTACATCCGACATCATTTTCTCATAACCATGGTTGTTTGGATGTGTGTAAGTATTTGTGTGTGTGAGTATTTGTGGGTGTGTGAGTTAACATGCCACTGCTTGTGTCCTGCACAGCCGAAACCGTAGCCGAATGGAAGCATTCGCAGTAGAGTTGTGTTAAATATTTTTGTTGGTTCCCATTCATTATACTAAAAGTGCTTAGCAACGGCAGGTCCGCCCCACACTCGCTGATGCTGCCACTGGCGCTCCTGCTGCTGCGTCTGAAGCCGTTGGTGCTGGTGGCGTATGAGCAACTTCAATTGGCACTGTTGTAGTTAAGGGATTAGAGTGGCATTAAGCGCAGTGTTAGCAACTTACACATTTACTCGAGCAGTTAATCGTGCACACACCCAAATCCACACACACCCATCCACGCACAAGGACACATCCACCCACACCCACATCCTCCACCAGAGCCGCAGCTCACACAGCGCCATACGTCATTTTAAAGAAATCATACTTACTCCCAAGTACGGGAAAGTGGCTGTAAACTGCTCTGTTCCAGCAGAGATAAAACACGCTGTGGATGCGGATTAAGTGACCAGAGCTGGTTGGTGGGTTCGTGCTCATGTTAGCAGCGGGATTTTTATGTCCACAAGTTCTTTGCTGAGTTGCTGAAGACTGCCAAGTTGAGGGCCGAGTGACACACACAAAGCCCAACAGCACAATGCAGTGGATATGTATGTGTGTGTGGGTGGGTGTATATCAATAAATGGCCACCATTGACCAATCCATCGACCTAACAACGTTGTGACAAATTTCAACATGACAAGGTTACTAGCTCGGCCATTAGAATTCCATCGCTCATATCGTGCTCGACATCTTTTAATCCCAAACCGAAATCGAGCACCGGCGGTCGGTGCGCCGGCAGTTCTGGGGTGCTGCGTAGCTGTGTGGCGGGTGGCTGTGAATTCAAGCGAGCAACTTGCCACTTGTATTTTCTCCTTCACTACACTCTGGGCAGGGAGTGGTGCTTCTACGTACACTGGGAAAAAGTGATGCAATATATTTCGCTTTTGTATTCGGGAGATAATCTCTTTTAATGTGCAGCAGGACACAATTCAATGCAATTCCTAGAATTAAGGAGACATCCCTACAATATTGTAATGAGCTGCTTTGCTAATAGTGCGCTCACTGGATTGCGTCAAATAACACAATGATCGTCCTTTCAAACTTTTATAGTGTCTTTACTGGAAGTAACAATAGTTTAACTTGACAGCAATTCTCTTCAGCGAGGTGCAATTTTCTTCCTCTGCTTCAGAAGTTTCAATTTATGGTTTGCCAAATGCCTTTTAAGATTGCTGCTTCCAGGTCTCAACTGATCTGCTCTGGCCGATCTATAATCGCTCATTGCTTTTCAGTATATCTTCGAAGCTGTGAGAAGATTGTCCACTACACCAAACGAGATATATTTTTATGAGAGAAAGAGACAACATCACTAGTTATTTAGCACTAATCTTATGCCAATTGGAGGAACGAGATAGCAACATCAACGCTTATCGCTTGTTCTGGGCTGTGAGAAGATTGTCCTCTACTCCAAACGAGATATATTTTTATGAGAGAAAGAGACAACATCACTAGTTATTTAGCACTAATCTTATGCCAATTGGAGGAACGAGATAGCAACATCAACGCTTATCGCTTGTTCTGGGCTGTGAGAAGATTGTCCTCTACTCCAAACGAGATATATTTGTATGAGAGAAAGAGACAACATCACTAGTTATTTAGCACTAATCTTATGCCAATTGGAGGAACGAGATAGCACCATCAACGCTTATCGCTAATTCTGGGTATTATTGGAATATATCCGATTTTTTTCCATATTTTGATTGCTTAAAGTCCAAACCGTCTTCCATCTATCGTATCTCGGCATGACGAATAAGGAACTGGCATCCGCGGTGGATGTGCATTTGGTAGAGGTTCATATTTTAGAACATATTGAATGTCACTGTCCATGGAAGAGCAACCTTGGAAAAAATGTATTCAATTTGAGAGAGTTTATATCGACAAAATTCACTTCTCGAATGTTTGTTTCTCTATTCATCTCTACGTATACTTTGTGACCAACTTTAGCCACACAACTCTGGAAGAACACAGGGGAAGGATCTGCAACTGAGTAACCACGTGCTCGTGAGGACTGCGCACACACAGACTGCGACTCAAGGGGCATAATGACAATATAATAATGTCCTCCGATAAGAGTTGAAGGATTCTCCAGTACAGCGAACTTTTAAACAGCTTGCGGAAACAAGTCTTCACATTTCCTGACTATTAAAGACTAACTGCGCCTCCAGAGACATCGAACACCCATCGACCTGCGGAAATATGTGAACGAATCAGTCCTGATGCAAACCGAAATTATTTCCACAACCGAAAATTTGGCCGAGTCACAAACTCCAAGGAAAGCATAAGTCCAAAAGCTGCCAAAAAGCAAGCGCACCCATGTTTCTCGCTGTGTACGGGAGGGACACTGCTTACAATGTTTATTGGAAATATTGTATTAATCGCCAAATGTCAAATCATTTTTCATTTGACAAAATTTATTTGACATTTAAGACAAAACAAGGACAGCCAACGAATGCCACTGCTTGGGTGTATAAGTGTGAGTGTTTCTACTCGTTTGTGTGTGTGTATGTGTGTTGGCAAACAAGCAAACACACCATTGTACAAACGAACAGCCAAGCAGCACACTTGGCGACACAATGACTGGCGCGCTGAAGGCTGCGCAACGAGCGAGCGGAGGTTGTTGGAGGTTGTCCCTATTGTTGGGAGAAGGAGCGAACTCGGACGCTTTGCTTTGCTTCCTAGCTGGCTTCCTTGAGCCCAGAGAGCGTGCGAGCGAGCGAGGAAGCGTCGTGCTTGGCTGGTCATCAATCTTCTTTAATAGTTGTTCGCACAATTGAATTATTACATATGTCAGCTGCCTGCCTGACTGCCTGCCTGACTGCCTGGCTGCCTGCCTGAAGCGCTGTGTGGGTCCGAGTGTGAGTGTGTTTGTAAGTGTATAAGTGTGTTACTTATATGCTTGGCTGCTTCGCTGTACGTCTGCGGCGGAAGTGGCGGGAGCAGCAGCAGCAGTGACATTGATATCGACATTATTGGCCAAAATTAAAACAATTTCAACAACGCAATCCCGATAAATAAAACATGTCATGTTGTTATTTTGCTCCTGCTGATGCCATCATTGTTGTTGTTAGTCCTGCCCAAATTTACGATACGAGCGACGCGTTGCATGGGGACGCGCAGCGCTGATCCCCAGCAAGTCGATTGTCGATTGTCGATGTGGAAATTGGTGTTAATAAATATAAATCAGCAATTGTAGCGCTCGGTGCGATTTATTCACTGGCTGCCACTTGGAATTGTCTCTCTCGATGGTTGCTGTTGCCGTTGTAACGGCAATTGTTGCAACACACAACTACGAGTGTGTGAATATGAATGTGGACTATCCTGTTCGCCGCTTTGCCAGCCAACAAACTTGCTCGTGTTTGCTGCAGACACTTAAACAATGAGACGAAATTTCCAGCCAGCTCCCATTATGAGAACGTCGCGTACGTTATCTGGAGCAGTCGGTGCAATGCGGAAGGTGGCAACAGCAGCAAGCAACAAAAAGTGGCTGTTTGCACGGACGCTGCTTCGTCACACAACTCGGCTTATCATCAATACCAGCATCAGAGTCGTCCACAGCCACAGCACAGCCACAGCGTCCTCGTCATCGCCGTCGTCATTGGTATCAGTATCATTATTGCTGCCGGTTGTGGCATGCAACTCAAAAGTGATTCAAAACAACAGCAACAACAAGAATGCGAACGTGGATGACAACAGTTCTGACTTCATGACATTTATTGGATAAGTTTCACACTGCAGCGAGTTCATCCGGGCGACTCACTCACTGGCCGACTAACTGACTGCCTCGCTGAAGGACTGCCTCAATGCTCGACTGCGTGACTCTTGCGTGTACTTCCTCTACGTTTGACTTAACTTCAGGTAACGAACGGAGCAGCATGGATCAACGCCATATTCTGTGATGCCTTGTTGCCGATGAGAGCTCATCTGAACTGAACAGAGCGCTGTTCTAAGCACTGTGTTCAGGTGGGTGGTGAGGAAGAGGTGAGGATAGGATATTAACAACACCGACACTGGCTCTGTAGCTGTGCCGGAGCTAGATTCCAATCGTAGTGCATTCAATATGTTCGACTTGTGTGGCATATTTGCGGGTAAATGATGTGTCTTTGTGTCTGTATGTGTGTGTGTGTGTGTGTGGGTGTGTGCCCGGGCTGATGTGTAGGGATATTGAAGTTTCGCTCCTTTGAAATATGTTTCTTTTGTATCTACGTGTGTTCATGGGAGTGAGTGCGTGTGTGTGCGTAGCAGTCGCATGACTCGCAGGCGGAGTGGTTGGTGAGTGTATGAAGAGCAATCACATTGAAGGATAGCGGGGATGTCTACTGCTGTCGTCGAAGGCTGTTCCTGGTGCCAATGCTGGTGCTGGTGCTGCTGCAGCTGTCCTTGAAAGAAATCGATTATCGAACGCCACGGGATGTCGAACGAGAAATATAAATTCCAGTGACGAAGTGTTTGGCGAGGATATTTTAGAATTTTGTTATATTTTTTGCCACACACCAACACACACACACTCAGACAGCGCACGTCTTTTTGTGTGTGTGTTCTTTTCTGTTTTCTTTTCCTTTATATTTTTTTTATATTTTTTTTTTTGTGGAATATTTGAAAATGGCATTTCGTGCGTTGGCATTGTTTTCGCCACAAGCTTCATCAGCATAAGCTGCGTCTGCGGCTGTGGTTGCCGCTCACCGAAACGCAATTACTTTCAACTCTCCGCAGTTGTCGGAATCGTCGGTTGGATTGGTGAGGGCGGCGTTTTGCACATGAAAGGAAATTGTAAGCACAGCTGCGTGAGAAAGTCTGCCTTGATCAAAGCAAATCACATTTTCCAATATAAAAGTGCGACACAGAAACCTCTGCGGCACTCTCCCTGCCCGCTGTGTCCCTCAGTTATGTGGACACAGCGGGCACAACATCACTGAGGGACACGAAGAGCCGCTCACCACTTTTCTATCTCGTCTGCGGCTTCTTGGCTGCTGCATAAGTAAAATGATGAACAAATTGACTGACTATATAGCTGCGCTGACTGTATAGCTTCGGTTCTTATGTGGTGGCGAGGACAATTCCATATTGAATTGTTCATGTAATTGGGAAAGGCACAGACAACATGCCCAGGTAACTCATTGACTGGTTTCACCTCACACTCTCTGCGGCCGCCTTGCTTCAACGAGCTTTCATTGCAAATAAGTAGGCTCGTTAATCAAAGTTCCTCGCACGCCCACTCCTTCTGCCTTGTCAACGCAATTCTTTCTTGTGTCATTATGGAAAGAACGTAAATTAACTAACAAAGCCATCCCCTCCCTCTTCCTGGCTATTGAGGCGAAGTCTTAAATCTTTTAACCAGCCTCAAAGTGAGGCCCAAGCAACGCAACAGTAACCAATTTCATTCAATATAAACGGCGCTGGCGTTTTGGGGCTGGTGCCCGCCTTGTCGCTGTTCGCCGTCAGCCGCTTTGAATGCCCACTCACGCAAATGGGCCACCCACGTGATTTGAATAATATTCCAATCGAACACTTTTTTGTTCGCTGTTGGTGGCGTGGCCACGGGTGTGAGTATCGCTTTCCCGCAAGAAATGGAGGGGCTGCTGGCCTTGTGGATGCCGAGTGATGACTGCTGAGTTGTGGTGGTGTTGAGAGGGGCGGGGGCGCGTGTTCGAGCACTAAGAATTTATACGAGTTTGAAACACTTTTCGGTCGAGAAGAGGCATTGCGGGCCTTAATGGATTTAAATATCCACTAAACAGGAAGCCAGTCAGGCAGCTCCGAGCGGGCGCACTTTATATTCATTTGGAGCTGTTAGTGCTGCCGCTGCTTCCGTCCGCGCCACCGCAGGCATATCGAATTGGCCGCAAATTGGCAATAAATTTTCATTTTGGCCCAGTACCGTGCGGAGCGCACAACTGCGGCTGTTGCTGCAACCGCCTGCGCTGCATGTGAGCCTCACTTGTTGTGCGAATGTTGCATGCAGCTTGGCAGCTTTCGAACTTAACAATTTAGTCAGACTGCAGCCGCCACACTCTCTCTCTCTCTGGTTTATTGTGGGATTACCTTTTGGAGCTTCTGTTTAATTGTCCCGATCTGCCCGTGTCAGTCGCTTCTGAGGTCGCTGCCCCCGCTCCCGGCCTGATAAGCTGGTTTCAGTCGCAAGCGGGCTTAAAGGGCATTAAAACTTTCATGCACAAAGGCACGGTTTTAATTCGTTAATGTGTGCCCGTGTATCGTGTGCGATAATCCTTTCGTCCCGTGGGGTCGGTCTGGCTGTCAATTAATAAATTGGAAAACGCTTTTGCTGCAATTTCCATCATGCGTGATCGGTATCGCTCATTCGTCAATGGAGGTTTTGTTACGTGTTTTTTCCTTGCCGTGTATCCTTTTCTCTTTTTTGGCTTCGTTGTTGGTGCTTTTGTTGTCAGTGTCAAATGCCTGCCGCCGCCCAGGCTCGCCAATAGTGATGTGAAATGTGAGAATCGCTCCGTTGGTATTCGCTCGACTTCATTACTGGGCGACTCCGCCGCTGTTTGATTGAAAGTTCCTCGTTACGAGCACACAGTTGAGGAGTGACCCACATTAACTGAATTCATTGAAGCTGTTTCGCGCTGGTTGACACATTTGTTTGCTATGCCACCAACTACTGTCAATCGAAAGGACAGGGAAAGGGTGCAAAATATCATACAAAATGCACATTGGAGCTCAGCCACTAACAACAGGCTGAAGCTTCATTCCATCTTGTCAATGTTCGATACCTTTTTAAGGAGTTTCCGGACTGAGCAGTGAAATTGTGAATCAGCCTCAGTCCATCGTCAAATGATGAGTAACGAGTACCAGCAAAAGTCACATTTAGAGAGCCCCACCCTGCTTCCACCCTGCTCCGGTGTGCGCGTTGCCTTCGCTGCTTGTGTTTATGTTTTCGCTGTGGTCGTCGCTTATCGCTGACTGCGTAGTTGAAAAGCTATTAGCACAAGTCAAACAAAATATAATAAAGGAAATCACACAAAGCAATCAGGTCCTGAGCACACGCCACGTGTATTGGCCTCCTCGGCGAGCGAACTAACCGAGCCAATAAATCAAATTTCTGACTTGGCAAATGTGCGGAGAGCAACAAATTCACGTGGAAATTACGAGTAGCAAAACATGTTATTGAATGGGCAACTTCCACTCCGCCTCTCTGCCCTTCTGCCACTCAGCTCAGTCAGGCAGGCACCTGGCGTTAGCAGCTCTGCCATTGCCGCTGCCGTTGGCAGTTGAGGCTTGAGCGCAGTTCACGCGTAAAGCCCTGCAAATTGAAAGCACTGCTCAGACGCGCGTTCAGCACCACCACCTGTAAGAGACTTTTGATTGAGAGGTGCTTAAGACGACAAATACGGCGTCACTTACTGGCACTTGGACCGCCGGAGGGGTATCATGGATGTCAGAGGCTGAGTGGCGGCGTGAGTGGGAGTGCTCTGTCAAAGTAAATCATGAAAAATAGCTGCGGCCTTGGCTGCGACTGCCGGGCTGTTAAGCTGCTGGGCCGATAAGAGCCAGTGATGGCGTCAGTATCAATCAGGGCATGGCTTACACAGGCCTCCTACACCCCTTTTGGAGCACTATATGAGCGTTTGCATAAAACACGCACTTAAAGCGCCGCTATCGTCGGAGCCGTCGATTTCGCAGAGCGCGCTCAAGGAATGTCACTGGAATTTCATTTCACTCCTCTGGCTGCATGTCAGCTCGGCAAATGGAATTTGCCGCAGGGGGCAAGAAGCGCACATTTCAAAATTCAAAACAAAGTCAAGCATCGCATTTTTTGCCGCTGTCTTTTATTGTTATTTCTGTGTTTGTTTTTGTGTTTATTTATGTTGTTGTTTTTGTTTTCGTTTTTAAATGGCGTGCAAGTTGTTGTCTTTTTGAGCGATGCCAGCACCACCCGACCCTCCCCCGCCCGCGACTGTCACAGCGGAAGCAAGGAACCCGCGCTCGCCCCACATTTTGACACTAATTTCATTTTGTCACAAGCTTTTTACGGGCATTGTTTGTGAAAACGAGCACAGAAAGCAGCAAAACCGCTCACCGCCCGCCTCAGCCACCAACTCCCACTCCCACCAGCACACAGAGTCACAAACAAATGCCAGGCAACGAGATTTTTATGCTTAGTTTTTGCATCCTTGCAGCCTTGCCCCGGCAGTGCACGCAAAAAGTGCATGCGGCAACGCAAACATAACGGGATTTGAAATGGCAGCCGGCAAAAACTGGGCAGGCAGAACATGAAAAAGGCTTATTCCGAGGAATTTATGCAAGGATTATGAAATCAACGAAATTGACTCAACTTCATCAAAGCAGCACGAAGGAGGGTGGCAAAGGCAACACTAAAAGAAAAAGGACATCATTTTAAATGTTGTCAATTGCGAAATGTGCTCGAGTGCCAACAAAGCAGGCGGACAAAAGACGCCGCAATGAAGTTATCAGCCACAACTGGCGAGAACATGCACACTCGAACAACGTAAGCGCCGTGACGGGGCCACAATGGTGGGATTGAGAAGTAACCGCATGAAAACTGGCGCTTTTGTCGGACACAGAGAAAATCCAGTTGGGCACTGCGGAGGCCAAGCTCCTGCAAGCCCATACAATCAGACAGGATATTCCTGTGGCCTAATTGAGTTGTGGAGAACGGTACTTGGTGCGGAACAACTGTCACAACAGGAACTCACGGGGAAAAGAATGCCAGGACGACAGCAACGCCATGGAAAACGGCAATTCAATTATTTCAACTGACTGCGAAAATTGCTGCGAATGAGAAACTGAATTTCAGGAGTTAAATTGCTGCCATTCGGAAACTAAGTCACGCAGGCATTAATGGGCGGAACACTTTGCGAAAATCCATTAGAGTTCAAGAGGAGTTCTGCTCTCCACGGAAGGAGAGGAGGTAAGAGTGGAAGATTGAACTTGCACTACTCAAGGAACACTGAAAGGGCTCTATTTCTTGCGGCCGCCAGAGCCGGGCATTTGCAAAGAAATTGAGCTATTTCCCTCTCGTCCGAGTCCTTACAACTTCTACAATAGGTATTGCACAGACCATGCAGTGACCTTTAAGAATCGCCATAGTAGGCTGGTGTCTCTACGCTCCCTGTTTATCAGATCCCTTGACCTAATTATATTGTACACTTGCCAGGTCGCCCGGGATGTATTGCACGTTGTAAGTGCCCTTCATCTTCTACACCCGTCAAGGAGAGACAGTGCAGATAGATGCCCCTATTGATCGCACCCAGAGAAGCAGATACTAGTTTCGCATAGGTTAGGTCGAGAGAGGCCCCTGCGCGCTAATTCATCAGCTTTCTCATTCCCATCGATCTTCCTGTGGCCTGGAACCCAGATGATGGTGATGTCAGCATGAAGACTTAGCGCTCTAGGTACATCCCTACACTGTCTGACCAACCTGGAGTTGATGGTGTTTGACTGTAGAGCCTTTATTGCAGCCTTTCTGTACACAAAAATGGCATCCTTTTTCTTATGTCCTTCTCTAATGTAATTGGGTAATTTGCTGACACTCCTCCCTGATTGCGAGTACTTCTACCTGAAAAACTGTAGCCTCAACAGGTAGGCGTGTGCAGTAATTGATGTTAGCGTGGGTTGAAAATACCCCATCGCCTACCCCCAGATCCATTTTGGACCCGCCTGTAGAAATGCGAGTATTCCGTTTCAAGTTTTCGCCTTGACCACTCTTCTCTTGAAGGAAAATATAACCGTGAAGTCCTTTTTACAGTCTAGTTGTGGTTCTATGTAGTCTGTTGTTATGTGTGTCAGTTCCCTCGGCATTGCGTAAAGCACCCTACCATGAGCATACGGTCGCTCAGCCCAGCAACCGGTCGTTTTTAACCTTAGTGCACTATTGCAGGCCAAATTTTTAATGTAAAGGTCAATGGGGAGAAGATGTAGCATTACATACTCCGAGTAAATATGCCGACCTATCAGTAGTATCCCGCAGGGATTTTTATTGGAAGAGTTTAGGCTGCACAAGCCTTTGATTAAGATGTGTAAATTGGGAGATATTCTGGCTGCAGCGGTGGATATCGATTAAGGGAACAGCCCATTATCTGTCCTTAAACAGTCCTTAAACTGGATTAATAATCCGCAATGGTCAATGGGAGGTGTTTAATTACTTGGTAGGGGATCCGTATAGGTAGGTAGGTAGGTAGGAGTGGCCGACTAGTTTGCCAAAAGCACATTTGAGCCCATGGTGATACCACGGTGTGGCGCCGTTCAAGCACTGACTAAAAAGTTCTCTTACTTGCGATGGTGCGCAAGGACATTTACTAAGTAAGACAGCGCCGGGAAGGGCACGACTCCCCCATTATGTTGCAGGAAACCATCCTGATGAACCTTGCTATGTCCCTAATATTAAAGGATAACAGCTCTGTCAGGCTTCTAAGAAATGGGGATCGGTGTAGTGAGCAACATTTTCTCACTATTGTGTGCGGCGATTCAAAGGGTTTTTTGTGAGAATTTCCATCGCTCAATAATACACAAAAAACCAACAGTTCGGAAGCTTGTCAAAAATCGAGATTTGGTGGTCATATTGGAGTCCTGTATTGACTTTTGACGCAACTAACCATGAGCGGAATTTCAGCTTCAGGAGTTTCACAATTTTCTTAAATTAAGTACAAATTTTAACTAAGAATTGTGGGAAAAACTGAATAAACCTAAAAGTATGCAACGATATTTTTCTTTATATTACTAAAAGAGACTTTGGATGAATATAATCCTGGAGAAAGGAAGGGAGTATGGAAAAACGGCTTTAATTTTTGAAGTTATTATTATTATTGTTATTACCATACCCTGCACCATAATTATTTACGTATGTAAGGGGTTGAGGGAATGAGTACTAGTAACTAAGACCTTAAACTAGAAGAGAAAATTAAGTTAATTTGATTGTCCAATTTCGTCCCAATTTGTTTGTAAAACACAAATCACTAAAAATCCAAAGAAGAGTGTGTGAAATTTCCGAGCAATCATTGAACTCCTTCAAATTTTCTTCCCTTGTTTAATGGACTTTTCCATTCCTTGCTTTAAGGAAGTTTTGTCAGCTGCAGGCTGTGTTACTGAGAGCAACTCTAGAGTGGATTGAATAAACAACCTGTCAATAAGTCTCTAATTTTTGTAGGTGGATAGTTGTGAACAAAATTAATGGGGCAATAAAGCAACCAAAAATCGAGGATAATTGACTGTGGTGTGCGGCGGTGAACAAAAAAACCGTTTTAATCTATGATTTTTAAAGCAATCTAAGTTTGGTCCAATGAAGCTGAAGTGAAGCTGAGCTACCGATAGAAAAAACAGCAGATGAGAATATCGCGGAGCTGTGGCAAAATACTGACACAAATTAATCTGAAGCAATTTCCTTTTTCTCGGAGTACTTTGCTGCCAGCGGAAGTTCACAGATGTTGTTATGAATGAGGGGAAATCTGAGAAGGGAGTATCGACAGCACTGAAAGCAATCATATCGCTCTTAATTCAAGCGAACGAAGCACCTTTGCTCCTGCTCTAACTTCATTTGAGAGTCTCCTCCAGTCAATAAAAAACCACGCCGTTGGCTCTTTAAGGTTTCTCAATTGCGTTACGAAAAGGATACGCGTTTGAAGCGCACATTTCTCGTCTAATTAATTAAGATAAAGTGCTCGGAATACCGAAAAGCCGAAAATAATGCGAACAAGTACACGCATAAATATTATCTGTACCATGCCCTGCGCTACGCCGCGCTGCTGTTCCCCCAAATCCGGCTGCCTTAAACACTTCCACACCTTTTGCCAGGACAAAATGCCAACAGTCAAGCAGCCAGCGAGCCAACCAGCCAACCAGCCAAACACTCAGGCAAGAATTTAGTAAATGGCATTTTATTTTTCGCAAAAACATTCGCCATTAACGGCATTTAACGCCGCCATTGCGATGTAGCAACTACGTGCAGCAGCCATCTTCATCCTAGGTAGCATTTAGCGCGCGCTCCGTATAGCATACAATAACAACAACTATAGGAGTAGGAGCAGCAGCAGCGGCAATAATAGCAATGGAGTGGAGAATGCTAGAAATGAAGTGTTGGAAGCAATTTAAATTTGCCAACCGCGCGCGCTTCGTTTTGTAAATTGTTAGTGACATTAAAAGGTCCTCGGAGATTCGGAGCGTTGCTGGAGCGCTGGAGTGCTGGAGCGCAATGAACGAATGAGCAGATAATGCGCGAAAACACGGAACTGAACTTAATTTTCAATTTAGCCAAAGTGTACAAAACAAGCCGAAAAATCCGGAACGAAACTAGCGGAAGGCGCGCGGACTGGGTTGCGATGCGATGCGAAGCGATGGGCTGGCATTGGTTTGGTGGGGTTGGTCTCTGTGCGCTAGCGCCGCCAACGAGGTGTTAAGCAGATAGCAGCAACACTCCCAGCAAACATTTTTACAGTTATTTACGCTGCGTATAATTTAAAGAATGTGCGAAGCGTCAACAGCAGCCGAGCCGAGGGGCTGAGCGTCCTCCCAAAGGGTAAGACAGGCAAACAATGCCGAGCCACCTTCCAGCCCAGCCCAACCAGCGGAAATGGATAAGCAATTGACGCGATTTTTCAATTTTTTTTATGAGTCTGATTCGGCATTTTAATGTAAATTTGTGGTTTCACTTGAGTACGCTCACTCGTTCCTCTGGCAGTGGTTCCGCCACTCCCCCACTCTCCCCTGTTCTCACTTGGTTTACATCATATTTCACTTAATGGCACTGAAAGGCGCAAAGCAATTTCTTCAGAAGCTGCGGCGTGGAGTGCGAGTCAATCTGGCCGCACAATTTCGCCGTTTCACATGTGCGCACAGGATAGGGAAAACGTCCTGGAGCGGTACGCCAGTCTACTCAGCTATGACTGCTGGCTGGGTAACCACTGCGAATTTAGAACAACTTTTGATTCAGGTGCGAAGCTGAGTTCATCTAAAAAACGGAGCTGCAGCAGAGCACAGACCAGCACACACACACACACACACATATATATACCCTCACAAGAGTTGCAGGCTTATCACAAATGGCTGTGTGTGTGTAAGGATAATAAACAATTGCCACACTAGTCCTGAAGTGGGCTAACGCAAACTTTGCGGAAATTCACACCGAAATGGAACGCTTTGCCTACACGCACCACTCGCAGTTGGGTGCCACTTGGGCGGAAGCGAAACTTGTGGCCACCTCCTGTGTAAACACTAATAAACATGGAAATGCTCACTCACTCCCCCTCCAACGCCAGCTCGCACCGCACCCGCCCCCGCCCGGCGTGCTCACTCACAGACGTTTTTGCCACACGTTTGTCATAAATCACGTTGGCTCCAGTGCGATTGCAGTAGCCTCCTAGACGGTAGGGGCCCGCGTAGGCAACTGGATCGGTGTCTGGGTCTGGGCCAGGGTCTGGGGCTGTGCGGGCGTACAAGTATGTGCCTGTTGTTTTAATGTCACATATGCTCGCTGGCATCGTGTCGTGTTTGCCATTTCCTACGTGCCTCTGATAATTAAGTTCAAATACGTTACGAAATATGGGAAAAGTTTAGGGCTGTTGGCTGAGTGCGGTACTCGTGCTGTGCAAGAGGCAGCTTTGCCGAGCTCTCGACTTCTACACAGTCTGCTCAGTCTGATAATTGCATTAGGCACGGGGGGAGCGAACAATGCTGGTATTTATTGTCGGAGCGCATATCAATGACTGATATGCAAATATGTAATGAAACGTGGTTGTGGGTGTGTGAGATTTATGAACAGGAGTCCTGTGTACTTGAGCCCAATTGAAACAAAGACTGCCGACAACTAGTGCACAGCTTTGCGCACCTCAGTGGCGAATTGAAACACATTTCCAGCCTTTACGCACTCACACAAATGTTTACAGTCAGAGGCACACATCCTGGCAGAGATAGCATTACAATTGCTGAGCAGGAGTCTTGGATAAGCACATCACTTAAGACCGGTTTTTCGATGTGTGGCTAAACAGGTGCAAAGGATTACTTGCAATATTTGAACACTCACTCTCCGTTCAAGCTGGAGGTAGATACTTAAGGCGAGGTGAGTACTTTGACAAGATAAAATGAGGATTCTTCGACTGAGTTCAACTGTATACAACTTAATCTCCTTGAGAAGGAGGGCGTGAACTCAACTGAAATCTCATCACTGGGAATCTCGGAAATTATAGCAGACTCTTCATAAATGAAACTAAGTCCAGGCATGAAGATAACAGAAACTTAAAGGAGCCCAAAAATGCCACAGAGCGAGGAAATGTATAGATCGAGTTTTAGCTGCATTGAGTTTTAACTAAAAATGTCCTGTTCTCTTTGAACTCACAGGGCTCTCATTGGCTTCAGAAATTTTAGTGACCTTCCTGGAATTGTCCATGAAATTTGAACAGGATTTGAAGACAAATGTGCAACCGTTTGCATTCTAAATGGAGTACTCACAGGATATTTAAGTCATATCCAAAAAATTTGAACAGGATTTGAAGACAAATGAGCAACCTTTTGCATTCCAATTGGAGTACTCACAGGATATTCAAACCATATCCAATTTCCTTCCTTTTATCCAATAAAAGAGAGGTTCAAATATTTGAGAAACTTAATAAAAGTCAAACGATTAAACTCGTTTTATGTTTTGATGGGGTTATTATGATCCTTACTGGCTTCCTTGAAGTGTTCTTTAATGCCATTTCACGGACATAAAGAATTCCAATGAATTGAAGAGATGAATTTCCTTGGAAGCGAGACCAAATTTTACACTGTTGAACTCAAAGCATCCTTTTCAATTCAGCGTAAATCTTGGCAGAAGCGTTAGTCCCGCCTTTATCTCCTATCTTAAATACAAATTTTACGAAAGGACTTAGTGGAAAAAGAAAGAAAGAACAACAGAAAGGATATAGTTGGAGAAAAGTATTATAGAGCATTAGCAGGTGGACAATATACGAGTAGTGGCAAGTCTTGAACTTCATGCTAAGTGAGTCCAACTCTCGATGCTCCCATAGCTGGGCACCATGCAGTCATAGTCTACTGAAATTTCATATCCTTTACTCTATTAGCATAAAGTTTAGCTGACACCCAGTGAAATGTGGAAAGCGTCAATCCCATTTAAGGCTTTAATCTTGCTTAAATATCCTTAAGTGAATATAGTCACAAACATGACAACGACACAGACAAATAAATTACTTGCCTAGTTCTGTTTTGTTAATGCCGCATTAATCTCCCAGTGTTATGTGGAAACACCGAGCGCCGATTACGAGGCACTCACATCACCACACACTGCGTGGAGCCACAAAAGTCATACTCAGACTGGCTGGGATACTCGCCCTCTGCCATTCCCTCTGCAGTCGGCAATGACTCATAGCAAATTGCAGTTAAATAGTTCCCACTCAACACCAGCGGCAAGAATCTTTTTATTGGCAACTTTGAAAGTTGGAAGCAAGTTTCTGACGAGTTCATATCGCAGCAGCAAAGTTGCGCCGGCGAATGGGAACGCGCCGATACCTGAGCACGAGATTGCCTTGCAACATGAATAACAATTTTATGACGCTCGCCTACGCTGCCTCCGCGGGTGCAGAACGCGCAACCTGGCAATTCTCCGCCGCCCGCTGCAGCAAAGTAACAATGACACACGTTACGCTGACTAGAATTGGCAAGTAACGCAAATAAAATTGAGTAAAATGAAATGTTTATAGTCCTTTCGCCACATAAACGAGGATTTGCTTGGTTGAAACAAGTAAATCCCTCCGGCAAAAGTATTGAAATTGCTGTCATGCCGCACGAGAGGCCAGCCAGGCAACGCTCTGGTACAAACACGCGCAGACTTGCCGGCAGACGACATTAAGTTTCTTGCCTGGCTTTGGATGGACAATAAAAATCCCTTCACAAAGGACGTTTTGCCAATAAGCAACTGAAGCGATCAACTGGATTTGCGAAAATACACTGGGCACTTTTTGGAACCTCTTCCGATGATACGATGTGACTGGATGCCGTTGTGCAGTTGGACCTGTCAACGCGAAAATTTAAAATGGAGATTGGGGGAAGCGAAGCAAGTTCACCAAGGTCAGCGAGGAAAAGTGACTGGAGGTAAATAGGTTTCAGGATATATGTAGAAATTTCCAAGTAAGAAATGTGTGTCTGGTGTTTTGGCAGTAAATGATCTTCGTACTGAGTTGCTCACTGGAATGTTCTCAGGATTATACTGGAGACTCGCAGTCTATCTCATACACAAATTTTTAGTGGGATATTCTGATGTTTCATTATAATTCAGACCAGTTTACATTGAAAATTGAAGGGTCCATGTTATTATAATCCAGCCTACATAGAGAGCTCTGGAAATATCCTACTAAAAGTAGTGAAAATTATGCAGCCACACCCCTTCAACTGTGTGGCTCAGTTATATAATGGAGCATAAGTAAAGGAGCTGCTTTTAGTGTCCTTGGACAGTGCTAAATATGAAGAAAATTATGGATCGTTCTTGGGAAAACGACAATCAATCTTAACAAAAGAATAGTGAAGAAATGGGGTTTCTATGGTAAACATGCCTCACGGTGCCCCAAAAGGTGTGTACAACATTCTTTTGTGGGGGTGGAAAACACTTCTCCATTTCTCGATATCTCGGGAGCAGTTTTGTTATAAATTAAAAAGTCTATTCACATATTTTTGGGGTCCTCGTAACACTTCTAAGGCTTACTAAGAACAAGTACGCCCAATATCATGATTAGCGTATCATTTGTATGGGATTTCTCTTAATGAAAAATTGAATTGCATATCAGGATACAGAGTTCGGAGGCGGGTAACTCTAACTTCCCTAAACCACAAACTTGTCCACCTTTCAAAATTCTCCAAAATGGACAGTGGGAAATTTCAGGTTCGCTTTCTATGTGTGGCAACTTTCTCAGATATTTCCAGCGTAAGACCAAAGGACTACAATCGGAGTTATTTCAATAAGATCACGTCCGTTCAAGAAAAGCGCAAGGGAAGCAGATTCTGAATCTGAAATAATGCCAACCAAGTCAAAGAAATTATGTAAACTCAACCTATTCAAACATCCCTTCTCAGGGATCTTAAGAAGCCCCTGTAGACTTACAGAAGATTCCACAAACTTCCGTAGCTGGATGTTAATCTCTCTCCTAAAACATCTTTCCTAAACCAGGCACTTCCAAACTGACTCCTGCTGCCAGCTGCAGAGCCCCCGGAGCGGAACAAATGTTTACAAATATTCCACTCTGGGGGGAAATTCAATTTTTGTGTGCCTCGCAATAAGTCAAAATTGCTGGATTCCTTGCCGAGTGTGACGGGATCGGCGGCGGAATAGGAGGGACCACAAGTAAATTATGTTGCACTTATGAATAAAGTAAAATGAAGAACGGAGTGAAAAGAGTATCAAAACGCACCAACCTGCTTACGTGCGGCTTTCTAATCTGTGCACGTTCCGGTACGATATTTTATGCGCGCACTGCCGCGACTCTGCTGCTCCGTTCGATGGCGATTACCACAGTTGGTATGCAGGACGTGTGCCCCACAAGTATATCAGCATTTTTACGAGCCACACAGAGGCCGTCTTCAGTGTGCCGAGGGTTCAAACGTGGCACTGGCGGTGGCAAGCAGGGATAAACGCATACGCTCACCCGGAAAAGATTCACTTATTTTGTATTTTATTGTATTTAATTCGACGACACGGCGGGACGGCACGGTCTCAGTCACACATTGCCCACGGCCAACACGGCACACATGACACTATTAATACTGCATAAACGTTTGCGCTACAAATGGAGTACACGCTCCGAGCGGTGCCACACACGCCGACTAAGACAAAGACGGAGTTGCAGATTGCGATGACGATGGAGTTGGAGTCGAGGCCAAAGACAATAAAAGTTGACAGTCCGTTTAAGTGGTGACCGACTGACTGACCTCTGGATCTGGCCTGCGGTGTGTCAACAAACCCAACAATGTTGTTTTATGTAACTCACATGGTTAGCACAGAACACGCGCCAGCAGCCCAGCGAGCATCCTTTGAGCGAAGCACACGCAAACAAACGCGCACGCCACAAATTCTCACTACAAATCACACTCAATTGCGATGTTGATTAGTAAACAGTTTCGTTGGCGTTGTTATTGTTATCGTAGTCGTTCTCGTTGTCGTTGCCGTTTGCTTCAGAGCGCGATTTGTATTCCTTGGGGAATGCACGAAACGAAAAAAGCAACCGAACCGCAAGAAAGTCCTTACAAAACTGACAATGACGGGCGAAGTGTGTTTCAGTTTCAATTGCGAAAGATGCGGCAGCCGAGCCAACAACGACCACGACAACGACAACGAAAACGAAAACGAAAACGAAATCACCGTTGAGCCTCAGTGGGGAAGCAGGCAGCCGAAGTGCGGACTGCCGAACGAGCGCGTTCGCTGCTGGAAGGGCGACACGATGGCGCAGGATGCTGCGCTGACGCTTCTGCTTCGTTCGTGCAGTCGAACGCTCGTGTGCGCCGACAGTCGTGGCGGAGCTTTTAGAAGAGGCACATCCGTTTCATTGCCACGCGTAGCACATTGAGCAGAAGCGTTGCAATGCCAACGTTCCGCTTGGGAGCGAGTGTGCGAGTGTGCGAGTGCTGCGCGGCTCTGCAACTGGCGGGCAGTGATAAGAGCTGCATGCCGCCAACCGCCGAACGACCTTCTCGTGCTGCCTCCTGCACGCGAACAAAACTACTTTTATAATGCCAGATAAAGCGCTGAATTCCACAATTGCACCGAACATCACAATAAAAGTGGGCAGCGCCGAGCAGTTGCCACTGGAGCTGCAGTTGTAACCGGAGCTGGAGGCGAGTGCGAGTGGAGTGCTGCATGACTGGTGCAAGTCAAGATGCTTTCAATTTGTTGCTGTTGCTGCAAACACAAAACACCCAAACTGAGATGAGGAAAAAAGTTCGTTGGATTTAAAAAGCCAAAGCATGTTCGCCTTGAGCGGTGCAACTGAAGGAGTCCGGGGTGCTGGCTCCGGGATGGTATTGGTTACCTTGCCATTTCATTAAAGGTTTGCTGATACATGCGCCAGCAGGAAGTGAACTGGCTCCTGCTTTGTATGCCGTCGACACGCCACAGGGCAGTCAGGTAACGTTCGCTTTTAATATTACTGCAGGATAACCGAATCCTGCATGATTAGCGCCAGCGCATGCTGCAATTACTCGCTGCCCAAGGGTGAAGAAGTAAGCAACCGACACATCTGCAGCAACCTTGGCACTAACTACCGCAGCAGTTAAGCTGACTCGGCAACTGGCGGCATATGTCAGCCAAAATGTGGCTGCTTAAGCGAACACAGCTCTTGGGAAGCGTACATACGCGGATGCAGCCAAGCACACTGGTCGTCACGTAAACACCTGCCATAGTTAAGGCAAGTTTGTAATCTGGCGTCGCTCAAAACAATGTACTCCTTAATCGACTTCATGCAGAGGTGTGGAAACAACTGACTGCTTATTAGAAGATGAGCGGAGAAATTTCGTCCTTCTGTGAGGGCATTTGCAGCGGAACATTACTTTTTGGTACAATAATATATGCGTGAAGGCCTCAAACTCCTCAGTATGGAAGGACACGTAACTGAGGCAACTTAAGATGCCTTGGTCCTAGTGAGCAACCTCAGTACTGGCACACGAGTGGATGAATTTTGACCACAGAAATACTTCACAGAATTCCATTGCTAAGTTCGAAGATTTACTGTAGGTAGGCAGATAGTTAGGTAGGTAGGAGTGGCCGCCTAGTTTGCAAAAAGCACAGTTGAGCACACATAATGGCACTGTAACAAGTTATAAACATTTCAAGCCTTTATAAAAGCTCTCCTTGCTTTCAGTTGGACACTGCAATGTCTCTATAGAGCTGTAGTAATCCCTTCCAGTTTTTATAATGCTTTTGTAGCGTTGTTATAGCACTTCCAGATTGCAGATGGCCATGGCAAAGAAATTTGTTTTCGTTTTCTACTTACTGCTTCTTCTCTCTGGCCTCCTGCCTGATTGTATAACACATTTATAGAGGTACAGGACCACTATAACTGCTTATAACTGTATTTACAAAGTGGTGGTATCTTTGTAAAACTTTATGATGCTTATAATAGTGTTTAAAACGCTGAAGTGTGATGAATTATGAAGGACTTGAAGTGTCCCATTGCTAATGTTTGAAGCCTTATAACTATGAAGCCATGAACAGTGTTGTTATACTGGCTTTTTGACGAACATATCCTCATTTCCTGACTTCCCATTTGAGTATGAAAAATTCAATAAGGTCGAAGTACGTAGGAGCCTCAAAACAAGCTGCTGGACTTGATGTATGCTCAACTCCACTTTGCTAGGAGAGGTTAACTAAGGCAAATATCGGAGTCCTTTCTCTAGTTTTCTGTGATGTTGGAATGCAAATACAAAATCTGTGATTTTGAAATAGACTCTGGGTAATCTACTCCTCTTAATGACTGTCACTCAACTCAACAACTGCAATTGCTCCCACGAAAACTGGGAACTAACCACAACTCTAGTTAGTTGGAAGACATATTTGATGCCTTTACGTCAAGCCCCATAAGAGTCCTCAACTGGCTCTCTTCCTTTCTCAACACTGAGCGATCGCCTCCTCACCCTGGCCATGCCCAGCGAGCCATTGCCACACATGCATCTGATACCGCAGCTGAAAACAAAACATCGCTTTAATTAATTGACGTCTTTCATTGCTGCCCCACTCCCTTGGCGTGCGCCAGGACGAGACGAGTTGACTTTGAAAAGGACTTTCCCCCATTAAGACCACGAACAATTTTAATGCGCTTATCTGCGCGCACATTACTAGCAAAATTCCACAATCACTGGCGGAGCTTTCCAACTCCGACTCCGCGCGACTGCACGCGATTTAAGAGAGCGCGAGAGCGCAGTTGGATGCGAATGAAGAGAACGGCCGCAGAAGCGTTTCAATTACATTACACCGGTTAATAGGGCAAATTATGGTTTTCTTGTTTACCAGCGGCGGGGGTGGCGCGGGTGAATGGGAGAGCAGCAGTTCATAAATTTAATTACTTTAATTTCGTGTGGAAGGAAATAAAAACTCTAAGCAGGGAAAATGAGGCAAGCAGCACAGCACTTTTGACAATTGGAGCATGTAATTTAGAATGGCAGACCGGCAGGATGTGCTCGTGCCCGTGCCAGTGCCCGTGCCCGTGCCCGTGCCCGTATTCGGGTCCCTTCCTCGTGCTTGCCGTGCACTCGCTTCTTGCTGCATTGCAATTAAATTCGCATTATTCAATTTTCATCAGTTTCCTTTCCATGTTGAAAAAATGCATTGCATGGAGTCGGAGTCCTGCCAGAGTGCAAATGCACTTTCCACACTTTTCACGCTTTCGCCACCTCTGCACCTGCTGCGTCTTCCTCGGCAGCGATTCAACTGTCAGCAGAAGAGGTTCTCAATTATGCACAAGTGTTTGACATGCAGCGACGCAATTAAAACCCGGCGCAGACGAGGGCAGAGGAGGGAAGTGCACAGCAGAGTAGACCGGAGGAGTAGTGTAGAACAGGTCGGGGTTGGGAGAGGAATCGTGCTGGAGTGGTGTGAATAACTTTGGAAATTTTATTAATACTGCCAACTTGAATTACTCACTGGTAAGCTGACTGCTGCTTTATGTGTGTGTGTGTGTGTGTGTGTGTGTGTGTGTGTGCGTGCGTGTGATTGAGTGTGTGGATGCGTGCTGCAGACTGCTGCGACATTAGAAATATTGCAAATGTTGCCATGAATTCTTGAGCAATTTAACAGGACAAATGTGTCAAGCTTGACGCAATCCTTGCTTCTGGAGCGTGAGACACTTGCGCCGTGTTTGCCGCTTTTAGCTCATTTTAGTTTGAAGCTTTCCAAAGGATTGCCCTTTATTTTACGAGCATATTCCCGCTTCTTCTGCACATTATTTGGTTTGCATATCCTGCGTCGTTGCCATTCCTAGCTTAGTTCTCTTATCCACTCCGTGATAGCTCAGATTAGTAACGCTACATGTATTTGTTTACCCTCTTTCACCGAAAATATAAATAGCCCCAAATAAACCAAAGCCCAAAGAGAAAATGTTAGTAAAAACAGTGCTTAGGAAGAGATATTCGGAGGAGACAAATGGAGAGAATTGTATAGGCCACAATGATAAGGGGAGTAAGAGGGAATTTAAAGGATGCAGAAATATTGCTGAGATTTATCGCTTGGAATAATATTCCTACTCTGCAAAGTATTGAACTGAAATCCTGCCGAAATCCTGTCTCTGGTCTACGTGTTATTATTATTATTATTATATTATGAGTGCAAGGTGTTGGGGGAATGAGTACTAGCTGCAGAGGGCTTCGACTCGAAGAGAAAAGGATTTTATAGAAAGAAGCATTTTAGAGACCAAGCCCGTGGCAGGATCCGTATCCCTAAAAGTAATTTTTGAGAAGGGATTTGCTGACAGGAAGTTAGTCATTTTTCCATTGTCTACTTTAGCACTCACTCGAGGTGCTTCCTTGGACGTTGCGCTGACTAATCCTGTGTTGAGATGATGTGATATCGTAGCAGAGGCTACGTATGAGCTGAAGACAATCTAAGGATCGAGAAAATAGTATGAGATGAGGACTAACATCAAATGGCATCATTTTCCCCACAAGTGTTTTACAACATAACAATTTTTGGGAAAATGGAGCCATTTGATGTTAGTCCTCATCTCATATTATTTTGTCGATGCTTAGATTAGGTGAAGCGGATGAACGACCTTTGCTTGAGTACCCAATATAAACACACTCCCTCAACTTTCTGCCAAAAGTTTCTTTATAGCCAACAAAGATATGTAAGGAACGGTCTGTTTGAGAGGTGTTTCTTCAGAATCGCATACAATGTTCTATTGACTGAAGGACTATAACAGGTTGGACACTATTTTTGATTATATCCCACAGCTTGGTATTGAAGAGTGTTAACGTTTCACACTCTTTACTCGCTGTGGAACACTCCATGATATATTGACAATTTTCGATCTTCATTTGAGTAGTTTACGTGACCTTTTTCTAAACCACATCAAAATGGACCATATAACTCTGCCCCTATAGACGCCACCTGCAAACACTCCCACATCCTTGAGCCATATTCATGTCTGCCACACACATTTCCCCAAACTAAGGACTAAAAACAATTCAATTCAGAGAAAGTAACACGAAAAATCACCGATTATTCTCCTACAAATACAATTTTTAGCATTTACTGCATTTGACGAACATTTTTCGGCGGCTGTGCCCACATTTGTCCTTTAAGAGAAAACAAAACCAAACATTTTATTTATTTAAAAAATGTAAACACCACAAATAAAACGGCAAATTTCACGCCGATTGCTTTCATATTTCCCGCAGAACTATTGCTGACACCCCTCTCCCCCCTGCTCCGGCCGCTTCACTACAATTACTGCCATTCCTCCGGCGCTCAGAGTCGTTCATGGCCCCTTTTGCCAACCGCACACACACAATCACAATCGAACCTTTGTATGGCCAACATAACGGAAAGTGTAGTGCTGCCCCTCCCCTGCCGCACCATAACCTTCGCAGCAGACCCCAACGCAGACGGAATTTTGAGGAATTTGCCCCTTCGCTAGCGACGCAGCGCAACAGAACAGAGTATGGAATACAGCGTAACGCAACGGAACGCGACAAGACGAGACGCTGAGAGCCGCACCACGCCGCGACATATTTAAATCAGAGCGAAATGGATACTTCCGCTCGTTAAGCAGTTGAAAAATTAACTCTGGATTGGGGCAATCATTTCAATGGCGCCACACAGCGACAGGCAGTAAATAAAAATAATTGCTTCTGCTCCACGCCGCATGTTCCGCATGTGTGGGCGCTGTGTATGAGCTTCGGCAAGAAGACATGAGTAGGAGTGGGGGTGAGGGTGGAGGAATGAGAGTACGGATGAGGGGGAGGGTGAGGGCAGCGTTGTGGGTACTGGCATGTGAGTACGGAGGGCATCCTGTAAGCGTGTCAGCTGCCAAATCAACATGCAGCCAGCCCAGCGGCATGCCTCTTCATAATTTGTGGGCACATTTCTCAATGCGAGGCGCTGTGAAAAAATTTCAATAAAATTTTATTCACTGTGATTTTTCTCATTGTTATCAGGCTTGTTGTTGCCGTCGTTGCCGTTGTTGTTGTCGTCATGTTACATTTTGCTGCTTTTTACATTCTTTCTGCCGTACGTTGTCCTTTTTTCTTGCGGGACATTAGTCAATGTTTCGCAGCCATATCACGCATGTGTGTTACTATCAGCGCTGACTGTGGCGCTGGCAATGGCTTTGACGCTGACGCTGACGCTGTCTCTGGCTTTGCCGCTGACGCTGATGCTGATGCTCAAGCTGGGATTTGCAGCGCTGAGAGTGCCTGCGTCCATTAGGTGCAAAGTGGATCACGTGCCGGCGAAGCAATTTCGGTTTTACTGCAGCATAAACTTAAGCGAGCGGACAGGACTCACTTTAGCTGCCACCACTTAAATCGCGGACGGGAGTCATACTCGTAACCTTGAACGAGTTGCTGTGCGTGTCAAATTGTTTGCGTTTCCCTTTGCTGGCTGCCGTAAAAGTCAAAAGATTGCGTAGCGGCTGCTGCGGCTGCTGCGGCGGGTGCAACAACACTGTCACACACACATGCACACACACACGTCCCCACCTCTCACCGCCTGCCGCCGTACAAATTACTGCCACGAACCAGCCGAGTGTGAAAGCCCCCGCAGGACGTGTTTCTCACTACTAAGCACGGGCATACGTTCTGGAAATGGCAACGGCTGACAGTGGAGGCCAACGACAGGACACCGACACGCATGGCGCTCACCTTCCCAGCAGTGGTCAATGCGCTGGCCATAGTTGGCCGCAGGCCCCTGCAAGACTTCAATTGCTTTCCGCACAGTGCATCCTCGGTATTGATTCCGTTTTTGTGCTCTTTGTTTAACTGGCATCGATGTCGGTTTATTGAAGTGAACTCGCTGCCGCCGGCGACATTAATTGCTGAAAAATGGCAGAGCGGAAACAAGAGGAGCTCTTCTGTGGCCAGCATGGAACTGCTGCCTGGCATGGCAGTAAAAAATGGCATCCTCAGGACAATAATGAACCCTTCGCACGGACACAGCTCCCAGCTAGCAGGGAATATTTGAGGTTTTATTGACAATCGGATTGCTCTGAGCTTATGAGCAGTCGCCGTGCCACAAAAAGCACGCCAAGCAGCATGCATTCAACTTTATGGAGTGTTGAAAGGCATTTGGCAGAAAAAGTTTCAATCGAGTTGCCCTAAAAATTTAATGAGGTGGCGATGATGCAAATTACAAATGTAGATGAGTTCCAGTTTCTTTGCTGGACTTGTACGAAGGAAACGAAGAGGGGCGCAGAGAGAGTTTTATTTACTCTTTAATTTCCTACTTTTGCAGAGGACACTGTGCTCGAAGGCGGATTTGCCACTTGTAAGCGGCCAATTGTGAGTAATCAAGTCAAATACGGTTTCTCACATCACATGAGTGCAACATACTTACACGCACTAGGACAGTCTCAGCCTAAGATGAGTAATGGAGTTCTATTCAGCAGACTACCAAGGAAGAGACCGACTAGTGTCACAGCCTCATAATTTATCAATATGCTGTATAAGGCGATTAAGCCAACTCTATAAAAGCTTCATAGTTACAATGATGCTGAAAAGTTTATAAATAAGGCTCTGTAAACTCTCATAGAGAGTGTTTCATAGCCCTTCAAAATGTATACTGAGAGATTCGAATATGTTTCAAAACAGACAAAAATACTTATAAAGCTAACCACTTTATAAGTTGAATTTTGCAAAGAACTTACAAGGGTTCTTTACTGATAGTTCTTAGAACTCTTTAAACACATATAAACTCTAATACTCTAAGAGGGTCCTTTGAACTCTGTAGACATATAAACTCTACTACCTCTACGAAGGTCCTTTCAACTCTGCAAACATATTTACTCTACTACCTCTACGAAGGTCCTTTCAACTCTGCAAACATATTTACTCTACTACCTCTACGAGGGTCCTTTGAACTCTGCAATCATATTTACTGTACTACTCTACGAGGGTCATTTCAGCTCTGTAAACATATTTACTGTACTACTCTACGAGGGTCATTTCAGCTCTGTAAACATATTTACTCTACTATCTATACGAAGGTCTTTCAACTCTGCAAGGATATTTACTCAACTACCTCTACGGACGTTCTTTCAGCTCTGCAGACATATAAACTCTACTACCTCTTCGAAGGTTGCAACGACTCTTTCTCTTTCGCTGGGGTAAAACTCAGCGGGTGCCAGGTTCGTTTACAGAAAATATTTCTAGGCGCGAATAATAGGTTTCCAATATATACTCGTAGATATTCTTTATTGATTTAAATATATATATGTATATGTATTTTTATTTCAGTTATTACTTAATGAATATTACAGTTTGTTTTTAGTTTTAATTTTATGTTTAATTTTATTCCTTAATAAATGTTACAGTTAATATCCTTAGTTTAACTAATATAATAGCTAATATACTTAGTTTAATTAGTTTAATTAATATTAAAGTGACTATCCTAAGTTTAATTAAAATTACAGCTGTCTTAGTTAATATGCAAGTCCCAGGAAGAGTCGGTGAAAACCCTAAACTCCTGGCTCTGTCTATGTTAGTATGCAAGTCCCAGGAAGAGTCGGTGAAAACCATAAACTCCTGGCTCTGTCTATGTTAGTATGCAAGTCCCAGGAAGAGTCGGTGAAAACCATAAACTCCTGGCTCTGTCTATGTTAGTATGCAAGTCCCAGGAAGAGTCGGTGAAAACCATAAACTCCTGGCTCTGTCTATGTTAGTATGCAAGTCCCAGGAAGAGTCGGTGAAAACCATAAACTCCTGGCTCTATCAAAGTTAATATAAAAGTATAATTAGTATTCAAGTATACCTTTCATTGCTGCCGATGTCGACGATGTAACCTCGTTGACCGTTGCTCCATAAAAGACCCTCGTTCTTGGTGGTGGCTGCTTTTATAGGCCAGCCGCAGAGTATGGCCTCTATGAAGTGTTGTTGTACAGGAACCGTTGAATTTGAAAAAGCCGTTAAATTCAAAATCATTAATCATTCCTTTTGTTCTCGAAGCGACCGATCCACCGCCAAATCTCGTGTGCTTCTCCTCTCACTCGTGTATGCTTTCCGTGGAGAAGCCGTTAAATTCAAAACAGCTCACACTCTTTGTCTTCTTCACCGCACCCGAAGCGACCGATCCATCGCCGACTCGTATGTGCTTCTCCTCTGACTCGTGTATTGGTTTCGTTGAAAAGCCGTTAAATTCAAACAGCTCAATTCGCCGCTTGTATCATTATTGGGTACTGCGTAAGCGCTTCTGTTTTCGCCGTGGTTTTAATTGGAGCGATTTGAATAGAACTGGTTTTTCCCTTTTATGTTCCAACGTTCTCCTCTTATTGTTGGTAGTATTTCTATGCTAGTGAGTGTGAAAGCGTTTTGAGTGATCTAGTGTAGAAGGTAACTTTTGGTTTTAGCATTGTTCAGGGTGAGTTATTTTTTTAAGCACCAGGCCCCTATGCTAAATGCACATCTTTGATGTATTATACGCTTTTTAGATGTGTGTGTGTGTGGTGAAAATACTTGTACTAGTATTTTTCATCTTCACAAGGTCCTTTCAATTCTGCAAGCATATTTACTCTACTACTGTACGAGGGTCATTTCAGCTCTGTAAACATATTTACTCTACTACTCTACGAGGGTCCTTTCAACTCTGCAAACATATTTAGTCTGCCCCTCTACGAGGGTCCTCTGAACTCAGCAGACATATTTACTCTACTACTCTACGAGGGTCCTTTCAACTCTGCAGATATATAAACTCTACTACCTCTACGAAGGTCCTTTCAGGTCTGCAAACATATGTACTCGACTACTCTACAAGGTTCCTGTGAATAAGTCCTTTGAATTCTTTTAATATATGTGCTGACCTACTCTACGAGGGGGGTACTGAAAACTTTTTTATATCGGTTCTTTGCTAAGGAGGAAAAAATGCTCCTTCCTCCAGTGTCGAATTTGATGTCATTCTGTTCAAATACTCAAGTAAACGTTGGAATTAAAGAATTGAATAACGTTGTAGTTCATGGAGTTCCTCTATAAGACCTTTTTACAAGCTTTATAATACATCAAAGAACTGTTCTTAAATATCGCTCATCGAACTTCAGAGTGAGCTCCTTCTGTATACGCGAATCAGAGTGACCCATGTTGACATTAAGTGCAAGTATTGCATCCTTTTAGCCACCAATTTGTGCCTGCCAGCTTAGCGCTGCAATCTGAGGAGTTCTAATATGCAGCGCCGTTTATAGAAGCCGCAGTCTCCTTCGCCGTTTCTGAAGTGTCCTCCTTGCTGCTTTGGCAGGTTTGCCTGCTGCCATTTTCCACTTATACGCACTTCCTGTCGCTGCATGTAGCGAAGTCCTCGCGCACTTCCTTGTAGATAAATTCCAAAATATCCTTGTGCATAAGTCTCCCAAGGAAGCGAATTTTTTGGCAACTAAAAAGCTGCGTCAAATTGCGTCTCGAGCAACTTAACTTTTTGTTAGCGCCAATGCGGGATTTTCAACGCTAACACGTTGCGAAATTCAGCGGAAAATTTGCATAATTTGCAGAGACGTTGCACAAACCAAACACTCACACACTCACACACAAACACACAGGCACACATACGGAGAGATACCCTGCTGTGCGTATGCAGGAGTGTGCGGGCAAATGTGTGGCGACTGGCGAGACGCTAAGCTCTGCCGCCCTCAGCACATCGTGGGGCAGAGCGGGAGAAGGCAGCGACAGAGAGGCCTGCCTTGCAGTGTGCTAAACTATTTTAATAAAGAAAATTAAGAAGTTCATATTTCTTGTGTTTGAGTTTTAAAAGCTTTCAATTAAAATGCTGCCACACGACGTTGCAACAGCTCTCGCAGCCAACAACAGCAGCAGGGCAGGCAAACCAGGCAAGGGCGGCGGCACTTTTACACTGACTGCCACTTAAGCCAACACTCAGCCATACCCTCAGTCTGAGCCATGTCCATGCCCCTGGCGCTGGCATACTGCGAACTGCATGCTGCGTGCTGCTGACCCGCCTCAGACGCTCTGACAAAGCGTAAACTTCTTTGTTGCTGCTCCGTTTTTGTTTTGCCATTTTTGGGAATTTATTCTTGTTGCAAAGAGATTGTGTGGAATTTTTGGCACGCTGCATGAAGGATTCTCATCACCATTTTTCTTAAGATTATAATTTTATGAATGTATATGAATGGGTGGACTGCCAGACAGCGGGACGGGACTGGGCGAGAGCGCACAGCAGCTCACACACTGGCAGCGGCGCCCCAACCACCCGGATGAAGCAGCCAACCAGCCAGCGAGCCAGCCAGCCAGCCAGCGAGCCAGCCAGCCAGCCAGCTAAGCTATGCGAAACTTTTCCTATAAACTGGGAATATTAATTTCCGACCAAGAAATTTGTTATTTCCTGCTTCCTCATTTCCATTTCCATCCTTCCGGTTAGAAGCGGAGCATTTTAAATGTAATTCGTTAATCGATGAGCACAATAACGCCAGCGAGGGGCGTGCGGCCAACGCAGCCTGCGTGCGTGCCTCGAAGGCAAAGTGCAGTTTAAACGCTGCAAATGCGGCTCTAAATTGAGTTGACGGATCCACAAGTGGCACTCTGTCAACACCGATTACCAGGAACACATGTCAGTGGGCAGTGAGGGAGGAGCGATGAGTTCAGTCTGCGACCGAATGTGCATGTGTGGGTGTGCAGGGATGACGGCTGCGGCCAGCTGCGTTTATTGGCGTTGATGCCGTCGTTAGCTGTAATGAGAGCATCTTCGTCGGCACGTGTAAATTCCTTCATTTCGTCATTAGTTTCGACTGCTGTGATTGCAAACGCCAACCTCAGAGACTGCTGTGGTCATTGACGGTGCTGCTATTGTTGTTGCCGCTGTGGATTTGGGTAATGGTGCAAGCAGTTTGCGTGGACACTGGCCATTAAACGCTGCATTTGAGCAGACGCTTGGGGGAAAGTGCCTACGTGTAGCAGCGACTGATGTAATCACATTAGGCGCTCGTGAAAGTGCACACACAAGCCAAGACCCAGGGCAGGACGAGGCGTACTTGCACTGGCATCTCTTTTTATATCGGATATTAGAGACAAATGTAAGCGGAGTTAAGTGGAATTCGCACAAATGGAGTACGTAATTGAGGGAAATTTAAAGCTGTGGACAGATTTAAAGATGTTTCGTTTCGAGATTTCTCAATATTCTGGATCTGTGTAGTTGTGATGCAGCAAAATACACTCTAACACTGCGTTACATCACAGCTTTCAAGGCTCATTGTTTCAAGCTGCGGCTGCAAGGTGTGTTGAATCAAAAAGAGTTAAAGAAACTATACACGCCTTAAAAAAGAGAAGATTGTGGCATATCATTCTGTTTTGACATGAGTTCAACGGGGCCCTGAACTCATCCACGTTCATAAAATGTAAGAAACCTCACTCACCTGGATATGTAGATCAATTGGGAAAACGATTGATACCACTCACAGAAGGGAAAGATATGTAGGAAGGCCAAGGAAATTATGACAATAATGTACGAAGACTCCGTAGGGATAAAAAGTGTTGGTTCGATTTGGCAAGAACAAAGCTTAAATAGTTATCAAATATAATTTCATTATCCTTATTATTATTTTTTTTTTTTTTTTTTTTAATTTCAATATAAATATATATGTATTACAATTTTTCTAATTATGCCTCAGCGCTAAAAAGCTTGATAGAGGCTAGAAGGCAACCTATTGACTAACAAGAAATTTAAATTTTAGTTAATTCATTTAATTTTAAACTTTAGATAATTCACTCAATTTATACAATTTTAATTAAGTTATAATAATTAAGAAACTAATAATAATAAAAATAAAAAAAATTAATAAATTCATTGGATGTATATTTATGCATATTGCTAATTAATGCTTGTTGGATGTCTCAAAACGCAAGAAGTAAATCGGTGTTTTGCAATAAATACTTTTTTAAATTTAATTTGAAAGCAGACAGAGATTCAAGGCTCTTCAAGGTGTTAGGTAGCTTGTTAAACTCGTTTGGTCCAGCAAAACAGATCCGTTGCTTTGTTAATTCTAACCGACATCTGACTACCTGTAGATGCCGCGCTTGCCTAGTAACTCGATTTGTGTGCACCATGTTTTGCTGAAATTGTAGGGTATGGGTTCCTATACCACGTAAGGTTTTAAAAACCTGTACCAATAGTTGTATCTTATATAGACCTTTCACTGGGAGTACATTTTTAGCAAAATCTTTATATAAACTCGTCGTGCTATGCTCAAGGGAAGATCAAAAACAATTTTGAGGGCTTTGTTCTGTGCTATTTGCAAGGATTTCAAATAACAATTAGTTTTACTACCATACACTATAGGTAGGTAAGATAAATGAGAGTGAACCAGAGACTGATAAAGCATCATTTTTGTTTCTATATTTAGCTTATTCTTAAATTTGTACAAGATACCAATTCCTGATGATATCCTACTCTTCAATCTCTTGATGTGACAATCCCACATCATATTTTGAGTGAAAGTCATTCCTAAGTATTTTACACTTTCCGACTCTTGTATTATATTTCGGTCAATTTGTACAGTAAATATATCATCATTTCTGTAATTTGATGGTTTAAATCTAACCAAATTCGTTTTCTCTTTGTTTAAAGCCAATAAGTTAATTCTTGCAAATTCAGAAAGAATTGCAGAATCATACTCAATCTGTGTTCTTAGAACCTCTAGATATTTGTATTTGTAAAAAAGACATACGTCATCAGCAAACATGAACAGCTTACCATTGAAATGTATGTTTTTTAAGTCATTAATGTAAATTTTGAAAAGTAATGGTCCAAGGACACTACCTTGTGGGACACCACATGTCACAGACAACATACTGCTTTTAGCCACACCGATTTGTACAATTTGCTTTCTATTCCTTAAATAATCCTTAAAAAGATTTAGGGTTGAAGAGGTAAACCCAAGAATATTCAATTTAGAAATCAGTATTTCATGATCAACTAAATCAAACGCCTTCGAGAAGTCGTAAAAAACACCCGCAACGCCTTTGTAGCCTTCATCAAGGCCACAGCAAATGTAATCCACGACATTTACCACTGCCTCTCCAGTACCAGTACCCCTCCTAAAACCATATTGCCGATCAAACAAAACATTATATTATTAATACTGAATAAATCAATTTGATAGGAAAAGGGATCGATAGATTGGCATATCAATTACTTTTTATACCAAAATCCATTCACCTTTTCGAATATCCTTTCATTTTGATGCCTTCTATGGAACTGACACTGAACTGCAATTGGTTTGTGTTATAGACCAGATGCTTCGAGTTGTACTTTGAAGGATTCTGTTCGCAACTGCTTGCAAGATTGAAAGCTGCTTTCCTTAAGTTGAATGCTTGCTCGGATTTCTTTCAGCAGTTGTCAATCTCTTTACAAGGAGTTAATCGTGGTCACAGCACTTCCGTAGCAGAACATCCTCACGTCCTCTAAAGGGATTTTTGGAATTTAAGGCTGGCTAAGGTGATACATCTGATATTCACAATCCTTACCAATCCAGAAATTCCGCCACTAGCTGCAGTTTTCATAGCATATCAGGACGATCCTGTGACGGAAAGCACAAGTGGAGTACCAAGGTCGTCCTGGCATCCTGAATGTCTGTCTTACAATACAATCCAAGCGCTTATTTTAGGTTAGGTCAGGTTAACCTGGCTGGCATGAAGCCACGCATAGACCGATTGGTCCCCAGCGATACCAGATGGGGGGGTCTGACCTTTATGAATCACCTATTTTAAGTGTAACAAACATTTATTTGAAGTACTCATCTGCAGATGTAAGATATCAGAAATGCTTTCCAGCACCAGCTATCGAATTCTTCATAATGTGTTGGCTCACTTCTTAGCACCAGTTTGATAAGATCCTCCTAGGTGACGGAGCAGCTGAATGAAATTAATTAAAATAGGACATAACAACGGGCAGAATGGGGCAGGTCAAGCGGTCAAGTTGGAATGCTCCTAGTTCAAGTTGGAATGCTCCTAGTACACAGGGAGCAGGGAGCATCTCCTTCACTGCCCATTCGTCCGACATGGGCCGCCAGCAGAAGTGGAAATGCAAATGCCAATACGGAAGCGAATACAATTGCATAAGTGGCGCACATTGAACTCACTGAATGGCACTTCGGAGTTGCATGCACGGCTCACAGCTAATTAAATGTAATTGCAACTCCGTGAATGGCAACAAACTGGCCGGCCACAAGCAGCCACAAGCACAGCAGGACCAAGTCATAAAATATCATGGCGGCAGCATAATAAACTCATATATTTGTGTAGGGCACTTATAACTGCAAATGAAACATCCTTTTCTACCACTCGTCACCGTGGCAACTACGACAGCACCAGTAGCATCAGCGGCAACAACAATAACAACAACAGCAGCAGCAGCAGCGACAGCAGCAGAAATAAAAATGTAATAAAAAGTGCAAGGAAAGGAAAAAACAGCGAGTATCCGGCAGAGCAGGGCGAGGACTACCACAATCAGCAGATTTCGAGCTTAACATCATAATAACGAAAGTTTATCACCACACACAAATCACAGCAGCAACAACAACAACTGCAATAACAGCAGCAGCAACAACACGAACAACAACAACACGAAAGTGCGCCGCCAAGGCAGCCGGGCAGCGAGGCGTATGAGTGACTGAGTCAGTGAGTGAGTGGCTGCGTCAGTGTGTGAACGAGCGAGCTAGCGAGCTGGCGAGTGAGTGAGTGAGTGAATGGACTCTTTGCGAGCTGCTAATGGTGCTTCACAAGTTGCAAGCCCAACTTCGCTACTAAATTACAAGTAACTGTAATTTTTTTAAATTAATACCGCATGCCAACGGCTTATTTTATCTCAATTAAAAGTTGTCCTTCAGCATGAGGGAACCCTGCTAGGGCTGCATACTTTACGCCGCACACAAAACACACGTACGAGCACACATACAAGGGCACAAACCACCGCTGCACCAGCGCAGGAGCACACCACACAGGAAAAACTGCTGAGTTAACAAACGGCAGCCCGGGAAAACTTTTTCTTTCGCTCGCCGGCCGTTGACGCTGCCTGTGCTGCTGCCACGGTTACACGGCTGCGACTATGGCTGCGGCTGGAGTTGAGCAAGTGGAAAAACATTCGTCGAGGGTTTTTCATGTTGCCACAGTGCTCACCTGGGCGCAAGCAGGCAACAGAGTTAACGTGAAATCGCTTAAGTGATTCACTACGAGCTACACTCGAGCCCGTGTGTGGTGCGGTGCGGGGCAGGGCGAGCGAAGCTCAGGCTGCGGAGGTGCACATCATTAGCAAGCGAGGTCCAGCACCTTCCTCTTGCCTCGCTGCTACTACTTAAGTAAGGCGTATAACTGAAGGGCAAGCAGCAAATGTGGCCACTGTGGAATTTCTGCTGTGGCTGTCACTGACAAACAAACCGGCAAACAAGCGAGCAAAAGCCAAACTACAAATGCCAAGCAGTCCCCAGCTCAGGTGAGTGGGCGCTTGCTCCGGATTAGCGGCTGTGATTACGCCACTAAGCCCGAAAATACTTAAATACACGTTTCCACACTCATTTCGCATGCAAATAAAATCGTTCGTTATGAAACATTTTCCTGGCAAAGACGCTTGACTACGGCCGCATGCACCCACCCCCCACCTCTTGTGACCGGCGTGCTTTTTAAATCTCATTTAATACTGCCGCACACACACACACAGTCACTCAAACAGGTTGCTGGGAGCCGGGCTGACTTAAATGTAACGTTGTAGCCGATTTTTGCATTATTTAATGTGTCTGACAGGACGCGCCAGGGAGGCGAAATTAAATATTAATTATTGCTCATACGCCGCGTGCGGCAAAAGTTCTTTCGTGCTCTCACATGGACTTAACACATCATCAAAGCAGACAGGAAGCTCGGAGTAGGTAAGCAACACACGGCAGCCGGCAGGCAGCAGGCAGCTCACAGCCCACTGCGCTGAGAAAGGAATCGCATGATCGGAAATGGAAACGGAAACAACTTCGCAACAAATAAAAATTATTAATTCAGTGGACAAATGTGCGCCAAAGCGAACGAGCACACTTGAAGCTCTTTGTCACTTTAATGGCGCGCTGCTTAAAGCGCATACAAGAGTGCACGAACTTTTGTGCCTTGTTAGAAGCAGTCCCAGAGTCCTTCTAGTTCAGTAGTTCAGTACACATCCCAGCAATGTTTGCAATCAAGCGTGACTCTTTTCTGCAATTCCACGCTGCAAGTTTGGCTGAAGTTGCCGCCAAATGAACAAGAGTTTCTCACATGTGCCAAGGGCCTCAATTGTCTGCCACTCAGCGCTCTATCTCAGTGAGGGACAGTTGGAAAACGCTCCCCTCTTTTACCATCAATACAGCTTTCACAACTCTTCAGTTCTGGTGAACATCACCTGAAAGAAACTCAATAGAATAGACATAAATATCACACTGACTAAATATTAACAAAATTTCATGTAAAGGGAGGACACAACAGGGTAATGGAGGGAAACCGATGTGTTCTCAATTTCAGTTCCTATAAATTGCTTTTTGAGTTTGCCGTTTAGAGTATTTGTTGTAGCGAAAACAGCTCAAAAGTGAGAAAGTGCCAGGACCTGAATATCATCAACCACATTTTAACTACTGTAAATTAGCAGTGTAAGTGCTTATAAAGGCCCACAACTGCAAGTGTGAATCGTAACTCAATTAAAGCCTGAAGGTGCGCCTTTCATTTGCTGCGAATTCGATAAAACTATTAATCTTTAAGCACTACGACGCCAACGTGATGAGTCCTTATTGTGCTTTGTTTATGAAGTTTGAGGCATGACAACTATAAAGCTTCCACAGTGTTACTTTAATGCCTCTACAGTGCACGTAGCTTCGCTGCCGCTCTGAAGCCACTGTGTAGCAAAGTAATTGTTCGCTGAAACGCGTCTCGTGGGCTTAGGCCCACCCGTATCCGCCGGGGAGGGGAGCTGGCAGTGAATAAAACAACAGAAATAAACTTAAAGCACTCAATTTCATTTTATTCATTTTCATTCCTGTTTATCTTCGCCGCTCCTTGGCTGCGGGAAAATGGGGAAACCATTTCAACACTACAATCATTGAACTGTTCATCAATGTTGTTCGTCTATTTCCATATTGCATATTAAAATGTAGCGGCAGACAATAAAATAACAGCGGCAACATCAGCAGCCGAACCAATTCATTTGTTTTTGTTGTTGTTGCTGTTGTTTTGCCATAAACTTTGGCTTGATTTATTTCGGAAGCATTTTCGTAGGCATTTTAACGCATGACAAAAGTTTCGCGCTAACGATGCACCATAAAATCGACGAACGGCAATCGACAGGAGCTGGTGCGGGAGCGGGAGCGGGGTACCAGGGACGGGAGCAAGACCAGCCAACACATCCCCACATTTGCAATGTCTCGCTCTCGTGCGCGTAAATGTACATCATAAAAGCACGTTCGCATTTGCAGCGTGCGCGGCCTCGTAAATTAAAGACAAAGTGGGACGAAGTGCGGCATAAATTTCCGAATAAAATCGCATTGGAAATTTTTATCACTTGACGGCAATTAGACATGTTGTTTTTGTTGTTTTTTGTTGCTGTTGCTGTTTCTGTTGCTGCTGCGTTTGCTGTGTTTGCTGTCGCTGAAGCTGCCTGCTGCATATTAAGCAGGGAGGTGCGCCTGAGCCGCCGCACGCACGCATTGTAAAATTAACAGGCAATCAAATCGAATTTGCCCCGTTCCTCCCCACTCCGAAGGCGACAAAAGCTGTCGCACATAATCAAATAAATGCAGGGATAATTGAATGATGTGCCCTCGGCAGGCGCGCTTCTATTCGAGCGCTTAAATGCGCCGTTGCGTGGCCAGCAAGGCTCCTTGGCTCAGAGGCGCGCAGGGTAGGCCGGCGATCGTTCGTAAATAAGAGTCAAGCAACTCGAACAAATTACTTTGGCAGCAGACTCTGTTGGAGCTTGTCGCTGATTGCAGCTGGGCAACTTGCCAGAGCGAGTCCTGCCTGGCTGGCATGGTGACGCACGGCTTGCAAGGGAATCTTTGCCGCCACAACAACCCAATAGCACGAAACATTCACACACACACACATACATACAATCGGTAGAACACACTAACGCGCACACAAGTGCCGTCTTGGCTGGCTGATTGCATCCTTGGCCCTGCCAAGTATGCGAGCGCTCGCAATTTGGCCCCCGTGCTCGATTGCTGGCAAATCGAACTAGATTGGCTCATTTATGAATTACTGCCGGTCGCCTCGTCCTTCTCCATCGGCAGCCGGAGCAGTTGAGGCCGACAACAACGTCGACACGTGCACGCTCCATTGCTGCCATGAGCGATGCGGACGGGGCGGCGGTGCGTGGAGCCGAGCTCAACTAGCGCCACTTGGCAGACTACGCACGGGATGCCGCTAACGCCGGAAGGAAACGCGCTGTTGCTTGTTACGGCCGACAGCGCTGAGTCCATGCGCTGCACTGCCGCTCCCGACTGAGTCGGGCCAGGCCGACCGAATCTCAGCGGAAAAGGAAAAGGATATTAAATTAAAAATGCGGAAAATTTAATAGCGGCAAATTTGTGGAAGGTTGTTTTAGGCGAAACTATATGCGCACACGAGCAGCAACAACAACATCAACGGCAGCAGCAGCAGCAGAAGGAACCACACACACAGGACCACAACAGCAAATCCCATGATGTATTTGCATAATTTTTCTCAATTCCAATGCTGATGCGTGTGTAATACATCACCACAAAATTATCGCCCATTTGTAAGGCAGCGCACACTGCTCCGCACTCCTCGCTCCGCACCACACCCGCCGCTCACCCAAGGAGCTGATAACAGCGGCGTGTAATATGTCATAAAGGCACGACCATTACTCACGGCGCATATGACTGCCATTACCGCAATTTAAGACTGCGCCATGTCAAATATGAAACATGGCAACATGGCAACATGCTCCACTCACACAGCATACCCACTCTGTCTCCAGTACACTCGTATGCATATGAGGGTGTGTTTGTGCGTTGGCGTCCGTGGATGGATGGGTTTGTAAGTGCGCCTCACCAAACATAATCCGTGTAAGCACAAAACGCTCTGTTTACATATTTTCAATGTGCCAAAGCGGCATCATCATTCGCCGCTTCCGCTTTCAATTTCCCAGCGTCTTGCTAAGTGCTCAACTCAAGCAGAGAAGGCGGAGCAGCGAGAGGCGTAGCGGGCAAGTTACTGTAGCACCATGTGCATAGCTCAACGTCGACATTGTCATAGCAGTGGCAGCGAAACCTTCTTCCTTCCCGGCAGTCACTGCAGCTGGACGAGATTCACACGCCTGTTCACTTGAGTTGCCTCTCTGACATATCTTGACAAGGTGGTGCATATTTGCACCGGTGTCATGCACCTCGAGAAGCCTTTAAGCGTCACAAGTACTCAGATTGCAGCGGCAGCTCTGACAAATTTATGAATTCCATTTTTCCTTTCCTCTGGAAAAAGGGACCTCCTGCAGGAAAAAGGGACCTCCTCTGGAGGACGGTGACAGACAAAGGCAAGTTTCTACTTATTTATGATAGCAAAGCGCAGAAATGAAAGCAGGGCAATTTGCTGAAGGACCATCAATTAAGAGGAAAATAGACCCAAACACATAAATGAGTGCCATCACTGGATTGTGTCGAGTTCATTAAAAACACTGCAATAATTAACAAAATTTGGTTTAACAACATTTTCACTTTGCTTCATAATCTGATGATCGCCTCTGCTGACAAGTCACAACAGACCGAAAGTTGTCTCACAATTTGATGCCTCTCAGTTGCCTTCGAATTCATTTCATTCAATTCATTCCACAATCAAGTATATTGGAGCAAATAGATTGCATCATTTGTAAGCTGTTATTTATGACTTGTTGTTTATGAGCTCTCTTTGGAGTGATAATCTTGCATTAATTTATTTATAATGTTTGTCCATGTCCCGTCAAAGTTGATGAAAGCCCCACACGTCTTTAGACACAATTTGCATAAACAAACGAGGCCATGAAGCACACGAAAATGCTCTCCGCCAGCAAAGGTATCTTTAATGAGATAGCAAGTTCCGCACAAAGGCAGTTCCAGCTGTCCTTCCTACTCCTTTTAGGTATTTCAGTCACTGATGCTCGAAAATGTAAGTAAATTTCCTTATTACATAATTGTTTACATTATTTACATGATTAATGAGGTTATGTGTACTCTACACTAGGCATTAAAGCTGTTCAAGCCCGTTGCAAAAGGGTGTGTGAGCTACTCAGAAAGATCGAAGGAAGTAGAAATCAATTCATACAATTTTCCTATGATCGTCCTTATATGAAGTCAGGTTCATTTTGAAGACTTTTGAGATCCTTCCTGCCTCCATTTATAACATGATGATTTCGTATGATCGTCCTTATATGAAGTCAGGTTCATTTTGAAGATTTTCGAGGTCCTTCCTGCCTCCATTTATAACATGATGATTTCGTATGATCGTCCTTATATGAAGTCAGGTTCGTTTTGAAGATTTTTGAGATCCTTCTTGCCTTCATTTATAACATATGGTCACACTCGTCCAGGCCCCTCCCCCTAAATAATGCGGTCACTTTGAATGAAACATGTTCTTGTACAAATTGACAAAATTGTGTGTGAACTCCACAATATTTTTGTATATTTAAAAGAAGGAACAAAATCAGGACACACAAGTTTTTAAAAATTCCTTAAAGCCCTCCCACTCGCAAGTTCCCAACATGTTCATTGCAATCAGATAACTTTGGGAATTTTGCAGATATTGTAGTATTTCCAATTATTGCCAGTTTCCGAGCCATCAAACTAGACGTCATTGCAGTGCCTGCCCCTCACCATGCTAAAGCATGCACCATCAGTGCATTGTTGCAGCTGTGCCAAGCTCAGGGCAGCCCAGCCCAGCTGCCGTCACAGTTACTGCCACACAACACAGGACACTTGCGAGCACCGAGAAAACAGTTGAGCAATTTACTGCAATCAATTTAGAATTGCTGGGAATAAAGCGAAGCATGCCGCTGGCAGCATGACACACTTCAAGCAGCAGCTGCTTAACGGCAACCTTTGCATTAAGTTCAGCCATTATCCTTAAAAGTACGCACATAAGCCAAAGTCATAAAATATACACAGAGCGACGCACTTGTTGATGCTTAGTCGAGCACTCTCCCTGTGTGTGTGTCCATATCCCCTGTCCCCTTCGCCAAGCAGCACACAAAGGCAACCCATTTGTTTTATTTTATGCTTATCGCTCCGTATTGAGCTGTCAAAAGGACATGCAGGCAAAGAACTGCACGCATTTGCATGGCACTGGCTTATAGGCACTCAACTGCTGCCGATGGCCCATAAACCCTGTCGTGCGGATGGCCGAGCCACAATGCCAGCCTGCAGTTCCCCCTCCCTCCCTTGCTGTATCTCAACAGGTACGAGTGCAGCTGCAAAACATGACCAAGGAGCCCAGCAGAACACACTCCCAGCCACACGAGGTGGCGGCGTGTAAAGTTCCATGGCATGATAGTTTGCAATTATGACGCCCAGCGTGTCCAAGTGTCGTGTACCACGTCTGTCCACAGCACCAGCGGTGGTGACCCCCTGCGAGCGCCACTGTGGCCGTGGCTCTATGGTCCTTGGCTTTGTTGTCCTTGTTGTGTGTGAAGCAGTAATTAATTATATAAATTTATACACCGCTTTTATTGTGCTCGCCGTTGTTGTGACTTCTTACTGCGACGCAATTGCCATGGCGTGTAATACTCAGTTGCTTTTAATCTGCTTCCTGCACGCGGTCCTGCCCGGATGCTACTGAGACGCCTGCAGCGAGCCATGCACTTGCTCGCAGGTACCCACAGTTGGAGCACTCGGAACAGTTGATTTTTCATTGACAATCGAACAATAACGAAATCATCAACAAGACTTGGGTAGAGTTTTGCAACAACAACAACAAGAACAACTACAATGACAGCAACACGAACAACAACTACAATGACAGCAGCCAGAACAACAAGAACACGGACAACGGCAGCCCTCCCTAGCGATGTGGCTCAATCAATGTCATTTGTTATGGCTTTTATAGGACATCTCAGCCGAGTAAGAAAGCAAAAACTTTGCGCAAACAACGCCAGGACTACGTGGCACGACGCACCCCCAGTGCTGGAGCTCGGCTGCGGCAGGTACTCGATTGCCAAAAACTGAAGCAGCAGAGCCAACTATTGTGTATCAGTGGGCGGGGCGACAAGGAAGCCCCAGGGACAAGAAAGTGAACGAATTAATTAAAAATTCAATGAAAAGTTGCAGCGGACCGCTGCGGCCAGTGAAGCCGGTGCAGGACTCTCCAGGTGGCCTCCTGCAGCAGTGAGTGTGTGCGTTGGCACCAATTTTCTGCCTCTGCTTTTCCTTTTGCTTCGGCTACTTTTGCCTTGGTGGAAAGTGCAGCGTTTGCTGGCTATCCCACTGCCACTCTGGCTCTCTCTGACTGTCCTGGACAACAATGGCATCTCGTGCGGATGCGTCTACTCGACGTAATTCAAATAAGTGATTTAATTACGTGCCGCTTACGTATCAGAGTCGGAGTATTTTATTCAATTCGAAATTCACAGTTCTGAACGGCCGCAGGGGAGGCGGAAGCCCTCTGCGGCTCGCCTGCAGACAAAAGCGGTACTAGGAAAACAGCAACAACAACAACGCCAGCATTAACAATAAAACAATAACAAACTCATGCAGTATTTGCATTACTGATGGATGATGGCATTGGCTCAACAATGCACTAATAAAGTGGGGCGTCCTTGCAACGTGCGACTGCAGCAGTGCGGCCGACGGGGCAGGGGCAGGGGAACGCTTGCAGCTCACTGCATGGCCATTTCACTTGATTTATTTAGAAGTATTTGCTTCTTGAAGTGCTGCTTGCGTGTGCTTCACTTTGCTGGGGTTTAGTTTTCGTTTGCTGGCGGGCTGCTGCGAGAAACTGAAGAAACAACAATGAAATGGAAACAACAACAAACACAAAAACAAAAACCAACTTCAAAGTGCTTTTACACTGCACACGGACACACCGACACACGGATACCCACACTCACACATGCACACAAAGCTGCACTCGCAATCCTTTGCCGTAGTCTCCTATTTAAGTTAGATGGATCTGGTGTACTCGCACTCGTGTGCATCAAGTGGATTTTCAATAGAAATTCGGTATCGAGTGTGAACTGGAGTGCTGGGCGCTGGCACTGCCGATGATGAGCTGATGCGGAGCTGATGCTGCCGAAGGGGCCGTTGGTGCTCCTCCTCTGGTGCTGCTCTGCTGCACTTACTCGCACATACTCGCAACACTCGTTTTGTTTTTCACAAGTGTCCAAAGTGATTATTACAGCAAATATTTGAAATAGCAGAGCATGATTGCAGAAAATGTTATGGAGAGCCAAAGTGCTCTTTACGGCCGCCTCCTGTCCTCACGTTCGCACAGCTCAGCCCAGCCCAGTCCAGTCCAGCTCAGTCCAGTCCAATCCAGTCCAGCCCAGCACCGCCTCACCCCGCCGGTTGTGCATGCATGAATGCATGCATACACAGCAATACGTTTGTTTACACCTTTCGGGTCCAGCATTTGACATTTAATAGAAGTTTCAATTGCGCCGCCAGCCACGCAAAGCGTTCGCAATAAATCATTTGGGTGTGTTCAAAAAGTTCTCGGCTATTGTGTCACAGCATACGATTCGCCACCAATGAAAGCATTGGGGAAAGGTAGGGAAAATGTTGAGCCAGAGCTATGTGGGTGCACAGCAGTTTTGGACATTGTGGGCGTGTGAACTGAGCTGAGGTGCGTGAATCTTGCTGATGGATGCGATGCCCTTGAATTCTGTTCCGCAGCACCAACTTCAGATACAATGCCACGTCTGCGCATGGGCTGTAGAGGAAGGCGGACTCTGTGCACCTGAGCCCCAGCGCTGGGAACGGGGCAAGCAATTTCCTTATCTCCTCCGACTGCAATTATTTTTGAAGTTTATCTTCTCATGGAACGGAAGAATGAGTTCACTTACGAGTGCGAATCTGTCGAAAATAAAATATTACTCGTAAGTTTGTAAGAGGATTTTCATTAGTTTTGAATTGACAGTGACCAGGATTCACCACGAAGCGTTGTTTTCATAGCTGCCCTTGAGAGTGGACGATTCTGGGTAATAACCCAGCAAACACTCTCAATCGTAGCTCACTGTTCCAATAAAGGAGTTTTGAAATCGACAAAGACAGTCAAAGGATTGCCCACATTTTAGGCGTGCACATCCTCACATGTCTAATTACAAGGACTTGAGAGGATGTGGTGATTTGTGATCAGTCAGATAAATTTTGCGCTTTGGGGTATAAGATACAAAGTGGGTAACGCCATACAGTAGTGACCAGTTGCGTGTGTTCTTAGTATAGGGAAAGAGAAAGAGGGAGGAGACGTGTATACCTCAGATTTCTTACATTAGATCAGAGTTCTGGGGCATGGCGGGATAGCATGGACTGTGGGATTCAATACACTAAAAGGTGGATCTTTTCTAAACTATGTGTATATGTTTGTCCCTCTTTCCTTCTCATGAGAGTTCCAATAAACGTTTCATGCTATGACTGTTTATTTATAGTGCTGTTACTCTATAGGAGGAGTCTTCCGGGGACTATAGACAGACCTGATCAATCTCTGCTATAAGGAAAATATATAAAATAAAGAATATTATCACACATTCCGAGTACAATGAGAAAGAATTGTGCCACTGAGAGTTAAGTAGCAATACACCATTGACCGATCAACAACGATGTCTGAGCTATGATATGATGGACTTATGGAAGAAACATTATCAAGTCCAGAAGACTGCCTAAAAGTAGGCTGGTGGAGGAGAATATTGGTAGCCATATCGTCGTTTTAGTGTGGCAACATTCAATCAAGGACAATTGCACAACATTTTATCAAGGACAATGCCACTACAGTCAGTCAAGAATGCAAGACATATGCCACACAGTAAATCTGGATAAGACCAACGTCATTCTGTTTACTAGGAAACATAAAATCCCTCCATTAGATCCAATACGCTTAAGGGAAAAGCTCTAGGAATTTCAGAAGAGACGAAATACTCGGGTCTTATAATTGATAGAAAGCTTACTTAGAAGTCAACCATCCTAGAAAGAGCTAAGAAGGCTGGGGTGGCTTTTTATGCCTGCAAAAGAGCTGTAGATAAAACCTGGGGGTAGCTCACTGGCTTTATACTGCAGTTGTCGTTCACTTCCCACATCCTCCTCTATGGGAATGTTGTCTGGTGGACTGCAATGCAGAAAATGACCTACTGCGATATGCTTAGTAAGGCACAGAGAACAGCAGGATTAGCAATAAGTGACACCATGAGAACCACGCCAACCTTGACATTGGATACCATACTGCATCTGCCACCCTTTGATCCCTTCTGCAAATTTTTAGCGGCATGCTCCGCCATTCGGCTCAAGGCGAGCTCACAATGGAAGGCTGTTCCGTAGGGACATGGGACCATATCAGAATCCTATACGGACATACCCAGTGATATTATTGATTACCTTCCTTCTTCCCTTTCAGACAGGAATGGCTCGAGGGGGATCCATCACCAGATACTCCCATCAAGATTTACAACGACGGATCAAAAATGAATACCGATTTAGGATCAGGATTGTATTGCGAAATGCCCTCAATCAGTGAATCCATTAAACTAAAGGATCACTGCAGTGTTTTTCAAGCGGAAATAACCGCTTTTCACGAAGCCTTGAATTAGCTGAGATAAAAGAGGTAACCATCAAGGATATCTGCATTTTATCAGACAAAAAGGTGCACTAAGGACTTTGAATGCATTCCAAATAACATCAAGGAGTGTCCTAGACTGTCGCCGATATCTAAATGAGATGGCTAAACAATTTCATATCCATTTGTGTTGGGTACCAGGACATAGGGATATACCAGGGAACTGAACGGCTGATCTACTTGCGAGAGACGGCAGACACTTGTGTGCCAAATGTCAGTAGGCATATGGGGGTACCTCTCGCGACTTTAAAGCTTCTCATAAGGAAGACACTAATTAATTATACCAATCAAAGGTGGATCTGTGCCACTACCTGCGAAGTCGCCAGGCAAACATGGCCGAGATTTAATCTGCGTCTATCTAGGAATATCATTAGACTCAATAGACTACAAATTAGGACTTTAATAGGAGCCCTCACGGGATATTGTCTAATAGGAAATCATCGAAGAAGAATGGGAGTTTATACGCATGATTTCTGTCGCAGCTGCAGAAACGAGGAGGAACTGGAAACAGTCCAGCATCTCTTCTGTACATGTCCAGTATCTCTTCCGTACATGTTCAACATCTCTTCTGTACATGCCCAGCATCTCTTCTGTATATGTCCAGATTTGCTAGAAATGAGGAACGGTTACTAGGATCCCACTTCTTAACAATTAGAGTTAATCTACACCAGTCAGGTGTCAACAACCTTCTTCGCTTTATAGAAGGCTCAGGTTGGTTCAAATGGAGGGGAAAGCGTAGCCATGCCTCGCATCTGCGGCTCACAACGGACCCAACTGGTGGTGTAAGTGGCATCACTGGTTTATTGGTAATGCGGCTGCCCAACCTACCTACCTATGCCACAGTAGTATGAACCGCTGAATTTTTGAAGGAGATGTCATGGCTAAGGGAAACTAAGTGGAACGAACTCACATCGAAGAATGCTGCCTTGGCGCACACGAAATAAACTTTTTTTCTTAGGCTGTGCAGTCTCAAATAATCCTTTCTTACACATAAAAGGATCAAATGAGATAAAATTCAGTTCAAAAAAGTAAGGAACATGAACGACCGTAGAAGTGGCAAAGCGTTCCTATAGCTCAGTTCCGATCCTTTTTCCCCCGTTTCCCTCGTTCGTAATGTAAGAGTAAGAGTAAGAGCCTTGAATACACCATGGACCATGTGGAGCGGTTGCCGGTCGTAGTAGTAGCTGATTGAAATCCTTTGAACGAAATGGAACAACAGGAGTCTTCTGAACGTGTCATGTCAGATACTGATCAAGTTTAGTGCACTGAACCGCATTTTCCGGGTCCAGTGGCAATTACTCCACTGTTTGTTCACTGAGTTGTACCATCAGAGCGGTGATTGCGATTATTTGGAAAACGCAGAGAGACATGAGAGAAGTTTTGAACAGACTCCAAATCTCTGCTGTTCGCATCGGAATGGGATTTCTTTATATGGTGATACTACTACAGAGATAAGTATACAGAGAATGGCAAGGATGGCTAGTTAGAATATGAAATTTGAAGGGGGCCCCCAATGAAGTTTTACTCTTACCCCCCTATGGTCAGTACATAGAAGTTAGCTTCGGAATGGGATTTATTTAATAGTGATAGAAAGTTCATAGAAAGTTTACAGAGAATCTCAAGGATGGCTATGGGTATATGAAATTTGGAGGGGGCCCCCAATGAAGTTGTAATCTTACCGCCCTCTGGTCAGCATCGAAGCTAGCATCGGAATGGGATTTCTTTATACGGTGACACTACTTCAGAGAAAGTTCACAGAGAATGGCAAGGATGGCTATTGGAATATGACAGTGAAGTTGTACTCTTACCCCTATGGTCAGCATGGCAGGCCGTGTCCATGAACTTTTTGTATGCCCCCGGACTTCTCGACACCACTGCGTGCCCAACTTTAAAGCACATAAACTGCAGATAGGAGCAGCTTTAAATGCTTTAAGGACTGCTGCTGCGGGATATACGAGTGTGAGCGGCATGCAAAATGTAACTAAAACCGCTACAATAACAACAACAGCAACAGCAACACCAACAAAGGCGGCCGCTGCAATAACAAGCTCGGGTTTGTGCTGCGTAATTAAAAGCTTAAAATAATGCAAGTTGTTGGTTTCGTCGTTGGTGCCGTTGCTGCCGTTGTTGCTGTCGTTGTTGTCGTAGTTGGTGTGGTTGTTGTTGGTGGTGGTGGTGGTGGTGGTGGTGCTGCCGCTGCTGTTGTTGCAGTTTAAGGATAATGACATAATTCATTCCGCTGCTATTTGTGTTTTGTTTTGATATTCCGCTCTGCCGTTTTCATTTTTATTTCATTGTTGTTCTTTCTGCGTTGTTGCGACTTTTTCCGTTTTGTTTTAAAGAGAAAAGTTTTCGACTCCGAGACGTCGCGTCATTTTCCAGAGATAAGCCAAACCCGCGATGCGTTGCTCTGACTTGGTTTATATTCCATTTTGTTTGGCTTTTCTTTTCTTTTTCCGCTCCTCTTTTTATTTCTTGTTTTTTAGTTGGCTTGTGCATTTCATTTGGCTGCTTGGCAATTACAAGGACTAAATTTAATTTCAGCTGCGCTCTCCACACACAACCGCACCACCACGCAGCGGTGGCAGCGAACGAGTTGCCCATAAATGGCCTCATAAAACACGTCAATAATTTTTGCCAAATTAATATCGCGTGAAGACGCTTCCGCTGTGAGCTGGCAAGAGAAGGGAGGCGACAGACGAGTGGTGACAGACGAGAGGCGGGTCGATGAGTCCGTGAACGCGGGGTGAGGCCAGTTGCAGTTCGCGCTTCAAGTTTCAAATTTCAAATTTCAAGTTTCAAATGAAAGCAGCCCAACTCACGCGCAATGTTGCATTGTTTTCTGTCCCTGCCGCGCTGACCAACCGCAATTTTATCATTTGCTGAGCAGGCGAAACGCGCGCCACGCAAACACACTCAAAAAGGAGCAAAATAGTAATAATAATAAAAATGAATGAATGAGGGGCACGTCATAAAGCGTAAGCGAAGTCAACCGTGGCTGCTGCACGACTCCTATCTCTGCGTGCATTGGTATGGGTGCGCGTGTGTGTGTGTGTGTGTTGAGCGTGGAGCTGCCAGCGTGCTGCTTAATTCGCAAGTCAAAATTTATTATGGAAGAAAATCCATAAATCTGCGCAAATTTGGGGTGTAAGCAACTCGGACAGGACCTGTCCTGGCCGGCAGTGGCGCATCTAGCAGCGCCGCTGATGGCGTCAGAACAATGGCGAGAAAAGTCGTAAATTAATAAAATTAAAGCTCACCCGGCTGAACTGAGCGGAGTTGCGAAGAGTTGGGGTTGGCTTTTGTGGCTGGACTCGTACGGGTGTTTTCCGACGTGTCCTTTTGTCATCCAACGAAGTTAATTATGCAAAATAACATTTGTGCCATGCCCCGCCACGGTTAATGTGGTGCTCAGTGCCCCCACTTTGCAGAAACATCCCCCGAACAAGTTTATTAACAACTTCCCGGCCACCTCAGAGCAAACACAATCGCATAAGCAACAAAAATCCTGATCCAAATCTACGGCAAATTGGCATTAAATGCTATTTGCTCAGATTTATTTGCCACACCGCACTCCGCTTGACCGAGCCGGGCCAGTTGTGCGAATATATGGCGCTCAAGCCGTTTGCTGCCCTCGGGGGTCAGCCTGCTTGCTGCAACAGAATTTATTATTTCACTCAAGCACCATCAAAGCCCGCTCGCACGCCCCCACTACACGCCAACTCATCAGCACAACAAGCCAGTCGAGCGTTCTGTTATTGACCGATGGGCATTGGTCTGGAGTGGGTGGGTGGACGAGGAAGTGGCAGTGGTGGTGGTGGGCTACGAGCACGTTGGCGATTGCGATGTCGATGGTGTGCGAGTGGGGGCGGGAGTGGCTGGCTGTAAGTGTGCGCCTGCACTTACTTGTGTCAATGATGACACTATTTTTGGCCACTTTCGCAGGCGGCCGTGCAGGCTCACTGGCTAGACAAGGCGCTGGGTAGTGGGACGGAAGGGCTGAACGGCAGGAGGGCTGAGATGGCTGAGGGGCTGAGGGACTGAGTGGCTAACGGGCTGAGGGGCTGAAGGGCGTTCGGCCGTGCGGCTTGTGCTTATAATTCCTGGGAGGACATTTTCCAGACACTTGTCACATCAATTAGTAGAAGATACACAGATAAAACAGGACATTTTGCACACAATTCAACCCGCAAACCACAAGTGATTGTCTTTGTCTTCGTTGTTGTTGTTGGTATTGTTGTTCGTAGTTAAGTTGTTCTTGTTGTTTTGTTCATTGCTGTTTGCTTTGGCTTGGCTTTAGCCCGGTTGCTGTCGTTGGCGTTGTTGTTGTTGTTGTTGTTGTTTTTGTTGTTGATGCGGTGCTTGCGGTTGTTGTTGTGTGCTTAATGGCAGCAAAAATTATGTTTTCTGATGAAATTATTTCATTAGAGTCAATGATGATGAGACTCCTCGCAGCATGTGCACAGAACGAAACTATTCATCCGGTCAGGACAGGGACGCAGCCTGACTGTGCACAGCAGTGGGGGGTGGCGCGGCGTGTAGCAGCTTCAAGACGCCAGCAAATACTCTGAGAGAGTTCATTAAAAATGAAAATAATGAATGACAACGAAATGCGTGCGGCGTGCGGTGCTGTTCAAGGCAGCCGTCAGTCTCATGCTCGCACATTTAGTGCAGTTGGCATTAATGTGGCATTAAAAATTGAAAGCTTGTAAATGTGGCACATAAACGGGAGTAGGAGTGAAGTGGAAGCTCACTCACACATACACAAACTCACTCGAATAGAAAAAGTCTAAATACAGCAGTGATGTTGCATCTTTGTTGCCAGCGGCCTGCGGCAGGTAAGGGCATAAGCGAGGGCTCAGGAGTGGGGATTTAGGAGCTCTGAGGTGCACCGCATACAATTTGGCTTTCTAGCTCCCCAAACAAGACTCCATCTGCCTGCTCGCCTGCGACTGCTATTATATCACATAAAGCGATTCCCAGTTTTTTATTGTCAAATCACCTCAGGCAATACTCCGACAATATCGCGCAGTATGCATGTGAATGTGTGGGTGTGTGTCTATGTGTGTGTGCATTATGCAACGTGCTCTGTAAGCGGACGATGCACTTTCGGTGACATCGGCGCACACGCACACAGACAAAATTATACCGTATGTACACATGCTCGTTGAAAATGTAAGTAAACTGAAAGGATTTTCAACTTCACTTTGCCCGCACTCACACACGCACACGTGTTCACACACGCCAGCACACATTTTAAGCATATTTAAGGCGAATGGACAATTTCAAAGCCATGCACAGTGTTGCGTCCCTTTCAATGAGTATTCACTAAAAAGTGGGTTTGGACGGAATTTCGTATATTAGTGGATTCAGGGTCGATGAGGCCCAACTTGTGCATAAATCTGTTCTAATACAAATCAGTGATGGAATAACTCGTTATGTAAAGAGCTATTTTGCTGTTCTAAATGTACATGCAGAGGTACTTTTACATTATTAATAGTTCGAACATGCTTTAGAAACTAGTTTTCTGCTTATCTGGGGCGATATTGAAATGAAATAGAGTTATGAAGGATGAAAAGCAATGTATAAACAAACTTTCAAATACCACTATAAGGCTTTTGTGAGAGCTCATTTTTTTACATGAGAGATCATAAATGGTTATTAATGAGAAGGCGTTATTAAAAGGTCATAAATAATGAGTGAACAGAGAGGCAAAACAAAGTATCACAAATGATGGTATATCTGTTGCATTAATCGAGACAAAACAAACATGTTGTAGAGAGGGAACTTCATACCAAACAATTCGTAGTTAATATACTTTTATAATTGAAAATAGCCTCCCTCTGTGGCCGAGTGGCAGGCATGCTAGACTCACACTCGCAGGTTCAAATGCTGCCTCGGATTTGGTCTCAAAAATGCTTCTGTCTAAAAAACCTTTCTTTAAGAGTCGAAGGCCTTAGTTGCCAGTACTCATTCCCCAATCCCTTGCCCTCATAATTTAAATGTGGTGAAAGATATAATAATACTAATAATAATAATAATTCAAGTTATATTCTCAAATGAAATAATTGTCTGAACTAAAAAAATCGTTGCATACTTTCAGGTTTAGAATTTTCCTTATGAAAGTGACATGGATTTTTTTTGAAATGCAGTGGAGAAATTCGATGTTTATTTTTATTTTATTACTTTTTGTGTGAATTATTTTGTCAAAAAATCACATATAAAATTTTTGTGCCAATCAATGATTTCTTTTTATTTTCTATTATTTTTTATTTATTTATTTACAAAGTGATTAATAAAAATGAATTCTTATTATACAACTAAAATTTAAGGAGCACTAGCTGCCAGGGCTTTCAGTTCGCTTTTGTTAAAAGACTTATTATATTAAAAATAGTCTACTGTAAAACTTTCTTTTTAATTATGATTCAATTCAGTAGAAAATTTAGTTTCAAGGATGTCGTAGGCATTGATGTATTGACACCTACTCTTACTAAAATGGAATCCGATCTAAATTGCCACGCCCATCAACATAGAGAAACCTATAATGAGGAATACAAAACGTGCTAATAGACTCAATGCACAGTGTCAACATGTTTGTGATCCACAGCGTGATCTTCCAACTCTCACTATTGCTCTATTGTTTCATATATGTAGAGCTTATGTAGGGTCTTAAGTTGTAGGTCGTATATGGGGTCAGTTTAAATCGACTTTCTTATAATTACTTTTTTATTTTCATATTTCTTTTATAAACTAAATTCGGTTGACTTTGAATTCATTCTCAATTCAAGTTTTTGTTCTGAAATAAATAAAAAACCATTGCATACTTTTACGCTTAGATTTATAGTTGGTGAAAATTGTGCTTGCGAAACTTTTTTTTCAAGATTGGCTCAAATCTCCTACAAAACGTGTTTTAACTTTTATCTAGTAATTTGTTAATAACAAATCCTGTGACTTTGAAGTCCTGTACCACACCTTCCGGGGATTCTTAGTTACTGCATGATTGAGTCATTGGACCAATGGAATGCAAATTTTTAGATTTTGCCTCAACATTTTCAGTGATTGCTGCCTGTGGAACGCATCACTGTTGGACGCTGACGGGCAGGCAGCAGGGCAGGAGGTGGGCATTTTAATGAAAACACATTTCATAAAAGGCAAAATACTTAAAATCTACTTTGCTCTTGTCACATGGTTTAAATGCAGATTTAAATCGTTGTCGAGCGAGCGGCAGGTTGAGGGACTTCGGTGCATCGTCAGTTATCTTTCCTGGGGCACTATAAATGGGGCGGCGGGGCAGATGTTGGCAGCTTCCGTAAATATTTAATCAATTCGAAACCTGCAATCAATGTTGCTCGTTTACAAGATGTTTTATTTATGTTTATGGTTTGTTTGCATTTCAAATGACACTCCAATGAAGAACGACCCGGGCAGAGTGGTTGCCGGAGCTGGTACGTGTTGCACAGTGATGCAAACGTATACGAGTGAGTGCGTGCGGCTGTGTGGTTGTGTATGAGGATTCCAGACCCGCACGCACACACACACACAGAAACAAAATCAAATAAAATTCTGCATTATGTAAAATAATATTTTGTGGAAATGCAACTAAATTTCAATGAATTAAAAGGAAATACTTTTTTATGATGTTGCATTCAATCTGAAATGTCAGAGATCATGAACTTTCGATATTATCGATTAAAACTTTGTTATGTAAATTGAGGAACCATTTGCTGAGGTGCTGAAAAGGTCAACAGAAACATGTGCAAATATACTGACTTTGATCGCCTTCGTTAGATCGCTCATTGAAAGTATTTGCTGGGTGGGCGAAGCAGCCTCCACCATTCGAAGCAGGCGTGAAATGTACTGAAAGCTACTTAATTGCGGGTGAAAACCATTCAATTTAACTGTGAGAAATTTACAATTAAAGTTGCCTCTCTAAAATGACTACTTCAATTTTGGTGATTGTGGTCATCAGATCCTCAAAGGACCCTCTTTCCCTATTGCATACTGTTGATTTTATTAATGTACAGCTCTGAGTTAAAAGAGATCTTTCCACTATAATTACAGCAATACCAGCATCCTTCCCTCAATCTGTGGTATGTTCCCGTTACCAAAAAACTGTCTCATTTGACTTCCCTTCATTTCAGTTACCGAGAATGAGATATTTGCGCTTCTTCATTCCTTAATTTAGTTCCTTTTCCTCACGATTTTGTTTGATGCTTTGGTAAAGTCGGAATAGTTTCTGAAAACTCTCCAACAGGCCAAAGTTTTTTAAGGACTCATTGCCTTAGAAATAGCTTTTTTCCATATCCCTATTTCCACAAGCCTCCCATAGTATTTCAAGGGTACAAAGGAGATCCTTCTCTAAGGACTATGAGCATTGCAAATGCTTCCTCCCACTACAGTGATCTGTTAGTAACCCTGTAACTGTGTTTTCTATATCCTTATTTCCATATGCCTTCAATAGTATATCAAAGGTACAAAAGAGGTCTTCTCCTTCTCTTCTTTACTGCACAACCCATACATATTGTAGACCTTTACAAATGTTGCCTCCCACTACAGTGATCTCTCAGTTGCCCTGTAACTGTGTTTCTGCGACGTTCTCCCTTCTTCGGAGGCCTTCACCTAAAACTGCGCCAATGAGATCGCCAGATTTCCGGCTGGACTATGAACTCAGCTGTTAGTCACAAAAGCCACAACGAGGCCGCAGTGACCAACTTATTAGTTCCCTGCCCCACCTCCAACTAATCTCATCAACTCGAGGAGCAAGCCAGTGAGTTACGGGCTGCTAAAGCAGTTTCATTTGAAATTCAATTTGCAGGCTTCGCGGTGCGCTCCGCCAACCGAGTGGAAAGTGGAAAAAGTTGGAATACTTTTGTTTTCATTTAAGCGCTTCGTAGAAGTTTTCATCTCCGCAAATTCCTTGTGAAGAGATACCAAAAGTGAAGATATAAATTTTCAGCAAAGATTTTTCCATTTTTCAACTTTTACTTGAGCAAATTTTTGGTGAAAATTTATGTCGCTGCAGATAAAACAGTGGCACCGCACTCGTAACTCTCCGAGCAGTCAAAATGGGGGGTGAACGAGTTGCGGAGAAGTTTTTCCAACTACAATTTTGATAAAACTGTCGCCAGAGAGGGGGGATATTATCTGGTGATTTCCTAACCCCCCCCGCTCATATTCTGCACAATACCGTGCATACATTTAAATGCAGTTTATAGTGTGCCAGTTAGCCAGTTCATAGCTCCCCAAGGCTTCCGTGGGCGTGAGACCTCATTTGCCACCGTCTTGGGTCGCCGCAGTGTAATGAGGTGTGGAGCCTAAAAGGGATAAGCACCAATTTCGATTGATGGGAGCATCGTTTGTCAAAAGGCTTCCAAATCGCCGCTCATTTGTCTTGTAATTGTGTGGTTTATGTTGATAAACAAGCCCCACCACCACCACCCCTCTGGAGCATCCAATTGTCGCAGTAAGTCCGAACAAAACGCTCTCCCTTTGATTGTGTTTGTAAACAATGCGATTATAATTGGAAACCTCGAGTGGAGCTCATTGGAGTGCATCATCTCTCAATCAGGAAAAATAAACAACCTTCCATGGCGGGCGAATGGGAGGGGAAATATGAAAGGAGATTCCTGCAGACTGCCCGTATCCATTACAATTGAGAAATGTGACCATTTGATTCCCGCAACGAGTTTCATTGCTCTTATTCACTTACAGCAAACATAATTATCACAGCAATTTGTCAGCGGACCACGGGAGGTACGACTACGAGCACAACGTAGCGCGCCGAGCAAAGCCGGCAGAGTGGAGAGCGAAAAGTGAAGAGTGCTTCAAGCAGAGCTGCCAACAGCACTCGACCAACTGCTTGCGACGGAGACACAATTTGATGTCTCGGTGAGGGATGGCAGGAGGGCAGACGTGGGGCATAGATTTTATCAGCACGCTGCAGTTAGGAGGTGATTAATCAACGCTTAGTTCAGAACGTAAGGGACCGCAAACACAACAACAACAATAACACCGCCACCATCCACGCCAGCGACGCTACTCAACGCCCGCTTCGACATTATCACTTGCCAAGGAGGGAACTTTTGCCACACAACTCAGCACGGTGCAACTTGAAGTTTGCGGTGACGACGACTGCGACAACGAAACGACAACAATAACGGACGACCGCCGACCAGATGCATGCACATAGCGCAGACTGCTGCGCTGTTGTGGTGTCCTTCACCAGGACATAATTTAATTAAAAATTGTTAACACTGCCACTAATAAGCGCGCGGTATGCTGTGGTCGCCGAAGTTGTCGGTGCAAAGTTTACGTTGCTGATGTGTGCTTGCTGCTGCTGCTGCTGCTGTTGCTGATGTGGGAGCGTGCGATATTTCACGCCCACAAACCACGACCAAGGTCTTTAACAAGCCAGGCAGTGAAGGTGGTGGGGTCGGCATTAACCATTGAGCGCATCCTCCGAAAGCAAGCGTGCACTTTAAAATTTTAATCTCTCCGTGTTAAATGACATGCCCATAAAGCGCTGGTAATCGGCGGCAAACGAGCGCCCGAGCGGCCGAGCAAACAGCGGCGATAATTTAAAAATAATCGCTGCCAGATCTGGCGCGTTCGTTATCATTACGCAATTAGCCATATTCAATAAATCGCGAAATTACAAGAATTAATCCACCGAGCGAGCGGACGCGCCCAGCAACAACCCCAGTTATCGAAGCAGTAATCGCAGCAACCGCCGCACTCGCATAGTGCGCGCTCCAGCGCCTCCAGCGCGGCCGTGCGGAAGCCGCTCCCCGTGCATCCGCCGCTGACTGACTGTGTGACTATCTGACGGCGGAATCTGCGCGCATGACAGGCGCCACTGCTCCGCTGATATTAAATATTTTCATGCACTGCCAATAAAGAATTTTGCGCCACAAAGGATTACATTAACAACCAACAACAACAACAATAACAACGACAAACACCAACAACAACAACAGCTTCAATACCACTTCATTCAATAAATAAATTGCAACTTTCCACGAGCAAACAAACACAGAGAGGGGAAGGCCCGCTGGCAGGAAGGGCGCATAAGCCAGAGTCAATGGACATGTCTAGTGTGTGTGTGTGTGTGTGTGTGTGTATGTGCGTGTGTGAGTGTGTTAGTGGGAGAGTGAGTGTTCACAGTAATTGGCTTTTGATGCCTTTTCAAAAGGACTTTATTTAATAAAAATTCCCCTGGTTTGCTGCTCGTATACACAAAAGGAGAGCTTCAGATTGCAGTACTGAAGATGGACAAATGGGCAGGGCAAGTCAGCAACTGGAGCCTCTCTTTATGGCCGTTCTGCTGAAGACTGCATACAACAAAGTTGAAGGATTAGAGAAGTGAGCAATAACTGGATCCGGTGCAAAACTAACTCCAGAAAATGGCTCTTTTTCTCAGCTAAAACATCTCCCCAATTGAATGGAAAGACCTCAAATAGAATTCCCATCCAGTATTCTGAGTAGCTTGTAACGAACCTTTTTCTGAGCCGAGGTAAAGCTCAGCCATTCCAGGGTTCGTCAACAGAATAAAAACTTCCTGGTTCACAGTAATCCTCTGATTTACACCAACTTGCTTAGATTCTTTAGACGTGTGTTACTCCACTGTGGACGTTTCTTACTCTGTTTTGGACGTTTGTTACCCTGATATTTTTTACTCTGCCTTGTTTCTTACTCTGCCTTGTTTCTTACTCTGCTTAGTTTCTTACTCTGCCTTGTTTCTTACTCTGCTTTGTTTCTTATTCTGCCTTGTTTCTTACTCTGCCTTGTTTCTTACTCTGCCTTGTTTCTTACTCTGCTTTGTTTCTTATTCTGCCTTGTTTCTTACTCTGCCTTGTTTCTTACTCTGCCTTGTTTCTTACTCTGCTTTGTTTCTTACTCTGCCTTGTTTCTTACTCTGCCTTGTTTCTTACTCTGCCTTGTTTCTTACTCTGCTTAGTTTCTTACTCTGCCTTGTTTCTTACTCTGCTTTGTTTCTTACTCTGCCTTGTTTCTTACTCTGCCTTGTTTCTTAATCTGCCTTGTTTCTTACTCTGCTTTGTTTCTTACTCTGGAGAATTGGTTTCATACAAAAAGAAGAAACAAACGAAACAAAATCCGACTCGCCTACTTTGATTCATTATTTTTTTAAAGAGATTTTGTGTGGGTGAAATTTGTCAGTGGACGAATTTCATCTTCACAAGCCAAGCGTTTGGTATGTCTTCGCCAGTTGAATTTGATGTTGAGCTCCTTGAGCAGCATCAGTTCAAAGCAAACTCTCTGATCCCATCTATTGAATTACACACGGCTAGACTGGAACTGCGGAGGATTATGGAGATCTTTACCGAAACAAACGATTAAGCGATGCCTTCGAAAGTACATCCTATCACACCTCCTCTCTGGAATGTCCTTCATGTGTTAAATTGTAGCCCAAAATTTTAACACATTTGCTACTTGCCTGCCTGTGAAGGGATACGTCAGGAAACGCATCCAAGAAAATGGGGAACAGTGTCGACCAAGTGATGAAAACTCCACCGGAGAACCATAGAGAATTATGTGGATAATACCAAGCCCATAATCTACACAGCAGTACCATGAGCTCATCGTGGGACCTGGTATCCTTGTATCCATCTACACTGATCTTCGTACTGTCCTAAACTCCCAAATCAGTTTGCTTGGTTAAACTAAAGCAGGGCAGAGTTCGAATATCATGTAAGGAAACCTTATTGACTTCCCGGTAAGATTAGCAAGAACACTGTCCCGAGTGACATTCTCCTAGTCAGCAGCCCTCGCTGGTGACCTCAGTCTCTATTCGTTATTACCAAGTCCTGGGACCACCTTGATCCTTTTAGCAAACTCGATTGAAGACACACAATCATTTTAGAAGCCAGCCTGGTTCCATATAAGATTAGTCAGCTAACCGCGCTAGTGACCTCAGTCTCCAGCACTACGACTCGGTCCAACTACCAAGTCCTTGAATCTCCTTGATCCTCTTAGCAAACTCGATTGAAGTCACTTAGTCATTTGAGAGGCCAGTCTGGTTCCATGTAAAATAAGCTACCGACATTATAGAAAAACTTGGAATACAGAATGTGTGGGACTCCTTCCATGGCGCGTTGTGGCCAGGGAAGTGCGTATGGGCCCAATTGGTTGCACTTTATGATTTATTTGCTGCTCATTTGATTGTGATTTGCTTTGCTTTAAATTTAATATTGCATTTTAGGAGCCTCCAGCAACGATTTCCCCCTCTCCGCCTGCTGCTAAACATACCGATGCCACACAAGCGCCTATGCCAGCTGAGTGGCACGGGAACTGCAGCAGTGCTGGGGTCCTGGCTGCAAAATTGCTTCGTTTGTTATGGAAATTCGCATGTGGGAATAGCTTTCAGCATGTCATGATCTGGGGAACTTTTTCGAGTGGTTCTGCTGGCAACGAGCCCCTGTCACTGGTTTCTGCTGACAGGCGAGGAGAGAGGGGCCGATTTTGGGCTTTTGAAGTGAGCAGCGTTTTCTTTTCTTGATGCGGACACATGCCTGCCATTTTACTTTTGATTATGTTTATATTTGCGTGTGTGCATGTATGGGAGAATGTGTGTGAGTATGTGTGATGATAGTGTATGCGTGTGCGGGAGTGTGTGTGTTGCTAAGTGTCTTGAAACTGCTACGACAAGTGCGTCAGCAGGCAGGCAACTATGCAGATAGGCATGCTGAGTACTGTTTGCTCTGCCCGCCTTCCTCCCTGCCTCTCAGCCTCCTTGCCTGAGCCTGTGCCGACCAGGTTTGCACATGCAAATGCAAATTCATATATTCGTGTGCAAATATGACAGAGTTTTGCTATTTATGCAATAAATTGTACGTAATTAAAAACAATTACAAACAAATCCTATTCTCATAAATATCCTTCTTGCCACAGAGAGCGCCACAGAGAGTGACGACAAAAACGCTGGCTGCCTGCCGCAGTTGTGGGGAAAAAATGCTTCCGCTGCGGAGGCAGCCGCTTCCTTGTTGTGTAGTTTGTTACTGAATGCAAACTGCTTGCATGGAGCGAGCTACTGCGCTTCTTCGGAGCTGGAGGGCAACAAGCAGTGTCAGAGTTGTCAGAGTTATTGTCTTACTGCCGCTCATCGCACTCAGCTCAGCTCCGCCCTGCCCTGCCCGCCATTGTCAAATATTGACAATGCCATGCTCTGCTCCTCCTCCGTTGTCCTCGTGCTGCCGAAATTGGGAATTGTTCTTGTTTTATTTAGCTTGGATTAAAATTGTGTTTGCTTTAATTTAAAATTTGTTGCTGAAGATGCATTAATGCACTCCAATTAAAATGTATCCAGAGGATATTATCGCTTGCTGACGTCGGTCGGTGCGAACGGCACGTTATCCTAGAACGAAGCTCTGCCGAAAGTTTCCCAAAATAAGCAATTACTGTGCTTTAAACCTCCAGGAATTTAAGCAATTTCCTTGGGGACTGCCAGGATTTTCTCTGTGTTGCCAGGGTGATTTAAGGACTTTCATTTATTTATTTTGCAGTTTGCCCTCGGAGAGGAATTAAAGTGCAAAGAACATTTAAAATCTGAATTTGTGGAAGGCTGCGGAGTCTCTTCAGGGCTCGGGAGTAAGAATACCGAAACGAAAATAGAAAGTGTGAAGCAGGTTGACAAGCGAAGAAAGTGGTTGTCAAGCGGAAAATCTGCTCCAATTAGGCAAACAATGAGAACAAAGGCAGGCACGGCAGGTTTAGGAGAGGCTTTCCATATTGGGGCAGTCTCTGTGCTCGGCTACTTAACTGCTGCGTTCCAATCTTTCATTTATAGAGTAGTGCCTGGCAGAGTAGTGCCTGGTAGAGTAGTCCTGGCAGAGTAGTTCCTGGTAGAGTAGTGCCTGGTAGAGTAGTGCCTGGTAGAGTAGTGCCTGGTAGAGTAGTCCTGGCAGAGTAGTTCCTGGTATAGTAGTGCTTGGTAGAGTAGTGCCTGATAGAGTAGTGCCTGGTAGTCTAGTGCCTGGTAGTCTAGTGCCTGGTAGAGTAGTGCCTGGTAGTCTAGTGCCTGGTAGTCTAGTGCCTGGTAGAGTAGTGCCTGGTAGAGTGGTGCCTGGTAGATAGTGTTACATAGTCATATTTCTGGGGAGCCCCATGGTTGATTCCTGTCTGAAGCTTTCAAGGAGATACATTTATGATATTCTCGATTGAGAAAGTTCCAAATCTCCGCATACCCTGGAGGCCCACGAGTGCGGATTAGTCTGGTCCTCAGTCAAAACATTAAAGAAAAATCTTCCAAAAACAATTTTGAAGTACGGACCCTTGTGAAATCCACTGGTATCCGGGAAATCTGAGGAGTACACATAAAAATATATTTCTAAAAACACTCAAGGAGACGCCAAAGGATCGAAATAGAACCAAATTGTGTCAACTGATCAATTGAAGTAAACAAAGTAGCTGCTGGACTTACGAGGTCGAATATTTCGTCATGACGTGAAGAAGTCTTTTATGGTGTGTTTCGCTATTCTTGAAGATAACATGAGAAGTTGTTAATGTTCAGTATCATGATTCGATCACAGCCAACTGTGACATAATTCCCTGCTCTGAATCACTACGGTGCAATCATCATCCAATGCTAAGAATTAAGATCGTATTGGCATCTTCGACTTGCAAATATATTCATTTTGAGATACGAATTTCAGAACCAATGAATTGAGTGGGCACTCATTGGATTTTCAACGGGATCCGGGTGCCAAGTAAAGGGATCTCATCAGTGTTTTTGAGTCACTCGGGTGTCAAATAAAGGGATCTGATCAGTGTTTTTGAGTCACAGGACACACTCCAGTGATAGAACAACTAGCATAACTAATCTAGATTACAATACACACCAATGTTTCCTTCATATCTGTCCTTACTGGTGCCAACTCCTTGAATTGTTTCAAATGGGAAGCTTTCACTTTTTATTGGAAGAGAAGTTCGTCATTTGAGTTCTAATTTCCGAAAGCTTCATGGAATGAAAGCAGTTATGGAGGTATCTGGCAGAGAACACAGAGAAAAGAAACTCTTTTTCGCTGCCAGCGTCTGTAGCGGACACACCACGATTTTGAGTGGATTCACCACGATTCTGGGTGGATTCCACACGATTTTCAGTGGATTCATGTGCAACATCCGTCTGCTTTGCCATTTGACGTTTAAGTTTCTTTAGTCTGTTTACTCTGGTATCTGACGTCTGATCTTGACTAGCTACCATGGCTACCTGACAATCTGCTCTTTAACTACATCGAATTGAGCAACAACCATCATCAGGTGACACTTTGCATTGCATGCAACGGATTCACCGCCCGACAATTGTCAGGTCCAACTAAGAACTCTAAGCCAATTAACAAGTGGCTCTGGAAGGACCCGTTAATGAGCAACAATATCCGCTTTTATGACGGCAAGACACGCAATTCTTTCATGGTCTTCGACTTCAGTATTTAAAGAAGTCCCTCCTAAACCACTGCCGATGATGGTGGTTCTCTGCGTAGCAGTTCTCCGCAATTCTGCTTTCGTCATCGCAACCTGAAATGCCACCAGACACGCGAGGCATCTTCCTGGACTAGTGACTGCAGCGTTCTGGACTGCTGAATAAGCACAAATTACTGTGCAACCAGAGTCGCTGCACTGATACGGGTTCAATTAAGAGGTAAAAACCATTCCGATTGCGACTTCGGCGGCGATTCCCACTGCGAATACGTATCGCTCCGAAATCTCAATTAATGCAGCCATTTCGATTGAAAAGTTGCTTAGCACTGCGCCAGCAAAAACCGGCAACAGCCACAACAAAGTTGGAGCGAAATATGGTAATGGCAGAAGCGTTTTCAGCTGTTTGGGTTGCTGCTGCCGAGTCCTCGCCAAGGCGCCCGGGCTGCTTCCGGTTGATTGCGCTGCGCAAGCTGAGCCGAGCTGAGCTGCAATAACAGCAAAGATTGCATCTGTGCTCATGCGAGAAACAAATTAATGAGCGAGTGCGATGTTTTTGTGCATTTTCAGGACAGCGTGGCAAGCACCACAGCAGCAGCAGCAGCAGCAGCAGCAGTGGTACAAACAGAAGCAGCAGCAGCAGCGCATTCCGCCGATTGAGCAAGAAGTTTACAAAATATTTGCCACGTTTTTTCCACAATATTTGCATTTCTCAGTGGGCGCCAGGACACGTCCACTACAACCCCACTCACAAACACTCACAAGCACCCGCACCGCCAGCGGCCCAGGACATGCTTGAGTGGGGCCAGCGCCATATGGAAAATGTTGTGCGGCAGTTGCACACGGACAAACCGACTGCAGATGTGCAGCGCGCCAGCTCTCTGTGCTGGGCGAGTGTGCGAATATTTGCATTTAATGAAAAACCAGCCAGCAATGTTAACCGCGACGCATGCAGCTGAAGGAAAGCCGCACAGCACACAAGGCAGCAGCGGCAACAACAAAGACTGCCACAAAAAACAGCAACACAGCAAATGGCAACATACGCAAAACTTCAAACAACGGGAGAAACACAAGAATGCCGAATGAAAAAGCGGAGAACAACTGCAAACAGAAGGCATGCCGCGCGCTGCAGCAGGATATTTGCGTTAATACGCCAGCCACTTCCGCCAGCGAGCACCCTTGTCCAGCGACAGCTCCTCCAGCACACGCAGTGCATGCTCGCTTGGCATTTTATCCTTTTGCCTTCTCCCGCCTCCGCGTAACTGCAGCGATAATAGCGGCAATGAAATACCCGTACGTAAGTGATTCATAACGAAGCGCTCCGACAGCCGTAGCGGCCGACAAGGAACTCAGTGGTAAGGCAAAGTTTCGCAACCACTTGAAAGTTAGACCAGCTTAAGTCGCAGCACACTATTAAAGTTTCCTAGCGCGGCTAGTCTGCACATAAGGACCCAGCCCACCCGGCCAAGTCCTCGCTGCAGCTCTGCGCTCTACCGACGCGGCAAATGAATATTAACGACAGGCAGCGTCGGCAGCAACACCGGCATCAACAGCAGCTCGGGCAGTGGCAGTGGCAGACAGCCTGGCATGCGCTACAATTCGAGCCCCCGCTTGTTTCTATATTTTGTATTTGGTGCTCGCAGCGTCGCTCGGCCGGCAGAACTTTGAACATAAAACAAACATTGACACAGATAGCCGCGTTCAAACACTTAACTGGCGCACACCACGGCCCGGCGAACGGCAGCGAACGGGAGCAAACCACCCGTTGGCAGCTGTTGGCAGATTTGCAACAGCTGCCGCACACACCCCACACACACACGTGCACCATAAGCCATGCTGCACTGGCTCTGAACTCGCCTCTTGTTGCTCCTCCAGCAACGGCCGGCTCAGTGAACCAAAGAAAACTCGAGCGCAGCCGGAAAACATAAAAGAAAACACTCAACTTTCTTCCTTTTGTGCGCGCAGTCGGCAGGCACAAGGCACCAGGCACCAGGCAGAAAGCAGAAGGCACCAGGCAAGTCACATCCTCATCCTCATCCTCATCCACATCCTCAGCCACTTGCGTTTGCTTTAGCCAGAGCGCCGCTCCACCGAGTGCTCCTAAGTGACAGCGTGGCAATATTTCACGGAAAGTGTTTTAAAATACATTAAAAAGTTCACATTCCGAGCGTAAATTTTTGAGCAATTGGCAAAGTTAAGTTATGTCAATAGAGAGTTCCCCTTCTATTGACACAAACTTCACATAATCGCTCGCATAAGGATGTGCGCGGCGAGGACCTGAGCCGCACCGAGTGCTGCGAGCGAAAATGTTTTCCTTCTTGTTAATAAAATGAACTTTTCGCTCGCAAATTGATTCATTCCGTGCATAGATATGGGGATAATGCGGAACTAGTGCCAGCAAATTGGGCGGAGGAGGTCTCACAATATGCGTAAACTGAGGATTATGTCTTAGCTGCTGCTTGTCAGTGGGGTAATCCGCAGGGACTGCTCCTTTGCTGTGCTTGGGATATGCAAGTTTGCTTTGTAGGTGAAAGTCGCTGTGAAAACTTCTGCTTGGCACAGAGGAAGCGTTGTTTGTGGCCAGAGATCAGCAGAACGAACGGAATTTCAGGCGCACTTTCCTCACCACAGTTGCTCCCAAGGTTACCGTCTTCCCCGCTAACCGTAGGCACTTAGTAATCCTCTTGGATTTACCAAACCGAAGATGATGAGCACACGTAACCAAACCCCGGGTGGAATCGAAGCATACGTGGACAGCTTTCGAACACAAATGACATGCTTCGGCCCAAAATTAACTATGATGACCACTTCACAGATACCAACTTTGCTTGAGGGAGATACCAACTTTGATCGGAGATGATAAGAACTCATTTTTAACCAAGTTGGCTGGGCCACACATACGTTCAGGACTCTTCACTGAAGTTGGGTAAAACATATGTTCAGGACTCTTCACTGAAGTTGGGTAAAACATATGTTCAGGACTCTTCACTGAAAATTTCAATAAGCAAAAAATTCAGTTCCTTGACGCTGAGGGTAGAAAAATTTTCAAAATTTTATATAAAAATCAAAGGAAGTCAATGTTTGTATTTCTCACGAAAAGATTCCGAATCTTTGGTAAGAAAATTCACTATTTTATTTCATTTATTTTTGAATGTCCTTTTCAATCAGACTGAGTTGTTCCTTCTTTTTTTAATACGTAGATTTCTCTTCCTTTTTCCGTTTCTATCCATTTTGACTTGTTTCCTCTTCTCTTTTACAGATTTACAGATTTTTACAGAGACATCGTTTGCTTCGTTTAAGTTCTTGGTTGCCTCACTGTAAGTTCTGTTCCTTTATATGGTCGCAAAACTGTTTTCTTCTAGAACCATGAATCTCAGCAAGCCTTGGCAACATTCGCACATCAAAACTGAAATCAACGATGAGATTGATTCAAATATCCTTGCGATTTGATTTTTGCATCCCTTTATACGATTTTCCTTCCGAGGCTTTTCTGGGAGAAACTGTTCTAACACCTTCCTCATATTATGATAAGTTCAGGTGCTCCTGTGAAAGAAAATACAATTATTAACGCTCGTTTTTGCACACTTCACTCCCCTTCTCCTCAATTAAGCCTTTACTTTTAATTTCTCTCAAAAGTCCAAGGATTTGAATCAATTAAATCCTGAAAAATAAACCTGGAACTTTTACCACTGCACATATTTGAGGAAACACAAGAGAAGAGGGGGCTCTGTAATAGAATGACGACGGCAGTAAACGGTCCTAAAAGTCTCATCGGGAGTCAGATGGTCGAAACATTATCAAAGGCCATTCCAGACATCTGTGTACCGAAAGACTTGACAAGCCCGAGCTACAGCTTCACTAAGTTGTGTAAAACAGAGTGGAGCTACAAAAACGCTTGGAGAGGTCTCAGCGAAACCTACAAGTTAGATCAGTCCACTATCACCTGGTATACCGACGGGTCTCTCACAGAAGAGGGTTCGGGCCCGAGGGTATTTGGACCTAAATACAAATACTATGAAGCCCTAGGCAAATATACTATACTTCCAGGCGGAAATCCACGCTATTGAGAGATGTGCACACTTCAACGTTGAAAAAGGTTACGAGCCATCTTATCGGATAGCCAAGATGCCATTAGGGGGGCACTAACCTCTTATCAGGTAAGTTCGAAACTGGAATGGGAGTGCATAAAAAAACTGAATGCTCTTGTTACAAAGTTACCATTCTATGGGTTCCAGGGGGCATACTGGCATAGAAGGGAACGAGATTGCCGACCAACTTGCAAGGAAGGGGGCTGCAACACCCTTTATTGGCCCAGAACCCTTCTGTGGTGTAGGCAAGGGCAGGCTGTTCAACCAGCTGAGGATCGTTGAGGGACACCACAGGCACAAACACTGGGTTAACACACCAGGCGTAAGGGTATCAAAGAGTCTACTAGGGACATACCAGCTAAGAAGATTCAAATCACTCATCAATTTCGGCGCTGTCCTTGCGCTGACTCTCACCATCCCAAGTAAGAGAACTTCAATAGTCAAGTTTAGTGAACGGCGCCTCACCGTGGTATCACCATGGGCCATTATGTCTGCTCAAGTGTGCTTTTGGCAAACTAGGCGGCCACTCCTACCTACGTACCTACTCATCAATCTCTCTAAGAATAATCTTGGGATGATGACAGGCCTACTCATAGGACACTTTAAACTGAACTCACATATGGTGAGGATGGGGGTCACCTCGGAAGGCTGCTGCAGATTCTGTATGGAGGAAGGGGAGACGTCTTTGCATGTGGTGACACAATGTCCGGGTCTCATGCACACCCGCTGGAAATACTTGGGATTCTTCCAAGGCTCTGCCAGTGATGTGAAACCTCTGGAGCTTATCCATGGAGTTTATCCAGAGGATGAACCTCTGATGGGGGCAGAATAGATCGAAAGGTCGCGGTGCTTTAAATCCCCCACACAATAATCAATTAATTTATTTCCCAATTTCTATGAATTTTTTTTATATACTCCTTGATGGGAATGTGGGGTCACTGTGTTAGTTTTCCAAATCGAGCCACTTACCTATCCAGGATCAGCGATCATCGCAAAGTGGTAAATATATATCTAGGTCTAAGAGTTCGTCTGGAAGAGCTTTCTTGATGCTACAGACAACTCACAAAGGGTTTACTTAAATAGAAACCTTTAAATTTTATGTGAACTGTTTCCTGATTCTAGCTTGGTCCACCGTTCTGTGTTGAAATCCCCCACAATTTCCCAGATATAGTTTGAAATTGATTAAAAAAGTTGTTATTGCCATTGTAGCTACCGCATATTCTCTCCATCAAGTTTAGGACTGTTTCAGGTCCTGGCCCACTGGAGTCTCATCGTCTCATCTGTGCCTACGTCACTTATCATGAAGTGCCAATTATAAGTGTGTTCACTCGAAGAGGAAAGAGGGGGTACGGATCCCCAGTCGGAAATCTTCTAACTAACTAACAACTTTGTGTACTGTGTAGTCAAGAAAGGTCCATTATTGCAAAGGCAATCATCCCCCTTGGAAAGAAGTGTCGAAAGCATCCAACTTCGTAAGCACTGAGTAGTGTCTTAACCCGTTACCTTCTTCCCACAGCACATGGACTGATTCAACAAAGTAGGTTGCGTTTCTTTAAAATAGTTTTTGCTGGGGTCCTTCAAACTTGTGTAACATACTCCTGGAGTTCAATTGTGTGGTGAATCTACATGGAGGTTTACAGGAGGTATGAGCCTTGAGCTCGATTATGGAGAATGTTTCACTTGTTTTTCCTTGAGGTCCTTCAAACTTGTGTATCAGACTCCTGGAGTTCAATTGTGTGGTGAATCTACATGGAGGTTTACAGGAGATATGAGCCTTGAGCTCGATTATGGAGAATGTTTCACTTGTTTTTCCTTGAGGTCCTTCAAACTTGTGTATCAGACTCCTGGAGCTCAATTGTGTGGTGAATCTACATGGAGGTTTACAGGAGGTATGAGCCTTGAGCTCGATTATGGAGAATGTTTCACTCATTGCTAATCTGATCAGGTTGGCAGTGAAGCTGATAAAACTGCCTGGAAGCCTATGGAAGGCGCCCGTGTCTGGTGCTCTGGCATAATCAGCTAATTTTATTGTCCTTTTCAAACGTCGTTGTCGCATTTAAATTACGCAACTGAATCACTCGAAGAAAAGTGAACCATTTGCTGGAATTTTCGTTGAATTTAATTTATGCTTTCGGTTTTACTCCTGCGTTTTCCTTTCTTTTTCCCTGATTTATTACGAAAATAGTATTTCAGTTTTTATACCTGAAATTGTATACTCGCTCTTTGTTTGGCGGAAATCGTGTACCACAAACAACGTTCACAACAAAAGCAGCTCCGCAAGCTGGGAGCAGACCAACCAGACCGGACCAGCACTGACCAGAACAGACCAGAGCAAGGAGTGAGCCATAAAAACAAGGCAAAGGTAATTAATATCCAGCCAAATATGTGCGCATACCCTGACTCAGCAAACCAGTCAGCCAGGCAACCACTCAAGACTGAAGGCAATGTTCACCGTTCGCTCACTGCACGGAGCAGTCCACGCACTAGTCTGCCCCTGCCCAGCGGCAGCAGAGGAGGCAGTCCCGTCGATGCATAAATCTTAATTTCAATAAAGAAATATTTTGTTGCCATTGTTACCGCTGTGGTTGTTGCCATTATTATGACTGTTTATAATGCCGAAAATGTTGCCATTATTTGCGAAATTCCTCACACACACGCGCGTTCATCCCACCAACCAGCTCACCACCCGCCTGCCGACGCCCCGCCTGAGCCTGACTGAGTTATTTGAGCCCATTTGCATTGCTTGAGTTATTGATACTCGCATGCCAGCCCAGCCAGCACAGTCAGCGAAGCCAACCTGAGTAGCTGGCGGAGCATTCCCGGGCACACTTGCTTGTTATGATGACGCGGTTCTTTTGATAAATATTATCGCATGGTTACTCCCACGGTGCTGCCGCCTACATGCTCCCCTCCCATGGACCTTAAACAGTTTGTTTTTGTTTTCATTGCACGATTACGTGGCACATTTGTGTGAATGCTTCTGATTTGGGAGATGTGCCCAATTGCAAAGGCAATCTGCCTTAAAGAGTTGTTGTGCAGCCTGGCTTCAGTTCGAATACTAACCCTCACACCCTTCGTGTTCCTCCTCCTCGCTCCACTTTATGCTTTATCATTGCTCAGCCATTAAACACACAATTGGCTGAGAGGCCTCGGGCGCAGTTTGAGTGCATTTTGCCATAAATCCGCTTAACTTGCTGCGACAGAACCTCAGATGGAAATGAGATTACCACCCAACCCAGTCTCCCGCTTCCGCCCTAAAGGCAAAGTAGGCGACTGATGGGGTTAAGGAAGCAAAGTGACTGAGGCGAGTAGGAACCAAATGACAAACGAAGTTCATACGAATTAATAACAAACTAACAAATGATGACGGAGACAGAGAGGGACGTGCTAATAAAGATCCTGATAAGTATTTCTGAATATCCGCAATTAAATTCCTAAACTCAAAAATGGCTCTGGGAGATTCAACAAATCAAATGATAATTTACAGATATTGAATTGATGCCTTTAAGGTTCAGGTTCTTAAAGGCATCAATTCCATTTGATTACTAAAGAGAACAAAGGACTCAGTCTGTCCAGTGGGAAGCCCACCTTCGAATTATCAGTCCTTAAAGGTAAATCCTTCTTTAACACAGTAATCCTCAGATTTCCCACAGGTTGCTTATCTCCCCGCCCACTGGAACTACGCTCCTGAAGGATGTAAATCGAATTTACATGCGTCCACATGTTTATTGAAATTGTGGCTCTCTTTAATTGAGCCCATGGCCAAGGACTCTGATCAAAATTAATTTTACCGCTCCACCCCAGCAAGCCACCAACTTATTTTGCTGCTTACAAAAAACACAACGAAATGAATTATGAAAATTGTGCCAATTAAAATTAATTAAACTAAATGCAGCGCTACGCAATTCATCACTAGCCGAAAGGACTTTAAATTTACAACATGGCGGCGCTGTTAATATTTACGAGCGCAGCAGTGCAGCAGAGCACCAGCGGGGCAGCGGCACCATGCCCGCAATTACTGCAATTACAATGGCAATTCAAATAAACGCCAATGTGCTGTAAACATGACATTGAGCACCGCTGATGATATAGGGCCGTAGGGTGCTCCCTGTGCCAGCATAAAGGCGCGCATTCATGTTGCAGGCTCGCATTTCATGCACTCGAATCATTCCACGCAAAGTGATCGCAACGCGTCAGCGAAATTTCGTAATTTTTCAAAGCCCGCCTCCTCCACTGCAGAGACACGTGAATCCAGCACTTTTCTGGGAAGCGTTCGCTTGCCGACTGACTCTGCAGCCACGCATTGCCAGATGGCCAACCAGGCAGCACAGCCGGCATTTGCCGGCAGAGGTGCTCTCATTGAAAGCTCACGCTCTGCACTGAGGCTCTCGCAAACGCTCTCTTCGCTCTCGCGTTTGCAACGGAAGTGGGAGTGTTTCAATGCCACATCGTCCTATCAGCTGTGTAGGCGCTGCGTGGCAGAGAGTGAAAGTTGCCCCGGCATGGGTGTGTGCGTGTGTGTGCCTGTGGGTTTGTTTGTTTGCATGTGTGTGTGTGTGTGTTTGTCAAGATAAGAGTTTTAAATTGTTATCAAAGAGCTGCTCAAAAAAATCGCGGAAAATGGGTCAAAGAGAAACTGCGTGGCTGCGTGGCTGCGTACAACTCAAGCCACGGGAGTTTAACGGACGTGCATTTGTAAACAAACCCATCGCCGCCCCCCGCCAACACTTTGCCTCAAACAACTCACATGCAGCCCCCTTGCTATGGTTGGCACTCTGCATAATTGCTTGTTGTTAATGTCTTCAAGACCACGTCCAATTCCACGTCCACGTCCCCAACCGCGTCCGCCTTCCATGTCGATGTCGCCGGCCTGACAATTCGCAGCCGCCTCGCTGAGTCGGCAGCTTAACTGCCGCGCATAATTGTCGGCGAATGTGACACTCCGCTGCGCTGTAAATGTCAGCGGGCATTAAATTATAACATCTTCTATTTAAATGAGGAAAAATGACACTAATTCCGGGCGCAATCTGAAATGCGGTAACTTCGTGTTACGGTGCCGGACAGAAGCAGAACTTATTGTTTCATATTTTGCGGTGGAATCTCATTTTGCCGCCCCGCTTCCTTGCCTCCCTGCTTCCCTGCTTCTTTGGCTACTGGCGCACTTGCATTAACGCCCCGTAATTGTACGTTCGCAGAGCCGCACATCTAATTGCTGGCGGGCATACACAGGTACGGCATCCAGAGCGCCCACTGCTGATGGCCATAATGACAACAATTAAATATAAATCACGGGGGCACACAGCGTCATCATCGTCAGCCCGAATTTGGCCCTTGCTCTGCAAACGCCCGCAGGCGTTGAGCACAGGACGCAGGACACAGAAGGCAGAGCGACGATGTTGATTTGGCTCGCTTTGTTGTGGTTTGGTCTGGTACTCATGGCTGAAGAAGGCTGGCAAGCAGAGTACAGCGGTGTACAGCGGCCACATTTGTGATGTGAGCGAACCCGAATCCTAGCAAAGCCCACACACACACTCACAAGATTACACCAACCCAGCAATAAAATGTGACTTGGCTGCGCGACTACCCCAAACATGTCCTGTAAGCCAGCAACATAGCCAGTAACTTTCGCTCAGGAGGTTGAAGCCAAAGAGGTCTTCCCATACAAACATCCACAATGAATGGCACAATATAGTATAGACCCATGCGAGAGGCTTCCTCTGTAAATCAGCTGATAGGTAGCATATATTTGGGGGAGGAGAGAGAGATTCAATCATTTCGACTTTTGAACATAATGAGGCACAGAGTAAAGCCTGAGCCATAATGAAGCAATTACGGAACTACCATAAGTCATGTCATGAATCCATTCGCACTTTCCGCTCCTTAGTGAGGTCATTTAGGCCACAATGGGCCTTGAACAGGCCTAAGTGAGTCTTAGGACAGCCTATCTAGGTCATGATGATTGAGGCTTTAACCACTGTCTTCTCAGCACAACAATACATCCGTTTAATATCCTTGTATCCAGCATAGCATTACTTACTTTAGCGTTTCCGGGTAATGCGAAGCAGAACCCTTTCTAAGGTTATCGTCTGAATCATAGCTTCCGTGTTCCACTTTAAACTGGGTCTATCTGGGAATATCATTACACTCAACAGACTACAAATTAGGACTTTAATAGGAGACCTCACGAAACATTTTCTAATAGGAAATCATGCAAGATGAATGGGAGTTTATACGCATGATTTCTGTCGCAGCTGCAGAAACGAGGAGGAACTGAAAACGGTCCAGCATCTCTTCTGTATATATCCAGCATCTCTTCCGTACATGTCCAGCTTTTGCTAGAAATAGGGAACGTTTACTAGGATCCCACTTCTTAACAAGTATAGATAATATACACCAGTCAGGTGTCAACAACCTTCTTCGCTTTATAAAAGGCTCAGGTTGGTTCAATCTGGAGGGGGATGTCGTAGCCATGCCTCGCATCCGCGGCTCACAACGGACCCAACTGGTGGTCTAAGTGGCATCACTGGTTTATTGGTGATGCGGCTGCCCAACCTGCCCAAACCTAGTCTAGCAATGCCTGCTTCTCGCTGCTTTGGTGATCAAATTTTCTGCTGGGGGCATTCTCTGGTCATGAAGAAGAGCGTTGGCGTAAGTGGTCGCCCCCGGAATATTGTAATTTCGCTTGCTGGTAATTATGGGCCGTCGAATGTCGACTGTACTCGCATATGGTGCGGCGCGCTCGCTCATTGTCAGTTTCGCCGAGGCGTATCGCCACACCCAAATTACCATTATAATGGTTTAAATTTCGCACAAAGCAGCGCCAAAAAAACACGCTAAAATAGAACACCCCCGACACTTGTGGCAGACTCTTAACGCTTTTAAATCAAGGAGCAATTTTTTAATTAAAAAAAAAGTTGTCCACAACAAGCGGCCGGTGAAAATGCTCTCCAGAGGCCCATGGACATGAAAAATAGCTGGCGAGGCCATAAATTATCAGCAGCGCCACCGAAGCTAAGCGAAAATATGAAGCATGCCCGCCCGGCCGCGGCGCTCTCCTGTTGCCGTTTGGCGGCAATTTCAAATAAATTCCGTTTTATGCACAGCGATAAATGCAGGAAGCCCATTACATTTAATTTCCACTCGCACTCACACACACACACACACTCACACAGGCGACTCGGAGGGTCCCATGCCGACGGATGTGATTACAAATCCGTAAATTAGCATAAATTCAGCGCATCCGAGTGGCCGCACAACATTTCGAAAGTTCAATTAACTGCCGGCCAAACACACGCGCTCGACTCCAGCACTAACGCAGCACTCCATTGTTGATCCTGGCATATTACAACACAATTGGGCCCAACACCACCAGCAATCCCAATCCTGCCAACGCTCCATTCGCCACTCTCCTCCACTGAGCTCACAGCACTCAGCACTGCCCACGTGTGCAGCCAGCCACCATCGCACATTCATTACACTGCGAGCAGCTCCATGTGGCCCGTGCCGCGCGCCCGACTGCTGCCTGTCTGTGGCAGGCTAATTGAAGGCAGCCTGCCTGTTGAACGCCGACTCCTGCCTGCAAGCTCCAGGCTGATGGCTACAGCGCCGCTGTTGTGGCTGTTGTTGTTGTTGCCACTGCGGCGCCCATTCATCTTTCCACATGCAACAGTGCACAAAGTTAGAACGGCGCATGGATTTATGGAAATGCATTAATAAGAATCCTGCACACTCTCGCACACACTCACACACACACACGCAAGTGCACCAGTGCACCAGTGCGAGTATGTGCGGCATGCTTTATGACCGCAGTCCACAGACAGCCGGAGTCATCCCTGGAGGCATGACCTTTAACGAAAGCAGTTGGGTTCGAACTATTTAAGAGGAAATGTTTGTGTGGAGAGATACAAGTAGATAATTATGGCAAGGATTCGGATATCATGCTTTTTATTTCAATTAAGTTCTAAGTGGGAAACGCTGGGGTATTTTTTAAATATCCTTGCATGAGGGCCACTTCATGTTTACTCGTTGTCCTTACTCATTTAGTTGGGATCATTTGGGAACAAAAGCCTTGGATCAAGTTCCCTGTACGCACTAGCAACCTCGAAACTATGCACAAGGCAACGTTGAGTGGCACTCCCCTTTGAATATGGTTGATCAATGCAGAAGTTTGACTGGCTTGGCTAGAATAGAATTGATATTATGGCCTTATTTAATATAAATTTGTATGCTCTCACCAAGAGCTATCATCTAAAATTTGGTTGAAACATGAATCTCGTGCTATGTAAATGAGCAAATAGTGTGCAATGGAGTATTCCACCCAGTCCAAACTGGAGTAAAGGCAGCTGTGGTCCTAGAATCTTCCCCATAAATATTTTTTTTTTTTTTTTTTTTTTTAATGTATATATTTTATTGAATCTTCTAAAATATCTTAGAACTAACAATAAATCTTCATAGTATGTATATTTAACATTTCACTTTTAAATTCATTTCAATCATAAATATGAAAAACAAACACTGCAAAGTGACAAGAACCCATTGGAGAAATATACTTACAAAACGTTGGAGTTCGCTAATCAAAAGGACTACTCCAAAGCGTCTTAATCAATAGAAATGTGAGAGGAAATATTTCACTATTGCTTTTACGTAAACTGCAAATGTGGTCCGAAGGAGCAAAAATTTAATAGCAGCACTTCTCGGTGCCAGAAATTTCCGATTGTGAAAATTGGGCTGTGCCTCTCTACGGGTTTTATCACAAGGCAACCTAATTGGGGCATGGCAAATATTAGAAAAATTCTGGATAGAGGAATGGATATGGCAACTTCCTCTCAGAAACTGATCATGTCCTTACTTGCAACTGGTCTTTCCGCTCCACTTGTCATGCTTCAGAGTATAATTGGACTCTTCAATATATGGTAGTGCATTTTTATAAATTCAATGCCTTTTGAAATGCAATCTGCAACTTTGTTTAATACTAAAACGATTCCATTCTGCGAATTTGTATAAAATATTCTTTTGTCCCGATATGGAAAAAATCATTGCATACTTTCGGGGTGGAAATTCCCACTTGAGAAATTTGATCATTGCCAAAACATATTATTATAGAAATACGGCATTGCCATGACGTCAGCGATGCGTATTCCTCGCTATGCCAAGTGGGGCTTAAACCCTCACCAGCCTTCAGCTTACCACCCCAAACAACAACCTTAAAAGTTCAGCCTTCAATTGAAACTCCCTTCATTAAAGCGAAAGTAAAAAACCGCAAGTTCGGTCCTTGTTCCCTTTGCCTCCACTTGCGTTCCAAATAATTGCACACATTTTTGAAATAACACAATTTGTATAAATAATGCTGCAAAGCTGATTACGTGAATGTTTCTGCCTCAGAAAAGCATTTCCAGCAAATAAATTAAAAACGTTCGCTAGAAAAATTCACTTCGGAGCACTTTTCCAACTCATTGACGAATATGAAAATACGAGCATGCCATGACGCTGCGAACTCGCCACCGGAGCCACAACAAGCAGCAACAAAATATTTGTGCCAAGAACTCTGCTGCTCCTGGCAGTAGCGGCCTTGCGCCCCACTCCGCGCCGACTGGCAAATCGCATCCGCCATTGTAATTCATAAACTGCCTGAGCCAACGACAAACTTTGCAAGTCGTCCTCGTATTTTTGCCTTTTTCACATTTCATTAAATTTGATTAGGAAAATTTTCGCAATAAACTTTAGAAAAATACTCAGCGAAAGGAAGGCGCTGTCACTGTGTGCTCCCCCAATCCCCCAACTCCGACTGTTTGTCCTAAGCCGCTACGCATATTGGTCTAGGAGTGGGGCACAGCAGCGGAGCAGCCGAGCAGCCTCCTTCTTGTCAGGTGGTAAACATGCGTGGAGAAGCACAAGCGCCATTGTACAGCTCGGAGCAGCGGAGTCGCTCGGCAGCAGTCACAGCGGAAAAGTTGCCAAAATGTTTTGGCTTACAGGAATTTTCTTTATAGCGAAAGTCCATTAAAGCGGAAATAAATTTCCAGAGACTGGCGCTGCCGCCAGCAAAGGCAACAATGTTTGTTTATGGAACACAAAACGTCGTCACATGCGGGGGGATGCACACTCAATTAGTTCAGTGTGGAGAAACAATAACAAAGGCGAACGAAAGGATCTGCCGCAGACACGGCAACACCTCAATCGGATTGCCATCACACACATTTCCATGGAGGCAGATGTTTGCGCTTCGCTTGTAAGGCGATTTGCATCGTGAACTCATTACAAGCACCTTCCATTGGGATTGCTCCCGCCGACTGTGGGGAATTTGCTGCGAATTACTTTGAGAAGGGTTGCTGCTACCCAACCACCCACGCTCGACCCCCTCCAAACAGCTATTCGCGCTATGCGGAGAGCATATTTGATGCTATCAGTGAATTAAACAAATTTGCGCCTAATTTCAGCTGCTAATTAGACAGTGGCGGGACGGAATCAGAGATGCAAAAGGAGCTTCTCAGTGTGTACAGAGATAGATTCCCTGAACAGATATGGTAGCAATGCTGAATGTAGCGCACCAAATGAAGGAGACATGCATACTCGCACAATGAGACAACGGAGCTTCCTGCGCTGGTTGTTCTCTTGAGGGTCTGTTTGAAGTCCTTCCTTCAGCACTCTTGGTAAATGCTCTTATAGATCCTGACTGTGATCAGTAAAGTACCAGTACCACCTCCATAATTATTCTTCAGGACTTTGTGTGGCACATCAATTCAAACTCTTATATTGCTCCTGCATCCACAGGAGAGGTGATGGCTGCGGTAGCAGAAGGGGAAAACCAATTAATGCCGAGTTCTTGTGGACCAACTGATGGCAGTTTATCTAGGAACCCATCGAGGTTTTCCAAGGAATAAAGTTTGGTTCCTTCATTCTTGTCTTTATTAGCTCTAAAACTGGTGCAACTGAGGTTCCAAATCATCAATTCACCAGTCTATTCGCTAGATTTGTTATCAATGTGTCCAAATTCAAAACATTTCTGGCTGGGTTCTGACATCATTCCATTAATGATATCTTTACTACAAAAAACTATTTTGAGGACATCCAGGATGCTCACTTCCAGAAGCTGCAGCAAATATTTGAAACATGTGTTCAGCTTCCATGAGAATCCTGGAAACATAAAATGCTTTTAAACAGAACTATTCAACGCAAATGAAGGACTTCGCAGTTCATTGGACAGCAAACGATGAGAGAATAAGTTCTGTTTATTGTTTCTTTGCTACTATCAAAGTGGTATATTCCAGTCTCCGTCCTTATAAATGACGAAATTCATACTTCGACCCTTAAAGCAAAGATCCGAAGGTTTATTTCTGGTATCATGAGTGCATCGACCATTGTTCTAGATGTCAGATTGTATTCGAAGCCTCTAATTTACCCACAGTTTGGGTTTCATGGCGATTTCTTCTCAGTAGAAGCTTGTCAGCATCATGACCCTACTCCACATTTGGCTCTTAATCACCTGCCACAGTTCTGCGTGCCTCTGGTAGGATGTTAGGTGGCAGATTGGTACTGAGGGTTGAAAAGCTTCAAGAGTTTGTGGTCTTGGGGGCCCATCTTTGAGTTTCTACTTACTATCTCTCTCCTTATGTATCTCTATCGCTGTGTCTCCGTCGCCCCCTTCCCTTTGCGTCACGTATCAATTTATAATGCACGACGGCCGCTTACAAACAAATTGACTGTTAACAGTGAACATGAAAAATTTGACTTAAATGCAGTCAGGAAAGTTCCCAGACACTAAATTATGAGAGCAGTTGCGAACTGCTTGGCTGCCAGAAGTGTATCCGTTTCAATAAAGCACGCAAAGAAGAAATTCTGCAACAAGACACTCCGCCAAAACGGAAGTGAGCATAGACCCGCTTGCCGCTGGAGCAGCGCGCTGCCACTCCGCCGCCTGCCACCATAAATAAACACAAACGGCACACGGGCTCAAATCAAATTCAGACAATTTCAAGACTTCGTGCGAGCGTGTGCGCGTATGTGTGTGTGTTGGAGGGTGTGCATGTGTGAGAGGCTGCTTAAGTGTCGTAAAGTCCTTTTCATGCCTGCCACGAGGAGAGAGATTCGAAAAGTAATCGCACTCGAGCGAACGAGCGGCGAAACCCTTTTTATGATTTATGCGCTTGCCGACTGCGGCCTGGCAGGCAGGCTGAAGACAGCGATTAAGGCAAGTGCCGCAAGTCAAAGAAGTGGCTACAAAGTCGCTGCGAGAATGTGCGCACTCCGCAGAAGCCGAACGTGGCTCCTTGCCTGTTGGCTCCATGGCTGCACTGCAACCGACGCCATGTAAGGACGACCGAGCAACGATTGCTTCTTGGTTTTTTGGACCTCTGCTGGCCTGTTCAAGTATGACGTTCAAGTGTGAGTGTGTGTGTGTGTGTGTGTGTGTGTGTGTCGGTGTGTCTTCCTCTGTGCATGTGTGTGTGTAAAGGCGTAAATTTTGATAATGTACTGAAAATTGGGCAATTTTATGGCCTCATGAATAAAACATTTTTATTTGGCTGCAATTACAGTCAAAAACAGCGACAATCGCTGCTGCCACCAGCCACTTGAACGCTCCTGAGTGTACCCTGTATGTGAATAGATGTGTGTGGCGAAATTGCTTGCAAGTAGCAAAATCAGGCACCGCTTTTGCCTGTCCGCCCCACTCACTCGCCCGCTTTTTCTTAATTCCGAATTGTTTAATTTGAAGGAGCAGCCCACAAACGCACGAGCACGATGCGCGGCTACGCGAGATTTGATTTTATAACCCCAGCGCCAAGGAGCACGTTCCCAGTTACGCTTAAACAAAAAGTTCCACATCATAACTTGTCAAGGATACTCCTTAGAAATTAAATGTGTTTTAGCACAAACGCAAACGCAGCGGGTCCCAGCACAGTGCAGCACACACACACACACCGCCACACACGTTCACACACTTGTAATAATGCAAAATAAAAACGGTCATGTGCAACTGGGTGGTGGGGTGGTGGGACGAAGAACCGTCGGATCCGTTCTTGCGGAAATGAGAGCACTTCAAGTCGTGCCCCGCAGGTGCCGCCCAATGGCGGCTTATGTGGGCGACATGTTGTTGTAAACATGTGCAAGGCCGCGCCACCGCATGCAATCCTGTCGGGGAGTAAATCCTGCATTTAAACGGCGCGACGCCGACCCGATCCCAGCAGAGCAAGGCAGAGCCAGGCAGCCCCAGCACCTCGTCTAAGAGAGTGCGCCAGCTTCCAAAGCCTTTTGCGCTTTCTTCTTTGAAATTTCTTTTTTTCATTTCGTCTTCGCATTTGTTTTTCCTTTCTGAAGCTGCGCCGACCGCGTGAATCTTTCTTAATATGCTTTTCGTCCTTTTATTTTGCGCGAGTTTCATTATTTTTCAGCTTTTTATTTGTGTTTGTTTGGCTTTTGTTCAGGTTGCGGTTGCCATATTTGTTGTTGTTTCGATTGTTGTTGTTGTTGTTTCGGTTGTTGTTCCGCCGTTGCTCTTGAAGTTCGTGTTGATGGCATTCTGTTGTTCGCTGGCGTGTTTTGCTTATTTATGCGAATAAACATCAAAAAAGAAAAATCGCGCTACATTTTTGTGGCAGTGCGAAGAGTCCTTGGCTTGTCGTCTTAGATATGAAATTATGCTAATGGAAGCGAGTGCGACGCCAGGCGTAAGGAAACTGCACCGAGGCGTTGCAGCAGAAATAACAATGCACCAACACCAACACTCTTTCGCAGCCGAACACACACTCGCAAAGGAACAAAAAATCAGGGCATTGAGGATGAAACCGAGCACCCCTGCGAATTTCTGTATATGTGTGTGTGATTGGTGGAGGGCACATATGTATGTGTGTGTTTTGCCTTTCTGAGATGATAAAAATGTTGCAGATTTGCATAAAAATTAATATTTATAAATTGTGTTAGGCGAGTGTGTGCTCGGCTAACAAGGCGTATGAGTGACATTTATAAAGGAGCTGAGAGCGTTTTGTTTAAGAAGCGGGTGTCGCACCTTCCTGCATTTTGTGGTGGACACTTGCAAAGGAACTGCACTTCAGTGTAATAAACTTCGTTGCATGTCTAATTTTGCATTCGTGCCTCCTCTCGAGAAGTCACTGCACTGAGCATCCGAGTGCAAGTATTTGGGGAGGAGCGAGGACTGAACAGGGACTCAGCGGACTTATAATACTAGAGCGAATGGAAAGTTCTGATAATTAGGAGTCTAATCAGAATTCTATGTTGGGATCAGGAATCCTCAAAACTGGAAAAAGTTCGCTAATTAAAGAGACAAAAGGGCAGCTAGAAAAGCTGCTCGGGTGTGCTCTGCTTTCCAACTCTGTCAGAAACCCTTATAAGATGCCATTTTATCTGCATGCTTAGGCAGAGCAGGAATCAAATCTCAGCCGATTTCTGCACATTTTGCAATGCTATCTTTGTGCTCTTTATGCAAGGATCGAATAGCGACACTCCCAGGTTGTCCTGTTAGTCAGCCTGATGATAGGATACAATATGAATGCATGTGATCCTCATTTGTCCGGCAAGGCTGGCATCAGACATCCGTACAAATATATATTGACTTGAGGAAGAAAGCGGCACTACAGGGCTCTGTCTCAAAACTTTTCTGGCATTCGCAAGAAGAATATGTAAACAGGATTGCGCTGAGATCTGCTCCCTTGAACCTGAGCTTGTGGTTTCCCTTGAAGCTTCTAACAACTCTGAAGTGGAATTCCTGTTTGTCCTGCTTTCCAATCATCTCGTATGACCCCAGCGATAGCATTTGTCAACCCTCCTATATTTGCATATGCATCTGACCAAGATAACTAAAATGATTGGATGAGGAGATGAATAAGATAACTTGATGATTACATGAGGAGATGAATAAGATACCTTGATAATTACACCAAGAGATGATTATTGATCAAAAGAAGTCCACAAGAGCTTTGAACGGTCTTAGACTGTTTCATTGTAAAATATCAAGGAAAGAAACAATTCAAGCTCTCAAATTGCTTTCAAAGTTGAATAGAATCAATGCCAGGTGAATAAAATAGAATTATACAGGATCAACTGAGCAGACATGCTTCTATATATGAAGCTTTATAGACCCTTATACAGTTTCTTCACAATTCTTTGACCACTCATACAATGTGAAGTTTGAGTCATAGAAGATCCTCTTTGGTTTGAAGTACCAAGGACCTAACTCTAAGAGATTTATTGATGCGATTTCACGTGTTATATTTGTAGCTATAACGCTGCAATAATGTTGCTTCAATGCCTTTGTAAATTATCCTTATAATTTACCACAATTAATGCCACTTACCTTCTAACTAACGACACTTATTCAATACTTAGTGGAGAGAAAATGATTCAAACCGAACTCAGGGGAGAAAAAGTGATTTAAATTGAAAAAATCTGAATCAATTTTAATTCTCAATTTAAAGCAACTTTATAAAAACTTTATAAACAATATATAAATGAATTTTAGTACCTTCTTTATAACAATGAAGAACAGGCGCATATCAGGACGTGGCCAGGAGTTGTTATGAAGAGAAACGTTTCGGAACTTATAACACAAATTAAATATGAGTGTCCTGCAAACGATCTTACAACAGTGCTATGGAAGCTAAGCAAACTGTATAAATTCAACAATATCGTTTTTCTTGACTATAACAATGCTTTTTTATAGAGATCAATATAAAGTTTTAGTCCCGTGTTAGAAATCGGTCCTGAAATCGGGAGTCAGATGGTCGAAACATTATCAAAGGCCATTCCAGACATCTGTGTACCGAAAGACTATACAAACACGCGCCACAGCTTCACTAAGTTGTTTAGAACAGAGTGGAGCTACAAAAACGCTTGGAGAGGTCTCAGGGAAATTCATCAGTCCACGATCACGTGGTATACCGACGGGTCTCTCACAGAAGAGGGTTCCAGCGCGAGGGTATTTGGACCTAGATACAAATACCATGAAACCCTAGGCAAATATACTAGCATCTTCCGAGCGCAAATCGACGCTATTGAGAGATGTGCGCACTTCAACATTGAAAAAGGTTACGAGCCATCTTATCGGATAGCCAAGCGGCCATTAGGGGGGCACTAACCTCTTATCAGGTAAGTTCGAAACTGGAATGGGAGTGAATCGAAAAACAAAGCTACCATTCTATGGGTTCCAGGACATATTGGCATATAAGGGAATTGCCGACGAAATTACAAGGATGGGGACTGCAACACCCTTTATTGGCCCAGAACCTTTCTGTGGTGTAGGCAAGGGCAAGGTGTTCAACCAGCTTAGGATCGATGAGGGACACCATGAAACAAACACTGGGTTAACACACCAGACCTAAGGGCATCAAAGAGTCTGCTAGGGACATACCACCTAAAAAGATTCGAATCACTCATCAATCTCGGCGCTGTCCTTGCGCTGACTCTCGCCATCCCAAGTAAGAGAACTTCAATTGTCAAGTTTAGTGAACGGCGCCTCTCCGTGGTATCACAATGGGCCATTATGTGTGCTCAAGTGTGCTACCCACTCATCAATCTCTCTAAGAATAATCTTGGGATGATGACAGGCCTACTCACAGGACACTTTAAACTGAACTCACATATGGTGAGGATGGGGATCACCTCGGAAGGCTGCAGATTCTGTATGGAGGAAGAGGAGACGTCTTTGCATGTGCTGACACAATGGCCGGGTCTTTTGTACACCCGCAGGAAATACTTGGCATTCTCCCAAGCCACGCCAGTGATGTGAAAGCTCTGGAGCCAAAACTTGTCATCACGTTTATCCTGAGGATAGGACTCAAAGATGTTCTTTGAACCTCTGATGGGGGCACAATAGATCGAAAGATCGCGGTGCTTTAAATCCCCTACACAATAATATATTAGATACTAATAATTAGAACACTGTAGAGCAGTTATCAGTTCTTATACGGCTATTTTAGCGGTCGCGCAAGAAAAACTTTCATGAATGAAAAAAAAGTTTTAGAAAATCAGTGAAATTTTTGACTGATTTTTGGGCGTATTTTCATGTTTATCTTTGGACGACTTTCCCCACATCCAACACCATGACACCACCTATTCCCACAACAGCAGCAACAACAACTGCAATTTGGGGGATAAATAGAGCCCTTCGCCTTAATTGGCATAAATTATGAAAGTTTCTTGTGGCCCTGCTCGCATAAAGGCCAAGCCACTCTGCTCGCCCTGCTGAGCATATAAAAACGTGTCGGTCAAAGCAAGTTAACTGCCACTCCCCCCCACCCCATAACATCCCACGACCAATCAAGTACACCCGCACACAAGCAGACTGAAGCTCATAATCACACTCGCCCACACTTGCAGGCAAACTTTATCAATAAAATATCCGAGCAGCACACATGCTCGCAGGCGACAACTCCGGCCCATAAATTCGTTTCCGCCCAGCCGCACTTGCAGCCGAGTGTTCGGAATGTCCGGTTCCGGCATTTGACTAAGGTCGAGCATACGTGCCGCACACTCGGCGCATATGTATGCGAGGCGGCGTCTTGAATTAATCAGCAATTTATTGTATCAGCGCAGTATAATAAATGAGAGCTCCGGCAACTGGGCACGGTCGCCATCGCCGCAGCGGAGCTCACTCGTTCGTGTGGCACTCCAGGTGTGCGGCGCGTGTGCTGCTTCCGATGACTGAATTACTCAATCACCCCCATTTCCGGCAACAAATCGCATTTGCCAAGTGAGCATTTCGTGGCGAATTACGTGAATAGCTAGGAAACGAGAACAGGCGCACATCGGCTGAGGACGTGGCCAGGAGCTGCTCTGAATTGAAACATTTCGGAAATTTTATTTATTTTAAACTTTATTTAGCTTTTTTGCTTTTCTTTTAACTTGAACGAAACAGCTCGCAATGGTGGATTATTAGGCTGACTACACAGGAGCAAACGTTGTGTGCTTAGGACTCCGGGTAGCGGCAGTAGGAGGTGCTCTCAATCAACTCATGCGGTATCCACTCCTCGTACAGCGGTAGACGGTTCTTCAGAGTCTCGACCTCCCGCAGAATTCTTACCACGTTGCCGCCTATCAGCTTCTTGATGGAGGCATTGCCCCAGACGCGATCCCGGGCCAATTCAGCCAACAGCAGAGCATAACTTTTCGGAGCTCCGCCCAGTCCGACGTGGTCCACACCAGCTATTTTGCGCACATAATTGATAGCCTGAATGGCTTCGCGCACACTGAGCATGCGGTCCCCACACCTTTCCAGATTCAGCATCACCACTCCACCATTGTCGGGTAATAGGCTGAAAAGCAGAAGGGACCCTTTTAAGAGAGACAACCCAGTGGCATCCAGCATACATACCTCAACACATGGTCCGGAATCGATGCTACGTTCGTGTTGTTGCACAGAGACAGTGGTGCCGAATTGATGAGCAACACTGGCGCCTTGGCCGTGCGCAACGCTGTCGTCATGGCTGCTTCGGACAGTTGCGAGATTTCAATGAGCATGCCCAGCCGGTTCATCTCATACAAAACAGTCTGTGAAGGCAAACAGAAAATGTGGGAAATGAAGTCGTTGGAACAAAATTTAGGACGCACCTTGCCAAACTCATTCAGCGAATTCGTTGCATTCTCCTCCACGAGGTAGTCCCGTCTGCGTATGGAAGCTGCTGCCCAGGGAGTCGTGCACTCCAGACTGGTGATGGACACAAAACGCGCGCCCAGGAGATACATCGAACGCAGCACGGCCAAACTGGCACCTAGAGCATGACCTCCGCCTATGCCCAACAAGACGGCCACCTCGCCCTTGATATGAGTCTGTTCCATTTCGTCGGCAGACTCCACGATGTGCATTGCGTCGCTGGCCGCAGTTAGGCGCTTCGCCTCGTCGATGCCCTCCAATGCCAGCTGCACCGCATCCAAATACTGGGCGCCACAAGGCACTGCAATTGGCCACAGTACAGCTCCAATGTACTTCTGGCGCACCTCCATTATGCTACTGCTGTAGTTCATGTCGTGACTGGGCATCCACGAGCCCTCAATAAGTGGCGACTCCGTCAACAAACGGCGTATGAAGGCCAGACGAGCCTCCAGCAACGAGGAGGAGCGCAGCTGGAGCGCCAGTGGTATGCCCCCAGCCATGGCGATGCACACAAGCACAAGGCCCAGCACAATCAGCATGCGCCTGCCCCTGGATGTGCGCGAGCGCTCTATTACAGGTTCCCCGCCCGACTCCTTCTTGTAGGCGGGCATGCCACCATTTTTCAGCTTGTCCCCGCTGAACTTTGTGATTTCGGGGGGCAGTTCGATGTCAGCTATCTCTGTGAAAACAAAGCACTGCTGCTTGCAGTGTGGCTGATGCTGGTGCATGGTGTGCACCTCCATAAAATCACGATTTGCCACTGGGTTCATTGCGTTCTCGACACAGGAAATCGTATAATTTAATCAATTTTCCTGCCCCACAAATATGTACGTTATTAACCAACAAGTGAACACACACAATAAACTCCTCTACACAGGCTGCCAGGACATTATTGATTTTCTTGTGACAGGTACTGTCCTGAACCTGCGCACTTGGCGGTCAAGAAATTGCCAACGGAAACACTGAAAGTCGTTACCATCAAAAAGTATGGGAAATGAGAACAATTTTAATTATATTTTAATACTGAATGATTCCTGGGGATGATGCTAACCACCTTGAACTGTAACCAACTACTATGATATATGTATTTGCTCCGGTTTCGTCGTCATCGTGTGCTGAACTTACGTGCTTCTCTTCATGTGGCATAAAACAGTCGCTCCAGGGCGGACTTGGTCTACTTTAGTGCTCCCTGATTCGCTCCGGAATTCGTGCTCGTCTCAATTCCACTCATTCCTATATTGAAGTGGGGAATGGAATTCGGATGTAAACAAACTCACGTGTAGCCAATGCTGCCAGATTAAATATTTTTATTATTTATTTCTATGATTTATTTGTGAAGCTTATCTTCCATGGCGAAATTTTTCCCGAGGAAAGAACTAGACGAAAAATTTCGCATCGAACAAATACCAAATTGGGACTCTATAATTTGAGAAAGTATTTGTATTGTTTAATATTTCCTGACGATTTTGACAGCATGCTTCCTTGTATATTTCCTATCTTATATTTTTTTTTTATATCATGTTTATTGGTATAATTAACTATACAAACAACTTAACGTTAAGCTTAAAGCTAATGCACTAACGGCTAGGGTTTTAGGCCTATATTTTATTTTATTGTAGTTGATGCGCTAAATTTCAAAAAATATATCTTTATTTTGAAACGTACTGAGCAAAAAATATTAAAATATAGTATTTAATATGTTCTTACATCCTTTATCTCTCATCTTATTTCTCCTATTTTATGGTTTATTTCTTCTGTGAGCTTTGTAATTTATAATATTATATTCAATATTTGAATTATATATAAGCTAAGTACGACTTGTTGGTTTAAACTACACTGAACTTCATAAATTATTGTTAAACCTATTTGGAAAAAATTTTAAGCCCACTAAATTTTATTTAAACAACCATTTCAATATTTTTCACAGTTGCCTTCTACCAAAAGTTCATTATCGATTTCAATTAAGAGTGGTTTTATTTTCAGTAAACGTGCTGACAGATTCCACAAAAAGTTCAACCATTCGATTTCCATGTGAACTGCCTTTCAGTGTTTTGAGTGCAAAATTGATGACTCGAAAATTGTTTAAATGATAAATCACAATTATTAAAGAGTTTTCTCCCAATTCAATCAATTCACGAACAAAATCACAAATTTCTGTAATGAGAATTTTTCACATTTTAATTATCTGGCAACACTACCCACGAGTTTTTCGCCGACTGACAATCAAAGAATAAACCAAATTTTAAACTGCTGGGAATATTTACAAAAATGCAGGAAATTGAGGGCTATAAAGGTACGTCATATAATTAAAAAATGACCAAATTAAGTATTTTAATTATCACATTTCCAACTAGTTGTGCCCCTGCGCATGACCCCGGACGCAGAGCATTGTCACAGCATTTACATGCGGGAGCATTTCATTCGTCTCATGGATCCAAACAAACCTAAAGGACGCACGCTGTTTCTGTTGAATGTGCCCCCATACGTTACGGAGCAGAGTTTGCGCACATTTTTCGAAAGGATTGGAGTTGTGAATGCAGTTGCTTTTGCGGCAAAGGCCGGTCGGGATGAGGCAGACAAATGGCAGGAAAATATATCGCCGTTCAGTAATGGCCAAGCGCCATACAAGTTTAAGGTGGCTTATGTTGTCTTCAAAGTCAGTAGCAGTGTCACCGAGGCTCTACAGTTGTCCAGCATCGACCTGTTTAGTAGCGGCACAGGCGAGTCACTCGCTGAGTCAGGTGTGCAATTGTGGCACTCTGAGCACGGGAAGCGTATATTGAACGAAGCTAAGGCTCAGGAAGAAATTGACAAATATATGGCAGAATACGACCTGCGGGAGCAGGAAGCGCTAGAGGCTGCGAAGAACTCCGCTGCCGATGCAGATGGTTGGGTGACAGTGGGCAATCAAGGGCGCAACTCCGGCTTCGAGCAAAAAGAGTCTGTGATAGGTCGTATTGAGGAGAAGGTTGCGCGGAGTACAAAGAAGAAAGAGCTCTCAAATTTCTACACGTTCCAGATACGGGAGTCCAAAAAGAAGGATCTCGTGGATCTGCGTAAAAAGTTCGAGGAGGACAAGCGGAAAATCGAAGTTCTCAAAAAGACACGACGTTTCAGGCCCTTCTAAAGAAAAATCAAATTTGTTATTGGAAATTTTGCATTTCATTGTTTTGTATGGTTTTAGTACTAATATAAATTGCTTAAATCTAAGAAATTCAGGTGTTTCCTTCTCATCACACGCTTTTGTTGGTTTTGATGACGATCTGCATGAGCGGGTTGGAGGGCAGGGTTTCCAAGGAGCACAGCAACTGCGGTATATTGCCGTAAACGCAGTTGGCGTACAGAGCCACCTGCACAGCTTGTGCTAGTCGCTCTATACTCTTCTGGTGCGGCGGATCATCGGTGTTGAGCACTGCCTCTGCCGGTAGTCGTAATAAATATGATTGTAGGGAAGTCACAATAAGCGCCAAATGTTGCGCGTTTAGAGCTGTTGGCGGGCCAGTGGATTCGATGTGCAGCAGCGACTTCAGCAGTGACACGTGGAGAAACGAATAACTGGCAGTAGAGGCACGAGGCGCCACAAGTGGTGACAGCACGGTCCAGCGTATAAGACCTGCTAACGGAGTGACGACAGGCATAGCAATGGCACCCGATGGTAACGCCAGTGGAAGTTGGGAAGCCATGCAGAGAGCAGGATTCTCGCTTACCCATTCAGTAAAAACGTCCAGAAGAGCGTCTGGCGGTAGCAACAATACTCCATGCTGGTCATTCACGTAAAGATCCGCTACAGCAGTCATGAAATTCGCCGCAAAATGAGGAGCGACCAATGGCAGCTCCTTCAGCTGGTCGGGCGTCTTATGTGCGAAGGTGATGAAATCACTCACAAGGCTCTGTGCCACCTCTATGCTAGGCAAAGTTGTGCAACCAACCTGTTGCATCCACGTACCAGCGGATGACAGCAGCGACGCCACAGACCCAGACACAGCCGTACTAATAAGATGACACAGGATTTTCGAACGGTGTGGTGTTAAATTGCTACTAAAAAGGGACAGGAAAATTGCATTGCGGGACGCATCCGGTCCGGGCTGCGAGAAAAATTCAATCAGTACTGCTATGAGCTGAAATTCCTGGATTGGACTCATTAACGATTGCGGCATTTGACCCTTTCGCACTTCCGTATCCTTGGTTCGTTCGAGAAACACAAACTCAGAGATTAGCTGCATGGCAAAGTTCTGTTTATTCCGGCTGCTTATGATGCTCTCTGTAAGTAAGAATGGAATTGAGGAGGATGCGAACAGAGCAGCTATTTCAAGCTTACCTAGTCGCGGGAGGCATTCTTTAGCACAGGCCGGAAAATCCAGTTTTCGTAGACTCTGTTTGAAGTCTGCTTGCGACATTTCACCGTCAACAATTCTTTCCCTTGGCGCTTTTTATTACACAAATAATACATTTACCGGCCCCTTCGCAGAATCGTAAATAGCGATGGTAAATTTGCTTGATCAGAGGTTTCCATATGAAACCTGTTATCGATAAACAGGAATGCCAATCGGAAAATTTTCTGTAATAATTGATGGAATTTGGTGTTTGCATAAATACATTCTGCTACGAAAATCGTTTATTTGGCAAATATAGTAGGGTTTTGAGAATTGATATTTTTTCGCATATTTAATAGTTATTCACGCACAATATTAAAGTTTGCACATTATTTAAATTTGGAAATAATAAATAAATTGAATTTTTGGTTTGCCTTAATAATTAATCTTTTTCTATTTAGAACCTACATAAATAAATTTGTGAGCATGCCAGAAACTCGCTGTTCTATATGCATTTACCGATTTAAATTGTTTGCACAGCAATTTGCTCAGTTCATTGATTATCTGTACTAAGACTTTTTAGCGTATTCCATAGCGTAACTAGTGATTTAGGCTCAAGATAAAAAGGCAGAATTTATTTTTAACCGTTAATATATTCCTTTCCCTGTTTTGGTTATATAAATTGCACTCTGACGACAACATAAAAAGTGTGGAATTAAATTATGGTGTAGTTTTATTCACATTAGTATTTTTGTTCGGAGCGTTAATTTAACTGAATTCTTCATATTTCACACGATATATATTGTTCATACGTAAAGTGTGTTTATTGAAAAATGAGGGGGAATAAATTCATCGACGAATATATTTTACTAGGTATTTCATATATCACTGACTAAAGTAATACAAATATACATAGCAGATTATAATCCCAAAGATTCGAGTTAGAAGTTAAATGCAAACTTTTCCCCCAAATTATACGAAATAGATGCAATTGTGTTTAGCACAAGTAACAAAATGTGAACTTACTCTATTTAGCCTAAAACAAAAGGCATTCGCTGTGCAGTGCTGTGCTGTGTTTTGGTATTCATTTAGAAACAATGTGTTTAAACGTAGTAGAACAGAATACTGAACAGCACCGCACTGAGAATGCATTCTGTTTCAAGCGTTTCCCCAATCATATTACGAGTCGAACTTTTAGTAGCGGTCCGACCTGAGAACCGGAACATAAAGCATTGCCAATGCAACCCTGACCGGTTTCTATATGGTATATTCTTGCAAATCGAAACAGCTCCCATCTCTAGGAAGGTAAATAAAGTGAATTTCTACACATTTTTATTTCTTAAGCTCAAAATTTCGATACGGAATTGAAATAAAGGAGCGCATCTAATAAGGAAAGGGAAACTTTCCAGCATGAGCAATCCAGTTGAACCAGAGCCAGCCACAGGGCAAAAACCCCTGGATTTTTATGTCCTGCGCGACGCGTTCGCCGTGAGTGGCCTGAACGTTCCATTTGTTGGAGTAAACACGAACCTAATAATCTTGTATTCCAGATAGCACTAACACAGGCATTTAGGAGCAAAGACGCTCAAATCCTGCGCGAGACATATGACTCCTTTGCCATTAACCACGACAAGAAGTCACCCATGGACCAAGCGTTCCGTGAGATGTTGCTGTTCCAGTACAGCGAGGATGTCGAGGGCATTGGCGCACTTGTGCGTCTCTCTGTGGATGCGGTTCGCTTAGAAATTGTGTCGGTGACCATTCCAGTGGTGCTGCTTGGCGACATATTCGACGCTGTGACTTTGGATAAGTGCGAACGCATTTTCGGCTTCGTGGAGGATATGGTGGAGGTGTGGAAGGAGGAAATTTTCTTCACCTCTTGCAAAAATAATATCTTACGCATGTGCAATGATTTGCTGAGGCGTTTGTCGCGCGCTCAGAACACGGTCTTCTGTGGGCGCATACTGCTCTTCCTGTCCAAATTCTTTCCCTTTTCGGAGCGTTCGGGGCTTAATATAGTGTCGGAGTTCAATCTGGATAATGTGACTGAGTACGGTGTGGACGGGAAAGACATCGAGGAGAAGCTGGAGGATACGGTGGAAGACATACCTATCAAAATCGACTACAATTTATACTGCAAGTTCTGGTCACTGCAAGACTTCTTCCGCAACCCGAACCAGTGCTACAGCAAAACTCAATGGAAAATGTTTCAAGCGGTAAGCGTCAATTTAGCAGTCAGACTCCAGGTGGCATACGAAATTGTATTTTTATTGCAGCACGCTGTCATCGTGCTGGAAGCTTTCTCCAGCTTTAAACTAGAAGAACCACAGTTGAGCAGCGTTTCTTCCAAGAAAAAAGAGACCTCCGGCCAAAAAGAAACCTGCGAAGTTACAAAAATGGAGGTGGATGGAGTGGAGACCAAGACTGAAGCAGAATTGGAAACTCAATCGGCGTCCAGTGTGCTCAAATCAAGTAACTTCTTTGCCAAATTTCTCACAAACCCGAAGTTATTGGCCCTTCAGTTATCCGACTCCAATTTTCGCCGCTCGGTGCTGGTGCAATTCTTGATCTTGTTTCAGTATCTGCAACTCACCGTGAAGTTCAAGACGTAAGTCTGTAGAAATTGTATCCAAGAAACTGACTGTATTGCTTCTTATTGTCTCTCAGTGAATCGAACACGCTGACCACCGCGCAGTCGGACTTTATAAAAGAAACGGAGAGTAGGGTCTACAGCCTGCTGGAGGAGACACCACCCAAAGGCAAACGATTTGCACACACTGTGCGTCACATGTTGGCCCGTGAAGAAATGTGGAACAATTGGAAAAACGACGGCTGCAAGGAATTCACGAAACCGGAGGATTTGGATGCTACATCAGAGGACGGTGAAGCAGGTGCCAAGCCGCCCGCCTCTAAACGTGCTAAGCGGACGTTGGGAGACTCCCTGCGCGATGCCAATCGTAATGGAAAGTTCTTCCTCGGCAGGTGGGCGGAATTACGTGACTGTCGCGATCGAAGAACTTGCCTATATTCCTTATACCTGCGAGTTCTTCGACCACGCGTGTCTTGATCTCATCCTCGGGTTTCTTAACTGTAACTTTTTTCATTTACCGAATTTCCTCGCAGCGATGTGCTCTCCCGTCTGTGGAACTACAGTCCCGATAACTTGCAGGCCTGCAAAAGCGAGGAGCGCAACTTTTTGCCCCAGCTGGAAAACTTTTTGGAGAGTCCTCGGGAGAAGAACGATGCCTCTTTCGAGTGGCGCGCTCTGCGTTTAATGGCGCGGCAGTCGCCACACTTCTTCACCTTTCTAAATTCACCCTCCTACAAGATAAGCGATTACTTGGATGGCGTGCGCAGGAAGATTTCTAAAGACAAATCGGAAGGCACAAAGGTATTAACCGGTGTTCCGCTAGGAAGCAGACTGTGTGAGCTGGGCGGTAATCCCATATCCAATGAGCAGGAGGCGGTATCTTTGCAGGAACAAGAGCAAGATGCTGATCTGGACGATGACGATGTGGTGGTAGAGAAGGTAGAAGAGGATAAGAATACGCATGCAAAGCCTGTGACAGCGTCCCGAGAGCAAATTGAGGAACTAGCGCCTCTGATTGGCGCCGACTGGAAGAAACTAGGCAAGAAACTAGACTACACTCCCGATGAGATGCTATTTTTCGAGACAGAGAACGTGGAACGAGACAACGCCTGCACAGCCATGATAATGAACTGGTTCAGTGACGACGACGATGCCAGCCTGGACAACTTGGCGTACATACTGGAGGGTCTGGAGATAAATGTTGCCGCAACGGCCGCCAAAGCACTCATTGAGCGACTTGCAGCGAAGGAGCCGGTGCCCGACGTGGAGGTCCTATCCGACTAGCATTGGTGGTTCCCCCCTAAGGGTAAATTTAGGAGATAAAACAGTCTTGATAAAAATTCCAAATATATTTTCAGGAGTAAGTTCACGAATGTAATTTATCACATGTACGGGGTGTGGAACATAGTTTTACGCTAGCGTGGTCCTTGCAATTTAATAAATCACAATCTTAGTGCTGTTAACTGCGGAGTGTGTGGTTCTTTATTAGCGTCTCTTCAGAGTTGCCTTAGCGCCGGGCTTGGGCTTGTTGTGCAGCATATTGGCGCACTTGGGGATGTGTCGCTCGGCAGCGCCTTGGTTGAAGCGGCGCGAACAGTGCGGACATTGGATGTAGTCGGGGTTCTCGGACGGCGGTGGAGGCGGCAGATCGCTTAGCTTGCCACCCTTGGCCAGATGGATCTGCAACTGCTTCGCAGCGCGAATCGCAGCAATGAACTCCTCATGTTTCTGGCGCCAATTGTTCTTCTTGGGTGGTGAAGTCGTATTAGCCGTAGACAAGTTGGTGGAGTTTACACTGGCGACGTTACGCGTCGTGTGTTTCGGGGCCTTCTTGGCGTATATCTCCGCTTCAGTGCCCTGGACTCGATGCTTGGAGGCATCGAAGACTTTTCGCCTGGTGGTGGCCATTTTCTGACACACCTGCTCATGTCGGCCTAATCGTTCTTCAAGGAAATGACGACCACAGAAGGTGCAGGCGGCCATGCCGGGTTGTGGTGTTCCGGCGCTTAATTTCGGTTTGATGCTCTGTAATTACAAAGGAGCCACTCAATGTGGATCAACCGCATTTACGTATCAAACTATAAACTTACCATTTTAACGGAGGCTGCAGTTGCCACTATTTTTCTAGGAGGAGTCTGGAACGAATTACAATTTATTAAAATTTAAATGAAATATAATTCAATGTTTCCGAGCAGAACCTACTCTGACAGAAGCAGCAGGTTTTATTGGACTGGCTCTGGCCGGCTTCAATCTGTTGGCACTATTCAAAGGAGTAGTTTGACGAGGCGGTGCGCGTGTGGAGACGGCATTGGGCGACTTCTTCATAATCACCGGGTTTAGCTTGAGGCCGTTCGACGACATGACGCGAGCGTATTCATTGTTGTTGGTGTCTCCGCTGCCAGTACCGTTAGTGGCGATACGGCCCTCGCGTAGGCTAAGTGAGGAGAATGCCTTTGGCAGGGGTTCGTCGTCGGCATAATCCACTGTGTCGCTTTTGAAAGTGCGCAGGTGACCCGGCACATTGCCGTTGATGAGATTCTGCTCCGTGACTTCAGTGCCGGTTAATGTACGACGGCTGTTTAGCTGGCGCGGGGCCGCTCCCAACGCGGGCTGTGACTGTTTGCGGCTTAATAGAGTGTTGGAACCGCCGGTGCGCACTGAGGTTGTGTGCAATGAGGTCATGCTGGCGGCAGTTCTCGTCGCCGTGGTCGCGATTGGTTTGAGGGGAATGCTGCGGTCAATGCCAGCTCCACGGCGTCGCTCGTCGAACATTTGTCGCACCTGTGGAAATGTGGAAAAAAGGAACGATTAATAGAGGACTCATTTTTGGCAGTTTGGTAATAGTCTTGGCCTAGGCTTATAGATCGAACACATTCTGCATAAGAATTCGAGAAATTGGGCTCGTTACTAAACCCCAGTTCATAGGGGAGCACTCACCTTGCCATTTCCAACTTTCTTTGTTGCTTCGTCGGACATTTCCACGCGTTTCAGTTCGCGCTCCTGCAACTGCTTCTGTTGAAAGCGTATCTGAAAATAGAAACCAAAGCGTTTATTTCATTGATACTTGCTCGAGACTGTGTGTGTGCGTTCAATTGACTCCACGAGCACAAAGCACGCGGTATCTGAACCCCACCACACCAGTGTCAATTATAGATAGTAAATATCGATTTTCCCTGCAGCACGCAACTGAGGTCCGCAGGTGCTCTGTACACCACTCCCACTTACGTCGTGCGACGCACTTAGATTACCCGGTGGCAATTGACTGAGTGCCTCCGCCAGTCTACGGCCGGCCCAAGATTCGTTGAGCTTCAGTGGCACCAGCTGATCGTGCAGCTCCACACTCTGCTCGGTGGGCGCTATAAAACTTTCCATTTCGTATGATACTTCTTTCAACCTGCGGTACGCCCTCAACACAGTGTGACTCAGTTGGCGGACGCATCTGTACTAAAAACGCGCCTAGACCAAAACATAATCAGCGCGCTAAAGGCACCCCACGGACACTCCGCACCATAACTCCATTCATCACTCCTAATGACACATGTCACTGGAAGGCGTGTAAAGCGCAACAACAAAAAACGCTTTTAACAACATACCCACATATCCGCACGAACAGCATACGTGCCTTTCTCCCTGCAGGTCGCACGCGATAATGACACTGGGCAGACAGGCATATCGCGTAACGCGGTCAGTGTGCCTGTCCTTCGTTGATTACGCCTTTGCAGCGATTACACCCACCCCACCCACTAATCCCAGGGCAGGATATCTTTTAAATCAGTCTTAGGCCCAGCAAGCAATCACTTGAGTACAGAATTGGAAGGACGAAACGTTGATTCCCTCAGTGCACCTCCTCTGAGAACTTTTACTACGCACTCAACCTGTTCAACAGCTGCATTCTTGTCCCGTTGTCATGGGGAAAACAATACTGGCGCAGCTCTCTTTGGCTGGCGCTACTAGGGAACGTCAATTACCGCACCTCCGTCAGCGGAAGTGTGCGACTATTAGCTGACAATGTTTACGGCCTACGCGACCAATCATCACCAGAAACGAGTGCGAAGGAAATTCTCATGAGGCAACTAGACGGGGGTGAGCGAGACCTAAAGACAAAGCATTTTGATAGATAGCCAAAGACATTTCCCTCAACAGTGGAAGGGGATAAAGGAACTGGGTGAAAAGCACAAGCAAAGCTTCTACAATGTTTATAAATAGATGATAGAATGGCAGCTCTCCTCAGCACTGTTAAAAGCTTATTGTAAACCAGTTTATAAAAGTAAATACATAAATAAACAAATTATAGCCCTGGTTCCTCTGATGTGACTGAAGTAGCCAAAAGGGAGTCTGATTTGAATAGTGTGTGCGTTCTAAACGCGTCCATAACTTCAGGCAAAGCTTTCCCCGCGGGTGTCAAAGCTTTAAGCTTCTACTTAATTGCTATTGTATGTTCGAAAGCTCTCCACAGGCTGACCTACGCTCCTTTACAGCACTGTTATCTATTCTAGACCACCCATTGCCAACCTCAAGAGAGCGTTTGTGCTTGTAGCTTCTTGCTGACCTCATATATTTTTATAGGACGAGTGAAGCTCTTGGCCACATGTTCGCAGTTGGACAAGACGGGTTTAGAAGAGTGGCTGACAAGAAAAAACGTTCTCCACCGAGTATGTATCTTGCAGTTTTGCAGAGCTTTTATCGTTTGGTATTGAGGTAACTGAAGCTTTCACGGTGATGCAGCTATGACATACGCATATAATAGTTGAAGAGCTCCACTTGCCCCGACTTCATCCCTGCATTTGCTTTAAGCGAAGATGGTCATGTGAATGCTTTTTTCACAAACCAATTTTATTTCAGAAAATTACTTCTCAGTTGGGCGATGGAGCATGATTCACCTCAACAACTGTTTTTGCGTTCTTATATATGTGAATATTTTCGTTTTGTGGCTGCTGCTCTGTTGATAATTTCTTCTTTTATTTCCAGATTTCCAGTTTGTTTTATGTTTTGTTCGCCATAATTTTGTTAATTTTTCTTTGGATGGCAAAGCAGATTAGTACAGAGGCAATGAGTTCATCATTTATTAAAAAGAATAAGAGATTATAAGAGATTGTGCAGCTCTATTGTAATTGTGACTTCCATTTACTGGGATTTGATCAAAGATTACCTAGATTCACAAAATTCATGCAATTAAAACCGCCCCTAAAGCCATGTGCCTCAATTGCTCACTCAACTAACTTAATGGGTCTTTAATGTATTTTAAGAGGATCGATTAAAGAAGCCATTAATTTAATCAAACCTCTTTAGAGTAAATCTATACCAGCAGATCTGCTTAGCAGCCAAATTACAGTAGCTCGTAACGACTCTTAACTCATCATCTCTGATAGTGATCTTCAAGGAATATTGATGCGATCTTTACATGTAAACCTCCATAGTAACTTTAGCATCTCTCATACTGCTTTTTATTCCAATGGAAACCTACAATTATGGAGTACTTGGAAAGTCTACCAACAAAACCCACCTAAGCACTTCGCTAACCATTTCACTTGAGTGTATGACTAACTACTTTTGCGTACTTCTATGTATGTATATTTATGACTGCTGCGTAAACAAATTACTAGCGACGTCGGAGCGTCGTACACACTCACCTGCAACTGCGCCAGCCTTGAGTTGGCTGCGACACCTTGTGACGCCATCGCCAAATATGACTTAAGTATCTGCCGCGCTCGCTCTTAATTTTGCGTTACGTACGCCTTGGTTAAGTTGGCTCTTTACTGTAGGCAGTGGGCCCGCTTGTCTGCTTGCCTGTGTGGGCTTGGGCGCTTGCCAATACTCGGCTGCTTGCTGATGATTTCACTAATGCCCTCGTCGCTCGCTCGCTCAGACGGTGGCAGATTAGCACAGCCGCTTTGCGCAAATGAGTCACGCGAGCAGTTCCTATAAAGGCTCAGACTTCTGGCCAATCTGCGTAACGGACTAAGTTGAGATCTGTGGCTTACGTGGAGTGGAGTGAATGATACCACGCTTCGGAGTGCTCACTACGAAGTGCTGCAATTGAAGAATGCAATAAATTACAACATAATTTTTTTTTTTTAGTTCAATTGGTTATTTAAGCGATTGCGCGACTGTAACCGCGACTGCGACTGCGATTGTGTCAATTCAATGGGAGCTCGATCCCATTGCGCCGCTATGTGGGTCGTATAATGGCAGCGCGCTTGCGGCAATTTGCACGACTGGGTGGCACACTTGGAGAATTCCAAATATAGTCAACCACCATTAAGACCAGCACCGAACTTACTCACCAGCGACTTCTGCGGTGGCTGTGTGCGGCAAGTGTGCACACAACGAGACACCACACAAATTCAGGAAAAAACTCAAAATCAATTGAAAACTAATTCCCAAATGTAGTGGAGGGAAAATTTTATGACAGCTTTCGTAATTTATTCGGCATGCTCGGAACCGATCTTTCGCTGCCATCTTGAACTGTGCAGCAGGTTTTCAATCAGTGGCGAATTAGAGTTCGAAGTTCAACGGCTTGCGAAGTCGCTGTCTGGGCTACGACATTTACATACGCAAGCATCAACTCTTCGCTGATGACGGTGCTTTCTAATTTATTGGCGAGCAAGCAAGTGAGTTTATTGACATCTGGACACATCACATGCCCGAGGACTCACTGTATGCGTGAGTGTGGGTGCAGTATGTAATGAGGCCAAACCCAGAAGCGACTTGCCTTGCCCTTATCATAAACACACTCCCACACACAAACACAGGAAGAATTTAATTAACTTAACGCATTCGCTACAAAATAAAAACAAACAACAATCTTACTGGCGACTCGAATCGGCTGTTGACGTGAATTCCTTCGCAAATCTCTGCTTGCTTGCGTTGACCACAACAAAAGACAAAACTGAACTGAACAACTGCAAAAACAAAACTTGCAACTGCCGCCAAGAAGAATTAAAAATTTAACAACTGCCAGCGAACGAACGAGTGAACGAGTGACCTACGAACACGAACGAAACTCAATCTCACCACAAATTCCACCAAGGCGAGTCAGTGCTGTGTGGCGGAGCGGACTAAGTAAGGAAAAGAAACTACTGGTTGAGTTACTGCCTACTCTAAAGAGTATAAAACAAGTGGAGATGTTTATACTCTTTGTTCCAAGACACCGGCTCGCTCATTGTACACCAGACAGACAACAAAGCACTCTAAACTGTTAGCCCGATCTGAACGCAAGCAAGTATCAACTGTATTCCACTCAATGCGCGCAGCCACCTGTATGCCTACGTATGTATGCATGTTTGCATATGTGTTTCTCAGCTCATTACGGGAAATTTGCATAAATTCCATATAATTGTTTTTTATATAGCCTGCAGTCAGTGTATCCCGCACTCGGTGGGCACCTCTCGTTCCATTCCTAAACAGAGTTCTGCTCATTAGGCAATTTTTTTAGAATGGTATTACAAGTAGTACTGAGACATTGTAAGGGGAAAGAGGAGTTGAATTATGGTGGCTCCATTTCCCTGTTTTTACTTGTTCCTCATCACTAGCGCTTTCATTTTCTGTGCATGTACGGCAGCGTAATCATTTGCTGACACTTTTATTAATAATTGCTCATACGACCCCACCTTCAACCTCCCGCAGCTCGACTGTATTTATGCAAAGTAACTATCATACCATGGGATAGTTGATGATGGTAGGTAAAGCCCTCCTACTGAGGAGCACACACCTTAGTTTCCACAGTAAATGTACTTGCAAAAATTACTTTCTCGGTATGCAATTTATTTCCCACCATTCCCGTGGGCCCATCAAATGGCTATGATGGCTGTGCCGACTCCGTGTCCTCCCTGAAATAAAACAACATCTTCATTCCACAAAAAACACGTATGTATGTATTTATTGATGTAGTTTCTTCAGTGTTTGTTACAAATACTCAAATACTAGAAATATGTCCTTAAATGCAACAAGTCAGTTTTATGTCCGAGCAGAAGAATTCATAAATATCTCTCTTAACAACGACACAGATGCATAAACGTTCACTTTACTAATAAATACGCCATAAATGAACACGGTTGGGTTCGGGTAATCGTGCCAGTGGCGGTTGAGTTTTGTGAATATTTAATAGAATAAACCTAGCACACAAGAAAAATATTAAAGGAAAATAGACACGCAATAATATTGTCGTTGGCTATTTGCATTCAAATTTTTCAATTATGCTATTTAAATACATACTTGCGCTTATATAATACAATACTACTATACACGAATACATTTACAAAGGTGGACATTTGGTACGATACAGAAATGTGGGTCGGTGGCTTGTGTTTGGGTGTGTGCGTGTGTGTGTGAAACCACTGAGCTTACACAAGTCCTGCAAACAAGAATTGATAATTGGCTGGCGATTGACATAAACACTTAACATATGGCTAATATGAATAAACAATACTATCTTTATTGCTAAGCTTTCTGTTTGCTTTTAGTTTTATTTGTTTCTGTCTTTAGCATTCTAATATAATTGGTATACAATTTCGCAGGTCATATTGAGTCAAATATATAATTTGAGGGAAAGAGTATGTCTACGTCCTAAAACAACAACACACGACAGATATTGATAGAAAGAGAGAGAGAGAGGGATATAGTGCGAGTGCACACACTGTAAAGTTGCATAATGCACTCATAAGCAATCGCAGTCAACAAGTTGTAATTTACAGCACTGCATTGCAATTTCTCCACAATTTCCTGATACTCAAGTATGTATGTATGTATTTATGTACATCCATGTAAATTCTACTCAAACAATCTATTTACACATAAAGATAACTATGTATACACATTTATAAATTTATACGAAGAAGTTTGTTTCAAATTGCACGCCATACGATTTCAATTTACGAGCAAAAGAATGAAATGAAGAGAGCATTTAAATCTGCTGTTTCCTGAAATTGACACGGAAGTTATTCTCCTCCTACAAGTTCACACCAGTATTCTTTGGTCAGTATAGTTAGACCACTGAGCTAACAATATATATAGAGAGCTCAAGCAGCGAAAATAGTGGCTTAATAAATTGTTCAGTGCTAGATCCCATAAATCCATAAACGTAGCTGCCATACAACAAAAATTACTAGTGGCTTCATTAAGCCACAATTTTCGCTGTTTGAGCTCTCTATACATATTGTTTGCTCGGTGGTTGGACGTAGTGCAATCAGAATTTATAAATAATACATGAAAATGATATCGGGTTTAACAGAAAGTAAGTTAAAAGTTTCCTATCCATTCTATACACACACTTCAACATCTAAACTAGTTTTTCTATTCTTTGAATTTTCAAGTTTTTTTCCGATTGACTCAAGCCCGATACTGATCGTGCATTGAGTACGTATACGTATATATGTATTTGTCTCCTTCTTTCATCTAACATGGACACACACAGCTATAGACATGTGAACTCCTTAAAGCAGCAGCCTACAAGCACTTGTCTCCAACTAGCAACTGCTTGGAAGCGATTACACCCCTGGCCTAAATTATGGGGCGCAACAAACATCAAAGTTGAACTACTAGTTACACCGTTTTTTCTAAATACAAGCATTACATCAATTTTAGTTGTTTCAATCTGCAAAATAAACTTTTAGTCCTTTAATATCATACAAGTTCAGGGTACGAGTAATTTTCGTATGTAGTTTGATGAACATAATTTTGGGTAGGAGTGTGTATCAATTTGGCACAACGAGGTGAGTCAATTGCGGTACGCATTGTTCTCAAGTTGGTTAATTTTTGAGTTTAAAAGCATTCTGGGAAATACTCAAAGACCTATTTGGACGAATTTTCTCGTGTCACCTGCGCGCTGCTTTGGTCCCAAAAATGCAAAACTACTCGCAATTGTTGTAAACAAAAAGAGCGACTCATGAAATTAAGAAGCAGCTTTTACAAGGTTAACTAAAAGATAATTCTCAAACAAATCTTAAATCAATTTTTCAGTTTGAGCACTTGTTTTTTTAAAAATAATTAATGCTTTATGATTGTCGGAGGTGGTTCTTGGTGTATACTTAGTCCTTGTAAATATGTAAGTTCTGTATATAAGCAGGTATGTGTGGGAGAGAGTTTTGGGTTCGTTGGCATAGTATGTTTATTTTATGATCATGATGCCTGCCTGCATTTGTCTCCATGCACTCTTCAAATTGTTAGTTTGTGTGGGGAGCGAACCAAATCAATCAAAGCATATAATATCTGTTCTGTAAAGCCAACATTAAATGCTCTATTTTAGCGTCTTTGCGACAATTGCTTAAGTCTTTTAGTCTACGAATATATTGTACAATTACAATTACCCTAATGAAGTACTGACTTAGTGCTTCGAATCCACGTGCGCTTAACAAAGTTCCAACTTGGCATTGACACTATTCTACGCAACTTTTACTATGTTTGTCTTGAATAAAGATTTGCTTACTTTTAAATACTAACACTGAGAAATACAATGACACTTTTCAATCGCAAATAATTCCTAAAGGGAGTACACGTGAAAAGCAGATCCAAATTCCAATTATATAATGACGCGACTTACGAATTTCAACAACACGATAGTTTTAATCAACTTAAGTTGATCGGAAAGTTTGGTGCCATTCATGCCAACTGTTCACAATAACAAATGTACATTCAAAATTTTAACCAAAGCAAATCAAAAATGTATTTAAATAAATTTTTAATTAAAAGGAAGTGTAAACATTAGTAGTAACTTTTATAAGGGAATTTCTTCCTAGACTTGTATACATTTGTTTTTGTGAATAGGCCCAACTCAATTTCAATTAAATTTATTTAAATTTGTGTGTTTTGAATAAATGTTCTTCTTCTTCCTTAAACTTGCCCAATTGCGAGTATTTCCAAAACTATTGGAAACTTGCAACTCTCTCCATACACACTTCTACACATACTACATTGCATCATATATATATGTGTGTATGTAGTTCAAATGCGTTGCGCAGTTTAATTGACAGCATTGCTTTTGAAACTCAAAAATAAGTTACAAGTGTGTGAGTGAGAGTGCAATTGCAGCAATTCAGTTTCTTATTCGTAGTGTTGTGAATTTCGTGAGTCTCAAAATGATTCGGATTTGTCGAGATCAGTTCGGATTTTGGGGAGTACTTGGAGTTTTCACATTTTTCTACTTAATATGATTTGCTATACACATTTAATAATTATAATTTTTTTTTGCTTATTATTTTCTTTCTTTTTTACGCACATATATGTATGTGCGTAAGTAATATATTTAATATAAATTTGACAATTGGTTAAATAACGCAGAACATTTCCAGCATGTTCGTTTTGGGTTCGTATAAATGGTAAAAAATCGAAAAATCATATAAAAAATCTATAATTCAATTTGTCATTTAAAAAAATCTTTACATACAACAGTGTCAATTGATGTTGAATGTTGTTAATGCTTGTTCTGTAACGATTATTATTGGCAGATGTTAATCTATAATTACGAGTGTATAATTTCCTTCTCAATAATCGCGTGTTCCTATATATTCTGCTTTGTTTTATAATTCAATTTACTTTGCCACATTTACACATAAATTTAACATTGCAACATTTTTTTGTTCGTTTTTGGTTTCTCCGAATTACGTTTTTTAAATATTTTTTTGTTTTTTTTTTTTTGTTGTTTTAAATCTATCATCACATTTACATATAATTTTACTACTACGCGCTATGATTGGTTACAGGTTACTTTTACTTTTATCCACTACAATAGTTTCTGTGTGACGTCTGCAAACAAGTTCTACAACACTGACGCAATTGGGGCGCGTTTACATTTACTTGGGGTTCGGTCGTGGGTGTGTTCGATTGGTCTTAATGAAGTAATAAGCTTTTCTTAATGATTTTACACTATAATCGGCTTTTCAGCTAATTTAAAAATGCTACTAAATTGATTGTTAACAATTTTTGCGGCGGTCGAGGCCGCAACTTTGTATGGACTCTAGTGTAAATGCTCTCAAATACAAATACCCGTATTTACCTACATAAGTAACGTGTTTAGTCAATTTTCCCGGTTGCCGGATGCACGGACGCGGCTAGAAAACAACTATTGTCTTGAACGTTCAATTGCAAAACCATTTGTGAAACGCCTTGAACTCGAACTCGGAGCTCGGAACTCGAGTGATGACTACTTCTAAAAACGAAAAGTGACATTGACGGAAGAGAGTTCTGTAAAACCATTTTGCTTCAATCGATGTATGCGGTAATAAGTCGCTAGTACGCATACATTGGGGTGGGTGGGGTAGTATCGGTTCGCTTCCTCGAAGGAAGCTACTTTAAAATATGAAATCGCCACAGTCCATGGCGTAATCGAAATCTTCGCCTCCGAGGTCTTCGACTCCGGCCGAGTGGAAGTAGTCGAAGTCGGTGTGGTAAACGGCACCGCTGCATGAGGTGTCCACCAAATTGGTGCTATGAGTTGTGGGCAAAGCGTGCAGTGTGAACGTATCCTCGCACTGAGACCAAGTAAGTCCTGGAAGATCAAGGATATAAATTAAAATAAATGTGTAATTCGATTAACAAAAAGAGGTCATGCTGGTGATCATGACAAGTGAGGTAATCTAGGATCAGAGAGGTTCTATTTTAATGCTCTCCTGATGACTGCCATATAGGTTCTAAAATTAGAGATTTTCTGTCTGGGATTGGACCACCTTCTTTGTATAGTTTCCATTTGTTTCAACTATAAAGTAAGGTGCCACCTTAACGTCTTCACCTCTTCGACTTAAGGGAGAGACTTACCGCCGCTCCACACGCCATTCGGTAGTGTAGCCCAGCCCCAGCCGTGCCCCCATGGCAGCACACATGCCAACGATGCTTTCGAGTCAGGCTTTTTACTTAGTATGGCTACCGCGGCGTCGCTCTTCACCAGCGGATTCTGGTTGTACAGCGACCGGTGGCTGGCCAGAGCCGGATGTGAACTTCTGTGGGCCAACACCTTGCGCTGCTTCACCTCGGACGATGTGGCCGCTTTAAAGAGACAAAGAGGGTTAGTGTTCTACAAGATCTGACTCGCTCATCCTTGGGCAGGTACTCACGTCGTATACGCACTAAAGGGCGACGCAGCACGTTCATTAGGTGCGGCTTGTCGACCACAAGCTCTATTTGGGGTGGAGGCGGCAGCTGCAAAAGTTATATGAGTGTACATTTTGTTGGGAAAGTTTTTGCGCTTACGGTTTTTGTGATCGCGTCGATCCACTCGCTGCAATGGGGATGAAGAGACGAAGGCATTTTATCGATTCTTTTAAAAAAATGAGAAAAATAGATTACCTCACTTCCTGCTCGGACTTGGCCAGCATCCAGTAGACCTTCGATCGCTTCCGCCGCGAGCCCAAGGCGATCAAATGCGATACGCTGCAGCCCTCCGGCAACGGAGGTCGTCGCGGTATTTGGCCAGTCCAATGGGCGATGGCGAGCATTTCCGGCGCCTCCTTGACGAGTATTTTACCGGCTGGGGATGATCTGCCGGGTTCCTAAGGGAGCAAAAGAGCAGCATAAATTAGCTGAGTGTGAGTGGCGGCTTGAAAAGGAGTTATGCCTACCGTAAACCAGGCCATTGTGGAGTCATCATAGAGTACTACCCACTCCTCTGACCAACGATTCCATAGAAGTTGCTCTGAAAGTAGTTAAAGAATCAGGCATTATGCGGCCACAAGGTCACCTCAAAGGACAAATTCAAGCCATACAACGATGCTGTATGTGTGTGTGTGTGTGTGATTGCACACATACACACACACACACACGAAGGATCATTTGTGCCTCTCGGCGCAAGTACTTGAATTTTAAATGCCTTTGCAAATCTAATCTTCCTCAGCTCAGTGTAAGCCCAGGGGGCAACCACTGCCTCTACCACTGCCACAGCCACTCAGCGTGAAAATTGCCTCATTGTCTGAGAGGAGCTGCTGCGTCATGTCAGTGTGAATTGCACTTATGCTGATTTAGCAAATTGTCGCAAAATCCTGCGAAATTGTCAGCCATGATGAAGGGCCATTTGAAGGTAGAGCAGAAGAAAGCATAATTGCAGAAAGAGTGGCGCACTAATGAGCAAACCGTTTCGGCCCCTGCTTATAGGGGTGACTCTCATTGCCCCCTCCAATGTGCTGAGAGTTCTTTGTGTATAGGCCAAGTGGCGATTTATACCTGCTCGCAAGTTTCTACCTGCAAACATACATATTCACAACTAAAGGCATTGATATACTCACTTTTATAACGCAGTAGATAGCCTCCTTTGACCTGTTTGCCCACCGTGCCTGCAAAGGAAAATTATAGAGAAGTCAATTGTGGTGAAACGCATACTAACAGGTGCACAATATACACAGCCTCAGAGGAACCCCACCCCTACCCACTCAAAGAAACGCCAACTCAACTTTATGTACCCCACCCTGCGCTAATGAGCTGTAAACTCATAAAAAACCTTCCAAACGCACCTGAATCGAACCGAACTGAACTACTTTTGCACTATCTCGCCTTGTGCAGGATGCCAGCAACCTACTTCAGCGCTTCATCGATTTAGCCTTCATTCCTTTATTCATAAGCGCAACCACTTGAGAGGAAATTTATCTACCAATAATTACAAATACCCACACACGCGCGCGCTCTCTGACAACACTCTGGGACATATCCGAGCACACACACACACACAAACACACATGCGCGTGCATGTATGCACACACGATGCGACAACGTCGCTTTATGGACACGCTGCTGGCTGCTGCTCGCTGCTAAGACGACGCGACTTTTCAAAACAACCCAGTTGCACTTATGTGTGCACTCTGGCAGCAGGCAGGACCTTTCCACTATAAAGCACAGTGCACAGCATTACACCCACACGCTGGCACCAATCAACCCACCCACCCAGCAAGCAAGCAACCGTAACCCGACCCCTGGGCTCATCGCTGCTGCAACTGCAAACTCAGACAGACAGATTATAAGTATCGCTGCAGCGCCGCGCTGAAGGACGCTCGGCAAATTGCAAGGAAATCTGAAGCTGAGTATAAAGCATTCTGCAGGCTGATGGCGAACACTCAACGAGCACACGGAATGAATGTGAGAAATTAAATATAAAAACGCAGGCGAGTAGGGTACGAGTACTTGTCGCATGTGTGCGTATGTACAACTATGAAAGTGCTCGTATGCGTGTGTATGACGCCTCGCATTTACAGAGTGCAGCCAGGAAAGCACTGAAGCTGTAAGTGCAAGTGGGCTACGGGTGGGGCTGGTCGCCATTTACGAAGCGATTTCAGCAGAAATGTCCGTGGAGTCGCGTCTTAAAGAGTGCTGCACCTTAAATTTTTATCGATAAGAATTTCTGGCAAACACATTCCATCATACACTCTCTCTCACACTTACACATACACACACACACACACACATAAATTTATAAGTACATTTATATTACATGCCATCACACACAGTTTTGCGAGTTCATTGAGAAAAATAATCCCCCAAAAGCCCAACAAAGTCAAAGAAGGTATCCGATTAGGCGGAAAGAATAGGAAGGATGATCCTCCTCATACCCACCCTCAACAGCCGCCCCCACCTTATACACTCACTCACCCGTTGGCTGCTGTGTAGTCGCACAATTTCTTGGCTTCACTTTGGAGCACATGGAGAACATGTTTGGCAGCTTGGGTAGAGATGGCTTGGGCTGGCAATATTCACTTGAAACTTTATCAGCTTCTATGCAAACGAACCGAACGAACACTTGACGCGCAAATCCTTTGAATGGCGCACTTCGAATTTTGTTGTTGTGTTTTTCTTTTAGATTTTTATGTACTCGCAGAAAGGTTCTTTTGCACTTTAAACAGTAATTTATGAGTTCGAATACAACACTTTCACTTGGTGCAGCGAGAACTCTGCAGTGATGTCACCGTTTGAAGGAAGTCTCAACTCCCACAATTTTGCTCGTGGAAGCGGGAGGCGGAACGCGAACTCTCGCGGCTCGCTGCGTGTGTTCTTCTTATTAAATTTGTGGAAAAATGTAAATGAAAGCCGCTGCGATAAGGTGCAAAGTTGGCGGGCGTGTGGTCGGAAGCGAGCGAACAATGGCAGTGTCCCTTATCACTGGCTGCTGCTGATGCTGCTGCTCGTGCTGCTGCTGATACTGATACTAATACGGCCTAATCAGTGCGACCCTCCGCTCGGCGGCTGTGTGTGCAAGCAACGCCTTTTCTGCAAAGTGTTGTAGGTATCCCGACCGATGCTGGCCGATTAAAGAGTTCGCCTCGCTGCTGCTGAGTGAAGTCACCGTTGCGAAGGTTGTGCGAAGGAGAAAGTGGTACATACGCACGCACACACACACACACACACACTGGCAAAACAGAAACTCCTAATTGGATTCTGTATGGCTTCTTGAAAATTACTGCTGCTGGAGCGCTTGTTTCTTCCTTTATGACAATGGGGATGAATTTTAAAGTGTTTTCGCTTGAGACTGTTTCGATTGACTGCGTTCGGGCCGTGGACCAGACCACAAAGGCTATGGCAAAAAAATAATTGATTGACGAAAGGCGCGATTTTCCGTCTGTGAATGTCACACCTCAGTTTGTGTGAACGGCCGAATATCAACTGACAGTGACTGTGGCAGCCGAGCGTGCTGGCACTGGTAATCGTACTCGTACTCCCACCAACGACGTCGCAGGAGCAGCGCCAACGGTGGCTGCTGTCGTCTGCGTGTGTGTGAGCTTAGTCGTGCGAAGCTTTGGGCTTCGGTCGGACTTCTCTACTGTCAGCACGCAGGAATGTGGCAGGTAGTGTTCTTGCCAACCACTACGGAAGCACAACAATCACTTCTCCGCACACACACAGCAAATGCGCCTCCGTTCCGAGCAAGTGTCTTGCATAACGCACAGTCTCATTAGGTTCCGTCCTTCAATGTCCTCCGCAGCGACGCTTTCAGGCGGCAACGACCCGAAAACATATGACAACGCGGGTTGCTTTCACGATTTTCGTTTCAACAAACACGCTGCGAGTGTGCGAGCATGCGAGCAGCGCTGTCTCTTCTCTGCTGCCTGCCATCCGCCGTCTGCCTCTGCGATGCTCGAACATTGTCCTGAATAATGAAAGCTATGCGCCGAAAGCTCTCTTGTACGTGTGCTATCTCTGCGAAAGTAGGTTAGGTTATGCGCGCCCTCGCCCACACACTTGCAGACTGCTTGTCGTGCTGCTGACAGTGGTGTTGTTGTTGCTGCTTTTGCTGCCAATGTTGTTGTTGTCGTCGTTCTTGGTCTGATTACAAGTTTCTGCTGGGTATTTTGTGTACACAAAACCAAATGAACGAACGGGGTACACCCGGAAAAAATCGACAGTTGGCTTCATTCAAAAATATGAAAGCTGAGTTATTACTCGTAATTGCCTAATCCATGAGTTTATCCGTAAACTTATTTTTATATAAACATTTAAAATAATAATCATTATTATTTTTGGTACAATATTAAAGGTGAATTAATTTAACAAGACAAGTAAAGAACATATCCTTAGAACATAGAAGAGCTGACACAGTAACTAATTATAATTAATTATGTGAGCAAAGGTGTGGAAGAGTACTGTCTCAATACTGGCGTCTAAACCACTCACTGGAAAATTACTACATAAATATGTGAAGCTTAATTCAGTTCAATTTCTATAGTATTGATTGTGGTGCATTTGCGTTTGAAAGCACTTTGCATTGAATATCTTCTTACTTCATCACTACCGCAGGTGTCTACGACACCCCACCGTACCGTGAAGATGTGTAATTGGATTTGGGTCGATTTAATTGAGCTGTTTGTAGAGTGATTGCTTCTCTGATTCTGCTGCTGTGTGTGTCATCTGCTGCACTGTTGCATACCAACAGCAGCTACCATCCTAACCCTGACACAATTGTTTTTGCTGCTTTGCAATGAGAGAACGCCTTGCTGTGCAGAAGCCGTTCGGAATACACATGCATGAAATAACACACTCCCATCTGAACACACTCATGCACACAAATGCATGTTCAGTCAATATTAAAGTAAGGAATTTTTAAACATGTTTCTATAAAAATTATTATATATTTATTTGCTAGAAAATCCTTCATGCAATAAGATTAAATCGTATGAATTCTGCACTACTCCCAATACAAAACCAGCTTCCATGACTTATTTAGGATATTGTATTGAAAAGAATTATAATATGACTTACATAAGTATGAAAGATAATGTACAAATATCTACTAATTAAGATACCACTAGCATGAGATACCATAAATTCACCCACCATGGCAATCAATGGGGATTCAAAAACCAGTTTATATAAATTGAGACCAGGTGCAGATTTGCTGAACTTGATGTATTTTACTTACTTCATCCTTCTATAAAGATCACCACTGCAGGGAAAAGTCATCAACCCCTTTTCCTGCATCAACTGGATTATGTAAACGCTCATAGAACCACATTATATAACGTTCACATTAATTTCCGCATTTACTACCCCAGAAACAGCAACGGTGCAGTGAGCGAAGGTATAATCTTGGCCGATTGATTACACTCTGGGATGGTATAATAGAAGCCCAAGACCAGGGGTCGAATTCCCAAGAAGTTGTATCTTTTTTCATCTAGTTTTAAGAAATAAAATTTTTAAATTTGTTATGTTTTAGTGTTTCCTCCTCTTCTAGACAAGTCCACATACTCGTATGTAAGTATTGTTATTATTATTACTTGAAAAATAATAACCTTATTATTATTTTACATTGCAAGGGGAGCACTAGCTGCCAGGGCCTTCAGCTCTATGTACATATATATATATATATATATATATATATATATATATATATATATATATATATATATATATATATATATATATATATATATATATATATCGGTCCTAGTGTTTCACTGATGCTACACACAAACATAAAATTGGCTATACAAAAACTTAATCGAAGCATTAGAAAAGGTTTACAAAACTTCGGGCTTTTTGTTGGATCACTGTAAAATCATTCAAAATTTCTCCGTTTGGAGCTCGGTTGCCATTAGTGTACTATTGGCTTCATTCTGTTCACTTAATAGCTGCCTTTTCTCTTTCCATAAGGATCATTACCAAAATTAGGCCTATCAAGAGAAATTCCCCGGATTTGAGTACGAATGCAAATATTTCCGTAGAAATCCTATACAAATCCAAGGCGATTTAATTCGAGTGTTCCAGCTTGGAGTCCTCATTTGCTCGAAATGCTTCGTTTGCCTACAAATGTCCTCTCGAATATTAATAAATAGATTATTCAAATTAAAACGTTCATGAACACATTTGGTGGCTCTATGAGACACCTGAAAGTATGCTTCACTTTTTGACATATGCACGTACCAAATTCGAGCAATGGACCAGTGGGCAATTGCGGACAATTGTGCGCTATATAGGACGTTTATTAAGGTCGCATATTGTCAGTCGTGCTGGCCATATAATCTTTCCATGTTTTTTCTTGCCATCGTTTACATCACATTATTTACAATGCTCCCTTATATGGCTTCACTCTTTTACCATTTTTTAATACACACCGTTTCAATCCAGCAATAAAGCATGTAAGAACGAAAAACAGTTGCAGTCATACAAAGCAGAATCGTCGCAACATACAAACATATGCACAGACTTACACATACATATGCAGATCGAATACAAAACTGTCGCCATCACTCGAACATGTGAAAGCGAGCAGCAAACGTTTTCCTCCTGACCCTCCGAGATCTAGAAATCGTATTATATGTGTGTAACAATGGACAAGATAAATGAGCAGCATATTGGGTTTCCTCGAAAAATCAAGTGTCTTGATGTATATATGGCATATACTCGTATATCGACTGCAGTTAAGTGTTCAGTCCTCCTCAGCGGACCAGACAAGATTCCAAATAGCATCCAACATAACTACTTTATTTGTTGACCCCCTTCATCTAAAATCTGAACTCAATATCTCTGAAATTTAGTATATTTCCATACTAAGCCACACCTCTCTTTGGCTGCCATTTTACCGATTCCAATTAACTCTACAAACAATGCAAAAAAGGCAGAAGAAAGCGAACCAGGCAACGATGATCCACATAGTACTGCAACGTCGATCTTGATGTGCACATCATACAGAATAAGGCCAAAAGGGAGGATTCACGAGCGGCATTGTGGTGAATTTCAACCGAAAGTGAACAATTCTTCGGAAAGGATTCTCTGATTTTCAGTACTCGTGTGAACTTGCTGAAGACAAAGGAAGACTCGGACGAATTTCGTACGATCTTTTCACCGAACCTACTTCAAATAATGCTTTCGGGTACAAGAACGCCGGTGGTGTACGTAACTAGAAATTTTGTATTTAGAGATTTGGGCTTCTTACTACAAACGCGTACGAAATAAACAAATACAGTGGAAAACATTAATATACATAATTAGTAATATAGCTCATTCATAATTCATAATTGATTAAGGTACGTGGATTGTACAATTAACAGTACTTGGAATTGTGTTAAATATTAATACTAGAAGATCATATGAAACATTTTCCTCTTTTGCGGGATTGCTCTTCTAATCGAGTGTCGTACGCAAGACGCTGTCGTCACGGCGCTTGGCTTTGTTTTCGGCAAGTCGCTCCATTAGCGTGACGCGCTTCCTCGGCGTAGGCGGTGGTGATGATGAAAGCGGAATCAACAATTCCGGGTCGGTGAACTGGTCGCCAGTAGCGCTTAATTCGGTATCCGAGTCCGAATCTGACTCATCAGAGTCGGAATCTGTGTCAGAGTCTGTATCGGTGTCGGTGTCTGAGCCTGAAGCTGACTCTGAGCTGGCAGTCTCTTGAGTAATTGCATCGATTTCAGTCGCAGGGGCAATTTCGGAATTTTCATTTGTTACTTTGTCTTCAGCCACACTAGGAGGGGTGTCCTTGCGCGCGCTAACACAATGCAGCGATGAATCCACTTTCCGCAGTAGTGAACTGAGTGTGCTGTGCTGCAGTTCAAGGCAAGGTTTCATCTTGAACCCATCATTGGGTTGACAGGAAATCTTCTCCAGAAAAATGTCATCCAGATCGCTAGTTTCAATTATGGCCACACCAGACATATCTGCACTCTGTGCGCAGATGAGACGAGGCCTTATTTGTGGTCGCTCTGTGGGTATTTCCGGTAGTGTCGCAGATACTGCAAGTCCTTGGTTTATCATTAGCAGCGATATGCGACGCGCCGCACCCTTGATTAGATCTTTGCTGGCACCAATTAATGGCTCCAGGCAGTGCATATTTATGACACTGCTCAACTTGCTATGGCTTGAAAGATTATCTGCCGAATTGCAGAGAGTATTGCGTCTCCTTAAGTTGCGCAGTGAATCGCGCTCGCTGGCTGGAGTCTCTCCCTTAATCAGGTTGGAAAGGTCATACACAAAATCTTTGTTGTTCGGCTTGATGCGATTCCGTATGGGTCGCTTTTGCAGCTTTGATGTACCTTCAGTGGGACTGATTGCCTGCTGCGAAAGTGATCGTTTCAATTTGGTACGCTTTGGCTCGCAATCATCCTCGGACCCTGCTGAAAGCAGCGGTTTCTTGCGTTTCGCATTTTTCTCGTGCGATTTTAAGCGCTTCTGTTCGGCCAAGGTGCTCTGTGTTTCAGTCTCATCGGTCATAACCACGATATCTCCATCAACATCGTCCTTCGAATATTCGACTTCGTGCACCGACACGTACTCCAAGGCCATCTCTTGGCGGTCGCCCTTCATCTTGTGGACGAAACCCAGGTGATTGACAATATCATAGCGGCGGAACGCGCGGTATTCGCACAGTGTGCAGCCAAATCGGCGAGCACGGTAGTGGAACATAGAGATGTGTCGACGCAAATTGCTGAGCGCATTGAACTGTTTGTTGCACAGCTTGCAGCGACATTTCAAATGCTTCGGGGCTGGCATAGTGCGGAATTTTCGCTTGGCCTTTATATCCGGTGCATCTGTCTTTTCGTTAGTGATCGATTCGCGTTTCATGGGCTTGGTGTTCTCTGAGTTTTCATCATTGGAATTCCCATCTTCTGCATTGGATGCATTTGTACTGTCTCCCTCCAAGTCCTCAAGCTTGTCCAATGTCACCGTTTGAAGCCCCGGACCAAAGGACTTTTTACCCAGGTTAGCGAACATTTCGTTTAGCAAGTCAAAGTCTTCCTCGACCTCCTGTTTTATTAGTGGCTCAGTGGCAGTTGTCGGAACTGTTGGTATTACTTCACTAATGGCAATTCGCGCGTGGGCAGGTTCAGCGCTGTTTGCAATGGAAGGCAAATTTTCCTCAACCTGCAACTGGAGTCGCTTAGTCTTAAATTTCTTTTGTGGCTCGAGCTTCGAGTGGCAATTTATAAGGTGCGTAGCCAACACCGCCCTGCGTTCGAATGTTTTCCCACAGTAGACACAGGTCGCTGCTTTCCTCTGTTGCTCAATATGTAAATCGTCCTCGCTATTTTCGGACAACTGCAAGCTTTTCACTTCGCGACTTGGTCCTTTGGCTTGAACGTCTCCCTGTTGAACTCGGCGTTTAAGAATGGTGTCGCGCATCAATCGTATACGGTTTGCTGGCTTCCTGTAAGAGTATTGCCTGCAAATTACTATAAAAGCAAAGTTAGTATTTGACTGTTCCGACTTACTTGTGCTCGTTGGTCAAATGGCGAATGACAGCTGCGGGCTGCAAGAACGTGAGTTGGCAAACAGGACACTGATACACATGCGTGGCGTGGATATGTTTCTTTTGGATATGTATCTTCAGGGTTTTTTCAGTTTGAAAGGTGGCATTACCTGCGAACAAATGAAAATCCAAAAAAGTTATTCAACATAAAAAGAAAGAGAAAAATTGAGGGCGAATAAAAATGGTCTACTGTGATAGCCTACTTTGCGAATTTGAAAGCAAATTTACGCCGCAGTCAAAGTAGATTCACTAATTTGTATCTTACATTTCTCACAAATATATCGCGCAGGCGACTCTGGTGGAACATTAATTTCTGCTTGTACGCCGCTGTTTTCAGAGACTCTTTGGGTAACTGTTCTACTCTCCGGTCCAAGTACTGTTTCGTCCTTTTTGAAAACCAACTTGCGAACCTCCTCTGCCTCTACTTTTATGTGTTTTATTTCTTCATGTTTTGGCGTCTGACAAACAGCCTTGCCACTGGTCCGCACGCCGTCCAACTGCAACGATATTGACTCGGCAGGTTTCTGCTCATGTTTTACACAATCAATTACTGTATGAAGAGTGCCGACACTGTCACCGCCGACCTTTGCAGGGGGTTCTCCAATGACTGGCGATATTGCGGTACTTCTTCTTGGTTTCAGTCTATCAGGCTCTGTTGTTTGAATAAGCACAGTAGAATTAGGTTCCTGCAGAGAATAAGAAAATGATTTAGTTTCCAGTATTTAAGGAACTAATTACTGCCTTAACTCACATGATACCCATTGGTGTGGCAGCCAGAGGAGTCATGGCAAAAAATTCTTTTGTGGCTTATGAAATTCGCCAAATTACGGAACAAATTCCGGCAAACATTGCACTCATATATGAGACTGCACTCGTGCAGCAGAAGGCGACGCACCTGCGGCGATAAATCGATTAGATATGTGGAACGCTGCACCCTGCGCCACTTACCTCTTCTGTGCCGTTCTCAAAGGCACTCTTGGCTTCTTCGAATCCCGGGAACGCTGTAATCAGCGGCCGCCGTAACACACTCGCATCATCTTCCAATACCATATTCGAATCGTGTATGTACGTGCGCTTTCTCATGTCTTCAGTTTATTTTAAGCACCCCGTTCGCATGCTTCATAAAACAGTTCTACGAACAGACAAATAGGTGCAAAGATGCAAGTGCCACTAACGAATGCTTTAATTTTTTTCTGCGGCTGCGGGCAAATATTTCTTACACAATCGCCTATAACAAAGTTTGTTCACCGACGCACTGATTTGGAGCCTGTGGCGCCCTAATGCCTCACTGGGGCAACTTTAAATGCAACATTTTTCTAGATAAACACACAAAATTTGTGTAAAATTCGAGGAAAATAAATTTGTTCTATTGAATCGGAGGTTCTCTAATATTTTTTACAGTTTCTCTTTACTGTACTTTCGCAGCAGAGTTGCATTGTCGGCCATTTGTCGTTGGTGCACCATTTTAACTCACTCAAGTACGCTTGAGCACTCTCTAGAGGACCGTTCCCTTGTGGTTTTGTATATGAAAATTGCTTATAATTATAAATTATTTAATAACAAATAATTTATATTTTAAAATTGCAGTACATAAGGATTTTAACACTTCTATTTCTATTTCAACCCTGGGTGTGACTCCTCTGTTACCACCACAATTAATCGATAATTGGAGAGTTTCTTTACGCTTGACTGATTCTTGGGACTGCCTTCGCTAAGTAAATATTTGAATTGTTACATATATATATATATATATATATATATATATATATATATATATATATATATATATATATATATATATATATATATATATATATATATACATATATGTAACAATTATATATATATATATTTGTTATATATATATATATATATATATATATATATATATATATATATATATATATATATATATTATTATTTATTTATATATATATTATTATTTATATATATATATATTATTATTTATTTATTTATGATAGAAAAACTGTGCTATGATATATATAATAGTTGTTATAATTCATCAACCAGGATTTGAAGCCTTAGAAATGGAATATACAAATGAGTGATATTTTGCTTATGGAACTGTGTCTGCAGACTGAAGGACCAATTTAGTGCTTTTCGCGAAAATCAAACACAGTATTGCGCAGTTTAGTGAAGCTGTAGATTTCCATATTACAAAATGAAAGTTAAAGTTTTGAAGTAGAAATTTTCTTCACGTATGTGTTCATTATTAAATGTATATGAAATAATTCATAAAATGTTCGCTACCGTACCAATAGACTATAGTTAGACTCAAATACGATATGTGTATGTATGTATACGTATATGTATGCATGTGTACATATGTTTGTATGTACACAAATTTCCTGATTAGCTCAGACAAGTATTTGTCCATTTATGTAGAAAAATTTTGAATTGTGCTTCCTTCCTCTATTGTTTTAATTTTCTCTGTGCTACAATGTAAACTTTTAAAGTCGCCTTCCTCTTTTGCCGAAATTCGTTCTCAAGTCCCATGAACATTGTGATAAGGAGACACTTGCAGAGTAATCCATAATACAAATGAGAACGTAGCGTTTAGAGTCTGTAAGAAATTTCGATACCAGCCTTCACTCAACTTTGTAATGTTAACTCCTTTTAGTGTTTAGTTTACTCTAAACAAAACGCTATTCTTGTAGGTGGGGAAGGCCTACCTTGTGTATTTAGAAATACGATTTCCGGCTCTCCTGAGTTGCATCCCCATATAAGTCAATTCCCCTATGTGACTTATTACACATGGCCACAATTCTCCATGAACCGTGCTCCAAATAGGACATAGAATTGTCTTCTAGCAAAGAGGATTAATGAATTCATTAATCCTCTTTGCTTCTAGTTTTAAAATGGAAAATTAACGTTAGAAAATCACTCTCATTGCAATCAGAGACCGTATTCTCTGATTGCAAGTAGTCACAAATCGTAAAATGCAGATCACACACTTTCAATGCAAAAACAAAATAAGTGGACCACATACGATATATGTAAGTATAGTGTAATATAAGAATACATACATACACACTCATACGTACATACATGTTTCATATTTACTATGAAACTAAACCTAAATAGCCATAAGAGAAATTAGAATAAGAATAAGAGAAATTAGAATAAGAATAAGAGGAATATTTTTAAGAGAAGATTTAGATGTAAGCTTTAGATAAATAAGGTTTGATGTAATTGAAAGCTAATAAAGGAGTTAAGTTATTTTACAGACACCAAAGAGAGCGTTTGTGATTTTGATAACGTTAACATATAGATATTAGTAATATATCGTATTTGAAGTACTACTAGACAACTGGACCTACTACATCGTATTTGATGTGCACGAATAGACTGAGCTGATGTTCTGCAATGTCTCAGAAGCAACATTGCGTAAAAACTGTAAATAACAGTTGAGGGGAAAGCTCTTCAGCCAAGAATGATAATTGCAGAAGCCGACAAGAATAGTTGATAATTTCCACTTCACAGTTTTTGGTTATAATCGTTAAGTCTCCATACTGTTTTCAGCTACCTGTGAGTTAATAGGTGTGCCCACATAGGGCTTTTAATTATGAGCATAAAGAGGCTAGAATCCGGGCAGAATTTGGTACTTCAAGACTAGCAGCCTTACAGCTGGACTATGGGGCTCAATCCTGTCACGCTTTTTGTACGTAGACTTTTTCTGCATTGAATTTCGCTCTTTTTGGATTTTAGTTCATTTATTTTTTGTTTGTTGTTGTTTTTGCCAAAGACTATGATACTGCTTCAACAAAATTTTAAAAATATATCCCGCTATTGCATAAATAACTTCAATTTGTTGTTTTCATATGTTGTACGTGGACTTTTTCTGCTAAGTGTATGTATGTATGTACGCAAGCTTTGTTTAAATTCATCTATACTTACATATGTACATATGTATGTATATACATATATGTATATGTATATATAGAACATAACTGAAAGTACACGTATGTTATCGTCCTCTTTTCTGTGTTTTCCAAATCTTATTGCACTCACTCACACACACACACACTTACTCGTATATGAAAGATCACTTTGAAAGCCGTGACCACAGGCGAAAACTAAACTACCGTCCTCAAAATTAAAGACGTGATGACACCAAAAACTCCCGCCCAACAAATGCGAAAAGTACTCCCGCTGCTTGCGGATCAACTACGCACACACGCAGTCTGCTCCGTACTATGACGAGAGTTCGCTTACTCGAAACTACGTCTTGGCGCTCTGCCCAACGCCCCCTCCGCTTCCGCCTCGGGCACGTGCGTGGGCAGCTGGCAATTCAGTTCTGTTATAATTACTCGTAAATTGACAAATATTAAAACACATTTTGCAGCGGAATATGAGAAAAGAGTTTATAAACTTTATTGGATCAAGCGTGAAAGGCAGTATTTGTATGAATGAATTACGTTTCGTTTATCGACAGCTCTACTTACATGGCTAAAGTGTTAATTTGTTTATTTTTATACACATATTTTTTGTTAGAACATTAAAATTAAAATAAAAATAATAGGCATATGCATAAATTTCGGTTCATTTAAATTTATTTTAAATAGATTCAATCAATAAATATATTTATTTATATATCTCGCTTGGGAGCTTTCATATATAGTCTAGTATAGCGTACACATACATACACATTTATAATAGATTCACTAAATATTAAAATATCTGTGTAAATATCGTGATTTGATTTGCTTTGTTTTTGTTTACATTTCATTTAATTTTAATATTCAAGAAACTAATTTTGTTTTCAAAGTGTCTTTCGCTAGCCTAATAATTAAATACACAATCCAATAATATAAATAATTTACTCGTAAATATTAGTTTTAATTTAGTTGTTAAATATATTATTAATTTCATTTAAATCGAAGAAGCACTTGACATGCCCAAGACATACACATATAATTTCATTATCTAAGTTAACTGTTTTTATTGTTAGTAGTGTAAAGATTTGCAAGAAGCTGACTGACTGACTGACAATCCTTACATTTGTCGGTTAAGGTAATGAGTTTAACTTTAGTAAGGCACTAGTTACACGTTAATACGGATAGGCTAACACGAGGAGCTGCCGCCCACTAGTGTTGCTATACTCGTACATAGGTCTCTGTGTCTGGTCTCATACTACTCTACACCGCATACACGTACGTGTATGTATGCATGGATGAATTTGGGGTTGGGATTTATGGGTTAACGTGTAACTACTGACTACGGCCTACTATATAGTAAGTAGTTGTACATTTTCATAATAGTACACAAATTTTATTTAACTGAGAAATGTGTTTTGTATAATTTAAAGCTTATTAATTTAGCGTTTAATTCAGGGTTAGTAGCGTTATTTGCACAATTGTCTTAATACTAAGTCTACAAGCTGATTGATCGCTGATAGCTGCTGGCGGCATCGTCTCAGATTACTACACACACATAAAATGCAATGCAAGATGCGAAGGATGTGGGTTGGAGCGCCTAGCAACAAAGGGAAAGTGGACAAATATGCACTCCACACGCGCACTGCACGCACATTCATCCGTAGAGAGAGGCACTAACTGGAAAATACCAACAACAAAATTCAAGTCCACCGCCAGTCTACATTTAATAAACTGGCGCCTTTTTGTGGGGTGGGACTCGCAGTTTGCCACATGAATTTTGGTACTCGTATTTTTTCTATATCAATTTTAATTTTAATCGCAACGATGCTTATGTGGGCAGGCCGTAACTAAACTAGAGTAGGTTTAAAGAGGAGTGTCATATTGCCTACTTCCCCATTCGCTCTACTTTTTTGTGTTTGTTTTTGTTGTTGCCTCAATGAGCCAACTTTGTTGAGTGGCGTTTGTGGTTTTGTTGCTGTTGTTGGAGTGATGTTATATCACTGTTAAAGTATATGCTCAGATTGTTCTTGTTGATTCAGTTTGTTTTTGTTGTTGTTTAATATTTTTTTTTGTAATCTTTAATGTGTGATATATACATATATGATATATATATGCTTGCAGTTTTGATACATAGACGCCCACCACCACAATACCTACTAAATTGAGGCAATTGTTAATATTTATTTATTAGTTACAATTAACAGAGAAATGTACACACACATCGTACAACAGATCTTCGGTTACATAATGTGAGAGAGCAGAGTAGTTCGTAGGTTGCTAGAGTTCTATGCCTAACCTATAAATATATATATATTGCTTGTTTATATTAGCTGTCAATATATTGAACAATATCATTTAATTTAGTTTAATTTGATTTGGTTGATAGTTTAATTTAATTGATGACTGAATTAGTTAGTAATGAATCTGTTTAGTTTGTTCTACTGATGCAGCGCTGCTCTACTGAAGCTGCTCTATTGAATGATTCATACTGCGTGGGGCGATGTAGGGGCAATGTTGGATATTACGTATGGAATGTGCTTTTTTTTGTTTAGTATAATCATGAGCCTAATTTCGCTTTTCTGTTATAAACTCACAGTGGATGCAATGATGCCTTTAAGAATAGAATTTTGTTTAAATCGTTAGTAAAGATTTACGGCAGTTTTTTGATTCAATAGAATTTTTTCATAAATTGTACTTTTCCAAAAATTTACACAAAGTCATTCAATGAACACAAATCACAAAGGAAGGTCTGATCGCTGTACACAATTTACGCCATGCATGCATCAACGCGTCTTGCTTTATCTGCGAGTAATTGCGAAAAATACGTGTGTATTCCCCCAGGAAGTATTTTGTTGCTTTTTGGTTTGTTTGCTTGTTAGTTTTTTTTTTAGTTTTTTTTTTTTTTTTGTATATTTGTTCTTCAAATTTTGAAATGAATGATTGCATGCATTCACTTTGTATAAGTATATGTAATGCACCGACTAATAGTAATATTAGTAATAGTTTTTACATTATTCTTGTATGTGGCGGCGATGTTCAGCGAGAATTACATTTGTATATGCATTTATAAAATAATTGAGATTCGCTTAAATCATAAATTCATGTAGAATGTATAAAAATAGTAAATAAATTGTATACAAAAGTTGCGACAATGAAAGAAATTGGTGAACTAAAATTAAACTTAAATAATTTCATACAAAAAAGACCGCTTAAAATGATAAATAACACATTAAAACATTAAACTAATAAATATGCGTGTAATTGTAAATGTTCGCTACTAAACAGGGTGTGGCTCCGTTAAACGATGTTTTTACATATCAATTTTCACCTTATTACAATTTGCACCTTATTACAATTCAATTTCAATAAAGTACCCTGTGTCACACCCTGTATTTGGCCATAGAGATAGATACAAACAGATATAAAACAAATGAATTCGTATGCAAATTACATATCAGAGGAACAGAAAGGAAGATAACGTCTGTAGAAGACGTGAGAAGAGGTGACAAGTATGCGGAAAATGTGTGGGGCTGTGTTGTGGTGTATGTAGGTATAGTTTGCTATGGAGTGGAATCTTGCGTGGACTTAATATACATATATTTATATATATTATACACATTAATTCTTTAGAAAAGAATCTTTGTTATTGCTATCATGATGATATTTGCAAACATAATGCAGAAGTTAGTCTCTATCTCATAGCTACCTCCGGTGACGACGACGTCTTTCTCCTCTAGCATAGGATAATCGATGACATGTATAATGCCATTTGTGCACTCAACATCCGGCCGATAGACGTTGATCTTCTTGTAGTTCCAAGTGATCAGGTATCCTGTAAAAGCAATGCTCATAAGTTTAGTTATTCAAATTAAATATATAGCGATGGTGAAACTAATGCCGATATATCTCAGGCATCAGAAATATAATGTTTGCTTAACTATAAAATACTTTAAAATGCCGTGGTTATTTACAAATGCTACATAAATCTCGGTGATATATTAACTAAAATATTCTTCACAAATAATACAAACATGGATGTTGAAAGGTGATGAGAGCCAGTGACGTCATAACTTATGCTGCTTAAAGCGAACAGTATCAAATAGTACAGTTTGCTACAGTCAGTCATTTTTATAATACACAGAGAAGTCAACAAAGTTCTCCTTTATATTCCATTACTAATATTCTAATCTACTGGAACTACCGTTGCAACTGAGCATTCCTATACCCATGGAGATTATTTATATGCAATTCGTTTGATACATTCCCAAATCACAGACGTTAAATTTTCCAATCTGCGATGGTGTCTCATAAACTGTGCTGTGATTCTGAGTGTATATAAAAAGTGGGTGCATCGATTTTGTTCAATTGTAGACAAGATCGTTGGTCCTTCATTAAAGTCGGACTCTAAATGTGGCGGAGATGAAAATGGGATGTTGCAGTTCACTCTCAGACGATGTCTCAGATTGGACACAAATGAATCGATTTCACTCTGAGGCAATTGAACGCACTACGTGAAGTGTACAGGATGAAGGATGCTATAACAATGAATGCGTTTGCACTAATAACTATGGTGGATAGTGTCAGGATGAATTGTTATAATTGCGAATGATGAATTGTTATGTTTGGAATCACTCACCGGTCCATTCGTGAGAAGCGTATTCATCATGAAGATCTTTGCGATCAAATTCAGTATAAGAATACATTTGTTAATAGAATGAATATTAGTGGCAATCGATTAAATTCACACAAGTGCGATTAGATTAAAGCATTTGAGAGAGTATTTCAATTTAAAATTAGTTTAGAAGTCAAAATAGATTAGAAACATGCTCTATGCGGGAAAAGTGTTTGATCAACTTACGACTGGCTTCCTCCTCCACTTTGATCTTGAGTGAATCCCTGAATGTGGGCAGTAGAATTGAGTCACTTTCAGCTGTCATAGCGACCAGCTCTTTCATGGTGAATATGCGGTCCGCTATAACAAGGTGCCGCTCCAGAATGGATTTAGACTGAAATGGGAAGATTTCGTTTAAGTGTGTTACACAGAGAGCACTGTTTCGTGGCACTAACATGATAGGCAAAGTCGCGCATGAAGAGCTTCTTATGAGCAGAAGGATAGTCCAGTTCGGTTTTTTGCCAGCCCTTGTCACGTGGCACGAAGAAGGTGTATCTGCGCTGAGTATTGTTCAACTGTTCGTTGAAGGAGGAGAATTGTCCCAGCTTATAAGTGTCACTGTAATATAAAAACCCTTCAGTACTGCCACACACAACCACACCTTTGCGACAAATTACCTCATCATGGGATCAGTCTCCAGCTTGCCCAATACAGTTGTATACGGCACTCCCAGGACTTTGTCGATAATGTGGACGTAGCCGTTGGTTTGAGCCACATCGGCTTGCACAATCGTAGCATTGACGCCACCACCTTCCACGGTAATCTCCTCGTCACCGTTCTCGCCATTGATGTTGAAGTACAAGAACGTTCGGTTGTTCACTGTGGGCACCTGAGCGATCTGTTAGTCAAGAGAATCGATTAAGATGCGTTCACATAAAGCAGCCTTATCAACACTTACCATATTCATGTTCTTCTGACGTATCTTGTCGACGTTCAGGCGGTCCTTGATAATATGCATGTTCAGAATATTTCGCATTTTTTCTCGATTTCTGGAAATAAATGCGAATAAATGAGTGTGCCGTGTAAAACGGTAATTCAACATTGGTACCTTATGATGTTGTTCAGCGAGGAGGCGTTCCAAGCATCGTTGCTGGGTGCCAAAATGGTTACTTCTCCCAAATTGTTTATATCGTCCAGTACCTCGCCGCCTATGTCCATGATCACTTCGTAGAACTTGCGCAAGGCGCCGTTTTCGTTGTCCTGGCAAAAGAGAAATTAATTTTGTAGCTGGGCTCAAAGGATGCATGCAGTAGGAGAGATTGCATACTTAAATCTATAAAGCAGGCAAAAGGACAGATTTCCATACACTATAACGTTACTCTTATATACGAGGATTTGTATAGAGCTGTGTGAATATGTACACATGGAAGGAAGCTATTGGAAGAGTCCTTGATGTTTTCTCTCATATTCTTTAATGTTATTTCTATTTGTATGCAAATTAAAATTAAATAAAAATATAACCTTGCAGCGGGATAAGTGGATGAGTGCATTGTATAGGGATGAACAAACACAGTTAACGAGCGAGCGGTAAGTTCGGCAATTAAATACAAGTATACATAACATTTGCTAAGAAGCCGCTTGAAATTTGTATGCTCAGAGAGTAAAGAATTTTGCGATCGCGAATGGCAGAGAGTCAACTTTCAATGGCTGCCATTCACAATTGAAGTTAAAGTGTGCCAATTGTGAATAGTTGTGTAGAATGACGTTGAAACTCGATGCACGAGACTACAATGAATGCGTTTTGAACAAAATTTCGTTTCCAAGCATAAAATCTGAAGTATTGCAAGTGTACTTACGTTTACGAACTATGGTCATTTGTTGAGTATTGGGCAATTAATATTGCGAGAGACGATGGCGCCGCACAGTGCCATTAATCCCATCCCAAATTTGTGTTGCCATGTCAAAAACAATGAATTGAAATACTTTAATTTGAAATCATCTGACAAGAGTTTGTTTGTTTTTTTTTTATATATTTCGTGCAATAATAAAGAGGAATTGTCTCTTGGTCAATTCTGTTAAAAGGACCTTTAATCAGATACTAAAAAATATACTGGAATGTGTGGATTTCTGATCCATAAACGCTATAAAAGTTATGGTTAGAATGACGTCACTAGATATAGACCGCGAAAGAAAAGTATAAGCCAGGGCACACTCAGAAGGTAATAGCCGCGCGATTGCTACTCTCTTGCTGAGAGGAGAAAGTGATAAGAGCATGGCCACTCCCGCTTTTACCCGATATTTTTGTCTCAGCTGCTAATACCTGGTTAGTGTATCCTGGGAGATAAGAAGGTTTTTTAAGACACGAGTGTGTTAAATGTCAACCTACCACCTTCTTATCAATTTTGTTCAGATAACAAACCTACTGTTGCCACGCCCTTGGCTGTTAATGAATGTCCTTATTCTGGGGTGGAATATTAAGTTATATAGTAAATTATGTGCAATTGTCATTAAAAGGAGATCGGACAAACCCTCTCTGGACATGATATTCATCACCAGAATAAAGACAAAGAGTCGACACATATGAAGGTGGCAAAAAGTAGATCACATGGTGGAATTTCCCCACAAAACGAGGCCCAATTCCTCAAAGACACACATGAAGGTGGCAAAAAGTAGATTAGATCCTGGAATTTCCTCACAAAACGAGGCCCAATTCCTCAAATCGTAGTGAGTTGAAAAGGATTATCTTTGGGACAGCGTCATATTCAATCCAATTTCCCCCTGTAGTGTGTTCCATAATGATTTGTTTGTGACCAACTAAGCATGCAGGATTTATTTGGTTAACGACGAAATGCATGTTTGTAATATGATCGGCATCTTTGCGCTGCGCTATTGGAAGGAATGTGTTATAAATCCGGTCATGCTTTGATGATGCACTCTTTAACATTTATAAATCGTAACTAAGTTTGAATAAATAAGATTTTTGGTAATTACCTTAAACGACTACGTGTGTTGACGAATTCCGAGGTAGCATTTAACAAAACAAATACAACAACAACGAAAATGAAGATAAAAAATCAGTGTCAATATGAGTCAATTAGCAGAACGAAGGAGAATAGAAACTTATGAGTGATTATGTTCATGTACGATAATGTCCGTGAAAGCAAAACGAAAGTGCACTTAACCAGCAACTCAGGAGTTGGGCCAATTTACGATAAAACTATGTACAAATACGGGTGATTCGAACTACATCGAAACGTATACTTAAGAAACTATAAAATAAAACTTAAGGATAAAGAAATTTTTGGCGAATCATGAATTATGAGCGTATTTCCAGACTCATTCAGCAAAGAAACGAACTCAAAGAAAAAAAAGATAGACAGACACCCCAGGAATGACATCGCTTTCAGCGATTGGAGGATAGATTTTTCATATGTATACGAGAAATGTCATGCGATTCCAGGATACACTGAGAAGGTAACAGGCTCGCGGTACGTTGTCGCCTGCTTGGCGAAAATCCACTCAACAGGACAGACGATCTTTATTTGCTGTTAGTCCCAGTGATCACAGTTCAAGACAAGTTTTGAGTGTTTATTGGGAGAGGAGGAGGAAGAGGAAGAGGAAAGGGGAAAAGGATACACACACACTCATTCCTGCCATTAATTACTGCAAACACCACAACGGAATGAAGCACCGTCTTGAATCGTGCACACGAGGACTCAGTTTCTGATTATCTTCGAAGTCTTCCCGGTGGCTGCTACCTGCTTAGTGTATCCTGAGGCGATGCGTGCCTGATGGTCACGGTTTAAACCTCTGGTTTTACTACTTTTGTGACTAAATTTGAAATTAGCTCAATGCTATACTCTACCGCCAATTGGACTGCATTCGGGGAGTCGCACCCACGCCCACCAAAGGATTAAATCTCGCTGATGAGAATGATGCTCGGTAAAACATTCATTTTTTACAAATACAACGTTTAGCAATTTTTTATACTTACATTACACCCAAAATTTTTTTAAAATAAAATTTATATTTTAAAATTTATTTTAAAATAAAATCTTGCTTTTGATTTCACTTTGAACCGAGTCCGAGTCGCAAATCAGGACTTGCGAGTGATGTGTACCAACTCAGTTCAATGGGAAATCAGTCTTTGGGCTTTGTTATCTTTCAGAAAATAAAATTTAATCAAATAAAGCAGTGAAAGAACATTTAATTGTATACAATCCGTTCGTATTTTGTGTGCGTGACTAGCAAATAATCGTATAATTTAGTGACTTTGATCGTACGAGAGTCTTGCGCAAAGCAGATCTGATTATTCTGAACATTTCGTAGGAGATAAGACTCAAATATGGCCAAAGTGAAAGGAACAAGTTCGCATTCTAATGAACTAAATCAGTTATTGCAGATTCACACTTGAAATAACCGATTTTTTGGGGTGTATATCGCTCGATTGCTGCAACAGCGGCGCAGCTTTAAACTACGAATGAGTCTCGACCCGAGTTAGATCTGTTCTGGTGATCAGTAGTTAGCCCAAAGATGGTATGCATGACTGTCACACAGAACGAGTTCTGTCATTCTACTTTCAATTTCGCAGTGCAGTTACACCGAACGTTACTGGGTGGCATTCGGTACCTCAGGGTCCTATAAGACATCCCGTGAGAGTCCTGTCAGCTCAAAGGTAGAATGATGTCTAAAATGTTCCAAGAGGCCTACCAACTGCATCTACTTAACATAGTTAATTTACAGCTTATATTATGCCGCTAGTGCAGCAACCGAGAAATATGCATTTGGGTGCTTCCAGGCAACAACAAAGCTCTGTAGCATCCATAAAGCACACACTATTAGCGCAGGATCTTTATTCTGGGGAATGGAATCTATCAAAAGGTGTCATGTAATCTATCAGAAGGTGTCATGTAATCTATCAAAAGGTGTCATGTAATCTATCAAAAGGATATGCACGCTGTCTGCTCTATCTAAAGCTGGAGTAGAATAGAGCGATCACCAAGAATTAGGACTATCATTGATCGGGTATTTCACAAAAATATTTGGGTAGTCTTTTTCATCCAACACACAGTTTTCTCACACGATCAACGCATATGTTTCATTGCTTCTTCCTCCTCTTCTTAAGCAATAATCAGTTGATGAGTCTTAATTGAGGTGGTAAGAGCCCGTAGTGTCCCGTCAACTTTTGCTAACTCCCCCATCTGTTTGTGGTTGTATGAGTCCACTTAAGGGCTTCAATTTTAATACATTTTTCCCACCCATATAGTGAGTTTCTACCAATACACGATCCTAGCTTTGCTTGCTAATCACTTATTTCGTTTGCATCGTATCATAACAATAATTTTGATTGTAAAACAAACCTCGAGAAGAAAATGCTTACTTAGCTTGATTTCTTTGGCATGATACAATGCCAGGGAACACAAAGAAAATAAACTTAAACGTCAAACGGCAAAGCAGCGAAATAAAGCAGACGGTCGTTGTACACGAATCCACTCAAAATCGTGGTGAATCCACTCAAAGTCGTGATGTGTCCGCTACGGACGCTGGCAGCGAAAAAGACTTTCCTTTCTCTGTGTTCTCTGACAAAGCAACCTCCCAGTAGGTCACCAAAACTAACGAGTACGCACAACGAACGAACTGCACAGTAAATACTCGTTAGTAGCAGAGAATAGAAAAATTGAGAAAAGAAACTTTTTTTCGCTGCCAGCGTCCGTTGCGGACCCACCACGATTTTGAGTGGATTCAGCACGATTCTGAGTGGATTCAACACGATTTTCAGTGGATTTATGTACAACGTCCGTCTGCTTTATTTCGCTGCTTTGTCGTTTGACGTTTAAGTTTCTTTACTCTGTATACTCTGGCGGACACATCACGATTTTGAGTGGATTCACCACGACTTCTCTGGTTAGTAGTGATCTAACACAATTTAACGAGCGCTGCGCAAATTTATAGCAGCATTCTTTGAATGCGTTCAGAAGATAAACTTAAGAGTATATTTTTGTTTTTTGCAGGATGCTCGTCGCTCAGACACATCGTGCTAATTTCTACCACTGTGCTAATCACTACCACTGTGCTAACGAATACGTCTTACAAAGTATGTATATAAGAAGTATTTGAGTTTTTGCAGAAATGAAAGATCTGAATCAATGAAAATTTCATGTATCAAAATTTCCTTGAGAGAAGACATAGAATAACTAGTAATATGAAGAAGCTGAAGGCCATAGCAGCCATTGCTCTCTTAACTAGGCTTATAATTTGTTAATTGTAAGCTTCAGTTTGTAACAATAATAATAATAATAATTCACAATATAATATGTCTGAGTACTTGGAGGCCTCCTTCCTCGGCGGTTTTCCGGCCTACCTCACTTCTATCTAATATAATATGTAGAAATAATCGGTCACTGCACCAGCCAAATGGCTCATTTTATGTATGATGTATGATTTATGCTTAGGTTATAGAAGATAGTTTACACCACTCATTGATAAATAAGATGAAAAGCAAGGAGCCAAGGATACTGCACCAAGTTGCTGATAGGATTTTATACTTGTGCCATCAAACACTACAAGATTACGATAAATGGTGTCATTTACATAGATATAGACATGATATTTGTTACAGACGCCCTAAAAATTGGCAATTATCATAGAATTAAGCCATGTGTAACTACGTAGGGTCTTGATTCGGCACTTGTTTGGACACATAATCAACATATCTCTATTTGGAGTTCTTGATACGCCCTTAAATTAACATATATATTATAAGTATTAGCTTTATCAATCGGGAGGTGCCTTCTACACCTGCAGGATCGCTCAAATCTGCTAGCTTTGATTTCTTGGCATGTTTTTGTAAGCAAACGGCGTAATTCAAATTTTGTAAGCAGATGTTTACTTGCAACTTGTGTACTATCCAGTATGTAGTCTAGCGCATAAGTGTAGATGTGTATTTCTGTGTGTGGTTGGGTGTGTGTGTGTGTGTGTTGGTGTGTGTGCGAAAATTTAATAATAGTAAACTAATACTAAGTTTGTTGTGTTTCGCTAGCGTAACCGACGCATCTTGGTGTTGTACATTTTAGTGGGGATTGCAGTAATTACTGAAAATGTTTGCCTACCTGGAGGAATTGTGTGACTGTTGTGTCTATAATCATGAGCGGGCGATGAATCAGATGCACCACACCGTTTCGCACAGGTATGTTTGCTTTGACGATTTCGGCCAAAACCACTCCGCCGGGATGCTTCGAGTCACCCAATATTGTGTTCGATTTCACGTACACTGCAACAAAATGGAGGGTAAATTCGGATTATAGTACTCTCGAAATTCACATGAGATAACGAACTTTTTCCGTCCTTCTGCTGGAAGAAGCTCACAGTTACTTTAATGTTGTCCTCAAAGGCGGCAGTGGTTTGTGGGACCTCAATTTGAGCGGCGGCGGTAAAAATTACATTGTTCAAAATTACATGGCCATCGATGACTTTGCTGTCTACCAGACTGCTGCGGGTAGTTTGCTGCAAGATTCAACATAAATTATTATAGTCAATTAAACTCCAAAATGGTACGCTGACTGCTCCATGTCAGTCCAGAGCGAAGCATTTCAGTTCATAAACCTCTGATTCACTTACTTTGAAGCCTTCATCAACGGGTATTAGGAAGGTATGTCCTCCAGGTGATTGGTACAAGCTCTCCTTGCGCATGAGCGTCACTTGCGATCGGTAGGACCTGCGGATTAAACAATTTTCCTTACAAATGGTCTCATTGAAAGATCATAATCATCGTATTCACCTCAAGCGGTTGTCTCCTATACTCATTAAGTCAGCCTGCTGCAAAAATTGGAAGGCATCTGGATTCGTGATTTCTGTTTTAGATGTTGGCAGAGTTGTTAGCGGCACCAGAACCTCGTCGATTACGTGCATTACCTGAAACACCACACCACACAACTCAATTACAACTGATTCAACTGATAAATGCAATTTGTCGCCTCACCTGACGCTTCCCCAAACTGTTTGTCATCTGCACTGAGAGCGAAGGTATTATTCTGGCGTTATTCACGTAAATATCCCCGTTGCGGTTCTTTGTTATATACAATGAGGGGTTGGCGTCCATGTCCGAAGCTATGGTCTTAGTCAACTGATCCTGAGCCATCGCCACCGTGGCTGCAAACAGATGTGGTCATTATCGAAAGATTAACGCAAATATGTCATCAACTTACCTATGTGGTAGAGAACGTGTGTGTTGCCTTGATGCCGCTGAAACGCCTCGTTGGTGGGTACGAACAGGGTGCAAGATCGCAGTGCCAGAGTGGCATTTGCAATTTGATTCTGCTCCATCAAACTATAAAACTAATAAAGAAAGAATATATGCACAAATTAGCTCAACTGAAGTGTATGAAATCCTCTTGAAAGCTTCTATTTAAAGATCTAAAGCCGGAACTTATTACTCACTGGACTATCCAATTAATAATGCAAAAGTCTAGTTTAAGGGGTGCTGGGCAGAGAAAATGGCATTCTGACTCTGACTAATAAACATTCATGTGCGCATTCACTTATTGAATAAACAAATCGCTTCGTGCCACAACAACGTGCAAAATCGCTATAGTAACAGACAGCAAAAACATCTACAGTCGATTCTAAGTTTATTGAACCAATTACATCATCATCCTTCCTCCTTGCACTGGCGTTACACTTTCCTGGCGTACCTATTTGCAATGGTGAGCGTGCATGTCCGCTTTCAAGAGTCGGAGAGACATAAACATGTACTAGCAAGCCAAGAGACCGGAACTGGAGAGATCTGCAAAGCAGTTCCAATTTCATTGCGTGAACTGCATAAAATACAGAAGCCACTTAGCCACAAACAACTGGCAGTGTGGGCCAGTTACGACATTTGCTGGGAAAATCTCATGTGCAGCACTTCCACTGCGTTCGGTGTTAGGTGTGTGTGCGAGCGACCTACCCTTCTACCACCTGTGCTGACATGTGCAGCACACACCGCCACCACTCGGGGCCTGCACCTTATGGCTTTTAGAACTGTACTTTTGAGCAAACGACACCAATTTCCACACGCGGACTGTTGGCTGGTATCGAATGCCGCTTTACATGAAAGAAATGTCCTAGTTCGGAGGGTAACGTCATCATTCATGCAGTGGGTTGGTGTGTCGGTGTAGCGGTGTATCGGTGGCTCGCTCTATTATGACTCATGGCAATTTAATTTCGGTATCACAATAACGATCAATGAATGCCAGTTGAAAGCCAAGAATCGAGCGTGCTTGAAGTGAATTCAGAGTGGATGCGTGCACATACTCACACACGTATGTATCTATATACATATATAGACGATGCATAGATGCATGCAGTCGTACTATTTCGAATTCATAATTTTATATAAATTAATTGAAGAGATCTCATAAGAGGCGATTGCTCGTACTGTGTACAAATGCGGAATGGAATGACATGCACTTAATTGGCGTCTCTGCTCTAATCTTTCTGGTCGGTGGCCGATCTCTTGTTATGTGCAGGAAAGCCAAATTAGATCAAAAATTTGTATTTATTTATATTAAGTTAACTTAAGAACAAAAATGAATGCTCAAAATATGCGAAACACCACAGAGAGTAACCAAGCTTGAAGAGAATGTAACTTTTACCTGAGGTCAAGTCTAACTTCAACTTTATTAGAGCTGAGTTAACGGGGGAACGGTTGTTCCCTTGAGCAATCTCCCTGAACTGTGTGCCGGGTTCCTAGCTACATCCCTACATAATTCAATATACTTCACTGATTTCGTTTTTCATTAGTTAAAAGCGGATACAAGTTTCCTTACGCAACCCACCATCCGCTTCCACGATTCTTTAACTCTTTGTTTCTCCATGGCTCCTAAGCCATAACTATTTTAAATCTCTGCCCGTCTCAGATTTGCCCCTTTCTTTCCTAAGTGCCTCTTAAAATCAATACCTTTCTAGCGTCAACCAAGCATGTTTACCAGTTTTAATTACCTACACGTACAAATTGAGTTAAAACAAAAATGAAACACAGCAGCAACAAAAACAAATAAATAAAACATAACATTGGCAGCCGGTCAGGCTGGTGCCATGTCCATGTGTCATGTGTGGACGGACAGTCATTAGCGTGTGTGGTTTACGAAAAACCAACCCTTGAATTACCGCTGCTGCACCTCAATACAGTATGACTAACTGTTCTAATGACAACGTTTGTGGGTATTAGTTTAAAATACGCAAGCACCCCCAATCTCCTGTCTCTCATTTGTCATTTATGGTACAACTCAACTCAATTCAATTCAAAACTCAACTCAAAACTCAACTCAACTGAAGTGAACTGAACCAAACGAAAAGGAACAGAACGGCATCTTACCCTAACAGGTATGAGACTCCTCAGAGATGCAGTCTGAAAGAAAAAGAGGCGATAGAACACTTTTATACACCCAAGCCAAAAATATCCGTTAAAGGGTATAAGGTACACACATATAAATATGTAACGAGTGTGTGTAGAACTAGTTGTGAGCTGCAATCAAAATTGTAACGAATTTGTATGTGTGTCCAGATTGAGTCGCGAGCGCAGCACAGCACATTCGATTGCAGCTCATTAAATAAATATTGTATACGTTTTCACTAAGCGGGAACTAAGTTTATAATTAAAATTAAAAAGGACTAACTACTTTTCAAATGCAAGTTGCAGCAGCTGCAGCTCAAAGCCCATGCTACGAGTAGAATGCATGTTCTAGTCGCATCGCAACCCCCAAATAACCGCATCATTACTGAGTACTAAATTCCCAATTGTAATTAACACTTCTTGCTGTCTGTCTGTCTGCATGAAAACTATTGTACTATTCATTACGAAAGTGTGATAAACGCCCTCGCATTCAGACGCGGATGAAGACAGACGCGCGCACTTGTCTTGTGCTCAACTTTGAAGATTTTCGTATAGAATAAGCGTACCGCCTCCATTAAGGTCAGCGTCAACGCCACTTCGTAGTTGAAACCTTAATTAAATTTAATTGAAGTGGATGCTAGAACGTTTTAGTTGATGTGTGCGACCCACAAGCAATCAAACATTGGATTCAGCCATAAAACTGTACAAAACTTTGTTAATAAATTAGCTTCTCCAACTGACTTAGCGAAATGCGAATGCATACGAGCATATATGAATAAGAATGTGCCCCGCCAGCCACAGCCCGAGAGAATGCATGTGTGGATAAGTGCACGCAAGAAAGGTTAAGAGTAATATTTAAACAGGATGTGAGGTCAGAACATTAAATTCAAAAGGTCATTTATGTACAAAGCGAGCTTACAAGTTGAACGAGAAAAAAGACAAATTCAATTCACTGTCATCTCAGTCAGAGGCCGCTCGCTAAGTGGCGGCAAATCTGCACGAAGTAACCATAAAGAATAGAACGATATTCATTAAAAAAACGCTTTAAGCTAAATCACTGCTAACCTGAACTTTGGAAGCAACACTTGCTATATACTCATACCAGATATGCCCTATACTGCAACTAGATACTGTTGTTGTTGTTGTAATTTAACATGAACTCAAAAGTTCATGATTGAGTATGGGTACCTATGGAAAGAAAGGTACTCACTCACTCGCTTTGTACTTTGGTGTGTAAAATTATTGACATTACTCGCTTAACAGAGTAGAACGGGTCGGCTCTGTTGGACTGCGATCAGTTCATTTACGAGTGTAAGCGCTTGAACACATATATGTACATACATACGTGTGCATACGTTTGTAGAGATGTGCATACGTACATACGTAGCATAACGGCCGAAGAAGGTGCGAAACGAACCCACACAAATACTGAATTGTCATGGTACCATGAGCAGACGAAGCAGTGCTTCCTCACTTACACATACATACATGTATGTAAATAGAGCCCGAATTACCGAATTACGAATTACCACTCAAGCTGCCAACGTATTCGTAATTGGAGAAATTTATGCTGACTCCATTAATCTGGCTTCTTTGCATAACTTCTAAGCCCTGCAGCAAGCTGTGGCAATGAGTCATTGTTTGTTATTCAAGCAATTCCATGGAAAGCTTCCCTCCCTCTCTCTCTCCTCATACCTCTTTGCAAGGTTATTACTTTAAAACTATAAAAAAGAATATCTAAATACCTACAACCATCTTTCAGTGATATTGATTTTTCCACATCTTACTAAAAGGTCAAGGCTTGTGAGATGTGAGAATCTGGCATGAATCTAGTGTGTACCTCAACGCGTACTCTCTACCTATGCATATGCAGGGCCGCGCAGCGGAGTGCAGTGCAGTGCAGTCTGTGTACGCACTCAGCTTGATGCTTCACACTGCGATTGTCGTCACTGAATTCAAGGACAAAATAGGTTTTTACCGAGAAATTAGGTCAGAGGGAAGCAAGGTATATGTACATATTTTTGTTAGTGCTTGTATGCGAGTGTGCATGTATGTGTAAGTAGATACATTTGAAAAAATAAAAGTGCAACAAAGTGAAAATATGAGTGGCACCAATGGTCTTACCTGCGATAGGTCTGGATCGTCTCGTAGCTTGTCCAAAATGGTCGAGTGAGCAAGTGGTAGCGCAATGCAAACGACTAGCAACGCCTGCAGCACCATCGCGGTGCACTTGCGAAAACACATTTGCACTTGTTAAAATGCGCGTAGAGACCTTTAGCTCAGCTTGCGGTGGAAGAAATGACTACCAGCGGACCTAATGGAATGATGTGACGTGCACTAGCTGCACGAGGGGCGAAGAGCGCTGCCGATTTATCTGTAAGACACAATACAATTCAAAATACTGGTGGTCTCCAGGCAAGCCAAGGAAGCAGAGTAGGATGTGCTTTCGTCGCGGTCGGCTACAGTGACAGTCGCTTTAACGCAGCCAATTCGAAACACCCTCTTATATAAGCACGCAGAAGTATGTAAATTTCGGCTGAGAACTAACAAGTCACCCTTCCTTCAAACTGGTTGTGAGCCCAGGCTGAGTATTGGGCACTGTGGCTGGGCGTGCAATATATAAGCCAATAATTGAACAAGAACCATCCAAAGTACTGTACGCAGTTCGCCGCGGCAAAGGCGCACTTACTTCCTGCAGCAGTGTGGCTTCGATGCGTACTGAGTGCCAGCAAAGTGTCTCAAGGACTTTTCACTTCTTCAGTGTTAGTTATGTCACAACTTGTTCGATTTTACTCGCACAGCCCAGAGCCACATTTTTATTGCGTTTAACGTATTTCGTTTAAATCAGTTCTCACAAAGAAAGCGATACTAAATTACGCAATTGTTGTTGTCTTTTTATTGTACATTTCACAGGCGATTATAATTTGCATATTTTCTCATGGTTCGCAAAAATTCTGTCACAGCAGCAACCGACGAAAACACAAACGAAATCAATAACTTTATGCAGTAAGCAGTCTCATCTGCACAAGGAACAAAAAATCTATACTATAAGATACTATGAGCAAGCAAGCACCAGCAAATACCACACACCCTCAACACACCAACAGAAACAGGTTCCCAGCAGCACGTTAGTTCAAATGAATTGCACGACGGAACGGTTCAGAAACAACTGATGTCCGTTAACAGTTTGTTTGCATTGCTTGCTTGCTTGCATGCTCTGCTCAGTTTAGACCGAAAAGGCATGGCAAGAGAAAAATACTGCAGGAGAGAGCGAGCCACGGAGAGAACGTATTTGTATCTGTAGCCCATGCAATTTGCTACACTACAACAAAAACTATCAAAGAAAATATGAAGAAGTGGCAGCTAAGTGAAAGAGCAATCGGGTTATGTATATGGTACGTGTATCTTGACGGTTAATTTCGAATCGCATGGAGGAAGCAATGGTGTCATTATACTAGTACTCCTGTTTGATATTATTGTCTTTCTCCATTAACAGATATAAGAAATTGGTTCTTATTCTCATTATGAATCTCACTTATTTTAAGAAGAAGTAAGATTTTTGACTACTTCTTTAGCTATCTTAACTACTAAGATAGTTCTACAACAAAGTTGTATATATTTCGAATTCATATATGTATTCCGCAGATTAACGAAAAAAGTTAGTAATAAATACGATAGAATAATATAAGCTGCATTTTTATGATATACAAGGTGTATGCAGGATGTAGAGAGCAATGGACTCATGTAACATATTTGATAGCTGATCTTAGAGTGTTGAGAATTTTGACTACTTCTTTAGCTATCTTGCTATTTACAATAGTTTTACAACAAAGTTGTATTCCCATATTTCGAATTCACATATTTTTGCAGATAGATAAAAAAAAAGGTAGAATAAATACGATGGAATATTCTACATTAGAAGAATGTTTACGATATCACAAGGAGTGTATGCAGGATGTAGAGAGCCATGAATTCATGTAAAATATTTGATAGCTGACTTTAGAGTGTACATTTCTTTTGGTCATGTATTTTTCTCTGTTGTTTGCTCTTATTCGTTTTATTTTTATTTTACTCAGCGGCAAGGTACGAGAGTTTCGCTCTTATATGATATATTGACTGTTTGTTGTGTTTGTTTATGCAATATTTTTACTCTCAGCCAAAATACATTCATATATGTATGTACGCCTGTATGTGCCTAGCTCTCATCAACTTATATTTTCTCTCAAGATATCCAATAAAGAAAGTTATTCACTCCCAAAATACATGCATGTATTTTGATTCACTCCCAAAGTCTACCACCTACTTCAATTAAGGGCAGGGCACACAGAGAAGCTGATTGTCTAGCGATATTGTGGAGATACTCTACAAGGTGGTGCAGCTTGGTTACATTTTTTCATAAATTGTATGTTCTGTTCTCGCTGCTGTCAAACAGCGGGAGTTTATTTTAAACAAAGCACATTAAAAGAAAGCAGTTATAATTGCATATAAGCAATTATTAAATTGATAGCTCTCTGTTTTTGCATGATGCAATTTGCATCACCTGGTAGAATAAATCGACTCCTGCGTTTGACTGATGCAATTAAAAAACGAGACACTGGAGTAAGGTAATGAAAGGACTACATTATATTGAATTATAATTCAATGTTCAATCGCTTGGAGAACATAACAACCCCCGAAATGCCTATAAGACCATTGTCTTACAAATGCCTATAATACCATTGTCTTACAAGATTACAAGTACAAGTTGGATTGGATCAAACAATTTAGTTCTGACAGCGTTCTAATGGCAAATATGAACCAATATAATCAATGTCCATTAAAGAGGTAAAAGTTTCCCAAACTTTTGCTTATTTTCTACTTTAAGAGACTGGCAGGGAGCGAAATTAAAAAATTACTGATAGCGAGACAACAAAGGGACTGATTTTGACTGTAAATTTACAAATTGTGATTTCATTTTTATATCAACAGAAATTTTTTTTTCCAACAGTAGGTTTGTATAGTGCGGTTTTGTCAACATTTGTCATATAAGACGAAAGCTGAGCGTATACTGGTTGCTGGCGTATTTCGGGAGGCTTTTACCTCTTTAATTTACATTCCATGTAATGCAACAACAAACTGAAACTGAGAGACCGGTTTTAAAAATAACAAAGTTAAGGGAGGGAGAGAGAAAGAGTTCAATTCTAATTTTATTATTTTTTAATTCAATACTATCCCCTGTGCTAAAAAATAATTCATTTAATTTTTGTTATCTATTAAATTCAATTACCATTATTATTACATAAAAATGTTTTCAATTCGCAGTTTAAATGCAAATTTGTCCATATTTATTTAAATTAGTTTATAGAATTGCTCTCATAGTAATCTGTTTCAAGTTCATTCATAATTAAGTGTAGTTTGAGAAACCTTCTTTAACAGTTTGAGAGATATTGTAAATGCAACTCACAACAAAAGAGAATTCGTAAAAGTCAAAGTAAATTTTATTTGCCGTCGTGGGAAGGATTTTGTTAAAGAATCTAAATATCTGCTTCGAATTTGAAGTGAACAGTCGGGAAGACGCAGCCCTATGTGAAATGTCTTCCACAGTTGACCAGGCCAGTTATGGGGGTGCTTATTCAAGTGTCCGTTCGGTATGAGAATGAACTTACTCCAATTTTTCGGATTCGAGTTTTGGTAACCGTCTCTTTTTATTTTGTAGTTATATCGAAAGGCGGAACTGCTCCCCGGAAGTTCTCCATCTGGCTTTGATGAAAGACACATTCGACCTATCAGACACCAGAGAATTTCTGCGAACTATTTGAGGCCATATTGCAAATCATGCAAATGTTCGTAAAAACTTCCAAGCGATGCGTTAAAGATCGCGAACTGGAGGATTGTCTCAGAGAACTGAAGTAAGATTGCGATTGGAGCCGACTTACTCTGCAGATGGCAATTATTCGCTTTTGAATTGCTGCAGATTCGCAGATGATTGTGTCGAGGTCTTCCACAATCATACAATTTGGTGGAGGGGAAGCTGCTTTGATTGGCCTCAAAGAACCTTCAGTGGCGCATAAACATTTCATTAAATGAGGGGTCAGTGGTGGCTTGTTTCCATTTCCGTAGTAGTATAAAGCATATTGATATCTCCTTTTGTAGCTCTGCTCCTACCTTCATATTACATTTTCAAATGCTCTGTGGAAAGTACGTACTCTAGAGCTTCCATCGTCTATGTATCTGCACTACATTGTGGCGCTGTTGCTAAGCGAAATCCAGTCTCCGGAAAACCGCGCTGTGGTGAAAAAATGGTAATCCAATTACTGCGCGATGGTGTTATGCATTTTGGCAGTGTATTAACAATATTTGGAGTGTATGAAATTGAATAATAAGAAACTATAATTTTGCAGGACTCATATTTGTTTTATTGATCAAGGAAAAACTAAATGCATTGTAAATATTAGAGAACTATTCTAGGTAGTGGCGACGTCCATTAACATCTCGTAGGCGTTGAGCGGCTTGCTCAGCGGTCAAGTCGCGTTGCGCTTCGCCCAACAGCTCGAAGCCCACCATGAATTTTCGTATTGTAGCAGATCTCAGCAAAGGTGGATAGTACGTGGCGTGCAGCGTCCAATGCTGTACATCTTCTGTTGCGTCTTCATTGCCAGTGGGGGCGCCATGCCAACCCATGGAGTATGGGAATGAGCACTGAAACAGGTTGTCATACTTGGTAGTCAATTCCTTAATAGTGAGCGCCAAATTGTTTTTTTGCTCTGTGGTTATGTCGTTAATACGTTTATTGTTGTTTCTGGATATGATCATTGTCTCAAAGGGCCACGCAGCCCAGTAGGGCACCACCACTAGCCAGTCGGGGTTCGTTATCACAACTCTCTCTTTACGTTGCAACTCCCTTGCCACATAGTCGGCTAAGAGGGGTCTTCCGTGTTGGTGAAAGTAATCATGCAGCCGTTGGTCCTTCAATTCCGGCTCTGAAGGGAGGAAAGAGCACGCCCAGATTTGACAGTGTGGGTGCGGATTAGAGCAGCCCATTGCAGCACCTTTATTTTCAAATATTTGCACCCAGGTGTACTTTGCACACAGTTCATTGAACTGTCTTACCCACCTGCAGAGAGAAGTAGAAATGGGAATCTGTGACGCCAGATTTTTTTTTGTTTTTATTCCTGACTCACTCGTCAATGACTTCCACAATTTCTGAAGAGCTCATGAGGGGCAGAGTCGTGTTAGACTTGGGATGAAAGCACATAACCCGACAGGTGCCCTCGGCTGGAGCTGCCTGAAAAAGGGGATCGTCCGTGGTGGGCGGTGCGGGAATGCCTTCCAAAAGCGCTGGAAAATCATTTGTGAAAACAAATGTGCCGCGGTATTTGGGATTTGCCTGCAACACAAATATAGACAATGCTGATGTTATCTAGTGTGGGAGAATGCGCTTCGTAAATGTTTGTATACAATGCCATTTGCACGCGTCACACCCGGACAGAGCGGATTGGTCGGATCGAATTCCGGCAGATCGTTCTTTTGCGGTGACTCCTGTTGCCCAGACCAAGGTCGCAGCATCCGATGCGGGCAGACGAGCACCCACTGCCCAGTCAACGGGTTAAATCGCCTATGCTGATGTTCTATAAAAATACACGGAGAGTGAATCAATACAGTCAATGGAGTGCCTTACCCACCTGTCGACACGAACTGCATTCTACTAACTTGTTTGATAGCTCTTACAGTCTAATCTAGAACGTTTGCTATTTAAGTACTCTCGCAATGCCCTCTGATCACGGTTAAATGCATGCCACTGCTGAATGGGTGTATCTGAAGTGCTTATTGCAATTCTTATCTGCTGCTCTTATCAGTACTAATTGCTCCAAGTGCTAGTGATGTGCACTTATCGTTTCATCGGCTACCGAGTAAATACAGTGGAGAAATCGTTTTCAGTCAGTGCTTCCTCATATCAATCAATCAACTTGCATATTGAACTGGGGCGTGTACATATAATGCTTTATACAGATTAAATATTAATTCCAGATATTCTAAGCCTTCAAGATCTATACATATGTACATAGGTATGTATATAGTCGCTCCATATTTACGATTCTCTAATCTGAGCTTGTTCATTTCACAGAAAGATACAAATTAACGACGGCTGTGAGCAAAGAGAATATATTGGAAGAGTTCTTGCTTCGCTCATACCTGGAAATTTAAATATTTTGACGGCTGCGCTAATCAAATACGATATACTGTATAATATTATTATATAATTTCATAATTATTTAATATTATTATATAAATTTAATATATCGTATTTGGTGCTAATCGATGTTGACAAAATGTTAAAGTTTACATGACACTGTTGCTAGACAGCAGTCAGAAACTCAGATAATGTTGTGTATGCAAATATTTTATAAAAATGTATACGGAAAATGTTCATTTAAGTATCAAGCAACATGTTTCTTTAACATCAAAATGTTTCTTCAACATCAAAATGTTTTACTCCCTGCGATTGCAATGGAAAAAATAATAAAAAGAAAATTGGATGTCTTTATTATCTATGTTTCTGCACAAGGGAGTGCGGCGGGTAGGAAAACAATTTGAGGGAACAGTTCGTTCAAAATATTCCATTGGACACCAACACGTCAGATTGGCCGAGCGGTCTAAGGCGCCAGATTTAAGCTCTGGTTCCCATCTGGGAGCGTGGGTTCGAACCCCACATCTGACACACTACCACAGGATCTTTTTTAAAATTATTATTTATTTAATATATTTATATATTTTTTTAAATTATTTCTGATTTTGATACATATTTTTTGATTCATACAGAAATCGTAATATCCTCCTCATAAGTTTCAGTACGTTAACATTCTACTTTTTTTAAACAAACATTTTTGGATATATTTTTTAAAATATTTTTCTATATATTTTTATACATATTTTTATGGCAAAATTTCACAGCTGCTAACAAAATGCTGAATTGAACATAATTGTTTGCGGCATTTTCTGTTGGTCCTTCTATGAAATGAAAAATATATTATTTTTTTGATCTATATTATATGGCTAAGAAAAACTCGATTAAAAAATCCGAAAAAATTCTGATGAATCGAAACTGCGCACCAGGATCAAATATCATAATCAATGCTGATATGAAGTCATGAAAACTTGTAATTTATTATTTATATGAATACAAACAAATGAAGAATTTTAATGAAAAATAAATATAAAGTATTTTATTTGAATATGATTATAACACTTAAAAATATTAGTTACATCCATTGAAAGCTTCTAAAGTCAACGTGCTGATCATAGAGTAGAACCAAAGAGTATGCATATACAGAGCTCGCATGACGAGTGAAGTTACTGTTGCAAAAATTTTGTACATAAATACACTCATTGCATCTCGCTTCCCCTTGCCGCTCCCAATTTTTGTGAAATTGCCTTCATTTCCATTACACAAAATTTTGAGTGATTCAAACTCTATGTATGGATACTCTTTGGTAGTACTCTTTGGTGCTGACTACTGAACCAAAGAGGATTGCAATGATCTTGCTTATTTTGATTAAGGTCAATCCTCTTATTTAATGCTTTGAGTCACACAATTTACGGAAATATTTATTAAATTTTGGAATATAACAGTAAATACACATATGCAAAAAATTCCAAATATATCAAAATAAACGAAAAATTCAAAATTCCATTAAGCTCACATATACATGGATGTGTAAATTTTGATTGTGTCAGACTTTGTGCAATATATATTTTATAAATGAATTAGGGAAATTGTATAATTAAAAAAAATACATTCAAAAAATTCGTTCAGCATGATCATGAAGCTATATATTTTATTTAACAATATTACATGATATATAAGATTCTATAAGAATTATAATATCTTTTAAATAATCCAAATATTAAAATATTATTATATTATATATTAAAATATTACATTATATAAGTTATGCCGAAATGCTTGAGGGTCACTTAATCCAAAGACTCGTTCGCTTACTACTGCATATTGGCAGAGAAGCTGAACTTGAGCATTGAGAAAGTTGAGTTGGGAAAGAGACAACAAAGAGAAGCTGAGCTTGAGCATTGGGTCATTTAAGTTGGGAAAGAGACAACGACAGCAAACATCGTCCATGTTTGTTATAATGCAAATATGCACTGACATCAGCGACGCCGAAATGGTCGAGGGGTGATGAAGAAGAAGCGAGAGAGCGCAGAGTTGAGCTTTAGTCTAGTCAAGTTTTGTTTTAAGTTGCAGTTCTTGAGAGGAATTCAAACCCAACTGACATTGTAAAATAAAAATTTGGTAAAGCAAACCCAAAAATACGTTAATTTATATTCACAAATTATCAAAATCTCATTCTGCCCATTTGTCTGTGGACACTATTTTTCCACATCGTTGGAGATATTTTTATTAATCGTTGGAAAAATATATACAGTCTGGACCAAAAGACAGATTCAGATGGCTACAAGAACCATTTTGTATAAATACCATGCCTGCCTACCATGTGTGTAACTTTATGCACGTTGTTTAAAATCATAATGATGGATAGCGACGCTATAGATGTGGGTCTATGACTCTAGTACTAAACACTACGTAAAATATGGGCGGTGCATATATACTACGACGTCTATTATTAACACATATTCATAACTTAAGACATTTAAGACATTAATGGAGGAATTTTTATACGTGGACATTATAAAACCATCTGCAACTGGGGTTGATCAGAGAAAAGACACGCCCTCTTTCGATATAAGGATTTTTCGGAACTACAATTATAATTAGCTTACCTATGCTCATATTGAAACTATGGGAATACAAATTGGCAGTAATGTACATGGGGTCCATAATAGTGTGCGCGCAGTATGTGGGGATTGTACTACAACTGCCACGCCCACAATTATCTAAAAATCAATACTTAGTTCCTATAGAAGATTCATCATTTTACAGGCAGGTTGCGGGTACAAACATTAAAGATCACACAAAAAATGGGGGGCTATTTTCACAGCCACGCCCCCTAAGGACATATTTTTATAACATACAACCCTTACAATATTTTTGGGCGAAAATTAAGTTAGTTCGTATATTGAGGCTACAAAGACACACCCAAGAAATGGGGTCGATTAGATAAAGGACAAGCCTCCCTCCCATATAGTCAAGTTTGGGAATCCCACTTAAAATATATAGGCTCCTAATGATGATACATGAATTCAAAGTGGTGGCAGTATGCATTAATTGCATGCAAATATGGGCATACCATTACTACTGCCACGCCCAAAATTAACCAATATTCATTTCTGGGGCCCTATCCAAGATTCATCAAACGAAACTTCATACAATGGATCAGAGTGCTAGTATAAAACACAAAACAAAAAATGGGCGGTACGATTTGAGAGAACATGTTTAAAACTGAGGACCTATGCCAAATACCTTGCCATGGATCCAAATTTTAATAGAATTGGTATATTGACGCTTCAAAGCCATTCACAAGAAATGGGAACGATCAGATAAAGGCTAAGGACTAAATCCGCTCAGGGTACCCTGCCGAAAATGACCCTAGATAGACTCCTAATGATGATATCTGAATAATATGTACATCGCCACGGATTAATTCGCACGCAGAGAAAGGTAAAGGGTATGTCGATCTTGGTCTAACCCGATTTCAGAGCACTGCCATTATATATATTTAGAAGACATTCAGCATGTAATTGTGTAGCTCTATAGAAATTTTATTCATACATCTTGTATAGATTTCGAATTGTGCATATATGTTATTAGTGGGAGTGGCAATCGAGTTTTATAGTGACAGATAAATGTTATATCGGATCACCCGTCACGTCCATAGTGGGGGTGGCACTGGATGAAACTGGTAAGTTTTAGATTTGGGTTTTATACTGGTTCTTGGATCATGAGTAGAATCTTATTTAGGAGCCCAGTTATGAATATTTGTGAATTGTGGGCGTGGCTGTTAAAGTCTTCTGCTCATTTTGTGATTGCCAATGTACATTACTTCCAAAATATATTCATATATGCTCATTATGAGCTATGGTAGTGGAGTGTCCAGGGTTACTTTTGTGACAGTTCGGCGTGTCCTTTATCTGACCCACTTCACTTCTTGTGCATGGCTTTATAGCATGAATATACTTATTCAGACGAATTTTGTCCATGTCGGAAGTTATAAAAATGTATCAATAGTAGGCGTGACTCTGAAAATAACATGCCCATTATTTGTTTTATGTTTTATACTTGCGCCCTCACGTTTGAAATATTGTTGGGAAATCTTGTATTGGGTCCAGTAATGAATATTAGTTAGTTGTGGGCATGTCAGTAGTAGTATGCCTATATTCTGCACATATTATGTATGCAGAATATGTACACACTATACATTACTACCAAAATATATGCATATATCATCCATAGCAGTAATAATTGTAAGTGGGGTCCCGACACTCTCCTGTATGGTAGCTGTTCTATTCCTTTATATGAACCAACCCATTTCTTGGATATCTGGCAAAATGTTTACCACACCAAATTTCCTCGGTACATTTTGTATTGGTCTTAACTTACAAATATATGTTAATATTGGGCATGGTAGTAATACTATTCTGTTGAGATTTTCTATATAGTCTGGTGTGATTCAATTGTAACCAACAAATTTTATAATTTTATCGCCGATTTCACCGAAGTTGTAGTCCTTTTAAATAAGGTGTATACTGTTGCTTATATGGGGGGGGCGGTAGGTGTGGCCTTTATCCATATGAGTTCATATAGATTTTTGTTTCTTTTAAGGTCCGGGATATACTTTTGCAAAGTTTCCTTCAACTGTGTGGAAAAAGGTTGGTCACAGACGTACAAATTCAGAAATTAATTGTGACCATTTGTATATATGCATATATCCACACCTACCACACCTCCTTATGGTAGTTGTAGGACAGCTCAATCGCACAAATTTAGTTTACTCCATTTTTTTTTTAAGGGAGTGCCATGAGTGTTCAAGGATGTGTGCCAAAAGCAGAATTGATGGGCAAATGTGCAGTTCACTTCCGAAATAATCTAAAATAATGGAATCGTTATTCTGCCCGCATTTAAATCTACAGTTGGCTTCGTTTTCGGTATGCTCTGTGCTAAGGATATATTCAACCTTGACCAATATATCATGCATAATTACATAACCGCACACGCGAATGGGACCCATCAATTTGTGTTCGAGCCTTCTGACCCACAAACGCCGCTCACATTTCCCCGACTCATGTTAGAGTCTATTGTGAGGACTTCCTGTCCCCCTGCTGCAGCGAAAATGAACGCAAATAAGGAAGGTGTCAGTGGCAGCAACAGACGCGTCCGCTTCTTAGCATGCACACCCACACACACACACCCAATTAGCCGCATTTTTCCTTTTAGCGGTCACTAAATTGAAACTAGTTGCGAACGTCGCGCATGCACGGCTTTTTTCTTCACTCGAGTGGAACTTTGGTCTTTTCGGTAAGTGTATTTCCCTCCGACCATTTAAATTGAAATTCTAGTATTGAATTGTTCCTTTAACACCGTTTTGCTAAAATTACTGCTGACCTAAATTCCGCTCGCCATATGCTCGCTACATGTCGGCGGCAGGTGAACTAGAAACTGTGTACACAAGACGACCGGAACGTTCTCAGGTGGGCGCCAGAAAGCGCCTCGGCGCAATGTTGACCAGCGAACGAAAGTGGTGTAAGGATATTTTTACTTTTTGCAAATACGATAAAATTTGAAATGAGCACAACGGCAAAACCACAACTATAACAACTTTCACTGCACAGCCCCGCGCCAGCGCTAACCACAACAATATGACCAGCCAATTGCGTAACCAACTCACACAGAGCTATTTATTGTATAATTTCTTAAGTTTTCTTCAGCTGCTTTTTACAGCCAAAAGTTGCAAGTGAAATCCTTTTGCGGTCAGTTGTAATTTGGTGCTTATACCGCGCGGGTTCCTGTCGCCGCACCTCAACGTACTTCGAGACACTGGGACATTATTTTCTAAAGCCGACAAAAATTCCTGGTTAAATAGTGCTAACTTCTAGTTTGGCCCCTTTTGCCCAGTGCGGTTCCAGGATCAAACTGACTGCTCTCAAGAAATTATTGAAGCTTCCAGTTTGTCAGAGCCAGTTAGAGGGGTATTTTTATCCCTTCCTCCCCAATTAAATCCGAGCAACGTAACAATCACTTTTTATAAAGTTCGAATACAAGAAAAAGTTGGGTAAGTGAGATTTAAATATGAATACAATTTATGTGGGTAGTTCTGGCTCCGTCGGAATTTGTGCAATATGTGATAACCAATAGGAAAGGCTGAATTCTAAGGACTCTCTGTGTGTATAGGTGATTGTCCAACATCCTTAAAGCTTAACAATCAGGGTTACCTTCAGCTAGAAGGCATTATGGACTAATATTCCTTCAATATCTTAAATAATAAATAATGATCAATGGGTAAAGTCGATTGCGTAGAGCCCTAATTCTCCAAGTTAGGTCAGGTTGGAGTGGCAGCAAAATGCACACTCAGGCATAAATAATTGTCCCTTGTGATACCACGGATGAGGCGATGCATAAGACTGACCACCTAAGTCGAGTATTGGTACAGCTCAGGCGGTGAGCGCCCGTGCAGCTTCAGTATCCTTCAGCTTCAGTATCCGTCAGTTTCAGTATCCTTTAGCTTCAGTCTCTTTCAGCTTCAGTTTCTTTCAGCTTCAGTATCCTTCAGCTTCAGTATCCATCAGTTTCAGTATCCTTTAGCTTCAGTCTCTTTCAGCTTCAGTTTCTTTCAGCTTCAGTATCCTTCAGCTTCAGTATCCGCCAGTTTCAGTATCCTTTAGCTTCAGTCTCTTTCAGCTTCAGTTTCTTTCAGCTTCAGTATCCGTCAGTTTCAGTATCCTTTAGCTTCAGTCTCTTTCAGCTTCAGTTTCTATCAGCTTCAGTATCCTTCAGCTTCAGTATTCTTCACCTTCACTATCCTTCATCTTCGGTTTTCGTCAGCTTCAGTATCCTTCAGCTTCAGTATCATTCAGCTTCAGTATCAAATCAGTGTAAATTTCAATAAAATTGTGTTCGAAAGTGGTAACAAAATTTTGTTGAAATGTGGAGCAATCAATTTGCCACAAGCCATTTGCCATATGAATCACTTATGTGATCCAAGTGCACATCCATCGGACGTAACAACTCTGCTGCTTTGTGTGAACTCATTCTAAAATTAGACCCTTCGTTTAGAAATTTCAGAAACAAACTAAAAAAATTTTAATATTTAAAAGCGGCGGTTGACGCCATCGCGAGGATAAATTTCAAGGAGTAGAAAGCGTAGTCGGATCATAGCGTAGAAGGTAGCTGAGCATAGCATGCCGGCAATCAGGACAACGTTCGTCGGCAGTGGTGAAAACTGTGAACAATACAATTGTAAAAATTTAAAAAAAGTTTATTATAAAAGAGAGTTGATGATAAAAATAATACTCTAGCGTAGAAATTGCTTTATTTGGCACTAAAAGTATTTCAACTCTCACGGCAGCTCATCAGCATTGCTCAGAAACGCCAGGTAGGATAAGGTTGTGCAATCATTTGCTTGGGCGATAAACCATCATTTATTTTATTGTTAACTTAAATAAATAGCAGTAGTGAGTAAAATGTGAGCAAAGGTTAAAACTAAATTTAACAAAATGTCAGCGACGTTAACAAGGCTTCTATGCAGCTTTTTCTGCTTCCATTAAGGTGCGTTTCTTTTGGCAGCTCAGCTTGGAGTGAACAGTATTGAAGTTCTCTTCAACAATCTCTTGGAACCCTGGCTGCCCAGACTTTGGCAAAGCTCTTCTTAATTATTGCCACGAAATTTCCTTATAGCGAAACATAGCTCCAACATTACATTGTCCGAGACGAAGTATTTCCTTTCAAACCCCGTTTACTGGGACCATGTTGGTGGCTCATCTTTCTTACTTTCTGATCAAGAAAAATATCTAGAATAAGTTGACTTGCAGAAAGTACTTTTGGCAGCTGAGCAGCAAATTCCACTTATTTCATACCGTAAACTTGCCACTGCAATCATACAATTGCACTCCATAAGTTCATTCGACAATCAAGGACATCGACAGAGTCCTCTCAAAATTCGATTAGTTACGAGATATTTTTAAAAATAATTTGCATTATGTTTACACATAAAAAATTAATAAATCCAAGTTATTAACTTCCTGAACTAAAAACATTTTCTTCAAATGAAGCACACAATAAAATATTACAATATATTCTATATACCGACCTGAGTCATCATGCTGAGTTAACTCTCATCTGGATTCCCGGCTACAGAAACATTGAGGGATATGAGAAAGCCGATGAGTTGGCTCGCTCAGGACCTTCTCTGACAAATCCCTGGGGTACCAGTGCCGGTCCTATTGGGGATCGTAAGGAGAAGTGCTTACCTGCATTGTCTTCGACAAGAGGTAGAGATCACTAACATCCTTGTACGATCTCACGTGCGACATAGCCTTCATATAATGCGGAATGCAGAACTCGCGAGTGTAATGAACTTTTCAGAGCCGGGGTAAAGCTCAGCTGTGTCCAGGGTTCGTCCAACAGAAATAAATCCTTCTTGCTGTGGAGTAAGCCTGTCCCAGTGAGACTATTTAAGGCTGAGTCTCCTGTGGACTTGGTTGATGCTATTTCGTTGTCCTTCTTGCCGTGGAGTGAGCGTGTCCCAGTGAGACTATTTAAGGCTAAGTCTCCTGTGGACTTGGTTGATTCTATTTCGTTGTCCTTATCAAGATTTCAACGGCTATTGCACTCTGCTTGATGTTTCGATTTGTTGTTGCTACTTTGAATGCTTGTTACTCCACACTCTGAAAGATTCTCAATCACTATTAACCCACTGAAAGTTTAACGTGATTGAGAATTGGTTTCATACAAAAAGGAGAAACAAACGAATCAAAATCTGACTCGCCTTCTTTCATTTATTTCATATTTTGAACAACCCAGTTTTTGTGGGGGTGAAATTTGTCAGTGGACGAATTTCATCTTCACAAAGTGGGCAGGCATTGGAGTTAACTAGCCCATTTAATGGTTTACGTTTTATACTATTACTTGTGTGACTTCATTGATGAAGCTTATATAGAAGCCCAGTGAGACTGCGTGTCCCCTTTAACACATATTGCGGATGCTGCGTAAACTTAAAACAGAAAGAAACACTCACCCATTATCTTTGCGAGTGCCCGGCTTCGGCAAGGACAAGGTATGATTTCTGGGAGCGTTCTTACTCGACAACTTATCGGACTCGCAGGTTAGTCCGAAGAAATTACTATGTTACCTAACTCTACGGGGTGCCATTAGCATCTACAATAGTTTCGATACTCGTTAGAAAGTGTTTCGGGACATTTTACAGCACCCAAAGCTTAATATCGTATGCTTCTGGTCGTTATCCAGCTGAAATCTGCATTCGTTACCCAACTGTAAATCCTCAATACTCGGCTATAAGTTTTCTCTTCACATGTTATAAATTTTATGATCCATTGCTGATGGTACCAAATGCCAAATTCCCTACTCCTTGGGCGCACTTGCATCCCAAAACCATAACTCCACCTCCTCCATATTTTACAGTGAGCTTTAAATTGTGAGTGTCAAGTGCTATACCTGGATTTCTCCACACAAGTTGTCTGGCTTTAATAAGGAACTTGCAGAGCTTGCTCTCGTGGATAAATAGAACCTTATTCCAGAACTCTTTGGGCTTCTTAAAGTATTCTTTGGCAAAGGCTAATCTCTCCTGTCGTTTGACAAGGGATACCAAAGGCTTCTTTCGAGCCACGCGGCTGTGGCAGTTAGGTTTCTTTCAAGTTCTTCGTACCGTATCTTTACTAATGGTCTTGCCAACTTGTTCCTTTACATTTTCTGCAATTTTGGTTGCTATTCGCCGGAGATTTTTCTGGACCAGTTGCAAAACACATCGATTCTCTCGGACTGTTAGGAGAGGCGGGCGGCCAGAACGCGAGCGAGAGACACAGGATTCACTGTTTTTGAAGTTTTTAACAACTCGCTGCACTGAGGTTGCTCCTATTTGGTGAAAAGTTTTTCCTTCTTGCCACAACTATGATTTTTCTTCCTCCAACTCCAAGTTCCTTTCTTTTTCGCTCCATGGCTGCTCTATAGGTTTGTTGGTCTTACAACTATGCAAGAAAGCAATTAAAAAATTTATTTTTTAATAATTTAAGTCCTCTCAAATTAACTACCAACGGCCACTTGGATAAACTTCGGGGAAGTACCAATTTCTTCTTTGGATGCATACTTTTGCGTCGCTGTAATTGACACCTGTGCACAATTTCGATAAATCGTATTTGTATTTGAAATTTGTATGAAAGGTAAAATATAAATACATTTTGGATAAATCATTAGGCGTCGACGACCCATTTTAAATACCTACATATATTACCTTACAAGGATTTGGGGATGGTTTGTACGCAGGCTTTTGCTGCTGAGTGCCACGGTACTAATTATCAGTAAAGAGTATTTACGTTGTATATTGCCTTTGTTATCAGATTGAGAATTATTGAAAAAAACAATTGGCAGATGCTGCAGCTATTTCGGGCAAGCCACTGGTCCTCTTCAGAGATATCTCCCGGGGGTGTTTTTCCACCCTCAACTTGCGAAATTCCTTATTAGCAGCTTCGCCTGCAATTTAGCAGAAGTAATTAAAAACATCTTCAAAATTTCATACTTACAGGATATAAAGTTGCTCCTATAGTTGCTCAACAACGTTGTTCATTTATATACTGAAGTGTTTACATGATTTGCCGGCAATATTCCACAGCTCTTCAGTTGCATGCTCAGCTTCAATAATTATAATAAACGGTTAATCCTATGACAACTGGCAACTAGTTCGAAATTATAGGATATAGCGTATTTCGTCGGATATATATCGATACAAACGCAAACAGAAGCAGCGAATAATATAATAACAACTTTTATTATTTTGAGAATTTAAATAATACGAATTTTAATAATAAACATTAAATATTTAATACGAATTCGTTGAAGGCACGCGTAACCGCCGTTGAATGGCAGAGAATTTTAAATTTTATCGAAAGCACTCTCAGCTGTTTTTCCCTAGAGATGGCACTTCGTAGCTAATGTTGTCTTCGCATAGGAGCTTTGACTAGCGCCATCTGTTGACATGCATGCAATTCGAACTTCGAACAACTTTCGGTGAACTTCTCTAGCAACATGTATACCAATAAGCATACATAATCGTACATTGTAATGTTGCGTATACAAAATGTTTACTAAAAATGCATACGGAAATGTTGATTCAAGTACAAAGAAACATGTGTCTAGAAGCAGTCAAATATTCCCTACTTTACGGTTGGAACAAATGTAAACAGGGTAAATCAAATACCGTATATTATTCTATTCTACTGTATTTCTATTCTATTTACTGTATTTGGGGTAAAGAGGATCTCTCTGTAATATATGTTTCTGATATATGTTTCTGCATAAGCCTTCCTATTATTATTATTATGATTATTATTATATTTTACCCCACAATTAATCAAGACTGCAAGAGTATGGGAGAATAAGTACTAGCTACTGAGGCCTTCGACTCCAAGAGAAAATATTTTATAGAAAGAAGCATTTTTTTTGAGACCCAGCACGGGGCAGGCCACAGAGGGCGGCTGAAAGCCTTCCTAACACACACTCCTATATGGAGTTCTGTTTAGATACAAAGTAATGTATGCTTTGTAGATAGACTGAAATGTTTCAGCAACATTTCAGAGCGTACGAGGGCGGATTGATATTGAAGCTACCTAGCGCTAGATGGCAGAACAAACACAAAAACTTTTTTTTTTTAGAAATTGCGATCTGTCAAACGTCAGCTGTTAAAATTTCACCCAAATTCATCGATTAGTTTATTTGTTGTAGTCGTTCGAAGTAAGCAACTTTTGTGTTTCTTGAAAAATGGAAAAAGCGAATTTCGTGCAGTGATTAAACACTATTATTTGAAAGGGAAAACGGCGAAAGAGACAAAAGAAAAGCTCGATAAACAGTTCGGTGAGTCTGCTCCGTCAGATTACATGGTAAAATATTGGATTGCTGAATTTAAACGCGGCCGAACAAGCACTGCAACAATACCATCAACAGGAAGGCCAAAGAGGTGGTTACTGAAGAAAATATCAAGAAAATCCTTGATATCGTTATGAATGATCGCCGAGTCAAGTTGCGTGAGATTGTTGAAATGGTAAGCATATCTTATGAACGTGTGTTCAACATTTTGCATGAATAAGTCGGAGGTTACACGGTAAGATCGGTTGGTAACGACACTAATACAACTCCTTATTAGCTTAGCTAGGATAAAATAAGACAGAACATTTTTCAGTAGTGTCGCTTTATTTTTGTTTTTATAATTTTGTTTTTTGAAATGAATTATTATACACTAACAATTTTTCGACCACTATCAAAATAGTTTTGAAGCGTGAAAATGAGGTTAATACAAAATATAAACAAATGATTTCAAGTAACGCTGATTCTATTTATGTACACAAAGTTCCAACCTCCAACCTTGCTTTATTGTAAAATCGCAAAGCTCATGTGCAAACCGTACGGGACTCAGACCAAACCGATACAGGCACTTCCGTGGAAGGATTGCAGAACGGTAGTAGGAGTGCTCACAGGTCACTCTCTAACGGCGGTACAAGCTAAAATGATGTGGCTCACAAACAACAATGAATGCAGGAAATGTGGGGGAGCAAGGCACGAGAGAAGCTCTGAAGCATCTACTACGCCTACGCCCCGCAATATCATATCTGAGAGCCCCCTGATTTGAAGGACTAGAAGAGGTCGCCCAACTAGGGACAGTTTCGCTCTTAAGATTTGCTAAGAGCATCTCTAGTTTAACGATTCATACGACAGCTCTTAAATGGATATTCATCTGGCACCGCCAAGGACCTTGCAGGGCTAAGTGTGGCCTTCACGGCCGGCCGGTGTAACCTAACCTTGTTTTATTGTCAAGTGTTAGGAATCCATTTGTTGTTGGGGGTAGGCCGGAGAACCGCCGAAGATGGAGGTCTCCAAGCACTCAGGGAAGCTAATTGTTGTTAGTATTGCAGCAGTGGAAATTCTTCATCATTAAAATTAAGGACACTATTTCAAATCAAATTGTGCTGAACGTGGGTGGCATTCTGCAACTGATGCAATCCGTGCTTACTTCTGGCGTGTCTTTCAACGCCCTCAATTAGCTTATTTTGATTTCCAATTTCTTTTAAATACTCATTTTTTGCTTATTTATGCTCTCTGGAAATTCTCTCCACACACAGTGGAAGAGATTTCCACAAAAAATTTAAAGGACCACAAAAAACCGAATTTAAATTAAAACCCGCACTTTTCTGTATTGTGTCCTGGATGTGTGTGTGTGTATGTGCGTGAGTCTGTATGTGTGTGAGTCTGTATGTGTATGCGTGAGTCTGTATGTGTACGTTTGAGTCTGTATGTGTGTGCGCATTTGTCCATTTCGTTATGCAGGATGCCATTAAAGTTGTTAACACAACTCAACTTCTTTGAACTTCTACAACGCCGGGGAGGCTTGGTGCGTGGTGCATTGAAACGAAAGTTGGACATTTTCAGCACTGCCATGCACCGAGCGAGATATGATTTTGTGAAATTTAATAAAATTAAGTGGCATGTTTATTTAAACTATCCTTGTTGTGTTAAACAATTTGACATAAAATGTCCACGCACTCCCATTGCCCTCGTTTCGTTCACATCTGAAATCACTTGATTAAGTTCACTCAACTCCCCACATACTCCTGCTCTACGTTATTTGCAAGGACATTTGCGTGATGCAGGATGTAAACGAATTAAAGTAAAACTTCTTTCCGAGTGGCTTCACCACATTCATCACTTTACGTCCAGGACAGTGCTCTCATTCGGCATGTGCAATATTTCGGAGTTACTTTAAAATCTCCCTTTGGCGGATTGCTGAGTTTGTTCAAACTTCATTTCAGAGCTGAATATTTGCCTCTTCAGATGGGTATTTTCTGCATCCTGAATTTTGTTTTCATTTCATCATGAATTCTTTGATTGAAGATTGTTAAAGAAGTTTCAAGTTTGATTTTGGAGCAAATGCTAAGGGCCCCTCATCACAACACATTTATGATGTCCTGTGAACACATAAAGTATAAACCCATTACAAATTGATTAAGTATCGTAAACCAGGAAGAGATAAATCACGTATTGAACAAACTGATCAATGTCAGACCACATTACGAGACACTTCATATTAGGGAATAAGAAAGTATGAAGGAATGAAAGGACAACAATGTATTCGAAATTAAGGGCGAATATTGAAAGGATTTCTGAGGAGGTGAGCTTTGCATATTTTAACACATATTTTAAGTGAGTCAAAGTGCATCATGTGGGGCTGCTGTAAAATAGGACTGGAAAGGTACATTGCAGCGCAGGAACCGGACGCGTAAGTTATGATATTGCTAATAAAATCCTGTATAATGAGAGTTGTTGCGATTCCATGTAAAGAGTTGCTTCCCAAATACGAGTCGATATGGTCATCTCTACGGACTATTAGCAGGAGTGTCCAACAAATAGCAGACGACACTGAGCGCCAAACTGAAACTGTGTACTAAATCATTCGTGGCTGGGTCTTTCGTCCTTGATGAAAGCGCTCATGCTACCGTCTGTGCACAACTTTTTATACGTGGAGTAGACAGTCAACTGGACACGTATAGTAAACTCTTAATTCCAATGAAGACAATCCAGAAGGGAGGGGATACTTTCAACTTGCCGCGGAGAAAACTGATTTGTGTTGCTATTGATGTTGGGAAATCAATGACAGGATGTAAGACACTTTTCTAACTGTACTCTCGGAGAAACAGTTTCCGAATGTGCCATACTACTTCGAACAATGGTTGGAGTTGCAAAGGGAATTCGCCGAGTTAACGCCGTTAAAAGCCAAATTTGAAGATCTGTCGATGCTTGCAATGCACCTTGGGATATGCAAAGCAAGGCCAACCATCTCCAATGTAACATTAGCCAATGTAACATTTGAAATGTAACATGAAAGCCAGGTACAAAGAATGAAGCTTGATTGTTGACTGTCAAAGAGTCTCTCCATGCAAACATTTCCATATTCACGCAGATTTTCGGTGGATATAATTGGAATGTTGGGTTCTACTTATTCCTGGCAGGAATTTTCGACTATGGAGCTGAGTAACTCGGGCTTAAGTATACGTCTCAATGACAATAGCATGAGGAGCCTTGTCTCCGCATGAGGAATAGTCCCAAATTACGATGAACTTGGTTGAAGTAAAACTTCCCACAACAAAATAAGCCTCCTCCTTCTGCGTCCATCCTTAATCCTTAATCCTTACCACACTACTGAGTGTGGGAAATATAATTACCTATTTGAAAGTAATTTAAATATTTGGAAACGGCACTGCAAAATACTGCAGAGCTATTGAAGATATCGAGAGAAAAGCAAGGCGCGCGGGCTAAACTTACGGCCACACGGACATGCCACAATCGACCCAGATTAGCAAGATTCGCATACATTCTAATGCAGGTATAATAATCAAAATAACTTCAGATAAAATTAGCAAGGATGCACTTTCGGAATGTGGGGCACAGAAATAGTTTTGTTACCTAATTTCATCACTTCCATTTGAGTGGCCAACCGCAAGAAACCAGCAACTGAAACGCCAATTTCCTCCCGTAGCCAGTGCACTGAGCAGATAAGTCAGTCAGTGTGTGGGGCGAGTGGACAAGTGTAACCATTGCCATGGCTACAACGGCATTACAAAAGTACATAACACTTATGTATGTACACAACAAATGGCCAACAGTGTTGACGGGAGTGCAGCGAAAGCTTTCGACGTTAGTATGAAAAAGCCAAATGAAGAAAAAGGCATTCCAGCGAACACCAACAAACTGGGAGGAAAATTATTCGCTAATATTTGTTTAAGTATTATAAAATTTGCCAAAAATGCATTTGCAAGTGTATGTGCGATCCTTGAAGGATATGCACTTAAATATGTGGAAAATGTGAAAAATTATGTGATACAACTATGAAAAAGTACAAAAAGTAGTTAAAAAAACCAAACCAAACTATGTAAAAGAAAGGAAGAAACTAAAACCATGGAAATTTTGGGAGAAATTCTTCTGTTAAACGAACTTCTCAGAAATATTCTACCTAAATTAGTGTGAGGTGGTGAGAGGGTAAAGGTGAGTCCGTTATGGGGGCGTGGAAATCTTCTCTTCTGCTGCCAAAGAAAGTGCTTTCATTCAATTACAAGCGCTGAGTGCCATCATCATCTGCCAATTTCACTTGCATCCCCAACCACCTACAAGGATACACATATGTAAACACACAGATGGGGGTGTGTTCGAGTATTATAACACAAACTGCAGTAGTTTCAAGGTTTTTCTTTGTGTTGAAGGATTGGATATATTGGAAATAGTTTTCTCTCAACAATTAGCAACGATATTTCGTGTATATACAAATTTGTATACTTGTTTTTTTGAACTGAGTTGACAACTAGCGATTTATAAGTGATCTTGTTAGATATAGACCCTGTAAAATCTAATATATTGATCAGGATAGTTGCATCATTGAAACTGCAAAACAACCGTCACAGGATTTAGTGTCATACTGAGCGTATGAGTAACTTTCTATTAGGCATTTTTTTGTGCTCTTCGTAATCATGATACTATTAATGAGGTGTCCGTATTGCCACCTTTATTGATAAGTTATATGGTGATATGCCAAAGAATCATCATAGAGTGTTAGGAAATATTAAGAAAGTTTCAAGATAATCTCCTACTAACTTTATGCTTAGTATGGAAAGTCAAACCGCCTACATTTATATTTCTTTGTAGATGTAATTTCAAGCAATTTGTTGGCCTATTGGGATTGGATTCTAACTTGACATCGAATTGTAAATCTCTTTCGATGACTGTGAACTTCATAAAATAGAAAACTGCCAGTGAGAAACAGAAAGAATCCTTGCTTGCATCTGGCTAATCGCTATTAATTTAAGTCCGTTTAATTCTTTAATACCATTGTCTTCGGTTAACTTTCACATTAGAAAGAACAATCCAGATTCTAGATTAAGAGTGCTCCAACAGTGCCGTTTGTTCTTTTGCAAAAGATCTAAAACTTCCAATAATTTAATGAAGCAACTTCAGGATCTAATTTTTCTAGATCGATTTTGAATTCTTCTCTATAAAGCACATGCTTAGAATGGGGTGTTCCGAATACTTGTAGCATATAATGTTGAGCAAGTTCAGTTTCGTTCTCTTTACAAAGCCATTCATCATTTTAACTAAAGTTCTTCCTTCGGTACACAGATAACGTGAAATCAAGATCTTGTTAACAGAAGATATGAGTGCATGGAACACTTTCGCAGTGAAAGTACGCCACGATAATGTGCAGCTTGACTATCTTTCACAAATTTATTTTATGTTCAGCTCTAATTGATCCTGTGGAAGGCTTTTTTTAAGATTTCTTGATAGAGTCTGTGTCTCTGTATCTGAAATGCTTACTTCGTAACTCGAATCTGAACCCAAATATAGACTAATGCCTGAAACAAATAAAGCAGAATATAGAATAGCTCTGTTTATCAACATTATAAATACGACTTTAGTGATGAAGAGTTGGGCCCAACTTAGTTTAGTTATATACGAGTACATAGAAACCGATGCACTAACATATACAAATTTGGAATACATTAAAATAAGTTTAATAGTTCAAAGTTTATAAGAAAACGAATGAATGATTTGGATGAAGTATCATAAAAGCTGCCTTCATAATGTAAATTTCGATGGACAAGTTCTCGAAAAACCTTACTCCAAGGCATGCTAGGAGGGTAGGTTGGGTCGTGAAGCCACTTATACCACCAGTTGGGCCCATTGTTACCCGCGGATGCGAGGCATGGCTACGCTTCCCCCTCCAGGTTCCCTATTTCTAACAAAAGCTGGACATGTATAGAAGAGGTGCTGGACCGCTTCCAGTTTTATACGAGTGTAGTATATTCTGAGGTGTTCACTTAGTCGAGAAGGTCTTTCAGACAGCCGAATATGCTCATCAGGAATCTTTAAATGATTCTTTTGCATTAGATACGATAATATCCCGACTTTTTATCGAAATTGTATATTCGAGTATCCATGCAGATAATGCTGAATGGTGGTATCAGCATTAGGCTAAGTACGAGGTTTGTTCAAAAAGTATCGCGAATTCCATGTTTTTTCAAGAATTATTTGATTATTCATTATTATCTATTTTGTCTCCTTCAAAGTACTCACCATCAGACATTATACACTTGTGATAAAGATTTTTCCAATCCTCGAAGCATTTTGAAAAATCATTTTTTGTGATCTTGTTCAGCTCCACCTTCGATGCCGTCTTTATCTCCTCAATCGTGGCGTAGCGTCGTCCTTTCATGGGCCTTTTCAGTTTCGGGAACAAGGAAAAGTCACAGGGGGCCAGGTCTGGGGAATACGGTGGCTGCGGCATTATAACAGAGTTGTTTTTGGTCAAAAATTCGCGTACAAGTAATGATGTGTGAGCAGGGGCATTATCATGATGCAAAAGCCAATTTTTGTTCTTCCACAAATCCGAGCGTTTCTGGCCGATTGCTTTTGCGAAAATTGCGCATTACTTGAAGATAATATTCCTTATTGACCGTTCTACCCTGCGGTAAGAATTCATAATGCACCACGCCCCTGCAATCAAAAAAAACTGTCAGGAAAACCTTCACATTCAACCGAACTTGGCGTGCTTTTTTCGGTCTTGGCTCATGCGGCAGCTTCCATTGCGATGATTGAGCTTTGGTTTCTACGTAATAACCATAGACCCATGATTCCTCACCAGTTATGACTCTCTGCAGCAAATTTGGGTCGTCACGGACAGATTCCAACAGCTCCTGAGCAATGTTAATGCGATGATGTTTTTGTTCGAAATTGAGTAATTTTGGTAGGAATTTTGCGGCGACCCGCCTCATGCCCAGTATCGATATATTTAGGTCCTCAGCAAATTCTCTGACAGTGATTCGACGATTAGTCACTACTAGTTTCTTTACTTCATCAATGTTTTCGTCTGTTGTTGATGTGCTCGGGCGTCCGGAACGCTCTTCGTCGCTTACATCTTCTCGGCCCTCTGAACACATTTTATACTACCGATAAACGTTGCTTTTTGTCCAAAGTAGCTTCGCCGTATGCAACAGTCAACATTTGGAATACTTCCGCGCACTTTATGTTGTTTTTCACAACAAGCATAGTCTCATCAATAGATCTTCTGTCAGATTAATTTCCGACAGGATTTCATATATTTTGGAGGAATCCAGTTGAGGGATCTTGCTCATATCTAAGATATACTCTCCAAAATACCTGAGTCTTTTGTTTGCCAAAGGTGCGCAGTTTGAGATCAGGTGCAGTGAGGTGTCGTCACTTCCTTCACAGAATCTACAGATGGCCTCTGAAGACTATCTATAAAACTCAAAAGAGTCACAGTATAATTTGTCCTTGAGTCGTTGATCCATTCAATTCCAAGCCAATTCAATCAATTAAGATCCACTAATGCATATATACATATATCGACTGCTTTTTTTTACAAAGGTGATGATTACTTTCATAAGGATACTTAATATTTTTTCATTTAATTAAAAGCAATTCATCCTTTTCTGATATTTAGATTGGTAACTAACGATACCTCTAAAATACATATAAGGATATTCCGATAGGTTAGGTCAGGTTAACCTAGCTGGCATAAAGCCCCGCATAGAACGATTGGTCCATAGCTATACCAGATGGGGTCTGACCTTTATGTAGACATCTCGTAGGATGTCTAGAGTAGACATCTCGTAGGATGTCTAGAGTAGACATCTCGTAGGATGTCAAAAGTAGACATCTCGTAGGATGTCTAGAGTAGACATCTCGTAGGATGTCAACGCTTTTTGCGAATTTAAACAATGCTGTCAGCTCCATTCCTGAGATGTCTCCCAAACTCCCAAATAGTGGGGCTCCTACGCATTTTAAGCGCGTTATTGATAACGCAGGACATATTCAAAGGAGATTGTTCCAGAGTTTCTCTTACTCCAACCTCCCTACATTTTCCACATTTGTCATTGTCCGCAATTCCTATCTTCTGTGCATGTGCCGCCAGTAAATTGTGGCCTGTCCTTGTACCTATGATAGTTCTACAGTCTTTTCGTGAGAGCGCGAGTATAAATCGGCTTTGTTTCCTATCTTTGACCTTACACTTAATTTTTGCAATTTTCCAGGTGTTTAAACTCCGCCACCTGCCTTCTCAGGTGTCCGTCCGTTTCATTGAATAGTTCTTGAAGAGGTTTCTGTATGTCGTTTTCTTGTTCAAGTGGTAAATAGACAGCGTTTTCATTCCAATCTCATCTGCTATTTTATTCCTTTCTATGCCCTTATGACCCGGTACCCAATAGATATGCAGTCCTCTACTTGCGAGTAGCCTTTCTCTGGCTTCCCTGCTCTGTAGGACATTTTTGGATTTTAGACTATATGAGTTAATCGCCTTAATCGCTGCCTGGCTGTCCACGTATATGGTTATTTTTGAGTCACTTCCTGTCTTGGTGTAGACTAGCTCTGCGGCTTTCCTAACAGCGAAGACTTTCGCTTGACAGTTACTGCTCTGGTCAGGCAGCTTTATAGGCTGCCTAATTCCCAACTCTGAGCAGTAGATGCCCGCTCCCACACCATCCATATTCCGATAAGTTTCTACTTGAAATTAATTTCAAAGCCCTGAACTAACATAAAAATTAGGGGTCGATTTGGACCCTAAGGAAATGTAGAAAACTATCTAGAAACTCCGTTTGTAGTGTCAGTTAAATGGCGAGAATATTAAACAATATTTTCCGCCTAAAAATTTCAGCTCGAAGAATCTTAGCGTTTTAATGTAGATTTCTATATTTAGATTTGATTCTATATTCCTATATAAAGTACATCATCACGCCCAATGTGATTGCTAAATCCTACAAATACATATCTCAAGTTATGCCTCGAGGGTTCATAATGCGCAAAGCAGTGGCGCTTGCCTTCCATTCGTAGTGCTTTTATAGTGACATCATTATCCTTTATTTTTACTTTTTGTTATCCTTTATTTAGATATATTATTCAGAAGCGAATGTGTCTTTTTATGTTAGATTATCATGGTTGTGTTTAGAACTGGAACTGGACATATCCTTGATCTGATTGTGGCCGATTTAAGCGACGCAGGCAGAAGAAGCACCAGAGCATCTTCTAATGAACTGCGAAGCCTTGGGTCGTAGTAGGAAGAAATATCTGGGGCATTACTGGCCCGAGGGCACATACATTAGAGCAATGAACCCCAACTCAGGGCTAAGCTTCCTTAGATCTAATGGACTAATAGAAGACCTTTAATAGGTACATGCAGCAGGAGTACAATAGATCAAATTGGTCGAGGTACATTTTCCCTCTTTATATCATTCATTCATTCAAGCGACTTACCCGGGGGATTCACACTAAACCACGAATAATTTATATCCATCTGCTTGTGTTGTAATGAAATATTCATGACGAATTTATTGAAATTCATTGAAAATTGGGTTTTCCTATTAGAAAATGTTCAAGGACAACACAATTAGTGGAACTACGTATAAATAAAGAAAGTATTATATATTAATCCTACAGTTCCAAGGAGGAACAAAGGGCCAGAAGAAAGTATTGAAAATAAATTAACAACTCATTAAGTGCGCGAGTTTTTGTGTTGTAGTAAACAGAACTGTTGACGAAATACCCCCACCCCCACATTCCACCACGGCTTTTAAGTTAAATAATTGAAATTAATCAAGAGAGACGAATTTGTAATTCAAATGTGAGAATTTAAACTATAATTAAAACTACATTTCGTAAGGAAAAAGTACAAATTAGAAAGCATAAACATAAAGTTAAGGAAAAGCGAAAGCAAGAGCGACAACAACGCCATTCACGTTAGCGAAGGACATCACAGAATAAACCAAAGCAAAGGACTGACCCAATATACCAAGAAGTGAATACAGCACAAACATGTACAACCGATGAGACCGCAGCTCTTAGAAGTGGGGGATTCGACAAGACCAGGCAGCACCGCAGCAGCAATGAAAACATCAGAGAAACCAATCAGCAACATGCGGTCGAGAAAACGGAAACAATTACATTTTCAAAGTCCGCTCGCCACACGATACAACATCTCTCCACGCCCCTTGGCGACGATTTCACATGCCAGCAAACTGCAGAACGTTGAGAATCCGAATGCAATAACAACCAGGATAAGAAATCGTCTTCTCCGCGGCTGCAGCTCTTTCATGTATGCATGTCAACACGGCGATATCGTGGAGGTCTTGGCACAGATTCGCTCTCAGGTATGTAAAGGCCAAGGCATGTTTAATACGGTGATTTATGGCTGATTGGCATTACAAGCATTTGAATATTTAGAACGAAAATCAGAAAGAGGGAATCAAAGGAGATGATTTGTGAGAAATGTTTCTATTAGTGTAGGGAGTCTTTCCTTCTCCTATTCAACCTCAAAATTGGAGCTGATTTTCTTATCCTTTTGTAAGTATTTTTATAGAACTTTTAGAATATTACCTGGGTAACTTGAGTCGTGGAACAGGAAAAAATCACATGGGGCCATGTCAGGTGAATACGGAGCTTGTGGAACAGTTTTAATGTTGTTTTTGGTCAAATAGTCGCGGACAAGATGAGATGTGTTGTCGTGGTGTCTTTTTCCACAATTCCGGCTTCTTGCGACGAACATTCTCCCTTAATCGCTTCAGTACGCTGAGATAATACTCCTTATTTACTGTTTGGCCAGGCGGAAGGAATTTGGAGAGGAGAACAGTCAACAAAGTATTGATTTTGCATCAACTTTGTCGTGGTTTTGCTGGGTTTTGGCTCATCTGAGAAGCGCCATTCCGATGATGCTATTCATAGACCCATGTCTTGTCACCAGTAATGATAGGTAGGTAGGTAAAGCGGCCGCCCAGAAGGCTAGGGTAATCCTATAAGATCCGAAGCTCCGCCATCTCAACCAATTGCGTCATTGCAATTATTTAAGCCTTCGTACCCCGACAAGGTGACTGCTCTTCACGAAGTACCGGTAATGCTTTTGATAACATTTTGGCTTAAAGTAAGCATTTCCTTAGCGACAGCAGTGCAAAGATTCAGCACTCTCGGTACTAGCGCCGCTTCAACTCGTTTCATCCGCAAAAACATCATGCATAGCGTTCTGCACCGATCCTAGCGAGACATCAATATCGGCTGCTATCTCCCTGATGCTCACACGACGATCTTCATCCCCAAAACTTCATGCATAACGCTCTGCACCGATCTGAGGGAGTCACGAATATCGACTGCTATCTTTCTGATGCTCACACGATGATCTTCGAGTGCAATTTTCGGATTGTTTTTGATGTTTTCGTCAGTCACGGAGGCGGAGGGAAAAACGAAACGAGGGAAATCATCAACCACAACATCTCAAATTTGGCAAGCGAAAAATTGGTTCTAAAAGATTATACTCTTATATATATTATATAGATTAGATTAGGGTGTTATACGACATGAAAGATCTATTGTGATGCCCCTATTTATTTGAAAGATAAGGATAGTCTCATCCACAGATCTTCTGTCAGGGTAATTTATGACTCGGAATTCATATATTTTGGAGGAATCTAGTTGATGGTTCTGCTTCTATCTAGGATCCCATTATCCAACACACCCATGTCTTTTATGTGCCAAAGGTTCGCAGTCTGTGGTCAGGTGCACTGAGGTTTCGTCACTTTCTCCACAGAATATACAGATGGCCTCTGAAGATAGACCCCACAGGAACATATTGTTACGAAATCGACACGCCATCTGATTGGTTGATGGTTTTAGGGTGAGCGTCGTTTTCAACCTCTAAAAATGCACACGCGAGAAGGCATGCGAAACTGCGTTCAGAAGCTGGTTGAGATTCTTGTGTGCAAGAGGTATATAAGCAACTGCACAATTGACGATGGGATCAATAAGCAAGTGCAAGTGAACATCGTAGTAGCAGCAGCAGTGAAACAGTGAGCGTACCCGAAAGTGAACATCGTAGTAGCAGATCAGTTAACCAGTGACAGTGCAAGTGATCATAGCCGAATCCTGAGAGTGGCAGCAAGCATAGTGAGCGTCGTATTGTCAAGATCTTTTAACTAGTCACAAGTGAAAATAGAAGAATAAACATCGTATGAGCAACAAACAATTAACCAGTAGCAAGGTAAACATCGTGAGCAACGGGCAGTCGAGCAGTGATCGTCGCAGAACGGGCATCGTGTTAGCAACGGGCAGTTGAAGTGGATGTAAATAGAAAAATTGTGGTGCAACAATTGACTAACTGAAGGACACTATAATCGAAGACGAAGTGTGAGAAGCGAGCAATAGAATTAAAGCCAATTGTGAGTTGGACAAATAGAATAAAGCCAATTGTTCCAACTGAACATACGAATCCAAGTATTGAACTTGGTAAAAATTGTCTGAAACGCAATTACGTAACAATATATAAAAATATATAGATTAGCTTTTAATACAGAACCAAATTGTATCCAAATTTTAATATTGCCTTAGTGGAGCTATCATGGGGACCGGTCTATTAACAAGTTTGAAGCTGAAGGCACACTGGGAATCTATTGGCTTGTAATCTGCTCAAAAACCTTAAGCGTAGTATCGAGATGAAACATATTTATTCTAGTTTCCTAAAGTTGTATGATAGTTGAGTCTACAATGTCCACTCCGAGGTATGTTTCTTAGCTCTTTAGCTCTTTTAGGATTAAAATCTCCCAGGAGAGATTTGGACTAATCTCGGAAGATTTTCCTAGGTTTAACTTCTTTTAGCATCTGTTTATTAACTCCTTAGCTCTTTTAGGATTAAAATCTCCCATAAGAGCTTTAGGACTGTCTTAAGCCTGGAAGATTTTCTAGGTTTGACTTCTTTTTGCATCTGTACACTTCTTCAGCAGACCTCCAATGGTGTTGGATGATACTCTGTAGAAGGGCTTAGGGCTGTTGAACTGAGGGGTCGCACCTTTTCTTGCTAAGCTATCAGCCTTCTCATTTCCCTCTACTCCCACAGCAATATTGTTATAAAATTAAATTTTTTCTGTACTCATTTTAGTGAATATTTGTGTTGAAGGGTGCTTTTTGACTAATTTGAATGAAATATTTATGTTGAAGAGTGGTTTTTTGCCATGTGTGGTTAATGCATCCGAACTCCACATCCACAAAGCGCCAGGCACACACAATCGCACACGCACATTTGGCCTGCGAGATTTATCGAATTATTTGTTCAGTTGCAATGCATTTTTAATCGATGGTCTCTATTGAAAGTGGAAACTTTCTGAGCGTCATTGCGTATTCCATGAAATATGCGCCAGTCGAGTGGCGAATGGTCAGGCTCCTTTCCAATGGGTTGCAATGCTACACACAGAATTGTAACGGGCTGCCACGCAGCGTACTTTGGACCCCCACTTTATTCTCCCACGCAGCTTACTTTGGACCCCCACTTTCTTCTCCCACGCAGCGTACTTTGGACCCCCACTTTCTTCTCCCACTCATTACATCTCTCAAGAAATATGGAAATCCGCCTTTGTGCTTAGAAGCCCACTCTGCTGGTAATGCTGATTTCGAGTTGGAATTGATAAACCTCGTTTAATTTGTAATTGAGCGCAAGAATCACTCTTAAAAACATCGCCGTCGGTCTGCAGCAGAGGCACAAAGAAATTTGTTGCAAGAGTGAAAAGCTTAAACAAATTTCGGGTTGAAGTGGATTCTGTACATTTGCCGAGGATGTGGTACGGACACGGGCATTGAAGCTCATTGAAATTTCACTGACTGCTTGTTTGAGTCCTGGCAACACGCCGTACGGATTCAGTGCAAAGTTTTGCAGCTCTCGTTGGTGGATGTGAATAATTTAAATTGTTGTTTATTTTGTAACATTTCTGTGATACTTTAATTAAAATTATGTACAGTTCAATTGGATTATTTATCTTTCGAGTTGTTGGAATTCTTGATTTAATACTCGCACTCGCACTCTGAAACTTGAAATGCTTGTTTTTCTTTTCCATATTTTCGCAATTAATATTTAAACTGGAATAAATAATATTTTCAACCAGTGCACTGGTGAAGTCTTTGCTAACATGCATAGAACTAATTTATATGCCAGTGGGTAATGGAGGGAGAACTAACACAACAACAAAAACCACTGAAGTAGCCTAGTACCAGCTCCTCACCAAGTCTACTACTACTTCGAGGTGTATGGGTAATATATATACCCATACAAACCCCTATCACAAAGTCCTTCCTCCAATACTGCTTCGGGATATTAAAATAGAACGATTACACTGGCAGCTTCAGGGAAGTTTGGGTGGACTTGTGTTTATGATGGACTTGTGTTTGGATGGACTTGTGCAGTCCATTACTTTTGCATATATTTTCATTCAATTTCTCAGCTTGTATGAATTGGTTTCTTGCAATTATCCTTGCCTGGAATATGTTAACTGGCCAGCCAGTAAATTTATGTACAAAGAACAAACTGCACTCGTCTTGATTGCCCTGGTAATTAATTACAATCCGTCTGCACTGTCATTGGTCCACTTCAGGCTAAGATGCAATTGCCTCACGCAGGTGGCAAATGCTCATCCCGTTCAGAAAAGCATGGAGAGCAGTCGAGCTAAACTCTTGTCTGAAGAAAGGCGGTCTGCAACCTTTAAATTCTCCAATAATTGTGCATTGTAGTTGCATTGTTGCTGTTGTTGCTGTTGCTGCTGATGTTGTCATTGGGGTATTATGGTCGCTGTCAGCGCTCGAGTTTGAATGACTTCCAAATGCGTTCAGGGTGCCGCACAACTCGCCTTTGTTGTACGCAGGCGGCCCAAGCCAGACGCAACAAAGAACAACTTTTGGCCTTTCCGTGGTAGCAATTACAGCATCAGGAATGGCGACAACAGGAACAAAGCATCTACTATTCCAGCAGGAGTAGCATGTAAGGATATCCGCATATGAATTTGAATTTGCAAATTTCTGGTAAAGGAAGCATTATAGAATGCAGCAGCAGCAGCAGCAGCAGCAGCAGCAGCAGCAGCAGCAGCGGCAGCAGCCGAAGCAGGATAAGCAAGTAAAAGTTTTCCGCACACATTGACACACAAAACTCAACTGTGTGCAAGTTTGTGGCGTTGTGAATAATACGCCAGCATAATTCCATATTAGTTAAAGAGCATAATGAGCGGAAAGTTAGCAGGACCTGAATTAATTGTGGGATGGCACATGAGTCATGCAAATATGTGGACGGATGATGGTCCGTGAAGCGCCTGTGGATGACAAAGTTTCGCACAATATTATGGAGAAACTTGAATCGAGTACACGGGATGCTCGGGTGCAGCTGATTCTTCTCCAGCAATATGGCAAGGATTGCAAATAAACTTGGAAATTTTAAGGCAAAGTCTGGCAGCTAATTCCAATTTCTGTTAAATGTTTGCAATGCAGATCTGATTACTCGTAAATGGGAGTTTGTGTGAATTTAGAAAATGTTTCCATAATAAATAGTTTTTCTTATTTTTATAACTTAATTTTTAATAACTTCATCTTAAGTTTTAATGGTATCCTGCAATAGAGGAATCTGAGTCGGTACGAGTAGGAAAATATCTCAATTTTATCTTATATACTTTGTATATCATGAAGCCATTCTCATTAGCTGGAAACATCCTTTACTGATTATGCTTTCAAAGTTTAGATCTTATTAGCCTTTGACCGAAATGAGGAACATGGCGCGGATAAGGCGAGATACCGACCTCGTATTATAATAGGAATAAGGATAACAATTTTATTCTTTAATATTGTTCATGGCGCGATTACTGAATTATTTTTATGGGTAATCTCAGCTCTCGCAATTGATATCACTATTAAATTCCCGCAGGACTTGTATGAGAACGAATCAGGATATGGTAGCATTTTGAGACAACTGCCTCCAGACATAGTATCCGCGAGAACTGACTTCTTCGTTCGCAATCTGGATTTTGCAGGCTGAGTTAACACAGTTCTACCAAGTAGGAATGACTGGAAGAAGGGAAAGGTGCTCGTGAAACGGGGTACGCCTATTTTCACCGATGGTTTCAAGATGGAATCTGAGGTGGGTGCGGGAATATTTTCAGAACCTCTCAATTTTCGGCTCTCCTTCAAATTGCCATCGACATCAAGTGTCTTTCAAGCAGAGGTCTGTGCAATTTGGCTGGCATGCAGGGCGTTGCAGGAGGGGCTCAAGCTGACCAAAAACAAATCCATTTACTCCGAGAAGCCAGGCGGCAATAAAGGCGCTAGCGTCACCTTTTACCAGCTCTAAGTTCGACGGCCAAGGAGGAATTTAAATCATGCAAGGAGGAATTTAAAGCTTTATCAGGAAATAGTATAATATCCCTTGTCTGGGTTCCGGGACACAGGAACATTGAGGGCAACGAGAGGGCTGATGAGTTAGCACGAAGAGGCTCATCGGAAACCGATCAAGTATTTTCCTTTATGGACGTGGGCGTCACCCTTCTAATTGTTGTTAAGGGAAGTATTTACAATCACTTCCTCTGCAAGGCTCGCGAGAGGTGGAAAACACTGCGACATGTTCCATTTATAGAATGACTTGCTCTGATTACACTGCAAAAAGAACTAACCACCTTCTCCATAAGCCAAGACATAAAATTAGCAACCTCAGAGCTGTTTGCACAGGTCATTGGACTATGGCACACTCGCTGAAAAAATGGGTATTCCGTTCCATGCTCATTGCAGGAGCTGTAAAGACCCACAGCAGAAAGAAACAGTCGTACACTTTCTTTGTGATTGCCCAGCCCTCGCTCGCTTGAGACTCAAATATCTCGGAAGTCCTTTTCTGGAGAGTCTATGGCATTGCTCTAGCTTAGAACTTTCAGACCTGTCCAAATTTGTCAGCAACTCCGGATGGTTGCAAAATGTACAAAAGCATATTACCAATTTCTTTAGGCTCGCGAGGCCATGACAATAAAACGGCACTATTGCTAGTTGAGGCGACCCGAGGTTGCCAGCCATTTTATCTACCTAGCTACCTACATCCTTCCAACTGTGATATAGGGGACTTCCACTTATCCGAACATTATCAACATGAACTATGTTTTCTAGTCAAGGCATCAGATGTAGGGGTATAGACCAAGTTCCAACTTTGTCGCCAGCCATTTTACCTACCTCCCTACCGCCCTGATTCATTCGTTCTCATAAAAGTCCTGCGAAAATTTATGGTGACAGCAATCGAGACAGCTGAGAGCCCAGTGTGCGCCACTATCACTCTGTTTACTTGATAAGGGACAAGAAAGGGCAAGATAGTGGGGGGATAGTGGGACCGATACGCTTCTTACCTCCTTTAATACGCCGAGCAACTCGTACTTACTTAGAACTTAACTATTTACTATTGGAACTTAACTATTTACAAGTTGAGAACCTGACTGATCGCCGGTACATTGGACCGAATCGGTTGACTTTCCAGAACAGTGATTTACATATACAATGTCCGTTGACAATAGCCAGCAACCTCTTGATGAACATACGTATATATGGAGTGCCTTTCGGCTCGAGTCCCAGGAATAATTTATGTTGTCCAAATTAATAAAGGAAGGAGATTCAATATAAATATCAGGGAGATTCTGTTGAATTCAAGTGTCTGCTGGGTGGTGTTTTGGTGGGAACGGTGTTCTTCGCGATATCTGATGTAACCAGTTCTGTAAACAACTGCTTTCATTCTTGTTACCAATGCAATTTCAGCCCGTAACTTCGTGGTGGTGAAATTGGGAGTGCTGCCATTGCCAGCTCACCACTTTCCCACGAATTCACCATTCTCTGTAGTCACCATAACAACTGCCACGGTGGAGTTGCCTGCAATCGCTTCGCTTCGTGTTGGCTTAAAATAATTGTCCTTTGTTTACTTTTCGTTAGTAACAAGCCAAAATCTTTCCAAATCGGTCACGAAGTTTACGCCTCCTTATTTGTTCATAATGTTTGTTGTTTTATTGTAGTTCTACAAAGGATTAGTAAATAAAGTAAATAATTGTTTATGGAAGTGGGCTCATAATTTATGTGAATTAAATTAAAAACTTTGTTTAAAGACGGCATCGAAGAAATGAAATTGTGTTTTGTCAGGAAAAATGTTTTGAATGAATATTGAAAAGAAAAATGTATTGAACTTATGCCAAAATTTTAGTCAAGACGTCGCAATTGATGACGTCCTTGATGAGAATCTTTATATTTCGTCGGTGATGTTGTTGTTGTGAACTGAAATCCTTTGTTGGTCAAGAAGTGAGTTTAAATTAGTTAATGTTCACCTGGAAACTAGCTCTGTTTTCATATGATTGGAGTAGTTTAATTACAGTTTTCTACATGGCAATGGTTTAATTGACTGCATGTGAGTATATTTGGATTTATTTCTTTCAAATTCCCTTTTTCAGTATAATTTTTTAAGTGTTCCAAATGTAAACGAGAATAAATGAACAATATTCGACTCAACCACACCGACCAATACAACACTCATTTGTGTGCCACCGTCAATATTCTTCTGTTACTATTTTTATAAAATGGCACACGATTTAAATTTATATTGCCAGCCAGAGTAGCTTTGCCTTTGATGGTAATCGTAGATACCAAACAGATGATGAATTCAGCGTTACCACAGTGGCCGAGGAGGACATTGTAGAGAGCTTATTATCCTTTAAAACAAATGCTATTGGACATGATCACATAAACCTTAAATTTATAAAATTTATACTCCCAAATATTTTTTTTACACTGCGGCATATTTGGAATCTTTCTTTAATCTCAACTTCCTGACATATTTTTTTTTAAATATTTAACGAGGAGGGAAAATACGTCAGAAAAAGGAGGAAATTTAAAGTCAGAACCCCATCAGTGCGGGACTCTAACTCCGCTAAAACCTCCTCTCGTCATTACGGTGTTTCTCCCCGGAGACATTGATTAGGTTTTACGTCGGGAGGCCGTAAGAGGATTACTGCTCACATGTCAGTATTAGGTCAGTCTCTGTGTCAGTCTGTCTACGTGTCAGTCCTTTGTACCTCGAGTTCCGCATGGCGCTGGCTATTGCGTTAAGCATAACACGCTCGTTCTGCTTTTCGCAGCGCAGTCATAATGGTGGCCGCTGTCGAGCATACTGCTCCCCTTCCCACTTAGTGAGCGTATCGCACAAGTGCTTGCAGAGGTTGTCCATTGTTGGGAGCTCCTCTAGGACAACACCCAATGTCTCCTGAGCGTTCTTAAATTGCTGGCAGTAGACAACATAACACATGTTGAGCGTTCTCGGGCAGTGCGGGCAGTAGGGGTCCTCCTCAAACTTCCGCTCTGGTACTGCTTAAGGCATCAGTGGCCGCTTAGTAGCTGGGTGACATGGTGGTTTAGCTCTCCATGCTTTCATGTTACCCATGATGTTATGCATGGGATCAGCCTGAAGGTCCATCTACCTTTATCCGTGTGCTCCCATCTGCGTTGTCACTGCTTCCTGACATGTGGGAGGAGGCGAATGTAGCTCAAATTCCTCAAAAATCAAAACAGCAAATTCTACAACAGATTTTCGACCTGTTCAATCGAAGGTATTTGAGAAGTTGGTGACGAGACAGATTGTTAGACATCTTGACCAATATAAACTACTCTTTGAGTATCTCATTTGGATATAGAGTTGGCCACAGTTGCTCCTATGAAATGCTAAAAGTTTTGAAGGACAGTCAGTCAACGTGCGATAGGGGTATGTTTGACCATTCTCCTTCTGTTGGACTTCCCTAAGGCCTTTGACATTGATGAACACAATCTTCTCTAGCAAAAGTTGAAATGGTATTTTGATTTCCCTGCTACTAAAAGTGACCACAATGGGTCTTGAACAGGCTTAAGTGAGCCTTAGGACAGCCTTATAACCTAACCTTGGTATTCGCTAACGTTTGCTTCAGTTAGTCAGTTGTTGCACCATAATGTTTTACTTACATCTGCTTCAACTGCCCGTTGCTCACACGATGTCCGCTCTGTGATGATCACTGCTCAACTGCCCGTTGCTCACACGATGTCCGCTCTGTGATGATCACTGCTCAACTGCCCGTTGCTCACACGATGTCCGTTCTGCGACGATCACTTGTTAACTCTCATTGCAAATACGACGCTCACTCCACTTGCTGCCACTCTCAGGATTCGGCTATGATCACTTGCACTGCCACCTGTTAACTGATCCGCTACTACGATGTTCACTTTCGGCTACGCTCACTGTTTCACTGGTGCTGCTACTCCGATGTTCACTTGGTTACTTTTGCTTTTTCACTGATCCTGATGTCTCTTGTGCAGTCGCTTATATACTTGCTCTTGCTCTTGCTCACGAGAACTTCAACCAGCCTCCGAACGCAGCTTTGCATGCCTTCTCGCGTATGCATTTTTAGGGGTTGGAAACGACGCTCACCCTAAACCATCAACCAATCAGCTGGCGTGTCGATTTCGTAACAATATGCTCGTGTGGGGCAGTACCAATACAAAAAATGGATCCGATTCCCACTAAAATTGAGTCTGCTCATACGAGTTTTCAAGCTGACTCCCTGTGCATATTTACTCAAAAAGGATTCGTGCTTTTAAACTAGGGTCTATATATATAGACTATATATGTATCTGATCCTAACCTATACATCTCTCATCTATGTGAAATTAAGTTCGGATAGGGATATTTCGTTCATTTCGCCACGGCTTCCACACCATTTTTAATTCAATAGTTTCTCTGGAGTAGTTTGTGCGGCACTGAACTAGCAAAGAGGATTTACTATAGTAAATGCTCTTTGGCGCTGACTCCACTTCAGGACTTTCCATGCAATATTTCGGCAATCTTCACACCAGAAAATGAAATGCGTGCCGCGAATTTTTTGTGGGGTGCCATTTTTTCTGTCTGCGAATTGAAAAGGCGGGCTCTGCATAATAATTGCCATAAAACGGTTATTTTCTTGCGGTGCTTTCTCACGTTACTCAGGCAGGGCAAACAAAGGAATATCCTTTCAGCGCGGATACACGAAACACACGGACACGCATATTATGGTCTGTTGTGATGACTACCGAAATGTTGCATGCAGTAATAACGCCCATCGACAGCCACGAAATTAACGGCTGAGTCGTGGCGCTCTTCAATTGTTTGCAATTGTTTCTGATTGAATGACAGGCAACTTTGAGAGTCAGGTTCGATTTTCTGTTCCTTCGCTTGGCGTTCTGCACTTCGGTGGCATTATTTCCCGATTAAACACAATTAACAGTTCTTCTCTGTTCTTTCTATTATTTGGGGCCTGAACTTGCAGCCGGAGCGCATTCGTCAACGTGACCGACACAACAAGAGCGCCCTCCACTATTGTGCCGCACAAAGCCCACATACCAGTGACCTCGTGGCGGCCGCAAGCATTGCCACTGCAGCTCCAGAACTGGTGGAGTCTGCTGATGAGGATGGTTTCACGCCGCTTCACTTGGCTGTTATTCAGGGCAATTTGGCCATGGTCAATTTGCTGCTAGCGAATAAAGCCGATGTGAATGCGGTCGACAATGAGGGGCATTCGGTAGTGCACTGGGCCACGGGTGAGTTTGCTCGCTTTCGAACGGGAACTTTAATGTTATTTTCAATTGCAGTTTGCGGGGAAGTGGAGGCGCTGCGCTCGGTGCTATTGGCGGGCGGTAATGTTGTTACGCCCGACATCAATGGCGGCTCGCCGCTCCACTATGCGGTTCAGATGTGCGGCTCCAGTTACGAGGGCAAATTAAGCAAAACGAACTCAACGAAACTGGCGCTTGAGATACTCAGCATCTTGTTGGAGCATCCGCAGTGCAGCGTGGACGGGCAAGATAAGGACGGACGACAGCCGTTATTGTGGGCCGCCTCAGCTGGGTCGGCTAAAGCGGTAATAGCACTAATGAAAGCAGGAGCAAGAGTTGAGAGCGCAGATAAGTCGGTGGCAAATTTCAATATTCTTAAGCATTGCATCCTTTCTGGCATATTTGAACTAACTTTGCTCACTTTTTACAGAGACGGTCTGACGGCGCTGCATTGTGCAGCCTCGCGCGGTCACACGGAATGCATCGACACCCTCATCAGCTTATGCGGCGCTCCTACCGATCTGATCGACACCAATGGATGCACAGCCTTGCATTATGCAGTGACACTCGGGCACGCGGATGCGACGGCGCGCCTTCTCGACCTTGAGGCTGATCCCAATAGGCAAGACCGGAAAGGACGTACTCCCGCTCATTGCGGTTGCTCCAAAGGCCAGTTCGAGACAGTCAAGATGCTGACAGAACGTGGCGCCAATCTGTGGCTACGCAATGCCAAGGGTGATCTTCCGGTGCATGAGGCTGCCTCATCCGGTCGGCGTGAGCTGGTCGAATGGCTGCTCGAGCAGCGACCAAAGCAGGTGAACACCACCAGCAACGATGGTCGCAGTCTGCTGCACATCGCCGCAGCGAACGATTTCACAGACATGTGCAAAGTCTTGCTGGACTTCGGGGCAGACATCAATGCCATTCACCGCAATTCGAAGGGTGCCGTGATCACGCCACTGGACTGTGCTCTGCAAAGGGGCAACCGCTCGACCGCAAAATTCTTACAGTCCAATGGCGGCAAGCCGGCAGGCAAGCTGCGTTTAGCTGTGCGCCAGTCGAACCCCTTCCACGACACGTCTGCAGAATTGGTGCTGCCTCTGAAGCACGTCGAAAAGGAGGAGTACCACGATCTGCGAAACTCCAAGAAATACATTGTCTACTTGAAGCGATCTGACTCAGATTGTGAAGGTGAGAATATTTGCAACTGTACCGAGGAGACCTATAGTAAGGAGCAGCGCCACTCTCACGGCTGTCGTCGTCATAGGCACAGGCACCTGCGTCGTAGAACGAGCAGCTGTGGTGAACCCAAACCAGGCTTCCGTAGCAAGCATTGCAGTAAAATTTGCCGCTCGAAGAGCAACATCGAAATACGGCGCCGAGCATCCCAAGAACGATACGCAAGTTCCAGTGAGTTCGACGAGGATGAGGATGAGGACGATGAGAGTTCCTGTGAAAATTGTTGCTACCATAAGCGACAGAAGCAACGTGTACTACAGAAGAGGAGATCCAGTTCACTGAAACGCTCCAGTGATAGGAAAGATTCTGACCAGGAAGATGAACCTCAGCACAGCGACAAACATAGTAAAAGTGCAATAGAAAGATCAGATAGAAGAGGAAGCATTGTGGAAATTGTGGAGGAAAAAAAGCAAATCACTCGTCCGAATTCCAAAGTGTCGACACAAGGCAGTCCACGGTCAGCCATAGAAGGACAGACAGCACAAATGTCGGCTAGCAAGGAAGGCACCTTCATTAAGTCGCCACCACAGAGTGCGAAATGCGAAGAGAATGTGGAATCGAAGATGGCCGCCAATGCTACGGATTTCACTGATGACGATGAGCCGGCAAACAGGACGTCAGAAATGGTGACCACACAAGTCGATGTGCACAGAAGTGCAGATGACATTTCCTTGAAGCTGCCAGAGGAAGCAGGAACTAATGAAAAAGTAAATGCAATGGAGGTATCGGAGGACGTGGAATTAGCACCCACGGATTTGCCCAGTGAGGATATAATAGCAGTTGTAGAACAAGAAGAGGATCGAGTATTGCAAAGTCCAGCCATGGCACTCGATACGGACTCCAAGATAGAAGAAACGCCTCAGGGAAAGATAGAAAACTCAGAGAAGGAAATATCTGAAGAGAAGATAGAAAAGCAAGTCGAGGAATTGAAGTCGGTAGAAGCAGTTCATGTGGAAGATGAGAAAATTGAGGACGAAATAAAGAAAATTACTTGCGCTCTTTTAACTGAAGTCAGTGAAATCCATCCGACAAGTCCAGTTCTCGAGGCAGTTTCACCAGCAGCTGAAACTGCGGAGCCAGCCAACGTACCAGATGCTTCCAAAGAGGCTGCCACAACCGTTGCAGTTTCACCAGAAATTGCTGCTTCCACAACAGCACTCAGCCAAAGTGCCACTACTTCCAAGATAGAATCCGCGGACGCGGAAGGCAACACAAACATGCTCAATCCAATTGCTGAAGCGGCAACCGCGAGCATACAAAGCGAGGAAATAACAACAACCACCGAAGAGGCTGCTGGGCCAGTACAAGATCAAGGTCCCCGCCGCTCCTTTACGTTGCTGCCCACAGATTCCGCTGATGACGAAGAGGTGCCAATACGCAAATCCAGCTTTCAAGTTCTTAACAGCGACGAATCGGCTGATGAACTGGGAGGTGCATTTCGGAATGGCGGCGTTGAATTCAGCGCTGCGGAAGGATTTAAAATTGTAGCAGATGCGGAACAAAAAAATGCAGCCTATGAGGACGATGCAGATGAATCCGCAAGTCCGGCCAGACTCAAGAGTTGCATAAAGTCAGACAGTGCGGAAATGGGAGACGCGCCCGTGATAGCCACTGGCGCAGTTACCTGCCTGTATGACCACGGCAACGAAGGAGGTCGCAAACGGCGACTGAAGAAGCGCGTTAAAAGCGGCACCAAGACACGTACCCATTGGAACAGTTCCCTTGAGCAGGCACAAGATGCAAAATGCGGAATACAGCAAAGCAACAAGGATCAGGACTCTGGTTTCGAGCCCAGTCCTCGCATCACCAAGAGCAAAATACCTACTCCAAACCACATTTACGCAGCCCAATTGCCGCGAAGGCCAATTTACGCCACTCTCGATGGGCGTTCATGCATCAGTCGCTCAGAGAACCGCAAGCCAGGTGACAGGGGCGCTTGCAACATGAGCGCAGTGACGCGTTCCATACAGCGGAATATAAGAAGGTGAGTGTTTTATGGGGTTTAGGGCACATCAACAAAGGAGGCAATCGGCACAGCTACACTAACAAATGGGAGCGATTGAGGAAGCGTCAGCAAATTGCACAGTTTGATTGAAATTCGACCCGTAAATTTACTGTCAGGGACTTTGAGAGATCATTTTGTCACTTGAAAACTTTAAAGCAAATTGGAAGGACTTTAAAATAGGATACCAAGATTAAATTACATCGTCAGTTTTTAGTAAATCTCTCATTTAATGTTGTCAACCTTCACTTTCACTCATCATTTCACTCCTCTGTGACAGCTTTTGTTAATTTTCCGTGGACTGAAATGGTTTGAAGCAGATTTAAAACGGATAATTGGCAGTTTTCATCTCAGTTGGTGACATATTTTTAAATTGATAGTTTGGGGAGGACGGACCACGTTTATAATTGGGTACAAAAGAGTGTTGATTCGCCCTCCAAATATCTGCATCACAACAATGAAAGTGGACTTTCAATCCTAATTTATAATTTCAGTAGCAAGCCATGCTTAAGAATAAATATTTGACAAGGATCAACGAAGTGTATGAAAGGGAAGCAATTCTGCTTTAGCTCCCTTCTTTTATTGTCCTCATCATTCCACCTTTTATACATATTTCACCCCTTATAACTTTTCCAGATATTATATGGAACGCAAAATATTTCAACATCTCCTCGAACTTAAGTCGCTGCAAATACGCTCCAACAAGCTGAATGAGGCGACACTGGTGAAGCGCGCCATCGATGACTATCACAAGTCCTGTGCCGACCTGGGCGGTGAGACAGGCACGCGCTTGCGGCGTTACACCTTCACCGAATACACATTCAAGAACTTCGAGCTCTTCCTGTACGAGACTCTGAAATCGCTACAGAAACCCGGTACCTACAACTTCCAGAACATAAATGAGGTCTATGAGGAGGTGAGTAGTGATTGGTTTCATTGCAGAAATCCCATAGTGACATTGTTATGTATAATTTCCAGGCAGAGCGACGTTTAAGTCCCGACTACAATGCATACGAGAAGGCTCTGCAGTGCACAACAAAAACTCATCGCTGTCTCCATGCGGCCCATGCCTACACGGGCATTCCTTGTGCTGCTTACAGTGAGTATTCTGGGATAGGGTTCATGCACTTCTGCAGTAGGGAAACCCCCACTAAATACTGCCAAATTCGTTCTTTCTTCCAGTACCAATGATGAATCATCACACAATGCCAAAATTCGGGTTCGGCGCGTACAAGAAAACTGGAGTGGGCAGTTTCTATTTGCCGAAGATTCTGTCGAGTGGCACCGGCTGCGGTGGCAAAGTGGCGTTAGAGCTGTCGCATGGCAAAAGTAAACAGCTCATTCCATTGCCGTCGGAAAAGTTGGACAGCAACAAACGGTATTATGTCACATTCACCGTCAAGGAGACGGGGAGTGGCGGCACGGACAAACAGCAAAGCGACGTCAATTAGTTGTCTTCCTGATCTACTGGTTTAGTTCAAAGTACGAGGCCAAGCCGCATGCCTACCGCAACCACGCAAATTTACACATATGCAAATCTTACAAGGATACCAACGGCACACCGGAACCGGAATTGGAATTGCTGCTGATTCATGGCACTTTATGATTGTAGATGTGTCGGAAAGAGCAAAGCTGTGAAAATAAATAGCAATAAAATGCTTTTATATTTATAAAAAAAATAAAACTTCAAAAGTCGTTTCTATTTCATTGGAATTGGGTTCACTTTTTGTCACTTCAAGGGAACAGAATGGGTTGGATTCGAATATTCATTTGATTTATGAGCTAAATTCCCTTTAAGGAAGTCACTTTTCACTTGAAAGCCATACTCAAGTGAGGAGAAGAATTGAGCAGGATGCTTGCTGAAATCACAGTGCTCCTGCTGTGGAATATTCAGCAATCCCAGCATAATATGCGGAGAAGGAGTCACATCTTGGGGGAAGAACTGTCAATAAGCTCATGAACGGCCAAGTAATGGTGACAGACCCAGCGTTGAATTGGCATTGAAATGTGGAGATTAAAATTAAGCAGGATAATTGAGGCAGCATGTGCCCACCGGTACAGTTCAAGTAGACCTAAGTAGAGGTAGATTAGATTGAAGTAGTGGCATACTTCCTGAAAGCTCACTTAAGCGCAACGGAAGGCTCATTGTGATACCATAAGAGAATTGTTGGTCCTGTTCGAGTTGGCGACGACTATTACATTCAAATGAGGTTTCAGACAAGGAGACCCGTTATCCTGCGATCTCTTCAACTTCATCATGGAGTAGATCCTACGAAAGGCCGGTGTGCACCGCAATGGCACTATTTTATACAAAGGTGTCCAGTTCCTTGCGTACGCTGATTACATCGATATTATCGGTCGGACCAAGAGATGTTACCGCTGCTTTCAATACTATTGAAAAGGAATCAGCCAAAGTGGGCTTGACGGTAAACGAGGGCAAACCGAAGTATATGCTGTCTGCAAACAGTGGAGCGCGGCGTCTAGGCTCAACGGGCAACTACAACTTTAAAGTTGCCAAGGAATTTACATACCTTGGCACCCCTGTTAACACCAATAATGATAGCCTGGAGGTAAAGCGAAGAATCACAATTGCTAATAGGTGGGGTCAGTAAGCAATTGGGTTACAGAGCTCTCTCATGTGCTTCTTTACGGCGCTGAGGCAATTGTGGTATCGCAAACAGACGCAGCCGCTCATGGGGTGTTCGAGAGGAAAGTTCTTCACAAAATCTCTGGTCCTGTTCGAATTGGCGACGACTATCGCATTCGAATGAACCGCGAGCTGTATAAGCTCTACACCGACATTGACATAGTTGAGCGTTTAAACATTCAGCGACTACGCTGGCTGGGTCATGTCCATCGTATGGATCAAGAAACTCGCGCGAAAAAGGTATTCGAAGCGAGCTCCCGCGGAGAAGGCATTCGAAGCGAGAGCCGAAGGTCGACAGCGAAGAGGGAGACCGTGCCTTCGCTGAATAGAGCAAGCTGAGGAAGCACTGACCACGCTTGGTGTGACTAATTGGGGAAGGCTCGCGCAAAGCAGAGGCACCTGGCAAGAGGTGCTCAGATCGGCCGTAACCCGACCACGGGTTGTAATGGCCATCTAAGAACAAGAAGAAACCGGTGCGACTCCAGTTTTTACTCGGTGGCGATTTCGTGATCAATCTGGGTCTGTTTCTGATACTTTTTTCCGTAGGGAGGGGAAATCTTCAAAAATACACGAGGGGGTACGCACCACCCAAGAGTGTGACTTATGTATGATAATTCAAACAAATCAGTTAAGTAAGGTGAGCCCAGGAAGTAATGTCTCCTTTTAGCTAGGAAGGGGTACTGACATTTAAGATGGTTTCTTCTACTTTCTTAGACCCCCAACTGTGACAGAAGTCGTTGAATGTTAAGTCTACTTTGTCAACATGTCTGCTAATCTAGAAGTGTTCCGAGAGCACAAACATTCTTCTACTGCTGAGGTTGAATAGCTGACTAGGTCGCCTCTTGTCCATGGCAGTCTAGGTAGGTAGGTAATGCGGTCGCCCGTAGGGCGCACTTAGGCCAACATTGACCCTTTGTGATATCGCATGAGACATCAGGTCTCATCACTTTCAAAGGTCCAGCCATTTAGACCTTGTAATGAAGCAGTTGATGGAACTAATCTTTTTTTTTATATATCACCCCAAAAGTCCAGAAAGTAGTCACCTAGGAAAGTGCGCCTCCTTCTGGACAGCGCTGGACACGTGCATAACAGGTTTCCAATGGCAGTCTAACTATATATGTCTGGTAACTCCACAGTTGTACTCTTCAAGGATTATTTTGGGTCATCGGGGTATGTTGTTTGATAGCCCATTTCATGGATGCTAAGGTTACACCAACGACGAGGGAGAGGGAGATGTGAGAAGTCATTAAGCGATGTGCCTAATCTGGCTGATTCGTTGGCCTCGAAGTGACCTAAAATATTCCTAGCCACCTAATCAGTAAATGTGGACCTGTGAACTACTTACCACACTGTTGAGCTACTTCGCACACACTGAGAGGCAGTCACGCACAAGCTTTGGTATAGTGAATATAAGTTAGCACGGTGGATTGGGCTGCGCCGTCCCTCCCTTGTCAATATATCCCACATATTGGCATCAGGACTGGGCAGCGCTCGACTGGGGAGAGGAGGAATTTAACTTATACCAGCAGAGGATTTCATTGATGTCTGGTTATGGAAGTAAACGTAAATATTCACATCACGTATATCATTGGAAATAAGTCACTTAAATGTCTGATATATGTCCCTCACTTCTGCCTGTAAGACCCGGCAGTGGTCAGCGGGACGGACAGATCGTGTGAAGATGAAATTTGTCCATTGGCAAATTTCACCCATACACAATCTTTTGTTTCAAAATATAAAACTCAAAGAAGGCGAGTCGGATTTTGATTCGTTTGTTTCGTTCTTTTTGTATGAAACGAATTCTCAATCATGTTAAACTTTTAGTGGGCTAAATAGTGATTGAGAATCTTTCAGAGGATAGAATAACGAACGTTCGATGGATTAACAAACGTTCGGTGTGGAATAACAAGCGTTCGAGGTGGAAAAAAACAAGTATTCGTGTGGAAGAACAAACGGTCAAAGTGGAAAACCAAGCATTCGAGGTTCGTTAAGGATTTCCAACGTATTAAGCACAGCCGAGATATCGACGACATAAGGCACATAAGCAAGTTGGACTACAGGTTCAGATGATAAGCAGGGGCATCATAAGAACCGTCAAACGGGCCTCAATTTGCTTGAAAGTTCAAATAGTTCAATTTGTCTTGAATCATCGGGGGAACACTAAACATATTTCAATACAGAATTTGTCAAGGATAATTAAATAAATAAGAAAAGTTACTATTTTAAACGAAGCCTAATCTATTAGACGAAAGGAAAAGTGTGAAGAATTTTTGTGTACGCCTCCTGGACACCGCTGAGGATACCCCGGCAGAAATTTGAGTCGTTACAATAGTCTCAATCCTAGTTTGCAAGAGAAAATACAGTAACCGTCTTTCTTCTCTAGCTTGGAGGTATCAGTGTATGGTCAGTTGCTTGGTCAGTTGCCACCTTATCTTCGAACCATTCCTCTCTTCTAGGGATATGGGGGGCACATTTGTGGGATATTTCGGCTCGCGTGCTATATTACGGCAGACCGAAGGCATCTTTATTTTGGCGAATGTTTCCTCTGTCCAAAGTAAAGCTGCTTCGACCACTTTTATTTCAACCATCGACGGAGACTCTACTTCGTCGCCAACCGCCCAGGGAGACTCTACTTCGTCGCCAACCGCCCAGGGAGACTCTACTTCGTCGCCAATCACCGAGAAAGACACGTCTACCTGCATTTCCACCGCCGAGGCAGTTCTCCAGGGAACACATTTATTTGTATAAAGCACAGTTTCGCAACGCATTGGAGGAGAGTTCAATTTGGGCTCTGCAAACATAAAAGGAAATTATAAACACGCTCTGTTTGTTTTTAATAATTCTTATTTCTTTATTTTATTTATGTGGTTGTTCATTATGTCAGATTCCTCAGTCACCGCTGCTGCCGCTGGATCTCTGCCACGGTGTGAGGATGTCGCTGTGGCGCAGCACATTTCAGTTGGGTTCTAATTCGATTCTATTATTAAGTATAATAAACTTATCATAATCAGTTTTGCTGCTTGCATTACACTTACAATTAATTAAAATTACATTCTCTTCGTTTTCTGTTTCATAATTTTGAATATTCAAATAAAGTTAACATTTCAATATTGACAAAGATCTTTCGTTTCTAATTAGTATTTGAAATGCTGCGGTAAGTGTCCTTATTATCTGATGGCTTTATAGTTTAAGTTGTTTATTGTGTTGTGTATTTTGATTTCGTTCACTCTCCGCGGAGTCTAAAATATAATTCCTGTTTTAATTTATTATTTACATTTAATTGTTTAATGCTGTTTATACAAATGGTAAAATTTATTTTTATGTTTTGAGTTTTCGGACTCGAAAATTGAATGTTCCCCTCATTTTTATGTACATTTGAGGGTTGTTTTGAAGTGTTTCGGAACGGGCACGTGCGAACTTCCGAATTTGCTACTCCAGTTGGGAAATGCTCAACTAACTTTTCATGAATATGGTAATTATTGTTTAAACTAATTGTTTTTATGTTTTTTTTAGTATATCAACGCAGACTTTGTATTGAATTTTATGCTATTTCGTATAGAGTGAATATGTGGTATTTGATGCAGCATTTGATGCGGCATTTACAGCAGCTTCTGAACACAGTAAGAGAGCATAAATGTGCGCCGTAGTCTGCATGTGTTGCAGATTAGACACCCTGTAAACTGTTTAGAGGGAAACTATGCAAATTTTCAACTGATTTGCGTTACAATTATAACAATTAAGTCAAATCTTTAAATTTTCTTATTTCTCCACAATTATTTTGTTCATTGGCTTCAAACTTTCAATGAAACAATAGAATATTCTTCATAGATTAGCGAATTGTTTTTACAATAAAATGCAATGCAATACAAAAAACTATTACAAATACTTTTAATTTACAATTGGTTCCTCCAAGTCGCCTACTATATAATCTCTTAAAAACTTAGGTCTATTTTGATTTACTTTATTTTATGTCTGAGTATTTTGCTAAAAATTAGATAATCCTTTAGTTCGAACGCCCGTGGAGGGGCTTAAAAAATTGCTTTAAACTTACTTACATACAAAAAACATACATAATCAACAATTTCATATTCTCGAGCGAGTGGGTGTGGCACATAAACTTATTTGAGTGCGTGATCCAGCGTTGTGAACTCTAATTCGCCGCGCGGCAGTATGAGATCCGGGTCTGCAATATACACTAGTGTTGCATAAAAAATCGTAAAGGAGATGTGTGAGGACATGAGAGTATTAGTGAGGAAGGATAGGCAAGTGCGTAGAATTAGTATATTTGCTACGTTTTCTCTCCTTGCTGTTTGAAATGTGTCCTTTTATAGTTTAATCAATACTTAGCGGAGCAATGAAAGCAGCAAAGCGAGTGCAAAAGTAAACAACAACAAAATAATAAATTATTCAAAAAATGTGTGCATATAAAATGTGTGTATATAGAGCTACTGGAATCATTGTAAGTATATAAGCAATTCATGAGTACATAAGGAAAAGTTTGCATGCAAATTAAAAAACATTCGATTTGGGAGGCTGTGGTCTCCTTAAAGCTGTCACTGGTGATGTTGCCTGTTTGTGTTTCACTTTAAGGCATGACCGATGATGCCATCTCGTTCTCTATATTGGACCCTATTCTGGAATGAGTGACATGATCTCGAAAACTAACGAAATAATTGTCCCGTTCTCCTTAAAACTGTCGGTAGTGAAGATGTCTCTTTATGTCCCTTTATGAGACATGATCGATGATGCCATCTTGTGCGCTATAATGGACCCTATTCTAGAAAGAGTGAAATGATCTGGAAAACTAATGAAATAATTAAACGGCATGCAGTGCGACAGATCAAATCAGTCGGGAGTTGGAGTGTCAGCGATGAGAAACAGTAAACAAAATGAAAAGGAAATTAGGAACACTATTTTAGAGAATTAATGTTTGTTAATTACTTTTTATGTGAATTAGAGATAAGGAAGATGATTGATAAGTATCCGAATTTGCCTTAAGATGCCGCTAAATCAGCAAATCCTCCTTTAGCGTCAGCTGTCAAAGACAGAGTATGCAGAGTAAATAAACTTAAACTAGCGAAATAAAACAGAACGACATTGTACATGACAGAGAACACAGAGAAAGGAAAGTCTTTTTCGCTGCCAGCGTCCGTAGAGGACACACCACGATTTTGAGTGGCTTCACCACGATTCTGAGTGGATTCACCACGATTCTGAGTGGATTCACCACGATTCTGAGTGGATTCACCACGATTTTGAGTGGCTTCACCACGATTTTGAGTGGATTCACCACGATTCTGAGTGGATTCACCACGATTTTGAGTGGATTCACCACGATTCTGAGTGGATTCACCACGATTTTGAGTGAATTCGTGTACAACGTCCGTCTGCTTTATTTCGCTGCTTTGCCGTTTGACGTCTAAGTTTCTTTACTCTGTCTACTCTGGTTCTAGTGTTGTAGCTTCGATGTCAATGTTCTGAGAATTATTTATGCCGTGCAGGGAGGAAAGGGAATCGGCACATATGGCAAAATTGCCGTCTCTGCATTTGGCATATTTGATGGCTTCGCAATTATTTCGGATGAAAAAACAGACCTATAGCTAGGGAGCACACCAAATTTAATAACTTTAGTTTCGTCACTGAGGCTGGAGCTTGTAATTTCTCCTGATTTTGAACTGTCTGCATACATAAAGAAGCGATCTGCTAGTTGTTCCTTTAGCTCAAAGAATAGGGATCGAAACTGTAAAGGATGTGTATTGGATTTTATGAATTTATGTAATGAAGTATTGATTGCTGATGGTTTTAGATGCCCGAGCGGGAGTAGTTGGATCGTGTGAGTCAGAGAGGAATATCAGTTTTTGAAGCACTTTTAAAAATTCTTGCTAATGTTGAAGATAGTTTTGGTACGTTAATGTTTTTCTTGAGTCTTTTCAGAGGAGTATCGTCCTCATGGAGAAGTATTGTTGCTGTCCAGAATTGATTTCGTTTGTTTGTTTAGTTGTAGTCTCCTATGATTCTCAAGGGTGCGTGAGTTAGCCTCGAAACACAGATTGTGTATCGGCGTGGAACGAAAAGCCTCAAGTGTTATTCTAATCGCCGAGTTGTAGAGACTTTTTGGTTTGTTGAGAAGTGAATTACTACAAAATCGACAAAAAACTAAACCGTAGTTAGTTTTAGAGATAATGAGAGACCTTACGACTTGGGTCAGCGAGTAGGTCGAGCAGTTCAATTTTGCGCTAGATGGTCACTTTACTACATTTGGATGTGTGGTTAAGGATGCGAGAAGATATTCAATGTGGCTAAGATAAGATATTCTGTATGTCTATATCTCTTGTTGACCAGTATACCGAGGATTTGTAATACCACCTTTAGCAGCTTAGCAAAGCTAATAGCCTCCAAATACCTTTGTAAACCTCGGTATTTGGATGCTATTAGCTTTGACGGTGTAGTTGCAAACGTGTTTGCGGCAAACGTGTATGAATTTGCTTTTTATTGTAGAAAGAACAACGCCGGAGTATTCACACCAGCAAGGATATATTTTGAAATAGAGTTGCAGGATCTATGGAAGGGTTTTTGTTTGGGTTCGATTGGACTATGATATTGAAATCATCTGCGTAAGTCGGCATCCTTTTGTAATGCTATATTGTGGTTCAGTTTATTGTAGGCTATTAGGCAGAATATCACCGAGAGAGGTGATCCTTGGAGTCTATCGTCGTAGAGTGGTTGAAGATTGGAGGGAATTTTCACAAACATTTTTCTATTGGTCATTAAATGATGATTACTTTAGGTCCTACTTTCCATACGATGAGTTAGTCAATGATCCTGTGGTTACCTATTTTATCGACGGCTTTTTCGAAATCTGGTGAAACATTTTACTTAGTTGATTACTTTAGGTCCTACTTTCCATACGATGAGTTAGTCAATGATCCTGTGGTTACCTATTTTATCGACGGCTTTTTCGAAATCTACTGAAATTATAGTTTGGTGTTTATTTTGGGACAGGCAGTTTGTCGATACCCTACTGTATCAGATGATCTAGATACAGTAGGGTTTCGGCTGTCGATTTGCCTCTTTTGAATGCCATTTGATGACTATTGAGTAGTTGACTCGTTGTGACAAACCTCCTTAGTCTATTGGCAATTATTTTGTCGAGTACTTTTGATGAGCATGGGTTCAGGGATATCGGCCTGTATGATTTCGTTATAGTTTTATCACTTGTTGGTTGTAGTATAGGGATTATAAGACTAGTATTGTATACTACATCCCCAGTTATTAAACATGTTGTTGTAGAATCTAATCAGTATGTACTTCATCACAGTAGCGGCTTTTCGTATCATGGAATAATTGATTTTGTCAATACCGGGCGTATTACCCTTCAATTTGTTTAGAGCTGACGAGAATTCTAGTCCAGAGCATGGTTGGGGAGTACTAAATTGTTAATTGAATACTAAATTGTTGGAACAATATTGGAAAGTTTGAGTAGGAAGAATTGTTAGACAAGTATTCACTGAAAATATGGGAAATATCTGTTTTATCTGTGGGAGGTCATGAGGGAGAGTTTGGGTCGTGAATGCATTGGACATGGGTGCTTTTATAACCACAATAGGTGCTTATATCGTCAAAATTCTCGCAATTGGCGTCGTTTGGTTTATTAAAGCTTTGGGTTATTAACCTGTAGTGTGTCATGATGGTCATGCATACCGTACCAATGCGTGCAATCTTCATAGAATGAAAGTAGTTCACACTTTACAAACCTAATCTCGCGTTTTAGTTTGGCTTTAGCTTTGTTGTAAGTAAGGATATTTGTTAGATTAATGTGCCTTTTAAAGGTAACGCCAGAGTACCTTTTAGAGTTGATCTAGACCCCACGTCCACCACGGAACGTTATAATTTTTATTTATCCCGGAGGATTGTGGTACTGCCACATTCGCCGATTGGAGTGTTTTATGCATTACGTATTTAAGATGCCTCTTCATATATCAAAAATCAAAAATCAGCAACAACTTTTGTTACTCTCCTTGGATTGAAGTCAAACATAAGGATGAGTTTTTGTTATTCTCATTGGTTCGACTTGTGTTCTATTGTTCTATTGTGCCCCACAATTGTCAATACAATAAAATAAAAGTATTTCTATCTATTTGTTAAAAGTTGAGTTTGTTTTTATATAATTTCAGAAGATTTCACATCTTCTCCTCTGTATCTCTGAAACTTGCACACACTTCTTTGTTGAACCTTTTCACATAGTTTAAAGTATTTTTATTGTGGCCTTATTACACAGTTACAACATTATTTCCCAGTCTACACACAGCCACGCTGGTCGGTTCTTCATTTTCCTGCGCGTATTGAAAGCTTCACACATTTTCTCACACACCACGCACTCAACTTCACTTGCTACGAATGTGTCCTGTAAGTGCGAATCACCAACTCTACCTCTAGTTCTGCCCCTGCCGAACCAACTGGGACTTCTTTGTTGTTTATGAGTTCATTTTATGTTGCTGCCATATTTTATTGTTATTGCTTTTTATGTGGCATTTGTATGGCGTCTTGCAAGTCATATAAGCGCGCACAGTGCTCGGTTCACACCAAGGATGGAGCGATACGTAGTGGCACCCACGTGCTCCGGTGTTGCATCACTAACCCGGGATATGCTGTACACTGATGAGTTACCAGAACTCTCCTAAGTGTTAAGTGTTTTCAAGTGTCACACAAAATGTCAAATGCCGCTGAATTGCCCCAGTCGTGTGAGAAAAATAACTACTAGAGACCAGTTTAAAGGACACCCTTACCGGCGCGGACAGTAGGCGAAGTAGGGGAATGGGAGAAGTCGTAGACGAAATGGCAAGTAGCGACGGTGTTGCAAAATAAATGTAACTGTAATAACTGTTTGTCTTTAATGTGGTTAAATGATTCCATTTTCCACTGGATTAGGCCACAGTCACGCAATCATTGTAATTGAAGGTTTGACAAATGTGTGTAGCAATAACAGGATTTATACTTAAAATCCTAGAATTAGTACGCTTTGGAGATGGAAAGACCAGTCTACGCTTCAGACGTTTAAGAGTTAAAGCAGGAGTGCTTATTAAACTACTTCAGTGCAATTCATTCGAGATGGTCCTTGATTATAGGCCGAATTGTGTGACTAATAAAATGACAAATGTCATACGTGTATAATCGCTTTCAGTCCTGCCTGCTTCTCATTGGTCCGATTCACACCCCTCTATAGTTTAAAATATATACTGACAGAGGCTTGCCAACGTTTTATACCGGACTGGAATGCTCTTTTTATTTGGAAAACACTTGATCTATAAAGGAAAACACTGGATCGTTTTCCGCTGAGCCTCTTCGTTCTAGCTCATCAGCCCTCTCGTTGCCCTCAATGTTCCTGTGTCCCGGAACCCAGACAAGGGATATTATACTATTTCCTGATAATGATTCAAATTCCTCCTTGCAGAGGCCGACTAACTTAGAGCTGGTAAGAGGTGACGCTAGCTCCTTTATTGCCGCCTGGCTGTCGGAGTAAATGGATATGTTTTTGGTCAGCTTCTTCCCCTGCAACGCCCTGCATGCCAGCCAAATTACACAGACCTCTGCTTGAAAGACACTTGATGTCGTTGGCAATTTGAAGGAGAGCAGAAAGTTGAGAGGTTCTGAAAATATTCCCGCACCCACCCCAGATTCCCTCTTGGAACCATCGGGGAAAATAGGCGTACCACCTTTCGCGAGCCCTTTTCCCTTCTTCCAGTTGTTCCTACTTGGTAGAACTATGCTAAGAACGGGATACCTCATATAAATTATCTATAAAGAACTGTCATAACCCTGTACAATTGTTCAACTCTTCTCGTGTAGTAAATGCTTTTCATGACACGCCTCCGAATAAAGATGATTAATCAATGTCAAATTGTTCCCTCACTTGTAAAACCAAATAACTTAAAAAGGGGAACCTATAACAAAGCATTTTGGTTAATAGACTAGAGAAACTACGAGAAACAGCTACAAAGTGCAGTTAGTTATGAAATCTGAATATATCACTATTAGAATGAGTTGTTAGTTAAGTGTATAGTGTATTAAGGATAGTAAGGTCAAACTAAAGATACATTCTAAAAGTAGAAAGAGAGAAAAGGACCGATCAACCTCAAAGTCTCATACATCGCCGCTATAAATCAGCAGCTGTGTTCGTGGCAGCGGTGTTCTCACATAAAATCTGACTTGAAAGTAACTTTTGGGCGTATCAGCGCATGCATTCGAGTGGCCTGGTTCGGTACTGCATACTGGCGAAGCGGTGCGTTCAAGCAAAGGGACGAAAGCATCGTAGCCTGGGGAAAATGTTAAATAAATTGGCGCTTAAAACTTATTGCTAAAACGATTACTTCTACACTACTGAATTACTTCTACCGCGGCAGTTAAATAAACTAAATCTAAAGGGATTCACTCAACACTTGGGAGATATTTTCCATATACTTTCGGCGTATCTACACATGCATCCTTGCAGGTGTAGATGCGTCCCAACACCCAGCAACAGGGAGTCTATATAAGTACAATGCGTCCTTGCCGCCATTTTCATGCAATTTACTTTAAGTGCTACAAGTGCAATTTAGTGAATTTAGTCCTGGTTGCTGAACATTGAAATGATTGAAATAGTCACTTCACTGAACCTTCCAGTCAAAAGTTGAAGTTCAGTGAACTTGTGCAAAGAGCCAAGCAAGTTTTGTCCCACTGTCTCAAAATTTGAAAGTTGGATAAATCAGTATATTCAATGAATATGCAAAATATAGATTCAATATACGAATATACACAATATATAGAAAATATTTCCAAATAAATTGGTGAATCCAGCTGAAAGGGTAGAGGAGTAGGACACGAGTTGACAGGTTGAGTTCTAATTCTAAGTTGCATGCCAAGTTAAACTAATTTCTGGTGTGAATTATTTCTCTTTTTCGACCTCTTTAATCTCATTTTTCAGAGCTTGTAAATATTTTTAACTACATATTCATTTACAGTGTAATTATTTACAGTGTAGTTTGTACGTCTGAAAGAAAATTTTAGTGGCAGTACAGAAGGTGTACAAAAAGAAGTATAGAATGCAGGCTCTATTTGAGCAGGGCTGACGGCTTAGGTTGAAGCAGTTACCTTACTTTTCACATTGTATGAAGATTGTAGGGGAAAATTATTGTATAGAAGATATATTTTTAATTGTAATTTCGTTCTTCTGTAGTAAAATAATAATGTGAGAAAATAATCGAAACTAATAATTTTATAATCATTTTACACTTATAAATAAAGAAATAATAATAAATAAATAATATAATATAAATAATAATAAAAAAAAACTTAAATACTTGAAAGGACATTAGTTTTGTGGGAACAGTTTTCTAAAACCGGATGATCGATATATGAAGATCTCGATCCCGTAATATGTGTTTGCTCAAACAGAAGTTATCTTCATATTTTTAATTTAGTTGGAACCATTCTAAATATTGTTACTAAATCAACTCGCCATCTGATTAGTTGATGGTTTCAGGGTGAGCGTCGATTTCAACCCCTAAGAAGCACGCGAGAAGGCATGCGAAGCTGCGTTCGGAGGCTGGTTGAGGTTTTCGTGTGCAAGAGGTAGGAGGTAAGCGACTGCACAGTTGACATCGGGACCAGTGAACACGTGAAAGTGACCAAGTGAACATCGTAGTAGCAGCAGCAGTGGAACAGTGACAGTGGCAACAGTGATGATAGCCGAATCCTGAGAGTAGCAGCATGAAGCGTGAGCGTCGTGTTAGCAACGAGAGTTAACAAGTGATCGTCGCAGACGGACATCGGTTAGCAACGGGCAGTTGAAGCAGATGTAAGTAAAACATTGTGGTGCAACAACTGACTAACTGAAGCACACTCTAAGCGAAGACGAAATGTGAGAAGCGAACAAACTAATAAAGCCAATTGTAAGTCAAATATAATAAAGCCAATTGTTCCAACTGAAGAAGGAATTGGTTGCTTATTACACAATCCAGCGATACGAATCCAATTACGTAACAATATGCTAAGGCCAAAGGAGTTGTTTTATGGCTGAAATTTGATATGTAGTTCAGAATCTTTATGAGCTTTATAATTACACACAAGTTTAGGGAAATTGAGACCATTTCCACTTAGAAAGTATGTATATGGCGGAGTTATTTAGTGCAAACTGTAGCTTTTGTTTCGATGCAGTGTTATATGCGAGTTCACTATGTTATAAGTCAGTTGAATACCACAACTTTCTAGCGTTAGCGAAGACGAAGTGTATCTTATAACTATTTCAAGCATTACATCCCAAGGTTTCAAGTCACGAATCAAGTGCAATACATAACCAAAATTAATGCAAATGGAATGAGTTGGGGAGACCAGACTTCAAAATGGACAGACTATTGACAAGAAAGAGCAAAACCTTCCAGTAGAGGAAACAAACCTTCTAGCAAGAAATTCTTACCAGAATGTTTGATATTAAAATTTGGCTTTACGTGGCCGTAGACAAAACGATAACAGTACCAATAAAGGCAACTTTTTAGAATTTAACCATTTAATCGCAGAGTACGATCCTGTACTTCGTAAACATTGTGTAAGATCTGGAATGTGTGGCAAAATTTCAATCAACAAAAACCCAAAACAAATTCCTTGCAATTTTGGGAAAATTAAGTTCGCCAACATCAATCATCAGTCAAGTAAAAAGGCCAAATATTATTCGTTTATATACGACATCACTCCAGACGTTTCTCATAAAGATCAAGCAAGCCAGGTATTAAGATACGTAGTGATGAGAAATCAGGAAGTACAAGTAGTGGAATCTGTTATAGATTTCATTGAAACAAAAGATAAAACTGCTGAAGGAATTTCAAAGATAAGTTTAAGCAAGCTTGGAGCTGATGGTCGCGATATAAACAACTGCAGAGGCCAAGCATAGGATAATGCTGCTGATATGTCTGGAAAGCATTCAGGAGTTCAGCAAAGCATTAATGAAACAAATCCCAAAGCGGAATTTCTACCTTGCTCAAATCATTCGTTAGACATGGTTTGTTTACCTGCTGCGTTAGTTGAGGCGCGTTCAGTAACTTTTTTCGGCACGTGAGAACGTTGCTGCTCATTTTTATCCATGTCCACACATCGCTGGGAAGTTCTAGCAGCAGCTACAGGCAAACCTTTAGAAAGGGTTCTAGATACACGGTGGAGTGCAAGAGGCGATGCCGTAAATATGACATCGCATCATTACAAAGACATTATCGTCACTTTGGACAAGCTGACGGAGACAATTGACAGCTAAAACGCAAGAACAGATGCAGAAACTTTGCTAGTTGCGATGCAGTTATTTTCCTTTATTTGTTTCTTAGGCCTCTGGCAATCAGTGCTACATGAAGAGAATGAAGCTCAGGAATATTTACAAACAGAGGGATGTGGGTTAAGACTCTGCGCTCAGAAAGTCAATGCTTTGCAGAAGGTGCTGATCAAGAAACGACACGAATGGTCGGGACGGTGCTGTAAGTTATGCAGAAAATATGTGTGAAGAACTTGGCATTTCCATGCAACCTCAAAGACTCATAACAAGAAGGCAAATTTTTGATGACGGAAGCAGAGATGTCAACTTGTCTTTTGAAATGAGTTGAGACGGAAGCTGTTTTCTTCGTTAGATAGAATAATTGTAGAAACTGGTGAGAGGTTTCAGCAGCTGTAGAATTTAGCGGATAAGCTTGTTTATCTAACGTCGGATACATTACTAGATTCGGACGACACTAAATCTAGACTACGCATCTGCCGAAATTGACGAGCAGGACTTCAAGTTCGAACGACTTCGACTGTGGACTTTCATTGCTGTCCCAGGGGTCTGGAATTTAAACACTTAAATAAGGGGCCTGCGCCCCGGGTGGCTGAAACCCACGGTACGCCACTGCAGTCGTCTTAGCACTGAACCTTATATTCTTAACTAGACATAACTAGAAGGCAGGCTTATGAACTTCAAAGGCAGCATTCCCCGAGGAGAAATGTCGAACATTTTGGTGAGAGTAAAAGTCTTCAATTTCTAATTGATTTTTTTAGACATTATCAGACTAGATTAGTTAGTTTAGAGTACCTTTCCAGACAGCCAGGGCAGGGTTATGAATTTCGAAGCAAAATATCTCGGAAGAATTCCCAACTTCCCACTCACTTAGTTAACTGAAGGACGAGGAGAAATATCGAGTTCATCTCAAAACTTTTGCACTGAGTAAAAAGATTCCAGTCCCGCCGTGATGTGAAATATCAATTTCAAAGTTAAAGTAATAACACTTTTTGAGTAACAATGAAACCCTCCAGAGAACTATGCAAAACGAAGAAATTTGTAATCCCCAAAATCTGAATAGGCGAGATCTCTTGTAATTGTAGTGTGAAGCCTGTGACACTGAAGTCGACCAGTGCCAACCCTACGTAACGATCAAAGTGAAGTTTACGACAATTGGAATGCAGTGCAGAATGACAGGGTCGGGCTGTGTCCCACACACTGCAAGCATGTCAAACGAGAGTGACGCAATTCGCAAAGGATATGGATGCCAGTAATATGGAAGTTATTGTAATCATTGGAAATTCAGCATTTCCATGATTGGAAAATCATTGGAAATTCAACATTTCCATGACTGGAATTTTTGTGTGTAAAATTTCTCGTAGACAGGGTCCTGTCAAAACTGTCCCAATAGAGCAGTGTGTCTATTCAAAGATGTTAAAAGATCCTAGGTAGGTAGGTAGGTAAGGGGGGGCGCCCAAAGCTCGCATTTAGATCGTCATTGACCCCTTGTGATACCGCATGAGATATCAGGTGGCATCCCTTTCAAAGGTCCAGCCATTTGGAGCTTTCAATGAAGCAGTTGACGGAGCTAATCTTTTTATTTGAGACTAGGAAAGTGTGCCTCATCTGTGGACAATGTTTGATAACAGGTGTACAATGGACTCGTGGACGTGGATAACAGGTGTACAATGGACTCGTGGATGTGGATAACAGATGTACAATGGACTCTTCCTTAAAATATCCTAAAAAAACAAAAGAACAGAAAAATGAGGCATCTCTCCACTAAAAACAGTTCCGTTGACAAGACTCGTAATAAGACTTGCAGCAAAATTAGCCTTAATAGTGCTTAATTGAAATGGTTCACTCTTTGGAATATGTTGACATACTTATAAGGACTCCCTCAGCAACCTTAATTTACAATAATGAACAACAATTTCCCTTAAAGTGGCATGCTTAGTCATACATGACATGTGGTCAGGTCAGGTCAATGTTTCACTCAGGCACTCACTCACATTTGTGCGAGGGTTGTTTGACGACTTCCAACGGTATCCGGCATTGTAATCGGCCTAACCCAAGTCCGGCCTTCTTGACCGGTTTTATTTGATCTCATTTCATTCGAATTTAAAATTTAATTCACGTGGGGGTGAATGGGTTTTTATTTTATGTTCGAGTGAAACCTCATCATTTACGATTTACCGCTTTCTATGAGTGCATTTGTGCATGCGTGTGCTTATTTACCATGGTTAGTTGGACTCGAATGCGATGTGTTGCAGTCAAATTCACTTTGCAACATTGCAGCGAGCGAGCTCACCGCAAAATGCTCGACAGCAACAATAAAGTAAACACAAAAGCTGCAACGACGTGCCAGCGTGCATTCCACACCAGTTCCAGTTGCAGTTTATTTCGGTTTACCGCAGCGGATTCTCGCATTAATTTAATGCGTTTCTCTGATTTCTTTCTACTGTGGATGTTTTTCCACATAAAATTCCGCTTTTAGGGTGCGCAGTTATTTCTAAATTAATGTGCTTTAATGCTTCAATTTGCAATTCTTTAATACACTTTATTAAAATGCTCGAAACAGTTCATTTTATTCAATTGCAGTTCATTCTAAAATGGGGAAAGCGGATCGAAAGTGCTCAGTTCGATGAGGCCTGAACAGAAATCTATTTGAATGGATAGTAAATTGTATGCAAATATGTCGATTTGCGAATCGGGTTTGAGTCACAATTTCAGATTACCTTAGAAATGGTAAATACATCAATTACATGGGGAATTACCTAAGAGCGCTTCATGGCTTTTAACAAAGTATGGGAAAAAAGTTCCTTAGCTGAAACGTAGAACTTCTATAAAATAGTTATTAAATGTTGGCTTTCTAATTGAATTTTACTACTTGAAGGATTGCTGCTTTAAATATAAGAATACCGATTTTTGTGGTCCTAGAGAGTCCCCAATTCATCTGGAATTGTATAGAAGCTGCTCTGTGGGGTGGAGATCTAAAAACCCCATATGTAATCATAAACGATAGCGTCGTGTGTGAGGCCAATAGGTCTTGGGCAGACGAAGGCAATTGTTTAACGACTACCTAACGAATCAGTTTGCACCATATTAGTTGATGTGTTGGGCAAGAGACGTGTTGGAGGAAGACTTGTTCCAAAAGAGCTGAATTTGTTCTAAAAAGTGCATCGAAAATCTGTTGCTGAGGATACTCTTTCTCGAGTCGCCAGTGATCCCACATTCATGCAACGTATCATAACTGGTGATGAGATCAAGGGTTTACGAGTACGATATGGGCAAACGAATCAACCGTCAGCAGAATCGAGGACAAAAGTAGTCGAAACCGGAAAAAACACGTTGAAGTCGGTCAAAAATCAGGGGCATGTTCACTATTTTCTTCGATTATCGTGGTTTGGTACATTGTGGATTCCTTCCACAAGATTAAACACTTAGTAAGGAATATTATTTGGTAGTTATGAAGTATTCATCTTAGGAAGGCAGATTCATGGAAGGACAACAGTTCCATCAGTTTTTGGTTCACGATAATCCACTATCACGCAAAGTTATCATTGTGAATGAAATTTTTACTGACTCAACGAATATCCTCGACTGTATTTGGCTCCGTGAGACTTCTTTCTGTTTCCAAAGGTGAAATTGCCATTTCGTGGAACACGTTTTGAGTCGATCGAAGCCATAAAATAAAATACGAAGAAGGAACTAAAGACCATTCAGGTATTATCAGGCCTATACGAAGTGTTTGGATGACTGGGTCAAGGGTTGGCGTAAGTGTGTTAAGAAGGAGCCTACTTTGAAGGCGTTAAAGTACATTTTGATGGTTAAATGAATATTAATGAATTCCGTGTCAATGTATGACAGAATGTATGTTGGAGATGGGAGCGCTCCCTTCTGATTCCTTAAATTTAACTTACACATTTCTTTTGAACATCTTGTATAGGTCTTAAGCTATGAATATGTGTGCATAGTATTCTAATGTACTCTTGGGTACTTTGGTTTAAAAGTTTGTTATATTAAATAAAATAGGAGTTGATTTGGTGATATGTCTTTTAACTAAGTTGGCAATACTGGTATGTTGAATAGGTGGGCATCCCCTTTTTATTGGGATAGTTGTGTACTCTAGTCCTGGATATACTTATACAAGGATTTTTTACAATGATTTCAAATGTTGTAGAAGAAAGTTCACTACTGGTGGCTGGTTTGACAGACCGACATTGCTAAATTGACTTAGTAAGTTGTTCCGAATAAGGATATTTTGTATATGTTACATTATGACATGTTCACCCACGCCTTCTTTCAGTCATTACAAATACAACTTAACTGTCATTACATATAAACCGTTGATCCTTTTTAGGGATACGATAAAAAAAGTTATTATCAGTTTATATATCCACAATATTTGAAGGGAAGTTTTGCAGTTAGGATAGAAAATTAGATTGTATATTACATTGTCCTCTCGACACCGTGTCGCCAGGAGCTGGTTCAGGTCAGACATTTCACTCTTCTACTATAATGGCATTTCCTTAGAGGAAAATGGGCCTGACAACTGCAGTATAAAGACAGTACGCTACCCTAGGCTTAATTTCCCCAGCTCTTTTGCAGGCATAAAAAGCCACCCTAGCCTTCCTAGCTCTTTCTAGGATGGTTGATATCCAAGTAAGCTTTCTATCAATTATGTGAGATAAGTAAACCATAAAAAATGAACTTGGTTATACAGTTGCATATCGCTAAGTCTTATAAGCACTCCAGTCTCAGTAAGAAATCCTGCTCAAATTTAAAATTAAGCGGCTTTTACTGAGTTGAGACTCGTTCTTCGAATGTTCGTACAGGTTATCACAATCGATTCAGGCGCCTAACTAGCTTTAAATTATTCGACATCAGTGTACCACCTATTTTAAGTTTGGTCCCACCCCAGTTTGTTTGGACTGAAACAACATTCCAATTTAATATTGACCTGATTTGTGTGGAAGGACATTCGGGCATAACCAGTCATGAATATGAGATCCAGTTAGTTACAAAAGCTACTTCCTGATAAGGAGTAAGGGGACAGTCCTTTGGCAATGAAAAGTTCACTATTAATCTAGGATTCCATCAGCAAATGAAATGTCACCATCAATCTAGGATTCTACAAAGAAACGCAAGCAAGACGATTTTATCAATCGGCTGATATAATAATCACAATAAAGATCAGACCCAAACTAAGTATATATATCAGTCGAAAGAATGCCTCTCCTTTGATATGGTTAACAAAAAAAATCTGATACCGTTCAAAAAGAAATTTAATTTAAATATATAATAATAAATTAAGCTACAATTTATTCAAACTAAAATCCAGAACACATTTTCAAATACATGCAGTTTTACAACAGAATGAAATTTCACTTTGTTCATGTGGCAAACAATAAAAATTGGCGGTGTTTCTGTGAAATATGCAACTAAACCGTGAATGCTGATCGACAAAAAAGAAAGAACGAAAATAATGAAATACTCCGAGGCTCCGATATAGTGATTGGAGCCTTCTCTAAAAACAGAAAAGTTGACTACTTTATTTACAGCACTACAAACTGAAAGCAAATGACATCTGTACAAGCGGCTCAATTACATTTTACGCCTCGATCACACATTCCTTAATATTACAACAACCACAACAAAATGCCGTCAATCATATTGGAGCAAACAAACGGCGGTTAAAGAGCGTGTGCCAGCTAGTGAAGCCCAATAACTGGAGAGTGCAACTAACTACAATCGATTTAAAATAGATTTTGGAATAGTACCATTCAAGCTGGGCTGCGCGTACTGGATGAAACCCTCCGAGATGTAGTGGTGCTGGCTGCTGCCGGTGCTCGAACTGCAGCGCGGCCCCAGTATGACGGGCGTAATGCGCGACCGAATCTCCGCCGGCCGGCCAACTGCGCCGGCCTCCTCATCGTTCAGCTCATCCTCCTCGATGTACATGGAGGGCACATCGTTGCGAGCGGGTCTGCAATGAAAGTAAACACACTCATTAATATTCCGTAGTACCAACAATGGCATTCAGCACGGCTGAGCCGGGCGCGGCCCACTACTTCACTACTTCACAACTTGAATGTGAGGCCGATAAAATATGTCAAAATTGAGTTCACCTCTCGGTAGTTGTATCAAATAATAATTGAATATATTTTAATTTCCAGTGGCTTTCCAGTGGCTGGATTTAATTACGAGTATCTCGTTGGTGTGCTTTTTGTGTCATGCACACTCGGGGCAGACGCACCTCATGCGGCACACTGCCCTCCCATATAAATTGTGAAACTCACTGCCTTGCGGATAAACACACGTACTCAAATTACCAACAAATCCATGTACGCTCCTCTGTCAATAGCATTGAACGGAAGCAAATTGGCACAAAAAATTGCTGGATTTCCGGTTGCCGAAGCAAAAAACACAAATATAGAATTATTTCCGTGGTGCGGCACGAATACGTCCCGTCTGGGTGAGTTATTGACCGAGCGTCAGTGCAAACATCGGTTTTAGCCAAACTGGGGATAGATGTGAGCTTAGCGTATGAGTGGTCATGTGCGAGAAGCGGGGACTGCGGACTCGCATACAAGGATGTCCACCAAGGAAAAATAAACAAACTGAATTAAATCAATTTAATACAATAATTTACTCAATTAAACTAATTGAAACGCATTTGAGGGGAAATCGAGTGTGGCGTGCACTCGAAGAAACTGTTTGAAAAGCAATTCATCATCAGATTCCGAGGTCCTTTTCATTTCATAGTACTAAATTTACTTTCAAATGAACAAATACAGTTTTTCTTAATTAAAGTTTTATGAAATATAATATAAAAAATACTATAATTATTCTTATATTATTAATTTTAAAATATTAAAAAATACTTTCGAAGTAATAAATCAAATAAATCAATCGTATTTGCATTTGAAGATGAAGTATAATAAGGAGGTCAGTGCGAAATGTACACACAAGTTAACGTCTGAATTCTGAGAATTCCAAATTTCGATGACTTTCGGGAGTAAATTGCAGTTAAGTGAAGTTCATTTTGGATGACTTTCTGGAGTAAAACGGTTCGAGCAAATTGCGGTTCTGAGAGGTCTAATTTTGGGTGACTTTCTGGAGTAAACTGGTCCGAGCTAATTGCAGTTTAGCGAAGTCCAATTTGGGATGACTTTCGGCAGTAACTTGGTCTGAGTTAATTGCAGATCAGCGAAGACCATTTTGGATGACTTTCTGGAATAAAACGGTCCGAGCTAACTGCAGACCAGCGAAGTCCAATTTGGATGACCTTCTATAGTAAACTGGTCCGAGCTAATTGCAGTTTAGCGAAGTCCAATTTGGGATGACTTTCGGCAGTAACTTGGTCAGAGTTAATTGCAGATCAGCGAAGACCATTTTGGATGACTTTCTCGAGTCAAACGGTACGAACTAATTGCAGTTCAGTGAAGTCCCATTTTGGATGACTTTCTGGAGTAAAACGGTCCGAGCTGATTGCAGTTCAGCCGAGTCGATTTTGGATGACTTTCTGGAGTAAAATGGTCCGAGTTAATCGCAGTTCAGCGAAGTTAAATTTTGGATGAGTTTCTGGAGTAAAACGGTCTGAGCTAATTGCAGTTCAGTAAAGCACAATTTGGGATGAACTTCTGAAGTAAATCGGTCCGAGGTAATTGTGAAGTCCATTTTGGATGACTTTCTGTAATAAATCGGTCTGAGTTTCTGTAATGTCTCAATTGATGCGGGTCTCCAGCTGGGCAAGTATAGTGTGTTCATTACTGAAGACGAACGAATTAATATAAACTCAGAGACAAAAGTCCAAAGGTGTTAAATCGCACGATCTTCGCGTACATTCGACATTGACGACTCTCGCAATGACCGGTCCCTAGAACTGTTCTCCCAGCAATCTACGAAAGTTGTCTCTGTGACTCCTCGCACCGTCTTGTCGGATTTACATGTCGACCAAGTCCATATCATCCCTTTTGAGCAAAAAACAGTATCTTGTCATCCATCTGTAGGGTTCGCAGTTGACAGTTTCCGCCTGCTCTCTATCGTTTTAGAAGGTGTACGAGTACGTCCTGATGATGCCAAAATCGACACCAAACAGTTAGTCTCTTGGGATGCAATGGAGTCAATGTTATAGTCCCCAATGCGGGAATATTGCTTGTTAGAGTACCCACCCATAAAAGGTGTGGAAATTCCAATGAGAAGACAGCCAAATATTTGGGACTAGTATTAAATAAGAAGCTTACCTGTAAACCGAATATTGAGGAAATAGTTAGGAAGGCCAATTGTTAGGAGCATCACAATAGACCTTTCAGGTCGCAGTGATAAATCTAATCTACGAGTAGAAGGCCAATATTGCTTTGTAAACGTGTAAAAAAGCGGTTGGAATCAGGTGGGGGCTATCCCCACGAATTATGCACTGGCTGTACATATCTGTGGACAGACCTATATTGTTATATGGAATACTGGTATGGAGGCAGCCACTCAGAAACAAATCTATTGGAAGCTTCTGAGCAAGGTCTAAACTACGACTTTTCTGTGCATTTCTGGTGCTTTAAGGACCACTCCAACTAAAACATTAGAAGTGATACTCAACCTACCTACATTAGAGCTGGTAGGGAAACAAGTGGCCGCCGCATCAGCGCTAAGGCTGAAATGTACGGCGTTTTGGCATGATCGGCAGATTGGTTACTCGACTATCGTGCATACCTGGAGTAGTTTTATCCAACACACTGACCACTCTATACCTAATCTCAACTTTGATAGAGTGGCGAACACTTCTAGAAGAGAGTGGCGAACACTCATGCCATGTAGAAGCGGGGAAATGAATTTCTACACCGACGGATTCAAACTTGACGATTGAGTCGGCTTTGGAGTTTTCTCAAAAGAACTGGGACTGGAGCTTTCGTTCCGTCTCCCCGACCACTGCAGTGTTTATCAACAGATGTCCTAACCATAAAGGAGGTAGTCGTCTACTTAAGTAGACACGCCGTAACAAAGACCATTATGGAAATCCTCAAAGACCTGGCAGGACTATTGCACAAATTACTACGTGTCCCCGACTTTATCGATTACTTATCGGTCTATCCCGATGGAAGGCTGCCATCAAGTCAATGAACTCAGTGGCACTGAAATCAAAGGATGCTCAGGACTGCCGGGCTGCCCTAAATGATATCAGTACCTTTGGATGGGGGAAGGTTTTCAGTGACTAAAAGATCACGTGGCACTTATCTGTATATGTATATGTATATATGTATATATGTATATATGTATATATCTTATATGTATATGTATATCTGTGAAAATGGCAATTGGCTTTACGAAGAACATGGAGCGTTCAGGCGAGTTCAATTATGTGACTTTAATATCAAGAGCTCTAATCTACTTCTTTTGTGAATCAATGATTTTCCATTGGTTTCAGAGCAGAGCTGGCAACTGAAGATGACTTTCTAGCTCAGCATAAGAATATATTTTGTTGATTGAAATTTAATCATTAATCATTAAATGGGGGAAAAGTTTCTGCATTACTTTAATGAGGCTTTCTGAGAAATCTTTTCGTATTATTTTTATACCATCGTTTGGATCCAAATTTTAATCATATATGACCCGATACGGTTTCTATGAGATTTCACATTTCTAGGATACATTGCAATTTCTTGAGTAGAATGGACAAACTAATCAATTCATTTGTTGTGCCTTCGAAATTCAAGGATTCGTTGCTTGTTTCTCGTGGATTTAATGTTTTCATCTAATTTGGATTTCATTTTCGGTCAATATTGAATATCGAATATCCTGAACACCATTTTTTGTTCATATTAAATGAGTTGTTTTGTTTATGCACTTACTTTAGTAAATTATGTTACTCAAACATAAAAAACACGGCACTGGGATAATTTTAATGATTAATTCCCGTTCATAATTACCCGCATGCATAAATTTTCACTTTGATGTTTTATAGAATTATAAATCTAGTAATTAAGAACTGAAACTCTCTTTTGACACAACTACAATTTAAATTGCGTACAACAAGAATATTAATTAAATTTGCTCTATTTGAATATAGCTAATGAGTGTGAAATAACCCAGCAGAGATTTTCTGAAATTGTTCACTTCGTTAAATCAAGTGTATTGAACAGAAGTTGAAGCACGTTTGTGAATATAATAGAAGAGGCATAAAGCCAAGTAGGCAATTGGAATCCACACATGGATGTAATAGCTAGACAAAGAGCTGCCAGTAGTTTTACTGGACCAGAACCTTTCTGTGGGTTGCGTTGGAGTTCAACCAAACTTAAAATCCCTTTTTTCAATCAGCTTTCAAATACCAACTTTATTCAATAGTCGATTAGAACCACTTTTTTATCCTGTTTCATTTCGATTATTCATCAGCCACATTCAAGAACATTTTGTAATTAAGGAAACTAGTTCATCACTGCCTCAGATATGATGGAAGCACATATTTTTGGTTCAAACCTGCCACTCCCTTAGTTCAACGTTAAAAGGATTTGATTATAATATTCGATTTTTTCGAGCGCAGATTCCAGTGAAACGACACTCAGGAAAATACAAGTAAAATTGTGATCCTGCTTAAAGACAAGAAAATATGTCCTTAATTTATCAGAATAATTTTTCCATTCCATCTGTTTTGCATTGTTGATTGTTACGGTAGGAGTTCAGCATCAGGATTCTGCCCCTTCTCAGGCTCAGAATCACAATAATCTCTCAGCTGCCATTTGGCCAATCACAATCAGCAGTAAAAATATATTTTATACGTTTAGGCCTTAACCACCACGATTTAGCGTTAAGTAATCGAAGTGATTTCCCACCCCGACCGCCTGCTCCTCCGCAGTCCACGAAGCAGCAATGAATTCCTGCTCAACTATGTGAAAGCGGAAAACGAATACGGTAGTAAATGCTGGGATAGAGAAAAACGCCAACAAATCTTATCTGTTCAACTCAATTAATTCGAAATTGAGATTAAGCATACGGGATAAGTAGATCCAATTAGGAACACAGCCAACTGCGAGGGGCTGATTTGGATTGGCAGTTGACGGTGGTGTAAAATGCAGATATGCAGCTCAGTGTTTTCTCACATGGGAGGATGAAGTGGAATGTGAGCGCCTCAGTGAAAGGAATAGCGCAGCACTGGTTGACTGCATGAGGGAGCGAATATCTGCAGGTATTTTTTAATGAAAACTCTTCATTGTTGGTGTCAATGATTTTTTAATTGCAATTATTTGTAGTTTTATAGTTTTACGACATTTTATTCACCCTACTTACGGTTTCAGTTATACAAGGATAAGTGAACAATGTGTTTGTAATAATTTCACACACTGCTGCGCTAACAAGTAATGTCAGCATTAAACTCAACTTGACACTGAGCAGTCTCATCCGCTGCGGAAAACACTACCACACCCCTCTGCAGTAGGTAGGGGAACGCTTTTGTAGGGGTTCTGGATTGTGGCAACTGTATGAGGAGAGAGTTTCCTGGCGTAGAAATTTGTATGTCAAGATTACAAGATGAGTCTCAAGCAACAAAAGGGACCACATACCAAGCGATGCTGATGCATACGCAGACTCAGAAGGTGATGGTTAGCTAGCTATATAACCACACCCTTCCCACCATCCCACAACTTCAGAGAACAGGTAACATTCTGAGTGTTTTGCGTTCTTTTACACTCCTTGATTGCTATCGTATGTAACAAATATTTACCATATATATACATATATATGTGACACAGAAACCCCGGTGCAAATTCTACTGTAGCACCTCTATAGATGCTTTTCGGCTATGGGAAGTATGGCAGCGGTATTCCAATCGGAAGTGCTTGCTACACTGAAGGTAGCGGAATGGGTATTTCTTATTGAGAAGAAATGGCGCGGTAAGAAGATTAGAATCTGTAGTTATAGTCAGGCAGTGAAGGCCCTGGAAAACGCGTTAACCACTTCAAAAATTGTCCAAGAATGTAAGTCAAGACTTAACTCCATCTCAAGGTGGAATTTGCTTGAATTTATTTGGGTTCCGGGACACTGTGGTGTTCAGAGAAACGAATTAGCTGATGAATTGGCAAACTGAGGAGATGCGGACACTCCAATGTGACCAGAGCCACGTGTCGGTATAAGTTTAGCAGGGGGTATGGATTGGATCAGGAGCCATGTGATTAATATTCACTAGGAACGATGGTGCAGTTTAGTTGCCTGCACAACATCCAAGTGCTTCCTAGAAAGTTCAAACAGGAGAGTTGCAAATTTCCTGCTGACATTACCGAGGAAAGATCTTCGATCATTGGTTTAGGTAATCACAGGGGGGCATACTCCATGGGGCATCATCGAGAATCCGAACTGCATCTTCTGCCTGGAGGAAGAACAGCAGGGCACAGAGCATTTTCTCTGCGCTTGTCCTGCCTTTGCCAGAGTGAGGAGGGGCATTTTACGGTCGGATGCTTTGGTAATGGATAATGTACATTTCTTATCCCTGGACAGACTTCTGAGGTTCATAAAGAGTCAAAGAAGTTTGAAAAGGTGTAACTTCCTTTCCAAAATCCTCTATACCCCCCCTTCCCTAAACATTTTTCCAGGCTTAGTACAATTGGCATCAATGCCTGAGTGCTTGGAGGCCTCCTTCTTCGGCGGCTCTCCGGCCTACCCCACTTCTGTCTATCTATCTATCTATTCCATTTATTCATAGCACCGCCGGGCTCCGTGGCCTAGTGGTAAGCATGATAGACTCACACCCTGGGGCCGTTAGTTCGAATAATGCTCCGGGAATGGTCTAAAAAATGCTTCTTTCTGAAGACCCTGAACATATGGTTCTGGTAATTACCAATTTCTTGATGTCCAATTATTCTCTTATTCATTCGTTAATTAAATTGTCCAACTCAAATCTTCCTTCTTATAATATAAGGTAAAAATATCCTTTTCTTTATACTTACCGCATGCTTTTGCGTACTTCTTGCGGCTGAGGTGGTCGCGGCCGGTGCCTGAACACGACCACAATGCCCGCCACAATAATTGACGTCACGACGACTGCGCCTATCGCCACCACAGCGGCCACTATGAGCAATGTGTATTGTTTCTCGGCACCCGTACTGGCGCCCGTGCCGCCGGCGTTCGCTGAGCCACCACTGACGTGATGCGTTGTTTCGGCCGGTGTCGGATCCTCGGAGAGAATGGATTCATCTAATAAATAAAAGAGGGGAAGGAAAGATTATTCTGCACCAGAAAGCACGAAACTGCTTAAAATTATGTTGCTTTTTATTTTGTGTAGTCCGCTTTCCTATTTTCGTCTCACTCTTCGTCTCGTCCTTGATACCTCATCTTAAGAGTTATGCTCACTAAGGACGTGTAAGTTTTTAAGCTGTGTTTTTCAGTTCTAAGTAATCATCATGAAGATGGACCAAAAGTTGTAAGCGTGTGGTGAAAAAACCCCAGTAAGTACATTAAGAGCTCTTAATTAAACTGAAATATAGTTGTCCTGTTGGTGTGGTGGGGGGAGGGGGGCTGCTATGGACTTTCAAATTATTTGTTAACTTTCCTTTTAGTGTCCTTTTACGGCGTTTGTTCAGATTATGATTTTTCTATGACCCAAAATTAACTCGCATTCTGAGCGCAGGCCATAATCTGGCCAAGGAGCGGTCGGTTATGCAAAAAACTTATTAAAATGGATTATGGCAGCAATGCGAAGTAAATTTTTATTACTGCAGGACACAGCGCACAATTTCAACCATTCGGTTGTTCGTTCCCTACTCACTCGTATGAAATTTAATATGTCTCTTAAATTTAATGGCAGCTGAAAAGATGAAAGAACGTCTGCAAAATCGCACACTGGTGGGATTTTTTCAGTTGGAGGTCATGGCCACGATTATGACCTCAGCGCAATTAACTCAGCTCCTTAATTCAACGGGGGGAAGCATCTTTAAAAGTGTTTCGTGAATCGTCGTTCACGTGCTAAGAAACCCAGAACGAAGTTCACCAACGAACGCGGTGAACAGAGCAGTTAAGGTGGACATGTTTCGAAGTATTCCCTGCACACGCTTGCCTTGGACTGGAATGTTTTCTTTGTGCAAAAGAGTCAGTGGATAAGTCAGGACGATTTGTTTTGTACTACCGCGCATGTAAAACTTTGTAAAACTTTTCTGTCCGAAGACGAAGGATTTATTGTGCCGGGTACCTCAAGGAATGGTATCTCTACAAGCATGCTCGATACGTTTTTTTGGTTGCTTTGTATATGAAATTTTAAATGAACACTGATGGACAAGAGGAATTTCGGGTGCAACATGCACTGTGCAATGTGCAACCACCACTTGATCTGTGGAAACAATCCAGTAGATCCTGTGTCCGTAAAGAGGACACTGTGCAACCACCACTTGATCAGTGAACAAAACTCTGTAGATCCTGTGTCCATAAGGAGGATGCTGTGCAACCACCAATTGGTCTCTGAACAAAACTCAGTGGATTCTTTGTCGCAAAACAACCAAAATTTGTGCTGCTTAGGTTGTTGGTGTCACAAAATTTCGCATCTGATTCTCGAGATAGCGGTGAATCGTGTCCTCACAAACAAAGTAAGGAGCATTGTCTATTATGAGCATCATTTCTTTATTCTTAGTCCATCGTTATACATAAGTTAATAATCCTTCATCAATCTTATGAGGAGTTTAGAACCCCTCCTATCAAGTGACAAAGAAACCTTGACGTATTGTCTGTTATAACAGGTAAAATATCCTTTGTCTATCTGTTGAATCTTAAGACTTCCCCTTTTGCAATTCTGTGCATACGCAACGCAAGTTCAGATAGTGGCATTAAGGACATCAAAAGGTAAGGGTCAGGGCAGGTCGCTGTGTCGGCCATGGGGCAAACTACTAAAGCTAAATTATTAAAGGGTCAGGGTCAGTAAAATTGGTCTCAGACTCTTTAATCGCAATTTACTACATGACTACATTCCGCATAATGCCTAAGTGTCCTGGACCCCATGCTAACATCAGCCTATTAATCTCTCTGATATAGTTTAATCTGGAACAACATGAGAATTCAAGAGCAGCTTACTATCAAGGACTACCCCCAGAAATTTCATCTCCTTGGATTGTTGTATTTTGTGATATAACCTGGTAAGGACATTAGGGAGTGTGGCATTTTTCAAATGTTATTCAATTCCATTCGTTAAGTTTTTCATGAAATTAATTACAATAGTTTCATAATCTTGGACTATAATAGATAGCAAGCTGGTAAAGCAGATACCCGGAAGTCCTGAGATTGCAGAAAGTGGCATTAGTGATAGGACAATATACGAGTATGCTCCTTACGAGTATTTAATTTTAATTGGAAAAAGTTTCGATCTTGAACATCTCCTTCCATTTGGGAATTAGTAAGAGACAAGTGACTCACCGAATGGTCCCAGTTGAGCAGCCACGCGTACTTTCTCGATTATGACGGGCGGCTCGCTGCGTCCCTTCGCATTTACAGCATAAACCAGGAATTGGTATTCCCGTCCGGGTTCCAAATTATTCAAACGAAACTGTGGATTTGGTTCTTGCAGACGGAAAATTGGCGCTGAGGTGGCCTGAAAGTAGCATATGTGAATAAACGAAAGTAAATGGAACGATTTAAGCATATATAAATATATATAAAAATAACATATAAAAACAGACAATTTTTTTTCATACTCCATTTTTGGATCCTTTCTAGATACTTAGAAACTAAGACAAGCACTGCGCAAGAGTTGCTCGTTTAATCACGCATCCATTGAACATCCTATTAAAAAATTCATTTGGATTCTTGTGACAGAAACGTTTCAGTACACCAGAAACGTTTCTGTCACAGAAAGAAATACGTCTCCCGGAAATTGTGGATGCACCATCCTTGTTTATCCATCCATGATCCTTGTCCGTTCACTGGTCAGTAACACATTTACTTTTCTACACACTTGGAATATGTGGCTGTAATTGATCTCTCAGGATCCTTATCTGTCCACTGGTCGGTAACACAAGCAATTTTATACACACCCAGAATAACTCTCTGACAATCCGGCTAGTTAAGCGGTCATTCCAAAATATCACTTCATATATTAGAATTCATCACTTTTTGAAGTTGAAGAAAGATTTAAGCTTTCAACTCTTGAGTAAAGTACTCCGTTGATTGCGTTACCAAGGAATCTAGTTTCATTTATTTGAGGATATGCTTCTAACATTGCGTAAGAGAACTGATATTAGCATACGTAAGAATTATCAGACTTTGGAGTCTTGTGATGTCTTGTCTTTTACTTGCTCATTTGTCCATTGTTTAAGTGGGATGTGCAATTGTGACATTCTTTTAAGTCATTCTTCTAGTTAAAATTTGATACTCTTCTTTGCTTCAACCTCCTTTACTGATCCCCGTTAACCAGGTTAACGCATATGTTACAAATTGAACCACTTTGGTGTTTCTTACCTGATCATTCATAGTAGAAATTTCGTTATCTGCAGGAATGGCGTCTCCAAATGTGTGCGACACTTCGTTTGTATCAATGGGATCTCCTCCAACGACTTCTAAGAGGAAATATTGCGCTAAGCCTCCATCGCTGCCAGCAAGGCAGACAACCTCTAAGACTGTATCGTTCCGTAGTTCACATGCCTTCGGTGATTCCGGAGGATCTTTGGGTACAATAGATAAATATATGTGAGATTTTTATGAAAGTCAAAGTTTTGCTTCTCTTCTTGGTTTCTAACGTCATAAAATAAACAGTGGAAATGCACTTGGATGTAGATGCTCATGGGCCATCTCTATGATAAACGTCTCCATAATCGTCATCTCCATGATAAATGTCATTCCCATGATAAACGTCATCCCCATGATAAATGTCATTCCCGTGATAAACGTCATCCCCATGATAAATGTCATTCCCACGATAAACGTCATCCCCATGATAAACGTCATCCGCATGATAAACGTCATCCCCATGATAAACGTCATCCTCATGATAAACGCCATCCTTAGATGAACGTCATCCTCATGATAAACGTCATCCTCATGATAAACGCCATCTCCATGATAAACTTCATCCCCATGCTAAACGTCATACCCATGATAAACGTCATACCAATGATAAACGTCATCCTCATGATAAACGTCATCTCCATGAAAAACGTCATCCCCATGATAAACGTCATCCCCATGATAAACCCATGATAAACCCATGATAAACGTCATCCTCATGATAAACGCCATCTCCATGATAAACGTCATCCCCATGCTAAACGTCATACCCATGATAAACGTCATACCAATGATAAACGTCATCCTCATGATAAACGTCATCTCCATGAAAAACGTCATCCCCATGATAAACCCATGATAAACCCATGATAAACGTCATCCTCATGATAAACTCATCCAAGACGTGCATTTCCACTTGATTTGATTGGATCACTTACTTGCAGGGAGAATGTGTACCAGGCAAGGTACAGATTGACGTCCCACAGCATTGCTGGCCCAACATGCCAGCGTTATTAACTCCGTATCCGTTTGGGGCAGATACGTTACCGTGCTCAGAAGACCATTGGATTGTATCCTTGAGTTCAGCACCTGGAAGAAAGCGAAGAAATAATGAACAATACGCACATTTATGAATAAAAGTAAATGCAATCTGTTAAGGACCTCAATACAAATGTGTCAGTGGAAAGATATGGTAAGGTATAGTATTATATAGAAAGGTAAGGTATATGGAAAGGTATAGTAATATATATATAGTATTGCTGGAGATGAGTTGTTGCTAAGACCCTCTTAACATTGACTAAAAATATGTGCAATATACATAGCGGAAAAGATAGTGGAAAGCAATGAATTTCAACTGGTTCCTTTCTTTAGACAAGGGTCACCTAGGTAGAGAAGGACCTGATGACTTAAACTGGAATGCTTGGACAACACCAAACGGATGAAATGCTATGGCATTATGGAAAAATACGTGTACTACAGCAATCGGGTATAGTAGATCGGACAGTTGTGATCACATGGGACAGTTGTGATCACATGGGACAGTTGTGATCACATGTTGGGATCACTAATTTTATAACGTAGAATGACACAAAAGATCTTTTAGGTCGTATGTTCGCTCTTCTTTAATGCTGTAGAGATGAGAATTAATCACGAGCAACCTAACTTAGAGAAACTCTGTTATTACTTTAGGTATCCCAACTAATTGAGAAAGTGACGAAACCTCACTGCACCTGATCACAGACTGCGGACCTTTGGCACACAATAGACTCAGGTGTTTTGGAGAATATATCTTAGATATGAGCAAGATCCCTCATCTTGATTCCTCCAAAATATATGAATTCTTGTCGAAAATTAACCTGATAGAAGATTTATAGATGAGACTATCCCCATCTTTCAAATAAATAGGAGCCTCACAATAGATCTTTCAGGTCGCAGTATATAACACCCTTAAATATATCTATCTATCTATACCAACTAATTAAACACATTGAAGACATGCCAAAGTCTCCAGACGTGTTTTTTTTTACGAGGTGTAAAGCAGTCAAAAACCCTTGTAGTGTGGGGCCTTAACCCACTAAATTCATCCCGATGTCCGGACGAATTATCCTCTCGCGACCTCACGACATGTATAGGGATTTTAGTGCAGATTTTCTAGATATAGGAAAGGCGTTAACAAAAGCAAATGCTAGTCACTGCCTTATAAATGGTATTAACCCTCCCAAGTAGTCTATAATAACAATAAATAACCCGACTTCAGCATTCTTTGTAGGCTATGCAATAGTTGCTAACTCACAGTTGTCCGGTTTTTGGACACTATGAGACACTACGAAACTACTACACTACTTCCACAAAGTGGATTTAGTGAACAATCCATTATTTTCTCCGGCGTTAGGAGAGGTTGTGGTATCAAAACGTCGCTAAGGCGATAATTGTGATCCATGTGAGGACTGACTTGGATCAGCCACTGAAACCAACCAACCAACCAACTACACTACTCGTATTATGCAGCTTTTCATTCTACTGTGATCTGGTTGAGGGCTATAAAGCTTCCCAGCCTTCCCGTAGGGCTGTTCAACTAGCTGCATATTTGCTCCCCTTGAATTTGAAGCCTCCACCTCATACTTACCGGCGACACATTCCTCGTATTGTTGTAAGTCCAACTGAATTTCACCGAGTCCGGCGGATCGGCGTCCACTTCGCACTTCACTTGTATGGAGTGCATATTGATTGCGCCAATTGCAGTCTGCTCCGTGCCAGGCTTGCAACGCGGAGAATCTGGAAGATATTTTACAGCATAGCGAATTAATTACAGTTCATGACTTGAGTTGGATTTGTTTACTATGGGAATGAGTGAGTATGAAGCAGCAGACCTGCTTCGTCTGCCACGCAATGAACGAAAATGAAGTACTTTTCAGTGGAAACGACTATCACGGCTTCCTCAGAGATACTTGTACAATTGCATACCTAAGTATATTTACATGCTTATTTGTGTGCACATGGTTCATAGCCTTGAGCGCAGTAATTACTATGTTTCAGTTTAAAATAAAGACCTACTCTGCTGCTGCACACCCCAGCGTATAACTCGCATGAACCGAGGATTGTGCGGTAAAGATGAGTTTTCCATTTTATGCTGTGACAGCACCGCAGTCGCTGCTTTCACATGCGAAGAAACTGGCTCAAACTTCTTTCAATAAAACTGTGGCAGTGCGGTATTCAAAGATACGCGGCAGTTCCCATGTCCTTAGGGGGAATGGTGTGCTTTATATTATCATAAAAGGGCAGAGGAAAATTTAATTGCAGAGAAACAAGCAGAGCAGAGAGGGGTGGGTCAGAATGAGGTACAGAAAATATACTCTTAGTCTTGACATGAAGTGAAAAGTAATTCAGTTCGAAAAATGCTTCCGCCGCAATTTTATTTGGACATTTCACCGTCAACATTTGAATTTTTTTAATAAATCAACGGTGCCAATCATTAATTAAGAAGAAGATTTTTTCCTGCGGAAAACGAAATTATGATTGGGGAAAAAATTCCACACTAGGAGCACACAACTGATTGTTTGTAAAGGATGCTAAAGGATACCATTATCGTCGCTTTTTATGTAATTTATCTGCTTATGTGTTGTTGTCCTTGTTGGCTATAATTTACACCCTACACAAAGAGTGTCGTAAATAAATGGTATAATAAACACACAAAAGGCTGCGTGGAAGGCATCAACATATGGGCTCCATGGGCGTGGTTTGTTAATATGTACTTTAAGAGTATGGGGTGTCTGCCTACTTCAGCCCTTAATTGTGGTGCTGCAGAAGGAGCAATATAAACAATTGTGCTGGTGCTTAGATTGAGTTACTCCTAAGCAGGACTTCACCTAAGCCATTCCCTTGGCAGTTGGATCAAATATCTACTGAGTTATATGGGGTCAATATATATTAGTAATATTGGATTATATATTAACAAGAAAATGAATCAGTGATTCTATAATCGGTGCAGTTGTAATGCTTCCAAGACTCCCATAACACTCAGTAGGTCAAAAGGCACCAAAGCATTCAAGAGAAGTTTATTCTTTTTCCATGCATTCAAGAGAAGTTCATCCTTTTCCAATGCATTCAAAAGAAGTTTATCCTTTTCCAATGCATTCAAGAGAAGTTTATCCTTTTCCAATGCATTCAAGAGAAGTTTATCCTCTTCCAATGCATTGAAGAGAAGTCTATCCCTTCCCTTACAGCATAATTTGACTTTTTCGTACAAAGGAAAGTTTATGCTAGAATTATGTACCCATTTATGTTCCCTGACCTGTCCAAGGGCGTGGAGTTTTGTGTACTGCACTCGTATATGTGTTTCCTATAAAATCCTTTTTGATTCCCTTATGATTGCTAGCTTAACCCATCATTACCAGATTGGAAAACTTATTTCTGAGGCAGTCAAAAATCGTAGAAATTGCATGCATTTTCCATTAATTTTGCTTAAATACAATTTAACGTGGCCTTCTTCTACTTGGCCAGCTAGTAATGTTATTACAGAATTTCCTTGCAGCTCAAATGCGTCATTTCCTGCTATTTTTATTTCATTTATTCGCTTATCCGTCTATGGAGGGGTGTGTACTTACATTGCACTTTCAGTGTTAAGCTCGAGCTGCGCGTTTCGCCTTCTGTGTTCGCCGCGCCGCATGCATACGCACCCGCGCTCTCCCGCTCCAGCTGCGTTAAATGCATTATTTCGGCATTCTCGCCCGACATCCTCATACCCTGCAACAGAAGGAAGATGCAGTTTGGCATATAGAAAGAACCAGTAACAGGAAATTGCATTTTAGAGTTAAAAGAAGAAATGGAATTAAATAAACAATATGCAGAAAAAAGTGTTGTAGCAGAAAACCATTGAACAATGGGGAGAAGCTGAAAAAGAGGATAAAGATGCTCATTGATTTATGAGGATGTTCTTGTCGAGAATAAATGCTAATCCTTACCATTAAGAAGGTGTGTGGATATGTTTAAACAAGTATTTAAGTGAGCCGCAACACTTTTTCAGTCGATTTGGTTTGGGACAAAGTTGACCAAAGACAAAGCGACGGACGGACGCGCTTTGTCTTTGGCCAACTTTTTCCCACACCGTAATGGAATTTTGGAGATTTCGATTGGAGCACGATTGAACATTTTATGAAATTTTGAAAGGACCATCCAGGATCCTTCGTCGATTGTTCAAAAGCTTATTTATTTGAATTTAATAAGAGACAATTCTTTGCAACAACTTCCCCTCTCCTTGCTATGTCGCAGAGATGAGCCACCAAATCCTTTTGAACACACAAGTAAATGTCTGCTCAAGCCACCCGCGTTAGAACTTACTTATTGCAGCGAGTGGAATATCTGATGAACTTATTAAAAATTTCACATTCCTCACATAAAACACATCGAAGGAAATAAACAACTGACAAAGCCTTTTTGGCTCTCTTATTGAAGAAATAAACTCTGCCGATGCCTGATGTTTCGCTTCCATACACATACACACTCACACTTACTGAGACTCGGACACATTTACGCAATAGGAGTGATAACAACGATTTACTACTTTTCAATGTCTCCATTTATTATCTCGTCCCAGGCATAATCGCTTAGAATTTATGTCAAGCGAGACCTCCAACACACTTTTCTTCAGCCTCATATGCCTGACTATCACTACTTTCTTGGTAGGCGGTTTTTGCCTTTTCGCTTGTGGGATATTTTATCACTGCATTCAATTATAATTTTCTGCTAGACCGAGAAAAACCAGAACCGTCACAGTTGAGAAATGTACATGAGACGGCAATAAAAATGATTCATGGAGGTAATTTCATTCGTATAAACATGCGAGTGGGCTTATACCAGAAAATACAAACTGATTTCATCGAATTTTAGTATATATTTATTCGATTTAAAAGATCTGATTTGCTGTTTATATTTTTTGCTATCATTTTGTTTGTGTGAGTGGGGATTTCACGACATTTCCAGCATTCAAGTTATGAGCATTCCTCGTGGGAGTTTTTGAAGTCAACCCTAAAACTAGGCAACGGACTGTGATCACAGATTCTGTGCGCAGGCCATCTAATTAAGTAAGTTCTGAGCAGTACCAGAGGAGTTGGAAGGTATAAAGCGGCAAACGAATTGACTGTGTGGGACAATTGAGAATCTGACTATTATAGAACGGAACTTGTGTGGAGTCTTCATCACTCTGAATCCATGCGAGGAAGTCATACAAAACAACATGATTTGGTATAAATGCACACTTCACAACGTGAGACAATGAATACTGTCGTTGGTACATATTGCAATGGGTGGACGATTAGGGTTGCCTACCGAATATTTCGACCGACTCTACTATCATATTTGTTCAGAAAGCAAATGAGAAACTTTTGAGATTGACATTTGTTCTTAATTATTATCATTTTGAGTTCATTATTGCAATGACAACCGGGTGAGGTTTCAAAGCTAACATAAATTTGTTATCCTAATGAAAAATTACTCAACTGCCACTGAACCGAAAATCTCATCCCTCTGAATACTCCGTTCTAAATTTCCGTCACTAAATTCCAATGTTCAAATGTTTTTATTTTCGAGTCTTACCACAAAACTAAATAAATCTAATAAATTACTGAACTATTTCTACAAAACTTGCAAATTTCACTGTTGGTGTTGTTTTATAAGTTTTCACATTGAATATTAGTTGTTCGCAGCAACGAATGGGATGATGTGTATTGCCTAACACAATTATCCTCAAGGAACGTCAGAAGCGATACTAAAGCTGAGAGCCAATGCCACGTGCTTGACAAGAAGCACAAGAAGTGACGGTTACGTTTGAATAAAATTGGTACAACAACAGCACTTTCTGGAAGCCTTGCGACTGAAGCTGGGCTATAAAAGCAGCAGCAGCCGAGAAACTCGCTCTCTTTTCCTGAACAGCCATCGAGGAAGACACATAAAGACGTAAAAAATCACATACACAGATAGACATTCTACTCTGATCCACAGAAACACTTCTACACAAGCACTTACTTTGTAATGTATGCTCAACATTCTCTCCAAATGTGCTATAGACTGAAGGTTGGGGGCTAATCCGTCAAAGGCTAAGATGGTGCTCTTCACTAGGAAGTATAAAATTCCTCAATTTATCGCTCCAAAACTGTGGATATTAATCATGTTGAGGAAGCTAAATATCAGGGCTTGATTCTGGCTAGAAAGCTGAACTGGAAGGCTTATATAAGCGATCGCTTTAGAAAGGCTCAGGTAGCTTTCCACTCTTCCAAAAGAGTTGTAGGAAAGAAATGGGGATTACAGCCGAAGGTATCCTATTGGATATACACAGCTGTGGTACGACCAGTCCTTTTTTATGGGGTACTTGCTTGGGGAACAGCCCTAAGTAAGTCCACTTACAACAGGCTGGTAACAAAGGTACAACGAACGGCGGAGGTATTCATAAGTAGTGCCATTAGAACGACTGCAACGGCAGCTTTGGATGTTATACTCAATCTGCTGCCTGTAAGGCTTTTTGGCGAGAAAATGGCTGTAAGCGCAGCTATAAGGCTAAAAGCTACGCATCAATGGTATGCCAGGAATCGCGGGTCATGCGTCTACCTTAGGATGCTTCGAGAGTATTCCTGACCCTTTCGATTACATCACATTATTGTATGCCTTCAATGGCATATGTGGGATCTCCATTCCCTCTAGGGAGGAATGAAAAGACGGCACCCTCCCTCATGTAAAAGCGATTCATAACTACATATATGAATCTAAACTACAGGGAAGGGTGAGAGGTGGTGTATACTCAGATGAGCTGGACATTAACATGTCCTTTAGGCTTCCCGACCACTGCGGCGTTTTTCAGGCTGAAGTCGCGGCTATATAGGCAGCATTGCTTAAAAAGGAGTAAGTATCTGGACATGATATTTGCATTCTATCCAACAGCCAAGCGGCTTTGCGCTCCCTGGATTCGTCTATTATCACCTCAAAAACCGTTAAGAGCTGGCGCAAATCTCTAGACGAGATAGCTAAGCAGACCCGTCTGCATCTGATATGGGTTCTCGGCCATAGGAATATTCCAGGGAACCCACCTGAGAGGGCACTATAATACCGATTCAACCAGAAAGGTTAAACCTCAGTATTCCTATTTCCACATGCAGGCACAGCAGGAAGGTGCTAGTCTGAAGGTACATGATATAGCTAGACAAACCTGGCCGGAAATAGCTGTAAAGCGCTCAAAAGATTTATTATATCTAAATAGACTAAGTATAGGTTGTGTAGTAAGTGTCCTACCTGGACACTAGACCCTTGGCTCTCTTGGTAGTGGGCTGGAGATTGCCTCTAACAATTTCTGCAGGAGTTGTCCGGCCGAGGAGGAGCAAGAGGCCACTGATGTAGTAATATTTATATAATTAGTCTGTAAGTTATTATTCACATCTTGTATATATTTTCATAATTAGTCTGTAAGTTATTATTCACATCTTGTATATATTTTCATAATTAGTCTGTAAGTTATTCAAACCCTGTATATATTCAAATAAGATATAAGCAGTCGCTGAATGTGCACATTAAGCGATTCTGCACATTAAGCGAGTCTGCACATTAAGCCGCTACATGGCGTGCTAGCAACAGCGTTGGCGTTGTAAGCATGATTAATAAAGTATAACTCAACCAGGCAAGTGGTGTTTTATTGTGTGCTACATATATTCAGAAGTGGGATGATTATCCAAAAAGCCACAAAATTTGATTAAAAACTAAAAAAGTTTTATGGACAAAACGATCGCATAAAAATTTATCAAAAGCGAAAAAAAATTGTTTGTGCAAAGTGTGCAAAATTTCTAATTTAAAATTATATAACAATAATTGCTTAAGCCACATTCGCGTTATTGTGAACAACGCCGGCAAAATAAATAAAATAGCCCGTGCAACGAAAAAGAGTCAAACGCGTCAGCAGCACCACGTTCGAACATTTTGAAGCAGCCCCGATTTTCGTTAAGCAGCAACATGAACAATCAAATTGCGCCGGGTCAGTACACTGTACCGCAGCTACGTCGTTGGCTGCAAGAACTTGGGTTGCCGTCAAGTGGCACTAAGGCGACATTGATTTTACGAATCAATACTGTGCCGTCTGATCAGCGTGGCGAGTGCCCGGTTGATGGTGGCAACGGGGCGGACAGCAGCGACGAGGAACAATATGGTGAAGAAGAACGAAATAGCAACGAAGAGCAACGAGGCAACGACGGCATTGAAGTCTGCGCAGCTGATGTCCATTCAAATGCAGAAACAATACATGCTAATGACAACGAAAATTTAAAGAGAGAAGTCGAGCTGCTGAAACGCGAAAAAGCAATACTTGAAAAAGAAAATATTTTATTCAAAAGGGAAATTATGCTGATGAACGAAATGCAACATAAATTGTCAAACGAAGTTGCCAAAAATGCAAATTCAAAAAATGTGTGTTACGCAGCCTCAGCAGTTGCAGTGAGCAAGATCGCAACAATGACACCTACAGTAGCAGCAGCAGCTTCGGAGAGCGCGATATCAGCAAACATAGAAAAATCGTCAACGTGTGGCGCTGAATCGGTTGTCAACATGACAGTGTCGTTTAACATAATAAAAGACATGTTGCCTGAGTTTGAGGGAGGCGAAAATGTTGACATATGGATTTCGCAACTTAAAAGCCTACGCGATGTTTACAACGTAAACGATTCAATGTTGCGTGCGCTGCTTATTAGCAAAATAAAGGGTAAAGCACAGGCTTGGCTATATTCAAAACCAAGTTTTGTTGCTGAAAGCGTAGACAACTTGTTGTACGAAATACAAACATTTTTCGGAACAAAAGAAAATAAATTGATACTGCGACGAAAATTTGAAGCCAGGAAATGGAATCCAACTGAATGTTTTGCGGACTACTATGGCGAAAAGATTGTGTTGGCCAACAAAGTACGAATAGAAGAAGACGAACTATTGGATCATATAATTGAGGGCATTCCAGATACTCAACTGAAGGTGCAAGCCAGTGTCCAGTGTTTTTCTACAAAGGAACAGCTGCTGCAAGCGTTCGCAAATGTACAACTTAAACAGCGTATGTTTACGACTGTCAAGCGGAATAATTCTGGAGGGCAACAAAAATTGGCGGTGCGCTGCTACAATTGTAATTCAATGGGGCATCTGGCAGCAGAGTGCAACAAACCAAAAAGAGAAGTGGGTGCCTGCTTCGGCTGCGGCAGTATGAGTCATCAGGTAGTGGCTTGTCCGGAACGGAAGAGGGCCGTTAATTTTCTGCAGCAAAACGAATATGTAAGGTGTTTTAAATTTTATATCAAATATAAGAATAACGAATTTGTATTACCCTTAGAATGCCTAATAGACTCAGGAAGCCCGATTAGCTTCGTAAAGAAATGCTGCGCCGAAAATAAATTTAAAATAAGTGAATTTTTGCCTCATAATTTAAGTTATTTTGGAATTAATAATTGTAAACTGAACATTTTTGGGACAATTGAATGTCATTTAATTTTTCATAATAAAAGTACTGTGTTGAAATTAATCGTTGTTGCTGATGAGTCTATGGGTTATGAAGTGGTTTTAGGAAGAGATTATTTAAGAGCTTGTAACTTAAAGTTGATTTCAGAAATGGAAATTGAAAGGTTGTGTGGAAAACGTAATGAAAGCTTAACATGCGATACCGTTTTTAAAATTCAAAATAAAAAAAAAATCGAAGAATGTTATAAAATCGAACGGGCTAGTAATTCTAATTTTATTTCTAAAATAGAAATTGATAATTTATTTGCGAAATGTAAAGAAAAAATAAAATGTGATGGTAATTTTAAAATTGATAGTCAAAAAGAAATCGAAAAATGTTATGAAATAGAAAAAGAAGAAATTGAAAAACAAAATGAATTGGAAAAAAGTGACTTTAAAGTAGAAGATAAAATTGAGAAGAATACAAAAATAGATAGGCAGAAATTAACAGAAAATAAAGAAATGTTTGATGAGTCACTTTTGTTAGTTGATAATTTTGTTGAAAATGAAATAAATTTAAGTATTGGTGACAATGTAAGCTATTCAGCGAAAAAGCAGTTTGAAGAAATTTTTAATTTGTATTATTTAAAACCTGATCGTCCTAATGAACCATTGGTGAAGTGCGAAATGAAATTAGTGCTAGAAAATGCAAAGCCCTTTAATTGTCCTCCTAGGCGACTCTCATATACAGAAAAGGCAGAGCTGCAGAAATTATTAGATGAATATTTGAATAAAGGTTATATAAAAACTAGCGAGTCAGAATTTGTTTCACCAATTGTATTAGTTCGAAAAAAAACTGGTGATTTACGAATGTGTATTGACTATCGCACATTAAATAAGGTGACATTTAAAGATAACTATCCGATCCCTCTTATCGACGATTTGTTAGACAGGCTGGCAAAGAAGAAATTATTCACAAAATTAGATTTAAAGAATGGATTTTTTCACGTGTACATGCAAACTGATTCAGTAAAATTTACTTCTTTCATTACCCCATTAGGACAGTTCGAGTTTTTAAGAATGCCGTTTGGGCTAAAAAATGCCCCTTCGACATTTCAGAGATTCGTTAGTAAAATTTTTGCTGATATGATACGTGAGGACAAATTGATTGTATATCTAGATGATATAATGATAGCAACCGAAAATTTATCCGAACATTTAGAAATATTAACTGAAGTTTTTAAGCGATTAGTTGATAATAAACTAGAACTGAGACTAGATAAATGTGAATTTCTGCAATCAAGTGTGAAGTATTTAGGTTACACGATAACGGGAGAAGGAATAAAAGCTGATGAAAAGGGTATTGAGGCAGTAAAAAACTTTCCAGTACCACAAAAACTTCACACGGTACAAAGTTTTCTTGGATTGTGTTCTTATTTTAGGAGGTTTATCAAGAATTTTTCTGTATTAGCTAAACCATTATATGACTTAACAAAAAAAGATAATAAATTCAATTTTGGACAGAAAGAACTAGAGACTTTTGAGATTCTTAAGAAAAAATTGATAGAATCACCGATCCTCGCACTGTATGATCCGAAAGCTGTTACAGAATTACACTGTGATGCTAGTTCCATGGGCTACGGAGCCGTTCTCATGCAAAAAAAGGAAGATGGTAGGTTGCATCCAGTATTTTATTTTTCGAAAAGAACAACTGAAACCGAAGCCAAGTATCATAGTTTTGAGCTTGAAACATTGGCTATAATAAACGCTTTACAACGTTTTCGTGTGTATCTTCAGGGTAAACAGTTTAAAATTGTAACGGACTGCAATTCTTTAACAATGACCCTTAATAAAAAGGAACTTAACCCTAGAATAGCCAGATGGGCTTTAGAATTACAAAATTTCGATTATGTGTTAGAGCATCGTGCCGGTGCTCGCATGCAACATGTAGATGCGTTAAGTCGGTGTAATAATGTGTTGGTTTTAGAACCTAACACTTTTGAGGAAAACCTTATCATCTGTCAAGGTAAAGATAAAAAATTGATTGAATTGCGTGAACATTTGCAAAATTCTGAACATTGTCAATATGAGATGCGAAATGGAGTTATTTATAAAAAAAATAGTGACGGTACAGTTTTGTTTTGTGTCCCAGAAGATATGGAAAATCATGTCGTTTATAAGTATCACGATGAAATGGGTCATATAGGCATAGATAAAACCAGCGAGCTTATTTCAAAAATCTATTGGTTCCCTAAAATAAGAGATAAAGTAGCTAAACACATACAAAATTGTTTAAAATGCATTGTTTATTCAACTAAACACGGCCGAGAAGAAGGGTTCCTCCACAATATACCTAAGGGAAATTTAGCTTTTGAGGTGGTGCATGTAGACCACTATGGGCCAGTTGACAATTCTCGATCTAAAAAACACATTTTAGTTGTGATTGATGCTTGTACAAAGTTCGTTAGGCTGTATCCTACTAAAACTACGAATACAAAGGAAGTAATAGAAGCACTTAGTGATTATTTTAGAGCATATAGTCGCCCAAAAATTATAATTTCAGATAGAGGAAGTAGTTTTACGTCCGATGAGTTCAGGGAATTTTTAGGAAGACATAATGTACAACACATAAAAGTAGCAACCGCTTCCCCACAGGCAAACGGTCAAGTCGAAAGAGTGAATAGGAGTTTGGGACCAATGATAGCAAAATTGACCGATCCTGAAAAGGGACTTCATTGGGATACTGTCTTAGAAACAGTTGAGTATACACTTAATAATTCAATGCATCGAACAATAAAAGAACATCCAAGTAAAATGCTTTTTGGCATTAAACAGAGAGGAAAAGTGATAGATATGTTAGGTGAATGTTTAAATGAAGTCGAACAAGGTAAAGAACAGTTAAGTCATGGGGAATTGCGTGAGAAAGCTGCGTTACATCAAAAACGAGCACAAGCTTATAATAAACAATATGTAGACAAAAAACGGCAACTACCAAAAAAATATTTTGAGGGAGACTATGTAATGGTCAAAAATTTCGATTCACACGCTGGAGTTTCTAAAAAATTAATTCCTAAATTTCGAGGGCCGTATAAAATTACAAAAGTTTTGAGACATGATCGATATCTTATCGCAGATGTTGACGGATTCCAACAATCACGAACGCCATATAAAGGAGTGTGGGCCGTTGCAAATATTCGTCCATGGTTCAAAGGGAGATCAGGATCAAACGGTTAAAGTTGTTTTATATTCATCTGGAGATCAGGTGATCTCCTGGTCAGGATGGCCGAATTGTAGTAATATTTATATAATTAGTCTGTAAGTTATTATTCACATCTTGTATATATTTTCATAATTAGTCTGTAAGTTATTATTCACATCTTGTATATATTTTCATAATTAGTCTGTAAGTTATTCAAACCCTGTATATATTCAAATAAGATATAAGCAGTCGCTGAATGTGCACATTAAGCGATTCTGCACATTAAGCGAGTCTGCACATTAAGCCGCTACATGGCGTGCTAGCAACAGCGTTGGCGTTGTAAGCATGATTAATAAAGTATAACTCAACCAGGCAAGTGGTGTTTTATTGTGTGCTACACTGAACACCTGTTATGGAAGCGTCCAGTGCTGCCCGGAAGGAGGCGCACTTTCCTGTGTAACCACTTTCTAGACTCTTTGGGAGATATTCCAAATAAAAAGATAAGCTCCATCAATTACTTCATTAAAAGCTCTCAATGCTGGACCTTTGAAAGGCATTGGGACTTGTGTCTCATGCGTTATCACAAAGGGTCAATTATGGCCTAAGTGCGGCCTTCTGGCGACCGCTATACCTACCTACCTAACTAGGCTGTACGAACAGATAAACTGTAAAAAAGTCCACATACACAACTTTCTGGAATTCAATGATAGCTCTCTAAACAGACTCGACGTATTAAAATTCGTGCGCCTTCGCTTAGGATATACAAACATAACTCACTGCTACTTAATAGAACAAACGCTCCCCCAAAATTGCAATTTTGCCAATAATCATCACTATTTCACACCTGCCAGGTGACTGAAGATGTTTCCATAGCGAAAAAGTTGGCATCCTTCAAAACAAACACCCCCTAACTACACTTTCCAGCCCTAACATTGAAAACATGCTATTGTATCAGTTCTAAAAGCTACTCGCCTATACTACGATCTTTCACCTAATCTAAGTTATACACACACTAGTTACATTTTCTGAGAGTGAAAAGCCTGCGCTGCCTTTGTCCTCTTCTAATATTTTCGTATAATTTTAATAAAATAAATAAACAGATCCTTTCGATTTTGTATCAAATTGCAGCTCACTCTTAATTGTGGAATCTAAATTATAGCTCTGTATGAGTTATCATACTGGAATGCTATCGACTTTTGCTGCTTGAATATTGTCAAGGACAACTTTCCTTGCTTGTGTTGCCTTGCTCGGTGCTGGTACCGAAAGGTTGATGAGGTTGTTGTATGGCTTCTCAGTCCAGCTCTAATTTTGTGGTTGTTAGAATCAATGAAAGAGTTGATTGGCTTCATTCAATAAAATTGTTAGCTTATAGACTAGTTTATAAACACAATTACAACAATCACTCAATACCAAGTCAAGAACAAGGCGAACATGTGAAATTGATACAATTTCATATTAGAGCTAAGACTTAAATTATCCTTAATGCAAGTAAGATTAAAAGTATAAAAAGGTGAAGGAATTGTTGCTGTATAAAAAGTATAAAATAACAATAAATAAACAAAGTTTCTTAGGTATAAATTAATTAATGTACGTATGTATTTTGGGGCACCGCTATGTTCGGCATTCGCTTAAACAAATATGACCTTTCATACTGGGGAATACATAGTAAGGAAGTGAACTTTATTGCGATGGTCCTTGATGGCGTTTGACTAATGAATTAATTTGTTAATGAAAATTAAAAATAAAAGAAAATATTATTATTATTACTATATCTTACATCATTGCATTCTGACTGCGAGGGAATGAGGAATGAGTACTAGCAATTAGGACCTTCGACTCGAAGAGAAACGATTTTAAGAAAGAAGCAATCAAACATATTGGAACACTTCGAAGGGAAATCAAATTTCCTCTAAATTTTCTATAAAAAAATTAAATGCAAATATCTGCTTTATTAGAAGTGTAAATGGAAGAATATCTGGCCTTGATTTAGCCCATTAGGTCATAGCATGGAAGCTGAGAGACCGAAGCAATGTGAAAATGTTTCATTTGCTAATTTACTCCTGCACCAGTGCTTTGTGGTGTTTGGCGAAGCGGAGGCAGGAGTTCTGGTACTAATATTCAAAACTGCAAATCATGTGCAGGAGGGATTATTTAACGCTTTTCCTCCGATAAAGTTCTGCAAATTCAATTTCGTAACTTCCCCGCAATGCGCTCTCAGCGGTTCACCGACAAATTACTCAAATTAAATTACAGCGCTGAAGGGTAAGCGCGGGCGGCGCTCAGATGCGAACCCAAATGGATGCCAATAAAACTGGCCTGGTACATTGGCGATAACAGCCCGAAGACAAACTGTTGTTGGCAATTGGCGAATGCACTATAAACTGAGACGCTTGGCCACACCGCGCACGCCGCCAATATTGGCAAATAAATAAATAACCCAATTTTGAGGGCGTTAACAGAGAGCAGCTGCAAAGAAGCGGAATACGCATAAAAGGGATACGATGGGCAGTGCCGAGGAAGAGCCGAAATTTCAGTGCTAATGTGGTTTCGGCATATTGTGCACCATCATTAAGAGTCCGCATAGACAGCAGGGCATCAAGCAAATGGGTAAGAAATGTGGAAAGAGTCAAGAGAGACAGGGAGAAATATAAGTCAAATATTTCGTGGAACATCGACAGATAAATAAATACTTAAATAAGAAGAACTGAAACGAGACCAACGACAAATATCACCAACTTACGTTTTTGAACCAGGAATAGGATGACACCGGCGGTCTGGCATCGGCGCGGCACTTGAATGTCACATTTTGTCTCTCTGATCTGGTCACAATCCGACTGGGGTCCTCGTTGGCCAAGTGCACGGACACTGTGGGCGGATCTGAGGGAAAGTATAAAAGAGAAAATTCACAATCAAATACAGCTAAAAATGCAGAGAAGCCGTTCAGCTCCTTTTATAAAGTGAGCCCAGGGTCGGGGGAAAATTTAATGAGCGAAACAAATTGCAAAAATAAGTTAAAATAATAAATTGGAATCGCTTGTAAGTACACCGGCACACAACCACGGCGTTCAACTGCCTGGAGTAGGGGTGTTGCTGCTTGATCCGCTTCCGTGGCTGCTCCTTCGCAAGTGCTTTTGTGCACGCATCGGAATAGTCTATTAGTGCCGCATGTGTAAGTGTTGAAAGTGGAGTATGGAAAAATTGCTGACGGTTCCAGTAAATTATTAAAATGGTACACGAAGTGAGAGTGGGAAATGCAAATGAAGGAAGGAACTTCTGAACTAAACATCATGGGAACGCAGTAGAAATCCTTGGACTACATGAAACCATGATGTTCAAATAAAAATCTAATTTCCCTGTAAGAGCTGTTTTGATGAAAAACCTAAACGAAATGTGGTGGTACAAAGTTGTGAATTAAAGTTCCTGTGTTCCAGGATGTACCCAATCCCCTCTGTGCGAACCAAATTATACTTACATGCCACTCGTATGACTCGTTTGTCCTCAATAGCGCCACCAGAAAACCAGGGATTCGACGCACGACACGTGAGCTCGGCATTATCATTTTCGGATGTCACCTTCAAAGTGAGTATGCTCGTCGTCACATTCGAGTCCTGCAATATAGTAACACATATAGATATATATTATGAGGAAATACTCCTCTTTTACTTCCACACAGGAATCTATTAGATTGGAAACATTTGATAAAAAAACCGAAGAAATCTAAAACGACCCCTCATCGACGTCTTTTTCGATACAGGACAAATTGAATGATCATTGTATTTGACTGAGAATGGTTGAAATTTAAAGGATGGGATAGATAGTAAGATTCTTAAAAGTGGGGTAGACCGGAGAGCCACCAAAGAAGGAGGAATGGGTTTCCAAGCACTCAGGCATTGATACTCATTGTGCTACAAAAGAGCGTCTACTTAAAAGTGCGGTAGGACGGAGAGCCGCAGAAGAAGGAGGCCTCCAAGCACTCAGGCATTGATACTAAGCCTGGACTAATATTTGGGGAAGGGGGGATACAGAGGATTTTGGAAAGGAAGTTACACCTTTTCAAACTTCTTTGACTCTTTTATGAACCTCAGAAGTCTGTCCAGGGATAAGAAATGTGCATTATCCATAACCAAAACATCTGACCCTAATATGCCCCTCCTCACTCTGGCAAAGGCAGGACAAGCGCAGAGAAAATGCTCTGTGCCCTGCTGTTCTTCCTCTAGGCAGAAGATGCAGTTCGGATTATCGATGATGCCCCATAGAGTATGCCCCCCTGTGATTACCCCAACCAATGATCGAAGATCTTTCCTCGGTAATGTCAGCAGGAAATTTGCAACTCTCCTGTTTGAACTTTCTAGGAAGCACTTTGTTGTTTTGCAGGCAACTAAACTGCACCATCGTTCCTAGTGAATATTAATCACATGGCTCCTGATCCAATCCATACCCCCTGCTAAACTTATACCGACACGTGGCTCTGGTCATATTGGAGTGCCCGCATCTCCACAGTTTGCCAATTCATCAGCTAATTCGTTCCCCTGAACACCATGGTGTCCCGAAACCCAAATAAGTTCAAGCAAATTCCATCTTGCTATGGAGTTAAGTCTTGACTTACATTCTTGGACAATTTTTGAAGTGGTTAACGCGTTTTCCAGGGCCTTCACTGCCTGACTATAACTACAGATTCTAATCTACTTTCCGCGCCATTTCTTCCCAATTATTCATTCCGCTACCTTCAGTATAGCAAACACTTCCGATTGGAATACCTTTGCCATACTTACCATAGCTGAAAAGTATCTGACATTTTCATTCAGATGCCAGTCGGCCCCTGTTCCCTTTTCAGCTAAAACTGAAGAAAGTTTCCGTCGGATCCCCTACAAGTAGTTCTGGATCTCTCCATTGCTTTCTTGTCGGGAAGCTGACTTTATACTTTCTCCCAAAAGAAACTCTAGATAAGAGTTTGTCCTTCGGTGCCAGAAGCAACGGGTGTTGTTCCGAAAGCCTCTTGAACATCACTCTGTGCCCGAAGTTCTTGTCGTCGTGTCAATATCCGCATGAATATAACCGACAAATCGTGTTCATCGCCTCCTGTTGAATCATAATATCCAATGGCGGCAAGTTCTACAAAGCATTCAGAGCGTCACCAGATGTGGTACCCATGGCGCCCGTAATGCTCAAACATACACTTCTCTGTAGTCTGTTTAACCCCAAACATGTGGACTTAACCCCAGATCTGCGCCACCAGACCACAGCAGCATCCAAAATGATTGGCCTAATCAATGTTGTGTACCGCCAAAATACATCGGATGGTGTCAGACCCCAAGTCTTGCCAAATGCTCTTCGGCACTGCCCAAATATTTTTTGTGCCCGACTAAAGTTCAGTTCAACACGCGTCTTCCAAGTGAGTTTCCAATCCAGAATGACGCCTAAATATTTCACTTCCCTGGAACGACTGATAGCCTTCTCGTTAATGGCATTCACCACATGAACGCAAAGTGTTGTGCTGCGATTTCAAAGTAAGCAAGTGAAGTAATTGTCAGTGAGCATTCAGCTGCAGTTGACAGCTCTGGAACCATAGCACGAGAGGCAGCATGGGAAGCGAGCACCATGATGTAATAAATTCTAAGCTAAGTCTGGACAGGATATAACTAAGTGCAGAAAATGTATCCATGCATATGCCTGCCACTGACTGAACACTTTCATTTGCTTGACTGATAAATGCTGATTTCAAAGAAAAATTAGTCTGAAAATGATAACTTCTTTGAATTAGAAACTGAGTTACAGCAAGAAGGGTCTCTGACAAATACTGCCTGCGTAACTTACAAGAATTCAACTGATGATCAAATGGACTGAATGAACTAATGATCAACTTGAAATTAGGGAACATTTAATGACGCATGCAATTTGCAACTCAGAGAAGCCATTCACTCGAGTGAGTCCTGTAACAATTTCTTATCCCCACTAAAATGTAAGAAATCGCTTTGTCGGATTTGTATTCCCTTCCTTTCAATGTTGTCCAACATATGATATATGCCATATCTTATATACTCATCTTATATGCTCTATACGACATATCTTATACGCTCTCCCCACCAGACGCACTCACCTCATGATCACTGTGTACCGTCGTTTCGGCATTTCGAATCGGTTCGCCATCGAGCAACCAGGTAATTTTCGCCGCTGGATATGAACCCCACGATTCGCAGTACAAAGGCACCGGATGACCTGCTGTCAACAGGTCATTGGGTGTGACTACCTTAACACGCATCGGCTTTACTGCAAGACAAAAAGAGTTGACCGAATTTGTTATTATACATGTCCTTCTTGTTGCATTCAGTTTGCTCCTTGTCATACTTACAATGTACCTGCACAATGACGTCCTTTGTCACCGGCTCTATCAGCTTCGTGCCCTGCGCTCGACACTGAATTTTCGAACCGTAGAATTCGCGAGTGGTGGTACCGATTAGCAGCTGATTTACCATAACGGTCACACCCTCTTCGACAGATGTGTGACTAGTGCCGACGAGTTCGTGGTCTTCATGCCACCAAGTGACTTTTGGCGAGGGTCGACCTGAAAAGTAGAGTCAAATAAAGCAAGTGAAAGACATTTGTTCCTGAAAATAACGTAACGTAACGTAATGTCTGAATAATTTATGGTTTGTGGGCTTTGTTATTCATTTTTGGATTATGCACAAATGCGTAAGAAGTGAAACTATGACGAAATTATGAAAGGGCTTCATCAAAGGTATCATGTTAATTGTTCTTTAAGGGTGGTTGCATGTGTACGAATGGAGTAAAAAGCTACTTTACTATCAAACACAGCAAGGTTTGAAACCATTAACAACCAAAGCGACGAACACGTAGTGTTGTGAAGAGTGTTGTTAGAAATAAAGGATTATGATGGTCTACAACACCACGTCCTCTGTCTAGTTGTAAGAAGATATATTCGCCAATCGTAGAGCATTAAGATACGATTATGTCAGAGATTTGCTGTTTGCTAGCGTTCAATTAGTGCAATGAGGTTTTATGTGGGCAACAGTGGGTGTGCCAGTTGCTTCACAACAATTGTTTCATTACACATGAGGCTCCTCGTCATAATTGGCATAACACCCGACATACTGGCATACAAAGATCTTACCTCCTTTGACTTGACAGCATAGAAAAAGCTCGTAACCTTCACGAAATGGACCCGCCATTTGATTGATTTCCTTGCCTTGTGCGTCGAAGATACGAGGCTCCTCCGGAGGAACTGCAAACAAGAGAAATAAGCAAAAAGAAACGGTATCAATTTAAGAAACATTGTCATCAAATTAAAGTCGGATAGAAGGGCTTTCAGTAGGAACCTTTTTGCTCCTTTAATTCTGATTTGCAAGCAATCTTCATTTCACACTTCAGATGGTCACAAAACATTTCATTGGAACACAACTTGAAATAGGTGCAGGAATAATATTACTACCGGAATTATAGGAGTGCATAAGAAAACAAGTATGCTTGGAGGGGTTTTGTCGTGGTATATCTTCAATTTCCTGCCCTGCCTTCTTAGTATTTGTTCCATTAAACATGCTACTTTGTCTGGTTTTGCTTCATCAATGCTCCATGCTGGAAGATTTCGAAAATAATAATGATCCCGAAGCCAGGAAAGGATGTTACACAGGTTTACATATAGACCAACTAGTCTACTGCCCACCTTATCTAAAAGCTTCGTAAAAATAGTTCATCGACAGGTCCTCCAGTTTTGAATGAAAACAATGTAATTCCCCAATACCAGTTCGGTTTCCGTGTAAAGCATGAAACGATAGAGCAAGTGCCTCAAAGTATGCTCCGATCAAATTGAAACTCCATACCTTGAACTGGCCACTAAATGAGCATTCAAACCTTGCCTTAGAATATAATGTACCAATTTATACTAGTGTCATTGAGCGTGTATGGACATATAGGATTCAATTGTGGGGCACCGCGTGTCCGTCAAACAGGGAGAAACTCCAACGCCTCCAATCGAACATTTTGAGAATGATCACCGCTGCTCCCTGGTACTTGAGGAACATAAACATCCACCGTGACCTGAATACACCCACGATTGAAAATGAAATAGTGAACACCTACAAACCCCACGTTCTTAAATTGGAAAATCACCCGCACTGCTTGGAGAGGAATCTACCAAAGCTTCCTTCTACAAGACACCTGAAAAGGATATATACGTTAGACCTGATTTCATAACGTCTTATTGCATGCTGTGAATAGACCAAATATTCGATGCAGTGGCTGAGGATATTACAAGGATATGCAAATGTAGTATTGTAATCTTAGAAGCATTACTATTACTTTCTTGACAAAGAAAGATTCGGTAAATAAATAGATGGTAAAAAAATTGGTTCACTTAGCTTGGAGTCTTTATGAGCCGACTTCAGCCCTCTTCTTTCCTTGTTTGTTTTTTGTTTGCTTTACTTACCTACTAAAGTTAAATTAATTCTAAAATTACGAGTGGGCGAATTAAAAAAATCTATTCTACAACGATAGACTCCGCCATCAGTCGTCTTTACATCGCGGATCTGGAGTCGCGAGTCCTTCGGATTATCACCAATCGAGAAGAATAAACGCTGACCCAAGTCGCTAGCTATGGCCGAGTGAGGTGCTAATTTGACATTTCCGGCTCGTGAGTCCAAACTGCAAAAAGAAAGCAAGAATTATGAGTTAGCAACCGTTTTCAGTCTCTTTTAAGTCGATGCAACCAATAAATAATGCTAAATTTAGTGGCAGCTGAAATAACACAAATCGTTGTAATTCTTGATACTACATAATTTTTTTAAATTTGTCTCTTTTTTACCCTTTATCCTTAAAACTGGAAAAAATGTCGACTAACTACCAGCAGGAGGTAAGGATTAGGGACATGTATGTATACTAACTTACGTCTACTAACGTCCGTCTGGCAGTCCCTCAGTCCGTGGACAACTGTTTCGACACTGGCAAAGATATCTTAATGATACTTTGGAATAGTATAGTCTGGACTCTAAGACTGAACCAGAAAGCTGTATAAAGGACAAAGACCACGTCTATCTCCCACATAATCAACTTTCGACACCTTTTCTAAAATGAGTATAACCTCAGTCGAAGTTGGTCGTAAGGTGCAGAGTGATATGAAGCAGAAACGGCAACAGAAACAGAATCCAGTACATTTATGTCAAAATGGAAGTAACGAGTGCAGACGTTCGTCCAATCGCTATCGTTACGTCTCGTCTATTTTGGTCCTACCTTCATTGTGATATGTTTCTGTTCTGTCGCCAAACGCAAATTTTCTGTCGTTAAATTTTGCAGTTGCTGTTACACATTTGTAACTGTACTGTATTCTGTTTCTGTTTGTTTCCGTTTCTGCGTGGATATGAGCAGAAACGGCAACAGAAACAGAATCCAGTGCATTTGCAAGAGAAACCACTAAATTTAACGACAGAAAATGAGTGTTTTGCGACAGAACAGTAACAACTCATTGTGATATGTTTCTGTTCTGTCACGAAACGCTAATTTTCTGTGGTTAAATTTTGTAATTTCTGTTACAAATGTACTGATTTCTGTCACAAATGTATTGATTTCTGTTACAAATGTACTGGTTTCTGTTTCTGTTTCCGTTTCTGCTTTATCACTCTGCACTTTTACTAGACTATATAAAATATGGACGATATAATTCTGCCACGCCCACTATTAACAAAAGTTCCTTACCTAACATCTATAAGAGAGTTTCAAATGGTATCCCGAAGTGGGTCCAACCCGCCTTCTGCTTTATTCTGTAGTTTGTTATACGTTTGGAATCGGTCACTATATTGCTAGTAGAGTATTTTCCCAACTTGTCATAAAAACATGCACTTACCTGTAAAGCGGTATGCCTGTTGTGTCCTTGAACCAAAGCAACAGTTTCACAGAGTCCTGTGGCGTTGGTGGGGTTAGGTCGCAGGGCAGATCGACACTTTTGCCCACGGCTGCCCATACTAGGCGTGCAGGAACTGCAAATACAAAGAGACAAAAAAGGATATTTTATCAAAGCTGTGGTAAAGCGAGTGTTGCACAAAAATAATTGATTCTGAATTTTTGTTTTCTCTCCGTTTCCTCTCTGATTGTTTGCTATTCTACAAATACAACTTCCGCTCCCGTTTCGCTGGCTGGATTTTTATTCATCGTATTACTTCCTGCTCTGTTTACGGTTCAATAATTATAATTAGTGGAATTATTTTATTTTGTTTTATTTGCTTAAAATCTGGTGCCGTATTTTTTTAATTTCCCAGTTCATTGTTTGAGTTTTCGTACACGTCTGGGGCTGAAAAAAACCATTCAAGGCAACATTCGCCGACACGTGCAATGCATTTTTTGCAGCTGAGCGTATCCGCTTAAGCAGTTTAAAAGTTATTACCACATACTTTGCTTTGGAGGACTTCCCCAAAAGTACTTTGTGAAATTAAAGGGGAATATTTTGTTAATCCGCGGTTGTTGGTTTCAGTTTTAAATACTTCAATAGCTGGTTGCTTGGATAAATTTTTGGTCTAATGTGATATTTACAGGTTTAGTTTAAGTTTATTAGTGGTGGGAATTTTTAGATCTCGATATATTTTGAAGAGTAACATACTTTGGGACGGCAACCCAAGGACTCAACACTGTTGATTGAATCATTGGAGTATGTCTGAACACCACGAAGAGATGTCTGCTTTAACACTCCAATGGGTAAACCTCGACTATCTTCCACCGAACACAGCATTTCTTCTGAGTCTACATTTTGTTAGTAGCTATGATTTTATTTTATGCTAAGGTTGATGTTCCGATAGTTGGAGATTAGCAGTGAACTTGGTATAAATAACTGGCCCCAGTATTCTTATGTGCTTTCTTCTATGATTTGATTTAGTATTTACAGCAAATTTTTGAAAGTCTTTAAAAAAAAACTATACCATGCTTATAGGATAAGAGGAAACTGTTTCTAATGTCGTACCAGGTTTGGAAACAGTAATAATAATAATAATAATAAAATATATAGTTACGAAATCAACACGCCATCTGATTGGTTGATGGTTGAAGGGTGAACATCGATTTCAACCCCTGAGAATTTAAACGCGAGAAGGCATGCGAAGCTAAGTTCAGAGGCTGGTTGAGGTTCTCGTGTGCAAAAGGTATATAAGCTACTGCACACGAGTCATCGGGACCAGTGAACAAGGGAAAGTGACCACGTGAACAAGGAGAGCAGCACCAGTGAAACAGTGAGCGTAGTCGAGAGTGAACATCGTAATAGCAAATCAGTTAACCAGTGACAGTGCAAGTGATCATAGCCGAATCCTGAGAGTGGCAGCAAGCGGAGTGAGCGTCGTGTTAGCAACGAGAGTTAACAAGTGATCGTCGCAGAGCGGACCTTGTGTTAGCAACGGGCAGTTGAGCAGTGATCGTCGCAGAGCGGACATTATGTTAGCAACGGGCAGTTGAGCAGTGATCTGCGCAGAGCGAACATCATGTTAGCAACGGGCAGTTGAGCAGTGATCTTCGCAGAGCGAACATCGTGTGAGCAACGGGCAGTTGCGCAGTGATCATCGCAGAGCGGACATCGTGTTAGCAACGGGCAGCTGCGCAGTGATAGTCGCAGAGCGGACAACGTGTCAGCAACGGGTAGATGAAGCGGATTTAAGAAGAAAAGGTGTGGTGCAACAACTGACTAACTGAAGCGCACTATAAGCGAAGACGAAGTGATAAGCGAGCAATAGAATTAAAGCCAATAGTCAGTTGGACAAATACTAATAAAGCCCATTGTTCAAACTGCAGAGGGAATTGGTTGCTTATTACACAAGCCAGCGATACGAATCCAAGTATTGAGCTTGGTATAAATTGTCTGAAAGGCAATTACGTAACAATATAATAATACTAAGGTTCCACGAGGAGGCAAAGGCCCACAATAAGTTTTTTCGATTCACTTCTATCAAGCGCAACCTCTTGATCACCTTCCAGCTTTTGTCAGGACATATTAATTATTCCAACTTCAAGGTTTCCTCTGCAGGTAATTGCGGTTCTTCCACTTCGCCGACTACCCTGCGGGTTCCAATCGATTGCTCTACGGGTGGTGTCGTTTGGTGCTCTTCTTAAAGTGGTCTTAAGCAAATTTCCATGTTCTAAGGTCGTACCGGAAGCTTTTTTAATCAGTAAATTTTCTGTCGCCAGAATTGAAGCAAGAAATCGGTAGCTCCATTTGGGACAATACTATAAGAAATTCTTCACATTCGACTTCATTTTCATTGTTTTCGTTGGTTAAGACTTTTTATCAAAATACGATATCTATTTGAATTTAATAACTTTTGTTGCAATATTTCCATATTTTTTGTCTCTGCTGATTTATCAAATTGATTGATTTTTCAAATTGATTGATGTGTTCGGATTGAGGGTATAATCTTGACTGCCTCCAGGATAATATCTTGACTGTCCAGGATAAATGAATGCTTATGGACCCTCTCATTGAATTGTCGATAAGAACACTCTGTGTTTGCATTCAATTATACTTGTTAAAGACATTGTAATGACCCTCAGTAAAAAGTAGGTAGCCGTCAAAACACAACTAAACCGTGCCATAACATTGAATGAGTCAAATTTCAAAGGTCCTTGAACAGTAAGATGGGAAAACACTTGCTAATATTTCAGTTCTATCTTTGTCAACGTGTTTGCCACCTTTCCTTTTTGTGGGTGTTTGCATTAATTGATTTGTTATATTAGTAGCTTTGCTTAGTGAATAATCAGTCACTGACTTGGCAGTTAGATTAGGTAAAGAAGTTTGACTGCTGCCATTGTGTGCTTTCTATAACCTTTGCTTTAAAAAAGGTAAATAGTTTTATAATCATTTTACGCTTTTGAGAGAGGTTGGAATTTCAAGAAGGAGGCGTGGTAGGTATAGACAGATATATACAGATATAATCAGAATCACTTTCTAAGCACTTTTTATTATAGCAGGGTTTTGGTTTCTTCTTGCATAGCAACATGAAGTAATCTTATTATAGATGTGTAATGTGCTGCCAGGCCTCGTTTGGGATGTAGTTAAAATCATCGAACAGTTTAAGGAAATTTGTGAGGATTATGTATAAATTGTACTTTATAATGAAGTACAAATAAAAACTTCAAAATTTATGTATACATTTACAAAAAAATCTGATTGAAAGAATAGTTGTAATGTGAATCTTGAGCGGAAGCTGTTACATTTGTTACAAATTGAAGTACTGGAATCCCACACAAAATATTTGTGCTCAAATTTGCAGCATTTCTTAAGAGAATACATCGTGATAAAAGCCTTAAAGCAATTTGGTTAAATCACTTTTACAAGTGCTCAATAACGTTTGCATAAAAGAATGTCAAAAGATACGGAGTGTAGTTTCAAATCAGAATTCTCCTGCTTTGCTAATCAGATTACATCAAGGGCACTTCCCCGTAACAGCGAATCTAAACACTGAGAGAATACTCAGCTCATTTGGCTGTTAGACGTGTTGTAAACTGCTGTAAATTCTTGTTACAACAATCACAAAAACAGAACTTTGGTTGCGCTAATGTGAAATTGTGCTCCTTTTAAGGTAAAAGTCTGCTACAATGCATTACTAAGTGTAATTAGTATATGAAAACATGTTGTATTTATTATAAGGACCCGAGGTTGCCAGCTATTTTTCCTACCTACCTATCATAAGGTATATTTGGGCTCTATTAGGATGGAGCTCAAGGGAGTGAAGTTGCTTATTATGACACCAAATGTGTTGGTAGTTCAGCTTAGATACTCGTAAGGACACCATTCCCCTATTTAAGCTGAGAGTAAAGAAATAAGAGTCGCAATCTGAAATGTCACTCATTTTTCGACATAGAAGAGATCGGTCGGGGCTAGTAACCAGACTGGCGCTGCGATATGAAAATGAGAGCTATTGAGTAATTGCCGCTATTAGCAGCGCCACCACACAAAAAGTTCTTTGTTCGAGATTGTGACTCTTATTTCTTTACTCTATGATTTAAGTCAAGACACAATCTATCCGAAAAAAAGCTAACTCAAGAACCCTCTGCCGAAGTCTAGATAATATTCGAGAATGTTCCAGGAACTTTATTGTATAGTTGTAGAATTTTCTACTTCAACCATTTAAAAAGTAGACGCAGTTGAAAAGCAACCGTAACAGTGTGTACATCGGGCATTTTAATCGAAACAGCATCATTTGTAATTGTGATTGAGAAGTAATAAAGTGCTAAAATGAATTTTTAAATAAAGTGCAATTTGGAATAAAGTAAACTTTAAGCCTAATATTAAGTGTGTAAATAGCAATAATTAAATAAAGTTAGTTATTTTAATTTAACCAGCGATTGTTTGATTACTACACAATCCAGTGGTACGAATCCGAGTATAGAGAGTTAGGGTAAATTGTCAGGATGGCAATTTCGTAACAATATTTTAATATGAAAAGCATTCCCAGAAACAGGCACGCTTATCAAAAATGGTTGAAGAAGCTTCAGTCTTCTTTACCGGTTTTATCGTATAAACTTGACTGATATATATATATATATATATATATATATATATATATATATATATATATATATATATATATATAAGTAATGTAATGTAATGTAATATTACGGGTTGGGCCATCGCTCTTAGGAACTGCGAACACAGAGATCTATTGTGCCAGCCCATTCATGATATATAAGACAAGTTTTTTGTGACTATGAACAACTGTGAAAGCACCCAGTTTTATATAATAGATTCACGTGATATCAACATCCAAAATATTAGCTGGAATGTTGTATGGTGCAGGAGGAGTGAAAAGTGAGTACTGCGAACTCTGCTACTCTGCTCTGTGGTTATTTGTGCGGCAGCATATAATGTGACGTAACAGATAATGGTAATACCAAAATACTAACCAACAAAATTGGAAGTTTAGTTGACATTCTTTTGCCAAATTTGTTACTGCACGGACCACAATTACAGTTGACATCGTCTTGCGACACACACATGCATGCTTACATCTAAAAAACATCAAAGACGGCTCTCTCCTACGCGCTTGAAATAGATTCATAATGAAATTAGTTGTGAATGTGGTGAATCAGCGTGTTTTCCTCACAATCTTCAAAGTTATTCAAATGTTAATTATATTCTAAGGGGACGCAGCTGGTTGCTATTTCCATTCCCTCGAGCATGTCTTCGGTAGCTGTGAAAACATGACACACATTCATCCGAGGACGCATATTTTCAATTAGCATAGGAAAAATCTAGTGACAACTGAGCAGAAATACTCCCCTCCCTTCTCCGCTGGCTCCCAGCAACCTATTGAAATTGGGAAAATCTTTTGAAATGCTTCGAAAGCAAACATATCTAAATGCCACTTTTTTAGTGAGCAAGCCACATTAGCTAACAGGAGGTGCTTAGTGGGAGTGTAACAAAATGCATGTGGAAATTTAGTGTAGACCTGAACTAATTTATGCTCTTATTTATATGACTTCGTTGCCACATCACTGCCTCACATGCTAAAAATAACAAGACTGGCATGGAACACGGCAGCTGTCCATCGAATAACAATTTTGCTCTTGTTTGTATTTTGCGTTTGTTAATATTTCATGCCATCAATGGAGCAGATCCGGAGCAGCCCTCAGATTCACATTCAAATTTAAATCTTACTGTTTTTCTTAATCTGCATTCATTGTAGTGAATAATTAATTGTATTCTCAGGTGTTCTCGGTCATTGTAAAGTGCACCAAGGACCAATCGATTTGCTTCCTTTTCTTGGTTGTTAGTTAATAGGACACAAGGAGATTACTTTAGTCTTCTGAGCTTATAAGTGAATATCCTTAGTATACAAATTATGCCTTTTTTAGTATTAATCTTCATTATCATAATTTCTATTTCCGCTTCCGATGGCAGCAAATCCTTTGTAAATGGAGGTGCCTTTGTTTACTAGTTGCTTTTTAGTACAACTTACTTGAAATTTTATTAATTGAGAAAGGTAGGTTGGTCAGCCGCATCACCAGTAAACCAGTGATGCCACTTAGACCACCGCTTATATCCCATATGCCTACTGACATTTGGCATACAAGTGCCTGCCGTCTCTGGCAAGTGGTTCAGCCTTGCAGTTGCCTGGTGTATCCCTATGGTTTGGCACCCATCATAGAAGGATATGGAATTGTTTTGCCATCTCATTTAGAGATCGGCGACAGTCTAAGACACTCCTTGATGTTATTTGGAATGCATTCAAAGCCATTGGCTGTCTCATAAAATACAGATATCCTTGACGGTTACCTCGTTTATCCTCAACCTATTCAAGGCTTCGTGAATAGCGGTTATTTCCGCTTGAAAAACACTGCAGTGATCCATTCGTTTGATGATCCACTGATTGAGGGCGTTTCGCAATAAAATTCTGATCCTACACCGGTATTTAATTTTGATCCGTCTGTGTATATCTTGATGGGAGTATCTGGTGATGTATTCCACTCGAGCCATTCCTGTCTGGAGGGAATCCTTAGCAAAAATTTCTTTCGAAATAGAGGAAAGAAGGAAGGTAATCAATATCACTGGGTATGTCCGTGTAGGATTCTAATACGGTCGGAACAGCGTTCCATAGTGAGCTCGCGTTGAGCCGAATGGCGGAGCATGCCGCTAAAAATTTGCAGAAGGGATCGAAGGGTGGCAGATGCAGTATGGTATCCAATGCCAAGGTTGGCGTGGTTCTCATGGTGCCACTTGTTGTTAACTCTGCTGATCTCTGTGCCTTACTAAGTATTTCGTTAATTGAGATAAGAATTAAGGCATTAGTTCTCACTTTCGATGTGGTGATGTGGTGATGACTCAAATATTTATTTAAGCACCTTCCCCTTAGATGAAGTTGTCCTCGCTCCACAAGTCACCTCAGGAATATGGATGTGTATACAAAGATCTTACAGAGAAGAGATCATGCAGTACATTCACCAAGTCTCTGACTGTCTTTCCATAAATATGATTTTAAGGACACCCACCAGAGTTGGCACTATCTACACCATGGGTCTCCAAACTTTTTTGATCGTTGACCCATATATAATTTTTCGAAATCTCCATCGACCCCCATAAAAGTAATTTTCTGTTAATTAAAGCAATCTTTGTATTTTTTACGAAAATCGCTAAATCCCCTGGCTCATATAGTCTGTATATATAGGGTCTATATAGACCACTTTGGCGACCTCTGATCGACACCAACAATTTGACAATAAGGCACCAAATAGTACCAATCAGACTACTCCTAAATCGATATAATCGTAGGTATCAATTGTCCTACGAACTGTCCACTTAAACAAACAAGTTATGCCGAAATGCTTGAGGGTCACGTAATCCAAAGACTCGTTCGCTTACTTCTGCATATCGGCAGAGAGGCTGTGCTTGAGCAGGGGGTCATTTGAGTAGGGAAAGAGACAACAAAGAGAAGCTGTGCTTGAGCAGGGGGTCATTTGAGTAGGGAAAGAGACAACAAAGAGAAGCTGTGCTTGAGCAGGGGGTCATTTGAGTAGGGAAAGAGACAACAACAGCAAACATCGTCCATGTTTGTGATAATGCAAATATGCACTGACTGCAACGACGGAGAAATGGTCGAGGGGACATGAGGAAGAAGCGAGAGAGCGCGGAGTTGAGCTTTAGTCCAGTCAACTTTAGTTTTAAGTTGCAGTTCCTGAGAGGAATTCAAACCCAACTGGCATTGTAAAATAAAAATTTGGTACAGCGAACCCAAAAGCACTTTAATTTACATAGCCATGCATATGCATATCCATGTATAACATATACATATACATACCTATTCATATACATATACATATACACACCTATATACATATACATACACATACGAGTACATATAAATATGTACAATTAAAATGAAATTTAATGGAAGAAACACAATTTATGTTCTGCACACTCTCATGTTCGTCGCCGCAGCAAAAGTCGCATTCCAGTGACGTTGCCTCTTGCATAGTTAGCAAACTGTGCGCCCCTCAAAGGTGCAAAGCTAGAAAAAAAGGATTGTCACCGCAGGAAGTTTATATGAAAATGAAATAAATTTGCCGTAATGAGTATCCAGTTAGGGCAGTAAATTTGCTGAGAAGTGACTAAACCGGCAGATTTCCAACGCAACGAGAGAAGAATGCGGCAAATACCCAGGAGGAGCGTGAGGACCTTTGTGGAAAAGCTGCAAGTGCAAATTGCACTTTAATATGGCCGAAAGGAAGAATTAATTACTGGGCTATGATTTGTGTTTTATGCGTCCTTTTGGTGTTTTATGGAGAAAGGAGTTGATGAAAATAAAAACCCAAGGAAAGGAATTGTTTTTGATTAACCTGCTGTGAGTATAATTAAGTGATCCTTGTAATAGAATAATTAGAAACAAAAGCATGTCGCCATCAACCCAGCGGCAACTGATTGATGCATGGCAATAGTTTTCAGGTGCATTTAACTCCAGACCAACCACTTTTTCTTCTTTTCCTTAGCTAATTATAATTATCCTTTTAAGCATCTGCGAGATTTAATTTGCTCATGCGGTTTACAATTAACTGTTCAAATGACACAATACTCCTGATATGCCAGCAAGGAATAGCAACCATCTCTTTCCTATGGAGCCCAAGTTGGCTAATTTCATGTATATTAATCTATAATTATGAAGAGAGGACAAATGGGTCTCATTAAACATACCTCACTCACAGAGAAGATTCGTGAATATTGCTCACAACACAGTTGTCGGCACAATTGTACAAAGTTACTTTGCTAATTAGTCTGAACATCATACGAGTAAACGGCAAAAAACTCGACGTTGACGTATACAGCATCAGTAGTTGCAGCGGCTTCTCTAACGATCCATCGACAACGTAATTAGGTGCAGCACAAAAGAGTCAAGGACGTTTCGAAGGACGGAAAACAACATTTCCTACAACAAACTTTGAGCATGCCGCACAGCGAATTAAGCAAACAACAGCAGGACTCAGAAAATGTGACAACTGCAAATTTATTTCTCTGAAATTAACAGCGAGTCCACATAAAATCCTTGCGTAATTGAAAAGTTTGAACTTCTTTTGAGTTAGGCCGAAAATGCACTTGTGTGGAAATTAAACAACAACGTTAGAGAAGACAAGTTTCACATTTAGGTGTTAAAGTGCGGTATCCACAGCGCATTTTGCATATAGCGTGCCAAATGTACCATGTAAACACTGAATTTAGTGCTGCCAAATCGCATCCTTGCTTCGAAATTTGGCACCTTATCAACAATTCGCAAGTGCTGCGAACAGTTTCGGACTTGCAGAGCAAATTAAATGAGAGGCAAATTTAAATTTAAACCTCAAACTAGGTGAATATTGGCCATTTTAATTTTAACGGCAGCTGAAAATACACGGAATAAATTTAGAATTTTAGTTTTACTACGCTGTGACGCTGAGAAGCCTTGCTGAAGCAATCTGCTTGGGAAACAAGTTCAAGTCAGTTGCGTAAACCAGCAGCAGAACTACGTTCGTGCTCGCATAAATATTGTGACGAGGAAGTCAGGCAAACTTTCGTTACTAAATGCAGATGAACGTCACATGCAAAATGCATGCAGCACATTCGAGCCGATGCTGTTCCAGTACTCCAAGTCAGTTGTCAGTCATGAGGCACTAATTGCGGCCCAGCTTACTGGCACGTCTTATTAATCCAATAGGCTTTTACTAGGTAGGTAGGCCGCCCGAAGTGCGCACTTAGACCATCATTGACCCCTTGTGATACCGCATGAGACATTAGGTCCCATCCCTTTCGAAAGGTCCAGCCATTTGGAGTTTTTAATGAAGCAATTGGTGGAGCTTCTCCTCTTATTTGGAATATTAAAGGGTCTAGAAAGTAGTCGCCTAGGAGAGTGCGCCTCCTTCTGGACAACACCAGACACGTGCATAACAGGTTTACACTGGACTCTTCCTCCTCCTCGTCCATACAACTCTTGCAGAAGTCGTTAGAGGCAATCTCCAGCCTTCATCCGTGAGTGCCCAGAGTCCAGTGCCCCGTTAGGACACTAATCACGGAACCTATATTTTGTCTATTTCGAGCCATTAGGTCCTTAGAGCGCTTGACATTTATCTCTGGCAAGGTTTGTCTAGCTATTTAATATCCTGAAAATTCAGACCAGCGCCTGTCCGCTATACCTAAGGATATTGTATTCACTAAGAGCTTACATGTGGCAATGCTTTTACTAATTCCCCTCTAAATATTTTATACGGAAAATTGATCTCGATAAAAGGATCAGGTGGAAAATTCTCATTGACATTCATGGAACATAATATTGAAGACTGATGACTGAAAAAGAAATCGAATTATGGGAAACTGAGCTCGAACTCTATACATCTCTCACAAGAGTGTCCGCATCCGCTGATGATATTAACAACATTGGTTGTAACGCGCAAGCAGTGAGTGGGGCATTCTCCAGTCTGGCAAAGGAGTCTCTTCGAGTGGGTCTAGTGGTGAACGAGGACAAAACGAAATACCTTGTGTCAGCAAAGAGTCACGACGCCTTGGACAAAATGTTTCTGTTGACAATTATACAATCGAATTCGTCAAGGATTTCGTATATCTATGAAAAAGTACCTGGTAGAGCTATGACTCTTTCTCTTAAATTAGTTATAATCATTTATTATTGTGATTAATCCTTTTAAATAAAAATAAATAAATAGGATCCAGCATTAACACCAACAAAAATGTCAGTCCCGAGATCAAGCGAAGAGTCCTCGCGTCTTGGACAAAACGTCACTGTTGGCGACCGCACATTTGAAGTGGTGAAGGACTATGTTTATCTTGGTACCAGCATAAACGCCAAAAACGACGTCAGCCTGGAGATCAAACGGAGAATCACTCTTGCCAAGAGGTGCTATTATGGGCTCATTGGGCAATTGAGAAGCAGAGCCCTCTCTCGACGAACCAACATAAGTCTCTATAAGTCCCTAATACTTCCCATCTTATTGTATGGCGCTGAGACCAATGATGAGAGGCTGTTGTGAGTACTCGAGAGGAAGATGCTTCGTAAGATCCTTCCTGCTTTGTATGGTTCAATAAGCGTGAGTGTCGTTTATCGAAGAAGATGGAATGATGAGCTGTGTGAGCTGTACGCCCACACTGACATAGCCAAGCACATACAAAGCCACCGACTCCGCTGGCTTGGTCACGTTCGGCAAATGGATGAGTGCGCTCCAGCTAGGAGGGTGTATTTTTCGACACATGGTGGTGGAACGCGCAGAAGTGGATGACCTAATTTCCGTTGCAAAGATCAATTGCTGGGGAACCTGTCGGAGCTTGGGCTTGTCTACTGGCGGCAGCGCGCGCATAGCAGAGGCGACTGGCGCAGCTTTATTGAAGCGGCCAAGACTGATCATCGGTTGTAGCGCCATCAAAGAAGAAGGATATAAATAATAACAAAAGGCATTAAACTGGAGTACTACACGATTTATAGGGAATAATTCTATGTTAGGGAATAATAATATTGCCACAACTTCTGAAGAAAGAAGAATTGTTCAGTAAAAAATCAACGACTCCTAGCAAATCGTTGTCTGGAAATGTCACCATAAAAGTCTCTCAGGCTCTTATCAGGACTAACTAATATCGCTATAACTAAAATTGGCATTCTTCTTAGATGTGTCAACAAGACTATGGAACATAAGATTGAAAGCTGATACAACGAGAAGGATCATTAAAAAGGAATTAAGGCTCTATGGATAACACTCTGATGATACAAAGATGGCACCAGAAATATTAAGAATGATATGCGCCGCTCAATAGTATCTAACATATTAAATCATGCATTTGGAAGGATTAAACAATTAAAGGTGCAAACTTGAGTAGTATAAATAATAACAAAGGCACCAACTAGCAATAAACAAGAGTACGAGTACTACTCCATTTATGGGCACACTATGTTAGCCAGTAACAAAGCTGTTATAATTGGCACTGCTGCCGGATGTAAGGTGTAAATGAACTTGTGGCAAATGCCGAATACTACCAAAACTGTGCTCATGGAGTTGACTGTCAAATAAGCGAGCAACCACCACTCCAGCAACAAAGCCAACATTTAAATAAAGAGTTACAAAAATCGTGTCAGCTCCAGATGCTTGCCAGCAAGCATGAAATGGCAATCTCAAATAGTAACAAAATCCCCATCATGTCAGTCTCCTCGCTGCATCTGGCATAGTGCACAATGCAAATGCATTGAGCAGCGGAAATACTGCATTTGGTAAATAAACACGTTGACGTTATTGCAGGGGCAACATTTGACGTTATTGCAGGGGCAACACTTGCACATGCACATGCAGTCGCGCACGCGGCGAAAGTGAATCATTTGCCCCGTGTTTAGTTCAGTTTATGCCTTCCTTTTGGTGTGCTGTCGATATTTTATGGAACAAAGGGGCATTATTTACTACACACAATTTTCAATTGCCACACAAAAATAGAAGAAACCCTTCAGAAAGGATGGGAGGGCGAGTATCAACAATTCTGTCTAAGGATTGTATAATGAAAAGACAGCAATTGCTGCTTATTTGCGGAGGTGCCTCAGGTTTCTATTGAGATGCTCAGAAGAAATATATAAGAAAGAGTATATTGATAATCCACTTAATGAAAGTGTGATCCGCCCACCACTTGCGAAACTTAACTGATTAGTCACAGGCATCCTCCCTGCTTTTTGCCCACATTTCAAATGACATTCCTCCGCCGTGTTTTGTGATATGAAGGCATCAACTATTTTTTGTTTATTGCTTTGAAAAACATATTTTTCGCCTAAATCCGTCTTTATAGTTTTCTTTGAACTTAGAACTGAACTCTCGGTATTGATAATCTCTGTTTCTGAATTATATCTTAGGACATTAGCATGATTCTTGCAGGTGCTTGGGTCAGCCGAAGAAGAGTAACCACATTCGCCGCGGCTTTCCCCATTAATCATCGAATCTTGTCAGATGTATTTTTCGACATTTTCAAAAAGATTTCTTCGTGTTGTTGTTGTTTTGGTTGTTAAAAATATCATTTGGCAAAGTCTCAAAAGACAAGTTTACGCAATTTACTTATTCAGATGCGTGCGTTTGTTTTTCTTCTGCTGGTTCGTATTTTTATCCCCAAACAAAAAAGAATTATTTAAAAACCATGAAACGGAGAAATATGTGTACATAGTAAGTGAAATGGGCGAGGCAGCATCGCGGTCCAGCAAGTTATTCACCCCGTTTTTGGGGGTTTGCGTGTCGTTGTGGCGTGTTTGCCTGTTGTTCTTAAATCTCTCATAATCTTATTTAGTGTGTGTTTTTCCACATTTGTGCTCTTTAATTTTCATCAAATGAAGCCGAAGGGAATTTATTACTTGCTTGGAAACTTTTTACAGGGTGATGCTGCAATTGACCCATCCGTTGCGCTAGGTGCCAGGGTTCAAAGTTGCAGCAGGCATGACTGGGCACTTTACAACATACTATGGGGTACTAGAAAGCACTAGCCACGCCCACCACTGTTGTGACTCATGATCTATGCAAGGTATGCCAACAGAAGTTGTCTTAACGCTGTAAACAAGATTATGAGAATTGTTGCTCAATCAGGACCTTGCCCCAATTATAGAATATGGAACTATGTAATATGGAATTATTGTGTGTTCCTATGAAGAGAGGAGGTAGATAGGTAGGTAGGAGTGTCCGCCTAGTTTGCCAAAAGCACACTTGAGCACACATAATGGCCCATTGTGATACCACGGTGTGGCGCCGTTCAAGCACTGACTAAAAAAGTTCTCTTACTTGGTATGGTGATAGTCAGCGCAAGGACAGCGCCAGGAAAGGCACGACTCCCCCATTATGTTGCAGGAAACCAGGAGAGGAGGTTACAATTTAAATTTGAAATAAATGGAATCGGTTTTTAACAAACTCATTATATTTCCCTTTCATTATAACATTGAAACATTGACATTAAGCATGATAAATGATAGTGGCCAAATGGACACCACGACCCGCCTGGCAGACTGTAACCCTTTTGATGTTATTTAGTCTTACCTTAAATCCTGCGGTATGTCATTAATAACCCGTGTAATCTCGTCGTGTTAGTCTTGAATCGTTTGGGGGTGATTGGCACGCTCCTTTTTTTTCACCTTTTCCAAAGCGAACGGTGTGATATCGCACCGGTTTAGCGGTCACTTTTGATCAAACGAAAGATGACGCTTTTGGGATACTTTGTGTGCAATAATTGGACTATTTAGCGCGCTGTAAGGCAAGTGGCACCCTATTGAAAGCACTTAACTTCCACATCAATTGACCAATTGCTGCCAAAAACAATTTGCAAGCATGTCTCGATAATGTTCCTCATTGACTCCGGAGCAAACAGTGAATTTGTGTGGAGGTATTGGTGGTTCCAGAATAGCCCGTGGAAGTTCATACCTTCAATTGTATTAAGCGAGGGATGAAGTGGGTGGTTCAAGAAGGGAACGTGGAATTTCATAACTCCAATTGTAGTAAACGAAGGATGAAGTGGGTGGTTCAAGAAGAGAAGGTATAATTTCATACCTCCAATTGTATTAAGCGAGGGATGAAGTGGGTGGTTCAAGAAGGGAACGTGGAATTTCATAACTCCAAATATATAGTAACGGAAGGATGAAGTGGGTGGTTCAAGAATGCAGGCATCTGTGTGCTCGCTTTATTTGGTGCTTCCAGAATGGCCCTTGGAAATTCATACCTCCAAATATACTCGTATAGTGTAGTGTGTCATGATGGTCATGCATACCGTACCAATGCCTGAAATCACTAGCAGAACTAAACGCACCATGTAGTGCACACGCAGTATGACCACACACACACATCACTCCACTCTTTCGAGCCTTTCCTCTATACCAAGCAATGCACGTAACATGCAATTCGAACCTCAAAGGTCTGCAGTAGGCAAAATAAATAGTAACGGATGGATGAAGTGGTTGATTAGGTATATCGAAATTATAGCGCAATGTGGGACTCGTGTTGGCTTTATTTGTTTCAATTTGAGCACGGATTTTAATACCAAAATTCCTGGTTGCTCCATAATTACAAATGTGATTCCTTACAAAGGCCAACTTTACAGAGGTCATAGAACCTTCGCCAGATCTATTATTATTATTATTACATCTTACACCATAATTAATTATGACTACAAGGTGTTGGGGGAATGAGTACTAGCTACAGAGGCTTTCGACTCGAAGAGAAAAGGGTTTTATATATTTGCCAGATCTGTACTAATTCACTCTGCGGTATCATCTGGGTCTTTCGTATGCTAACTGATGAATTGTTACGCCCTTATTAGGTCGAGCGGGATATGCAGGAGTAGCCAATATGAAGGAGAGATGGAATAGATTCATCACTTTTTATGTCAATGTCCAAGACTACAGTTAACACGACTTCAATGTTTGGGGTTGCGCTTCTTCACAAGCTTGACAGAGTGAACGAAGGTGGACGTATCGGATCTCCTCACTTTCATCTGGAAAACCAAACGGTTTAATAGGGATGGTACTTCCAATGTATACGGAAATCGAGGGTAAGGACGAGTATGCCTCCTCTTGGTATTTTTGAAGGCAGTCACAATGTACACAGATGTCTCCTCTTGGCATTTTTGAAGGCAGTCACAATGGACATAGATGTCTCCGAGTGGAAGTGCGGATACCGTATCCGCACACGTCTTCGCAACCAAACCGAACCTACGCCCCTACAGTAAATTTATATTTCCATAATCAATGAAATAGATTTCAATCTAGGATATAGTCCATTCGGTTATCGACGACAACTGATTTGTCATCCATCTCCGTCGATACCCACCAATAGCGAATATAGTTGGCATTGGTTTCTAGGGGTGTTCTTGGATGTACATAAGTTCGGGATCCGGACATTCGCAGAGGTAGCTACGGAATATAAAATTCTACCAAAATCACAGAGAAAACGATTACGAAGCCTTGTTTAAATTGTTGTGGTTATTCGTGTAATGGACACAGCCTTTACTCCGGTGGTGTTGTCCCAGTTTGCATTGCATTTTGCAATCGTTGTTTGCTGCAGTTTTTTTGTGCCTGGCTCCACTTGGATAGCTGTGCTGCTGCATATGATACACTGTCGTATTTTGCTGTTGAATTATATTGAAAGGTTAAATTTCACCGCTACGGCAGCTGTCCCATTTAACTCTTGGCCACACCACGTCCTGTTGCAGGCTTCATGCAATGTCATCCTGATTTATTTGCACACTACAACAATTTTCATTTCGCATTTCATTTCTTTTTGTGGGTACACTCCCTCAGCATGGATTTATGTGTGCTTTGAAGGCATCTGTGTGCTCGTTTTATTTGCACACCTTCATGCATTCCCTGAGCAGAAATGTGTCAGTAATACAGTGGCTGCAGCTGCTCCTACGCTACTCGTGTTCAAATATGGTTAAAAGGCAATTGTGCTTTTGACAGCATTTCTACCTGTGTTACTGATACAGGAAGGAGTCGGCTTGTTATTTCTATAAATTAGCAAATTATGGGCTCTTATTTTGCCTTCCTGGGTATGGAAATTTAAATTTTCGAGTTTTTATGGAAATTTCTAAATTTTGTATCATTTGCAAATATTTTGAGAGCGAGAGTAATGTGCTTGGTGTGCCCTGACATGGAAATCTCGTTGTTCTGGCCGCAACAGATAAAATACTACCAATTCTTCCTTTGGGGAGCGAACAATGAATGAATGCTCTGTGTGTGAGGAAGTGTATTTATGTGCTCAAACGGAATTTATGAAGGACAAATTTTACGCTGAAGGATTTATGTGCATCGCTATGAAGCAAATGACACTGAGTGATTGGCTTCCATAGCTTTCTAGTTAAATAGATCAGACAGTTGGAGTTTAACTTATTGATTACATTCCTTTGAGCTCAGCGGTTTGTACTTTGACGGCGTTGCAAGCAGATCATAAGAAAAAACTGATCTCTAACGTGGACCATATATCGAAACAAGTTTTGCGGCCTTTCACAAACATTTTTGAATTTATTATTTGTTAATTTTTCAGTGTACATCGACAATTTCAGTGTAAATTGTACAATTAAGTTTTAATTTAGATGTTTTTTAATTGAAATTGCTGGCGAATATTTGATGTAGTAAAAGGGAAATCAGTTCAAAATTGTAACTATGTATATAAGTGTATTCGACATACCATGAATGGGGGCCCAAGAAAAGTTTCTTACAATTGGTAATCCAAAGTTGGCATTTATTTGCTATTTCCTCATTATTATTTATCTGATTGGGTTGAAAAACTTTGCTTAAAATGGCAAACTCGTATCTATTTTCTTTTCTTAGTACTTGAAGATTCCAATTTTCGGACACTTCAAGAACAGATTCGGGGAGTAAACTTGATGTAATAACTCTAAGTTCAGAATCGTGATCAGCACCTCCAAATTACCCTAGAATTTCAAGATTAACGGTCTGTGAAATCAATAATTAGTCAGTGGGTTTAAGTTATCTATGCATCAGTGATCCATTCATCTTGAGAAATTCGTGGTTAACCTTTAATTTTGCGATCATATTGTTACGAAATTTGCCTCCTGACAATTTACTCCAACTCTCTATACTCGGATTCGTACCACTAGATTGTGTAGTAATCAAACAATCGCTGGTTAAATAAAAAAAAACTAACTTTATTTAATTATTGCTAGTTACACACTCAAAATTAGGCTTAAAGTTTACTTGATTACAAATTGAACTTTATTTAATAATTCATTTTAGCACTTTATTACTTCTCAATCACAATTACAAAATGTTGCTGCTTCGATTAAAATGCCCGATGTACACACTGTTACGGTTGCTTTTCAACTGCTTCTTATGGTTGAAGTAGGAAATTCTAGACAATAAAATAAGTTTCTGGAACATTCTCGTATTTTACCCACACTTCGAAAGGGGTTCTTGAGTTCTTTTTCTCTGAATGGATTGTGTCTTGACTTATTTACATCACTCTCGTAGTAACTGAACTTAATCTCATCTTTAAATGGGATCCTAAAAGGATGCAATCATTTATGTTTCAATATATAGAAGCAATGTGGAGAAATGAGTTCACTTCAATAGTGCGGCTAGAGATGTTAGGTTAGGTTAGGTTATCGTGGTAGCCGGTCTATAGACCAACTCACTCAGATCACCATGGGTCAATTGTGATACCACCGCGTAACAACGCACCTCTGATTTACTCGTCAAACCATTTCGAAGCCCTAATAAAGCGCAGGATTTGTTTGACCTTCGCTAGGAACGCTGGGCTAGATTAGTTAGGAAAGTTCTTCCTTTTTGGTTCCAACTAAGGATTTATAGAAAATTGGTTTCAGCACGAAATGTTAAATCACAAGTATAAGTTTAAGTTATTGCATGACTTCACGTGTATCAGTGCATGAAGATAAGAAGAGTGTGTGATAAGTAACTTTGCTAGCCTGGATAAAAGTTGAATAGAAACATATTTTTAAATCCTTCTTTATCAGTTATGTCTCAAATACACAAACTACTGCTCCATGCCATTCCTTTTATGTTATATTTAAATCCTTTCACGCATCCTTTCTTTGATATAAAAGTAAAAAGAAATTGAAGTGTGAAGACTCTTGTATCGGTTATGAAGTCTGCATTTATACAGAAATGCAATGGCACTGAAATCGCCTGTAAGAAAAGTGGTTGCGAGATACTGATACCATGCCCATTTTATAGAAGTAATTTGAATTGTGCACTCATAACTCAATATGAGAGTGTTGGTGTCGTGCTTCGTTGTACCAGGACCTCGGCAATTACATGTATTAATATAATCACCTCAGGGCTTTGAAGTCTGTCACGTCTTATTTAGAGAACTACCTCTCATAGTGCCTCCTCTAGACTACGAATAGGGAATGTTCTTGATACAAATTTCTACAGTAAAGTAGACCAACATTTGTACCTGTAACACTGTTCTAATTATGTATCAATCACAGGAACTAAATATAGCCACAAAAAACCCAAAACTGCCAAATTTGATACAACTTGTTCCGGTTAAATGATGTTCCACGTTGATAAACACAGCAAATAAAGATATTTCTGATACCAAATGCATTCGCTAGGAACCCGCCATTCATTGCTCTGAATGGTATCTAGGTGTGCCGCCAAATTCCATCCATCGTGTCCCTCCATTACACCACATAAAATAAACAAATATTGCTGTATATTTAAAACTTGCAACACGAAGAGCAACATTTCAAAACATGTGCCCGAAAGCAGCGAGGAGAGACACAAAGTTCGATTTAACAAGGGTTCGCATGCAATGAAAGGAAGCACATGTCAAGCTGAGTGAGGGCATAGCGAGGGAAGTGTCGATTTTGTTGCATGCTGTAAAAGAAATGCAGGCGCTTATACTTGACACAACGAGCAGACAAGAGTGGGCACATCGCTCCATGTGTCATGATATTAAAAATTGTGTGCACACGCGGCGGCAGGCAATGTCAAAAGTAAAACGCCGATCGTACTTGTAAAGTTGCTCCAGCGGCGGCAGCTAGGCAAACGTCACACATGTGCATGGTCGAAGGAACATAAAATTTGCCCTCTTGTTGTTTATGTTCGGTTATATACTGATATTCTGATAGGAGCAGAATTTGCTGTACGTCGGAATTTATGTTAAGTGCTGCTGCTGGTGGCACGGTCTCGGCGCAGCGCATATGCGCTTAATTACTAAATATTCCGTATGCAGCAAATGAAGTCGTTGTAAAATTTTATGGCATAAAGCGACGTCGAAGGAAGCTGCACGCAAAACAACAAAGAAGCTAAAATATATTTTATTTCGAATGATGACGGCGCGGAGTATTCACGAAGAGAAGATTGAATGTGAAATGTTAGTATGGAAATCTCCCTCTAGCAGCGAAAAGAGGATATACTAAATTTGTGCGGTTGAGCTATTAGGCAACTACCATAAAGAGGCGTGGCAAGTATGGACACATATATACAAATAAGCTTAAAGAGGCGTGGCAGGTGTGGGCACATATAAACACAAATGTGACTGTTTGTGGACAACTGTTTCCACACCGGTAAAGATATCTCAATGAAATGCTCCCGGAGTAGATATCCCAATGAAATGCTGCAAAGTATAAGATGAATCTTATGGCAGTAACAAACAGCTACCTATTTAGACAAAGGCCACGCCTACCTCCCATATAAACAGCTCTAAACACTTTATTTGAAAGACACCTTTGGTCAAATTGAGTATATAATGATAAAATTTGGTGGGTACATGTGCATCCTACTCGACTATACGGAGAATCTCGACAGTATATATACTACCACGCCCACTATTAACATATGTTCGTAATATAAGACAAACAAAAAGTGTACAGAGGAAATTTGGTGTGAAGAAACATATTGCCACTATGAAGCCATACCAAGGAATGGGTTGCTTCATATAAAGTCATCGCATACCTTCCATATATGAGAGTGTGGGGACTACAATTATTACTTCTATAGATAATATATGAATAGATTTTGGTGGTAATGTATATTGTGTCCATATTCTATGTGTATACTATATGCCGAAAATGGACATACTACTTCGAGGGGTACTATTTATATTTCGGGAATTGGCAACACTAATGTCAATAGCTAAAATCTGGCAACACCATAATAAAGTTTGACATTTTTTAGCATAAACGTACTCACAACGTGTTGATGTACAAGTGCTTTTTGTTTTGTTTACAGTGAGTTAAGAAAATCAATTGGGCCAAAAAATGGTAATTTCAAGAGAAGGTTTTTGTTGGATTATTCTTCACAACTTTCGACGTGGATTATTTCAACAAGAATGTGCCGATGAACTTTGTATAGCGGCAAAGCACCATCTAAAGCCATACTATATCACTGGTATAGTGAATTCAATCGTGGTCGTAGTTCGGTCGCCGACGAACTCCGTGGAGATCGTCCAAAATCGGTTGTTGTGCCACAAAACATCGATGCAGTGCGTGAACTGATAATGCCTGATCGTCATGTGACATATCGTGAGATAGAGGCCACCTTGGGCATTACTTCCACTTCCAACATTCAATATTGCATGAACATTTGACTGTAAAAAAGATTTGTTCGCGTTGGATCCCACATAATTTGACAATCGCTCAAAAAAAGGCTCGTGTCAATTGGTTTAAGAACATGATTAAAAACTTCGACCGTGGTGCTTCAAAAGACGTGTATAAAATCGAGACAGGTGACGAATCATGGATATATGCATATGAGCCGGAAACAAAACAACAATCGACCGTGTGGGTATTCCAAGACGAGCTAAATCCAACAAAAGTTGTTCCTGGAAGAAGCACAGCGAAGCAAATGGTCGCCTGTTTCTTCGGCCGAGTGGGTCATGTGGCCACTGTTCCGCTTGAGCAACGTAGGACGGTCAATTCTGAGTGGTACACGACCATTTGTTTGCCGGAAGTCTTCGGAGAAATTCGTAAAACCAACCGCCAAAGACGAACCATTCTCCATCATGGCAATGCGAGCTCTCACTCATCTCGTCAAACAGGTGAATTTTTGAGCAGTCAAAACATCGAATTGATCCTCCGTACAGTCCTGATTTGGCACCCAATGACTTCTTCTTGTTCCCGAATATCAAAGGTAAACTGCGTGGTCAACGATTTACGGGCGCCGAAGAAGCAGTTGAAGCGTTCAAAAACCATATTTTGGAGGTGTCTCAAGAGGAATGGAAAAACTTCTGTGACAAATGGTTTGAACGAATGCAAAAGTGTATTTTGATCATCAAGGGGAATATTTTGAAGAACAGTAAAGCCATTTTCATTTTCCCCAAAATATAAATAGTACCCCTCGTACTGACACGCCCACTAAACAATTATCATTGCTAAGCTCCTATGGATGACTTATGGATAAATTTTGGTGGTAATCTTCATTAGTTCTGTACTAGCATGCATACAGACTATGGGGATACTATTACTGCCACGCCCACAATTGAGTAATTATTACTGGGTTTCTATATAAGACTCATCGAGGAAATTCCAAAAAAGGGATCACAGAACCAGTTGAACACGCCTAACAAAATTGGGCTTGTTAACTTCAATGTCAAGTCCTCTTTCATTGTTCATTGTTCAACCCACAATTTATGTTAGAGTACACTTTACTCGACATCGTTACAAACCGATTGCAGCTTTTTTCACTGTTTTTATACTCTGAACATTTCTCTTTTTTATTTCGTAGAATTCCCATTTCTGGCCCACTTTCATAACAACTTCATTTAAGTTAGTTCCTGACTCCATAAATGTCTCAGCAGCTGCTGCAACTATCTATCTATATCTATGCTAGATCTATGTATATATCTATACAAGATCTATGTATATAGTTTGGTTGAATGACACAAAATTAGATTGTGAATCTTGTCGGTCGTAGTGGGCGTAACATTTCACCCCGTCCCAAATAGAAATCATCATCATAATTGGTGGCTACTTGAACCTTGGCCTCCCACTAACAGAACACAGTGCAGCAGTTAGAAAAATGTGCCTAGAAAGATAATATAAATTATTGTGTTATATGGAAGCAACATCGCCAAGCATATCAATGGATTCAGGGTATCTCAAAGTCGGTCTAACCCGACTTCATCTTCCTTTACTGGTTCTGTTTATAGTTGTTTCAAGCGTCTTAATTAATGTCGCCTGAATAAAATGTGCTCTATGAAACTTAATGGAACAATTCTTAGGAATTATTCTGTAGTTCTGGAGAGCCAAATATCAAAGCATTCAACTTAATCAAACAGAAACCACTTCCGCTTCACCACCCGAAAATACGAATAATTTTTCCTTGCTTTGCTTGTTTTGTACATTAGCAGCAGTGGGCATGGAAGTCAGTACGAATTGTGCAGCTACAAACGTGCCCCTCCAAACACAATTTCGTTCAACAGGACGCTTCTCTGTAATCAAGTCGTTGTTGTTGTTCGGTTGTTAAAGACTCCTATTTTTATTGTGGAACGGATATTCACTGCACTCAGCCCCACAGCAACTTCTGCTGGTGCTGCTTTGCCTCTTGGTGCTGCTTTGCTGCTTGTGTTGCTGGTGCTGCTGGTGCTGCTGATTCTGCTTTGCTGTTCCTGCTGCCATGGCAACTTGCACCGCAGTGACTTTTTTGTGCCACCCACTTTGTATGCATTGCACGCCAAATAAAATAAAAATAATTGTTATGGCTTTTCAGTTGCTCCCTACTTCTACTTCTTAAGTAATTCTTGATCTTTGAGATTCTTTGGTGCTTAAAGACTTCCGTTGCGCGTCATCATATGTTTCGTTTATGTTTCCTTGCTTGTTGTTTGATGCTTGCACACAGCAAAAGTGCTTTAAAGACACACAGAAAGAAATGCAACGCACATGAAGAAATGCAGCAAGACACATGCGAAGTTTGTGTGGCTTTTCTTCTCGAACATGTTCTGAAGTTATTCTGGTTGATTTTTCAAATTTAAAGTTTTCCAACATGATTCACAATTGCTGAACTTGGAGTCAAGTGCTGAACTTGTTGTTAGTGCCGAAGTGCGCCGATATTCTAATAAAGCTGCCTTTTAGCACATCATCTTAGGCAACAACTCCTGCTGGCTTGCACCATTGCAAATGTCACTTCTTGGCATAGAGCGCCTCCGCGAAACAGTTGGGGAATGAGTGCTCCGCGAACATAAGCAAATTGATTAGTTTAAGAATACCACGTGGGTTAAGGTAAACATTGTAATCCACATTGTAACCACGCAACTGTGACAATGTGCCACTGCTGTAGCGACCTGTAACAAAACCGAATCTCCTTCATTTGAATTAAAGGTGCGGGTTGGAATAGGTCGCACCTACTACCACCCACCACTTTGCCTGCCACAAAGGATGCCCGCAGGAGGCTGAACAAAATGTCTTCTTGCTATAAAAAGACACTCCACGAACTGTTAACAGGACGCAGGCCTCTATATGTGGGCTCATGATAAATGAATCTTTTAAATATTAGGGCGACGGCGAGATTAGCAATAAATAATGAAGCAGGTGAATTATGAAATATGACTGGCTGCCTCCTCTTCATTCCCACCGCAGCAGAGTGCCACAAAGAAAGTTAATTTTGCGTAATTTATGGAATGTTTTGGACATAATGGAAATAAGTGCACACAATTCTTACGCTATGTAAAGAAGGTAACAATTTTTAATACTGCTCCAAATACAAAGAAGCTACTCCTCTGATGGATGGAGGGTATTTATATTTCAATTAGGCGGAGATTAATGTGCAGTGGAATTATCATTTTAAATAGAAATGAACTGCAGCAGCAGCTGCTGAGACATTTATGGGGTCAGGAACTAACTGAAATGAAGTTGTTATGAAAGTGGGCCAGAAATGGGAATTCTACGAAATAACAAAGAGAAATGTTCAGGGTATAAAAGCAGCTGCAATCGAGTTGTAACGATGTCGAGTAAAGTAAGCAGACCCGTAGTTTCTTGTAAAGTACTCATAACTTTCTTCTATAATGGTTCGTTCCAGTGCACCTTGTTTGATTGCTTTATGCGCGCTCCCAGTATCCTTATTCAAAGGGGCTCCTTAGAATATTTTCCTTCTTCAATGTCAAATGAAAAATGCTCTCAGGAAAGATGTGCAAACATTTATTCTAGCCAAAAATCGAATTACATTAAATAAACTCGATTCCGTGTTGGAATATTTCCTTCTACATGTGGCACACTCGACTGAGGGCAAAGCGGAGCAGGTTAGCAGGTTTATCGTCCTCGTTGGTGGTGGCTGTGTGCGTGTGCACATTTGTTTATGTTGCGGGAATGGTTTAAAAAATTGTAAGCGCTTTGTCAAAGGCATCTCGACACTTACACTTCCTCGGCAATTTGTTGTTGTTGCTGCCGTTGTTAGGGCACAGCGTCGACGACAATAAATATTGGGCGAAAAGTCGTCGTGTTGTTATAATAAAAGTGAGTTTCGGCTCCATAATGGAGCACAGAAATGCGTGCAGTGGGCCCATGTAAATTCTTTCAGGGAAAATGGATGATGTGGCAACTTGGAGGCAGACTTTAAAAGCTATTTAGGTATTTTATTTAATATTTTGAAGATTCATTTGGGGCCCCTTTATAACATTAGCTTTTTAGCCAAATAAATTTCCTAGACAAGGGCGATGAGCTCTTAAAAATCAAACAGAGTGGGAGCTTACTCTAACATCAGCTTCCTGGTAGGAAGTCACTCGTGTAGCTGCGTAAGCGAAAACGGAAGGAAGCCTTTTTACTGTCCCAAATACAAAGGAAGAATACATAAAATCAATTTGCACTCACTGTTTTTTTGAAAATCCTGAGAATCGTCGCATCCGGTACGTCCGCACAGTGCTATCAGGATAAGCCACAGCAGCAGCAGCTGCTCGCTCCAGACCCAGCTGCTCGACGATTTTCGACGCGCTGATGTTTGCCTGGATTTCCTGCTGTTGCCTGTGGACTCCTTTCGCTGATTCGGTAAATGCATTGAATTTGTTGCTGTGTTTTTCATAGTTTCTGTTTGTTTTATTTGTAAAAATTGCAACGCTGCCATTTTCATGCAAATGGACATAATGCGTCATTTATAAAGGAAAACGCAAATTATGAACTGTTTGAAAGATATTTGTCAGCTGTGGCGTGATATGTGGAGAGCGAGGAAACACTATTTCAAAGGACTCAAGTCCGTGGCAATGTTCAAAAGGCCCGGTAACGGCTCAGGTGGTATGCTCGAAAGTGGCATCATGCCTCAGGGGCCAACGGTGATTCGACTAATGTTCAAGCGGCTATTGTGTGTGTGTGTCCTTTTAATTGTTTCCATTCACTTGCGCCAGACACACACACACACACACAAACACATACTTTTGCTGAATGTTGTAAACGTGAACCTATTCCGAAGATTGAGTGGACGTGACAAACAAAGTTCAGGATAGTTGATACTCTTATCCTTATTTTAAACACGAGGATTGCCCGCTGCTCAGCCTCCAATTGAAAAAGGATCTGCAAATAAAAATAGGAAAACGTGAATATGCAGATAAGAAATGGTCACATGGATAATATAAACACATAAATATATATATTGAAATTAGTATACACTATCTCCTAGTAAAGGATATATAAATAGTAGCGTAAAGGATATACTTTGAATTTAGTATACACTTCCTCCTAGTAAAGGATAACAAATAGCAGAGAGCATTCTTGGTAGCTTTGCATTTGGGTAAAAAAGATTCACCGCTTCTCAGTTTTAGTCTACTCGAAATTTCTCATAACAGGATAATCAATTAAATGTTCTATAAATAATAATAAATCTTTGTATCCTTCGTGCTCTAGACCCGCAAATGATTGAGGGCAGTGCACAGTATTGTCCTGACTTTAATGAGGATTTCTCTTTTAGCAGTTTTCTCTTTTTCGCAGGTTGGTTAATACTGGCTCGTGGTTCGTCGACAGTGGTTCGTCGGGAGTGGATTCACTCAACCAATTGCCTCATATACAATACTCATCAACATAAGAAAGTGGATTTGGCCAAGATTACACACGGCCGCAAAAAAGAGGCCAAAAGCTGATTGAGTCAGATTACTTGCCGCTAATGAACTTGTGCACCAGAAGTTCATGGCTGCGTATGAAGTTTTTCCTGGCAGTCTTTCTTGATTGAAAGATAATAAGACACACGTCCTGCCTTGCCCGGCATGTACGAATGTAGTCATGTGCGGAAACTTCATAATTGTATTTTTTGTTTGGATTTTTTGCCAGAAGCGCTGCCAGGTACGCCAGTTAAGCCCGCTCCGCCAATAGCATCAACAACAAAGTTCAGTCGTTAGGCGATGAGCTTCCGTAAGTTGTACTTGATGATAGGCCTCGGAACTGCTTCAACGTCTTTGTCGGCGCAGAGATCGTAGTTGTTGGTGAATTGCTATTCCTGCTTAAGTTTATTGCTGATTAATTACTCGGGTTTTAGTTTCCTTTTTCATTCTTCGTTTGGGCGTTTGGGCGTTTGGGCGTTTGCTGCTCCACGCGCTCAACCGACACGATGATTCCTTTTGTACGCGTAATGAGACACGTTGTTGAAGTAAATGAAGAAAGTTTTAAAATAAATTTCAAATTACGGCTGAAGCGGGCTTAATAATTTATTACATAGTTACTGGATACTGTTCAAATCTCTTCCTCTCCGTTTTTAGTAACTTGACAGCCAAGTTTTGAAATTAAAGGAACAAGTTGATGGAAATTGTATAATTTTTAAGATACTTGTCAGTGTTCGAAACTGCTCTCTTCCCTAGTTTGAGTTTGATTGAGGTTTTCCCAACTAGTTGCACTGTTTTGTGTTTGGTTGGAATTTCCGATAGAAGAATGAATTTTGCCTGTTTTTGATGGATAAGGTCCTTCGGTAGATTTGGTAGATATGTTTTTGCTATTTATTACCAGATATTAATGCTTTTTTCTTCAGTTATTCCCATGCGTGTTTTCAGTGTTTTTAATAAATGAAAGTTCTGATACATATAGTGTTGTTAATATATTTTTTGTTGTAGAACATCATATGTCGATCTCTGGAAAGCAAGCGTCTATGAATAAACATTTGGTTAGGAAGTATCTAAGCACCGTTCCGTCAACTCAGTGATTTGCAAAGATTCTGTCCTCAAGCATTTCAATATAATAATAAAAATAATAATGTAGAAGGAGGTGTGTGAAGTACTGCGACCAAAAGATAGATCTATTTTACTATCCTCTGGTAAAATCTCTATAAAATCTTAAACAACCCAGAGGCCCTCAAGAATTGTTGATGTCGGCTGGTTCAATTTGTTTTATTGATCACTCTCATACTACCCTCTGCTAATAGGATGTCCCTCTAAAATCCTATCCAACCCTGAGACTCTCAAGAATTGTTGACGACGGCTGGTTCAATTCGTGTTCTTGAGCTACTTAAAAAGAACCCAGGTGCTTTTCCTTTTGTGCATCAGTGCTGAATCAATCATGTGCTCAGTCCTAATTATGTGCTCTGGTGATTCAGTATCCTTCTAACAGAATCTACACAAGGGATTTGCTACAATTCCTAGCTTGCTTACATTGTCTTTGAGCCTACAGTATCCAGTCAGAAGCCCGGTGAAAATTCTCAATCTATTCTTGGATAGTCCAATGCAAGACCCAAATCTGTTGCTGTTGTAATTGCCTGACAATAGTTTCAATTGTCTTAAGTCTTGAAAAAAGTGTCTATCTTGCACAGTTCTCATGTCCTCAGAGTATGTTTCCTTATATTCTTCTTCCTATCACACAAAAAGGTTCTGGTTCTATTATTTTTATGGAAGTTCCTTCCCTGGCTAAATCTGCGTCTATCTAGGAATATCATTAGACTCAATAGACTACAAATTAGGACTTTAATAGGAGCGGCCCCACGAGGCTTGTCTAATAGGAAATCATGAAAGAAGAATGGGAGTTTATATGCATGATTTCTGTCGCAGCTGCAGAAACGAGGAGGAACTGGAAACGGTCCAGCACCTCTTCTTTACATGTCCTGCAATCTTTCTATTTTGCTTAACTCTATTTGAGTTGACTTGGTTGGTTCAGGTGACTGATTCACGGCTTCCTAGCGTCAATAACAATTAGCGCCTTAGCGCCGTTTTATAACCACTCCCCTATTTTATGCTGGAAAAAGATAGGGTGTTATATAGATCCACTTTGTGAAATTTAGGTATTTTAGAAGATCCTTCGGATTTGCTGTCTCGGAAGTGTGTTTGTAGCAGGAGGTCAAGTGTCTCGGAAGATGTTTCCGTCCATGCACCAACCGCCTTTTTGAGAAAAGAGGGGATTGTACTCTGCTAGAAGAGTATGTTGCTGAGTCTTGCGGAAGGTGAGGTTGCCTCGATTGCTTCACAAAATTCCCTCCAGCCATTGTTCTTAGCTTCCCTGATGGAGTTTTTGTGAGTTTTGAAGCTCTCTTTGTACGTACCCAGTTTGAATCCGTAAAAAACACTGGTTGAACAGTTTCCTGGTTCTCATCCTGAGATCCGATAATTTCTTTCTCCACCATGTTGGAAGGGTTTTTCTACTCCTACTGACGGGACAAGCGCACTTGTAAGCCATATTAAAGACTTCCTCAAGATCTCTCACTTTTTTCTCTAATGCCCCAATATATTTTACTTTTATTGTCTCGGAATTCTTTAGTTTTCTCCCAGCTACCCTTGTAAAAATATACCATTTTATTCGCCTAGGGTCTCTGAAAGGAATGGCTCATCTGGTTTCCAAACTTAGCCTGAAGACTATTATCCAATTGTGATCGAGAAGAACTTTTTATTGGAAACCCTCCGCTCTCCTAATTGAGTTGACTTCAGTATTGTTCTTCTAGGCCATGTAATAGCTCCATAGTTCACTGTTGGTAGGACCTTCATAGCATACATCCAGTGGGGTATTTTCGGTTTACAACCCCAGGACTCGGCTGCTATCCTTGTGCATATCACCTGATATCCTTGTGCATATCACCTGATATCCTAGTGCATATCAACTGATATCCTTGTGCATATCACCTGATATCCTTGTGCATATCAACTGATATCCTTGTGCATATCACCTGATATCCTTGTGCATATCACCTGATATCCTAGTGCATATCACCTGATATCCTTGTGCATATCATTCAAGCACTTCAATATACAATTACGTATTTTTACTCCTGTTCAAGTATAGTTCTTCACTTATTTCCAGGGTCTCTCAGAATGAACTCATATGCCTATAATGATGTATCCTATAAACATTTTGAGTTTAATAGAAGAACCTCAGCAATTCTGCATTTGTTGCCAAACGAGTACCACAGAGAAATAAAGCAAAAGTGGTAAAAAAAGGATATACCATTGCCCTCAACATCTCAAAGTCGATACTTGTCTATAGAAATTGTAAGGGAAATTCCCAAGCTAAGGTACGATGCGGCGGCTGAAGAGTACTGAGGCATTATTTAAGTAAAGTTGAGAATCAAAAAGTTCCTTTTTTGTTTAAATTGCAGGATATTAATCAGGTTTGTGTTTGCGTTTGACGCAAGTAAATCTTATTGAACAGTTTAGGCAATCATTTAATTGAAAATATGCCTGCCACGCACCAGCTTCGAAGCGTAATTAAATGCGTGGCAAGTGATGGAACGCAGTCATTAATTCCAGCGAAAGTTCAAATTGAAGGCAGCACGGACCAACTCCCAAAAGATGAGGCACAATATACGAGTACAGTGAGGTCTGCTTCTGACAGTTGCGAACGCGAAAGCATTTTATACTTTAGTGGCACCAATGCAAATATCCTTTTCTTCACTGGTGATTATTATTAACTTAATTGAATTCATTTCCCTGTCCTGGTGCAGAGCTGGAAGAGATGGCGTCGCATTGAAATGTTTATTCCATTTAAGCACCTTGGCTGATGGCTAATTCCGAAGTTGACTACTATTTGAAATATTTTGGCGCAGTGCTCAAATTCTGCCGCCATCGTCCATGCTGCAGCGTCCATGCTGCAACAGAAATGGCACATTGTGCAGCTTTTGTAAATAAACAAATGGGAAATAACTGGGATGCACAAAAAAGCAATGAATTTTTTGTTTATTCGCAATATATTAAAAATCAGGGCAAAAGGTCACGCGGCACTCACTCATTTGGATACACAAACATTTACACTTCGGGTTGAAGGATACAATATACGAAGGTGGAGCCCAGTCTAGCAGCAGAGTGGAGTCTGCATTCTGCATTTAAAAATTTTCAATGGAAATAAATTCCAAGTTAGACGCGTTAAAAGTTTCTTTTTGTGCCGAGTGGCGCAGGACTCTCGCCTTTGCTTTTGCAAACAATATTGAGATACTTTCATTTTTGTTTAGGTCTGACTGAGAGTTTAATATATGAGAAGTGATCAAGTCTTTTGCACAGAATATATAAAATATGATCTATAATTTTATATAGTAATAGTTTTGAATAGCGTCACTTTCAGCAGATTTTGTCAGTCTGTGGAATAGTGCAACTATATTCAACTCTTAGACCTCATTTGAATTGACTTCACCTTCTGCTGATGATGATATAGTTAAAAAATTTCGATAAATGAGTATGGTAGGTAGGTAGGTAGGTAGGTAGGTAGGTAGGTAGGTAGGTAGGTAGGTAGGTAGGTAGGTAGGTAGGTAGGTAGGTAGGTAGGTAGGTAGGTAGGTAGGTAGGAGTGGCCGCCTAGTTTGCCAAAAGCACACTTGAGCACACCTAATGGCCCATTGTGATACCACGGTGTGGCGCCGTTCAAGCACTAACTGAAAATTCTCTTACTAGAGATGGTGATAGTAAGCGCAAGGACATTTACTGAGAAAATGGTAACTCCTTAAGAATATATGTGAAAATCTGAAGTTCTTATTTCGGTCCTCAGGTATCCACATCCCCAGGCTAACAGTGGATGCGTGTCAGACGCTAATTCAGCATATTCTCATACGCTGGACATATTCTATAGGTGCATCGTGGGCACGTCTTGCAGGTGCAACGGGTCAACGTCAATGGGAGCCGATCTTAGACTACAATTTTAGTACAGTTAATTGACAATACAACAGAACAATTGTACACACTGTGAAATAAATAATTAAGGAGATAGCCAGGTTCATTTCGGAATCAATGTGGTTCTCAAAATTCTATACGGGGGAGTCGCGTCGTCTTAGTGTGGTATCACAATGAGCCATTATATGTGCTTAAGTGTGCTTTTGCGTAGAAGGCAGCCACTCCTACCTACCTACCTACCTAGTATTGTCACTTAGAAAGGATGTTTTTAAAGGAAATTCCCTTAAACTTGTTTATTATATTTATAAACAATTATCACTCACGTAACTGCTTAGTTCGCCCTTTATATTCATACTTGCCACCGATTTGAAATTCTCCCACCAGTCCTGTTGAGGGTTACTTGACCCCCCTCTTCTGTTCTCTCGCAGTAGACAGACTTCGAACGTGGCATCTCTGCAGTTCTTACATTAAAAATGACAACGATTGCAATGCCTCCACAAAGCAATTGACAAGTAACAGGCAAGAATGAAGCACCAACATCAGCAGCAGCACTTAAACTTGTCACAGCCGCTCTCGGCGTTGGCTGTTGTTGTGATGCAATGTATCACTTAAACCAGTCACATTGCGCAGGGAATGGGTGTATGTGGGAGTTGGGAACAGTTGTGCCAACATGATGTGATTTTATATCGCTCGAAAGCTCATATAAATCTGCTATAAAATTCATTGTTGCATCGCTGAAAGTTGAAATGTGGTAACAGCGGCAGCATCAACAATATAAAAAACGAACACAAGGACGTTGACAGCCATGGGAGAGGAGAGTTAGTCAATGTAAATATTGGTGCTTAGTGCGGTTAACATACTTATTTAATAATTCATGAAATCACGTATAAATGCTCATGGAGGTCGCCGTAAATGTGCCTCTTTTTGCTAATGGCTTTTGGGTTCTGCTGCTCAGTCAACATTAAAGTTGGCAGAGGCATTTTTAAAGTAGCTTCATTCGTAATTTGCTTAATATACTTCAGTATATTAATCCATTAAATGTATACTTTTGACTCCAGTGTTCTCGTTTCATTCTATTCGGAATGTGCTGGTGGTACTGGCAGAAAAGGACATCCTAGCCTCCGTTGGAAGGACCAAGTCGACGATGACCTGAGCGCGTTTGGTATTTCTAACTGACGCCATCGCGCGCAGAGCAGAGGCGAATGGCGCAACATTTTGGTAGCGGCCAAGATCTACCGTCGGTTGTAGTGCCTGTGGTAAGTAAGTAAGTAAGTTCTCGTTTCATTCTTTCAACTGATTTTTCCATTTCTTAACTGCATATAACTCTTAGAATAAAACATGATTTAATTACTAGATGTGGCATATTCATACAAGCATATTCATGCAAGGATATCCCAGGCATATTCATATAAGCATATTCCTACAAGGATATCCCAGGCATATTCATACAAGCATATTCATACAAGGATATCCCAGGCATATTCATACAAGGAGTCGCTTAATTATTGATCAACATGCACATAAATCGTTCTATTAATCTCTGGCAAGGACTTCAGAATGTACCAAAGTGCAAGTGGCTTTGGTAATACTGGTAAACAAGAGAAAGGGTCTACGAAAATTGGATCTTATGAGCTACCAATTCTTACAGGATGAACTCAAAAAAGGTACAGTAGAGTGTTTTATAGAATTACTGCATCTTTGCATTGAAGTTACTCTTTGCTTGAACTCAGCTTTTCAAGGCATTATCCTATGGCAATGCTACAATTATCCCAATGAGCCTTTTATAGTGCTTAAGTGAGCTTCCACGAAGAAGGCTTCCACGACGTAGGCTGCCACTCTAATGGTGCAATTGAGAAAATGTTCGTGACCAGTGAAGCAGAAACGTTTTTTCCTTTCCCCATAAATCGTTAATAGAAGTTGCCGTGCACAAAAGCAGAGGAGACATTCGCATTTTCCAAGGCGCATTTGCATGACTTGAGGTGACACAACGGAATAATTAATCACACATTCGCTTATTGGATTTGTGCATCCGAGTGTTAAAGTCATTGTATTCTAATTAAATGACTGGACGTCGCATCTTTTTTATCCCAATTTTTCACAATTTTTTCCATGTCTTCGGTGTTTTCTTTATGCACTCCATTCTTCCTTTTTGTTGTGTGTTAAATTGTGTTTGCTGTGCTTGCCCAGCTTTATGAAGGCTCCAGAGTGTGAATAATGTGCAGACATAAAAAATTAATTAATAATCCTTGTAACTGCACACACATAAATACGCACGCATACACAGAGGCTCACGCATACACAGAGGCGCACGCATACAAAGAGGCGCACACATACACAGGGGCGCACGCATACACAGAGGCGCACACACACAGCAAAGCACAGCGCCACGCTACTAAACTTTATTACTCGTACTTTGCCCACTTTCCTGTTGCCACGCGGTCCTGGCAGGGATGCGAGGAGAGGCTTATTTCATATTTTTTCTTTATTAACGGTTTTAGTGGCTTATATCAAATAAAAGAGGTGAATTGGCAATACAAGAACGAAATTAAGTAATTTGTATATTTGTGCGTTGTTGGTGAATGTTTGATTTGTTGCTTTTCATTAAGATCCTTACGGACATCCTTGCGGATTTCTATAAATTTACTGCTCAAAAATATAGAAAAACCTGGGAAAGCATGCAAATAGTTCCAGTGTTTGCCTTTTATAGGGCAGTAAATAGAATATTTATGTCTCCTAATGAAAAGATTGGAGCGGAAGCAGCATTTGGCAACCTAAATGAAAATATCCTTTTCACAAAAATGAATTAGAAGAAAGGGATGTGTGTAAACAGTTCCTGTTCATGTATGTAAAGGAAGCTAAATTAATAGCTTTGATGAATATATTTATGATTTATGCAAAGTCACTCAACCGTCGTATCGTATTTCAGCAGTCACAAAAAAAGGCTCTGAGAAAAGTTATAAATAAAACTACAAATGAGTTAAGTTCCTCGTGAAGGACATTCATTCTGTAGCGAAATTAGGATTTGTATAGAATTAGAAAATTCTTTGCTTGGTTACAAAGTAAAGGGTCGCCGATTGTCAAACAAAATGGTTAATTTGGAACAAACAAAACAAGCTTCTGCTTCATTCAGAAACAAAGAGGAAGAAAAGTACATTATTTTCTTATATATTTATATATATTATGTATGCAAGGATATGGAACAAAGAGTATAAGAAAAACCATTGAGAAAATGCTCTCTAAAGAAACATTAGGAGTCCAAGTTGATGAAATAAACAAAATATTATTTTATAATCGCAATAACTCCATAATGAGTAATGAAGATGAAAGAGTTTCGTATAAGTCGGGTTCGTATTTAGGCTTCACAGGTATCACCAGCGCCTTGCACACGGACTACTTGGGAGCACGCATATCAGGCCAGAAACTCGGCACTATTAGAGAGCTCGACACTATTAGGAAACTCCACACTATGAGGGAAGTCGACACTATTAGAGAACTTGACACTATTAGACAACTCAACACTATTAGGGAACTCGAGACTATCATGGAACTGGACACTATTAGGCAACTCGACACTATTAGAGAACTTGACACTATTAGACAACTCAACACTATTAGGGAACTGGACACCATTAGGGAAGTCGACACTATTAGAGAACTCGATACTATTAGAGAACTCGACACTGTTAGGGTAAGTCGACACTGAAGGGAACTCGACACTATTAGGGAACTCGACACTATGAGGGAAGTTGACACTATTAGAGAACTTGACACTATTAGACAACTCAACACTATTAGGGAACTGGACACCATTAGGGAAGTCGACACTATTGGAGAACTCGATACTATTAGAGAACTCGACACTGTTAGGGTAAGTCGACACTGAAGGGAACTCGATACTATTAGAGAACTCGACACTGTTAGGATAAGTCGACACTGAAGGGAACTCGACACTATTAGGGAACTCGACACTATTAGGAAACTCGACACTATGAGGGAAGTTGACACTATTAGAGAACTTGACACTATTAGACAACTCAACACTATTAGGGAACTGGACACCATTAGGGAACTCGACACTATTAGGGAACTGAACATTATTAGCGACCTCACCACTAGAGGAAACTTCAGAAGCAACATTCCTGACAGCAATAGCAGCAGCAGCAGTGCGTCAGAAGCGCTTACTGAGAAGTTCAGTAAAAAAAATTAGTAATCAGTTCCCAGTTTATGCCGAATAAAAGAACACGGCTCAAGCCGGAAACTTCATTTTCTTTATATTAATTTAAGGAGTTCATAATTAACTGACACCCAACTGCCAGTCAAAATTCGTGACTAACAACCCTCGAGTAGTGTGAGTTAATCCGTGACATGCAATCCACGCCAAGACACCCCAAAGGCTCAAGGAGTCTACGTGTCCCAACTAACCGCAGCCTCTTGCAAAGTTCCTGTTTAGCAACAACGCATCTCACAAGGAGTGCGCACCGAAGGACCCTTCAGTAGCGAAAAAGCAAACAAGGAGCATACCCAGAGTCGTGGGATGATTTCGTTAATGTGAGAATAGAATTGTGCATATGAAAAATTAAGTATAAAATAAAAATAAGTGTGGAAGAGTGAACTAAAAAGGATTTAATTGCTGTACACCGCAGCTATCACAAGTATTCAGTACATCTATAAAATAAGAGGGTTGTAGGGCAGTCGTAGACGAATATGAATTGATCATTAATACCGTATATCATGTTGTGGGTGTATCTAAAACATTTTAGGGAAGTGACTTAGTTGGTTGCACACAATTGCAGTACTCCCAGTGTCTGTGGTAATCGGGACTTTTCAATGGCCAGAAAGAAATTGCCTGATATGGATACTAATATATACCTAGATTACGAGTCTTTTTGTGTATAGGAAAACATGAATACAAGGTACTTCCTGGATACTTGATGTCGGAACTCGAAGTGCTCAGTACCGAATTTGATTTTCTGATAAGCTAAATATGCTATAATGGTTTCTTTCCTGAAATTGATAGGCAACTCATCTTAATTGACTAGTGAGTTGTAATGTTTTATGTGAGTTAAAGTACCTTTCCATTCACGAAAAGGGAACAGTTATCATATTTATAATTCATTTCTTTTGTGGTGGTAGAAGTACCATTGGCACTTGGCACCAATGAGGGTGCTTGTACCTGGCTTTCGTACATCCCAATTCGGCTCATGACGGAATGAAAACCACCAAATTACATTTTTGCAGGCTGCTTTGCCAACGCTCTACTAGTGTGAATGAAGAAGCAGTTTTGGAAATTCTGCTAACCACGCCACACCACGCCACACCACACCACGCCACACCACGCCACGCCACGCCACAACCCGCCACAGCACACCAAGCCACACCACGTCACGTCACGCCACGCCACACCCCGCCACAGCACACCAAGCCACACCACTTCACGCCACGCCACGCTACACCACACCATGCTTTTGCAATCTAGTGTGAATTGGGCTTAAGTTACACATTTTTCTCGTACTTATGCAAGTCGAAAGGACTTTTAAATTTAATCCATCCTGCACTCTTGACCAAAAATGTTCCTGCTACTCAGCCAACAGGCTGCTTCGGCCACGCTGTAGTGTGAATGAAGAAGGATTTTTGGGAATTCTAGTAACCACACCATTCCACACCACGCCACGCCACACCACGACACACCAGGCCACACCACGTCAAGCCACGCCACACCACGCCACACCAGGCCACACCACGACACACCACAACACACCACGCCACGCCATGCTCTTGCTGTCTGGTGTGAATCGGGCTTAAGTTTGCAACTTTTTCTCGTACTTACTCGTATGTAAGGCGACAGGACTTTTAATTTGAGTCCATCCTGCAAATACAATAACACTCTTGACTAAAAAAGCTCCCACTACTCAGCCAACATTTTTCCAAATACATAATAAAAAACAATAAACATGAACTAATTAAGAGTTAGATATGAAGGGAACGGGGTGGATTTTGCCAGGAGTACAAGAAACGCTCTGATTAAAGCCACTGCAAGAGTTGTGGTTGAATGCAAATTTTCATTTCAGATTCACTTGGTGCAGATTTTGAATTTTCCGAATATGAAATTCAAATTTCTGCACCCAAGAATTGTTGGGTGTGTCTGCAAAAATGGAAGATCATAGACAGCACTTTCAGCTGTTTTGTGCATTCACAATTAATGTGACGGTGGTGCTGCGTTAGACTTGCACCGCCGTGGATGAGTAAGGGTGGCTGCGCCTGCCTTTTAATTGTACGTCTCTGCAATTTGTGAGCCGGTGATGGTGTGCGCGCACATTGCCAGTGCAGCATTGTCACTGCGCTGTTCGGCTGCAGTGCTGAATGTATTTCAGTTACAGCGCCGACAGGCATTCCTGACACATTGCCAACAGCTGACGCGTGTACTGCATGATGCACTTGCGGCATTTCGCACACTTTGTGAAAAATGTGTTTGTGCTCTTCTCCAAAGCGGCGTTTTGTGTACGAGTACGAGTATTTTTATGTATTCCTGGTAAAAGGAGAACTTGTTTCGTTTTAAAATAGCACAGAAAATGATTTTAAATGGAATTTAATTTGCTTCTTCTGCCTTTTTCTATCCAGACGCGGTTGCTTGTACCGTGGCGAAGTTCAATCGTTGAGGCTGCAGGAACTACTGCAGCTGGGTTCCAGTGACAACAAAAAGAGAGCAAAACGCGGGCAATTTTTAAAAGAGTTTCGAGGGTGTTCATATACGAAACAGTTTTTATGTAAAGTACCCTGTATGCGTCCGCAAATATTATAATAAACAAGAGCACATAAAGTAGAAGTTATGAAACAATTCAAGGCAAAAGGTGGAAATGTTACAATAACCTTCATGTAAATATGTAATGAAAATAAGGTAGCTTATACTGGATTACGTTTTTATGGAGAACTGCTAATGACACTTCAGGGTCATTATAGTCGTCCAGAGAAGGTTTCCTAGTTAGTGTATAGCTTCTTCTGGTGAATGGTTCAAGTGTAGTTTACATCACTTCAACCCAATGTAAACTACCCTTGTACCATTCACCAGAAGAAAGCATATACTAATTAAGAAACCTTCTCTGGACTGAGAAGGAATACCCTTTTTAGACGAGCTGAAATATATTGGATAGATAAAACACAAACCTGGTATTCCCATCTGAACAATGTAATTAATAAAGCCATGGGAGAAATGTATGCATTTCAAAGTCCGTACGGTAAAACCATGTCCAATGTTCAATGTACGGATTCAATAAGCATGGTCTTAAGCTGGTTCTAAAAAACTGGACGACACAGCGGAAAAATTAGTACTGGAACAGCTTAGAGAGTCTGAAGCCACTCGAAGAGGTTCCTGTGTTTCAACGCAGAAAAGGCTTAATTGGCTTCACTGAGAACAAATCAACTGAGGATACTGTGCGGTGAGTTGACGGGTCACTTTCCCTGCAATGAGCACCTGCACAGAATGGGCCTCGCTGATACCAAATTGTGTAGATTGTGTATCCTAAAAGACGATGAGTCTATGGGGCACTTAATCAAAGAGTCTGCTAGGGACATACACCTAAAGAGATTCGAATCACTCATCAATCTCTCTAAGAATTATCTTAGGAAAATGACAGGCCTACTCACAGGACACTGTAAACTGAACTCACATATGGTGGGAATGGGGGGTTACCTCGGACGGCTCCTGTAGATTCTGTATAGAGGAAGAGGAGACGTCTTTGCATGTGTTGACAGAATGTCCGGCTCTCATACACAACCGCAGGAAATACTTGGGATTCTTCCAGGGCTCTGCCAGTGATGTGAAACCTCTGGAGCCAAAACTTGTCATCACGTTCATCCAGAGGATAGGACTCAAAGATCTACTTTGAACCTCTGATGGGGGTACAATAGATCGAAAGGTCGCGGTGCTTAAATCCCCTACATACAATAATAATGGGGCATCTAATCGTCCGGCCCTTGCACGAACAAGAGTAAGGCATCTCGGCAAACAGTTTCTCGGAGATGACGCCCTGATGCACACATCGCAGACTGGTCTGATTCAATTCCTGAGCACAGTAATCACTAATTGAATATATGGACTGACACAATATATCTCTGTGGTCGCAGTGCCTAAGGGCGATGGCCCAACCCTTAACATTACAATACATTATGGTAAAATATAGGAGATGAGACCAAAAGTGGTCTACTGGTCCTATAACAGTATCGGAAAACCAACAATAAGGATCTACACCACCTCTACATGGTAAGGTCGAGCAGAAGACTGCAGCAACCAAATAAGACAAACTGCAATGTATGGTATGCATCGGTATAATAGGGGTAATGAACTACGGTTGCTATTAGGAATACCTCGACTAAGCTTAGCCATCAAAAGAGAGGTTTCTTATAAGTATTTAGGGCAATGTCGGGCCAACAAATTTTTGACTCCAGACAGAGGAGCATCTAAAACACTCCTTATGCTAAACAGAGATGACCTCCGAATCCTCTGCTGCAACCAAATTAGACAAACTGCAGCGTATGACATGCATTGATATAAGCGGGGCAATGAACATTTTCCCATTAATGGCACTACAGATGCTACAGGAATACCTCCTCCATTAAGCTTAGACATCAAAATAGAGGTTTGTCCTCAAGCTTTAGGGTAACGTCAGGCCAAAATATTTCGATCTCCAAACAAAGGAGCTAAACAACTTCTTATACTAAACAGAGAATCCGAATCCTCACTAGGTATCTGACTACATAGTATGTGACTGCACGGTATCGGACTGCATGGTATCTGACTGCACACTCAGGTATTATCTCGAAAATTTGGGAATATCCTCCACTGATATTTGCAGATTATGCAACCAGGAACTGGAACCCTCTATGCACATTCTATGTGAATGTACTGCAATGGCACTACAGGTGCAACATGAATAACTCCTTTAAGCTTAGACATCAAAAGAGAGGTTTGTTCTCAGGCTTTATGACAATGTCAGGCCAAAAGGTGTCTTGATTTCAGACAGAGGAGCAACTAAAGAACTCCTTATGCTAAACAGAGACGACCTCCGAATCAGCACTGGGTATCTGACTGCACGGTATGTGACTGCCCACTCAGATATCAGCTCAAAAATTTGAGGTTTCCTCCACTGATATTTGCAGACTATGCAACCAGGAACCGGAAACCTCTATGTACTGCAGTCTCCAGAAGGCATTGTCTCCAAATAGGACTCTGTAACGATTCGGGCTATTATGAAAAGCTGCTTCTAGTTTCCGCATCACGCTTTTGTGATTCCAAACGTAGGAGCACTGAGGTGTCTGGGGTGCAAAGTTTGCTACTTAATTTTTGGGGCTTAATCGCTGTATTTTTAATCGCATGAATGAAACATTACGCTCATACGCTCATATATAGGTGCATTTGCATATGTGTTTGGACATAAGTACCCAAAAGTACATAAAAGTTTCATACTCCAGCATCATAAATCTTGAATAGGCTCGCATGCAGAGCCAAAATATTATTTTAGTTATTTGAAAACGGAGAACCAAATCAATTTAAAACTGCCAAAATTTGTGCCATAACTCAATGTCAATTTGCGTAAATAAAATGGAAAATATTTACATATCTACGCTGGTGGGTATCCACACTCGCCTGTATATCCATGTGCATATATGGGCGGGCACTCCTACGCCATTAGTCCGTGTATGCGTCCTTCTGTGCACATTTAAATAATGCATAAGTTGAGTCGAGTAAAAAGGTTTTTTGTACACACCGACGCACTCCCACACGCTCCCAACCTAAGCCAAACTGACCAAAAATTCCGCAATGAAGAAGAACCAGAACGAAATTCTCAGATGCTGAGATGTTGAGATGCCTATTCGCTTGTTTTGCTGCTTTCTGCTGTCCAGCAAATGGAAAATCCATTAAGCCGACTACTCCAGCGTATGTGGAAGTGTGCTTCAGTTCAATCTGTTCAGTGCAGCTACGTGGGTATGTGCGGGAACGGGCGGCGGCGCACAACAATTGACATATTACAGGATTGTGTATAATATCTGAGATGTGTGATTTGGGGATTTTTAAAATGATTTTTAATGGTTACGTTTGAGAGCATTTATTAAATGGAAATATGGGCCAACTGTTGTCATGTGCCTTTAGGGTCAGAAGAGGCGGCTGGTGTGGGCTATTTCATTATTTCTAATAAACGATCGACCACTTGAGTGGGGTTTCTAATGTCAATAAGTGCTGCAAATGGCAAATTCAAAGTGAAACTAAGTGAGATGCCAAACTGGTACTTAAAGCAGCCTGAAGGAATTATAATAGTTTAATACCTGAGCCTCTTATCCGCGAACATCGGGGCTTATATATATAGTTATATAAACATTTTTTGTTTGTTAATTAGCAGATTTAATCAAAGAAATATATTTGCTCCCTTGAACTCTGGTGAAATTGTTCATTGCGGAGCAGGCAGCTTAAAGCAGCTCCCAGTCTGAAACTTTCCTTGATGTATTTGACACTTTTAATCTGCTTCCTCTTTGGACTGCCCATTCTTGTCTGCGTTGCAGCCCCAAACATGATGAATGCCGTTTCATAAATTTCGGTTCCCTCAACGTGTCCCATCCAGACACTCCCCATATTTCGTGCTGCCAACAGCAATTCTCGTAAACCGAAATTAGTCATCCGGAAGTAAGCTGCACAAGGAAAAACACTCACACACAATGCTAATCAAAATCTTTACAGCCAACCGCTGTGACGTTTTTATTAAGCATTACATTTCGGATTTACCATAAATACTCAGCGACATTCTGCGTGGCAAATGCGGAGCGAACACTTCCACTCCTGAAAGCCAGTTTGATAAATTTATTTATGTTTGCTTAGTGAATGTCAAAATGGAAGCACAGCGTCAAAATTATTAAAATGTGTTTACACAAATTCGTGTTTAAAGACAAGCCCGCAGGAGGACGCAATCCCTGCGAACTGTAAACGCAGACATTATTCGGTGGAATACTCTCCTTTGATTCAACAAAGCCATGTTCACGTGGAAAACAATATTTTCATAATTTCTTGATCCGGCCTGGATAAGGCGGAAATGCAAACAAACTTTGAGCTTCCATTAGTTATCATCAGTAATCTCCTCGAACGAGATTTTCATGCCAAATAATATCACCGAGCTAAATTTGATTCATGGCTGAGCTAAAATTCATTGTCGTTCATGTTGTCTCTGGCAAACTCGTTACTTCAACTCAGAGTAGAACTGACTATCGACTAATTGAACCAAACCATCCGTTCCCATCTCTCCATAATTTTACTTTCACTCTCTCGAAGCATTGTCGTGTGCGTATCTTGTTTTTGTTTGCTAACTTGACTGCAACTTTCTCTATCACTGAGTAGTTGCCAATGGCGGTACTTTCATGGCTTCGTGTAATTAGCTGGTCTCATGCTCGCGCTAAGCTCACTTGCAATCCCACTTGAACTCATGTGTTTGTAGTGACAACTCGCAACAGCACAAAGCAGTGTACAATTTCAGTGTACAGTTTTAGTGGGTTTAGATAATGTCGCTCCTCCTGGCGTAAAGCGATAAATTTGCTCGCCGTACGCGTGCGAATAGACACACAATCCGGGGGAAGACCAACTATTACGGTTATGGAAAAGGGGTTCTGCTGTCTGGTGTATTGCTCTGTGATGTGTCAGTGTTGAGGCAGGGGATTTCGATAACAACTTTAAGGGACGACACTAAAATTCAGGCACTAAAGCCTCTTCTAGGACTTGTTAAGGATATTTTCAGTATCGAATCTAATGCCAATCTTACTGCTTTTCTAATGCTTATATCAGTGCTGGAGTCATTGTATTGGATATTAGATAGATAGTTATGTCACTTAGACCACCAGTTGAGTCCGGTGTGAGCCGCGGATGCGAGGCTAGGCTACGTTTCCCCCTACAGATTGCACCAACCTGAGCATTCAATAAAGCGGAAAAGGTTGTTGTCACCTGACTGGTATGGATTATCTATACTTCTCAAGAAGTGGGATCCTAGTAAACGTTCCCTATTTCTAGCAAAAGCTGGACATCTACAGAAGAGATGGTGGACATGTACAAAAGAGATGGTGGACATGTACAAAAGAGATGCTGGACATCTACAGAAGAGATGCTGGACATGTACAGAAGAGATGCTGGACATGTACAGAAGAGATGCTGGACATGTACAGAAGAGATGCTGGACCGCTTCCAGTTGCTCCTACGACAGAAACCATGCGTATAAACTCCCATTGCATGATTTTCTATTAGACAATGTCCGGTGAGGGCTCCTATTAAAGTCCTCAATCATAGTCTATTGAGTCTAATGATATTCCTAGATAGATGCAGATTTAGCCTGGGCCATGTTTGCCTGGCGATTTCGCAAGGTACAGGCACAGATCCACCTTTGATTGGTAGAATTAATTAGTGTCTTCCTTATGAGAGGCTTACAAGCCGCGAGAGGTACATCCATATGCCTACTGACATTTGGCACACAAGTGCCTGCCGGCTCTTGCAAGTTGATAAGCCTTGCAGTTCCCTGGTATATCCCGATGGCCTGGTACCCAGCAGAGATGGATATGGAATTGTTTAGCCATCTCATTTAGCGATAGGCGAGAGTCTAGGACACACACTGATATTATTTAGAATGCAATCAAAGTCCTTACTGCAGTCTGATACAATGCAGATATCCGTGACGGTTACCTCGTTTATCCTAAACCAATTCAAGGCTTCGTGAATAGCGGCTATTTCCTCTTGAAAAACACTGCAGTGATCCATTAGTTTGATGGATCCACTGATTGAGGGCATTTCGCAATAAAATCCTGATCCTACACCGGCATTAATTTTTGATCCGTCTGTGTATATCTTGATGGGAGTATCTGGTGATGGATCAGTATCGAACATAATGCCAATCTTTCTGCTTTCTAATGTTTATAGTAGTGCTGGGAGTTATTATATAGGGTGGTAGTGCATCAGAATTCTATGTATTAGATACACTAACACCCTGTATTATTTAAGTTAGTTGAATTGGGTTTGGGCCTATGCATTAAGAATTTCATCTAAGAATAGCATTCTACCTGCAGGCCGTATTTGATTCGAATCGGAATCGAATCGTTAATCCTTTTAAAGTTGTTGCTGTTTTCATCATTGAAATAAAGGCAAGTAATATTTGTATGCATCCTGCCCCGGGATTGATCTCCAAAAAGGCTGCTTTCTAAATATCGTTTTCACTGCGAGTTGAAGGCCTTAGTTACTAGTACTGATTCCCCAACCCCAACTCTCACTCCTCTCAAATCTAACAAATCTAATCTGCCTTGCAGTCATAATTGATTATGGTGTAGATTAGATTTATTAGATTTATTTAAGGGTGTTGTACACTGCGACCTGAGAGATCTACTGTGATGCCCCTATTTATTTGAAACATGAGGATAGTCTCATCTGCAGGTCTTCTGCCATGTGAATTTCCGAAAGGAATTCATACATTTTGGAGGAATCAATTTGAAGGATCCTGCTCATATCTAAGATATATTCTCCAAAACACCTGAGTCTTTTGTGTGCCAATGGTCTGCAGTCCGTGATCAGGTCCAGTGAGGTTTCATCACTTTGTCCACAGAATCTACAGATGGCATCTGAAAATAGACCCCCATCTTATTCATAGTTGAGTTTACAGTGTCCGGACCCATAGTGGTCTGAGATAGTTGGTCTGTAGATCGGCTACCACGATTACCTAAACTTAACCTTCTACACAGAATCTAGAGATGGCCTCTGAAGATGTACCCAACTTATTCGTATGATAGTTGAGTCTACAGTGATGATTCTATATTTACTCTGAGGCATATTTATTAACTCTTTAGCTCTTTTAGGATTAAAATCTCCCAGAAGAGCTTTGGACTGTCTTAATCCCGGAAGAGTTTTCCAGGTTTGACTTCTTTTTGCATCTGTACACTTCTTCAGCAGACCTCCAGTGGTCTTGAATTGTAGTCCACAGAAGGGTTCAGGCCCGTTCAAAGTAGAGGTCTCAGCCTTAATTATGTTGTAAGATATAATAATGATAAGATTTTGATGTATGTTTATGAAATCTGTTCAGTTTTGAGAATCAATTAAATGAAATGACTGAGGCTTCGCTCTTCACATGGTTAGAAAGCCTTTCCATGTGGGACTTTGCATATTTTTGTATTGTAGCGGCAACAGACTGGATGCCAAGATCGCGTTCCAGGTCGCTGCTGCGGATATACCAAGGTGCATTTACCGCACATTGGAACTTGAGCAACCCCATAGTTGAATGCCATAGGTCCATGCCGGTCTAACCACTTGTTTGTATAAGAGAAAAGATGCTTTAAGTGAAAAGATGTTCTTGCCAAGGAATCATAAATGAGTTCATAATGACCAAGGACCTTCATAAGACAGTTTAAAGACATTTGAAAATAACACTTGAGGCTAAATATAAGTATTTATGAACTGTTCGACCTGATCCTGGTGTGTAAGGACAACGTGAAGGTCGGCCAGTCAATTCTATAGAAGAGAGCACATTAAAATTATGCGGTTTGGGATGCGGCAAAAAGTGTGTCATTGGCATATTTTAGCACAGCACAAGCACATCAATATTCATCAAAACGTACGCATATCAACTTAAGCTCCATCAAATTGATTTGTGGGCGTCAAAAGGTTTCACTTTTGTCAACAAACGCCACTCAGCCGAAAAGAGGGTACGTGAACTACACAACACGCTTTGAATGTTTGAAAAGGTTTGTCTAAAAAGTTAAGCCCCAGTCTCAGCAGCAATATCGCCACCCACAGCATTAGTCGAAATAGTGCTTCTGCTTCATTCAGAAACAAAGAGGAAGAAAAGTACATTATTTTCTTATATATTTATATATATTATGTATGCAAGGATATGGAACAAAGAGTATAAGAAAAACCATTGAGAAAATGCTCTCTAAAGAAACATTAGGAGTCCAAGTTGATGAAATAAACAAAATATTATTTTATAATCGCAATAACTCCATAATGAGTAATGAAGATGAAAGAGTTTCGTATAAGTCGGGTTCGTATTTAGGCTTCACAGGTATCACCAGCGCCTTGCACACGGACTACTTGGGAGCACGCATATCAGGCCAGAAACTCGGCACTATTAGAGAGCTCGACACTATTAGGAAACTCCACACTATGAGGGAAGTCGACACTATTAGAGAACTTGACACTATTAGACAACTCAACACTATTAGGGAACTCGAGACTATCATGGAACTGGACACTATTAGGCAACTCGACACTATTAGAGAACTTGACACTATTAGACAACTCAACACTATTAGGGAACTGGACACCATTAGGGAAGTCGACACTATTAGAGAACTCGATACTATTAGAGAACTCGACACTGTTAGGGTAAGTCGACACTGAAGGGAACTCGACACTATTAGGGAACTCGACACTATGAGGGAAGTTGACACTATTAGAGAACTTGACACTATTAGACAACTCAACACTATTAGGGAACTGGACACCATTAGGGAAGTCGACACTATTGGAGAACTCGATACTATTAGAGAACTCGACACTGTTAGGGTAAGTCGACACTGAAGGGAACTCGATACTATTAGAGAACTCGACACTGTTAGGATAAGTCGACACTGAAGGGAACTCGACACTATTAGGGAACTCGACACTATTAGGAAACTCGACACTATGAGGGAAGTTGACACTATTAGAGAACTTGACACTATTAGACAACTCAACACTATTAGGGAACTGGACACCATTAGGGAACTCGACACTATTAGGGAACTGAACATTATTAGCGACCTCACCACTAGAGGAAACTTCAGAAGCAACATTCCTGACAGCAATAGCAGCAGCAGCAGTGCGTCAGAAGCGCTTACTGAGAAGTTCAGTAAAAAAAATTAGTAATCAGTTCCCAGTTTATGCCGAATAAAAGAACACGGCTCAAGCCGGAAACTTCATTTTCTTTATATTAATTTAAGGAGTTCATAATTAACTGACACCCAACTGCCAGTCAAAATTCGTGACTAACAACCCTCGAGTAGTGTGAGTTAATCCGTGACATGCAATCCACGCCAAGACACCCCAAAGGCTCAAGGAGTCTACGTGTCCCAACTAACCGCAGCCTCTTGCAAAGTTCCTGTTTAGCAACAACGCATCTCACAAGGAGTGCGCACCGAAGGACCCTTCAGTAGCGAAAAAGCAAACAAGGAGCATACCCAGAGTCGTGGGATGATTTCGTTAATGTGAGAATAGAATTGTGCATATGAAAAATTAAGTATAAAATAAAAATAAGTGTGGAAGAGTGAACTAAAAAGGATTTAATTGCTGTACACCGCAGCTATCACAAGTATTCAGTACATCTATAAAATAAGAGGGTTGTAGGGCAGTCGTAGACGAATATGAATTGATCATTAATACCGTATATCATGTTGTGGGTGTATCTAAAACATTTTAGGGAAGTGACTTAGTTGGTTGCACACAATTGCAGTACTCCCAGTGTCTGTGGTAATCGGGACTTTTCAATGGCCAGAAAGAAATTGCCTGATATGGATACTAATATATACCTAGATTACGAGTCTTTTTGTGTATAGGAAAACATGAATACAAGGTACTTCCTGGATACTTGATGTCGGAACTCGAAGTGCTCAGTACCGAATTTGATTTTCTGATAAGCTAAATATGCTATAATGGTTTCTTTCCTGAAATTGATAGGCAACTCATCTTAATTGACTAGTGAGTTGTAATGTTTTATGTGAGTTAAAGTACCTTTCCATTCACGAAAAGGGAACAGTTATCATATTTATAATTCATTTCTTTTGTGGTGGTAGAAGTACCATTGGCACTTGGCACCAATGAGGGTGCTTGTACCTGGCTTTCGTACATCCCAATTCGGCTCATGACGGAATGAAAACCACCAAATTACATTTTTGCAGGCTGCTTTGCCAACGCTCTACTAGTGTGAATGAAGAAGCAGTTTTGGAAATTCTGCTAACCACGCCACACCACGCCACACCACACCACGCCACACCACGCCACGCCACGCCACAACCCGCCACAGCACACCAAGCCACACCACGTCACGTCACGCCACGCCACACCCCGCCACAGCACACCAAGCCACACCACTTCACGCCACGCCACGCTACACCACACCATGCTTTTGCAATCTAGTGTGAATTGGGCTTAAGTTACACATTTTTCTCGTACTTATGCAAGTCGAAAGGACTTTTAAATTTAATCCATCCTGCACTCTTGACCAAAAATGTTCCTGCTACTCAGCCAACAGGCTGCTTCGGCCACGCTGTAGTGTGAATGAAGAAGGATTTTTGGGAATTCTAGTAACCACACCATTCCACACCACGCCACGCCACACCACGACACACCAGGCCACACCACGTCAAGCCACGCCACACCACGCCACACCAGGCCACACCACGACACACCACAACACACCACGCCACGCCATGCTCTTGCTGTCTGGTGTGAATCGGGCTTAAGTTTGCAACTTTTTCTCGTACTTACTCGTATGTAAGGCGACAGGACTTTTAATTTGAGTCCATCCTGCAAATACAATAACACTCTTGACTAAAAAAGCTCCCACTACTCAGCCAACATTTTTCCAAATACATAATAAAAAACAATAAACATGAACTAATTAAGAGTTAGATATGAAGGGAACGGGGTGGATTTTGCCAGGAGTACAAGAAACGCTCTGATTAAAGCCACTGCAAGAGTTGTGGTTGAATGCAAATTTTCATTTCAGATTCACTTGGTGCAGATTTTGAATTTTCCGAATATGAAATTCAAATTTCTGCACCCAAGAATTGTTGGGTGTGTCTGCAAAAATGGAAGATCATAGACAGCACTTTCAGCTGTTTTGTGCATTCACAATTAATGTGACGGTGGTGCTGCGTTAGACTTGCACCGCCGTGGATGAGTAAGGGTGGCTGCGCCTGCCTTTTAATTGTACGTCTCTGCAATTTGTGAGCCGGTGATGGTGTGCGCGCACATTGCCAGTGCAGCATTGTCACTGCGCTGTTCGGCTGCAGTGCTGAATGTATTTCAGTTACAGCGCCGACAGGCATTCCTGACACATTGCCAACAGCTGACGCGTGTACTGCATGATGCACTTGCGGCATTTCGCACACTTTGTGAAAAATGTGTTTGTGCTCTTCTCCAAAGCGGCGTTTTGTGTACGAGTACGAGTATTTTTATGTATTCCTGGTAAAAGGAGAACTTGTTTCGTTTTAAAATAGCACAGAAAATGATTTTAAATGGAATTTAATTTGCTTCTTCTGCCTTTTTCTATCCAGACGCGGTTGCTTGTACCGTGGCGAAGTTCAATCGTTGAGGCTGCAGGAACTACTGCAGCTGGGTTCCAGTGACAACAAAAAGAGAGCAAAACGCGGGCAATTTTTAAAAGAGTTTCGAGGGTGTTCATATACGAAACAGTTTTTATGTAAAGTACCCTGTATGCGTCCGCAAATATTATAATAAACAAGAGCACATAAAGTAGAAGTTATGAAACAATTCAAGGCAAAAGGTGGAAATGTTACAATAACCTTCATGTAAATATGTAATGAAAATAAGGTAGCTTATACTGGATTACGTTTTTATGGAGAACTGCTAATGACACTTCAGGGTCATTATAGTCGTCCAGAGAAGGTTTCCTAGTTAGTGTATAGCTTCTTCTGGTGAATGGTTCAAGTGTAGTTTACATCACTTCAACCCAATGTAAACTACCCTTGTACCATTCACCAGAAGAAAGCATATACTAATTAAGAAACCTTCTCTGGACTGAGAAGGAATACCCTTTTTAGACGAGCTGAAATATATTGGATAGATAAAACACAAACCTGGTATTCCCATCTGAACAATGTAATTAATAAAGCCATGGGAGAAATGTATGCATTTCAAAGTCCGTACGGTAAAACCATGTCCAATGTTCAATGTACGGATTCAATAAGCATGGTCTTAAGCTGGTTCTAAAAAACTGGACGACACAGCGGAAAAATTAGTACTGGAACAGCTTAGAGAGTCTGAAGCCACTCGAAGAGGTTCCTGTGTTTCAACGCAGAAAAGGCTTAATTGGCTTCACTGAGAACAAATCAACTGAGGATACTGTGCGGTGAGTTGACGGGTCACTTTCCCTGCAATGAGCACCTGCACAGAATGGGCCTCGCTGATACCAAATTGTGTAGATTGTGTATCCTAAAAGACGATGAGTCTATGGGGCACTTAATCAAAGAGTCTGCTAGGGACATACACCTAAAGAGATTCGAATCACTCATCAATCTCTCTAAGAATTATCTTAGGAAAATGACAGGCCTACTCACAGGACACTGTAAACTGAACTCACATATGGTGGGAATGGGGGGTTACCTCGGACGGCTCCTGTAGATTCTGTATAGAGGAAGAGGAGACGTCTTTGCATGTGTTGACAGAATGTCCGGCTCTCATACACAACCGCAGGAAATACTTGGGATTCTTCCAGGGCTCTGCCAGTGATGTGAAACCTCTGGAGCCAAAACTTGTCATCACGTTCATCCAGAGGATAGGACTCAAAGATCTACTTTGAACCTCTGATGGGGGTACAATAGATCGAAAGGTCGCGGTGCTTAAATCCCCTACATACAATAATAATGGGGCATCTAATCGTCCGGCCCTTGCACGAACAAGAGTAAGGCATCTCGGCAAACAGTTTCTCGGAGATGACGCCCTGATGCACACATCGCAGACTGGTCTGATTCAATTCCTGAGCACAGTAATCACTAATTGAATATATGGACTGACACAATATATCTCTGTGGTCGCAGTGCCTAAGGGCGATGGCCCAACCCTTAACATTACAATACATTATGGTAAAATATAGGAGATGAGACCAAAAGTGGTCTACTGGTCCTATAACAGTATCGGAAAACCAACAATAAGGATCTACACCACCTCTACATGGTAAGGTCGAGCAGAAGACTGCAGCAACCAAATAAGACAAACTGCAATGTATGGTATGCATCGGTATAATAGGGGTAATGAACTACGGTTGCTATTAGGAATACCTCGACTAAGCTTAGCCATCAAAAGAGAGGTTTCTTATAAGTATTTAGGGCAATGTCGGGCCAACAAATTTTTGACTCCAGACAGAGGAGCATCTAAAACACTCCTTATGCTAAACAGAGATGACCTCCGAATCCTCTGCTGCAACCAAATTAGACAAACTGCAGCGTATGACATGCATTGATATAAGCGGGGCAATGAACATTTTCCCATTAATGGCACTACAGATGCTACAGGAATACCTCCTCCATTAAGCTTAGACATCAAAATAGAGGTTTGTCCTCAAGCTTTAGGGTAACGTCAGGCCAAAATATTTCGATCTCCAAACAAAGGAGCTAAACAACTTCTTATACTAAACAGAGAATCCGAATCCTCACTAGGTATCTGACTACATAGTATGTGACTGCACGGTATCGGACTGCATGGTATCTGACTGCACACTCAGGTATTATCTCGAAAATTTGGGAATATCCTCCACTGATATTTGCAGATTATGCAACCAGGAACTGGAACCCTCTATGCACATTCTATGTGAATGTACTGCAATGGCACTACAGGTGCAACATGAATAACTCCTTTAAGCTTAGACATCAAAAGAGAGGTTTGTTCTCAGGCTTTATGACAATGTCAGGCCAAAAGGTGTCTTGATTTCAGACAGAGGAGCAACTAAAGAACTCCTTATGCTAAACAGAGACGACCTCCGAATCAGCACTGGGTATCTGACTGCACGGTATGTGACTGCCCACTCAGATATCAGCTCAAAAATTTGAGGTTTCCTCCACTGATATTTGCAGACTATGCAACCAGGAACCGGAAACCTCTATGTACTGCAGTCTCCAGAAGGCATTGTCTCCAAATAGGACTCTGTAACGATTCGGGCTATTATGAAAAGCTGCTTCTAGTTTCCGCATCACGCTTTTGTGATTCCAAACGTAGGAGCACTGAGGTGTCTGGGGTGCAAAGTTTGCTACTTAATTTTTGGGGCTTAATCGCTGTATTTTTAATCGCATGAATGAAACATTACGCTCATACGCTCATATATAGGTGCATTTGCATATGTGTTTGGACATAAGTACCCAAAAGTACATAAAAGTTTCATACTCCAGCATCATAAATCTTGAATAGGCTCGCATGCAGAGCCAAAATATTATTTTAGTTATTTGAAAACGGAGAACCAAATCAATTTAAAACTGCCAAAATTTGTGCCATAACTCAATGTCAATTTGCGTAAATAAAATGGAAAATATTTACATATCTACGCTGGTGGGTATCCACACTCGCCTGTATATCCATGTGCATATATGGGCGGGCACTCCTACGCCATTAGTCCGTGTATGCGTCCTTCTGTGCACATTTAAATAATGCATAAGTTGAGTCGAGTAAAAAGGTTTTTTGTACACACCGACGCACTCCCACACGCTCCCAACCTAAGCCAAACTGACCAAAAATTCCGCAATGAAGAAGAACCAGAACGAAATTCTCAGATGCTGAGATGTTGAGATGCCTATTCGCTTGTTTTGCTGCTTTCTGCTGTCCAGCAAATGGAAAATCCATTAAGCCGACTACTCCAGCGTATGTGGAAGTGTGCTTCAGTTCAATCTGTTCAGTGCAGCTACGTGGGTATGTGCGGGAACGGGCGGCGGCGCACAACAATTGACATATTACAGGATTGTGTATAATATCTGAGATGTGTGATTTGGGGATTTTTAAAATGATTTTTAATGGTTACGTTTGAGAGCATTTATTAAATGGAAATATGGGCCAACTGTTGTCATGTGCCTTTAGGGTCAGAAGAGGCGGCTGGTGTGGGCTATTTCATTATTTCTAATAAACGATCGACCACTTGAGTGGGGTTTCTAATGTCAATAAGTGCTGCAAATGGCAAATTCAAAGTGAAACTAAGTGAGATGCCAAACTGGTACTTAAAGCAGCCTGAAGGAATTATAATAGTTTAATACCTGAGCCTCTTATCCGCGAACATCGGGGCTTATATATATAGTTATATAAACATTTTTTGTTTGTTAATTAGCAGATTTAATCAAAGAAATATATTTGCTCCCTTGAACTCTGGTGAAATTGTTCATTGCGGAGCAGGCAGCTTAAAGCAGCTCCCAGTCTGAAACTTTCCTTGATGTATTTGACACTTTTAATCTGCTTCCTCTTTGGACTGCCCATTCTTGTCTGCGTTGCAGCCCCAAACATGATGAATGCCGTTTCATAAATTTCGGTTCCCTCAACGTGTCCCATCCAGACACTCCCCATATTTCGTGCTGCCAACAGCAATTCTCGTAAACCGAAATTAGTCATCCGGAAGTAAGCTGCACAAGGAAAAACACTCACACACAATGCTAATCAAAATCTTTACAGCCAACCGCTGTGACGTTTTTATTAAGCATTACATTTCGGATTTACCATAAATACTCAGCGACATTCTGCGTGGCAAATGCGGAGCGAACACTTCCACTCCTGAAAGCCAGTTTGATAAATTTATTTATGTTTGCTTAGTGAATGTCAAAATGGAAGCACAGCGTCAAAATTATTAAAATGTGTTTACACAAATTCGTGTTTAAAGACAAGCCCGCAGGAGGACGCAATCCCTGCGAACTGTAAACGCAGACATTATTCGGTGGAATACTCTCCTTTGATTCAACAAAGCCATGTTCACGTGGAAAACAATATTTTCATAATTTCTTGATCCGGCCTGGATAAGGCGGAAATGCAAACAAACTTTGAGCTTCCATTAGTTATCATCAGTAATCTCCTCGAACGAGATTTTCATGCCAAATAATATCACCGAGCTAAATTTGATTCATGGCTGAGCTAAAATTCATTGTCGTTCATGTTGTCTCTGGCAAACTCGTTACTTCAACTCAGAGTAGAACTGACTATCGACTAATTGAACCAAACCATCCGTTCCCATCTCTCCATAATTTTACTTTCACTCTCTCGAAGCATTGTCGTGTGCGTATCTTGTTTTTGTTTGCTAACTTGACTGCAACTTTCTCTATCACTGAGTAGTTGCCAATGGCGGTACTTTCATGGCTTCGTGTAATTAGCTGGTCTCATGCTCGCGCTAAGCTCACTTGCAATCCCACTTGAACTCATGTGTTTGTAGTGACAACTCGCAACAGCACAAAGCAGTGTACAATTTCAGTGTACAGTTTTAGTGGGTTTAGATAATGTCGCTCCTCCTGGCGTAAAGCGATAAATTTGCTCGCCGTACGCGTGCGAATAGACACACAATCCGGGGGAAGACCAACTATTACGGTTATGGAAAAGGGGTTCTGCTGTCTGGTGTATTGCTCTGTGATGTGTCAGTGTTGAGGCAGGGGATTTCGATAACAACTTTAAGGGACGACACTAAAATTCAGGCACTAAAGCCTCTTCTAGGACTTGTTAAGGATATTTTCAGTATCGAATCTAATGCCAATCTTACTGCTTTTCTAATGCTTATATCAGTGCTGGAGTCATTGTATTGGATATTAGATAGATAGTTATGTCACTTAGACCACCAGTTGAGTCCGGTGTGAGCCGCGGATGCGAGGCTAGGCTACGTTTCCCCCTACAGATTGCACCAACCTGAGCATTCAATAAAGCGGAAAAGGTTGTTGTCACCTGACTGGTATGGATTATCTATACTTCTCAAGAAGTGGGATCCTAGTAAACGTTCCCTATTTCTAGCAAAAGCTGGACATCTACAGAAGAGATGGTGGACATGTACAAAAGAGATGGTGGACATGTACAAAAGAGATGCTGGACATCTACAGAAGAGATGCTGGACATGTACAGAAGAGATGCTGGACATGTACAGAAGAGATGCTGGACATGTACAGAAGAGATGCTGGACCGCTTCCAGTTGCTCCTACGACAGAAACCATGCGTATAAACTCCCATTGCATGATTTTCTATTAGACAATGTCCGGTGAGGGCTCCTATTAAAGTCCTCAATCATAGTCTATTGAGTCTAATGATATTCCTAGATAGATGCAGATTTAGCCTGGGCCATGTTTGCCTGGCGATTTCGCAAGGTACAGGCACAGATCCACCTTTGATTGGTAGAATTAATTAGTGTCTTCCTTATGAGAGGCTTACAAGCCGCGAGAGGTACATCCATATGCCTACTGACATTTGGCACACAAGTGCCTGCCGGCTCTTGCAAGTTGATAAGCCTTGCAGTTCCCTGGTATATCCCGATGGCCTGGTACCCAGCAGAGATGGATATGGAATTGTTTAGCCATCTCATTTAGCGATAGGCGAGAGTCTAGGACACACACTGATATTATTTAGAATGCAATCAAAGTCCTTACTGCAGTCTGATACAATGCAGATATCCGTGACGGTTACCTCGTTTATCCTAAACCAATTCAAGGCTTCGTGAATAGCGGCTATTTCCTCTTGAAAAACACTGCAGTGATCCATTAGTTTGATGGATCCACTGATTGAGGGCATTTCGCAATAAAATCCTGATCCTACACCGGCATTAATTTTTGATCCGTCTGTGTATATCTTGATGGGAGTATCTGGTGATGGATCAGTATCGAACATAATGCCAATCTTTCTGCTTTCTAATGTTTATAGTAGTGCTGGGAGTTATTATATAGGGTGGTAGTGCATCAGAATTCTATGTATTAGATACACTAACACCCTGTATTATTTAAGTTAGTTGAATTGGGTTTGGGCCTATGCATTAAGAATTTCATCTAAGAATAGCATTCTACCTGCAGGCCGTATTTGATTCGAATCGGAATCGAATCGTTAATCCTTTTAAAGTTGTTGCTGTTTTCATCATTGAAATAAAGGCAAGTAATATTTGTATGCATCCTGCCCCGGGATTGATCTCCAAAAAGGCTGCTTTCTAAATATCGTTTTCACTGCGAGTTGAAGGCCTTAGTTACTAGTACTGATTCCCCAACCCCAACTCTCACTCCTCTCAAATCTAACAAATCTAATCTGCCTTGCAGTCATAATTGATTATGGTGTAGATTAGATTTATTAGATTTATTTAAGGGTGTTGTACACTGCGACCTGAGAGATCTACTGTGATGCCCCTATTTATTTGAAACATGAGGATAGTCTCATCTGCAGGTCTTCTGCCATGTGAATTTCCGAAAGGAATTCATACATTTTGGAGGAATCAATTTGAAGGATCCTGCTCATATCTAAGATATATTCTCCAAAACACCTGAGTCTTTTGTGTGCCAATGGTCTGCAGTCCGTGATCAGGTCCAGTGAGGTTTCATCACTTTGTCCACAGAATCTACAGATGGCATCTGAAAATAGACCCCCATCTTATTCATAGTTGAGTTTACAGTGTCCGGACCCATAGTGGTCTGAGATAGTTGGTCTGTAGATCGGCTACCACGATTACCTAAACTTAACCTTCTACACAGAATCTAGAGATGGCCTCTGAAGATGTACCCAACTTATTCGTATGATAGTTGAGTCTACAGTGATGATTCTATATTTACTCTGAGGCATATTTATTAACTCTTTAGCTCTTTTAGGATTAAAATCTCCCAGAAGAGCTTTGGACTGTCTTAATCCCGGAAGAGTTTTCCAGGTTTGACTTCTTTTTGCATCTGTACACTTCTTCAGCAGACCTCCAGTGGTCTTGAATTGTAGTCCACAGAAGGGTTCAGGCCCGTTCAAAGTAGAGGTCTCAGCCTTAATTATGTTGTAAGATATAATAATGATAAGATTTTGATGTATGTTTATGAAATCTGTTCAGTTTTGAGAATCAATTAAATGAAATGACTGAGGCTTCGCTCTTCACATGGTTAGAAAGCCTTTCCATGTGGGACTTTGCATATTTTTGTATTGTAGCGGCAACAGACTGGATGCCAAGATCGCGTTCCAGGTCGCTGCTGCGGATATACCAAGGTGCATTTACCGCACATTGGAACTTGAGCAACCCCATAGTTGAATGCCATAGGTCCATGCCGGTCTAACCACTTGTTTGTATAAGAGAAAAGATGCTTTAAGTGAAAAGATGTTCTTGCCAAGGAATCATAAATGAGTTCATAATGACCAAGGACCTTCATAAGACAGTTTAAAGACATTTGAAAATAACACTTGAGGCTAAATATAAGTATTTATGAACTGTTCGACCTGATCCTGGTGTGTAAGGACAACGTGAAGGTCGGCCAGTCAATTCTATAGAAGAGAGCACATTAAAATTATGCGGTTTGGGATGCGGCAAAAAGTGTGTCATTGGCATATTTTAGCACAGCACAAGCACATCAATATTCATCAAAACGTACGCATATCAACTTAAGCTCCATCAAATTGATTTGTGGGCGTCAAAAGGTTTCACTTTTGTCAACAAACGCCACTCAGCCGAAAAGAGGGTACGTGAACTACACAACACGCTTTGAATGTTTGAAAAGGTTTGTCTAAAAAGTTAAGCCCCAGTCTCAGCAGCAATATCGCCACCCACAGCATTAGTCGAAATAGTGCTACGCTATTCATATGCAAACGGATATATGACACATTCATATATGCCAAAGGATGCGCTTATGTATGCATGATGACAAACATCAATCAAAATCAAAAGCGAAGGAGCAAGCGAAACCGAAGACTCTCACCGCACCCACCCACAAAAAGCTACAATTTCAATTGGGAAGGTTGCATTTGCGTGAGAGTGAGTGTGTTGGTGTGTGTGTGTGTGTGTGTCGGTGTGTGTGTGTGTGTGTGTGTCGGTGTGTGTGTGTGGGTCGGTGTGTGAGTGTTGTACACACGCAATTGCTGAGACCATTTAAGCGTTACCATTTTCGCGTTAACCGACACAACTAGAATCCAAGTGCAAAACCCCAAAGGCAAGGCAGCCGCCCAAGCATCTGCAATCACAACCTCGGCATTATTATCGTTTTCAGAGAGCGGTTCACATGACCCAATTCAGCGAGTGTGGAAGACCAATGTGTGTTCTCTGTTTACACAGACGTGTTGTTCCTCTAACGCGAGTGGGTTGTTTAAATTTAATTTCCAGACCACGAAAATCGTTGAGTTCGCAGTTAAATTGACGCATAGCAATATTTCAGTTGCTGGCATCCGTGAGTATGCAAGAGGAGAATGTGCTTTGCAAGTGCTCCTATCCTATGTCCTAAAGAGGCCATAATCATCCTGTGAATATATGACGTTAGTACTGCCTTCTGAGTGGATTTTGCTTTGACCTTTTGTCTGCATATCCCTCTGTGGGTCAATTTATTGCAAAAGTTTATTGGAGTCATTGAAGCATCCTACAAAAAGCATCTGCAAAGAAAGCGTTCACCTGAAAGAGACCAATTTTCGACGAGGCTTTTATGATATGAGCGACCGCACTGACATGACCACAAATTGTATGCATTCATAATTATTGATCCATTTATGCCAACAATAATGTCCTTTGCGAAAAGTTTCGTTTCATAACTCGACTGCAGCGACCACTTTTCGGATTATCAGGTTTTGTACGTTATGTTAATGTATACTTTCATGTTCTCAACTCTTTATGCGTCCCACACAATTTTCATTTAGTTAGAAGAGGAATTTGGCATATTCAGCAAACGGTTGCCCAAAGGAGTGCACGCCCACTCGACAAATATACGACGAAAACATGTCTGGGAATGTGAAAGAAGCCGCTTTTGTCACTCACAATTATTGCTTTGCATTTGAAACCATTCCAAGGATGAAAAATGATCTGAAAGGGAATATTTTCTTTTATTTATGCACTCTTGAGCCCAACGGAATCCCAGCATTCGACGTGAGTATTTCATGATTGCTATCCTTGCAGGATGAGTTGAGTTTCAGTTCAAATGTTAAATGAGAAGCAACGGGAACAAAATACACATTTATGGGTATTCAGTGGAATGTGTCGCATAATGAAGCATATTTTCGTTTGGTTATATGAGAAGAGTGCAGAGTGTAGCGTGTTTTATGCAGAGGATATTACTGTCGAGATGAAACTGATGGCTTGCAGGACTTTGTTAATTTGCATTACCAAATAACTCAATAAAATAAAGGATTTGTCTCAATTTGTCAGCTGCCGATTCGTCAATTAGACACATTTGCCTGCTCGCAGTCAGAAGAGTTATTTCAAGGATGTGCAAACTCCACAACAAAGAAGTGTTCCAGGCTATTTATATACACAACCAAGAGTTAGACAGGCAGTTGTATATGTGAAACAGTCGAAGAGATTCAATGAATTGCTGTCTCTTTAGCTCTAAAAATCACTTTTCACACATCCCCTTGATCCTTGGTGTAAATTTGCTCAAATATTCTGGAGGATAATCAATAAAGCAATCACAAGTTTCTAAGCAAATATTTAATTTTATACACAATCTTCTTTCTGGCCCCTTGTCCGAGTCCTCATTACAATTTAAATCCCGGATTGTTGTGCAGTGGGAGTGTTTTGAATGAACGGCTTGGGGTCCACCCAAATCTCCTTTTATCACATAATTATAAATATTTCTACCCACACTTCACGACGAGAGCAAATTACCAGCTTTAACAGAATTATCTATTTGTACCTTTGTGTATAAATACACAACCGCAGCAGTCACACAATTTCTGTAAACAAACTGTGTATGAAAGCCTCTAAAATTAGTTTAAGTAGAAACCACAAAGAAACAACAATGGGATTAACTGATAATCTTGAGCAATATTCAGTCACAGTCCTACAGCATTTGTAGGAGAGCATATCAAGCGATTTAATGACAACCAATTAAAAGGCAAGCGAAAAAAATATGCAAATTACGTTCAAATGCAATGGAAAATGCAAAGCTCATCAGCCAGCCAAGAGTGCTGGTGTCTGCCCACACATAATGACTGCTTAAATAGTAATTATAAGAGGGATTAGTGTAAAGCAGTAAATGAAAGGGTCGAATCTGTGCATACAAGGCAGTCGCAGAGTAGTATGTGACAATTTAGGAGGTGGATCGGTATGTGGGAGCAGCTCAAGTCGCAATTAGGTGCCAGGAATTGGTGCAACGCGTGGTTGGAGAATGTAGATTGACCTCTTTAATAATTGGTATATTTGTTTAATTATCCCGGGAGAAAAGAACAATTCTATTTTAATGAAAGTCCTGCGAATAGTATTCGAAAGTGCTGACAAATGGACAGTGTAGATGCAATGTGGTGATCACACCGTAATAATTATCAGATGGAGAAGTTCTGAGTAAGTCATGAAGGGCACTACGCTATTGTTTGGTGCGTTCTTGACCAAACCTAGTCAAGAGCACCGAGAGAAAAATAAGTAGTCTAATGCAGTATTGCAGGTATAGATGTTCAGATTAACTCTGGTTTATTTAGTGGCTCGCTGGCTCTTTTATATCATTTAAATTATATTGTTATCTTATTCTATCTAACATAACCTATCTTATTTCTATTAGTTACAAATCATATTTCCAAAATTAATCTCAAATATCGGATTACCGATATTATTCATTGACGAATCATCGTCTTTGTTTATATTGTTGAATTTGAGTGCAAGTGCATGGGCAAAGTCACTGCACTGTCCAATATGCATACGACGCTGCAATATAGGCAGCGCATGTCAATGCACCACCAAATGTGCGTATCTAGCGTATATGGGAATTGAGTGCAAGTGCATGCGATACGCTATTGTCAGTTCGTTTGCATAGGCGAATTGCTACGGTGCTTGTGACGATGTGTGGTCGTCAGTGTACACTAGTGAAGTACACTACAAATGTGGTATCCAAGGTTCTTTACTTTTTCAACAAATTTTAGGTTAGTATCATTGAGTGAAATTGTTGGTATATCAGAGGAAGGGTAACCAGACTTGGAAATCGGGAGGACATATGATTTTTGGGAGTTGAGCTTCAGCCTATTAGCTTTAGTACATGCTGCTATTATGATCAAGTGTTCGTTTACCTTAACACATAAATCATCAATGAGACCAATAGGTCTGGACAAATACAATTGAAGGTCATCAGCATATGCATGCATGGTAACATGACAACACTTACTGAGCATATCATCTACGCACAATGTAAATAAAAGTGGACCAAGCACTGAGCCCTGAGGCACCCCACAGGTTAAATTACTGAACCCAGACACACATTTTCCCTTGCAAAATGGCGTTCCAATTCTAAGAGAATACAGAACTATTTGGATCCAGTCTCTATAAATAATGAGATTTTGATAAATGCGAATGCCGAGACGTCATTGCTGGGACTGAGATGGGATACCACGACTGATGAGTTCACATTGAAGGTACAGTTGTTGCCAACAGTTCCCATTTCGGCTTGGATGAAGCGATTAGTTTTAAGTGTCATAGCGTGGATTTATGATCCAGACGGATTAGTGGCACCATTTGTGGTTAGAGCGAAGATCCTGCTTCAACGCATTTGGGAAGTGAAAAGCACGTGGGATGCAGCATTGCCGGATGCACTGCTCAATTCATGGCAAGATATACGAGTATTCTCTGAAATCTCCCTTTGCGACCTTTCAACCAAGTAACTATGAGGGTTAATAATGAGACAGAGTTGCTTAAGCGGCCCATAGACGATACAACATGATCATCCACAGAATCGAATGCTTTAGAAAAATCTAACAGACAAAGCTGGTTCAAGTGTCAAATAACTCTCTAATGTTATCAAATGACTCTCTAATGTTAGCCTATATTTTAACAACAGCAGTGGAGGAGCAGCTGCAGGATTTGAACGTGCGACCCTCGGGGTGTGAGTCTAGCATGCTTACCACTAGGCGACAGAGAGCGGGTGTCTTAAATTAGTATTATTATTATTATTATTATTATTATTGATAGACATTTTGGAAGATTTTATACAATTTATTTGGACAAGCCACTGTGCTCATCTAAGATCTTTCAATGAAGGAACATTTTTTTTCTGAAGTCTTGGAAATCAACAACACACCTACTATGAACCTTCACAGGAGTCGATCCTGGGCTTTTAGTTATTGGGTTGTTAGTTAAGTACTATTCTAACTGCAGGTGGTGAATTTATACTGCTAAGCCTGTCTGAGTACTGTCTCAGTCTACCACTCTCTGAACAACTGTCTCTTTATTATTTCTCTTTCAGTCTACCGCTCTCTGAACAACTGTCTCATTATAACCTATCTTTCTTTGTAAAATTCCTCTCATCCATTGATTATTGAATTAAGTGTTAATTTAATTTTAAAAATTAAACTTATTAATTATTATAAATCGATTTTGAAATCTCCTCATCCACATCTCATATTGAAGAAATATCGAGGGATTTTGGAAATCTTGTAAAGTGTTTTCTTGCTGATGGTGAAGAGGAATTTTAGATACACCAAAAGCCATTCAGTTCAAGTGGAAATTTTACCCCTTATTTGATTTGAGTGTTTATGGTTCGAGCAGAGATTAGACACAAAAAACAGACGCAGACGAACGTGTACTATCATCAGGGACTTTGGGAAGTGTGTGTATGTTCATACTTTCAGATATGAAACATTCAATATTTTATAATACGAAGACCAATATCTACTATTAGGATGTTCAAGAACTTGGGAAGTATGTTCATACTTTCTGATATATAATATTTTATAATATTCCAGCATTCTGGATGCCTTTTTGCTAATGGGGCACGGCACTGCAACTAATTTAATGCACACTGCATGTGGAATATGTGATATGAAAAGAGCGGTCTGAAAGAAACAGACGTAGGAAAGACTTTCGTAGTTTTTCTTTGTATTTGAGCATAATCTCTGTGAGCTCACTTTTAACAAGAGGAATGTTGAGATCCTTATGGATGTCAGCATTTCTAACGAACCAAGTATTACACGCAAGATTTCCGATTGCATTCGTTGTATCAGCTCGACGTTCGATCAACTAGCATGTCCGCAAAGATCAGCTCCGTATGCCCAAATAGGTTTGATCAATGCTTTGTTCAGAAGTTTTATGTTTTTATTGTATCGACGTTTATGTTCCAATCGAAGCCTTGACTTGGGGTTGAGTAGCCAATTTATATTATGGGCCTTTAACTTTATGGGCGTTCTTTTTGCCTAAATAAGGTTCCATCAAGTTCGTCGTCTGTGTAGATGGACTCATAGGTGTGTTACAGTATTCGATTGAGGATTAACAACATTGTTTAGTGTGATCACAGGACATGTTTCTTTCCCAAGTGTAAACGTAATATGAATGCTCTTGGTCTCATTTACCTGAATGAGCCAATTTGCCAGCCACACTTCTATGATCTTCAAGTGCTCCTCAAGGCGATTTGAAGCCACTCTGGATTGCTATGTGTACTGAGAATAGTAGTGTCGTGAGCGAATGTTGAAGTGACTAGATGATCATCAGTAGGGAGGTCTGCCGTGAATAATACATATAATACAGGACCTAGAACACTACCTTGTGGAACCCCAGCATTTATACCAAAGTCTTTTATGGTGTATTCTCCATATTCTACTCTGAACTTTCGGTTATCCAAATACGATTCCAGTAGCATGTGCACATTAACAAGTTACAGTTTTTGAATTTTATATATTAACACTGCAAACGACTCTGTCAAACGGCTGATGCAGTATCAAAAATATAGCAGAACTCCCCTTGTCTGGTACCGCTAAGGACAAATAGGTCTATGTGTGGCTTACTCCCAGCCTAAGTTAACTTAATCTAACCTATTACATGGCACTGTGTACTTTTCTGCTCGGAATAATATATCGTTAGAAGTGGGGTAGGCCGGAGAACCGCCGAAGAAGTAGGCCTCCAAGCATTCAGGCATTGATGCCCATTGTACTAAGGTTCTGAATAATGCTCTGCAGCAAACTCTGTGTTTAATCGAACACATCCTTATTATATATTTATCATTTATATATACATATATGTAGGATATTGAAACTCGGAATTAGTGATTAATTGTTCAACTTTATTAAATAAGAATATAATTAAATACAATGATTCGTTCAGTGTCGAGTCTTCTCCGCAACTACTTTGTCAATTTTGCACGTTCGTCTATGCCGGAGATTATTTGCCCTTCTTTATTTATTCGGCAGGTTTGAGTTGCAATCTGCCTTGATTCTCAATATGTTTGTCCACTTCTTATAGTCCGCTGTTAGACTGTGACTGCTACATATATATCACTGAACCGAAAGCATAATTTTTATATTATATCACACAATGTTCTTCAAAGATAAAGTAGTCAGCCCCACTCTTCGATTTCAAATGCAGCTTATTTTAAGAATACTACAGAGAGTAGATATTGGCTCCTTAGAGTTATTAGAGGCCATGTTTTGAATTTTTCGAAGATTCTACTTAAATATTTCGACATTGTTTGCGTTAAATTGATCGTCACACAAAAGTATCTGAACTTTATTGTAACTTCGTAGAAGCATAGAAGAGCGGTAGCCCGGAGAACCGCCGAAGAAGGAGGCCTCCAAGCACTCAGATATTGATGCCCATTGTACTAACACAGATCGAAGTGGGGTCAGCAGAAGAATAGTAAAGTGTAGCGTATCTCCAGTTCGTTCAGACACTTACTTTTTTATATACAATGTAAGTGAAACGTTACTGCCTGGCGAATAAATAAAGAGCACATTATGTGCTTATTTCAATACGCTCGCTCTTCATCGCACAGATAAAATTGTTCCCTTTCAGCGTGCAAAGTCAAACTTCAAAATTAATGCAGAACTTTACACCTTCAGCTTCAAGTGCGAATGCATGTCTTTGGCTGAATGTGTGTATGCTTGTGAGCTTGTGTGTTTGTGTGTGTGTGTATAAAATTAGAATTACAAATAAATCCGTGCCGTGTTAGTACTTGAAATTTTGAAGAGTGAAGCGCAACAGCCAAACAGTTGAACAACCAAACAACGAGAGCTCATCCAACCGCCTGAACGAATACATCAGCATGGAGGCCGATACTTCATCATGCCTTCACATACTCTTGCCCCATAAATATGCAAATGCAAAAGTAAATAAATATTAAAATATAAAAGTAAGTAGAAGGAGGAAGAAATATGTTCGGCTAAAAGCCCAGAAGTCATCTTGAGAAATACGCAGAAGTAATGCGGAAGCCAAAATGTTTGGATGAGTCGGCGAATTTGCGTGCATATGCAATGCGGAGCTGGAAAGTACGAGCAGCTGATGTTGCAGTGCAGGAGAATTTGTGAAGATACAACATAAAAATAATAATAGGAAATTAAATTATAAAAACAATTGAAATCAGCAGAAGAAATTGCATAATCTCAGCACTACTCGGACAATTCCAAGCAGCATTAAACGAAGGCGTTCAAGATGTATTTTTATGTTCACTGACACACAATTTGTTTGCTTATTTGGCAGCCCGTGTTGGTCATATTTGGAGTGTTGGGTAATCTCATATTTAGGCAAGTGTGTTCTCTTCATCACACACGAAATTGTGGGTAGTGATAAATTGCTGGCAGCCTCCCACATATTACATGTAAATGATGAATATGGGCAACAAATGCGGATCTTTTGATTTACACCACTCTATTTTTCATATACAAACATTGAGTGTTGATAATGGCAGGCACTAGTTTGCGGTGTTTGGATTTCTACGGCTGTTTCGATACGGCAATTCATTCCTTTCCAGTTTGATGTCAGCAGAATTCTGCCATTTTTTGTTGGGTGCTTTGAAGACAACATATATTTGAAAGAATTCGGGGATGACATTGTTTTATATTAATTGATAACTAGTGTGAAAAACAGTTCTAAAGCAGAAGCAAAATTTGCAGCATTTTTTTCTCATATTGATTAGTTTTCATCTTAATATACACTCATCCATGAGAGAAGACATTAAATGCTCTTATTCAGCTTTCTTATGATTTTAACGTGTTTCAGATTAGCTTCGTTGTTACAAATATATTCAATCGATCGTTTAAGTATGCCATGAAGAGGAACTGCTGAAGAATTCTCTAAATTTCCTATGTCGAACGTGTCCTTTCACGAGTGCAAATTGAGACGAGTAAATTTGCTACAATTTTGAGAAACTTCTGAGTATTTGGAATGCTTTAAGTTCACTTTTCCAGGACTGGAGGATCAATGGACAATCAGTAGTAGGTTGCTCCTGTCACTTTTTTGCTATAAGTGAAAGTCAGATTATAGTGAGTCCTGCTCCAAAACTTCTTTTACATAAAACATAATCTTCGTTTGTCTTTGGTCCTTTTCGAGGTGGCGACGACTATTGCTTTCGACTGAACCGCGAGCTGTGTGAGCTCTACCTCGACATTGACGTAGATCAGCGTTTAAACCAGATAATACAGAGAAAAGGCAAAGCAGCGAAATAAAGCAGATGGACGTTGTACATGAATCCACTCAAAATCGTGGTGAATCCACTCAGAATCGTAGTGAATCCACTCAGAATCGTGGTGAATCCACTCAAAATCGTGGTGAATCCCCTCAGAATCATGGTGTGTCCGCTACGGACGCTGGCAGCGAAAAATACTTTCTTTTCTCTGTGATCTTTGGCTAAAACATTCAGCGACTATGCTGGCTGGATCATGTCCATCGTATGGATGAAGAAGCTCCGGCTTAACAGGTATTCGAAGCGAGAGCCGATGGTCGACGACGAAGACGGAGACCGTGCCTTCGATGGATAGACCAAGCTGAGGAAGCACTAACTACGCTTGGTGTAATTAATCAGAGAAGGCTCGCGCGAAGCAGAGGCGCCTGGCGAGAGCTGCTTCAATCGGCCGTAACCCGACCACGGGTTGTAATGGTCATCTAAGAAGAAGAAGATATATTTCACTTATAAGCCCACTATTCAGAACTCAGAATGAACAACAATTTTTACACAATTTTAAGGTCTCATTCATTTCCTTGGAGAGAAAATATGCTCCGCAACTCAACCACAGGTTATAATAGCCACCTAAGAAGAAGAATCCCCGTTCCACTCACATCGGTTCATGCTGCATATTGAAGCCACCAAAAATGGAAGATAAGTTAATATAGACCGATGATGATCAAGTTTTGTTCACAGCTGATCAATATAATCATCAAATATGATGGCGATTCTATATCTTTCTTGGTCTTTTCGTCGACACGTTGTTGTTGTCGCTCTGTTTTGTTGACGTGGTGTAATGGGTCGCACTTTTATCGCCTCACCCACGGTTGCAAACAAATCCTCTGCTGACTTGAAAATCTTCGCTAATTTTGAGGTGGCTTTTCAGTGCATACTTTTAAATTGACTCACAATGCATTCTGGATGAGATTTACAGCTTGTACACCACCAAAACATCCGTGCATAGATGAGGTGACTTCACAAACGTATACAATTAGATAATTGGCATTCTAAGTTTACAATGCTGAAAGAAATATGTTTGCCAAATAGATTTTTGCGTGTGGTCATCTGAAACGAATATTAGAATTCTTCACATAACATGAACAAATTATCCTTAGGCTCAATGTAACCTACAGAAATATGTTGTTGCCGTGGCAGACAAGGATTTCGCTTACCCTGTCTTAGATGTATGTGAACACTTTTTAAATTTAATAAATTTGAAAATTTGAAATGGTTCCGCACAGTAAATCAGCTGATTTTGTAACCTGGGGTGTGTAGTAATCGTAAAAGGAGATTCAGATTTCAGATTGTGAGAAGTCGAGTTGATCAGAATCGTTTCCCTTGAAGCCAATTTTGTCGACAAGAAAACTTGATGATAGGTAGAAGTGTTATCCTGTTTACAGTTGTATTTGAATAGCTCCTGCACTATCACTTTGCTCCGGGATATCCTTTTATAGTTTTTTGGAGATTTCAAAAAATCATCATACATCAATTTACGATTTTTATGGTTTTTCCCTTTGATGTTGGCGTTTCAGATCTTGCATAACATATTTCCATTCGTTGAATGGTCTGTTTACAAAAGGTTGAAATTGCTGATGACGTCGCTTCCCGCTCCAGTTCCCTGAAAATAGTGCTCAATTCTCCACTTTAATGCTCCTGCAAGAAGAACAAGGAATTTCACTCCCTAGTATCTCCGTCCTTGTAATCGGAATTAAGACTTTGCGCCGTTTCGTAGTGCGTGTCATGATTTCAATTTAGTTTCGAAGGTGATTTGTTTAAATGAACCCAAACATATGTTGAAATCTGTCAAACCGTGAGTAGTTCTCTTTGTATATCTTTGTATATCTGTCCTTAATCTCTATCAGGCCTTTGTGGCTTAGCGAAACTGTTAGATTAGGGAGGTGGTTTTAGTGAGTAAAAATCTCACACTCTTGGTGGTGCGTACCCCTTCGTGTCTTTTTGAAGATTTCCCCTCTCTTCGGACTTCACTGAACTGCAATTAGCTCAGACCGTTTTACTCCCGGAAGTCATCCAAAAGGGGACTTCGCTGAACAGTAATTAACTCAGTCTCATTCTCCAGAAAATTTTGCCGAATATCTATCTATCATAACGCCCCTCGCTGTCCTTAACCCGCATAAACAACCACCTGACATTGTTCAAGCCATTTAAAGCTTTCCTAAGTCTCTTTTCAAACCCAGAAATCGGGGACTTGAATGCGTTTTCGGGCTTCAATGACGTGTCTAATAGTTTTGGACTCAAATCGTCATCAAATTTACTATTTATTCCAATTGTATCTTCCAACATCTTAAATATTTTACTGAAATAAATAATTGTATATAGAAACCTCGATAGCACCTAAGTAATTCATCTGTAACGGCGTCAAATATAGATTTCATTTGGTGGTTGATAGTAGTGTGGATATATCGCTTAATTTGTAGTGGTCGTTTCATAGGCTTTTTGGAAATATACCCCGTTTTCCTTAGTTCCTTTTGAATTGAGGAATTGTCGACCTACATTTAACAGTAGAAATGATAGTATTCGAAAACTTTCGGTATAAGATTTACCGCTGCCCCCCCCACCCATTTATCTACAGCCTTGTATGTATGTATCTATATTTGAGAATTTGGAATTGGGAGTGTGGGTGGTGTGTTATCCTTTTTATGAACATAAAGATTCTTCCTTTTCTCAACACACTTTTCCATTATCTATCTAGCATGAGGTCGTATGAGACTGCTCCTATATTCCAGAATCTTTTTCCAAATATGTTTCGTGAACTTGACGATAAAACAATGTTTGTGTGAGTTTCCGCTTTAATAAGTGTACATTGCGGGCATCAGGAAGTAGGTCTGCATCCTTGTGTTTCCAATGAATAAAAACTACAAAACTTGAGTTGAAACGCATTAATTTTAGCAGAGATTTATGGGAGAACTCCCCTTCGAACTGTCACACAGTTGAATTTGGTCGAACAATTGAAAAGAAAGATTCTGAAATCAGAAATAATTGAATTCCTATATAAAATTATAAGGGTTGAATGTACGAGATTGCTGCAGCCACGTGTACTGGGTTGATACATACATTGAAGGACAAAAGTGCCCGACACTTTGCCTCTGAGTACGCCGCGCGTATGAAAATAGTTTTGTTACATTGTTAAAAGACTCACTGATAAGTGAATATATTTAAGACGCATATTTCAAACTTCCTCTTACTGACTGATGGAAAATCGTCATAGATTTGGAACTTGTTTGGAGCTATTACTGAAGCATCCGTATGTCGTCTGATTAAAACCAAATCTAGTGTATAAAAATACATGTGTATTTCGTACTAAACGTGCTCTGATATATGATCAATATCACTCCTAAATAACCCGATTTTCAATGAACTCTTGAAACTAAACTGTGGCTAGTTCAGCAAATCGATCGTAGGATAAGAGTGCCAAATCCACTTGGACAGGACTTTGCACTCCCTATGGAGCAAGATTTGCTGGCAATATGGCAAAACGTGTCATATAAATGTTGAGTATATGCACTGAAAGTGGGTGTGGCATTTCAATATAGCCACATATAAACCATCAACCGACTTTGCCTGCCCTGCTGACCGACCCATGCTTCCCAAGGATGCTCTTTAATATTAGTTGAATAAGGAATTAGTTCTAATTGGAAGTTAGTATTGGTAGCTTAAAAGGCTTACTCACATTGGTTTATTTCCTCCGAGCTGTTTGCTAGAAACACAGTGTGAGAGCTCCCGGTAAATTGCTATCAAACTACCGCGTGTCTTGAATGTATTTGCATGCACTTTCTACTGCCGCCTCACTACGGAGTTGTTCAATTTACACACGCGTATTAATATCCGTTATAATGCCTGCAATTGCAGGATTTCCGTTTATAATTTTCTCAGAATAAGTTTCCTGAAGGCGAATTACTGGAGAAAATATTGCAGTTGGTGCACTATTTCGCGTTCATTTGTGTTCACTTAATCCCCATTTGGAGCGGTAACAGCGGTGTGGGGGAACTTTAAAGCATTTGTTTGCATTTCGAGTGCGATTAGTTTTACAAATTTTATGGACTTGTTTCTATTTTTTGTTTGGTTTTTATTCCTTCAAAAGTTGCACAAACACTTTCACTTTTAATCACTATTAATGATGTCAGAGACTTATTTAAATCCTTCGGCCGCTTCGCTGGCATCCAATGTTAGACGCTCAATAGAACTATATTTGTAAAACACATTTGCATCGGCGAACTTTTTTCTTGATCTTTGAATATTTTGTTTACGGTTGTGCCTTTCATGCTGTTGTTGTTACCTCTCTTAGAAGTGACAAGTCGACTTTTTTTGTAATTCTATTTTGCTTGTGGCTCGTTTTTTTCATGTTTTTACGATTGCCCCAAATTTCACTTTAAAGATACACTTTGAGATGCCTGTTTATTTTTACACTACACACACACAGCGCCACATACGCTCCTCGTTTGGCGTACGACCGACGGACCGAGCGCCCGATACGCACATCTACGTCGACGTCCCCACGTTCCCTCGACGCTTTATTAACACATTTCCAACGCACGCAAGAATTTCGCTGAATATTGTTTTTTTATCTTTTAGATTTTTTTTGTGGATGGTGAGTTGTCATCTTTAAAGAATTTTTTATTGCTGTAAGAAAAATCCAATTTGGTTGGCTGTCTGCCTGTTGTGCTGTGATGCTCCACACGCATTCCCCCTTTCACACAGAAAATTCAAATGCGGCTACGCATCGGCTTCACAGAGACGTTCTATCTATAACGAGCCACGAAATTCAACTGAGATACTTGAATCTCCCAACAGATACTTTTTGATACCATTCTTTCTGCTCGTCGCAGTCGTTTCACCCGTCGTGTTTTTTCGTGTTCCCTGTTCATGGGGGTTTCAGTATTTTGTGTACATCGCGGCACGCGTCGTTTTTGTGTCATCGGCAAAGGGTGGCTTTCGTTAAGGTCCTATGAGTGCGGCTCGGCTGCAACATTGCTGCCTGTGGACTGGGGCGCTTTGTTGCTAAGGATACGGTCCACTTGAGGTGTTAACATGCTTCTTGTTGTGTTTGCAGTCGGATCATGCGTAAAGGGATGTTGTGTATGCATGCTGAGTAAGTGTGCTCTTCTGGCGAAGGAGATTCTCTCGGTACATTTTAGTGTTATCCGCATGGCCTTTACTCTAGCAACAATGTTGCTAGTGGATGTTGCTAAGAAGTTCATGTGGACTTTCTGGCTAGCAATACTTTCCGATTGAGAGGCACGGAATCTGCATGTTTAGCAAAGATGACGGTTATGGCGCGAAAATATTCGAAATATACGGGATATGTTTTTGCCGAAGTTAGGATATCTCGACGTCAAAGAGAACGTGTGAAATAATCTTTATTATTATCGGGGTTTTACTTAATATAAGGACTTCATAAAAGTTAGCTCAGTTTTATAATATTCCTTATTAGTATAGTTCACTTTTATAATATTCTTTATTAATAAAGTTATGTTTAATATTTTTAAATAGCAGCATTTGATATATATATTTTCTGTATTAGAGGAGGTGGGTAACTATATAGTTCTGTTTCTTGGGACCCAATTAACTCATATGCCAATGTGGTATAATTATTATTATACTTTATTATAATAAATTAATTATTACAATAAGTACAATTAATGAGTAGTGGCTGCCAGGGCCTTCGACTCGATCATAATCTATTATAATTTTAAATTTTATTTTTGAAATTCATACAACTTAAAAAGGCTTCTGTTGATTTTATACTATCTAGAGTTTGATTTTTTAAAAGATTACTAGGGACTTCCGTAATTTACATCCCTTCTAATGGCTCTGAAAGCTCTGCATTCGTTCAGTATCTGAGTTATTGACGCTCTGTGTGGTAATATGGAGCATTGTGTTTGCTTTTTCATAGAAATTGAATAAGGTTGTATATTTAACTACGTTCTATTAGAAAATACAGATAAATGACTCTTGTTTTGGGCACACTTAAACATGTGCAAAACTGTAGTAGTGTGGCTGATTTTCTGCAGAATTCTGGTTAACCAATGATAAACAAACCTATCCATATAGGCAACTAATCATAGACAAAGACAGATTTTTTTTAAATGTCATAAAATTTGACGTTTAGGTGTCCCATCTCTATGCTCTCTGATTCTATTGAGGCCCATGTATTGGGCCTATCCCAGCATATTAAATCTTCTGTATGTGTTACAAATTCTTCCGAATATAAGCGGTTAATGTAGCTAGGTTAGAGTGGCTTCTTCATGAAAGCTTACTTAAGCACACTTAAAGGTTCACTGTTATAAATTAATTTAGTTTCAAACAAAAATCATTTCACGTATTCACAACTTATAATATTCCTTAAGTCACCCTTTGTATTCTAGAGGTAAGCATGCTACACTCATACTCAGTGGTTCAAATCTTGCCCCGGGCTTGGCCTCTAAATAATCATTTTCTCTTCGAGCCGAAAGCCTCAGTAGCTAGTACTCATACCCCAACCCCTGGCAGTCATAATTAATTATTATTATTATTATTATTACTTGAAAAACAATAACTTAATTATCATTTTACATTGTAAGGGGATCACTAGCTGCCAGGGCCTTCAGCTCCAAAATTAATTATAATGTAATAATAACAATAATAATATAATATTCCTTTATCATAGCAATGAAATCTTTGATAGATCCAATTAGAACTCTTTCTATGGAGTGGAAATGACAAATGGTTGCTTCCATAAATGTTGCAGCAACATGTTGCTTTCGTTATAAGTTGAATCGTAGCTGCTCTTTGCAACACACAAAATCTCATCAGTACTACTCCTATACACGACTTGTAGGGAGTAAAAACATTTCAGCAGCGTGGCACAAACCTCAGATAATTTTCCCCCACTATGTCGGCATTGTGCCTAGTCAGGTGCTGCTTCAAAGGTAGGAAAATGTTTGTCGCTTCCAAATTGTTGGAAATACAGAGAAACAGAAATATACGAATATCTCTCTTTACTCCGTTTGGTTGAAGACTTTTTAACAGACCCCCTAGCACTGTACACTTGCATTCGATTTCCCATTGATTTTGTTGTTGGATTTACGAAGTTATCTTTCTAAATAGTACTCTATGATAAAAGTACAAGCATACACTGGTGGAATCTATCGCTTCCATGCCACAACTTAGCTCCATATATCATTCAAATGTCTCAGGAAATACAACAGTTTTAGACTTATGAGGCGAACAAAGCAGAATAACTGGGAACATATTTAAATTTGGTCTCTCTCTCTATTTATTTCTCTATCATTTAAGCCTTCAATATAACATACAAGCAGTTACTTACGTTCTACCATGTATTATTTCTCTATATAAGTACTACTTAAATATACAAGTCAATTCTTAGACATTCAATTAGACAAGTCAGATCAGTTATAGTCAAGAATGATAGAAACAATTTCTATCATTTTTAAGTTATAAACAGAAATGCTGTTCCATACCTAGCTATTAAGTATATAGTATTTCTCTAGTAATAAATTTCTCCAAGTAGATTAATTCACTATTTTACGATTCCATTCTGAATTGTGGGGAATTTGGTTTGGATCACCGGATATTTTTTTATTATTTAAGATGAAAATAGTTCTGCTTGTTTTATTATTTGAGATGAACACAATATTATTTATAGCTCAAATAGTTCCCAATGTACAATTTACAACAGTTTCACAAGTGGAAGTAGCGCAAAGTAAGAACTACCAAATAAATTTCAGATCTGTGGGTAGGCAGGTAGGTAAGGCGGCCGCCCGAAGGGGCGCACTTAGGCCATCACTGACCCCTTGTGATAGATTTGTGGGTAACGTGTCAGAATGATATAATATAATAATAAAATTAAATAGCATAAAGTAAGATTTCAGAGATGAGAGCCCGAACTTACTAAGAATAACTTCTGTCAGCCCAAATTTAACTTCCAAAGAAATTTCAAGGTTGCATTCCCAAATATGGTAAATTGGGAACAGAGCAGACCAAAGCCCGTATATAATAAGTCTCCTGTTTGGTACCCAGATAGCTCTAAAATGGCTCTGGGGTCTTTGGAGAACACACTAAGGGAATGCAACGCGTGGAAATCTGCCAAATATGGACACTGTACAATTTTGGGCGAAATAAAACGGAAGGATCAAAGGATAGTTACCTTGACTTAGAAACGGCTACAGACTACATGACTTCTACTCTAGACTTTTCAGCTAGAATTCCAACTCTCTATACAACCAGAGAAGACTGAGAGTCTGGCTCTGTAACGGGTAATTCTGACATTATCATCTACACTGACGGCTCAAAGATGGAGAGTGGATCGGGGGCGGGTGTCTTCTCGGAAGGCTTGCAGGCAAAATAGTCATATCGAGTGCCTGACGCATGCAGCGTCTTTCAAGCCGATGTCTATGCAATTGAGAAAGCGGCCAGGCTGATACAAAGTAGTAAAATTCGACCCTCGAATATCACTATCTGTGTGGTTAGTCAGGCGGGGATTAAGGCAATAGAATCCAATACAGTCAAATCGAAGTTGGTAATGAAATGTCGTACCTCACTACTGAGCATTGGACCCCACAAGATGTCACTTTGCTGGGTTCTCGAGCATAGTAATATAGAAGGGAATGAACTAGGGGACGAGATGGCCAGAAGGGGCTCCGAAATGGACATTAACGAAGCAGACACCTCAATACAAATCCCGATATGTGAACTATTTAGGAGCATAGATGAATTCACTATTGCGGTGACAAACAACTTATGGACTAATCGTGACGACTGTAAAGTCTGACGGGCCTCATGGCCTAGGTTAGACATGTAGGGAACGAAGGTTCTCTTAGGGCTCAACAAACCTGCAGTAAGAGTGATTACGGGGATCATAACCGGGTATGCATCAACTTTGGCGTATTCCGTCGATCCAGATATCCACGAGTTGTCATGCTGAAGAAGAGATAGAATCGATTGATCACTTCGTATGTCAATGTCCAAGACTACAGTTGAAACAACTTCAATGTTTGGCGTCGCGCTTCTTCACAAGCTTGACAGAGATAAGGAAGGTGGACTTATCGGATCTCCTCACTTTCGTCTGGAAAACCAAATGATTTAATAGGGATGGTACTTCCAATGTATACGGAAATCGAGGGTAAGGACGAGTATGCCTCCAGGCAGTCACAATGGACATAGATGTCTCAGATTAGAAGTACGGATACCTAAGCGCACACGCTTATTCCGGTTGGCGATGGCAATCACTGATTTCGGACCTCTCCAACGCACTCGATTTTCGAATTACCTTCAACCAAATACGATACATTTATATATCTTATACGAGTATATCGTATTTGCATAAAACTCTGATCGTTTTCTGTGTTTCAAGCTGATTAAAGTGAATTCATTTGTTGTATTCCCTGAAGAGCATGTAAGTATGTGTCTGAGCCATCGCTATGCAGCCCCATGCGGGTGATTCTCGTCAAATTTCCAACTCACTTTTGGCAGTTTCTCGATTTACTCTGTTTGTGAACCCTTCTGAATTCATTTTGAATGTGGGTTAACGGAAATAAGAAAGAAAGAAGCTGCTAATTGGAAATTGGAAACAATATCGTAGGTAATATTTAAATTGTGCTATATCTTAATCTACTTTACCCGTATCGATTAGCGAAAGCGATCTTTGTCGCTGCCACTACCAGCGGGGAAGAGCTGCTTCACCAAATGAAATAATTTCAGTTTTCCGAACTAATGTGGAAGTTACACACTCAAGTATGGGGGCCTCTGCATGTGACGACGCGGACAGGGCATTTCGAACAATATATCAAGCGAGTAGGATCGATGTAGATTTTGCGATAAGGAACTGAATTTATAAATGAAAGAGTAACCAACCTTTTATGGCAATTGGAATTGTGTTTGCTAGTTATCCACTTAATTGCCACCAACTGGCAAGGGGCAAATCAATTATAAAAGATTAATGAGATACTGGTAGTTGCATTTCACACATTTTCAAGGTCCTGCTGAGATAACGCAGTAATTAAGTCTAACGAAGTATACGCGATAGAATAAGGGCGAAGCACCCGTAAATATAGCATAGGAAACAAACAGAACAAAGAGCAGTCCTCATTCTCGTCGTTTGACATTGACTAAGTTGGTGTCGGTCTAACTCGACGAGGAAAAGAGGGGATAATGCTTAAAATACTTGGAAGGAAAGAAAATGTACTGGAAGGAAGGTAAATACTGGAGTGGGGGAAGAAGTTCCAATCTGTGCCAACCATATCTAGCAAGAGTCTCTTTGAATTGAAATTCTTCTTCCAATTCAGTATGATAATTGGATGACTTCCCCTAATTTCAATAGGGGAAGTCCCAAAGGTATGATGTGTTTAGACATACATATGTATATATATACATATACATAAGTACGGCAGTTGCACTAAACAATGTAATTAATATATCAAACTTCCGTGGTTTTAAAGTCGCAACAATTCTCATACAATTTCTATGTCTATAACTCGGATTTATGTTTCCATAATTCATTTGATGCTGGCATATAAAATTACAGTTTCAGTGTAGAGTATAAACGAAATATCTGTTTCTCTTTTATATGCCGTCTCATGAGAGTTAAATTAAATTCTCACCACTCCACCGAAGGAGTGTAATTGCAAATGGGCAAATTTTGATTAATTTCATTTATGAAGCATTGCAATTAAGTTTACGCCCCTGCGATGGTTTAATTGTCGTCACCGAAACCAAACCTCCTCACAGTGATTCAATCTTATGCAGCAAATGCACAAATTTACGATTAAAGCTCATTAAAACGGAGCACTTCTGAACTTCACTTTACTTTTGAAATCGGCTCAACTGAAGTTTCACCGCATTTCATTCTTAAAGTAGCTCAAAATTTGTTCTTATTTACTCAATCACTATTTAAAATTTCTTCGAATTTGCTGTGGCCGAATGCACCCACAAGGATTATGCTGTTAAACGACTTTTGAGTCCTTTTTGAGTCCTTTTTGTATTTGGAATATTCTCTGTACACAATTTGCTCGGTTTTATAGAACAATCTTTCGATACTACCCATGAGCCCACACACTGTGCGGCGGCCGCATTGTCGAGCACCTACGTTTGCACTTTCAGTGCCTCGCTTTGCTTGGACAATTGCCAAGGAAATTAATTTCTTTGAATTATGCTGTCAAAAGCGAAGTACAAAAATGTGTATTTGTCCTTCAGTGACAGGGAAACCATTATATTTTCATTTTTGAGCGTTTAAGAGTGGCACAAAATGATTTTGTGGCGAAACTAATTTTCAGTTTAGGCCACGCTGCTAAATAATGGCCATATTTGGGGGAGTGGGACTCAACATAAATTAGATTCCCATTCTACGCAAAGATACGAAATCAACTGAATATATTACAGGACACACTAACGAGCTGCTCATTTTGCAGGCAAGAGATTTCTCATTTCCCTCAGAGCACAAATTCTGCTTTTACCGCTGCTTGTTGTTGGTCTCCTGGACGGCTGTCATTGCGTAATTAATGCAAAGTTAATAACCCATGTAATTCATATCACCCCGTAGACAGCAATATTGGCTCAAAGAGACAACAAGGACCAAAGCCATTGAAAGTAAAGAGACAAAGGCAGCAACACGCAGAAATTTTTATTAAAAATTTATTAGCTTCCACTCAACTACAGCACAGGTAGTGTTCGAAAGGGATGTTTCCAGGAACAAAGGATAACCTACGAACGGTTGAAAAAACACAATGAGAGCTGCGAAGTTAAAAGTTGTTTCTATAAATTAGAAACCTGATACGAGCACACATCCATCTATTCAGATTGTTGTATTAATTAATTGAATTTGAGCCGCACTAATAAAGCATGCCAACCGTGTGCCAACTGACGTCAGAGAAAATACTTTTTATGCGGTGGAAAACACACAAAATAAAGTGATATTATGCCACTCCCAATCAAAAGGAAAACCAGTTAAATATCGTTAATCTATATACAAAATCGTTCCGATTTAATAAGCGAGACTTTTATGCGCCAGTAATAAAATTCATAATATCAACAGTTCATTTTGTTATATAGGAACACCTGATGCGGTTAAGAGAAGGGTTCCTACTCAGCATGTAAGGATGTTCCCCAGATTGTTCCAAATTCAATGAGGATAGATGTAATAAAAGAGAAACGGACCGTCAAAGTAACGGACGGCCAGAGTAACGGACCGTTAGAGTAACGGACCGTCAGAGTAACGGACCATCAGAGTAACGGACCGTCAGAGTAACGGACCGCCAGAGTAACGGACCGCCAGAGTTTGCCAACTCTACTCATGCCAACTTACATTGGCATACGAGTATGTTCGAGAGTAATAAGCAGCCGATTGCTTAGACTAGTCAAGAGTACCATTTAATCCTGCAATCGCGCTGTCTTCTATAAGAGTAGATTGGGCAAAGTTTTGTTATACATTCCTAGGCAATACTTTCAATTCATTATTTGCCAGGTTAGGTTAGGTTAACCTGGCAAGCATAAAGCCCCGCATAGACCGATTGGTCCCTAGCGATACCAGATGGGGTCTGACCTCTATGTAGATTTCCAGTAGACATCTTGTAGGATGTAAAGCGTATTTAAGCAGTACTGTCAGACTGAGTACTGAGATGTCTTCCAATCTCCCATCATTATTTGCTGATTATCACTAATATTCAGAAGGCCAGAGGACTTGACTAAATCCCTAACTCAATTGACCATGTCCCTAACTCACTTGACCATATCCCCAACTTACTTGACCAAATCGCCAACTTACTTGACCATATCCCTAGTTCACTTGACCAATTCAGCGCTACCTTAGAGCTTTTTTAACCTTTAAAGTATCCTTCAAGAAAAGCATGCAATCCACTTGCAAAAACTCACTTATGACTGGAGATAGTAAAGAGCCTGGCTATCCACTGTATCCTTCTGAGTTTTCGTTCATTTAATTGGCTTCTCAGTCGTTACATCTGCTCAGATACTCCAGAATTATGCTATTTTAACCCAAATCTAAACAAAATTAAGTCGCATCTTGTTTCAAATACGCACTGATTCCTTGAAAATATTGTGTACTATATATTAATGAAGCTTTTCATATATCCTGGTGGCACTGTAATGCAATTACTCGAATTATCTTACTTAATTATGGCATTCTGCAACGCTCTTTCACTTTAAATTGCCCGATTGTGACAAACAATAATTAATTTACGAAGCTATCCTGGCAGTTGCTTGAACAGGCTGGCAAAACATTTGTTCATGCAAAATCACAAAAATAATACTCAGTAGGGAAAAAAGGATGCATATCGGTTCATTAACCGCTGCGAGGCGCATTAAAGCCTCAAACAACCCCACTGTAATAAATTAACCTAATTTCAGGATAAACATTTAAGACTGCACAGCAAACAAAACAAAATTATGCTTAAAACGCATTCGCCATATGGGCTCGCAAACACACACAATCACATTCATGCGTACACGCACCTCTCCGAAGAGCCAGGGAAGGCGGCGCCCATTATCATTATTATCTTTGTAAATAACGCATAAATGCTGCTCACACAATCGCACACTCACACTCACGGATAATAAACGCCGAGTGACCAACTGTGCCACGCTTAGTTGCATCTGGCACGAGGCCTGCAGCCAGCCGGGAGTGCATCACTCGCATTACAAAAGTGCAAGAGTGTGTTTTCTATGTCCGATATTCCAACTGCGAAAATGCCATTAGCCCTGTTGAAGCCCCTCTGGAATTGCCTGTGCTGCATCAGAATTGTGAAGTATGTTTCTGGACTATTCCGCCACGAAAAAGAAGTGAGGGTGGAAGTCGTCCTGTGCCCGCTGTATCCCTTGGGATCACACTGAAACATATTTAGGTGGAATGACCACTACGCGTTGCATTTGCAGTGGGCCGCTCCAACATTTTACAAAATGCATTCGCTTGATTTATTGGCACTGGACAGGGCAGTCGCGGCATTTTGCTTTTCACTGAATAGTTGATATTTCCGAAAACTTGCATAAAGCCACATGGAGAGAGAGTTTTCATGGACGTTCATTTGGTTATTCCTTCATTTATGGACTCGCAGTTTCGAATTTTTGTGCTTTATATCTGTAGCATAGATTAAGGTGACAAGAAGAGTCCTTATACACAAATGTTTGTAACTCGCAATGTGATTGATGGGCGATGTATTTCAACCGATCAAAAAGTAGCTGATTTTTCTGAGCCAATTGCATGTTATATAGTGTTATCCCAAGTCATCTGTGATATGTGCCTTCTTAGGCTTGAATATGTATAAATAACAATGTATAATGGTATATATCCTTTCCAAAATCCTATATAACCCACCTTCCCTAAATATTTTTTCAGGCTTAGGACAATGGGCATCAACGCCTGAGTGCTTGGAGGCCTTCTTCTTCGGCGGTTCTCCGGCCTACCCCTATTTATCAATCTATCTATCTATGGTACATATATAGAAGGTGTGGCAGGCGTGTTTTTAACCGAAACACTTGAACTCTCATTACTTGGACAAAGTATAGGTTCCGTGATTAATGTCCTAACGGGTCACTGGAATCTGGTTACTCATGGGTGTAGGCTGGGGATTACCTTTAACGACTTCTGCATTAGTTGCATGGACGAGGAGGAGAAAGAGTCCATTGTACACCTGTTAAGCACGTGTCCGGCGTTGTGCAGAAGGAGGCGCACTTTCCTAGGCGACTACTTTCTAGACCCTTTGCGAGATGTCTCAAATAAAAAGATTAACTCCATCAACTGCTTCATTAAAAGCTCCAAATTGCTGGACCTTTGAAAGGGATGGCACCTGATGTCCCATGCGGTATCACAAAGGGTCAATGTTGGCCTAAATGGGCCTTACACCACAGTTAATTATATCTCCAAGAGGTGGGGTAATGATTGCTAGCTACAGAGGCCTTCGACTCGAAGAGAAAAGTATTTTTTAGAAAGAGCCATTTTGGAGACCAAGTCCGTGGCAGGATTTGAACTTGCGACCCTCGGGGTGTGAGTCTAGCATGCTTCCCACCAGACCACAATACACGGACCTGAACCTTTCAGAATTGTCGGATACTTGTATTCTATTTGGCTCTTATACGAAGCAAACATTTAAACTGACATTAAAGCAGAATAATAAATGTGATAAACGAAATTTTCTCATAGTTTTGCCATTGCATAAAATTGATTCCGCACTCGAAGGGAGGGAAATATTAAAATTTATGTTATGCTGTTTTATGGGGTGCAACTTTCTATTGCCACTGCAACCTCACCCAGTTCTCCAGAAGCGTCGGCGCCATCTCCACTCTTCAACTTTCTCAATTACAAATACGAACGACCTCGTAAAATATCATTGAGTATTACTTTTATGCACTTACAACGTAATATGACCGACAATGCGAAGGATGCTGCAAGGCGCATGCATTTCGACTTCACTTTCCAGACTCGGCAACTCGTTGTTCAGCATGCAACAACTACCAACGCAGCAGTGTAGTGGACATGCCAGGCGAAGCATTGTTGCTTTTTCGCATTTGTACCTGATTTTATTATTCGTACATACCGAGTGTTATGTGGGCTTGTCTCCAACTACATGGAAGTATTAAAAAAATTGCTCGCTGGAATTGGGTCACAGTTATTTCGAGCACTTGCCTAATAGAAAATTATATAATATGTAGGAAAATATTGGAACCTTTGTTATTGCTGGCATTGGGCTTAAAACTGACGAAAATATTGGTTGTTTGGCAATTTCAAAACGTTAAGGACTGTATCGGATTTGACCAATATTATCACTTTGTTGTGATTTAAATTTTATCACTATTACCATGGTAGGCAGCAAATGTGTGTGCTTTAACTGCCTTTATGATCTTCAAATGAAATGATGTAAACGGAATGGGAATAAAGGATGTGACGTCACATGTAAGATCCAGAATATTATAGTCATATCCGCAATATTCCATATAGGAATAAATGCTTAATTCTGTTCTGCAAGGTCTGTCACAAGTTTGAAACGTGAAGTAACCATATACGCCGGCGGTCTTAGAGTTATGCTTACACTCTTACTCGTGTATGCCCGGTCATCCCAGTGAAGGTAGGTTGTAGGTAAGGCGGCCGAAGTGGCACTTAGGCCATCACTGACCCTTTGTGATACCGCATGAGACATCAGGTCCCATCCCTTTCAAAGGTCCAGCCATTTGGAGCTTTTAATGAAGCAGTTGATGGAGTTAATCTTTTTATTTGAGATATCTCCCAAAGACTCCAGAAAGTAGTCGCCTAGGAAAGAGCGCCTCTTTCTGGATAACGCTGCACACTTGCATAACAGGTGCACAATGGACTCTTCCTCATCCTCGGCCAAGCAACTCCTGCAGAAGTCGTTAGAGGCCATCCCCAGCCTACACTCGTAAGTGCCCAGAGTGTCCAGTTAGAACACTAATCACGGTACCTATACAAATATCTTCCCAGTGAAACAATTCATAAAAGGAACCAATTGTTTCTCATTTCCCATTAATCTGAAACTGAGTTGTTTGGGGCCCTGCTGTTAATAATTTAAAATTGTGAAAATTCTTTAAGTTGCTCACGGCTTCATGCGAATTTGACGAACTCTTTTACGAACTGGATAAAGCGATTAGTTTTAAGTGTCATAGCGCGGCTTTATGATCCAGACGGATTAGCGGCGCCGTTTGTGGTTAGAGCGAAGATCCTGATTCAACGCATTTGGGAAGTGAAAAACATCGGATGCTGCATTGCCAGATGCACTGCTCAATGCATGGCAAGAGATATTCTCTGAAATCCCACAATTCGAGCGTCTCCCCATACCATGCTGGTTTCGCTACGCGCGGCATTTCAATGTGGTTTTGCATGGCTTTGCAAATGCGTCTCGAGGGTTTATGTGTGGTCATAAAAAACGAAAAAAACCCATTTCTCGACAGGTACTGGCCAAATGTAGGGTTGCGCCATTAAAAGCAGAGACCGTGCCCCGCCTCGAGCTCCGTGCTGCCACCTTACTCAGTGAATTGATGCCATGTGTTCAAGCCGATTGCGTGGATGAACATAACATACAAATGAATTTCGTCATCTGCTGGTCCGATTCTACGGTGGTCTTGTGTTGATGAAAACGCAACATTGGAGGCCAAAGATCATCTGAGTGTCAGTGAACTGGATGAATCATTAGCACATGGGATAAGCAGTAGCAATATGACCATTTCAGGACTGATATCCAAGCATTGCAGCAGAACGGCGAGAACAATATGTCAGCCAAAATACCGTGTTTATCGAATGCAATAGGAGCACTGACCCTATTCATGCAAGACGTATGCATGGTCGATTGCAGAATGCGGACTTACCAATCGATCAGTGTAATCCTATTATAATATCGGGAAAGGGGCATCTGGCCTGGATGTTGACTCATTCGACGCACCTTAACCCGGGCATCTGTTAATCGGTGAATCCTTGTTCCCAGCTCTGGGAGAGAAAGTTCCGCCAGCACGGCTGGAGAACTGTCTAACCTATTTGCAAACATGGCAACAAATAGCCCAGAGATTCTAGAAATTATGGAGCGACAGCCACATAGATGAATTACGGCAGTGCACCAAATGGCGACATGACAAAATATGAAGGAGGGCGATTTAGTCGTCATTAAAAAGGAAGCCACACCACTAACACTTTGGATTATGCCACGTGTAATTGGAGTGCACCCGGGCACAGATGGATCGATGCGGAATGTCACACTCTGGACTGGACGGGTACAATCACTCCACTCATACAGCGATTATGTTTGCTACCCGTAGAACCAGTTGAGCCAAAACTTCACATGCCACGCAAAGACCAAATATCATTTCGTCGTCATTGGAGAACACGCCATTTCACTAGTAATACAAATTCCTTTGAGGACTCTCCATAATGCCGACCTAGGCCGCAACTCCACCCTCGCAGCGGTTAAATGCTACATGAGTGGAGTTGCGGCCTAAGTCGCGGAGCAATGTTGAATGATTTTCCTTTTTTGAAGTATACGGTTTGGCGTGCAGGATGGAAATAGGATGAAGTGTCTCCACATAGTGACAATTAGTATATGTTATTTTTTGAAGCATCTTCAAGGAATCGCTTCATCACGCTGATATAACGGAAATGCTACATTTACTTGCACGAGCTTCTGAAATTACGTTCTGGCAAATATTTGCGTGTCATTCGAATTGATTCAGTTAAATTTCAAATTAGATCTTTTGTGCCGGATGGCGGAGGAATATTAAATTTATGTTCGTGAACATCCTTCCATCTCTTGGAAAATTAGAACTCAACTGACTGATGTGCAGTATTTGTGTTTTTGTTGTTTATTATGCTATGTTAGGTCATATTGGCTGCAATGGTACTTGTGCACCAGTCTTGCACTTGCACTGTTTGAGTTTTGAGTATTGTGTCAGGACCTGTAACCAGGCGCAGTGTAGCTCGTTCGACACATAGTGGATAAGAATTATTCTCCAAAACGTTTATGACTAATCTGGAGAAAGGAAATTCATTGAGTCGAGTCCTTTAAGATTACTTTGCAACGCTTTATTTAACAACTCCCTTTTATACTTCAATTACCAATAGAAAATTGTACGATTCTTATATTATGATATTATTATGTCATTTGGAGTAGTCACCTTAAAAGGAGCTCATGGAATATCTGAATTCCTCTTAACTTTCTCCATAACCACTTTAGGTTTAATGACTATACACCTCTTTAAATATGCAGTCTTTCGTTTTTGAAATACCACGGTGCATTGGTTGTTGTGCGTAGTATTTTAGATTAAAATCGTTGAATCAACTCGATGTTGGAAATTCTGGCAGAGTCCCACAGTTGAATGTCGTAGGTCCAGATGGGTTTAATTACCACTTTATATAGGAGGATTATTTCCATGCTCAAACCTGACCTGCTGTTAAGCAGCCAATAGAGTGTACTAGTATTGAGCCGTAGTTGTAGTCCTGTAGCTTCGATGTGCTTCGTTATTCAAAGGAATCCCAAGATATTTCACTTCGCTTGCTTGTGAGATCATTACTCCATTAAGAGATAAAGGAGGGCTTGTTTCTTGTCTTAAAGTAAACGTTATGTGAACGCTTTTCGAGTCGTTAACCGTAATTCTCCATTTTAGTAACCATTCTTCTACACGTCTGATGTGATTCTTTAATTTTTGTGAGGCAATGTTGGAATATGTATGGGAATATCAAATATCGTCTGCAAACGTCGATATAGTCAGCTGGTTATCTGTTGGTGAATCACTTGTATACCAGAGGAACAAAAGCGGTCCAAGTATATTCCCTTGTGGGACTCCAGCTAGGATTCTGTGGGTGTCTGTCTATATCACACAAAAGCGTGTGACTTTAACTTTCCGATCAAAAAGGTAGGACTTCAAAATATTACTATATTCTGGAAGGTCGTTCTGAACTTTGTAGATGAGACCCTCAGGCCAAACTTTATAGAACGCTTGTGCCACATCGAGAAAAATCGCAGAGCAATATTTTTTATGCAGAAATTCTGTGGACCTGCTCTGTTGTACCGTGCTTCTCTCCAAACCCAAATTGGTGTTGAGGGATTACTTCTGTTCTTCCCAACAGTGGAGTTAATTTATGGAGAAGTACCTTTTCGAAGATTTTGGAGAGTGTTGACAGCAGGCTTATTGGTCTATGTGATGTTATTTTTATTGGATCCTCTCCTGGTTTATTAATCATTATAATACGGACAATTTCAAAAATTTGGGAAGTAATTTAGTCTGAGCAGAGCTGTTTTCCTTCTTGGCTTTTCAGTCTATTCGCCGCGACTGGGCCGCTGAGAGTTTCCCTGTTGCCTTTGTTGGGATTGTTTTTGCTTTTACTCTGCTGCTCGGTGTCCCATTCGCCAATATGAGAAGCATTTCAATCCTTAAATGGCGTTGTTAATCCTTGCTTCAATTCTGGAATTCAAATTTGGACGCAGCTGATTACTCCCAGTGTAGAAGGAATTCCCACCTTGGATAATTCCTTCAGTGGAATTAATTTTATGTCTGATGAATTTTTTCCCGCCTCTCTCCTGGGCGCAGCCAGGCGCCGCGTCGCTGGCTGTCTCATACTCTGATCCGTAAAGTGAACAATTGCTATATTTGGTAGTTCCTTCAGCAATTTGTTTGTGATTAGGTCGTGACCCGGAGATTTTTTGGACTTATTTCCTTCCGTACAATCAATTTTACTTCCTTCATTTTAATCTTTGGGCTTCGTTTCGCCTGACGTACATTTAGAGGTGTTTGGATTACTTCAGTCTGCATTAAATTTGGTGTGAACACTAGTTGGAGATAATCTGCAAAGGCTTCGCTTTTTCTGCATCGCTCTTTGCCCAATTACCGCATCGCTGCATCGGTTTTTACCAATTACAAATCGGAAAGTCTTATTGGCGGTTCCCAGTACCGGGGCCGCTTCATTTTACTCACAGCTTTCCATAGCGAGTAGTTGGTATCTGCGGTCGCTGAAAGACTTTTTTTGGCTATATTGTAGACTCATTAATATAATATTGGCTTTCAGAGCTACTATTTTTCATGACCCCCAGAAATCATATAATTGGCAGGCTGCATTGAAGTCGAAACATATAACAAATGGGCTAAACTGTGAACCGGATACCCTTCCATTTCTTATTTTTTTGTTCACGATTAGAAACGAACAAATTGTAGTCGGAGTCAATGGTAGTTTTAAGTGGCATCGTTGATCTCTGTGCATTGACTCAGAGATCAGCGATGCCACTCAAAACTACCGTTGATGCAGATCATATTCATGGAAACTTTACTTAGGAAAATGTCAAACGACGCAGACGAAAATGTCCGATGACTTCATTGTAAATGCGTCTATGAAGATTACAGTTCCATTACCCGGGATTTTCGATATTCCGCGATAACTGCCGTCGCCACAATGCCACATAATTGCAACTCAACTGCACATCTAAATTGATTTCGCTAATTTTCTTTCCTCCTTACCACCCCTTCCCAAGTTTGAAGCCGCTACTTCAAACGAGATCGTGAAGAATTCTCTACAAATAAAGTCCGGCGGTTATTTCTTAATTGAAGCAAATGTGCGCCAGCAAATGTGCAATTGTAGAAATTACAACAAAACAGAAGCGATTGGCACAGTCTTAAAGAGCACAACGCACATAAAATCTATCCAGCAATTGCATCATGCTTTCGGAATCAGTAAATCACTCCGATAGAGTGGCTGCGTATGCTAACTTTCGCATGTAATATTTGGAGCGCTGGAAGTAGTGATTATGATATATGAGCCCACCGACCGGCCCAGTGCCCGGAGTATCGTGTGCTGTGCCAACCGAGCGCATGAGGAGAGTGCAACTAATTAAATTGCAGTTGACCATAAATTGCCGCCTCTTTACTACTGGACTCGACTGATTCGTTTTGATTGAAATTTATGTGCATTATGCACGCAATTTCATGTGCTATTACCTTTTTCGAGTCGCAGGGATATTTCAAGGGATGTTTCAGGCTTTTTTCAATTATCAATGTTGGAAAGAAATCATTTTTAATATAAACAAAGCGAATGCATGAATGCGAATTATAATTTTCTTTTACTGCTGGAAAGAGCCAAATTTGTGTAAGTCCTAATTCGGTGTTATAACCCCACACTAGACGCTTTCTCTGTAGTAAATTTTATATCAGCCGCCATCTGTGGTCTGGTGGTAAGAATGCTAGAGGCACACCCAGAGGGTCGCAGGTTCAAATCCTGCCCCGGCCTCCAAACTGTTTCTCTTCGAGTCGAAAGCCTCAGGGGCCAGTACTCATTGCTCTAAGCCCTTGCAGATATAATTCATGATGGTGCAAGATAAAATAATAATAATAATAATATTTTATATAGAATATCATAAAACTGAAGCTCAGAAGTCGAAGAGCATACAACATTTTTCTTGTGAGTTATTTCATCTTTGTTTACATGAAAATATTTTATATTCGATTTGGTTGAGACGTGCTCACTTTAAGTGTATTGTGGCTTGTGATACCACCACAATATTTATCAGTTGGAATATAAAGGAAAACTATCGCAGATCCAATATTTATTTCGATGAAGCCACTGTCCTCTTCAGAGATCTCCCAAAGGCAATTTTCCCAGTAAAGATCTTGCATGTTAAAGCAACACTACAACAAATATGAGTGGTTTCTTCCTCCTCTTCGTCTTTGGAGCTTTTGCAGAAATCGTTAGATAGGTAACCTAAATCTAATCTACTGGCCTGGCTCTCTAGAATGCAATGACCGGCGATTAACCCAATAACCCCAACGCGTCCCTCTTTTGACCTTTAGCAGACTTTTAGAGGGTTTTCAGTCCAACGTTTGCTAGATCTGTTTTGCTGTCTTGCCTGTCTTTAAGACACCATTTTCAACTAGCAGATGGTAGGTAGGTAAGGCGGTCGCCCGAAGGGCTCACTTAGGCCATCACTGACCCTTTGTGATACCGCATGAGACATTAGGTCCCTTCCCTTTCAAAGGTCCAGCCATTTGGAGCTTTTAATGAAGCAGTTGATGGAGCTAATCTTTCTATTTGAGATATCTCCCAAAGAGTCCACAAAGTACTACCCTACGTACGCCTAGGAAAGTGCGCCTCGTTCTGGACAACGTTTGACACGTGCATAACAGGTGTACAATGGACTCTTCCTTGCAGATACTTAGTTGAATATTTTAGTCAGCCAATTCTGGATAAAGTTTCTTGGTGGTGTATTGTCTATCCAGTTCGGCCCCCCTGTAGTTCTCTGGGATATATCTGTGATCAGGCACCCATATAAGATGAATGTTATGCTGTTCGGGAATCCGGTCAGTACTTTCTTGGCAGCTAATCACGGCTTGTGATGTCAAAACATGAGATTTCAGAACCCTGATAGTTACTTGGCTATTGCAGTATGTTGATATCTCGCGGTGAGATGTTGCCCTCTTCCAGGGAGGCTTTTTCTGCTGAAACCTCTGCCTGAAAAGGACTATAGTAGTCTGGCAGTTTGAAAGAGTAATATTTCCCCAGGGAGTTTAAGAACACTCCTCTGCCCACCGCTTCATCTACAATCGGAGACGATCTGACATGTGTTGTCTAACGATAATACTCTGCCTCCCTTTATATTTATGTATATAATTATACGTTTATGTTTATATTTGTGGTAGCCATCTGCTTCTTATTCAGCTAATTTGATCGATAATTACGTTCTCTTAGCTATTCTATAGTAAAGGAGATTCCCGTTCGGTATGCGGTGTATTACATTTTTAGATTGTGCCGGTTGGATTTGGCATCTTATTGGTCGATGTTTACTTAAAGACGAGAAACTGTTTTTGCGCAAGTTGACGCGCTGTAAGTTTTCCTTGTATCCCTGTGAGAACTGCAGTTCAATCAATTTGTTAAGACTAAACCTTTCATTTTCCTGAATTTCACCATCATAAATCGTTTCATTATCTTTCACTATCTTAATAATCTTTCGCAGCTGCTACACTTAACAATAAAAATATAGCTATCAACAAAGTTAACAAAGAAAGAGATACAAAGAACTATCAACACAAAAATTAAACAAAAAAATCTCCTGGATATGTTGGACTTACAGGTAAAATTCGAAAAGAACTGCCTGATAAAGCACTCACAGACATTAGGCATTTATTTAATGCCATTATAACACGAAAAGACTATCCCGCAGCGTGGAAAGTTGCTGAAGTTATAGCTATTCCGACACCAAATAAGGACCCCTCAGTCGCCACATCGTACATACCGAGCAACTTACAAACAACTCTATCAAAAATTGTTGAAAATTTGCTTTTTGATCGCCTGGATTTTTTACCCTGTCTAAAATGGGATTTATCCCTTGGGAATAATGGAAATAATCCCTTGCCATCGGTTCGGTTTCAGACGGAAACACTCCACAGTTCAACAAGTTTAGAGAGTAACGCATAAAATAGCAACAGAAATTGACGAACAAAATGCTTGTGTGGCAGTATTCCTGATGTTGCAAAGGCGTTTGATAGCGTGTGGCACAAAGGACTACTGCACAAGTTAAGACAATGCCTTCCACTAGACTTCTACTTACTTCTAAAGAGCCACATCAAAAACCGATGTTTCTATGTCAAGTAAGTTGAGGAATGTTCCGATATTCTAAAAATGGAGGTCGGAGTACCACAAGGGAGGGTACTAGGGCCAACACTATATGTCTTATATACAGCTGACATCCTTATGCCTATATCAGATGACAACATGACAGCAAAATTTGCTGACGATACTGTTCTGCTTGTGTCGCTCAAGGATTTGGCGATAGCTGCAAAAAATCTCCAACAAATACTTGACAAAACTTTATCTTGGTTTGGAAAGTGGGGAATCAAAATAAGTAGCGACAAGACTATCCAAGTTATTGACACTAATATGAGGACTGAGCCAGTTCATCTAACCAGACATAATGACCAGATCAAGATTGATACTAAAGCGAAATACCTTGGTATGAGAATTGATGCCAAACTGTTATAGAAAGAGCACATCATACAAAGGACGAACGAAGCAAAGAATATATTCAGACCACTGTGCTGACTGTTACGGAAACAATCGAATCTTTCGCTAGAAAATAGAATCCTGATCTACAAGACAATGATCATGGCTATATGGAGGTACGGAATAGAGATTGGGGGCAATGCAAGCAGATTTCACACAAATATCATACAAAAATAATAATAATGCTACCCGATATCTCTTCATTGCTACCATCAGATAATGGAAATCAGTGCCTTAATAACTCCTATTCGTGACACTCCTTGATGGAGAAGTGGTGAATTCTTTGTAAGGCAGTGACTAAGAAAATATATTTATTTATTGAAAGTGCATTAAAATATATATCAATATACCTTAAAAGTATATCTACAATTTGTTTATGATTTCCGTTGAGAGAGCACTCCTCGCTCTTACGACGAATTTTTCAGTGTCACTTACAAAAATTATGGAACTATTTAAGAAGAAAATATCCATTGAAGTGCATTTAATTCCCACATGTGAAAAAATGTAATATTAAATCTCTGATTACATTGCGTTTTTAATATACGAGACTTTATTTACAACGAAAAACAACTCATGAAAGAAAACGTGGCCTGGGGCTGCTTCGCGGTCGACTCAACGAAATCCATCTGCAATTTAACTCGTCCGCATGTCAGTGCTGTGATTGGGACATTTCTCAAACGATTCTGTGTCAAATAAGCCTCTTGTGCATAAAATGCCACTCCACTATTTATGGAGAATGATGGAGAAGATTTTACCAATAAACCATGAGGAAGGTAATGAAACTATGGAAATGATGAGTAAGTCCACACAAGCCCCTTTAAGTAATTTTTAGACCCACCATTAGGTAGGTAGGTTGGGCAGCCGCATCACCACTTGGTGATGCCACTTAGACCACCAGTTGGGTCCCTTGTTACCCGCGGATGCGAGGCATGGCCACGCTTCCCCTTCCAGATTGAACCGACCTGAGCCTTTTACTAAGCGAAGAAGGTTGTTGACACTTGACTGGTGTAGATTAACTCTACTTGTTAAGATGTGGGATCCTAGTAAATGTTCCCTATTTCTAGCAAAACTAGACAAGTACAGAAGAGATGATGGACCGTTTCCAGTTCCTCCTCGTTTCTGCAGCTGCGACAGAAATCATGCGTATAAACTGCCATTCTTCTTGCATGATTTCCTATTCGACAACGTCCCGTGAGGTCTCCTATTCAAGTCTATTGAGCATAACGATATTCCTAGATAGACCCACTATTAATTGCGTGGTAAATTTATTGTATTGTGGCTGTGTTAAGTTCCTCCACATATTTTTACATTATACACCATTATATTTCTCACCATCAGGGTATACATCCAACGAACGATTTTTGTGTTACATCCCCATCCCCATCCCCTTATGCATATCATTCAGGATACTCTTGTAATAACTGATATAAACTAATTGTAATTCAGTTAATTCAAAATATAAAACTGGAAAAGTGGAATTCGCAGTAGCGATGCTGATGATGAACACTTGAAAAATTAGTTCCTTATAATTTTTTAAAAAGTGTGATAAAAAGTATTGCAAAACAGGCCACATATGCTGTTATACCTTTTATTACTGAGGTCCTCTGACGCAGGAATCTGCAGCTCAGTTCCAGAGTAGGTGTGGAAGACTTCCATGAGTTCTACTGAACGTTTGCTAATGAACGCACTTATATATTAAAACGTAGGACTCAATATAAATGTGATTGTGCCTCCTACGAATGCCATGGTGCGTCATTCGCCTTTGCAAACTTCTGTTGGGACAACTCTTCACATTGTCTACCACTTGGTTGCTTGTTTCTAATAAAAGCCATTCAACATTGCGGATCTCGAAAAAATCTTTTAACAAAAATCCTTGCAGGTAATTAAAGGGAACTCATAAAAAGTCACACTAACTTCCATATTCAAAATAATTCCTTAAATCTTCTATTGCTCAAAATGGGACTTTTCAAAATCCTGTTAATGGTTTCGCACCTTTTTGTTCGCAACCTTTTCTTTGGCGGAAAAGTGAGGCTACTATGGCCACTACAGGGGCATCCGATAAAAAAGTCTGGAGTTGTCCTCAACTGGGAATTTTCATTCAAAATATCGAGAGGTTGGCTTATGATTGCGAATAACGACGCACTTTCCTTTTTCACATCTCTAGTGTTCAATTAGCTAAATGCGTGCCGCACAGCAGGAACCTATGCAGGGAAGCTGTACAGGGAAGCTGTGCAGGGAAGCTGTACAGGAAAGATGTGCTCTAGAAATATCCTTGCTTCTGTGTGAATGTGAATTGTCTGCTCAATCTCGTTCAGTGTTGCTGCGGATAACAAGCAGTGCACTTCTGCCTCATTGACTAATATGCCAGTGCATCGTGTCTTTGTTAAAGTTTCTGTTCACTCTTGGTTCCTCTTCGTCTTATGCAGAAGTGTGTAACAGTTCAACAATTTTGCGGAATGCTGACAACATGTGCCAATTAGGAATATTTCTGCATATTCATTTCTCATGCCACTCCATACTAAAAAAGGTGAAAAGGGAGCGTGTCAGTTTCCCACTGGTTGGGAGGTATTTGTATCACTCACAACAAGGTAGCCTTGATCAATATCATCACATGACTTCACTTAGTGTGAGAAACCCCTTTGGAACAACCTGAAAAAGCCAGAATTGTACGAATGTGTGGCCAAATATATTTTTTACGGATTTCTGGATGCAGAAGCCGTTTATATTCCGGTATTTTATTCACGAGGTCGATTTTATGCGCGAATGCAATGCTTTCTTTGCACTCTGCGGGGACGAAAATAAAAAAGTAATCGCTTTCATATCGCCGCTTTAATATATTTCGACGGTCATGCTGGGAAAATTATGATAAGAGCAATGGCTGAAGTTGTCTTTGCCATCACAGCAGCGTGTTGACTGTGCGCCTCGACAAAATTGGCTCCTTTCTCCATTCGCTTGAGGCAATTTTTATGAATAAACCTTTTAGTGCACCACTTGCGATGAAAGACTGACGCAACCAGTCAGCAGCGAAAAAATCACAAGACATGCAACTCGTTAACTTTAAATACAACTTCAAAACGAAAAAAGGATAATTGCTAAAATTGCCACAAAGAGTCAGAAGTTGTGGCCATTTGAACAGTTTTTTTTGGCGAATTGGCAACTTCACTTCTGGTCCTGCTAAGCATTTATATTGAAGACCAGTAAAGAGAGCTGCAGTCGGGTTAGAGCGACTGCGAGATGCCCGTGCGAACTAAAACAGGACAATATGGTTTCCGTATAACAACAGTCATAAACATTGTCTTTCTAGGCAATTTGAGCCACCTTCGTGTGAATGCGCCGATGTGTCTTATATAGTGTCAAAGTAATACATAAGAGTGACTTGTGGGCGTGACAGTGGGATTGTGGTGCTCATTTTCCTTATGTAGATTAGTAAAGAGCCAACCTACATTACCATGAAACAGCCAGTCGAAATTGGTTACAGTGGACGATAACAAATACGCTACACAGTTTCTGAAGTAATGCTTTAAGTACTAATCGTCTTCCTTTAAGCCATAGTAGTAATGATGGTTGCCAAGTATACAAGGTTCCATTGGCATAGTCAGAGAGTAAGATAGATACAAGTGGAGTAGGCCGGAGAACCGCCGAAGAAGGAGGCCTCCAAGCACTTAGGCATTGATGCCCATTGTACTAAGCCTGGAAGAATATTTGGGGAAGGTGGGTTATAGAGGATTTTGGAAAGGAAGTTACACCTTTTCAAACTTATTTGACTCTTTTATGGACCTCAGAAGTCTGTCCAGGGATAAGGAATGTACATTATCCATTCCCAAAACATCTGACCCTAAAATGCGCCTCCTCATTCTGGTAAGGGCAGGACAAGCCCTCTGTGCCGTCCTGTTCTTCCTCCATGTGAGAGATGCAGTTCGATTTCTCGATGATGCCTATGGTTGCCATATGATGACCCCATGGAGTATGCCCTGGGATTATCCCAACCACGGATCGAAGATTTTTCCTTCGTAATGTCAGAAGGAAATTTGCAACTGTCCTGTTTGGGCTTTCTAGGAAGCACCTGGTTGTTTTGGAGTATGCCCTTTTTTTTGTTTTTTGTTTATGAGGGGAAACATCTAACATGTCTATAGCCCAAACCATAGTATGGACCTTTAGCCCGAACCAAACCTCCCTCCCCCTTGTCCGACGGATATTCCTCCTGGAACTTCACCGTTAGGTAGTGCGTCGGTAGCCCGTTATATAGCCCGTATATTACTACTCCATCGGCTCATTCTATCATAGTACGATCCAAAGCTCATTTGGGCGTCGCGAACTTCTTCTGGAGATCCATTGGCGTGTTCTGTTCTACGCACGTATTCCGTGTAGTGCAGCGTGTTCATAATACTCGCCTCTTCAGCGCATGTGGTGTTCCATTTCTCTTTATCTTCGCTCATATATGGGACCAGATTGTACTCTGTCAGAGTTTTGCCGCATAATCTTTCTAGCTCCATTCGTTAATTGATGAATCGCGGGCAGTGCAATAACACATGCAGCGCGCTTTCCGGTTCTTCTGGTATATTGAGCAATTAGTTTGGTTTTCACGATGGTACGTACCTGTGCAGGTATTCTTTGAAACAGCCATGTCCAGTGAGCACCTGCTTAGGATGATAGTTAACCTCTCTAGATGATACCCTCTCTGATAACCTCTCTAGATTAATCTCTAGGATGATAGTTAACCTCTCCGTGCCTTCGGTCCATCCACATCGCAATATTTGGGATGAGTCTGAACGTCCAGCGACCTTTTTGGGATTGCTTCCATCGTTGCTGGTGTTCCGCAATTGTGCGCAGCCTTTCTTTCTTTTTCTGCCGCACTTGACGGTCTACGCTCGACATCACTATAAAGTCGCTCCATTTCGCGAGCGAGCAGATCGATGGTCACCTTCCTTGCAATGAAGGAGTATGCCCTGTGATTACCCCAATTAGCATAGTTAGTGAGCTTGGGTTCCTCTTTTTATATAGTGCTGAAATCAGCTTTAAAGATTTGCGAACTCTACGATGTGGTTCAATGATATTTCAGAATAAGCCTCGTTCTAATTCAGGTACAGTATTCCTTTCCTTCTGTCCTTTTTAAAGGCATACACGATTGTCCTCACTTACATAACAACCTTTTATATTCTACAAGGTGTAATAAGCACCAACATGAATTTTTTCATGGAAATATGTTTCTGGGCCTGAAATGTTCGGTTGAGTTTGCTAAACTAGACGACTTGTCTGAGTGGTCCATATCGATTGTATGTAAAATTTCTGCCATTGTGTTTCTTGGCTCATCAACAATAACCCACAAAAAATAACAAAAAGTAGACGGATTGTCTGCGCTTCCAGAGAACTGTGCTGGTCAAGAGTGTGCGAGTATTTACATGCCCACTCCCTTGCCATCCCATTCAGCTACTTCGAATGCGATATGTGCCGCCAGTATAATGAAGTACCTACATGGAAACCGGAAAAAACGCGCACATAAGTTGGCAGATTTTCCACATCATTTGCCACATAAGCTTTCCGCTCGTGCTGGAAAAAGGGTTTTTTCCCTTAGCTCGAAAAATTCAGCGTCAAGTAGTTTTAGTGCCGTTGAGTTTAGCCAACTGAGGTTTCTATTGCAATTGGATGCCGGCGTACCGGAGGGAGGGGGACTGGTGCGAGTTGATTGGCTTTCGGGCTTTGGTGCTAAATGACTTTTAAGTGCATCTTGTGGCCAATTTCAATGCTCTTTTATGCTTATTTACTGAAATGTTAAATTGCATTAAGTCGCATTTTGCCATGAAAAGTATCCTGCAGCACGCGAAGTATTCTGTGAAGCGTCACTTAAAGGTGCAACTGATGTAGGGGTAAATTCTCTAAGATAAGGCAACTGTTAACTGAGCCACCTTCGATAGATTTTATGTCCGCCTATGACAGTATCGCGAGTACACAAATAGCTGCGAAGGGAAACTGAAGTCAACTCCTTGCCTGTGACTGTGTCAGTGGCAGACTCACTTAATAATAGACTGTGAGCAGACTTGTGGAGATACTGGAACTTAAATATGGCCCACTCAAAGCCAGCATAAATTATGGAATGCTCATTTGATTAAGCATGTGAGTACTTCAACATATCTTTCTTCTGAGTTCTTCAAAGGCAACTTTATTTTACTGGGGACGGCCTTATTCGGCGGCAGATTCTGCTGTGGCATACTTCGGTGCGAATGATGCATTTTCATTAATAAGAAAGCACAGTATGAAACATCACTGGGGGAGGCCACAGAAATAATACTAAGTAGAATATTTCCTTCCTTGCGTTGTGTGCGCTGCACCAAGCGGTATGTTACAGTGTTCAAATCCAAATTGCATATCAAAGAGAGATTTTGGGCGGGTGGGTTGGTTGCCTTCTCAGGATTGCTTAGCAGTTTCGGCAGTGCTGACGTACGGAACCCGTACGTGAAACATTCCTGCCACTTTTGGTGCTCTCTTTTGCAACTATTTGTCGCATTTGCATATGCAAATTGGAGCAGCATAAGCCGCTTATGCAGGAGTGCATGGAAATGTTGCCTGTGACATTTGTAGTGTGAAACAAATGTGGTCCGAAATATTGTTTGAGCATGTGACTAGCTAAATTCAAATATGGTAGCGGCTGAGCTCAGCTCGTGTACTTCTCCAGCTCGTGTACTTCTCCAGCTCGTAGCTCTTCCCACTCTGATTATTGGACGTATTGTACGCATCCTTGAAGCTAGTTATACTTTCTTATCATTGAACGTATTGTACGCATCCTTGAAGCTCTTTCTACTTTCTGATCATTGAACGTATTGTACGCATCCTTTTTTCCATAACCGATTTAAGACATATGTGAGGTTATATAATTGTGTGGTGTTCATTAGTCTCAGCGATGGCTTAAAGTAAAACTTGAACACACTCAAATTGGTGCCTAAAATCGTCCACTTCCTACACGCTCCTTGGAGTTTGTTGCAAATAGATGTGCTGAAATTGCTGCAACATTCTCTTCCTCGTGCTCTTAATAAATTAGCTGCCATTTTGACACTTGCTACGAATTACCAGGGCAAAACTGAACTCTCTGAAAAATTGTGTGCAAGTGTTTCTGCAGCGCCCAGACATGCATCCTGCTGCCAAGGAGCTCCGCAATTTATTAGCTGCAAAACAATTGCACCTGCAAATTAAGCAAAAGTAAAAGAAGTGTGCTTAAAAATACGCTCCTGCGGGGAAGCAGTATTTCTTGCTTATTCCAGAAAAAGCTCAGTCAGGCATGCCGAGAAGAGCATAGAGCAGGTACGGACAGGCCTGCCACGGGAAGTGGAAGTCATAACTTGTATAATTAAGCCCAAGGTTTTTATAAGCGGGTATTAAAGTAAATGCAGGGAAGTAGATTTTGGCGTTTCTCTGAAGCTCAGTTTAAATGGACACACATTCAAAGGACCCTTCCATATTTTCAAAAGGGTGCTATGCATTCTATAACTACTTCTAGTATAACTGCAAGCTGTTACATTAGTGGAGATATATGCACCGATTTGAGGGCTAACCAATAATGGTTCTTCCTCTATATTCGAATATGAATAATTCTGACCAATTCAATGTGAGGTCGGTGACTAAGGACCTGAAAGCAAACACAACAGACCAGTTCATGAATAAGCGACAATTGTCCGCTTTGCTTCCTCCTCCTACGAATTTCGCTTGCTCCGTTTTGGTTGAACTAAGAAATTTTACTTCCTCTGTCTTTCCACACCTCAATTTCTATGTCCTTAAAAATACAATTGTGGGCTGGGAATCAGTGAAGTTACATTTCAGAGCAAATAAATCGTTGGGTTTCATTGTGGCTCATTGAAACCGAGAAACATGAAAGTACACCACGGAAGTAAGTCAAAGGATACAACAAACTGCTTTACCATACCACACAATTACTTTTACACACTTCCTTAGACTCAAACATCACTTCGAATACAACTACCCACAGGATATATCATGAGAAATGGCATGTAGCATTGTTCTAGTGCTGTAGAAATATTCCAATAATTAGATTTGCATGTCATATGCCGTTATATCTCATGTATATCCAAAGCGTTTGTTGTGCTTCATTGACGCAAAAATGTATCTAAAAGAAATGCTTGCAAGCATCCTTTGAAACTTATCAAAATACCACGAAGAATTTATTCCCACAAAGTCTTTACACATTTTTTGTTGTCAAACATTTTGTTCGCATACGCCGGAAAATTGTCGTAAATATATATTTACACATACTTACAACTTCCTCGGCACTTTACCTTAAATCCGATTTGTTGCAATTTGTGCGGGCGAGGTAAGGATAAGGCTCGGAGAACTCAGCGCAGCCACAGGCATTCGAAACAAATCAAAGCCAAAAAGCGGCATGAACAACTCCTTCCTGTCTTTTGCTGTTGATAACAAACACTCCTTCTGCGGTAACGTATCCGCAGACAATTTAACAAATCGCCCATTAAAGCAGCACACACGCAAATTCCTTACTTTAAATCCTTTTCGGGAGCAGCGGGAAAAGTTACGCAAGCAATTAACTCATTAAGAGCTAAGACGCCTGGTGTCGGAGTGCGATAATGTGCACATTATATATATGTACATGCATAGGTGTGCGTGGGGTGATTAATTTCCCAGCAGGGAGAAGCATCATTCAAGGGGGAATTGCGACTTCTGAAAGCCAACATTCTCATAAAAAACACGGTAAAAATTTGGTTTATTCAGCTGAAATGACCAGCATTAGTGGTGGGGTGGTGAAGGTACCGGTAACGTTGTTATTGCTACTTGATTGATCACAACTTTAGTCGCCTGGATGTAAGCTTCTTCATAACATTTTCATGGAAATGAATAATAGAATAGTTCGTCAATGGAAGTGAGATGCGGACAACTTAATATCAAATTCCTGCTATTTTCATTGTAGCGAAGTCGACAGAGCTTGAGTAGTCGTTCAATCTGATGCTGCAGCTTTCTTTTCCCTCTGCCTCCTGTTTTTCAGTTGTCTATCAAGCAGCTTTTCATCTGTCTAAGGACCTCCAATACTAGTTTCTTCTGTCTTCTTACGGATAATCCCTTGCTACATACGAGGTTTAACAGTTGTGGAAGACGACTTCGGTACAAATATTCGAGAGGAACTATAGAGGCCATTTAACTTTACTGTAGACTTTGTGAACTTCTAATGGCTTTGATGCTAGTACATCCTTCTTCTCTTCCAAACCTAAGGTCTCTATTAGACAGCCTATGGCAGCGTAAAGAGTATGAGCAAGTAACTATCACTTCTTTGGGTGATGCATTAAGTCCTGCATTGTGTGGTGTAGACTCCAAAATGGACTAAAAGCACGCAGTATGTGAATATGCGTTTTTACAGTCTGCTCACTTTCGTTGTAAGCGGTTGCTCCACCTAATTAAGAATTGAAAGGATGCAATAACTGACATAGCGTAACTCAGTACAAATATTCAAGTATTGACCCGGAATTCATTAATAAAATACAAAGTATTCATTATTAACACACCATCAAAATATCTTGTATCGCCTTCAGAGAAAGCTCCTTCTGAACCAATACATTTATACCAATAATTGACTCAGTCATCCACTTCTTACAGACCTAATAATAATAATTTAATTTAAATAGTTTCCCCTTGGCCGACACTGCGACCTAAAGGTCTTTTGTGTCATTCTACATTTGCCATTAGTGATCCATGTGATCACAATTGTTCGATCTACTGTACCCTATTAGTTTAGTACCGGCATTTCTTCCGTAATACCATAGCATTTCGTCCGTTTGATGATGCCCATTAAAGTCATCAGATTCTACCTCCTTTGAAGGTAAGCAATTGAAAGTCATGTTCTTTCATTATCTGCCAAAGCGTCACAATTAATGTCATCAGATTCTCTTCTACCTAGATGTTCCTTCTCTAGAGAAAGGAAGCAGTTGAAAGTCATGTTCTTTCACTATCTTTTCCGCTTTGTGGATGAATTTGAGATTGTCCATAACAGGAGCATTTTTTATTTCTTCCAGAGCCACCTGGTCGCGGTGGAATATGTTCATTCTAGTTCCTGCCAACGCAATGCAGTTGCACAGTATGTGCTCTGTGGTGTCCTTCTACATAGAGCCGGCCATCCGTATCATCAAGAATGTGGATTTTAGTCAAGTGATATTTTAGGTAGTAATGACCTGATAGAAAACCTACCATTTTCCCTATGTCTGCTTTGCACATATTGCAAGGCCTTACCAGTCTTTTGGCTGTGCGAAGTCTCTCTATCCCTTCCCAGTCTGACATTCTGAGACTATGTTTCCAGCTATCTACCTTGGATTTAGTCTCCGCCCAGTTGATACCACAATATGGCTTCGAACCTATGAGGCTTGCTGTTGAACCGGGCTTAGCCAGTTCGTCAGCAATTTCGTTGCCTTCGATCCCCGAGTGACCCGGGACCCAGCAAATTGCAACCTTATGTTTTGCACCTAAAGTTTGGAGGTTGTTGAAGCATTCCTCCACCACTAAGGAATATGAAGTTAATGTCTGTAATGCAGCTTGACCATGTAAATAGATCACTAGGTGTGCGCTCTTGATACCCCTTCTCAGATTTGTCCTCCCACAGATTGAGATTGCTTGAATTTCAGCCTGGAAGACGCTAGGCCACCTGCCCATTGGTTCTGAGATTTTGGTGTCCGGTCCATAGACCCCTGCACCGACTCCGGTGTTTGTTTTTGAACCGTCTGTGAACCATGCTAGACTTCTAGGGTCGACCCAAGGTCCTCCTATGTTCCATTCATCACGGTCTGAGGTAATAATCTCAAAATTGCGATCAAAATGTTGTTTTGGGATCGTATGATCCGTTATTGAGCAGATTATGTTTTGATCCGGTGTGATTTTTAAAATATTGAAACGACCTTAGTCATAAGGTTGTTGTCTAGACAAGATTTTCATCTTCAATGCGCTTCTAGCAGCACATTTTTTCACGAATGTATGTAGTGGGGATAATCCAATTATGGCCTCAATAGCAGTGGTTGGGAAGTTTCGCATGGCACCGGTGATTGCCAGGCAGGCCTGCCTTTGAAAACTTGTAAATACTTTCTTACCGGATTCTTGTGTTGTCTTAGGCCACCACACAAGGGATGCATAGGAAATGATTGGTCTAACCATCATTACATACATCCAGTGTATCAGTTTTGAGTCTAGACCCCATGTTCCACCACATTGCTGTTGTCTCTTACAGACCTATGTGCATTTCGGTACTAATCTGTCTCTGTTAATTCATTAAAGATATGAAATAGAAAACACACCACTAATTTTTCTGCGATTATCAAAAATATTGCTCCCAATAAAGCCCCAATTTGAAGTAGAAATGCCCCCGTCATTATATCAAATTCCATTTGAATGCACTTTCGTATCCAGCAAAACGATTACTTCCGTTGCCGGGGTCGCTGGCATTTGTCATAAAAAATGGCCTCTGACATTCAGTGAAATAAATATGAGAATAGAATCACTTCCGTGGCATGAACGTCGCGCCGCGTATGCTGTTCGCTTGTGTGACCTTGACAAATTATATTTTGATGATATATGACGGAGAGTCCTTTGAGCCGTGTAGGTGTCCGACTATGTTATTCTTTTTGGGCTTTTCGCGACACATTCACACAAAGCTGTCCCGCACATACTCGTACAGCTGCGAGCCAGGATTCTAGGAGACACATTTATTAATATACGTTTGCGTGGAATCCGAGCTCGCAGCTCACAATTGCTAATTCCACTCACAATGTTTATGCCACTTTATCTCGTAACACAATCGTTGTTGGTGTACGTGCACGCCTGGCCTTATTTTGCTGTTTAATATATAACCCCAAAGTATTTAACTAAAACTTTCGAAAATTAATTAAAAATCTACAACTAAATAATTGCTCCCAGTGCTCGTGCACTGCGCACCACTCCATTATAATCCACAGGGCTGCGCTCCCTTTGTAGGTTTATTAAAATGGGCAACGAAGCGCCAGAAAGCGGAAAGTGGCAGCAGCATTTGGACCATTGTAATAGTTTCGCCAATAGCCAGCAGCAGAAACAAAACTTTTTAGTACAAGTTAAAATTATGTCGCACAAATTTTGCCCAACTTGGTTTGATATTTAGTTTCAGGATTTGCATTAATAATAAAACATTACTTTGTGCCAAAATGGATGAAATTATTTAACACAGTTTGTGATTTGATTGTGCGGCGAATTTCGTTTTCATATGAAGCCGGGCATTTCCTCAATCCCAATTCCAAATGCTGCAAAGTGATTTGAATATTTCTGTAATAAGTTTCCAGCTGTTAACCAGCTTCCATTCCCCTGCCGGGTTGGAGGAGGAGGACAGCGAAAAGCAATCAATTATCTCGATTAACATAACTTTGGATTAATTCATATCGCGATGCAGTTCGAAGGAAGATGCGTGGAAGGGGCAGTCGGGGGAACAAACACTTTCAAAGTGTTTGGATTAGTTAATTACAAAAAGAATTTTTAATAGTGTTGGGTGATGGAATGGGACTGAGTTGTGTTGCTCGTATTCTGGTATTGAACTGATATTTATGCAATTTAATGGCTGGCTGAAGTAATCTCAGAGATTGCGTCTCCGGGTTGATAATCAGAATTGGAATTGAATTAGTTTGCGGTCCATTTGAACAGATTAGCAAATGATTGACACTTTGTGTAGATATGAGTGGTTATCAGGGAATACAATAGGAGCAATTTGTTGAATAATAGCAAATGCGCTAATATAAGTAAGGACCTTTGTATAAATAGACCGGCAGTAGAATTATATTGTGAGCATCCCAGAAGAGTTCATACTTCAGCTGATGTAGCCAAACACATATATCGATAATGCGACGATTCACGTGGTTGAAGTATAGAGAATTGCTTGTAAATGCCTCTAAGCCTCTTCGAACCTGTGCCTCTCGGGAGGTGGTTCGGCTGTCGATTAGGGTAGCTCTCACCTTGTGCTCTCAACATATTCCCACGAGTGAGTAACTGTAGAATTATATTGTGATGCATCCCAGAATAGTTCATACTTCGGCTGATGTAGCTAAATACATACGAGTATATCAATAACGCGACTACTCTATGGTTAAAGTATATAGAATAGATTCAAAAAGCCGGCAGGCCTCTTGAGACTTGTGCCACAAGTGAGTAACTTAGTATTAGCAAAGGAAACAGACTGCATTCACAGCAGTGCCAGTTGCCGCGCTTTCTCCTTTTATTTTTCTCCGTTGGGAGATGTAAAATCCTCATGAAGACCAGCAGTCTCCTGTCGCGCTGGTAATGTGGGACTCCTCCAAAGAGGCCTATGCCACTAAAATTGACTTCTTTCCACCCACATCCCCTTGGAAAGTGAAATATTAAATTAGAACTAAAAGTGTGCTGTTGTTGTATGTCGCAGTTCTGTTCCAGGAATTTTTTGGGCCCGATTTCGGATGGAGCTATACCGGGCCGGTTACTTCGACAGTGGACACAGGACAGTGGTCGATAGTGGACAGTGGTGGACAGTGGACAGTGGTCGACAGTGGACAGTGGTCGACAGTGGACAGTGGTCGACAGTGGACAGTGGTCGATGGTGGACAGTGGTGGACAGTGGACACAACTTATTCGCCGTTGAGGATAGATTCCACGTGGATATCGAGCAAATGCGCTCTCTAGAGCAGGCGTCAAGGTGGGCTGGATATCGAGCGAATACGCTCTCTAGAGCAGGCGTCAAGGTCGGGGCGCTATGCTGCGAAAAGCTGCCTCTACTATTCTGCCGCTTCCCTGCGACACTCTCTGGTTTTAATTGCGTCGATTCTTTGTAGCCTACGATTCCTTCTACAACGTCTTTTAGCACGTGTTCTGCATATCTTTGGAACGCCTTCCACTTCCTAGCTGATGATGTAACAGCGAATACATTTTTGCATCGCTTTCCCACTACAATGTAGAAAAAAGGATTTGGCTACTCGCACCAAAGGCCGCGGCATTGGTCAAGAGGGACTTAAAACGCTGTTGCCGACTTGGAATACTTCAGTATAGGTCAGTGCTAAATGCATATCACTAATTTCTTTATCGGAAAGCATTTAGGCAGACCCCAACTAATCAAGCTTCATTTAACCACCAAGGCCACTTTTATGGTGAGATTGGTTTGACCAAAGACAAAGTTTGTTCTGTGCAGGGTATCTCTTGCATAAAACAAGCTTTTTTATAGCAAGGAACAATTTCCCTTCTTTGCTTAGCTACGCAGGTGCAAAAAGGGAATCGATTACGTTGTCTCGTTAATTATCTCAATACGGGGGCGCACACATTTTTTGCTAATTGAATGAAAATAGAAAAACAACAATAAACAACGAAGCAAATTATATGCTTCTAGTCCACGTACCCCCCCACTGTGGGCAGAATTGGGCGGAGGTAATTCTGGTGTATGCGCAGCAGAAACAATCCGAAGTTTAAATAATCGAAGAAAGAAGTTGTTTGTGCGTGAATCAGCAGCAGAAAAGGTTGTGTGGCTTAAATATTTGGCAAAACTGATTATCCTGTCGGGCGTTTGTGCCGCTACGCATTATGTGCAGCACTTCCGCATGTGTTTCTGTTTGCTTCGTACTTCGACAATATTTGCCTTCATTACCGCATTTACTTAAGTAACTGCTTCTGGGGTTATATAAATAAGCAAGTGCCTATGGAAGTCTTCACGTTAGGCAACTGTTTTACTTATTGCTGGAGCTGTTGAGAGGTGATCCCTTTCGTCGTCGGTGTACTGTCCAAACAGTTGCATTAAGTTAAGTATGGCCCAGTAGATTTTGTGGTGGCATATGAGTGTATGACTACATACTGGCAGACAGGCTCTTACAGCCAGGCACAGGATTCACATACACGTATGTACAGCGTATGGAGCAACATTTATGTAAGCAAGCCGCATTTGCGAGTGTTCTAAATTGTTATGGCAGCTGCTGTGTTAAAAAGAGGTCTGGCTGTGCTGCGTTTACTACGTGCTAACAACTTTCTGACATGATTGGTGCTAAGGCCCTGCTGAGGCTTAGCAAATATTGTGCTCTTCATTTACTCGTGTGCTGTAGTGTGGGTCTGTGATCCTAGGATTAATTACCTCACGTACTTTACTCCAATAGCGGCATAAGTGACCACTGCTGTGTTATGGGTACAACTAAACACAATGTGCAGAGAACCCAATAAATAAAATGACGAAGTAAATAATAAATTTGCAAAAATTGCGTTTCATTTGGGTATGAAATAAACGGTGAAACGAACCCGAAGGATATTAAATAAAACAGAACAAAAAACCATTGTGGAAAAATCTGAATTTGCATAAAGATAATTATAAAGAGCCACAAGCCATTTAAGGATATGTGACGCTAAGAAAGGCTGACCTACTTTTTGTTTTTTACTTCTCCACCTTACCTGGGAATAGTCTTCCGCCTTAGTTTCGACACATTGCTTTTTCATCTACGTTAGTCAGTGCGTAACATCAACAACTTCGTCTTCATATTATTTAATTAAAGTCGATCCTAACGAATTTTGGCAATAGACTCCTCAAATTTACGTTAACAATTACTCCTTGTTTAAGGAACATTCACCAGACTCCAAATTGAAAGCATTCTGGAAAAGTTTTTAAATAAAATAATTATTTAAGATTGATATTTATAACAGAAACTTTCCACAATGGCCGCACGATTCTTTCAGCACTAACCTCCTCTAAATACCACATAATAAAAGTTCTGGCTCGGCGTCCACTTAAGGCCAAAAAGCACTTGCCCAATTCATTGCCACGCAACGCAAGTTTCTCCATACAAGCGAGCGGAAGTAATTTTGCGTGCTTCAGCGATTTGTGTCAACAAGGCTAGTTGTCCTTTGCACTGAAAGTTGTTGAAATGCTTTCACAACTTCATAAGGCATTGTTCAGGGTTGTCACCAGCAACTTCATCATATTTATAAATTTCACGTTCTATGAAAACTGAGGATGGCATTTCACAATCCATGCCTTATGTTTGGCGTTGAATGGTTCTTAATTCTGTTATCTAGAAAGTATATAAGTATACATTATGTATATTAATATATACATATATACCTATGTGTGTGAGTGACTGTGTGTTTATCAAAACACGAACATAGATTATTCAAGGAGAAAAATGAAATCTTCGTCAGGAGAGTGAAATGAGAGCATATGAAAATGTTTGGAATTTGATAAGTAATTCAGGAGAGTGGCAGCGATGATAATGATAATTACAATTCCTCAATCTTTTCCTAGAATTCGTCGGACTATTATCGTTCCAAGCATTGAAGTACTGGACTTTTATAACACTGTTTGTATCTCAAGTTATTACTACCAGAAATATTATCTTACTAAAATCCACATGCTTGACGACACGGAGTGCTGTCTACAAGAAGAGTGCTGTCTACTGTGCAACTGCATTGCGTTGGCAGGAACTAGAATGAACATATTCCACCGCGACCAGGTGGCTCTGGTAGAAATAAAGAATGCTCCTGTTATGGACATTCTCAAAATCATCCACAAAGCGAAAAAGATAGTGAAAGAACATGACTTTCAACTGCTTCCTTTCTCTAGAGAAGGAACATCTAGGTAGAAGAGAATCTGATGACATTAATTGTGACGCTTTGGCAGATAATGAAAGAACATGACTTTCAATTGCTTACCTTCAAAGGAGGTAGAATCTGATGACTTTAATGGGCATCATCAAATGGACGAAATGCCGGTACTAAACCAATAGGGTAGAGTAGATCGGACAGTTGTGATCACAGAGATTACTAATGACAATATGCAGAATGACACAAAAGGTCTTTTAGATCGCAGTGTCGCCCATGGGGCAAACTACTAGAACTAAATTATTATTATACACATATTTAGACACAGTCCTCTTCAATGCAAAATATAACACTGCGAATGGAAGGCAAAGTTCAGCAAAATGCCAAATTTTATATCAATTAATGTACCAATCTACTTTTAGTCGCAAGAAGGATGGAAACAAAACTTAATCCCACTGACTAGACTAATTAAGAGACAAATGCGAGCAAGTACAGCAGGAAAAATGCATAATCGAATGGAAAGAGGAGGGCATAGAAAAGCGTGTTTGTGCTATCGTTGTTGTTTCTTTCCGGGGTCTAGGGGAAAATATGCAATCTTGAGTTGTTACCAATATACAATATTTACAAGTAAAACAGTCATTCAGTCATATCCGATACTGAATGGAAGAACATTTCATGTACAATTGACAAAAAACCACACAATCAGTTTCTTTGGAACACCTTCTACTTCCTTTGGAAGACCTCCTACCCAAAATTGGAAAGTTTTGTCTACCTAATTCACAGTCAATTGCTGTATTTAAAACTGTGATAGGTTTCCTTTTGACATCAATCCTGATTCGGTTTTAAACAGAAAGAGCTTTCAATGCCTGCTGGAGGCATTCACAAGTCGGAAGTCATAAAGATTTCTTTTGTTATCCACAAGTAAATAAAAGAAATGCGTGCGACTGAGCACAGGTGTTTCTTCTGGCCGGGAATGGGAGAAATGTGCGAGTTACTGGGGCAGGGCGATTTAGACGCAAGCATTTTATATCGTATTCACTGGCGGAACGTAGCAACAAACTTATCGATTATAATAAAAATTTGATACCTTCTCATATGGTTAATTTAACAGTGTTTCTAGGTGAAGGAGACGAACTGCTGCCCGAGGAGACGAGTTTCTTTATACGAAACGCAAACTTTGTATTTGCCATTTCTGTTATATCTAAACCGATTTTAATAGCAAATGGACGGGAAGCTAAGCGAGATGGGTTGAAACCACCTCCCTACGAAAATACGACAGGACATAAGTCAATGGGAGAGTTAATGCTTATAAAAAGGAATAGTTCCTGGATAAGAAAGGCAAAATTGACATTAGTTGGTTGTGACAAAGTTTCCACCGAAGCATTTAAAGATGTGAAAGTTTGCAAACAAACACTGTCAAAAGTGGACGTTGCTGCTCTGGAGTACATGCACAACGAAGAATATTAAAGAGCTAAATGAGTAGCTTCAAATGGCTAAGGAACCTTACCTGATCAAACAGGCTGCTCCTGTGGTTGATTCTGTGAATATTTCTACGACAGCCTCATATATTATAATTGTATATGGAAAATGGTTCCTTAGAGTTCCCGATGCAAAAGACGAATGAGTCAATAACTGATCAATAACTCAACTCCAATAACTGTTGTTTAAGAAGCCATCTAATGAAACTGGGACTCTCGCCAGTAAAAACGTGTATGGAGGCAGAAGAAATACCAGAGCACCCTCTAATGAACTGCGAAGGCTTAGCTCGCAGTGGAAAGAAATATCTGGGGCATTACTGGCACGAGGGCAGAGATATTAGAGCAATGAATGGTTAGTCAGTCTTTCCATGTGGGACTTTGCATATTTTTGTATTATAGCGGCAACAGACTCGATGCCAAGATCGTGTTCCAAATCGCTGCTTCGGATATACCAAGGTGCATTCTCGGCACATCTTAGTACTTTATTTTGGAATTGTTGGATCTGTGTTATATTGCAGGAACTTGAGCAACCCCATAGTTGAATGCCATAGGTCCATGCCGGTTTAAGCACTTGCTTGTATAGGAGGATTATGTTATATGTGGATAACGCAGATCGGTTGCCCAAGAGTCAATACATATTTCTCAATTTTAGTTCAAGTTCTTCTTTTTTCTTTCTGGCGTGAGCGTTCCATCTAAGCTTAGTACCCAGGGTCTTAACTAAGTATTTAGCGGTGTTATGGTACCGGAGTTGCATGCCGTTTATATATAATGGAAGATATGAGGCTCTATTGTATGTGAAGTCTATATGGACTGATTTAGTTTCGTTCAGTTTCATTCGCCATTCCACTCAAACATTTTATTTAGATAATGTTGCAGTTGTGCGATAGACTCTTTCACCGATTTTTCCACCGATGGCTGTGTCGTCTGCAAATGTCACTGTAACGCAGTTTTCGTCATTAGCTAAGTCACATCTAAAGAGTAGGTACAGGATGGTTCCCAATACACTACCCTGAGGGGCATCAGCTTAAATTTCCTTGAGATCAGAGTATATAGGTATGACAGGTATGATTTTAGTATGTTAAAATACTGTGTTGGTAACTGAGCATTAATTTTATTGAGGAGCCCGCCATGGCATATTTTATCGAAAGCTTGCGAGCCCCCCTTCTTTCTTTTAATGTTATCACCTTCTTAAGTTCTTCCGTAGTTACATCTTTGCCCTCATTTAATCATTTTAGAAGAATATGATGACGAAAATCATGTTCTGAATAATGACTTTTTAGTATTGAAGCATTGGGTAGTGGCTTGGAAGAACTACAGCTTTAGCTAAATAACAATGTTCATGAGTGTATTACTGCGTACATAATTCGTTTGGATAGTTATAGATTGATCAATTGATTCTATAAAATCATTCCAACTACTTGTTTGATAATTCAATTTTATAATAGTCCAATTTAACAGAAATTTACTTGAACAATAGTTAAAAAGATTTCTTTAAATAACAGTTAAATAAGTGTCACTTTCACATATAATCGCTTCAGGTTCTAGTTGGAACCATTCTAGACTTCTAGGGTCAACTCAATGTCCTCCTATGTTCCATTCATCACGGTCTGAGGTAATAATCTCAAAATTGCGATCAAAATGTTGTTTTGGGATCGTATGATCCGTTATTGAGCAGATTATGTTTTGATCCGGTGTGTTTTTGAAAATATTGAAACGACCATAGTCATGAGGTTCTTGTCTAGACAAGATTTTCATCTTCAATGCGCTTCTAGCAGCACATTATTAATTCACATAGTCGTACGCAATATTCAGAATTATTTTGACTGCTCTTCTGCATGGTGAGCTCTTTGGATTCTACCTACTTCTTTGACCCATTTGCATTTTTACTCCTTTTCCATTCTGGAAATTATAAACTATTTCAAGTTTGGGGGCAGTGAGCATGTGACGAGACACTGAGCACTCTGCAATGACAGAAGCACACTAAATAAGTAGGCCTGCGACACACAGAATGCGAGAGCGCTGTCAGTAGATGGTTTCCGCTTCGCTACTGAAAAGGCAGAAGCACACTTGCACATGCTCATAATACAACTGGATTGGAGTCCTTCGCACAGGATGTGCAAACAGCCTTTTAAGAGCTTTCCGCACACTTTTCTATGCACTCGCAAATTGTTTCCCAGTATGAGTGTGGATGGCTTCTCTAATTTGTTCTTTGTGTTTCCCAGAGTGAGTGTGTGTTTGTTTATCATTAAACATATGTAAGTGGTTGTGTAAGTTGCTTGCGTCTGATCCTTGTTGTAAATGATTGCAAACAATGAGAAGTGTTTAGGATCTTTTTGTAGTTTTAAATACTCCAATATAGAAAGTGTTTGTCCAATTCTCACTTGACTGGGCTTAATGTCTATTTTATGCAAGTATATCCCACAACAGCCGACTAAGAACACTGTGGCTGGAATTTCATGTCTCAATTTCACTGTCAATGCCAGGAGTTTATTAAAATTCCGCTCAGCTAAATCCATAAAAAACAAAGTTAAACGTTTTAAGCACTACTGGCACACTGTGGCGCTCTCCTTGCTTCCAAGTCGCCATCTTCAGCTCAGTCACAACTCAATTTCCCGGGCAGCCTCCGAAACTTCGCCTCAATTATTGTAATTTAATGGTAAATTCGATGAGCAAACTTCAGCGTTGCGTTTCTATGCACGAGTGCGTCAAATTTTCCATCACTTTCCTTTCCCACTTATTAGCCGAAAGTTTATTACTTTTCTTCTGTTCCTTTTAATTGCATTGCGTTCGGAATCTATTGCACCAAATACGTGAAAGTGGTATTTATTTATAAAAAAGGCCAGAAGTCTTTTGACATTTTAACGGTTTCAGCTGTTTATGCCTCGCCATAAAACTTTCCCACTTTTGCGCTATTAACGTGCTTCATGCTTAGGGGGCTTCTGATGGCGTCCCCGCTCAGCTATCACCTTAGTATGCAGGACACACCAGCGTCCTTAACTGTTGCGCATGGTGGTAGACATGGGTACTAAGCGTGTTGCTTACGCGTGGGCTTGTTGTGCTGCTCCTCGATTTGGAAGTCAATTCATTGGCGCAGCGCTGTTGGTTGACGCAATATTCAAGGGGGAGTTGGATCCTGGCAGCTAAGAATAAGGTCAAGGAAATTGTTATTGTAGGCAAATGCCTATTCGAGAGACGTGACAAAGCAGCCACTTGTGACGAAATTTGCGATTTAAGTTGTTGCCGCAAATTTAGCGGAAAAATAATTCAAACACTCCACGCCCGGAGGGGAGTGGAAGGAAATGGAGGTCATCCATTTGGCTCTGCAGCAATCTGACAGCAATTTCATAATTCGGATTATAAACTATTAAAGTAAATCTGTTACAATTAATTGCAGTACTGTTTGGCAGTTGCGGCTTTACGATCAAGCAAGCACGTTGAGTAATTGGTGAAGACTGAGGTGGCCTGTATGTCGAAAGCTGCAGTTTCCAAGGAAGAGCCAATATAGGATAAATATAAATTGCACCAGCTCATCCATAATAAAAATCTAATAACATTTGCCAGTCTATCATGTATCATCATCCATGTACTTCATGTCTTTACAATTGCGAGTAGGAGACTCTGACATCCAACTGGCTACTGGGAACCATGGTATAAGATAGGTATATACCAAGTATTCGAGGCTAAATATAACCGTTTAGAACATGTTTCTTAATGACTTTAAAGTATTTCCCTCAATCGACTCGTATCAAAGAGCACAAATTATAAACAAAATTTGGATATTTTGAAAATAAATCAATTATAAAAAAAACAAAAAGTTGAGGGAATGAAGCAACCGAACAGCTGCATTGACGCCAATTAGTAAGCAGCATATGCCGCATGTGGCAGGCACAGCTTTCGGTGTGGCGCCCCAACCCAAAAGCAGCCCGCGCAGTAGGCACACCAGATAGAGACAATGTTGACACGTTCATTCGGGAACAAATACGAAGAAAAATGTTCCACAAAAAACGTGTGAAAATAAAACATTCATCGTTTGCCTTCCTTCGAAGTGGGGATGACAAACAAATATGAATTATGCAGCAAATGCGTGTCAACATTGCGACATCGCAGTGCAGCAGGCTTTCAAAGCTGCAGAACTGTTTGTTTCATTAATTTAGCAGATGTTTTAATGATGCGAGTTAAATTTGTTGAGTGCGTTGCACTCTCCAAATGGCAACTCACAGAAGAATGCAAATGATTGCTCTGTGCAGAGTGGATTGATGGAAACAAGCTGAAGATTTCGGCTTTTGGATTTAAGTTCCGTACAATTTCTGAGAATTGTATGAAGACAAGGGCCGTACTCAACATATGCCTCCTAATAAATGATCCAAGCTAAATTAAGTGGGTTGATTTCATAATACATGTACTCAGATAAAGTGTATGGGGGTACATCAGAAGCATCTCCACTTCGCTATTAAAAACAGTTCACTGCAATTTCTGTGAAATTAGTTTTGCGGTATCAAATTATAAAGGAAATATGTTAAAGGATATTCCCTTTCCTTTTGAGTGTGTGGTTCTTTAAACTGTATCTAACATAAACGAATGCTTGGAAGCAATGAGGCAATATTCATTTCCCACTCTTATATTGGTATGCTTCGACTACTTATGAAAAGCATTTTCTTCATAAATCAAATTTAATCATATGCCAGTTAACTGAGGACTGGCAGCAAATCGAACTTAGAGAATATTATTGTGTAGAAGATTTAAAGCATCGCGACCTTTCGATCTATTGTGCCCCCCATCAGAGGTTCAAAGTACATCTTTGAGTCCTATCCTCTGGATAAACGTAATGACAAGTTTTGGCTCCAGAGGTTTCACATCACTAGCAGAGCCTTGGAAGAATCCCAAATATTTGCTGCGGGTGTGCATGAGCGCCGAACAGTGTGTCAGCAGATGCAAAAACGTCTCCTCTTCCTCCACACAGAATCTGCAGGAACCTTCCGAGGTTAACCCCATCCTCACCACATGTGACTTCAGTTTACAGTATCCTATGAGTAGGCCTGCCATCATCCCAACATTCTTCTTAGAGATATTGATGAATGATTCGTATCTTTTTAAGTGCCATGTCCCTAGCAGACTCTTTGGTACCCTTAGGCCTGGTGTGTTAGCATAGAGAATAAAGAGCAATTAAACAGAAATCCTCTTATCATACCGATATAATTATTAACTACAGTATGCGTATTTATTATATTACAATATGCGTTGTCATATTAGTAACAGAGAGAGTAGATCGAGGTACAATAACCTTTGAAGCCCAAACAGCCTCATTTGTCTACGAAAAAAGTGCTCTTCATAACGATAACGTACCAGCACATTCATCTTCAAGGGAAAAATTGTTAATTACTTTGGATGAGACGCCGCAATATCAACTTCATGATGATGTGGCAACAATTTGAATATAAAATTCTTTCAGGGTTCTTTTTGTGGCAGATCTGTCTTCATCACAACAATTGGAGTCATTTTGCCGTTGCTTTAAAAAGTACTTTTTGTGGGTCTTTAAATATAAAATAAATGTGTTTTTAAATTGTCGCCACTTGGCACTGCAAAGAAATACAGTCAAATATTCTGCTTAACATTCTAATTTTGAAGTATTTTAAAACCGCTTCTTCGTTCGGTCGACCTAAAACTAATTTCATAAATAAAATAAATCAAACCCATCAACTAGCGGCCCTTTGCTGCCCCGCGGAGCCATAGGAGTCATAGGACATATATATCAACTAAATGGAATTGAAGGTATTCATTAACAGAGCTCCCAGCAAGCACCTGCGAAATATTCCCAGCGGATGTGCTTTTGCAACGCAAGCGTCTGGCTCCTCATATTCAATGTTAGCTGTGTGCATTCCAGAACAACGCTCCTGATTCGTCAGCGCAATTATTATTGTTATTATTATTATTATTTATATATTTACTATAATTAAAATTATAATAAACTAATAACTTATAAGCAATGGAAAGCTGTTCCGTGCTGTTCAGTGTTCGAACTTTTTGAGCCGTCTGTGTAATGGGAAGCCATCTTGTATATGGGAAGAGGTTTTTAGTTTCGAGGAATAGTTGACCAAAGGTGTTGGCGGAGGTGTCGTTTTTGGCATAGGATGTGAGGCTGGTTATGAAAGTATCCGGGTATAGGTTCCATGGAGTGTAGGTTTCAGTGATGGTAATGGGTGTGTTGCAGTTGATTTTCAGATCATTGGTTGCGTCTAGTAAGCCGACCAAGCCCGGGTCAGGATTTGAGCCTGAGTGTGAGTCCATCATGCTTACCACCAGACCACAGAGGGCGGCCATTTACAATAAATTATGCTTATACACTGAACGTACGCCACTGAATGATGAGTCGGGTCAGGTCTGATTGCAACACTGGTCATTCAAACTGATGGTGTTCGTGGTCGGTTGCGACGCGTTGATCTTGGTGGAGGTGCTCTCTGGCTTATACACTTCGAGGTGCGGTAGATAGTAGTGAGGCACCGGGGATACGGACGGAGGCGAATCTTCGGACATGTGGTTGAGCGTCATATATTCCACTATCACTTCGTCATATAGTTGTGTGTTTCCTGGGTGTTTACCCAGCCGTACTTCATTACGTTCGAATTGTTTGGGTGCAATATGACGCGATGAACCTAAGGATTGACTAGGATGAAAATCAGATTTATAGGGCAAAGATACAATATATCGCCTGGAGGCGTCCCGTCGGGTTGTCTGGGAGTATAATTCGAGGCATGCCGCGCCTATATCGGCGTGCGCTTCTTTTCGGGAGTATAATTTGAGGCATGCCTCATCTATATCGGCGTGCGCTTCCTTTCGTAAGGGGTCTCCTCGATTCCCCAAAATCGGTTGTGAAGAGAGTCGAGGGGTTGAGATTCGTCAACCTTCACTCTCGTAGCAAAGGCCGAGATTCGGCGTTCCGGAACTGTCCCCGTGAGGATCCAGCCGAATATGGTCTCTTGAGCGAGTAGAGACCCCACAATGTTTCTTTTTAACCCATAGAGCAGTACTATTGGGTATAACTCCCCACCTTATAGGACATCCACCTGTGCGGAGTTGTTGGTGTGTGGATCCGCTAAGTGGATCCCCCCCAATTGTTCTGTGGAGATAGTGACGAAACCGCACTGCACCTGATCATAGACTGCGGACCATTGGAACACAATAGACTCAGTTGTTTTTTAGAATATATCTGAGATATGAGCAAGATCCCTCATCTTGATTCCTCCAAAATATTTGAATTCCTGTCGGAAATTAACCTGAGAGAAGATCTGTAGATGAGACTATCCTCATCTTTCAAATAAATAGGGGCATCACAATACATCTTTCAGGTCGCAGTGTAGAACACCCTTAAATATATCTATCTATCGCCTTGAGCCAGTTTGAAAGGGGGCAACTCCCCGGTTAGGTTGGCAACATCACAGCTGACATATGGAGCCGCTTTGAAGGGTCGTAACGCGAGCTTAACACTATTTTACAAACTTTCATGACGTTTGCAGCTACCACATTGCTTACCCTTGACACTTGTGCATGCACGGTTCGCACTGGTGGCTTGAGCCATCTTTGGAGGCGGTTAGAAATAAAATACCCTTCAGATCCAGAATCTACCAGAACCAGGGCTATGTAATTGACTCCCCGGTGTTGGACTTTGATCAGGGCGTTACCCAGCAGTATTCTACTAAACAGTTGACCACTCGTATGGCTTGGACTGGGCCCCGACTCATCTACCGCACGTGTGACTTGCGTTGTGTGGGCGCTGGATATGGAGCAGGTGCGTTTCAAATGTTGGGCTGGTTCACTGCATCAATACGCAAACAAAAATCACGGAATTTTTCTCTTTATGCAACCAATTTCCATCACATTCTGTCTTCCAATTGTACTAAAAAGTGTATATTGGTATATAGCGAATCATGTTTGAACTTCCCCTCTAGAATTGTGTTATACCAATTCTTCCCCTCGGAATTGTGTGGTACTAATTCTGCCTCCATTGCAATACTTTGACATTTCAAGCTGACTCACATCAATTTGCCCCAAAGTATTATCGTGTTGTAGATCCAATTTGATTGTAATCCATTAAAAATCAATTTTAAAATATTTATTTAATTTCTTTAATTAATTGGAACTCAGCCGAGTGCATTATTCTTAAGAGGTGCTCACTCCACACCCCAAGGCTTCGATATGGAGCTTTAAATGATATGTCAGCCACATCTTTGAGTTAATGGGCGAGCGATACTTTCAACAACTTGCCTGACATTAAGAGCAGCTGCCGCCTGTTCCATCCTCTTGCTGTTCCATCCGCGTTTGCCTCCTTTAACAATGAATATGACGTTGAAGATAAAATGTTATTTCCATTAAGCGGAAACGAGAGCATTTTTTAATTTGGTTGATTGGTTTCGTTAATGCGGCATGCAACTGGTATGCATGGGGAAATGCGATTGATTGTCCGGAGAGCGCGGAGATTTATGGCTGCAGTCGAAATATGGCAGAGAATGAACTGCGCGAAGCATGCTCCCAAATTCCACCTACAACGAAAATGTATTTATAGATGGAATAGTTCAAATTCAACGAGAATATCTCAAATAATATTCACAATTGCACTGCATTCGCCGCGCCTCGCCGGTTCATATTTTTGTACCGCATTTCATAATTAAATGAAACACAGTTTCCTGTTAATGAGGTTGTTTTCCATAATTTTCAATTACCTGCAAATTGGCCTTTATCGTGCAGTTCCCGTTTGATTATCACCTTTGAGATTGAAGGAGTTCTCCACGCAAAGGATACCATTTATGTTTACAGTCGTTAAAAGGCTCAAAGGCCACCGCTCCAGCTCTCTCATGTAAGCTTTCACACGTAACTGCGTGGGTGGGCGTGTGAGTTGCGCAAACGTAAGTGTTCCTTTTTATATATCGTGCTGTATTCATTCAGATTAATTCCTTATCCTGCACACTCACACAAGCCTCGATTGCGAGGCCTCTTTGCTAACGCCTATGCACAGCCATAAACACACACACACACACACACACACACACCGGACCGACTTCAAACTGGCAATACACAGCCAGGACTTCGGAGCGCTATTAAAGCTTACAAGTAAATGGTTTTTATCTCGGTTGTCCGTTGGCAGCTCTGCCGTGTTTTGTGTGTGTGTGAATTTATTGGGCTTGTTTGCACTTGTTTTTCTTCTTCTCGCTTTTTCAATCTTCCCCATTCGATTGTTTGCTGCCACCGCAAGTTTCGTGTATTGCGAGATGGGGTTGGATATCAAAGCTATAAATAATTGCACTACTCGTATTTGTATTGTGTGCCAGACATTAAAAGCTTCCTGAATGGAGCCGAAATTCGTTAGTGGAAGCGATTTCGAGTATTCTTTCCCTAACATTCGCAATTCAGCATTAAAACGCAATTTGGTCATTAAGCGCTGAAATTGTACGGAATTTATAGTTAATTCTCGATAACGACTTCCAGCTGACTGCCCGGGCGAAGGTGTGCGCTTAAATGATTTGGATGGTAATGCGGACTGCACTCACTCCAAGAATTCATTTAATAATTAAATTATAATTACATACAACAGTGTGAAGGGAGTCTTGATTTCACCCTGGGCCGCATCTACAATTGGAATTAATTCACTTACAAAGGCTCTGAATTTATAAAACAGAAACAAAGTACGATTATCAGACTCGCTGCAGAAGAAATGAATGCATTTCTTCTGCAGCGATGCTGGACAAGCGGATAGAGGAAACCTTTAAGGTTGCTTTCGGGGTCTCGTGTCCTGTCTCACGTAACGAAAAGACCTTCCCTCCCTGGTGAGAAGGGAATCTTAGAGACTTGAGATCAAGCCTCAGAAGGGTCGTTAACGAATGCTATATAAGTGGAAATTTCTAAGTTTACAGAGATCTCTCAATGACATACAAAAAAGCACTACGGAATGCGAAACGCAAATCCTGGCCAAACCACTGAGAATCTATTGAATCACTGAAGGACTCTGGCACGCTCAGAAAAATTCTCGCCAATGATCACTCCAACAGAACCACTGTAAAACGTACTGATGGAGTGTGGGCAGTGTCACCGACGGAGCCACTGAAGATTCTTGTGGATACTCATTTTCCAGGCAATGTACCTCTCACCATACAAATCCTCGGGTCCGGACGGCATCATTCCTATAATGATGCAAAAGACACAGGGATCTATATCTGAGTTACGGGAAATTTTCACTGCGTGTATTTCTCTAAATTATATACCAAATAAGTGGAGGAAACCCGAGTGGTTTTCATTCCGAAGGTGGAAAAAAGGGGGCATGAAATGGTCAAAGATTTCACACCGATTTGTCTTACTTCCTTCTTTCTGGGAGTTCTTGAGAGAGTCATCGATCGTCACATACGAGATCTCTTTGAAGAGCATCCACTTTCTATGGCGCAGCAGGGGGAGATCTACGGAGTAGTGCGAGTGGTAGAAAGATCCCGTCATTTTAAGGAATTTACTCTGGCTGCTTTCGTAGACATCGAAGGGGCTTTCAATAACGTAAGGGCTGAAGCTATTAACTTGGCTCTTAACAGGGCAGGGGTGGAAGGACCGATTTGTAATTGGATCTCATCCCTGCTGGCACACAGACAAATCATAGCTGCATTAGGTAGTGCCGGGGTTACGAAAAGGTACATCCCAGGGCGGAGTCCTTTCACCTCTGTTGTGGCTAATAACTATAGATGAAATTCTCGCTAAACCTGACTCTGAAGGAATCAACGTGGTAGCCTATGCTGACGACGTGGCGGTCCTGGCCTCTGGACCCTTCTTCACTGTGATGAGTGACATCATGACAGGTGCGTTGGGCAAACTTACTAGATTGGTGAACAGGTGTGGTCTGAGGCTTAACTCCGATAGAACGGAACTATTGCTCTTCACAAAAGAAAATATAAACCTCCATTCTTGAAGTTGCCGAGTTTAACGGCCTCAAACTGTTGTTAAGGGAAATATTTACAATCACTTCCTCCGCAAGGCTCGCGAGAGGTGGAAAAACACTGCGACATGTGCCATTTCTATAATGATGTGCCCTGATTACAGTGCAGAAAGAACTAACCACCTTATCAATAAACCAAGACTAATTCCTGATAATAAATTAAATTCCTCCTTTCCTCACGTTCGACCGGATCACCATGTTGTACATCCAGAGCACAATTCTTGGTCGAAGACCCCATTTTTGGCCAAATCTCGACTTGCAAGCATTGAAAGCCACACAGGCCTTCCATGCTCGTTCATCGATGCATGCTTTCCAACTAAGTTTGGGGTCCAATATGACACCAAGATATTTTACCCTGGATGATAGTGAGAGCCGCTTCAGTTAGTTCTTTCTGCACTGTAATCAGGGCACATCATTATAGAAATGGCACATGTCGCAGTGTTTTTCCACCTCTCGCGAGCCTTGCGGAGGAAGTGATTATAAATATTTCCCTTAACAACAGTTTGAGGGGGACGCCCACGTCCATAAAGAAAAATACTTGATCGGCCCTCTTATTGCCCTCAATATTCCTGTGTCCCGGAACCCAGACAAGGGATATTATACTATTTCCTGATAATAATTTAAATTCCTCCTTGCAGAGGCCGACCAACTTAGAGCTGGTGAAAGGTGGCGCTAGCCCCTTTATTGCCGCCAGGCTGTCGGAGTAAAAGGACATGTTTCTGGTCAACTTGTGCCCCTGCAACGCCCTGCATGCCTGACAAATTGCAAAGGCCTCTGCTTCAAAGACACTTGATGTCTTTTGCAATTTGAAGGAGAGCAGAAAAAGGGGAAGTTCTGAAAATATTCCCGCACCCACTCCAAATTCCATCTTGGAACCACCGTTGAAAATTGGCGTAACCCCTTTCGCGAGCACCTTTCCCTTCTTCCAGTCATTCCTACTTGGTAGAACTGTGTTAACTCAGCCCGCAAAATCCAGATTGCGAACGAAGAAGTCGGTTCTCGAGGATACTATGTCTGGGGGCAGCTGTCTCAAAATGCTACCATGACCATATAGGGTATCCCTCCAGTTACCGGATTCCCTCAGTCTTAGTGCAATTTGTGCGGAAATATAATAAGTATGAAGATGTATAGGGAGGAAGTCCAGGAGTCACTTTTTATTCACTTTTTGATATCATTTTCTTTATATATAGAAATCTGATTATATGTGGAAGTCGAATTGAAAAGTTTGTATAGCATTTCATATCCATTGTTCACGCATCTCTCCTTAAAGTTCTAAGCAAATATTTGGTTATTTCGCTGTACATCTTAGCACAAGGATATAAAACTCAAACAAAAGGTCTGCCAGACATGATGATCTGAAAATCAATGAAAATGGTGCAGCCGCTTGACTTGAGCTCAATAATTAATCCTGGCGCCTGCTAGTCTAGTGTGCTTTGATTGGCCACAGATATATTTAATAATCCATGCCATCCCAACTGAGTAACCTGCAGACACTTTGCCCTAGATTTATTACTGCGAATACATTTACTCATCTCTGCATACACACACGCAGCACATAAGAGAATGCTCAAGGACTCAATCATCAATAGCGTAATCAAATTCGAATTCTCTCTCTTCTCACTTATTTTATTTATTTATATTAATTGTAGTTGCGTTTCAATTGGCATTTAATTCTCAATCTGGTGTAATAGGTTGAGTTGATGTCAGTGGGTGCGTGCTAATTTTGCTGCAACAATAACAATGATTACAGTCTAATTTATCTAATTTATTATTGTTGAGATATGCTCTGTAAAATATTCCTTGCAGCTACTCTTGTTTTGGGTCAAAGAGAAACGGCAAATAGGATGCTTGAAAGACAATGTTTATAAATCTGGATCTTAGAGATACTGCTACATTATGATCAATTGACAGCCTCCCTCATTTTTTCTATTGATGCAATGAATTGTCATTAATACTTAATATGCATTTACTTACCTTATAACTTGCAACTAGTCTGAGAAGTTTGAACAAAAGTATGTTCTCTTAATTTGCTTTTCCTGATCTACTATGAATACGAACTAAATATCAGGCAGCATATCTAAATCCATTCTTTAGACTTTCGTAACTCTTCTTGAGAGCAACTTTTATTTATTGTTCAAGGATTTGCGTCCCATTGAACGAGTCATGATATTGGAAAAGTCTATCAGGGCAACCAATAAATTGTTGTGGAGGACCTCAACTTATGCAGTCTACACAACAGTGCCGCTTTTGGATCGTAGGGGCTCGAGATTTAGTCAGAAAGGTATATTCCGGCTGCGTTGTATGTTCTCTGCTTCGCAACACCAGTTGATGGCCAATCTTCCTGATTGTAGAGTCAATAGTGGTCGCCCATTCTTTCGTACAGGCGTTGACATGGCAGAACCGTTTCATCTAAGGTTTTCGAAAGGTCGTGGAGCAAAATGTACAAATGGTATGTGGCACTTTTCTGACATTTGAAGAATTTTACATTGCTCTCACTGAAATAGAGGCATGTGTTAACTTACGCCCATTATGCCCATGGATCCTGGTGATTTAGAAACGCTAACTCAGTGGCACTTTTTGATAGCAGAACCCTTAAAAACTTTGCCAGAGCCAGACTTAATTGATTTCAAAAGGACTTTGAACAAAAGGTGGCAAAATTTGTCACAAATTCGTAACCATTCTTGGCAAAGTTGGCTCATAGAATACTTAGCAACGCTTCAAAAACGGGCAAAAATGACTTTGTCCGCAGAAAAACGTGAAATTGAACGACTTGGTTGTCCCCAAAGATGAACGCATTCCTTCAGCTAAGTGGCGATTGGGTTGAGTTATTAAATGCTTTCCTTCAGATGGTGGTAAGGTGAGAGTGCCCAAACTGCGAATGAGCTGTTGACGCTGTTTTTGCCACAGAATTTAAGTAAATCATTCGTTATAACTTCATTATTAGATTTAATTAATTATCAACCCAAAGGAAACAGTTTGGAAATAAGAATATTTGTTTCACATAATCGCTGTAATAGCTTTTGTGTGTGATTTACAGGAATAATTTTGTTAGCCAATTCACTTGCATCTAAACTAGGTTATGGTAAAGTTGTGTTGGCGTATATACCGACATCTGCTTATACTAATTTCAATACTTAACCATTGACGTTTGAGCTCATAAATTATCTGCGTGTTTGCTTAGCATGTGTACGCATGAATATAATGAAATTTCATATCACGAAATAAATTAAGGACAACGGATGCAGAAGAAACGGCAACTGAATTGTACAAATAGCCTCGCACACCCACACGCATAACTCTGCTACAACAAAAGAACAAACAGCCCAGCTCGAGTTTACTTATTAACAGTGGTCCGGCTGCTATTCCAAACACACGATATTTCACTTTGAAGTCAAGAGACTGTGCTTATTGCTTTGTACACGAATACTTTGCTCAGGATTTAAGGATTTTCATATTTTGAAAAATTTATCTTCAATTGTTTGTAGCGCCTTTTTCTTCTTTGCTGATGCCTACCTGCTTCCTTGCGACTATAGAATAATTTGAAGTTCACGCAGCCCTTTTGTTGCTATGGTGTATCTGATTATTCCTGATACTGCTCCTGTTAGTTGCCGTTATCACTTCCAACTCAATGCCTGCTTTTGTTGCTGCAAAAATGTTTGTGCAACATTTGTCACGTTTCCTTGGAAGCTGTCACATTCTCCGTGCATACAATCTTGTCCAGCAGCTGCGATGTTTTCCAGAACTCGATTGTCCAACAGTAACTTTGTGGTTTTGTTTGTGGAATATGCTAATTTACTATTTGCTCCAGCTCCACATATATTAGTGGTGCCTGGTAAGCTAAGCTCCGATCTAAGCACGCTCGTATGTTGCAAACATGTTTCTCCATATACAAATTGCATGTTGTCGTACAAACAAATGTTTAGATACATGAACACTCAGCATGGCTTTGTTGACTGGGTCAGCAATTGCTTTGCATGCATTATGCTGCCTTAACGCTTATGTTGCCAAGACTGACCTACTTAAGGATACCTGTGCACACACAGTTCCCTTTCTGTCGAGAACTTGCAAGTAGTGTGCAGTGCTTTGGCTTCGTTCATTTCGGTGTTCCCACTGCCATTTGCATGTGCAAAGTGTACTTAATGGAGAGTCAAATCAGAGAAACGTGAATTAAATGTACCCTACAATTTTGTGCGAAAACGGTTTTTCCTTGTACCATTAAAAGGGATATAATATGTTTGTGTGGTTGATCTGAGTTTGTTACATCAACTTTCTGAGCCATGTCTGTGGGTGCTTTCCTTCCTCCATGTGTCTGTCTGTTTGTGTAATCTTCTCGTCCAAACAGTTTGACATAGTTCAGGAGACCTAATTTAAACAATGCCAGGACATTTCCAAATATATTGTTATGTAAGGCAATTGCACAAAGGAGAAGTCTTCTCAACATATATATATATATATATATATATATATATATATATATATATATATATATATATATATATATATATATATATGTATATATATATATATATATATGTATATATATATATATATATATATATATATATATATATATATATGTATATATATATATATATATATATATATATATATATATATATATATGTATATATATATATATATATATATATATATATATATATATATATATGTATATATATATATATATATATATATATATATATATATATATATATATATGTATATATATATATATATATATATATATATATATATATATATATATATATATATATATATATATGTATATATATATACGGGTATATGGTTGGCATCTCAATTAAAATGAGGACTGGTACAATCCTATTTATGGTACAATAATTATAGTGGAAATGTATATTTGGCCCACACCAGGCTCTATATATAGTTAGTGGGCTGCTTATATTGACTACAACGCCCACCGTAACATTTATTTCACACCTCAAATTTTCATAGTTATTCCAAATTTTAATTAGCGCCACATCATTCTACCAATCAAAGGTGGATCTGTGCCACTAACTGGGAAATCACCGGGCAAACTTGGCCGAGGCTAAATCTGCGTCTACCTAGGAATATCTTTAGACTCAATACACTACAAATTAGGAGTATAATAGGAGGCCTCACGGGACATTGTCCAATAGGAAATCATGCAAGAAGAATGGGAGTATATTCACATGACTTCTGTCGCAGCTGCAGATACGAGGAGGAACTGGAAACGGTCCAGCATCTCTTCTGTACATGTCCAGCATCTCTTCTGTACATGTCCAGCATCTCTTCTGTACATGCCCAGCATCTCTTCTGTACATGTCCAGCATCTCTTCTGTATATGCCCAGCATCTCTTCTGTACATGTCCAGCTTTTGCTAGAAATAGGGAACGTTTATTATTATCCCACTTCTTAACAAGTATAGATAATCTACACCAATCCGGTGTCAACAACCTTCTTCGCTTTATAAAAGGCTCAGATTGGTTCAATCTGGAGGGGGAAGCGTAGCCATGTCTATCATCCGCGGCCCACAACGGACCCAACTAGTGGTCTAAGTGGCTTCCCTCGTTTATTGGTGATGCGCCCAACCTACCTACCTAGCGCCCTTTGACTCCTAGAAATACTGAATAAAAGGAAGTTTTTAGGATAGTTTTCAAGTACGAATTAAGAATATAAAATATACAAATATTTTCGTTCAGTTTCATCTGATTTTCCATGCCTTATTAGATGGCCTTATTATTATTATTATTAACAGGCTAAAAGAACACCGCGACCTAAAAGATCTATTGTGCGGCCTCGTACACAACTAAAGCAATTCTAGATTAATTATAAATATCGTAGCTGCTGTGGGCTTAATTTTAACTAGGTGATTTGGAGATATGAACCCACTGCCTAGGTAGTTATGTCTGCGTCTCGCCACCGCTGGGCAAGTGCATAGAATGTGTTCTGCCGTTTCCTTCTCCTCCGACAGAGTCGACAGGAATCGTCTTCTACCACGCCTATTTTTTTCAGATGGTAATTGAGTCTACAGTGTCCTGTTAAAAGTTCAGTGTAGAGTTTGATGTCATTTCTGCTGAGGTTTAACGAAGCATCTACCCTGATGTGTTCAGGATCAATGAGTAGTCTCGACTGCCGCATGCCTTTTTGGGCTCTCCAGTAGTTTAGCAGACCTCGTTTTTCCTGTTCGCACAACAAGTTATTTGTGAAGCTACTGTTTACCCCACAGAAGGGTTCTGGGCCTATAAAGGCAGTGTCTGCACCCTTTTTTGCTAAAGAATCTGCCATTTCGTTGCCCTCATGTCCCTCGTGTCCCGGTACCCACATTAGCGTAACAGAGTTTCTCGCTGCTAGGGTATTGAGAAGTTTACAGCATTCCCAGACCAGCTTTGATTGGAATGAGAAGTTTATTAATGATTTTAGAGCTGCCTGGCTATCTGAGAGTATGCATATTTTGGTGCTGCGTGTACCCCTGCGTTGACATTCTCTAGCACATAACTCTAAGCCTGACAAATGGAAGCTGTTTTTCCCATTAGATGGCCTTAGTTTGATAGATTTTCCTATGTTATAAGGATTGACCTGAGACCTGATGACATTATTGTTATCAATTATTTTTACATTATTTTTTTAAACTTATCTTTGAAATCCTTAAAAAATGTTGGGGAATTTTTTCTATTTTCATCTCTTCGACTTAATCGGACTAGTCATAATTCCAAAATCTGAGAATAGAAGTTTACAAAATAGACTCAGTTTTTACAGGAAATATTGGCTCGACTTCAATATTGCTTCTATTCTGCTGAGTATTGATAGTAGGTGAACCATACCTCTACACTGTATCTCACCCAAAGGGAACATATAACTCCATTTCCATTAATTGCATCTTCCAAATATTTGACATAAATATCCCCATTGATCAGCCAGTTTTATTCATAGAAACCAGTGAAAAACTGGACTGGCCTGATAAATACGGGTATGAAGTCACCATTTTTTTCAGGCCAGTCCAGTGATTCACTGGAATACTTCACTTGTTCAACTAATTCAGTGATATTTTATATATGCAAGTCCACCATTTGCCAATGTGGGTCAATACGAAGCATTTGTGTCTTATTTTTACCCACACCGACTTTTGGTGTACAGAATTATATCAACAGAATGTTCCCGAAAAGTTACTTACACACATTAAATATCGATCAACTTCAGTCACACGCCTACTATTCTTTTCTTCGGTTCATTCCCGCTGCCAGAATAAACAGCTTCCAATTTATCTGGTTTTAAATTGAATTATTGCTGCAATAATGCGAGAGAATCGATGAGACTGTCCTCGCTAGATGAAGTGACTAAGCACTCCTGGGACTTGATTATGGCTAAGTAACCCATATGCGTGTGCCCCTGTCAGCAAAGTACACTTCAGTGGAACGCTCTTAATTTAGAATTTTCCATAATTTTCCCGCTTTATGCACTGATACGCACATGATGTTGACGCTGCCGCTGCGCTGTCACCGGGCAGGCTCCTCCCACATATGCCTTATTGAAGGGAATTTGCAGCGACGACAGCTCCCCTGTGTGCTTCGATACCTAATAAAAATACTTGAAACTACAACGGCTTTTCCTCTGGGAAAACTAACAAACATTTTCGTTCAAAGTGACGCTAAATACAAAATAGTTTTTCGGTGGAACTCAGAGGAGCATGGAAATTGTTTTGGCAGCACGATTTCTTTGATGTAGCGAGGGAAATTCTGTGAGCTGCATTCGTTTGAAGAACATAATTAAGCACTGTAATAATTTACGCCAATTATTTGGGGTAATGAACAGAAGAACTCGTGAGTCAAAGATATTAAATACTTTATGATTTATGTCGCGAAAATCTTGTGAAGAGATCAGAATTGGACCATTCAAGAGTTCACAAATAAACTTATATTTAAATTGTAGCCGTCAACTTCAAATTGTGCACTGAATCTTCGATATGCGTTGGTATTGCTATCACCTCAATTTGTCAGTCGAATTTGGTGAAGTTGTATATTGCTGTCATACTGTGAGGAGGCATAAAAGGCGATGCTAATGGACATAATTCTAGAAGGAATTCGCTTTTAAGAGGGTTGTATGATAAGTACCCGTGTTAGGCAAGAAAACGTTTTTTTTGATTACTCAATATAGTCTCCATTCAGCTCGATACATTTAGTACAGCGATATTCTAACTTTTTCGAGCCATCCAAAATTATTTATCCACAAAATAGGCCTCTGTTCCGGCGATGACTTCCTCGTTTGACGTGAATCACTTTCCACCAAGCCATTTTTTCATGTTTGGAAATAAAAAGAAATCGCATGGGGCCAAATCTGAAGAATACGTTGGAACAGGCAGAAAATCGTAGCATAATTCGGCCAGTTTGACCGTGGCGATTGCGGATGAGTGAGCTGGTGTGTTGTCATGGTGAAAGACCACTTTTTTCTTCACGAAATGGGGATGTTTTTTCATCAATTCAGCATCGAATCGGTCTAATAAATCAGCATAGTACTGCCCCGTGATTGTCCTTCCCTTCTCCAAATAGTGAGTAAAGATGGTACCTTTTGAATTCCAAAAAACGGCGTAAATGACTTTTCCGACCAATGGAACCCATTTCGCCTTCTTTGGAGCTGGTTCGCCGGGTGAAGTCCACTGTTTTGACTCAACCCGAATTTTCGTATGGGCTACTTTGTATGCGTTTGATGTGCACAATGTCAGAAATTGAGATTCACCCGGCAATCTGCTAACACGATATCATGGATCGTACACTATATTACTAAATAACTAAACAATGGTTTCGTTCCAGACACAATCCATTGATTCGAATTATTAGCAACCAGACTCATTTGTGGCACAACGTAATCTAAATATATTTTTCGAGAGTTTGCTTATTTATTTGAGACATTTCTGACAATATTATTTAGTATTACTCGAATCATAAACCCATCTCCATGAACCCATGTGCATCCTTTAAGATAACTTTGAATTTGGACATTACTAAATCGATATGTGTACGATATATGTATACAAAATATTGTTACGTAATTGCCTTTCAGACAATTTTTGCCAAGGTCAATACATGGATTCGTATCGCTGGATTGTGTAATAAGCAAACAATTCCCTCTTCAGTTAGAACAATTGGCTTTATTAGTATTCCTCCAACTCACTTTTGGCTTTAAAAATTTACTCGTTTCTCACACTTTGTCTTCGTTTATAGTTTGCTTCAGTTAGTCAGTTGTGGCACCACAATGTTTTACTTACATCTGCTTAACCTGCCTGTTACAAACATGATGTCCGCTCTGCGATGATCAACTGTTAACTCTCCGTTGCTAACACGAAGTCCGCTCTACGATGCTGACTTGTTAACTCTCATTTCGACATCCGCTCTGCGACGATCACTGCTTAACTGCCAGTTGCTAACACGATGTCCACTCTGCGACGATCACGCTCAATTCTCCGTTCCTCACGATGTTCCCTTTGCTACTGGTTAACCTTTTGATGCTCAAACGATATTCACTCTTCTATTGTCACTTGTTACTAGTGAACTCATCTTGCCAATACGGCGCTCACTCTGCTTGCTGCCACTCTCTGGATTCGGCTATGATCACTTGCACTACTTGCTGCCAACGATGTTTACTTTACCATTGTCACTGGTTAACTGATCTGCTACTACTATGTTCACTTTCGGCTACGCTCACAGTTTCACTGCTGCTGCTATTACGATGTTCATTTGTTCACTTTCACTTGTTTACTGATCCACTTTCACTGGTTCACTGCTCCCGATGTCTCGTTGGGCAGTCACTTATATACCTCTTGCACACGAGAACCTCAACCAGCCTTCGAACGCAGCTTCGCATGCCTTCTCGCGTGTGCATTTTTAGGGGTTAAAAATGCCACTTACCCTAAAACCATCAACCCAATCAGATGGCGTGTTGATTTCGTAACAATATGTAACAGGGAACCGGAAAACTCTATGTACTTAGTCAGTGGATGCCCTGCAGCCTGCACAAAGCGATTCCTCCAAATGGGGGCTGCTAAAATAGCACCTGAAACTATTGGGGGCATAGATCCCCAGTTCGAAGATTCAATATGAAAGGTTAAATAAAGGCTTCGCACAAAAGATCAAATTGGTGTCTCGAAGTGCACTACAGCCAATGATAATAATATATACACATGTATATATAACTATAAATCTATGGTCACATTTGTCACGCTCCATTTTGGGCGTTGGCCGCACAGCTCACACCAGTTGAAATTTCACAGACTAATCATCACCTGCTCGAGCCCGCTCAATTCGCTCAAATTAGGAAAGAAGCAAATAAATGAGGTGCTTGCGGATGACGTGGGATTTTTATATTTTTGTTTATAAGATATATTTCCTTTCAACGAATACGACGCATAAACAACGTAAATTGCGTTTTTGGTTTATCGCCTTTTGAGCCAAATATCATGAGTACAGAACAACATCTGACGCGTGCGATTACGGGAATGCGCCCGTAAGTGATAAGTGAGTGCATACCTTAATATTGAACTCAGTTTAACCTGCGTCGGCCTCGTGGCGAGCTGCTTCAGTTCACTGCTGCCGCTCCGCTGAAAGCAAAGGTCAAAACGGAAATTCCGTGTCACTTCAGCGCTTTGCCATCTCCTGGCTTAGTTCACATTAACGCGAATCTCTATTTGAAATTTTCACGGGTGCGGGATTGTTTTAAATTTGTCCTTTCACTGTCCTCGCGCTATTTTGTGTTTGTGTGGAAAGAGAATGCTGACTTTTTTTAGTCCTTTTGTCGCAATTTATGCGGCTACCTTTGTTTGCTGCGCCCGCTGCAGATAAGCGCTGCAAATGTGATGTTCAACCGCAGCTCGCAGTCGACTTTATTTATTTATTATTTTATTTATATTTGCCCCATTTTAATTTGGTTTACTTTCCGCTTCCAAGTTGCTTTTTCGCGTTAAGTACTTTGTATTTTACTCTTTGTTTTAAATCAGCTGCTTTTATTTAACCATTAACAATTAAAAACGAATTATTTGGGTTTTTGCATTTTGTTTGTTCGGTTGCGTCATTTCTGCTCTTCTCTCATCGAGAGTGGAATTTATTTGGACGAAGCGGTTTTGAAGCCAAGTAAGAAAAATGTTTACCTATCATTCGACCATAAAAACATGATTTAATTAACCCTTTTCATTTTTTAGAGGTTGAGAGTATTTGCTTTTAATTGAGGAAGGAGTGGCTGCAAACTTCTTTTTTTTTTAATTCAACATAAATTTATTTATTGTATCTTTTCAGTTGAAAAGCAACAACAATTTTTCAAAGCTTGCAACTGACTAACAAATAAATTGATGGTCCGCGCCAGTGCTTGGAGCAATTTTAGTCTAAGAATTATAAATTATTATTCTAAAGGAGTGGTCTTTCAAGACGAGATGTATGCATCCCTTGAAGCAGATTCCTTGCTGGTTGATTTGGATGACACTTCATATTTCCTTGTTAAGTCTACGAGTGCTCTTTCAACTGGTGATATCGTCAGGTCGCGGTGAATATGTTCATTTCTGACGAACCATGGAGCGCCGGTGATCGTTCTCAAAATTCACGATGGAGCCCTTTGGATTATTTGTAAATTTGAAGCACTAGTAGTGCCCCAAATCTGGACACCGTAAGTCCAAATTGTCGTGATTAAAGCCTTGTATATAAGCACATTATATGGCAGTTTTAGCTTCGATTTTTTGTTCATAAGACAGTACAAGGAACTTGCCCTGAGTCTCATGTGGACATGCTTTCTCTAAGTGAGATGTCGGTCGAAAGGCACTCCTAAGTATTTTGACCTCTGATGCTTGCGGGATTTCAGTGCCATTTAAGGAGACTACCGGACAAGACCGGGGGTTGAGGGTAAGTGTCACAACTACACTTTTCTCCTTCAATACCTTGATGAGCCAATCGCCTCTCCAACTTTCTATATTCTTTGAATTTTCTTCTAAATCCCGCGAAGCTATCTGCGGATCTTCCGGTTGACACAGGGTAGCTGTGTCATCCACAAAAGTTGAGGCAAAGAGGTGTTTATCAGTTGGCAAATCAGAAGTATACAAATTGTATAGCATGGGCCCAAGCACACTGCCTGGTGGCACTCCAGCCATAATGTCAAAGTCTGTTGTTAGGAATTCTTTATATTTAACTCTGAATTTCCGATTTGTTAAATATGCCGCCAGAAGCCTGTGAGAATTACTCGGCCGATACTTTCTAACTTTATAGATAAGGCCTTCATGCCGGACCTTGTCAAAGGCCTGTGCGACATCTAGGAATATTCCTGAGCAGCACATCCTTTGCTCGAATGCTCGTCTTATTTCAGAAGCAATGCGGTGCACTTGCTCGATAGTCATCCATGATGCTTGCGGTACCCAAAATGATGATGAGGAATAAGGAATTTTTTCGCTCCCTCTCCAATTTTGTTGGTTCAATATCGAGTTTTTTCGCGTTCTCTCGAGGTCTTTCGCTCCCTCTCGAGTTTTGTTGGTTCTATCTCGAGTTTCTTCGCTCCCTCTCGAGTTTTCTGGTTCTATCTCGAGTTTTTTCGCTGAATTGAGCTTTGATGTTAGTTTCTCCAGCAATGACCACCGCTAGAGCAATTTAGAGAGGGTTGGGAGGAGACTTATGGGCCGATATGAAGATACTTGAATAGGGTCTTTTCCTGGTTTTGGTATCATTATTATTTTGGATATTTTCCATGTTTTAGGAAAGTGGCTCAGAGGAGTATAGCATTAAAAAAAGAAGATGTGAAAGATGCATCTGAGCTATTTGCAGCCATTCACTTGTGAGTTTCTTGGTAATTAAGTCACATCCAATGTGCTTTTTTTGGGTTGAGACTCGTTGTAGACCGGCGTTTGACTTATTTTGGTTTAAAATTAATTGCTGGAATCGTTGTTGAGACATTATGAATGCTGTTGTTGTTGCGGGGATTAGGTTTGAAGACTGCCCTGGGGTGCGCTGCAAATGAATTGCCTTTTTCTTCTTCTGTCTTTGCCCAAGTACCATCACTTTGCCTTGAAGGTGATTCACTATCCATCGGTGTTTTAACTATTTTTGTGGCTCTCCAGAGAGAGTAATTAGTGATTTTGAGAGGAGTCAAATCTTCCAGGTATTTATTGAGGCTTTCTTCCTTTTCCTCGCGAATAGTGTTTTTCAGCTAATTTTGGACTGATTTTAGTTTCACCTTCAGTGCTCGCGATCTATATTTGTTATGTCACCCTGTTTGCCGCAATAGTGTGGCGGCCATGGTTAGCTCAATTTAGATGGGCGTGGTCCTCAACCCGCCAAACTACGGCAGGGATCAACAATAAAAATTTATATTTGTCTCTCTCATAACCATCACTCACCTTAGCACTCCTGTTCTGTCTGCTGCATCCTCCAGCCCAGCGACAGCCCCCTCACGCCTTAATCTCCTCTTTTCTTTAACGAGGCATTCTACATGCTCCGATGTAGTGTGTGTCGTAATGGATTTAGTTGAGTCTCCTTCGAGAGTGGCACTATTAGCAGCTGCATTTATTATTGATTCAGAGTCTGCGTCGCCGATTCAATATCCTCTTTACTCTTGAGTTTTGTATTAATGCACACGATATTTGAGCCAGTTTGTCTTCTTGAGGGCATTTTATTGTTTTTCCCAATTAATTCTGGTTTTGTTTAAATTTAATATTACCGGGGAGTGGTCGGATGACAAGTCGAAGCAGGACTCAGTTTCCAACAGAGACCTTTCTATATTTTTGGTTACGCCACAGCCAATAAGATCGGGAATTTTTCTTTGATCTGTGGGCCAGTAGGTGGGTTTTCCAGACGATATCAAGTCCAGACCAGGGTTAATTAACCGTGAATCCCAGTACGCCTGCTTAGAGTTGAAGTCCCCGACTGAGAGAAATTTGTTACCGAGCGATTTAAAGCAAGCTACAAAATCGGTTGTAGAAGTAGAAAACCTCGTTGGACAATAAACTGATGAAATTACTAATCTCTCACCCCAACACTAAAAAGAGATGGAAGTAGATTGGATCTTTTGTTTGGCATTGGATTCCAGAAAGTAATGCTTTAATCGAGCCTTAACAAGCATTCCCGTACCACGATGTCCTTTACATTGTGAGTGGTTTGTTGAGTGAAAGCTGTAGCCTACTAGTTTGAAGTTATAATTTGCAGTTAAATGAATTTCTGAGCTGATGTCTATTTTGGTTATGAGCAAGTTGTTTTAGGTAGCAAACTGTTTCAAAAACGTTCTCTTTTGAAATACATTTCAAAATTCTTCAGAAGTGCATTCACAATGCACAGAGAACGAACAAGTTATAATCTGCCTTTCTCATGACCATAGATAAGGACCCCTAAGCTATGTATATGACTAAGGGAATAAATCACTATAATGCACAGCCACTGAATACTTAAGCCAACCACTTTATAAGCATCTTTCACATGGAATTTTACTGTGTTTACTTTAAAAGTACTAATTAATATTTTGCACTCAGTGAACAAGCAGGCAAGAAGCATTTTTCCAAATGTTTACTGCATTCGGGTTTTCGGAGTAAGTCGCACCCTCAATTCCGCGTAAACCATCCAGTAGTGCACAGAACAGAAAACCATTATCATTATTACCTCTGCAAATGACGTATAATTACGTTTCACCAAACCCGGCCGAGCTCACACAACGAGCCCACGTATTAATGACCGAGCCATTGTTTCATAATCGTGCGAGATAGGCGTTGCCTTTTAGCATCTGTTGTGAGTTTGGGACAGGCCTCCTGCTGGTTCTTTATGGCGTACGGTGCCAATGCTGTTTGCAGTTGGGCTGTTTTATCCAGAAAATATCAATTGATTTTTCAGTTTTGTTGTAACACGTTGTGCATTTGCAAATGAATCCCCTTTCCATTGTGAGCACAAGTAAAGACGCATACTCAGCATGTTTTGCTGGCGTTTTCGGTGCAAATGTAACACAAACAAGAACTCATAATTGTCGAAGTTAGCATTTGGCTTGCATTATTCATTAATTGCAGAGAATAGATAAACAAATACTATGAATTGACTTTTAAAAGTAGACAGGCTGTTGCCCAAATCCCTTCTAGCAACGCAAGAATGGTGTGCCTGGTTGATATTGCTATGAAACACAAATCTTAATTGTAGTTCACTTACTCAAGCATATTCAATTTAATTGCTTCAAAGCAACTGCGGGTTTCTTTAGCCACCAAAATTTGGAAATGTCTGTCATTCACTTTAAACTCCATTACATACTAATATTGAAATATATCCTAATGCAAAATTATTCGATAGTCGCAATTGCTGTGATCGCCGGGAAGTCGATGAATTTGCATCCTCTTTAAAACTTTCTCTCGTTACAGCGATATTTTTAGTGGAACAACCGGAAGGAACACGCATTGGAGCTGCGAGCCAGTGCATACAAATTTGGCCTCTAGATAATTAGTTCCTGGCTCACAAGGAAAGCGTGGCGATCTAAAATATGACAGATTGGGGTGTAAAAAGTGCTATAAATAGCCAACTACTTGCACGATCCTATAAGGAGAATAGGTCCCAAAGGAAAGATCCTATTCACGAATGTGACTCGATGAACAAAGAATATGTTTCTGAATATTGCTCAAATCTTTCCCACTCTTTAATAATAAGTTCGCCAGTTCCTGCGAAATAGAATTGAAGAAAAAGTATTAAAATTCTATTCAACACTACGTGGAAAGTCGATTACATGAAATCATATAATATTTGTTAATAATATTTCCGAAACTTTGCACAGCAGAATGAAGATTTTCAGCAAAATAATTGGTTCTTGAGATATTCTCGTTTCAATATAATACTCGTTTAATATTGTTACGAAGTTGTCCTCCTGACAATTTACTCTAACTCTCAATACTGGGATTCGTACCACTGGATTGTGTAGTAATCAAACAATCGCAGGTTAAATTAAAATAACTAACTTTATTTAATTGTTGCTATTTACACACTTAATATCTTCAGATGCCATCTGTCGATTCTGTGGAGAAAGTGACGAAACCTCACTGCACCTGATACCAGACTGCGGACCATTGGCACACAATAGACTCAGGTGTTTTGGAGAATATACCTTAGATATGAGCAAGATCCCTCATCTTGATTCCTCCAAAATATTTGAATTCCTGTCGGAAATTAACCTGACACCAGATCTGTAGATGAGACTATCCTCATATTTCAAATAAATAGGGGCATCACAGTAGATCTTTCAGGTCGCAGTGTATAACACCATTAAATGTATCTAATCTAATCACTTTATTACTTCTTAACACTGTAACTGCTACAAGTGAAATGCGCTATGTACACCCTGTTACCATTAAAATTCAACTGCGTCTCCACTTTAATATTGTGATGGCTTATATACCTTTCGAATGGTTGAAGTAGAAAATTCTACTATATTCTCTGCACTATTAAAGAAGTTTCTGGACCGTTTTCGAATCTTATCTACACTTCGAAAGAGGGTTATTGAGTAAGCTTCTTTTCGGGAACATTCTCTAGACCATTATCTACACCTCGATAGAAGAACCATGTCTTGGCTTAAATACATAGGGTGGTGCGCTCATTCTCAAACTCCAGATGGGATCCTAAAAGTATGCAATAATTTATGTTTCAATATAATACTGGAGTATAGCATGTCCACCAGTTTATATTGCGAATAGCCCAAAAAACGGTGTCTTGGAAATTGTCTAAATTTATAATGTTCAATGACACTCTACGATCAGTTCAATGACACTCTACGTTCTTCTGTATCTGCAGTATACGCTACAAACCACTGGATAATAATATAAATATAACTATATAAAAGCTATTATATGGAGTTCCACACACAATACAACAAATAAGGCACAAATCTCTTCTTCATTTGCGCTACTGTCTGAGACAATTTCAGCCTTTCTATATTTTTTATTATATATTCTTAGAAAATAGTCCTCTAAAACACGTCTGAATGAAGTCCATCATGCTATTATCGCATTTTCCACAAAGAGTTCCCAACAAAGCAACCTCATTCGTGAGATATTCGTACACTGGAAAAAATTGTAATACGATTAGGTACGTAATGTATTACCACAAGACAGATCTACACTTCCTCTCGCTATGGGGAATCATCAGTTTATGCGATATTCGCTTGAAATGGCGAGCACGCAGTGGACTGCATCTGGTGATCTCTGACTTTTCGTGCAGCGTTTGAATTCTTTTAGGGCTCAAAATAAAATTCACTTGCAAAAATGTGATTTATAAAATTGCAGGCAAAATTTCTTATCACATGATTTTGCACTCTGCTCTTGGAATTTACTCCTTTTTCCTAATTGCAGCATTAACTGGGCTCCAAAGTACATATGTGAGAATTTATGGAAGGGACGTGATTTTGAATCATATATTTTTGTAAAGCTGCTTTGCAAGGCCTGCAGGCAAACATCCGCCCACCCCAGTACACACCCAAATATGGGAGCACCATATTGCTACGCTGCCCAGGCTCACACACATCCATGTAATTTAAATGCTTGTAATTCGCAATCACGTCACGTTTGTTGTGTTGGCGACACTTTCTTATCGCTGTATCGCTGACCGCCAGGAAGCAGTACCCCAGAAGTATGTGCAGCGAAACTGCGTGACCAAGGCATTTGCAGTTAATGTTGGAAGGTATCTGCTGCCTACAAATAGTGTGGTGAGAACTACTACTTCAGGCACTCCTACTTGAACGGATTGCCACCTAAATGAAAGCGAATGAAGTGGAAATGTTCACCGAGGGAAAAGCCTCTATCGAAATTTTGATGACTTATCTTGATAATTGTAATGTCCACCTGAGGTGCTTCCGAACTATTTTCTAGTTTAAATGAGTACTCTACTATATGAGTATTTGCTTATGTATTCTCAGCTTATTTGTGAACATCCACATTAAGAACTAAAGGATCCACTTCAATCCACACAAATTTGTCAATAATTGCAAATTGAAATTTCATTGGCTTCGACCAAAGCGTCCTCCGTTATAGGGGCGCATCACAGGAGAACTGAACCGTTGTGTGCACGAAGCCCCTGCAACTTGTCTCCCAGACACTGGACAAGAATCAGAGCACAGCTTTATTCAAAGAAATCACATACAAGCAATGCCAATAATTAAATTAATTAAAATGGGAGCATCGTTCAAAGCAAATGCCCACGTATACATTCTGGATGTAATTTTTGGTGTATGAATCCTATTCATGAATTAGGTCAGTTGTCAGAACTCAACTAAAGCTGGTAGAGAAGGTAATGCCCCTCGTTTCGTTTAGGAACAATTTGAAAATGTGGCTAAGTAAAAGAATGATAAAAATTTCCATTTAAGCAAAAATCACAGGAATTTAATTAAACTTGGAATCAGACTGTTGTGCAAGCAAAGGAAAAGGCAAAGTCTATTGCAAAGGCAGAGGCAGAGGCAGCAGCAGTGGCAGCAGCAGTGGCAGCACAGAGGCAAAAGCTATCATGGAAGGCAATTTAGTCAAATAACCGTTGCCAGTTGCTTGTTGAAACATACGCAAATTGTGGGTGGATGTTGTGAAATGTCACATAAAGGTATGCCGAGCCGACGATGACGACGTACGTGCCTGAAATTAGCAAGAGCCCGAATAGCAACTGAGCAGTTCAGCAGGAGCCTGAGCAACTAGTTACAAGCTGAGGCGTACATTCATTTGATTTTATACATTGCTTTTGACAGCAATTTTAACGTGAGTGAACTTTCCACACAAAAGGGTAACAACAGAACGTGACAAGCGTTTGTTAGTGGGTCGGATGCGGCAGCCAGCTCTCCATATTTTTCTCAACCGAAAACTATTTGCAAGAACTGACATTTTTTCTGGCGTCCATTATAATGGAATTGAAATGAACGGCATTCGTTTTGGAAGTCATCAACTCTGAGAATATTTCATTTTATAACGAATTTCAAATTTAATTAAATTGAAGCTGCGTGTGCGGCTAAGTCTCAAAAATTTATGTTTGCCGGCACTCCAAGGAGCCGAAAAAATTCAATTCACTTGAAATTCTCCTCATGGGTTAAATGTGAGTCAGAATATGGCATTGTGCGCAAAAGTGTGGCAAGCGGCGAATTTAAATTATAGGAAAACTGAGTTGAACTCTCGTGTGATGTAGAAGTGAGAATGGTTCAAACGTCAATGCCAACTGGGTGTCAGTAGTTGTGACTTCTTCAGCTACTCGGAAATACACCTTTCCTTCAAATTTGGAGAATAAGTGACAGCTGAGGTAATTAAATGAAATACAAAGGTAGAGGAAAATACTTTATCTCACTTGCTTGTAATGCCAAATTACAGTAAGGAGGAGGTTCTATTAACCTCCTGTCAATGGGAGACTGTAGAAAAACCTCTAATCGAGCTTTTGCTAGAATTGGTTGTGAATTGTAACGACTCTTCTTTCTGACGGGGTAACCTCAGTGGAGTCCAGGGGTCATACGGAATTAGATTTTAAACTTTATTAATTCTTTTCTTAGTTTACAAAGGGTTCCGAGCGAGTCCTGGAACTCGCGTGACTAGTTGCTTGAACTTGAAAAGGTTCCGCGCGAGTCCTGTAACTCTCGTGACTAGTTACTTGTGAGGTTAGTGTCGGAACACGCGTGACTTGAAGAGGTTTGAGGTGAACGCCGCGTGACTAGTTACTTGAACTCGAAAGCGTTTGAAAACTAATGCCTGATTCCCCGCATTTTTTCGACTTTATATATATTTTGTCGCCTACAGTTCTTTTATATTTTTGTGTGAGTGAAATTTGTCAGTGGGCAAATTTCATCTTCACAGAATCTATCCGAGTTTTTGCCTAGAATTCGTTGTGAAAACCGGACGAATACTATTTGCTCAATCGTCTACTTTATGTGCTTATTTTATATATAGACTGATCTGGAAGTACTATTACGGTGTTTTCTAAGGAACTCTTATTACCCTGCTTTATATATCATACCACCATTTAAACAAAGTACGAAGAACGAAAGCTGAGTTCGGCTTGGACCGACTTCGAGACACCTTTTATGGGAGTGAGAGTTAAACCGTGGCAATATTGTTTCCATATAGATTTAGTTATACTGGCCGGCCGGCAAGGCCACACATATACCTACAAGGTCCGTTGCAGTGCTAGGTGGATATCCATTTAAGAGCTGTCGTATGAATGGTTGAACAGAGATACGCTCTTAGAAAATATTAAGGGAGAACTATCCCTAGTTGTGCGACCTCTTCTAGTCCTTCAAACCAGTGGGGTCCCAGATGTGATAAGCGCTTTTTCGATATTGCGGGGAGTAGGCGTAGTAGATGCTCCAGAGTTTCTCTTGTGCCTTGCTCCCCATATTTCCTGCATTCATTGTTGTTTGTCAGTCTCATCCTTTTAGCGTGCACCGCCATTAGACAGTGACCTGTGAGTATTCCTACTACCCTTCTGCAATCCTTCCTCGGAAGTGCCAGTATAGATTTGGTCTGAGTGCCCCACGGTTTGCACATGAGCTTCGCCATTTTACATGTGGCAATACTCCACCGTTCCTTCACCTTTCTCATCATGTCATCCTCAATACGGCTATTGTTTCCATATAACAAAATTATAAGCATTATCTTTGTAGGCACATTTGCCTTACTGATGAAGTCTAGTAAAGGTGGTTTTGGCCGCTACCAAAATGTTGCGCCATTCGCCTCTGCTCTGCGCGCGATTACGCCAGTTAGAAATACCAAACGCGCTCAGGTCATCGTCGACTTGGTGCTTCCAACGGAGATTAGGACGTCATTTTCTGCGAGTACCACCAGCACATTCCGAATAGACAACCTTGGCTGGAGCATTGATGTTCATTCGCTGGACATGACCCAGCCATCGCAACCGCTGTAGTTTTATGCGTTTGACTATGTCTATATCGACGAACAGCTCATACAGCTCGTGGTTCCATCTAATCCGGTATGGGTCCTCCACGCAGATTGGACCGTAGATCTTTCGAAGAATTTTCCTCTCGAATGCCCCCAATAATCTCTCATCGCTGCTCGTCATCGTCCCCGATTCGGCGCCATACAACAGGACGGGAAGTATGAGTGATTTGTAGAGCGTTGTTTTTGTCCGTCGCGAGAGGGCTCTGCTTTTCAGTTGCTTACTGAGCCCAAAGTAACACCTGTTGGTAAGAGTTATTCTTCGATTGATCTCCAGGCTGACGTTATTATTGGTGTTAATGGTGGATCATAGATAGACAAAATCCTTGACCACATCAAATGTGTAGTTGCCAACAGTAACTTGTTGTCCAAGACGCTGGGACTCTTTGTTGACACAAGATATTTCGTCTCGTCCTCGTTCACCACAAGACCCTCTCGACGGGATTCCTTTTCAAGTCTGGTTTTCTATCTTACACCATAATTTAATGATGACTGCAAGGGGTTGAGGAAGAGTACTAGCTCCTGAGGCCATCGACTCGAAGAGCCTGTTTAGTAATTTTTTCCATAAATCCCTTATAGATCTCGAGTTGTGCAGATACATAAGAAGTGGATGTAGCATTTGAGTGAAATCGCCAATTTTTACACTAGTACTGTGAACCATCTTGTCATCTTGTCGCTGAGTCTTGTATAGTGACCCAGTAATGTATATGTGTGAATTATGGCAGAGCCAGTAGAAGCGTGTCCTTTTTACAAAGGGTATAAAAGAGGATCAAATGGTTTACAAATCATATAAGTACAACAAGTCATACAAGTAGGTAGGTAGGTAAAATGGCTGGCGACCTCTGCTCGACTCAATTAGTAATAGTGACGTTTTGTTATCATGTCCTCGCGAGTCTAAAGAAAATGTTAATAGACTTTTGTACATTTACAACCATCCGGTGGCTGAAAAGTTGGGATAGGTCTGAAAGTTCGAAGCCAGAGCAATGCCCGAGACTCTCCAGAAAAGGACTTCAGAGATATTTGAGTTTCCAGCGAGCGAGGGCTGGGCAATCACAAAAAAAGTGTGCGACTGCTTCTTTCTCCTGTGGGTCTTTACAGCTCGTGCAATGAGCATTGATCGGAATGCCCATTTCTTCCGCGTGTGTGTCATAGTAGAAATCACCTTAATTAATGTGCAACATATTTTTTGTATTTGTTTTATGTCTATTTTTAAAATTTCCGTTTTTGCAGCGTTTGCTGCTCTTCAATGTTACCTGATAGTCCTTGCTATGTTTGTTAACCCTTTCTCACTTAAAACTGCCTTCCCTTACTACTGTGAAGGAGTATCTCCAAATAAAACACACAATTAAAACGGCATTAGAAAAGTAATCTCCCAGACAGTCGCATGTAAGTTGTTGTTGGGTCATATCACTCCTCTTTAGTAAATTGGTGCATGTCTGTTTTAACAAAACTTACAATTGATGCACTTGTTAGAGTCACACCTGCTGACTGCTTCTGGCTGCTCCTTGCTACTGGGAACCGAGCCATCATGTGTGAGTATAATTGCTGGCTGGTTGAAACTTTCAAGAGTGAAAGAAATATAATTTGAAGTGTTGAATAGGATAAGGATATGCAGAAATGGCACTGACATGTGAAGAGTGTGCTTTACACAGCAGAATGGAATTTTGCTTTTGCACAAATTCCTTCAAAGTTCTTTGCACGTATTGGAGAGTAAAAATATTATATAGTGGCAGTGGTAGACACGGAGCAGTTTTATTAACTTCTTAACAAAGTTACATGGATATGTCGTGCTCATTTCAACAAAAATTTAAGTTTAGAGGGCGGGTATAGGAAAGCCTGCAATTATAGTGTTATGTATGGGGGAATATTTTTAGTGGATGCGAACTCCACATACCATCGGAGTGACGACCCCTTTGACAATACGGTAGGCATTTTGAATCATCCTATGAGCAGCTCAATTTCTTCAGTACGGCTTCCTGAAAGTCCCATTTATGCGTACAATACATTAGGTTAACCTGGCTGGCATAAAGCCACGCATAGACATTAACACATTCATCAACAATAAAATTTATATATATTGTTAGTTGGATTTGATTCTGCAATATAGCTTTATAATGATCTATAATTGCAATAGTTTTTGGGGATGTTTGAAGCTACATTATATTGCTGAAATTTGTCATACCGGCTTCTCCTGCCTTAAAAGGTTGGAATTTATATAACTCTTAAATGGAATAAGATCTCCAGTAATGCCTGAAAAGTGGCTGTAGAAAGCAGTTAGTTGATACACATCGAGCTAATTTTATTGGGTTATATGCGAATTTTCATTTCAGAGATTCTTGTTTTAAGTAAACATACAAAAAAAAGTGCTATCAGAAGATGATCACAGTTATTACTTGGCTTATGTGTGGGATATATATTGAAACATATATGATTGCATACTTTTAGGATCCCATTTCGAGTTTGATATTGAGTGCACCACCCTAAGTACTGAACCAATACACAATCCATGCGGCTAAACACGTCTTTCGAGTTGAAGATAATGGTCTAGAGAATGTTCTCGAAAATAAAAGTTTACTCAAGAACCCTCTTTCGAGGTGTAGATAAGATTCGATAATGATCCAGAAACTTCTTTAATAGTGCAGAGAATATGCTAGAATTTTCTACTTCAACCATTTGGAAGGTATATAAGCCACCACACAATTAAAGTGGAGACGCAATTGTATAGCAATCGTAACAGTGTGTACATCGGGCATTTTAATCGAAACAGCAACATTTTGCAATTGTGATTGAGAAGTAATAAAGTGATTAATGAATTATTAATTAATAATCCAAATTGTAATCAAGTAAACTTTAAGCCTAATATTAAGTGTGTAAATAGCAATAATTAAATAAAGTTAGTTATTTTAATGTAACCAGCGATTGTTTGCTTACTACACAATCCAGTGGTACGAATCCGAGTATTGAGAGTTAGAGTAAATTGTCAGGAGAGCAAGTTCGGAACAGTATGTTGTATTCCAATGTGGTAAATAATAAACATTTATTATCTGGAACACAAACTGCAGTTCATTCTCAATGTAAGACTTTCCTTTAATTACAATATTTCAATAACCCTCAAATATGAAATGCTGCCGAGTTCTGCATTCCTACTGGCACAGCACTCAATTTAATTACTATCGGACAAACCCACCAATCCGTGGCAGCTGCATCAGGCTTGCTCTGTCACCGGTTGTAAGGGCGAATGAAATTGATTTCAGTAGTTTATTGCAGTCATTTTAACGCAGACCGCACTGAGAACATCAATGCATAAATTGCTGCAATTGTGCGCCACTGTTGCCTTGATAAATGTGCAACTATAAGACTCAGCAAAGTCTCCCTGGAAGTGTCGGAAAACATAGCATAATTGTAATATATTCATTGAACTGAAATAAAACGCAACCAATAATGTATGAAGAAGACTGCCATAGAGAAATGATTTGAAGCAGATCTACATACCCTCCTATCTGTGGTAATGAAAAACGTGTGCTTCGTAGGAAGCAGTCATAAATCTTTACTCTTGACCAGACATTGAATGAGTTACTTTGTCAAAAGTTTTCCCATGTTTTTGTAAGTAATCACACAACAAATTGCTGTGATTTGCCAAATGGGGAAGCGAACGGGGAATCTTCACTCGTTCACATTAAGAGTGCTTGAGCAGGAGCCCTCCCACCGATTCCACTTATTTGAGCATTTTTTTATTTAAAGCGCGTTTATAACTTTTCTTATATTTTACATGCTTCCGTTCAATTCCAAATGGTGCCATTCTGACAAAACTTTCTATGGCAATTTATCTACCTTTCCTTCTCTGTGGCGCTGGCTGTTTTACAATATTTGTTCAGATACGTACACAAACCGAATTTGGCATTTGCCACAAAACACTTTCGTGAGAGTTTATTTCGATGCCTTTATCCGAGTGTACTACATTCTGTTTGTTATCCTGAAATTGGCATGTAGCATCTCACAAGTTTATAAATTTTGTGTCCTCCGAATATATTTGTATAATAAATAAAGCAGACTCGTAGTGGCTTGTTTTTCCATGGCAGAACATATTTTATATTGCTAACACATTCAAATTTGATTACAAGAATAAACTATCTGCGAGACGACAGTTGGCACTAGGATTTGAAATAGGCCGCACACACTGGGATAAACACCATCGAAATCTCTCTTGGATGATGTTTATAGTAATTCAAGGATTAAAGTGGCCAGACCGGTTTCATTTAAAAGGCAAGTCAACAAATTCTTTAAATAATACCACAATAAAGGACAACAGCATCGGGGCCATCACCAGTTGCCTTTGGCGTTCACACACTTCTACCTCCTGTTTATAAATGAACATTTAATTAAGGCAAATTCTCCTGCAATGCAAACATGTAAATAAAAATAAATATAAATTTGCCTTCATACCATGTGACTGACATCTTCATTATCACCAAGAAATACTCCCAGGAGGTATTAAATGACTCGTTCGTGCTGCTCTCATAAGCCGTATCAAGGCACGACTCACTGCAGCAGCAGCAGCAGCTTCTGCTGCATGCTTTTAAGGCAGCTTACACGCAAACATTTTAATCAAATCAAAGCCCACGGTAATCGCAAATCCGTTGTTGACGGCAGAAGCTGTTGTTAAGGCACTTCACTTCACTTCAGTTCAGTGGCTTGCTTTGAATATTATGAGGAATATATGACTGGGGTGACAATCTCGGCGAGGAAGCTCATGCTCAGCAGCAGTAATAAAAGTGATTAAGTCATTAAGGCAGACAACCTGAAAATGCTTTCTACATTTCTTGATGTGAGCCTTAATGTGAGCTACCAAGGCGGAAAAGTGGGTTTGTGTGTGTGCGCCTCAATTGGGGTGCATTACGATATCTGTGTAGAATTAATTTTATCACATAACCACTCCTGTGGGCTGCCGCTGCAGAGGCGTGATTGAATGATATATTAGCATTTTCCTCGTACGGACTCATATTCCGGTTTCCCCCAAATATGTGCAAGTGCATTAATTTTTAATATCCCTCACTGCTCCGATCAAGTACAAGAGACGACTCTGTATCTGAGTTGGATATTATGCAAATCGCACACAGCATTGCTGGGCACGTTATCGGTCCAACGAAGTGTGAAAGGTGATTGTATGAACCGAAGTACCAAATGAAGCACGCTTACCATTACAAGGATATAGCTCGGTAGGCGGATCTTGTGAGTATAAAAAACTACATATAGAAATGAGAGTGTCCTTACTAATATTTGGGAAATGTGAGTGTCCTTACTAATATCTACCAGCAATATTGACCAGCAAGATTTGGGTAGAGAGGCATATTTCTGAGTAGTTCGGAAGTACTAAGGGAGATAAAAATCTAACAGTGTGATTACTATTTTACAGACAATTTCCTAACTAATTGGGACATGGAACTGGTAAATTCTGTTCATGTGTCTATGGAGGGAAAACCAAAATAACGCTTGGAGCTATTATACTAAAATTTGGGATACGTTCACGATTACTTTCCAAATGAGTTAAGAAATATTACTATGAAAGAACTTCTCCAATACTGACTCTACAAAATGTTCTTTGAAAAATGATGAATTCATGATGATACACTTAGTTCATCACTGTTCAGGATTAAAGTACCAGTTGGCTATTTTATATAGAGTTTTAGTTATTACCACAGACCAAATCGATACTGGCACTTCCGAGGAAGGATTGCAGAACGGTAGTAGGAATACTCACAGGTCACTGTCTAACGGCGATGCACGCTAAAAGGAGGGGACCAGGTGTCTACTGCCCTGAACTAGACATCAAACTGCCGTTGAGACTACCCAACTACTGCAGCATTTTTCAAGCGGAAGTGTTGCAGCATGGAAAGCCGCAGAGCTCACCTGCTTAGCAGAAACTACGAACTCCACAATAAACTTCTACATAGACAGGCAGGCTGCGATCAAAGTCATAACTTCATGCTGTGCATCTTCCAGAAATGTTCTGCAATGAAAGGCAGCAAAGGATAGACTAAGCCCCAATCGGAAGCTACATATCTACTGGGTGCCAGGGGATAAGAACATAAATGGAAATGAGAGTGCAGAGTGCCATGAATCTTACTACCGAACGACCAAGTAAGTAACGTACTGATGCCTCTAAGAATGATCAATAGCCGTGTTGAAGATGACATGCTCAGAAAGGTGAAATGGTGGAGTACTTCCACATGGAAAATGGTGAAGTTCATGTGCAAACCGTACGGCACTGAGACCAAATCGATACGGGCACTTCCGAGGAAGGATTACAGAAGGGTATTAGATCACAGGTCACTGTCTAACGGCGGTGCACGCCAAAAGGATGGGACTCACAAACAGCAATGAAAGCAGGAAATGTGAGGAGCAAGGCACAAGAGAAACTCTGGAGCATCTACTATGCCTATGCCCCGCAATATCTAAAAGGCGCTTATCACATCTGCGGGCCCCCTGGTTTGAGGGAATAGAAGAGGTCCCACAACTAGGGAGATAGATTCGCTCCTAAGATTTGCTAAGAGCGTCTCCCTGTTCAACGATTCACACAGCTCTCTACAGCTCTCTACAGCTCTTAAATGGATATCCATCTGGCACCACAAAGCATCTTGCAGGTGTATGTGTGGCCTTCACGGCCGGCCAGTTTAATCTAACCTAACCTTAGTTATTAGCATTCTCTTTCATAGATTAATGTTATCAGTGTTGTCTTCCGACTTTTATCTGAGGATCTGAAAAAATCAGAAAGCTAAGAAGTACGAATTAATTATTCTAATGTTCTACTGGTAGAAGTACTTGAAATCCAAAAACCATAAACAATTCCTCCCTTTACAATCCTAGTTGAACCCAAGATTTGGCATCCGGCAGTATCCGAAGTGGACGAACCAATCGTGTGAGTTTTATTTGACAAATCAAATATTTTTGTCCAATTGCAAATAATTAAAATTTTATGTTTGTTTGCAGCACTTTCGTATAAAATTTGATTTGAGTTGTTGAAACGATTGAATTTCGCATGTGAATATTGATTTTACATCGACATGTTTGTCGTTCTGTACAGGCACCATGTAGGGACATTCATATATCCTACCAATTTTTGCCACTCATCACACACTCGCTGTCAATTGTGAGAAGGGCGTCGCACACACCCAAAGAGGAGCATAGAAATTCAAGATAAATAATAATAAATAGAAAAAAATAATTTTGAAAAATTCGTTTTCAAAAACAAGTGCGGAATATCTGTTCCAGCGCTCTCAATCAAGTGCTGCGGGTATAGCAGCACATATGGAGTCCTGTGTGTGTGTGTGTGTGTGTGTGTGTGTGTTTATAAAATGTGGAATAAAAGGAAAATTGTGTACACGTGTACGCAATAGGATACGAAAACCAATTTAATTAAGGAATTGACTCAATCAAACTAATTGAAAAGCACTCGCAGAGCTGAGCTAGAGTGGAGCATTTGGCATGCAAAAACGTACGCACTTCGCTTCTTCTGAAGAACTCACACATGCTCGTCTGCCAAGGTGGAGACTGCCTAATGACGTAGGCTTTAATAAATGTTCGCATATTACTCAAACAGGGATCTGATGCTGCAGTTGGAAGGATTCCCAGGGACTTTAACTTAAGCGGATTCAATGCGATTGAATTCTTCTCTGGCAGAGTGCACAGAGGAAAATTAAACTTTCCTTGATCAAATCAGGCCAACCTAAATTCTTCGTATATTTTGTGGGGTATATTCCGTTGCTATCGAGTACTTCGAGAGAGGAGAAGAAGGTTGCACATAATTTGCGTTGAATTTCCAGCAAGAAGGAATATTTTCAAAAAGCTTCATCATAATAAACTTCATGCAGTGGAAGGCAGACCACATTTACTTGAGATTTGAAATGACAATTCTCTGCCTTTGCTTCATTTTCATCCTTCGAAAAGTGCACCGCTTGCTGCGAGCTTTCACTTAGTTATGTCTTAACACAAAACTGGAAACAAATGAATCGGAATGTCATTGAAAGTATGAGTGGCTAATTGAGGCCTAGGGACTTCGTGTCCTTGTACCTGTTACAGGTACTGTTGCTGTTGCTGTTGCTGTTGCCTTTGCCTTTGCTTTGCTTCCTGCCATTGCCGCTGTACCAACTCTTGAGCAAAAAAAATAAAATCAGTAAGGAAAGCTGAAGTCGGGTTATTCCGACTCTGAGATACCCTTCACTCTAACAAGTTATGCATATTAATTAAAACTGGACGTGGCTTTGGTGTTGACCGGACCATATTTTGTCTGGCGTCCTTCGTCTCATGTCATGTTGTCGATGAGCTGCTATATAAGAGGATCACTAATGAACATATGTGAATTGTGGGCATGGCACTAAAAAAATGGGTGTAGATTTTAACGTTTTCGAGGAGGCTAAATATCTGGGCGTGATCCTAGATAGGAAGCTGAACTGGAAGGCTAATATAAGTGAACATATTAGGAGGGCGCAGGTAGCTCTGTATTCTTGCAAAAGAGTTATAGGCAAAAAATGGGGGTTACAGCCTAAGGTAGCCTATTGGATATACACAGCTGTGGTACGACCAGTCCTTTTTATGGTATGTTTGTGTGGTGGACAGCCCTAAGTAAGTCCACATAAAACAGGCTGGTAACAAAGGTACAAAGAACTGCGAAGGTATTCATTACTGGAGCCATCAGAACGATTCCAACGGCAGCTTTGGACGTTGTACTCCATCTGCTGCCTGTAAGGCTTTTTGGTGAAAAAGTGGCTGCAAACTAACCTATAAAACGAAAAGGTACGCATCAATGGGCTGTCAGGAACGTAGGTCTGCATCTATTTTAAGACCTTTTGAGGGTATTCCAGATTCTTTCTATTACATCACCCCAATTTATCCCTTCTATGGTGTGTGCAGGATCTCCATTGCCTCCAAGGACGAATGGAAGTATGGCATCCCCCCTCATGTAGAAGGGGTTCACATCTACACAGATGGATGCAATCTATAGAGAAAGGTGAGAGGTGGTGTATACTCAGATGAGCTGGACATTAACATGTTCATGACGCTGCAGTGGTCAGCGCTTTTCAGGCTGAAGTCGCGGCTATAAAGGCAGCACTGTCTTGGCTAAAGAAGAATAAAGTAGACATGATATTTGCCTTCTATCCCACAGCCAAGCAACTTTGCGCTCCCTGTATTCGGCTTTTATCACCTCCAAAGCCGTCAAGAGCTGCCGGTAATGTTTAGACGAAATAGCTAAGCAGACCCCTCTACTTCTGTGCTGGGTTCCCGGGAACTGTAAGGCGGATGAACTTGCCCGTGAGGGTACTACCAGACCGACTGAACCAGATGGGTCGAACTTCGGTATTCCTATTGCCACATGTAAGCTCTTGATAAATCCAATATCCATAGACACAGCAGGGAGGCTCTGGTCTGAATTTTCAGGGTGTAAAATAGCTAGACAAACCTGGCCAGAGACAAATGTCTAACGCTCTAAGGACCAAGTGGCTCTAAATAGATAAAGTGTAGGTTCCGTGATTAGTGTCATAACGGGACACTGGACTCTAGACACTCACGTGGGGCTGGGGATTGCTTCTAACGACTTCTGCAGGAGTTGCGTGGACGAGGAGGATGAAGAGTCTATTGTCCACCTGTTATGCACGTGTCCGGCGTTGTCCAGAAGGAGGCGTACTTTCCTAGGTGACTACTTCCTGGACTCTTTGGGAGATATCTCAAATAAAAAGATTGGCTCCATCAACTGCTTCATTAAGAGCTCCAAATGGATGGACCTTTGAAAGGGATGGGACCTGATGTCTCATGCGGTATCACAAAGGGTCAGTGATGGCCTAAGTGCGCCCTTTGGGCGCCCGCCTTACCTACCTCCCTATCTATCTGATTAGCCACATTTCTTTCATTGCTTTATATAGTATCAACAGGCTTATTCAGATCAAATTTCGCCCATAAAGAGTTTAATTTATAAGCATGCGATGATACTGGGCATGACAGTAAAAATATAGCACCCACATTTTGCTTAGATTCACGTAGGACCCACATCTACATTGCGACACTATACCATCAATTGGACCGGAGCTATAATCAGGTCTCTACAGTTGCCTATATGGAAGATAGGCGAGATTTTTTTTCAAATGTGTTCATATGCTTCTCTGGTTCTGTCCTAATGTAGCCCATATTTTCACAAATTTTCAATAGCATACCTCTAATGGAGTGGAAAAAAGTTGGCCACAGACAGCCGAAGAGGCAGGCGGAGAAATCCAAAATTACTCTGAAAGTGATTATAAACATTTGTATACTCGTACATACATGTCCATACCTGCCAAACCTCCTTGTGGGACTCACAAAACAGCCGCACAATTTTAGCATACATTTTTCTCCTTTTAAGGGTAAAGGGTGAGAGAACATGAAAGAACATTTTTATTGAAATGATTCATTAAATCCATTTCCAAAGTCAACAATAATTAAAATTGATGCTCTTAACGGAAAGGGATTATGTTGGGAATACTGTTTAACTCATTTTAGTTACTATGAACAAAAGATGATTCGAAAATGGCCCTGATGGAGTATTACAATAAATTGTTAATCAATCATTGCCATGGAATGAGATTGTTTTGACACACTTCCTCTTTCCTATGCAATCCATTACTGAAAATACACATCTTTATACATTTCGGGAAAGCTACTCTCCTTCTTGGCTTCGAGTTCGGAGCCAGTTTGAATATTGTGTAAATCGTACTTCTCTTCTTCCGCCTTCTTCTTCAGATACAAAATGAAACCAAGACTATTTCACTTTATTTGCTGTTAGTATAGGTAAAAATGAAAGAAGATTAAGCTTCCTTTCAATACTGAATTGTGCTAAACAGATGATGGTAGTGTGGCATTTAATATTGTTACGAAATTGCTCTCCTGACAATTTACTCTAACTCTCAATACTCGGATTCGTACCACTGGATTGAGTAGTAATCAAACAATCGCTGGTTACATTAAAATAACTAACTTTATTTAATTATTGCTATTTACACACTTAATATTAGGCTTAAAGTTTACTTGATTACAAATTGAACTTTATTTAATAATTCATTTAATCACTTTATTACTTCTCAATCACAATTACAAACGTTGCTGTTTCGATTAAAATGCCCGATGTACATACTCTTACGATCGCTATTCAACTGCGTCTCCACTTTAATAGTGTGGTGGCTTATATACCTTCCGAATGGTTGAAGTAGAAAATTTTAGAATATTCCCTACACTTCGGCAGAAGTTCGGAAACATTCTCGAATTTTATCTACACCTCGAAAGAGGGTTCTTGAATAAGCTTCTTTTTGGGAACATTCTCTAGACCATTATCTACACCTCCAAAGAGTGTTCTTGAGTAAGCTTTTATTTTCGAGAACATTCTGGACCATTATCTACACCTCGAATGAAGCTTTTATCTGCATGGATTGTGTCTTGGCTTAAATATATAGGGTGAGCACTCATTCTCAAACTCCAGATGGGATCCTAAAAGTATGCAATCTTTTATGTTTCAATATAATTCAATATTGAAATGAAGCTGATTCTTGCTCCACTTTGATAGCACTTTCATTAATTTCTGAGCATTCATCTTTTTAAATTTCTGCTCACTGCAAAATTCAATAATTTTAAATATTTCAATTTCCATGACAGAATGTGAAACTCATAGTTATCTCACAGCCTCGACAGACTTTTTTCGTGGAATTATGCAAAATAAATGCTCTGGTATTCTCCCCGAATTGTATCCCAAACTGTAAGCGTAAGAAATTTATGCTGCTCCCTGCTGAGCACCGCACACATCTCTTAACATTGTAGATCTTTGATTTTCTCCCACTTACTTCCAGCTACTTTATGCTTCCTTCATTGTATTATTTTCGCATCCTTTAGTTCTGCTGCAACTTCTACTATATTTAAATTTGTATGCATCAGGGCAGGCGGCGGCGGCGTCCCTGAAATGTGTGAAAACAATATGCAATGGACAACGATGCATGCAGCAGTTTATTTTGCTTTCTCTGAAACATATTGGAGCGAACAGATACAAATATACACGCATAAACTTGTATATATTTTATTATTTTAGTAAAACAATATTTTCTGCTCTTATGCCATGAATACAACTTTGCAATCATTTCAGCAAAGCTCATTACAACAACTTCTTTGTGCAGTTCTATATATAAACGAGTATATCTGTTTGTGTATTTATGCATATATTTATCCAATTATATTTGCACACGAGTGCAGTTAAAAGGAGGTAATGTCCGATTGACTGCTAATATTAGAGTGCATTATTACAATATTTATCGTGTCCTGAAATTCAACACATAACAATGGAATCCGAAAATAAATGTGAAAATAAATATAATTATTCCTCCCTCTTCGGCAAAATGTACTCGAAATTACTTTTATTATGCCGGGCAATGTATTGTTCACGAAAATAGTTGATCATTTTTTGTTATTTTATGCAGGGCATACTTTAAAGTGTTTAGTAAAAGTTTCCTTTTTGAACTTTTTCCATGGATACTTCAAAATTTTTAATTCCTTACTCCTTATTCCTTGTTCAGCAAACTTTCTGCCAATTTATTCTGTTGAAATTGACAGCAGGAAAATCGATAATTTTTCTCCTTTAATTGAATTCGTTGTAGCACGTTTCGCTTCGTTCGTTTTAGGAATTTAATTAGAATGACTAATTAAGGACTTTTCGCGCACTTTGGACTTAAGGACTCTTCCGCTTTTCCGCTTTAGCAAATTCAATTCGCATTAAGTTTTGCGTCCTTTGGCGCATTTGCCCGCATCAATGACACCAAAATAGGGGAAAGAAATTTAGTCATATTTCAAAATTTAAATTTTTCGCCACTTTAAAAAACAATTCTTTATGCACAGGATTGGGTACAATTGAAGAAGCCTGAATGCATTATATTATGAATAATATAACTGTAAGTATATATGAAACTCTAGTTTTGTCTGTCCGCAAATATTTGGTAACCAAAGAAGGCGGAGAGATAGATAGAAGTGGGGTAGGCTGGAGAACCGCCGAAGAAGGAGGAATGGGCATCCAAGCACTCAGACATTGATGCACATTGTGCTACAAAAGAGCGTATACTTAAAAGTGGGGTAGGCCGGAGAACCGCCGAAGAAGGAGGCCTCCAAGCACTCATACATTGTTGCCCATTGTACTAAGCCTGAAAAAATATTTAGGGAAGGGGGATACAGAGGATTTTGGAAAGGAAGTTACACCTTTTCAAACTTCTTTGACTCTTTTATGAACTTCAGAAGTCTGTCCAGGGATAAGGAATATACATTATTCATTCCCAAAACATCTGACCTTAATATGCGCTTCCTCCTTCTGGCAAAGGCAGGACAAGCACAGAGAAAATACTCTGTGCCGTCCTGTTCTTCCTCCAAGCGGGAGACGCAGTTCGGATTCTCGATGATGCCCATGGTCGCCATATGATGACCCCATGGAGTATGCGCCCTGTGATTACCCCAACCAATGATCGAAGATCTTTCCTTCGTAATGTCAGAAGGAAATTTGCAAATCTCCTGTTTGGGCTTTCTAGGAAGCACTTGGTTGTTTTGCAGGCAACTAAACTTCACCGTAGGTCCTTGTGAATATTATTCACATGGCTCCTGATCCAATCCATACCGATAAATGGCTCTGGTCCCATTAGAGTGCCCGCAGATCCACAGTTTGCCAATTCATCAGCCAAATCGTTCCCTGAACATCACAGTGTCCCGGAACCCAAATAAGTTCAAGCAAATTCCACCTTGCGATGGAGTTTAGTCTTGACTTACATTCATGGATAATTTTTGAAGTGGTTAACGCGCCTTTCTAGGGCCTTCAGTGCAGCCTGACTGTCACTAAAGACTCTAATTTCCTTACTCCTTGCTTTTGCAAACTAGGCGGCCACTCCCACATACCTACCTACTCATCAATCTCTCTAAGAATAATCTTAGGATGATGACAGGCCTTACTCACAAGACATTGTAAACTGAACTCACATATGGTGAGGATGGGGGTCACCTCGGAAGGCTCCTGCAGATTCTGTGTGGAGGAAGAGGAGACGTCTTTGCATGTGCAGACACAATATCCGGCTCCCATGCACACCGGCAGGAAATACTTGGGATTCTTCCAAGGCTCTGCCAGTGTTGTGAAACCTCTTGTGCCAAAACTTGTCATCACGTTTATCCAGAGGATAGGACTCAAAGATGTACTTTGAACCTCTGATGGGGGGCACAATATATCGAAAGGTCGCGGCGCTTTAAATCCCCTACACAATGATAATAATAATAATGGCCTTCTAAACTTCCAGAAGCACTGGTACACAATTTTTCTTTAGGCACTCCCTCATGCCCTGAAGCCTTAGGCAAATAATTACAAAATAAAGTGCCTTCAAATTCCATTGGAGGCCATTTTCAGCAGAAAAGACCCCAATTGCTGCCAAAATGTTTCCGCTAACCACACAAGGAACTGCCAACATGACGCGTAGAGCGACAGATGTTCACTCAGGCGCCACATTTTGGACGGAATTTAATTTTATGGAAAATTAATTGTCGACTGCAATTAACTCTGGCCCCTCCGTCGTTTGCCGTGTGTAGGGGCGCTTCCCATTACTGCCCCATGCAATGTTCATCTTTGACTTGGTCTGTTCAAATGTTTTATATTGCTGTGTTGGGCACACAGTTAAGTGTCGGAGCCGCCCGCCTCGAACGTATTGATTGATTTTTCTTTGAATTTCTTCTGGTCTGTTAATCGACTTTGACAGACAAGTACGAAAAATAATTAAGGGGCCATTATTGGACGCTTTCTTTGTCACCATCTCGTTTTTTGTAGTTCACAATGGAAACAACAAAGGAGCCAAATTTAAATTCAAACAGAAATGTTTTGTGACTTAAAAGGAAGCGACTTTCCAGCAGAATGCAACCGACGCAGCCGAATGAACGCAATTTGTGTGCCATAATTTAAATATGTTCAACACAATTTCAGTCATCAAGACCACTGCCAAATCGAATTAAAACGTAATCAATAAACGGACGTGCTATTAATAAATCATTGTGAAAACTTAAATTTTATTCACATTGAAATCGGGTTGTTCAAAGGAAGACAACACTTGCGGAGAAAACTACAGATGACAGATAAGCTCCACTTTTAAAGCGCTGTTCATTAATTATGCCAAATGATGCTTCGAAGGCTCACAAACAGCAGTAAGTCATGCAAAGTAAAGAGTCCGCACCATATGCCAAAGCAACTAACGCAATTGGCACCATTCTCAGTACTTTCTTCAAGTCCAATTCATAGTGCATTATTTATTCAATGCTGCCCCTCCCATTGAATTAAAATCCTTTTATTCAAATTGCTCAAATTGAGCGTAGGTATACGGCTGAACCATCATTTTCAGTCCCAGACTGTTCTGCTGGCACTGCGGTGTATAATAATAAATTGTATAACCCAGTTTCCGCTCCTCGCACGCTCTCCCAAAAACACGTGTGTACTGTCGCAGCCACAACCGGCCACAACCACTGCCGTTGGCGGTTGGCTCAACAACACCTGGTAAAGCGTTGTCTGCCGCACAGGTGGTTTGCTACCGCATATGTTCGACTGCCACATTTTGTTGCTAAATTTTATGGCACGATATTTCGTAGCGTTTTGTTTTGCGTCGCTTTTGGCCACCGCACAATGCTGCCGTGTCATATTGCCTTAATTTATTAGCTCATTTTGACAGTTTCCACTGTGCTGATTTCGTTTTAATTCGTTTCGTCTGCTTCGAGAATATGTGCTTGGTCTGGTATATTTGCATACCAAAGGTTGTGTGAGTGTGTGTGTGCGTGTGCATGTGTGCGTGAGTGTGAAACACTGCTCAAAGGAACTTGGAGAAGTATATGAAAGTACCTAACACCAGCTTCATAGACTCGCATTCCACAAGAATTGAATGTCGTAATTTTTGATCCTTCGATGATGGTTTCATGTATGGAGAAGTCGGCTGTGAAATTTATAGAAAAAAAATCTTACAGCTTCATAGACTCATATTCCTTAGATGGTGGTTTCATGTATGGAAAAGTCGGGTGTAAAATTTATAAAAACTTTGTTTATAAAATGCATTTTAAGCTTTTCATGGTGTATTATTCAATATCGCTAACATATTGTTACGAAATCGACACGCCATCTGATTGGTCGATGGTTTTAGGGTCAGCGTCGTTTTCGACCGCTAAAAATGTACACGCGAGAAGGCATACAAAGCTGCGTTCGGACGCTGGTTGAGGTTCTCGTGTGCAAGAGGTATATAAGCCAGAGAACACAGAGAAAAGAAACTCTTTTTTGCTGCCAGCGTCCGTAGCGGACACACCACGATTTTGAGTGGATTCACCACCATTCTGAGTGGATTCAACACGATTTTCAGTGGATTCATGTACAACGTCCGTTTGCTTTATTTCGCTGCTTTCCGTTTGACATTTAAGTTTGTTTACTCTGTATACTCTGCTATGAGATCACAACAACATTCGAATATAGCAGCTGCCAATATTCTGAGTTCCTTTGGACAACCAAGATCTTAAGAGGCGGAATAGCTTTGACTTTATTGAATAATTCGATCATAGGAATTTTAGGACAATATCTATTTTCAACTTATATGCATAATGAAAAACTATTTTAAACATATTGTTTCGAAATCAACACGCCATCTGATTGGTTGATAGTTTCAGGGTAAGCGGCAACGTCAACTCCTAAAAATACACACGCGGGAAGGCATGCCGCATTGCGTTCAAAGGCTAGTGGAAGTTCTGGTATGCAAGAAGTGTAAATGGACAATCTCTGCACAATTGACATCGAGATCAGTGAACAAGTGAAAATGACCAAGTGAACATCGTAGTAGCTGCAGTGGAACAGTGAGAGTACCCGAGAGTGAACATCGTAGCAGCAGATCAGTTAACCAGTGACAGTGGCAAAGTGAACATGCTTGCAGCAAGCAGTGCAAGTGATCATAGGCGAATTCTGAGAATGGCAGCAAGTATAGTCAGCGTCGTATTGGCAAGATCAGTTAAATAGTAACAAGTGACAATGGAAGAGTGAACATCGTATGAGCAACAAGCAGTTAACCAGTAGTATAGTGAACATCGTGAGCAACGGGCAGTTGAGCAGTCATCGTCGCAGAGCGGACGTCGTGTTAGCAACCGGCAGTTGAGCAGGGATCGTCGCAGAACGGACATCGTGTTAGCAACGGGCAGTTAAAGCGGATTTAAGAAGAAAAGGTGTGGTGCAACAACTGATTAACAGAAGCAAACTATAAACGAAGACCAAGTGTAGTGTATGAAAAGCATAATGTATATATATATATATATATACACACAAACGCCAACACCATACGCAGCGTAGGCACATGCAATGTGAGCGGAGACCCAACGTAAGTACATCGAACTCTCATATAAGAATATGTACGTTATGAAGCGCGAACAGCGCGCACGTTTTTGATTACGTTGCATTCTAAAGTTCGATGCCCTCGAACGAATGTACGCTGGCATTGACCGTGATACTTTCCGCTGACATTGCAAAAGCCCTCTTTATGTATTAAGAACCATATTATATACTAAGTCTTAGCACATAAGAAATTAAAAGTATAAATAGCAATAAGATTTTACCAATAAATCAGATTCGATCTGGAAACCAAAGCTTTTGTTTCTCATTTAATATTTGGCTGTACTCTCGTAGTCGCCGATTGAAATTGTGCGCTAGCGATCGCGCCGCTAAATTAATTAATTGAGCCCATCATTACATGGCGATCCTGCCATCTTTACATGGCGATCCTTCCATCTTTACACAAGTGTGAGAAGCGAGTAAACTTTTAAAGCCAAAAGTGAGTTGGTGGAATACTATTAAAACCAATTGTTCCAACTGAAGAGGGAATTGTTTGCTTATTACACAATCCGGCGATACGAATCCAAGTATTGAGCTTGGTAAAAAATGTCTGAGAGCAATTACGTAACAATATTCTATATAACCTCACTTACATACCCACCTCCCATTAAAGCGACTGCCAAGATGGCATTGAAAATGTCCTTTTAATTCATTTAATAAATACGCAAACAAGGACGCAATTTATAATACACGATCCCCGCATTTGCCGAACAGCTGTTATTCAAAATTTACCATCGATTTCAAAATACATTAAAAACTTTTTATCCTTGTTAGTTCCAAGCAGATTCGATGTTTTCAGGCTGCAGGCACAATGTTCGCAAAGCCCATTCTTTTAAGTAACTGAGCAACAATGCCAATTGGAATGAAATCATTTTTGTATTATTTGGAAAATGTAAATTAATTATTTATCGCAATTAAAACGCTGCACATGTGCGCGTCGGAACCGTTGCAAATTTTAATTGCAGCTACACCAGCGCATTACAGCAATTAGAGGCAATTGAAAGTGCTGTAAATACTCAAATCCCAGATGTAATATTTCGGATTGTAAATTAAAATTTTCTCTCCAGTAAAAATTTCGCAAATATTATGTTGCAAGCTTAACGTAGCGACTCAAATCTCCGGGATTATCGCGTGTGTACGAGCGAGAGTGAGTGTACGTGCAGCGTAAATTTGAAATCATTATCAGTTAATCTCTGTCCGTGTTCGGTGCATACAACCGGGTTTAATTAACAGCCACAAGCAGTGGAAATACTGAATATGGTGCATTTGGCAACCGCGTATGTAGGCTAGTCACCTATTTTTTCAACTACCTACAATGTGGGGATAACTTGTGTAGTGTAGCGACTTAAAAGTAAATTAAATTAGCAAAAATGTGCAAGGATGCTTTGTGTGTTTGCCTCGTTATCATTACAGTTGAATACTTGCACGTGGATTGGATGCATGACAGGAACGGGACTTCGAAGGCGAACAAGGCTCCAAATAATTGATGCAAATGATAGTGATGAGTTAGGGATTGGGTCCAGTCCACTCACCTTCCGAATATTAGTGAGAACTAGCAACAAATTAACTGAAAGTATTCAATAAGAATGTAGTTCTATGCACATTCGACGTCTATAAAAGACAACGCGATTGAAGGATACTCGTAAAGACAGTTCTATTGACAAATGGATAAGCGATCAGCTTCTTCTTTCTATTTAACATGTTCCAAAATAAACCGGCATTAGTAAAGATATTCCAAACACTCCTATGGATATTTTGCGCTCTAGCATGGCCACGCTTACTTGTTGGACGGAAAGAAGAGAATTAGGGTTAAACCACGATAAAATGGAATTAATCCTATTTTCTAAGAAAAATAGATATCCTGAGGTCTCCCCGCTAATATACAAAGGTGTGGAAATTCCGATGAAGGAGACAGTCAAATATTTGGGACTAGTACTAGATAGAAAACTTACCGGGAAAGCCAATATTGAGGAAAGAGTTAGGAAGGCCAATTGTTAGGGGCATCACAATAGACCTTTCAGGTCGCAGTGTATAACACCCTTAAATAAATCTAATCTAGGAAGGCCAATATTGCTTTGTACACGTGTAAAAAACCGGTCGGAATCAGGTGGGGGCTATCCCCACGAATTATGCACTGGCTGTACATCTCTGTGGACAGACCTATATTGTTATATGGAGTACTGGTATGGAGGCAGCCACTCAGAAACAAATCTATTGGAAGCTTCTGAGCAAGGTCCAAAGAACGACCTTTCTGTGCATTTCTGGTGCTTTAAGGACCACTCCAACTAAAACATTAGAAGTGATACTCAACCTACCTAGATTAGAGCTGGTAGGAAAACAAGTGGCCGCCGCATCAGCGCTAAGGCTGAAATGTACGGCGTTATGGCATGATCGGCAGATTGGTCACTCGACTATCGCGCATACCTGGAGTAGTTTTATCCAACACATTGACCACTCTATACCTAATCTCAACTTTGATAGGCACTTCCAGACACTTATTCCTTCTAGAAGAGAGTGGCGAACACTCATGCCTTGTAGAAGCGGGGAACTGAATTTCTACACCGACGGATTCAAACTTGACGATAGAGTCGGCTTTGGAGTTTTCTCAAAAGAACTGGGACTGGAGCTTTCCTTCCGTCTCCCCGACCATTGCAGTGTTTATCAAGCAGAGGTCCTAGCCATAAAGGAGGTAGCCGTCAACTTAAGTAGACACGCCTTAACAAAGATCATTGTAAATATCCTCAAAGACATGGCAGGACGATTGTACAAATTACCACCTGTCCCCAACTTCATCGATTACATGTCGCTCTACCCCGATTTGAACAGGCAGTCAATGAACTCGGTGACACTGAAATCAAAGGTTGCTCAGGATTGGCGGGCAGCCCTAAATGATATCATTACCGTTTTAAGGATACGCCTAATAACGGTTCCGGGACATAGGGATATTGAGGCAACTATAGGGCTGATGAGTTAGACAAACGGGCCACCAAACTTCCTTTATGCACGGAAATATGCGAGGTTGGAATACCAATTGCCATCAGTAAACTGATGCTGAAGTATAGAGTCGTGCGTGATCCATGGCCAATGGATCTTGGGCACACGAGGGCACTTGCTTAACGACTAGGCTGATGTGGCCGAAGCTTAATAGGAGGAAATCTATATAATTGTTTGTTCTGTTCAGAGACGATATCTCTGAGATCATGGCTTGTATAGCTGGTCATTGGCTATTTGGCGGGCACGCTCTCAGACTGGGAGTATTCTCTCTTGAATACTGTAGAATCGGCGGGGATGAAAAGGAGGAGGAGGATGAGGAGGAGGAGGATGAGGAGGAGGAGACATCTCTTCTGTAGGTGCACGGCTCTAGCCAGAAGCAGAGCGGGTTCCTTAGGCAAATACTCTTTAGCTATCTTATAGAACTGTCTGGCGCGAAGATCAAACAAATCCTGCGTTTTATTAGAGCTTTGAAATGTTTGACGAGTAAATCAGAGGTGCGTTGTTACGCGGTGGTATGACATTGACTCCTGGTGGTCTGAGTGAGTTGGTCTATAGACCGGCTACCACGATAACCTAACCTAACCTAAAGATAGCAAACTCTGTTGGTAGTTTCCTCTACTATCAAATCCATTCCATTTATTTTCATCACGTAGATCCTGCCACTATAGATCCTCCCAATCTTTCGATATCGCTCTTGATCGATAAAAGAAACTACTGATAAACAGATATCCTGCCAGACTTTTGATGAGATATATAAATACATAACAGATGTGTCAGATAATAAACTTATATCTGAAAAATACATACCGCCGATCTATTCTGCTTCCCGCTAACGATCACAATTCAAGAGTACAAAAGAAAAAAGCAGAAATCGGAGGAGAAGTTCACGGCCATTTCTAGAACATAAATACACCGACAGCAAAATAAGAGAGAAGATCCAGTTTGTCCGCGACCACAAGCGTCAAAAATACATGAAGAAATTAGTTGCGAAACCCATTCAAGTGGAAATTGCGAAAAATTCTCCCGCGAAATAGTTTAACATTGAAAAATCTTCAAAGTAGAAATCATGAATATGTCCTTACAAGAAACCCGACACCAAACTTTCAATTGAATTCGAACAATTGACATCTAATGTGAAAACATTAGTAGGAGAAATAGGTACAGCATCCATTTGTAGTACACTGACTCAAAGAAACATGAGCATATCATACTTCAAAGTATGAATTTCAACTTTAATTGGAGATTTAAACACTCTCCACATACAGCAGATTGGTACAAACTCTGCCACTGGCAGAATGCCACAAATGCCCGAACGAAATACATTAACAGTGTTCAAAAATGACAATTAATTGGCAACATAATCATCAATCAACCGAGCCAACAACATTACATGAGGCAGTGAATGTGACACGAGAAATTTAAAGAAGTTACAAGCAAACCCAGCTCGTTATGTAAACTACAATAAGCCCTGAAAATTTAAACCGCAACCGCAATAACTACAAACGTAATTTCAATCAACCCGTAATGACTGCATCAGTTCTAACCGAGCAGCTACAATAACAAATACAAAAGTAATCCTCTTACTTCGAAGAACAACAATAACAGCAACAAGCAACACAAGCAACAACAATCCCGACGGAAACGTAAACAATAACCACAGAATCAGAATCAGAACGAGCGATAATCAGTAAAGAAGCTGCTGCCAAAATGGAGATTAAAGTGTAGTTTGGAGTGCTGGGCGACTGCTGAGCTGCTTAGACTGTTGTGCATGCTCACTTAAAACTTCTTCTGACTTCTGGTTTTCCAACTGTAATTTCTGACAATTCTTACTCTCAAAAGCTGATGACAAAGTTCCCTTCGTGCTGGTTAATTCGCACCTCACCACACATCATTTGGATGTGTTCGAATTGTATAATTTACGGAAATATTGTTCCTTATGTGAAATATCGCTTATACAGCTGTAAACAAATGTATGATAAGCACAGTGTTCTGAGTGAGTTGGTCTGTAGACCAACCTATGATAAGTATATGTACCCACCTACAAGTCCACACACCTCCTTAGTCGGATTTGCTTGAATTTAAGAATTTCTGTGAGTGAGTAAATCGATCCAAGTCCATTGCTTCAAACAACTTTCCGTTGTAATTACACTCTGCATCTAATTGTTTGCTGTTGCTTCATTATTTTTTCCTCTTCTATTTCCAATTAAGTTGGAAATCTCTTTTGTAGTTCTTTCTCTCCTCTAATTCCAAATCATATGAAAGTTTAAACTTTCTGTTGCCGGTAATCCATGGACAACCGAAATTGCCAACGCTACCCACGGAAGAGTTCTAATTCCTCTTTAGTTTTTGCGTGTGGCCAGCATCTGCCTTCTCCAAGGACGATTTGAAATACACACACGAATGACCAAAACAAAAACAAATCAGAAAACATTTGAAATCATTGCTTGAATTCTAACGGATTTTGAAATGAGTGGAGCAAGGCCGAAGAATTAAACAGTTGATTTTTACTTTTACCAAAAAACGCTTCCTTTTCGCTGAGTAGAGCTGAGCTCCAGTGTTCTGCTATTTAGCTGAAATTCGTGTAAAATATGAGCAATGAGCCCAAAGGATCCTTTCACTTTACGAATATGCAAACAAACAAAAAAAAGCATAAAAGTTTATTAAAATATTTTCCATCATCCTTCGGAATTTTTATGAAATTATGTTTTAATGTGCGAAAATGGACAAAAAGAAGCCATTAAAGTGTGTAATGCAAGGCTGCAGTTCCTCCCAGCAAGCAAAAAGCAACCGCACTGGCGACTTTTATTATGCTTATGAGTTTATGTGCTGCTGCAGAGCTCCATGCTTATGTGGCGGATGAATCTACGTTGCTGGTACTGCCATTTCCTGCTGCTATTTGCTTGGCTAAACTCTATTCCTGCATAAACAATTTGCTGACTTCCTTGATCAGTGTAATTGTTTTATAAATTTCTTTACGAGCACCGGTTCCAATTTCAATGTGTGTGTTGTGAGTGCAAATGAAGAAAGCAAGGAGGCTGGAATTATCAGCCAACATCAGGAAAAAAATTTGGTACCATGTAAATGGGAATGTGATTTTATCAGACAGCCAAGCTGCATTGAGAGCTTTGGATGCGTTCCACATAACATCAAGGAGTGTGTTAGACTGTCGCCGATTGCTAAATGAGGTGGCTAAACAATTCCATATACATTTATGCTGGGTACAAGGCCATAGGGATGTACAGGGAACTGCAGGGCTGATCAACACACGGCACTTGTATGCCAAATGTCAGTAGGCATGTCGGTATCTTTGCGGCCGTTTGCTCCCCCGCGGAGCCATAGGACCATATATACGAGGTGTGATCAAAAAATAAAGTATTTATTTATTCATCAACAACTATCTTGTGCCCTTCAAAGTAATTCCCCTCAGATATAATACACTTATGCCAGCGTTTTTTCCAATCCTCGAAACACTTCTGAAACGCTTTTTTTGGTATCGCCAACAGCTCATGTTTCGATTTTTCTTTTATCTCCTCAATCGTAGCAAAACGCTTTCCTTTCTTCGGTGTCTTCAGTTTTGGAAAGAGGAAAAAGTCAGCGGGGGCCAAGTCCGGTGAATACGGTGGTTGAGGCATGATAACGGTTTTGTTTTTGGCCAAAAACGGCTCCTGAGCGATGTCCATGCGACGTTGTTTTTGCTCAAAATTTAGCAATTTTGGAACAATCTTCGCTGCCGCACGTTTCATGCCTAAAACATCCGTAAAAATTGCTTGGCATGAGCCGAACGATATGCCAACATCATCAGCAACCTCTCTGATAGTAATTCGACGATTATCCAAAATCATTTTCTTCACTGCGTCAATGTTTTCATCGGTTGTTGACGTGCTCGGGCGACCAGGACGAGCATCGTCATTGACATCTTCTCGGCCTTCCTTAAACCGGCTATACCACAATTGAACTTGTGTGCTGCTCATAGCAGACTCGCCAAAGGCCACAGTCAACATTTCAAATGTCCTTGCGCATTTAATTTCATTTTTTACACAAAACTGAATACAGTTTCTTTGATCCATTTTGTCGAATAGTACAAAATCGAAGAGCACACCAAAACACGACTAACCTTTTTATCTGTCAAAAACAAACTGACAATCCAAAATGGTTGGTATTGCCAACATATATAACAGACATGTGTACCAACATAACAGAAAAAAAAGTGCGAACATCGAACATACGTAACTCACGAAAAGATGAAAATAACGGTTATTTTTTGATCACACCTCGTATATTTATGGGTATACCTCTCGCGACTTGTAAGCCTCTCATAAGGGGGACACTAATAAATTCTACCAATCAAAGGTGGATCTGTGCCACTACCTGCGAAGTCGCCAGGCAAACATGGCCGCGGCTAACTCTTCGTCTATCTAGGAATGTTATTCGACTCAACAGACTACAAATTAGGACTCTAATTGGAGCCCTCACGGGACATTGTCTAATAGGAAATCATGCAAGAAGAATGGGAGTTTATACACATGATTTCTGTCACAAGGAGGAACTGGAAATGGTCCAGCATCTCTTGTGTACATGTCCAGCATCTCTTCTGTACATGTCCAGCTTTTGCTAGAAATAGGGAACGTTTACTACGATCCCACTTCTTATCAAGTATAGATAATCTATACCAGTCAGGTATCAACAACCTTCTTCGCTTTATAAAAGGCTCAGGCTGGTTCAATCTGGAGGGGGAAGCGTAGCCATGTCTATCATCCGCGGCCCACAACGGACCCAACTAGTGGTCTAAGTGGCATCACCGGTTAATTGGTGATACGGCTGCCCAACCTACCTAAGGGTGTGGGACTTCCAGACAGAGAATGAATGCTTCCACTATTAAATTCATTTCACTGGGATTCAATATTTCGTTGATTAATCCAACCTATTACACAATTTTCAGGATTATCGTACAAAATTAATTTTGGAAACAGAAATTGAACACATACAAAATTCATCGACTTCCTTTAAGGAAACTGCAGTATGGAATGATGTACGGAGGATAAGTTAAACTTATTATTTAAGCAACTCAACTTAGAATCCTTTTTTAATATTATTCTATCTTGTACTGTATTTAATTAGGACGGCAACCGGTTGGAGAATGAGTACCAGCTACTAAGGGTTCTCGACTCGAGGAGAAAATTCTTTGGAACGAAGCATATTTGAGACATAGCCCGGGGCGGGTTTTGAACCTGCGACCATCTGTATGAGAGTCTAGCAAGCTTGCCACTAGATCAAAGAGGGCGGGAAACTAAACTAAACAATTTTTGGAAGCTGAAATGTTGAATCCGCTGGGGCGGAAAATGTGGAAGACTCATGATCATAATTTGAAACCAGAAGTAGACGAGTCTGATACTTTAAGCAGGTTAGCAGCGGATGCATATGTCAAGTACTCTTTAAAGACACACGGTCTTTCCATTGTTCGTTACTAAGATTTGTATGTTTCTGAATTTATTTATTTTTATTATCTTTATTACAAAGTATTATCAAAAATGAATTGTACTCTTTTTCTGAGTCAAGGTGTGCTCGATGTCGCGAGTCCTGTTATAACAGTCAGCGAGGGTGTTGGCCCTTTCAGGCCCGTGCGATGCAAATGATTGATCGGTAAAAAGTCCGGCGCGGGGTGTTAACACGTTCAGGTGCATCCGATTGATTAATTCGCTACGACGTTGTATTAACTTTCGTTTCAGCACTTACCTCTGAGTCAGAATTCCTGAGCATTTGTCCAGTCCACTTAGGATTCCGTTCAAAGTGGTTCTCCGCGATGTCTTCCAGATAAAGTTCCGTGATCAGCGAGAGTTCTTCACCGTAGCGCTGATGAGTGTCCAAAAGAGCTGTTTGTCAAAAGAGAGGCCGAGTTGATCATTGTTGCCGCTTTTATGTGTTCCCATGCGCACGCATATTAGCACAAGTTTCCATGTGTGTACTGCGTTAACTTCACTATCGAAACTATCTTCACAATCACTTAGACTAGTTCCATTCGACGCACCACCTTCTTGTTTTTTTTTTGCGGAATAACTGGTCAAACTCATATTACAAGACATCCATTGTACTATATTTGACGTTCCCTTTTAATTTTCTTTGAATCTGCAGATTTCTGAACAAACCTTAGCAGATCCGATCCTGGATCTCTAACCAGCCAAAGTTTGCACTACTTAGGATGTCAGTGCCAAATACCTCGAACCTGATTCTAGTGAATCCGGGGCCTGTGAACATGCAAAAGTGGTCAACCGTCTCATCTTCTTATTCACAGGTCTGGCAAAGAGCGCTGTCTGCAATGCTTACCTTGTTCATATGCTTTGCCCATGTAAAATGAGCTGTCATCAGTCCTACCAGCAGTCTGCAGTGTCTCCTACGAAGTGACAGAAGAAACAGGTAGCAGAGCCTTAGCCCATCCCCTGCTTCTTATAGCCCCCCATTCACGATTTTGGGCACATGCAACCCAATCACCAAAAGGGGCCTTAATTGCACCTGATCACAGACTGCGGACCATTGGCACACAATAGACTCAGGTGTTTTGGAGAATATATCTTAGACATGAGCAAGATCCCTCATCTTGATTCCTCCAAAATATATGAATTCCTGTCGAAAATTAATCTGACAGAAGATCTGTAGATGAGACTATCCCCATCTTTCAAATAAATAGGGGCATCACAATAGATTTTTCAGGTCGCAGTGTCGTATAACTCCCTCAAATATATCTATCTATGGGAAGAACAGGTTCCGGGCCAGTAAAACTGGCCTCAGATCCCTTATTCTCTAGGTTGTGAGTATTTACATTTTAACTAAGCATTGACTGATTCTCCTTTTCCGACACCAAGGTTTATGTGCCCGTTGTCAAATCCACCATCAACTCGGTACAAGCACCGCTGATTATATTAGGTATATCTTTAACGACACCAAGTTTTAAGTGCCTGTTGTCAACGTTATCATCAACTCGAAACAAAAACCGTTGTTGAATTCAGTTGTAGAACAACGAAGGCGCTGGGTCCATGCTTGCTAGAAAGTTGAATGTTCTGGTAACAAGTTGATATTTTGTTTAATATAAAATCGGACTTGGCAGCGCATATTCAAATCGTATATTTCTCAATTTTGAAGTTCGCTTCATTTAATACTGAAAAGAGATAATTGCCCGCTTCCAACGGAAAATGTAAATTCAACATACTGAAACGGTAATTTACACCCTCTTATATAGCAGCCTGGCCTCCGTAAAGTTCATTTGCTACATATCAAATTACGATCAAATTAAGAACAATGTATTTCATAAACAAGACTCGGAAAATAAATAAATTAAAAATGCAAATGAATGTCTTAAAAGAGCATGGACGATTAGGGAATCCAACAACTTAATTATCAGTCCTAATGCCCTGATGGGCGTTATTTTCGCTGACCCCCAGCATACAAATGAGGCGGCAGTAAAATTAAAAAAGAAAGGAATACCCTCATCGTCGGCGGACATGCCACTCAACCATAAAAAAGACATAAAGAGAAGCAGCTCCGCAACGGAGACATCGCTGAGGAGGTTGCAGCCGCCGCCCCTTGGAAAATGAGGTGCACGTAAAAAAGTCACACGTCAAATAAGAACGCAATAGAATGGGAGCAATAAAACGCGTAGACAAGCATGTAGAAAAGTACTTATAAATGATTTTTTATTTGCTTCACTCATTCCAACGGTTGTACTCTCCATCTCTAGGTGGGACTGTGCTCTGCGTCCAGTGGCAGCTGGAGCACATATTCGTAACTCATTTATCTGCTACTCTGCCATTGGGGGATATTGCACCTACACATGCATTGCAACATATTTGGCTAACATGAGAAATGCAATTCCACTCCAGCAAATAGTGTACAATATATCAGTTTATTTACATTAAATCCGAAACGGAATTCCTCCACCATCCAATTTCTCACACGATTCGCATATTATTCAAAGAGCAACAAACAATTCTTCGAAAACGAAGAAAATTTGCATTCATTTCTATTTTGGCACAAAAGAAAAAAGTACTCTTCAATAAAGTTGCCAACAGTTGCTCAATCAGCACCGCAACTGGAAGGAATAGAAATTTCATCAACTCAGCTTCCCTCCTCACAATTTTTCTTAATCAATGCACAGACAAAATCAAAAAACGTGCGCCAGTCACTTCACTTCGCACTCACTTCGTGGTAATGCCTCAAAATAAATTTCTTCTTTTTGATCTCATCGTTGCCACTTTCAATAAAATGCAAATGCGAAAGCAACTCCTCCCTGCACCGGAGCGGATTTCTGTGCAGAGGAGCAGAGCGGCGTGATGAGCAACCCGTTGTACACGTCCCGGTCAAATCGCACACATGCAACAAATTCGACAACTAAATCAGATTAAACGAACTTCCCATTGGAGGAATTAGGAAGACTTTCAGTTTCGCAAAGACACAATCAACACGTCGCCATTTGCCAAATATCCGTAGTGAAATGCTTCGTAGTAGATTAGATCCTGCTATTCTAACTGAAAGTAGTAGGTCCTCTATATATGAATCAAGTGAAATCAGTCTTAGACGAAAAGGAGGCAGTATTTGACACAAGACGAGCAAGGAGCCAGTATCAATTGGAATTCAACTGTGGTTGGTTAAGTGATGTTATGAATTCTAGTGACAACCTTAGAGGAAGGTTTTATAATAGGTGAAAGAGGAGTATTCTGAACTTTGTTGAGGTTTTGTAATGAAGGAGAGTCCATCACAAGAAACAGATAATGGATAAATGGATTTACTTATATGACTTTCTTGGCTATATGCTATATCACATTGGCGCGTTAGGTCAGTGTCGCGTTTACCGGCATTTACTCTGCGTTTACTCCGCGTTTACTCCGCGTTTACTCCGCGTTTACTCCGCGTTTACGATATCGTTTGCATAACGCCTGAAGTATGCGTTCGAAAACGGCAACACTGCTTGTCACACTCACGACCGTCTAGAAACTTGCCCTAGTCCGGGGCTTTGAACACGTTTACAATATTTGTAAAAGTTTACGATCAAACGCGTGAAGCCGCATTTCGAATTGATTCATATAATTACATTGTTTCTACTTTAACTATCAAACAGGAGACCGACCTAACGCACCATTGTGATATAGCTTATAGCCTTGAAAGTTATACAAGTAAATCCATTTAAATATCTATTTCCTGTGATGGACCCCTCCCCCATTCAAAAGTAATTAGATAACATACAATGGGGTATTATGGTATCCTGCCCGTCACTGATCCTGTTCTGTATGTTGGAAATATGTATCTTCGATGTACATCGGCAGGTCCAACGACTGTCTGGATCATACTACAGTGTTTGGTGCTTCTTGATACCGTGTGTTTATATAATCTCAGTATGTCTGAGAAAGTAACTAAGCACTTGCCAAATCGGTGTTTCATTTATAGAACTAGTTGGCAAGTAGGTAGGTAAGGCGATCATTGACCATTTGTGATACCGCATGAGACATCAGGTGCCATCCCTTTCAAAGGTCCAGCCATTTGGAGCATTTAATGAAGCAGTTGGTGGAGCGAATATTTTTATTTGAGATATCTCCCAAAGAGTCCAGAAAGTAGTTGCCTAGGAAAGTGCGCCAACAACGCCGGACACGTGCATAACAGGTGTACAATGGACTTCTTCCTCGTCCATGCAACTCCTGCAGAAGTCGTTAGAGGCAAACCCCAGCCTACACCCGTGAGTGCCCAGACTTTAGTGTCCCGTCAGGACAGTAAACACGGAACCTATTCTATGTCTATTTAGAGCTACTTGGTCTACTACTTGGAACTAGGTAATGTTCAGAAGAACTGTTTTCCGGAATACTACGAAGATTGCTGTGCAGACATACAACACCTCAAATGACACGCTTAGAATACATGAATCCTTGGCTTTTCAGTGTTGTAGACTGAAGACTTTCCAATACTCTCAATCAAATTTATATATGGAGCTCCCCTTTACGTGGTCCTAACATGAACCTTTACCAATATTTAAAAGATACCTTTTTCATCAGAAGTTGTTATTTCTAATAAGGTTGCCTTGTCCTCCCTTTCCTTTTATCATTCAGTGTGCTCCGTCAGGAACTGACATAGCGAATATACCTCGCAGTCAGTGAGGGTCTTTTTAAAATTTTTGACTTCATTATTCTACTGATAGTCCTGCAGTTGTTCCGCCAACAGCACTTGTCTATTTAAAGTTTTAAACAAGCCTCAGCGGAAACTTTCTAATAAAATCCCCGTTCACTGTTCAACGGAGAAATTACAAAAACCTTGTTTCAAATCAGTCGCGTATTGAGGAAAAACTGCGTACATCAACTTGCGTTGAAATTTCTACTGTCAAATGTGTCCTTTAGTGCAAACAATTTAAGCTGCAGGCTCAAACGGACGGCACAGTTACGAATGAAACGTTCACTTTTTCTATTTTCCATGATGGCACTTTTCCTTTGCACTCACAATGTTGCAGTCCCTTCAGTGCTATCGTTAAACGCGAGCAAATAATCTGAAACGAAAGGAAGGAAACTTATTATTTGAGGAATTTCAAAGCGCATGCATTGCAACAACAGCCAAGTTAAAAGTAAAATTAAGTATGCAAAACTTTTTAATACGCCTTTAAAATATTTGTCCAAAGTGCTACCAAAGTATAAGAATTGCAACTAAGTGCAGGAACTTTGCTGCTTTGAGAGTCACCAGCCGAAGTTGTTATCGAAGCACACTCCGGTAGCAATTTCAACGCAATTGGAGACAAGGTTTCGCCGCTGTACTCCTGCGAGTCATTTAAATTTGATAGACTAATGCGTTGAACGCAACTCCATTGAATTGCACCAAAAAGAAGCAGAAAAGGACAACGGCAGCTCTGAGGGATTGAAAAGCCCATGTGAGACGTAAATCTGGAAATTAGTCTGAGGTTTCGTCGGCTATGAACATATTGGTATCCTGTGCTTTCACAGGATTTCGCGACGAAAGAAGTGTATTCCTCCAAACTTCCTCTACTTCTTTGGCTGCAAACTAGAGACTAATGAGTTGATATATTCAGGGTCTAATTTCAATACATTTGTTGCTTTTTCTATGAGCGTAAAGTGAAATTGATTGGAAATTATGTAAATTGGGCATATCTGCATATTTAGGAAGTCATCGGCCCACTGCTCAAACTGAATGGGGCATCAGAGTGTTATTCCCCACCAACTCAATCACTTGACCATTTTACGCGCACGTAAGCCGCTTTTCGGGCGTCTAATGCGCTTTTAATGCGCCACTACACTCCCCAATCGCGTTTTGCATACGACTATGCAAGTGATAATTTGAAATTGTAACGTGATGCGGCAAGAATGAGGCAAAATCAAATGAAAATGTGTTAATTGCAATTTTCATTGCAGTCCATGAGAGTGGCAGCGACATTCGTAATTTATGCAACACGTCACAAAACGCTCGTTGCAGTTGTGTTGCGAAACCGCGGACTGATGTGCACACTGTTGACCGGCACACGCAACGCCCCGACCTGCTCCTAGACCAAATGCCCCATGACGTGGAATTAAATAAGTCGATGCACATAGAGGAGAACATCATGTTGCATGTGTTCTCGCCTGTAATGTGCACGTAGATCCGTCAACGCGTGGCTTGCATAGGCTTGAAATATTATGAAATAAATTCTGTGTGCATCCCGCCTCCCGTTGCATAATAACGTGGAGGAAAAATGCCATCGAAATAAAAGTCGCCGCGAGTACTTTTTTACGTCGAGTGACAAATTTCAAATTTCAGCAAAAAGCTGGTAAAATAGCGCTGCTAAATTTATGTCGAAATTTTAAAATTATCGTTTTAAATGGTGATGAATTTAGAAATCGGAAATGTAGAGACGAAATTTGACATGTTGAGAGTGAAAAAGTGCGCTCCTATATAAATTATTATACATTACTAGGCGTAGAGTCACTGGATATGGTTTGTATTTCAGTATATTTTTGCGATATTTTCTATTCTCTATTCACACCCATATCTTCCTCTCCACCTCACTTGATGCACAATAAGGTAAATATATGATAAGAAATTTAGTGCTATAACTTTAAAGTAGTACCAAGTGTCTTTTGGTATCCTTTTACAATATTTCATATCATAGAAAGCCCTCTTTTCTAAATTGTGATATCTAGAAAACAACACGAACTATCTCGACAATACCTGTCGGAGCTTAACCTGACAGAGGATCTGTAGATGAGACTATCCTCATCTTTCAACTAAATAGGGGCATCACAATAGATCTTTCCGGTCGCGGTGTATAAATTAAATAAATCTAATCTAATCTAATCGCGGCTATACGAGTATACTATCCAATGAAGTTTTGGAAATAAGCTTAAACTCCTTTAAACATTGACATCTATGAGATAAAGGGAAGCTTTAGATCTTGAATCCAAGGAATTCATTATAAACAGACACAAAACAAGACTAACAGAACTGGTCACTGGCGGAGCTGATACAATTAGTTCAAGGCCAAGAAACGGCACCTGCGCCAAACGGAATCTACGGATGAAAAAAATCACTTCCCGAAACTGTGGAAATTAGGAATCATCATATAACAAATTAATGTTTGGAATGGAAGTGCCCGATAAGGGATTGCCTATATAGCACCATGTGTGAGTTCGGTATTCCTACAAAGCTAATACGGCTCTGTAGAATGACATTGAGCTATACGTCCAGATCTGTCAAGGTAGGAAGTTACCTCTCCGAACCATTAAATACTATTCGAGGTTTCAGACAAGGCGGTCCACTGTCGTGCGACCTCTTCAATTTCACCACAGAAGGGGTACTGTGGAAGGCCGGTGTGCATCGGAATGACACTATATTCTACAAAAATGTCCAGCTATTCTCATATGCTGATGACACCGACATCATTGGACATTGCAAGCGAGATGTTACTACTGCATTTTCTGTCATTGAAAAAGAATCAGCGAAGTGGTATGACGGTGAACGAGGGCAAGACAAAGTATATACTGTCCACCACCAGGGATACTCGGCGTTTAGGAAACCATGTTACAGCGGAAAACTCCACAATAAATGTCTACATAGATAGCCAGGCTGCGATCAAAGTTATAACTTCATGCTGTGCATCTTCTAGAAATGTTCTGCAAAGCAAGGCAGCAAAGGATAGACTAAGCCCCAATCGGAAGCTACATATCTACTGGGTGCCAGGGGATAAGAACATAAATGGAAATGAGAGTGCAGAGTGCCATGAATCTTACTACCGAACGACCAAGTAAGTAACGTACTGATGCCTCTAAGAATGATCAATTGCCCTACTGAAGACGACATGACGAGAAAGGTGAAAGAACGGTGGAGTATTGCCACCGCGAAACTCATGTGCAAACCGTACGGCACTGAGACCCAATCGATACTGGCACTTCCGAGGGAGGATTGCAGAACGGTAGTAGGAATACTCACAGGTTACTCTCTAACGACGGTACACGCTAATAGGATGGGACTCACAAACAACAATGAAAGCAGGAAATGTGGGAGGCAAGGCTCAAGAGAAACTCTGGATTATCCACTATGCGTATGCCCCCAATATTGAAAACGTGCGCTTCACATCTGGGAGCCCCCTGGTTTGAAGGAATAGAAGATATCGCACAACTAGGGAGATAGTTTCGCTCTTAACATTTGCTAATATCGAGTCCCTATTCAACGATTCATACTAGAGCTCTTAAGTGGATATCCATCTGACACCGCAAAGGACCTTGCAGGTTTATGTGTGGCCTTCACGGCCGGCCAGTCTAACCTAACCTAGCCTAAGCAGATAGTTAAAGTGATGAATTTCAGAAGTTTTAGAGATTGTCCATTCATTCATTTTTTGTAACTTTAATGCACATCCACGCCTTTTTATTCCTCATTCTTTATCATTCAGAAAAGGGAGCAAATATTAATTTACCAGGCAACTTGTGCCACATGAAGTACGGAGCTCCTAATTTAATTTGTCGCACATAAACAGTGAGAAAAATAATAAAGCGAAACATAACAAACATTGAAATGAATTTCACTTAAGAGCAAGTTTTCATGACAAGTTAAGCGCTCACATCACTCAAGCAGTCTTAGCGCTGGCAACTGCAACAGCACTAGCAGCGGCGCAAACAAAATAAAGCTTAATTTAACTGACAGCTCACAACAAAAACGCATGCAAAGTCAGTCCTGCTACATGCGAGTATAAATCCATATGTGTAACAAGAGGATGAATGTACGTGGGTACTTGCATACCCAAGGATTCAGAATCGGCATGCTCGCAACACCAGCAACGAAAGTCAAACCTAGGATAAAAAAGTCACAAAAACTATTCCTCACTGGATGACTTCCTGATGCAAAATGGTTGTATTCATTAAATAGAACTACAAGTTTAAGAGTTTCAGCAGATTAAATGGCCATTTCCATTTGAAATAGTTTAAATATTTCATTAAATAAGCTTCAACGTTTCGTTATATTTGCAACGATGCTATTGTGCAATAAACTGCTACAGCACATAGTTCCTAAGCACTGTAAATGGAGAACGAATAACCTTGACGTACAGAAAATTTATCAAAATTCTGATGATTTCGACACAAAATTCAAGAGTGGAAACTCACAACAGAATGTCAAGAAAACAATCATATCCTCGTACACACAAAGAGACTTCTTTTAGCCGATGACCTCAAATATGACATAAAGTGCAATAATCCCAAGAATTGAAGAAGAGAAGGAAACAAATGTTGGTAAAATAGTTCCCTGTTGCACAGTTGATAAGCTGATATCAGCAGAATAATGACTGCTTGTGACTTTTACAGATGAAAGAATATGGGCAACTATAGCAAATAACAAAAGTGTATAACTGGAGGGTCAGAATTTCGGAACAAACAGCAATGTGTGTGGCCAGGTAGGTAAAAGTCATGTATAGGTGGGATACTCGGAATCAGAGAATACAGCGAAAAAAAGTCTTTTTTGCTGCCAGCGTCCGTAGCGGACACAACACGATTCTTAGAGGATTCATGTACAATGTCCTTCTGCTTTATTTCGCTGCTTTGTCGTTTGACATTTAAGTTTCTTTTCTCTGTATTCTCGGCTCGGAATACTCTAAAGAATATATTCACGATACTCTTGGCAGCTCTCTAGAAGTCTTCTCAGAACAAATTTTCAATATTGTTACGTAATGGCAATGACAATTTTTACTAAGCTCAATACTTGGATTCGTATCGCCGGATTGTGTAATAAGCAAACAATTCCCTCTTCAGTTAGAACAATTGGCTTTATTGGTATTCGTCCAACTCACTTTTGGCTTTAAAAGTTTGCTCGCTTCTCACACACGTCTTCGCTTATAGTTCGCTTCAGTTAGTCAGTTGTTGCACCACACTTTTTCTACGTACATCCGCTTCAACTGCCCGTTGCTAACACGATGTCCACTCTGCGACGATCACGCTCAATTCGCCGTTGCTCACGATGTTCACTTTAATACTGGTTAACTATTTGTTGCTCATACGATGTTCACTCTTCTATTGTCACTTGTTACTAGTGAACTGATCTTGCCAATACGGCGCACACTATGCTTGCTGCCACGCTCAGGATTCGGCTATGATCACTCACACTGCTTGCTGCCAAAGATATTCACTTTGCCACTGTCACTGCTTAACTGATCTGCCTCAAGAAGACAGAGAAAGAGATTAGGCAATGCGCATGTTTGCTTTCAATCAGCTGTTTTGCCCACGTCTCGGTTGACTTTCTACTATTCAACCGCGCTTTTCAGTTGTTTTTCAAATAAAAAATTTGTTAAAATGCGTTGTTCTGTATTCGGTTGTGACATTAATAATAGCAAAAAAGGCGAAAATAAATGGGGATTTTTCCATTTTCCTAAGGACAAAGTCCTTGCAAGAAATTGGATTAACTTTTGTCGTCGGAAGGACGAAATAAATATAAAAAATTCATGCATATGTGAGGTGCACTTTGCGCCAGAAAATTTCGAAAGGAATTTGCAGTTTGAGATGGGTAAGAATAGCAATTATATTGCATTAATTATAATGATTATATCAGAAATGAAATATTATTTTAGGATTATGTTCAAGAAATCCAGCAAAGATGCTGCCCAATGCTATTCCGAATATATCAGCAGCAACTTTAGAGGAAGCAAATGAGAGGCAGAAAAGAATGGAGTATCGCTCAAGGAAGCAACTTGTGTCAACCCTCTTAAATATGCCAGGAGTTTTTGTTGACGAAATAGAAACTGAGGGTATCGCAGAAGTACCACCAGTCGCGATAAAAGCAGTCGTCGACGAGAAGGAGGAAAAAATACAACGTTTAGAAGTAGAAATGTGAGCGTCATAATTGAAGTCCATGGGTAGTTATGTATATAATTTTTCATATATTACAGAGAAAAACTAAAGATGATTGTGTGCAATTTAAATGAAAATAATGAGAAGCAAATCACAGAGATAAAGCGCCTCAAAATTTGCATAAAGTCTTCAGAATTCCACAGAAGCAACTTGGAAGAAAAACTCGGTTGCAAAGGCCAGGTAAGTGTATCTACTTAATTAATGATTATACAAAAAAAAACAAAAAAAAAAATTCCTACCTGAAGATTGAAAAATTGAAAAACAAACAGCTGAATTGGAAAGAAGAGGATGTTGCCAAATCTATTACGCTGTATTCAACAAGTCCAAAAGCATACAAGCTTTTGAGAAGAAACAATTTCCCCTTACCAGCTGTTCGAATTCTTCAATGGTGGTCGAAAAAATAGATATATCTCCAGGTATCATAGAGCCTGTGATGAAATTATTGACGGCCGCAACAGAGTTAACAAAGGCGCCTGTGAATTGTGGATCTGCCTTACAATGTTCACTCTTGGCTACGCTCACTGTTCTACTGCTGTTGCTACTACGATGTTCACTTGTTCACTTTCACTTGTTCACTCCTCACGATGTCAATTATGTATTCGCTTGTATCAGAGTATACAGAGCAGAGTATACAGAGTAAAGAAGCTTAAACGTCAAATGGCAAAGCAGCGAAATAAAGCAGACGGACGTAGTACCTGAATCCACTGATAATCGTGGTGGATCCACTAAAAATCGCGGTGTGTCCGCTATTGACGCTGGCAGCGAAAAAGAGTTTCTTTTCTGTTCTCTGACCAGAACTTCAACTAGCCTCCGAACGTAGCTTCGCATGCCTTCTAGCGTGTGTATTTTAAGGGGTTAAAAACGACACTTAGCCTGAAACTATCAACCTATCAAATGGCGTACTGATTTGGTAACAATATGTTTAAAATAATATTTCATTATGCGTACAAATGCAAAAGAGCTATTATCCTTAAATTTTTATGAAACGAATTATTCAATAAAGTCAAAACTATTTCGCCCTTTGAGACATCTTGGTTGTCCTAAGGAACTCGAATTATTGGCAGCTGCTATATTTACATATTTTTGTAATCTCAGATGAAGAGTCTATGGGGCATCCAATCGCCAGTTGCCCGGCCCTTGCACGAGCAAGAGTAAGGCACCTCAGCAAACATTTTCTCGGAGATGACGACCTGATGCACACATCGCAGACTGGTCTGATTCAATTCCTGAGCACAGTAATCAATAATTGAATGAATAGGCTGGCACAATAGATCTCTGTGGTCGCAGTGCCTAAAGGCGATGGTCCAACCCTTAACATTACATCACATTACATTGAATTCAGTTTGTGGGCTACTGCTTTAGCCCTGCTTCAGCGACAGGAGAATCTTTTAAATCGCGAATGATGTCGATTTCCTATCAGGGTGCTTTGACACTTAGTTTGAAAACGTTGGATGATTTCTACTCTGGATCGACTCGCCCGTCCCCAGAGTTCACACAGGCTTTAGAATTTGTTAATATAGTTTTATTTTGTGTTGGACAGAGAGTGTGATTTGCGGCACATTCCATTTTGCCTAGTTTTATGTCAGGCTCCGCTTTTTTCTTTTCTATGTGTTCCTTCCAATGCAATTTAGTATCCAGGGTTATACCAAGATATTTTTCCAAATTAGCATTAGATGCCTGATTAGCCAGGATGAAGATAGGAAGGTGTTGAATTCTGCCGACTGTAAAATCTAGAAGAGCAGATTTTGTTGTGTTTAGTTCGGTACGCTATGCTTTTGTTACTTACCATATAGCTGATTTTGTTGTGGTTATTTTCATGCGTCATCCTTTTGTCCATCTTACACAAGAGTTAGTGGCTACTTTCAATTTGTCTGTCGATGTTCCTTCAGATTTTCCGATTGCCAGAATTACAGTGCCATCTGGGAATGTTGCCATTTTGCTTTCGGCAGGTATGCCAAATCCTTTGTAAGTAGTCGGTATATAAATAGACCAAGCTCATTTCCTTGTGGTACACCAGCTTTCCTTTCCGTTAGGTTTGAGTAGAAGCTTTTTTGTTAAAATTACAAAAATCTCTACGCAAATGTTCGAAGTTAACATTTTATAATATGAAAAAACTGAGTATGCTACTAACATGTTCAGAAGGGATGCAAATCGAAACGCTTCATCTATAGATGAATGCCTTAATGTCTTACTTACTTACTTTGGTGAGAATCTGCGAAACAACCCGCTATCGGGTTACGGCCGAACTTAACAGAGCCCGCCAGGCGCCTCTGTTTTGCGCGCGTCTTCTCCAATCTGTTATACCAAGCGTGGTTCGGGTCACTTAATTGACATCATAACTGGTTGAAGAAATACACACGAAGAAATAGACAGGTCCTTAATTACAAAATAAGAAATGTGATTGAAATACTTAAGTTCAGTTGCTCAGGACTGTGGAATCGTGACTTGTTTAATATTGAATGATGACTGCGACAACTGCGTAAAGAAAGTCCGCTGCGCATGTGGCATCAGTCATGCTTCTGTGAACTCCATTTCGATGCGAGGTGGGTCCTGTATCCGTTAATTAATCCGACCTTTATCATTCGGTTGAGGCTGTGATACCTCGCACTTAGCATGACACTACTTCCGTGGCCTCCCGGGCATTGATTTTTATCGAATTTTAATTTTGATTATAATTTGAATGATTTTAAATAAGGCGGGAAGCAGTGCTCAGCAACATTTTAATTACCCTCCCCTCAGCGCTGACTGCCTGTCTGCCCATTCAATTCAATTTCATTTAATTGTATGCAGTTTATTGACGGTGGAGCCGAGATATAAATGCCGGAATGTGTGTCAATAAATACGTTGAATTGTGTGCGTGTCCATGTCTGCAATTGATTTTTAAGCAGTTTAAGCTGTCAATTAATTTTAGTTTATAATATTTCCGTACAAATTGGCAGATTAATTTTTGCTATAATTAAATAAGATACTACGCAGTGAAATTACAACAGGAGTATGTGCGGAATGTGAACCGACACTAGCCTCCTTTCGGACACATGTCAATTTATATTTTGTAATATTTTGTGCAAAGGCGACTTTCACACTTTTCCATGGTGCACAGAGAATTATTCAGTCGAATAAATTTATTCAAAATGATTGGAACGGTCCATTGCAGCGCATGCTAAACATTTCACAAAATTAGTTTGTCAGTCTTTAAAGAAATCGTAAAAATAGTGCCTAAAATATTTGTTGGAATTGTACCATGCAAGGCGCTATCCTAGAATCCATGCAAACTCTCAATTATATGAAAATAAACGAGCACCGCAATAGAGGCAATTCGATTCCATATGAGTATTATTCTCCTTCTATCAGTGGCGTTGAACTGCTCTCTCTGCTGCCACTATCGAATGCGAGTTTCATTACAATTACTTCTATAATAATTTTTGGCTTTTGGCCATAATTGTCAATAAACACACTGCAATATGAATAGGATTTAAATCCTGTCGCCTTTCAATTGAAATTTTGAAAATTTATTGTTACGTGCTTCCTACCCAAGTCGTTGCGACTGTCGTCTTGATGATACTCACGGCTAGCCGGGTCGATGGTGAGGATCTTGAGCAGTGTGAATGTTAATAACTTCCCCTTAGAATCTCAGAGAAAGTATATAGCAGTATAGAAGAGAAAGTATTTGGAATACATATATTAAGGGAAGGCAGAAAACTCGTAGAATTGTACCCTGGCCGCCGCCTAGTTAAGCCAGGGAACACTCTGCCGTTCGGAGTTCCAGCACTCCGTCACTATGCTGGATTGCTCCCCCTAAAATAGATTGCTTGAAATTGAAGATGCTGAAAGAGAAAACAAAGGAAGCCGGAAATCATTCATTAGGTAGGCTTCAACAGTGCTAGCAAATCTTCCTTAAAACCTTCCTTTGATAACAAAATCATCCTTTAAACTCCTTCCGGAGACCATTCCACAAGATCTTCAGATAGAACGAACCATACGAATTCAAACTCTGATGTCTCTATCATTCTTGGTCTCAACAATTGCTGTCTCCGTCGCCTTCAATACTCTAGCTTCAATTCCCTCACAGAGTCCGTTGCGCAAGGCCAAATTCTCTCATTCTCTATCTCTGTACTTCACTGTTATTTCAATACTTATTACTACCAGAACCTTTCCTGATTTATTTTTATCTGGGCGGTAAATTATTTCTAATAAGAAACTCGATCATAAATCTTCTCTCTGTTAACTATTTTATAATTGACAAAAGAAAAATTCGCATCGCCTCCTGCTGCTGGGATTGAATTCAGGACTCTGTGGCATATAATGTTTGCTCTGCAGCTTTGCTATTCAGCCACACCAACACGCGGCTTATACTGCGGGTTCGCTATTTGCTTAGTAGCAAGTAAGCCAAACGGAGTATTGCACTTTGAACGAAACTTGAATGCAAGCTAACTCCAGGTAGAACACACTTTTACCGCGTGACAATATTTCCATATCGAATTACTATAATTACTATATTTATGGCTCATTGTCAGCAGGTTGCAATGCTCCAATAACCTCGATTTTGTTCACTTTTGAACATCTTCATTGAAGAGTAGAATTGTTACAAAAATTATCATCTAAGACAATAATTCCATCTGCTTTGCATTCAGAAATTGATAATAGTTGTACTGAATAAGTTGGTCAAGTGGCCTAGCAAACGGGCAAAGGGGCTTCAGACAAGTTAAGTAGATGAGTGTACTTTTTAATAGTGTAGCAACGTGGCTAAAATTGCTAAGAAATCAGCTGATTTTATATTACATTTTTACTAAATATTATACAAAAATGCCACCCACAAGTACTGATTTTTATTGGACTAAGCAGCAATTACCATCACGTGGCTTGACGGTAAGATAACAAGTGGAGCAACTGTATTTAATAATTCATTTAATCACTTTATTACTTCTCAATCAGAATTACAAATGTTGCTGTTTCGATTAAAATGCTCGATGTACACACTGTTACGGTTGCTTTTCAACGGTGTCTCAACTTTCATTGTGTGGTGGCTTATATACCTTTCGAATGGTTGAAGCAGAACAGTATAGAATATTCCCCACACTTCGAAAGCAGTTTCAAGAACATTTTCGAATATTATCTACAATTCGTAGGAAGTTTCAAGAATATTCCAGAACATTATCTACACCTCACACCTCAAAGGAAGTTTTGACAAGGTTCTAGACTCTTATCTGCATGGATTGTGTCTTGGCTTAAATACATATCTGGGGTTGCGCATTTATTCTCAAACTTTAAATGGGATCCTAAAAGTATGCAATAATTTATGTTTCAATATTTTTATAAGTATTCATTATTTGCAGAAATGGAAAGCAGTGAAGATGAGTATGAATCCTTTCAAATCTTTGAAGACTTAACTGAGGATCCTCTCACTTCGTATGTAGACCGTCATGGAACTAGTTCTTCCAATGAGCCAAAGTCCATCGAGTGGCGAGAAAATGTGTTGGTAAACATGACTGAAGAGCGTTTTAAGCAAATGTTAAGAGCAGACCGTCATCAATTTGGATATTTGGTCTCATTATGATGATGTTATTGAATTTAGTAAGTCACACTCCAGCAGACAATTCTCCATTGAGTTGCAATTGGCAATAGTTCCTTACCGTCTGGGCACATATGGGCAAAAGGCTGGAATAAGAAATACTGCTATGATATTTGGAGTTGGAGATGGTGGCACTTTGGTTGAAATTACTAAGCGAGAGACAGAGTAATTTTGAAATGAATACCAAAATTTTCATTTTTTGGCCCGTTTATATCTTCACTTAATAAATTTGTGTGTGTTCATATGTCAGTAATGATAAATAACACCAACATTGTTATTTATACTATAGAATAGTGGAGTAGGAGCTACTCAGGCCTTGGGGAAAAATAGCAGAACTATATGTTTGTCTCAGTACTGAATTGTGATACATTTGTAAAAATAGTTCTCGACATTCTGGAGTCAAAATGAAAAGTTTACAAATTTTCACTTACTTTAATGTTCTTTGACAAATTTTCACTTGTCGAAATTTCAACTATAAAATTCGTTATTTGTTTTGGCTCCAGAGGTTCAACATCACTGATAGAGACTTGGAAGTATCCCAAGCATTTCCTGCGGGTGTGCATCAGAGCCGGACATTGTGTCAGCACATGCAAAGACGTCTGCTCTTCTTCCATACAGAATCTACAGGAGCCTTCCAAGGTGACCCTCATCCTCGCCATATGTGAGTTCAGTTTACAGTGTCCTGTGAGTCGGCCTGTCATCATCCTAAGATTATTCTTAGAGAGATTGATGAGTGATTCGTATCTTTTAGGTGGTATGTCCCAAGCTCTCGAAAGGTCGCGGTGCTTTAAATCCCCCATACAATACTCAATTACAAAGAGTTCCGATTATTCTCCCTTCAAATAGTTGGTTCCCCTTCACAGTAACAGTAATTTTAGATATATTATTTTCTATTTACTCACCCAGTACACAGAAATTTTTAATACGCACTCATATGAAAGTTATGCGATTACATTTCCAATGGTTTTGTTTTGCCCATCCAAATTCCATTCATTGAGTGCCATTGAATTGCCAAATTTTTGCGAATTCTTTTATTGCCTGTATCAGTTCCCCGGTGTTATTACCCCCTCATTTCAACAGAGGCATTTTAAATGCGATATGCACTCCAGTGCGTGATGCATACGGCATGCAGTTATAATTTACATTCAATTTGATGATTCTTTGGATGCAAATGACTCGTATTTACCGTAAAAAGTTTGCAAGAGTACTCAAACAGGAATTGCGGTTTGTAGAGAATTTTATTGGCGCTGTGGTTTGCTTTTGCCCAGCAGGCTGGAAGCCAATTCGCAGGAGTGTTTTTATGCGATTATGTAAAGAGATTTTTATAAAATTTGTGGAATGTGGAAATTAAAGGAGCTTTTTAAATTTGAAGAATCCATTAAAATTCCTGTGATATTCTGATCAGGCCTATAAATATTATACAGCGTCGGTTGCTGAATGAAAGGTGCACTACTGGTGCAACAATGAAATGAAACCCTGATGTGAGCCAAATGTTTAATTGAATTTAAGACCCTCGCTCATATCAACGCTGGAACCTACTCAGAAGGAAAGGCGAACAAGAATGTAAATACTAACATGGTTCAACAATTAAAAATGCTTGCAAGAGAATAAGGAATATCAGCCTATTGGTGTAATTCTCTAAGGTTAGGTTAGGTTGCGAAGGCGTGTGCCGATACGAAGTATCCGCACTTCCAGTCGGAGACATCTAGTCCATTCTGACTGCCTTCAAAAACGCCAAGAAGAGACATTTATGTCCATTGTGACTGCCTTCAAAAATGCCAAGAAGAGACATTTATGTCCATTGTGACTGCCTTCAAAAACGCCAAGAAGAGACATTTATGTCCATTGTGACTGCCTTCAAAAACGCCAAGAAGAGACATTTATGTCCATTGTGACTGCCTTCAAAAACGCCAAGAAGAGACATTTATGTCCATTGTGACTGCCTTCAAAAACGCCA